>CM042223.1:5910997-7148497 GCA_023566465.1 Cottus gobio | reverse complement strand
ATCAGTGCATCGCAAAAGATGATTTAACTGGGGCTTAGTCTGTTAGAAATTTATTTTTCTTTACTCTAGCTCACCGTTTTGAACATGTTACAGGAAGTCAGGAAATCATTTTCCATTTTTAATCACTTTGCAAACGTTTAATGTTGAACAAAATAAGGTTTCAATGCAAAAAAACCTCAGCTTAGTGTAACTTGGCAAACTAGACCCAATTTCACAGCGTGGTCCGTCATGATGGGAGCAATTAGTCTCACATTTCATGTGCACTCCCTGCTAAACATCAGCGGCTGAAAATAGCAAACACAACATGCTGGGCTGATTAACACACGGGATGCTTCAATCAGAACCAAATCAGCTTTACTCCTGACCCGAGCCGGCCACATCAAAGTCTCCTCTCAAGCTAATTTCAGCTGCACAGCTCCCCAAAAAACTCGTCCAGTTAGAACAGTCCCATGGTGCTAAACAAGTACCGTAGAACAGCTGTGCTTGCTTTTACCCTTGTTAGATATGCATCGCCTGGGTGGTTATTCCACGCTGCACTACACCCATTTATTTTTTTACTGTGAAGCACTGTGTGCATATGAGTGTGTGTGTGTGTGTGTGTGTGTGTGTGTGTGTGAGAGAGAGAGGGAAAATTCAGTATTATGCTGACACGGCAATCATTCCGTTATCAGTAGTCCTGAAACTCGATCACTTTAGATTAGATTCATCCATTTTGAGTTCATCATTTAATTATTGTGATGCCATTCCCCTAGAGCAGAGAGAGCCCCCGATCAAATATGTGCTTATTGTACTTTAATGATTGTTTTCAGTAAAAAAAAATATGTCAGGATCAATAAAAAAAAAATCTGTCTCTGGATAAGTGCTTTTTTCTTTCTTTTCTTTTTTTGTGTGAGTACTGTAAAAGTATTCTTTTTTTTAAACCTGTGTACCTTTAAGGAGCTGAGGTGCTGACTGGCTCTGTAAACAGGCAGGTCTGCTGAAGGAGTGGGAACTAACGGCGCTCTGCAGCATTAAGCTTTTATAATAGGAGGGCCAGCCCAGGTCCAGAACACCACTTAACAGCCCATCAAGAGGCTATCATATTTAATTTAGCACCTTTCCCTGTCTCCCCACGCTCATGTATGTTTCAGGTCAGCATGCTGCAAGAAAAAGAAAGGCTTCACTGTGACTTGTCAGAGGCTTCAGACACGTATGTGTGTGTGTGTGCCAGTGTGTGGCGTGTCAATTTGCATGTGCGCTGCGGTGCTGAGCACGGGCACACGCTGCGTCTTTGTTTCCCCCGTTGTCGGTTAAGAGCAAGTGCCAGCTTTCAAAAGCAATAGCTTGCTCAGCTCACTTGTTTTTCACCATGGTGTGTTAGACAATCCTTGTTCCGTCTTAAAAGTGAGCAGAGAGTCTGTGCTGCTCCAGTAACCCCCCCCCCCCTTCCCTCCCTCCATCACACACAACACACACACACACACACCCCTCTCCTCTGTCAGTGCCGCTGATTTAAATGAAAAGACGGACCGCTCTTAGGGAGCACTGAGGCATCTGCTTTGACAGGGCTCCAGCACCGAGGGGACTTCAGCACAGCAGCCTTTTAGAAAAGCGGCACGCTCACGCGCACACACGCACACACGCACACACGCACACACACACACACACACACACACACACACACACACACACACACACACACACACACACACACACACACACACACACACACACACGCGCACACACGCACACACACACACACGCACACACACACACACACACTAAAACAAACAGCAAGCAGCTGCACATAAACACACAAGCGCACACGCTCAAAAGAACAAGCATGTGCGTAGCTGCCGTTTGTGCCGTAATCAAAGGTAGCTGAGGGGGGGGGGTTGAGAAGTTCCTCGCTGTGGCGATAGAGAAATTATGGGAAAGCGAGCGTGGGGAAGGGGGGGGGGGGGGCAGCTATGATGAAAGCTTAGCAATAAGCTGCAGCTCTCCCTGCCTGTCAACTGCTGTCATAGCATCCGGATGCTGAGAGATAATTGCTTTTTCTCTCTGTACACTCCAATTCCTCTTTCTCTCTCTCTCTCATTTCCTTCTATCACTCATCCCCTGTCCTCTGTGTTGTCTTTTCCCTCTCTCTTCTCCCCTCCATCCGATGGTATCTCGCCTCTCTCGCAGAGCGAAGACCCGTGGAACTGTGCCAGGCTTTTCTCTTTTTTGTTTTGTTTTTGTATTCCCTCCTCCTGCCTCTAGGCACTGTACATGATGGAAATCTCAGTGATAATTGGATCGTTGGAAGCGAGCACTGCTTGAATTTGAATATGTGTTTTTACTGTAGGGCCATGAAGGGTCATTGCAACCAGTCTACATTCTTCACAGTCTGTTTTTTTTTTCTTCTCTCCCCCCCTCAATCAGGACTGGGGTCAATTTGTTGTTGATGCATCTGAAAGCTAAATAAGTCACACTGGGAGAGTTTTACTTCCACCGAAGCGGCTTTCATGTTACTCAGAAATGAGGTATCTCAGCTCCCAATTAGTAATCACGTCTCAAGCCCAGGCAGAGATGGATTAGCAGCTCTCCGCTGCAGTCTGCATTTAGCAGGACTAAACAAACCTAATGGGATGGCTTAGCTTGTGAAAATACAACACATTTGTTTGTTTTTATTCTGGAAGATAGATCTAGAATGATTCCTCATTGAGTCGTACTGCTCTTGTTTTTTTCTTTTATGGCGCGAACGTTCTATTCGTAGATCTAGTGAGTAACAAAAGAGTCCTTGATCTGAGAGCCGGGGATACCTGGAATGGTTGGATTTCTCGTGCTGTTTCTGTCATCCCTCCTTGCGGTGTCGAGTAAGACTCAAGTGTCATTCGTTTGTCCCCCTGGGAACAAACCGGTGAGGATGGAAATCTTTGACTCATTGAGTGTGTGTGTGAGTGTGTGAGTGTGACTATTGGGACACTAATCTAACAGCATTTAAAACAGTCCACGGGTTTTGTCTTATATGAAACGGTCACACACTTGTGCATTCACAATGAGTATAGCTGCAGGTTTCCCAGCCAGCATAACCACCTGCAAATGTAAACGTGTTGATAATGCTAAAGGCAAAAGGCAGAGAAAGTATTCGCTTCAGATATTTAATAGATCCGGGTGGGCCATAAGTGTTACACTTATTCAGATTTATTTGTCAAGTTTTTATTTTCTTCAAGCAATCTCACATGTGAGGGTCACAGGTAGATTTTTCAAAATGAGTTTTTTTTTTTTTTTACCCCAAAACAAGAACCAAACAATAGAACAAAACATGCTGAGAAGTTCAGGGCCCATAAAAGGGGTCAGCTAAACAGAACACAGTTCAGACCCTAACATAAACTATATAAAACTGTATTATTAAAAAAAACATGGCGGGTCGGATCAGAACTGCAGCCCTGAACCTGCTGTCTGTGCATCTTTTGGTGCTTCGCGTCAATGACACTGTGGCCCTTATTTACCGGCCCAGAGCAGGATGTGGCTTCAGTTGCATAAACATGCCTTCCAGAGCACTTGTAACTCGTAATTCCTTTTCGTTCAGCTTTGCAAATGGATTCATGGCACGCCTCCATGGTTGTTTGGACTAGACTAGAGACAAGCTCTGGAAAGCACAACAATCACAATTAAATGAAACACCCATTGGACCCGTTGAGTTGCGCAGTTTGCAAATGAGAAAACCCCCAATGTCACTTTGATCTAATTTTTCATTTCTACTCATTTGAATGACCAAGGTATCTGTGTTTTCATTCACGCTAGGGAAAGCACTTATCAAAGAAACGGTGAACCACAGAAACACGGGAGGGGAACCTGCAGTGCTCTGAGTGTTCTGAATTCAGACGTCCCCTTGTGTTGGCACCAGAATGTGAAAGAGTTCCCTGTTACTTGCTGGAAATTTAACCTTGTTTGATAAATGTAACCTCTGCCGGTATACAAATATAAATAATCTCAGGATACGCAGTCTTCCGGCTAAAGTGCCAGTCCTTATGATTTGAATGTAAACAAACATTTCACTTAATTTGCATAAGCCCTCGTTCTCGCCGGCTTTATACAAAACCTCGTTTTGCATATTGTTTTTGTTGCTGCTTTTGTTGCTCATTCTGCTGTGATGGGGGCAATTTGTCACCACTACAGAGATTCATTAGATGTTCTATTAACCAAGAAGGACTTATGGTTTTGAAACTATAACCTTTCTTTTAAATGTGTGGGAAATCACATTTATCTGGAGTCTATTTTATTAAACATTTCATATTTCATTTCACCCTGATGTAATCCACATTACTGCAACTCAACACTCCTTGGCAGCATAATAAAGTTTGTTGTTTTGGATGCCAGCTTTTCCAGGTTATTTTGAGAGCCATGTTAATCTCCCTGCGAGACTCCTTTTTGATCCAGATCCAGAATTTCAAAGCGAGACTTTTCAGCGTGTCCTTGACTCGCTGTGAGTTTCTCCTCTATCCACTGCCCACATTAGGCCCGAGACTCCCGGGGGAGCATCAGTGGCTGTTCAGTGTGCTCGGCAGCACCCCGTTGAATACTGTGTGTCCTTTAGGACATTACTTTAATACACAGTAGTATACTTGTCTTCCATTTGCGTTCCGTATCACCTATTGTTTATACTTATGGATCACAGATTCTAACTGTATAAACCGTCTGACATGTTTGTTTTGCCGTTGTTTTTTGTGGGATTGCAATTCAGACAATCCTGTAAATGGCATCAGTTCACTCCTGTGAGTCCTGATGACGTGGTAGCTTTTAGATGGGACTTGTTCTTTTTAAATGATTCCCTGAACGGTAGTTCAGGGCCTTTATTTGTCCCAGAGTGGCATTCGGTTCTATCACAGAAGCAATAAACAACACCAAGACAGAGCATGACACACAAGATAAATAAAAAAAAAACACACAAATATATAAAAACAAATAAGAAATTTAAAATGAAAAATAAGAAGAATGTGCAGTGAAATGGCAGTAGTATTGGTTTGTGCTGGTGGTTGTCTAAGGAGGGAACCAGAGGGCAGGAACTTCAACTCTTATGTGCAGGAGGTGGGTACTGTCAGATGCAATAGATTCAGCCTTCTTTTGACAACGATAGCTATTACTGCTGAGTTTCATCACCTTTGCTAATGAGTTTTTCTGTTTGAGGTTGAGCGATGCATGCCAGCAAAATGAATGAAACGGTGAAGTCCCGCTCAATAAAATATGTATGAAACAATGTCATCAGGGATCCGTTAACCTGGCTAGCTTTCTCAGATAAAAAACAGAGGCGCTGCTGGCTTTTCTTACTCAAGCGTATCTGCTATCAAAGGTCACCTTATTATCAGTTATGGCGCCCAAAGGATCTCAACATCTTTGTCTGTTAATTCTAGGGATTGCAGGAATTGGGAAATCAGTTCCCCTTTGTCACATTCAACTCAGATTATTCTTTATGCCTGTTCAAGAAATGGTTTAAAACAGGACCAGGAGACAATTCAGCATTGATTGGTGGACTCACTGAAACTGTGTTGTCAACAACGTCACAATGTGCTGGTTGTCTGACTCGACTACGACAGTCATTACATTAGTGACGCTGCCTTGGGGAAGAGCCAGTTAGATGTTATAGATCAGAGGTGTCAAACTCATTTTCACCGCGGGCCACATCAGCATCATGGTCGCATAAGTTTAACTACCACCAAACATATTGTTGAATAACTGTCTTTGTATTGTTTATTCAAGTGTCAAAATATTGTACATGCATTTATATAAATGTAGAAATATATGTAAACATTCATCCCACAACCCATGTGACCCACTTTAGGGAACAATTAAAAGCTCATAATCAGAAGTCTTGCACACACTCCTCCATGTCTCCTGCCCAGGTGAAGATGTGTACATCGGACTGCACGGCACTTGTGAGGAACTGAAAGTCCGCCTTGAGTCCGACTCCGTTGTGTTGAGTAGGACCTACATCTCCTTGGCCACCGTTTGCACAGTATCCCTCACCTACAGGAGTGAGATCCCTCTGAAGTACTACTGGACGACGTGGCCCAGCCTGCAAGAGGAGGCCCTGAGCTTATTGAGGTATGTATGCACACAAATGCCTTTATAGAGACAATACAGGATGGTGTTTTTTGATCTGATGTTTTCCAGACCCACCCTTTTTGCGACATGTAGCAAGCATGTTCTTTTCCCTTTACCTCTTTGTTCTTCTCTCTGCCTCTTTTTATTCTCTTTTCTCTGACCCTGTCTGTTCTCTTTGTTGTTGTTTTGCATTTCACCTTTGCCTCCCTTTCCTCCATTTTTCCAGGGAGACCTCAGTGCTCCCGCTGAAGGAGCTCGAGGGTGCGAGGGAGCAGCTGCTCGTTCAGTGCGAGACCGACCCCACGGCGATCCACCGCCTCCCGCTGCTGTCCAGAGCCCTGCAGGAGCGCAGGAGCCAGGCGGTGAGGGATTACCGGCTGGCCCTCCCACACAGCTGCACCACTGTGGAACCAGCGGTGTGTTTATGTGTGTCTGTGTGTTCCATGCCTCTCCATATCCCTCTTGCCCAGTATCTCTCATCAGCTACTGGTGCACGCCCTACCCATGGATTTGCAGCTTAGTTTGCCTCCTTGTTAAGACTGTACCGCATGCGGATAATAACTTCTCATGATGGGTCTAAATATTCTAATACTTTAATTAATGCAAAAGGGTTTATCGTCCCTCTAAACAGCCTTCTCCGAGCAAGCAGGGTTTCAGTAGCTCGTCCAAGAGCAGGTTGGCTGTTTGAAACAGGGTCCTTATGTTAAAAGGACACTAATCGCTTGCTTTGCCAAAAGATCAGATTTGAGATTAGATTTGTTGCAGGGTTATGTTTCAGCTCTGCTTATCAAACATACATCCAATCCAATTCCTTTATATATTATTGCACATTGTTTGTTGCTTTTATTATATTTTTATATTTGTATTCTATGTCTATGTTTATCGTTATGCACATTTCACCAAGTCTAATTCCTCGTATACGTACTTTACAAATAAACACTTGAGATGCTGATTCAGGAGCAGGTCACGGGGCTGGGCCCTTTCTGCCTTGGGACCTTCAGGTAGCCTGACCTGTTCTGACACCGCCAACCCCCTTTTTTTGTCAGTGTCTCCTCCGCTCATGTCATCCAGGGAGAGAGGAGACAGACGAGAGAGAGAGAGAGAGAGAGAGAGAGAGAGAGAGAGAGAGAGAGAGAGAGAGAGAGAGAGAGAGAGAGAGAGAGAGAGAGATGGGGGGGTAAACAATCTGTAGGCCAATCCCAACACAAACTTTGAGATACACAGCCATCTAGATGTGCGTAAACCCACACACACACAGGTATTAGTAAACTGTCAGACAGTTTGTGTGTGTGTGTGTGTGTGTGTAGTTGAGGCGTATAAAATAAACAGTCGACTTCCACATTGTTTACCACACTGAAATGAATGCAGTTGAACTTCCATTAAAAAAACGTCTCCCCTTCCCACGATGAGGCTGCTGCTAACATAAACCATGAATGGTCTCCAAAACCAATCCATTTTTTTCTCTATGCATTTGCAGTGTGTGCATGTTTGTTTTATAGCCTTTAAGCAAAATGACTAATCATTTTTCTTTTCGTCTCTCTATGGCTCAGGAAGGTGAAATATGGCCCAAGACCCCAGCACAGTTCAACATCATATTCAAGCCCGAGGAGGCCGAGCTCTACCAACAAACCATATATTGTGATATCACAGGTTAGAAAACAATGCACATATCTTTGGAATACAGCAACAACCAAACAATGTCAAGTTTTTAGCCAAGTTAGCGGCATGGTAAGGAGTCGTGGGGTAAGACAGGTGTGCAGTTTAACTGGAGACCAGATTATAACTATCTATTCACCATCAAATTAGTAGTATGCATACCCAAAAGTCCCAGAGACTGTCATTTTGATACAACTTTGATAACATTGTAAATATCCTAGGTCAAACAGCCAATTGTACCAGAACATCTGTGGTTACAATCTCAAAGATTTATAATCACGCAGCGGCCATTTAAGATCCTTATAATCGCAGGATGTGAAAGCATCTCAACTGAATCTAGACACACTATATCTATTACATATCTATATATCATATATATATCTATTACATTCCTGAATTGGGCCAGAGATCAAAGGTTATCTTTCCAATGTTAAAATAAAGATACATTTAGTGTTGAGTTTGGTTAATGGTGACATTTGGGATAAGATTATGACTAACTGCCATTGGGTTAAAGGTCAATGTGTATAACGGCTTACTTTTATAGCAATTTTATAGCAACACACACACACACACAAACCTAGCTCGTTTCCTGAACCAATACCCTCTTTTGTTTGTTCTTCAACTTCTTGGAATTGATTGTTCTAACGACTTTAAGCAGACTATACACTCCTGCTGTAAATCAATAGCTTTGGCTTTCTCATAAAAGATTCTCCTTCCTTCAGTGGGTTGGTTCAGACAAAGGTCAGACGAACAAGGCCGGGTAGCAAGCCGTGTCTGTCTGCTGGGGTTATTGTCAGAGAACAGCTAGATCTCTTTTTAGGTTCCCTTCTCCTTCAGTGTGTGACACCCACAGTCAAACTTGGCTGAATCACCACAAATGAACCCCTAAATCAGCCTAAATGCTGTAACCCGCTTTAAATGCTGTAATCTAATTTTCATATGAGACAATGCAGTCAGGAGGCCTCAATATATGCACCTCAACCCAGGATGAAAAGGTTGTTTGGAAAATTTGCATGTGGCCATCACGTGTCTTCTGAGCCGGAGGCTAGATTTACATTAATTTCCATGTTTTCTGAGGCAGTTGACGACCTGACCAGCATAGGTAAATGACTGGGGACGACCGAACCGGGATTCCTCGGTTTGCAAGAAGCTTCAGGAGCTTATTCAGCAGAACAGCAGGATAAAACTCGAATGACCTTTCATAAGTTCACAGCGAGAGAGAGAGAAGTAGGAGGAAGCTGCAGCAAAGTATTCATTTTTTTACTGATTTAGCACTTTAAACTTTAAACATAAAAACAAACGTTCCTGAATAAAATTCCAATATATATATATTTTTTTTTTGGGGTTGGGTTTCTCTGTCTTTAACTTTGTTAATCTCCCACTGTCTGTGTCTGCTCTCAGGCCGTGAAGCTCGGTTACCCCTCACTATAAGTGCCGAGGGCATGGGCCCTAGTCTCCAGCTCATCTATGACCTGATCGACATGCAGAACGTAGTCATTGGGGACAAAGACTTTTATGAAGTAAGAAAGTTTGAGCCAAAGTGATCAGTTGTTTCCCCTCAGAAAATTGTCAGTCAGGACACGCTTGTGATGTGATGAGCCTGATCAAAGTCAAAAAGTCAAAGTCAGCTTTATTGTCGTACAATGTCGTATGTATGTCGTACATCACCCAAGCTTGCGAGTGGCATACTCTCCCTGCCTTTTTAGTGAGTCATCTTCATAGTTCAAGCTAAAAGAAAGCTGATCCAATTCTAGAAATTTTAACTAACGGATTCTATGTTGTCATCTTGTAAGGTGTTCATGTTATTTTGTCCACTTGGGTGCAACATCCAGTCAGCCTACATGTGACAAGAATTAGCATGTTCCTGACAAATTTGACAAAACTGAAGTATGTATTATACAGTCTTTGTCCATATGTTTCTGTTTTTTTCAGTAGATAACTATGAATAATCTACTAAAGTCACATTTGGTGTTCGCACCATCCTCATTGGGTGTCTGTTCTTATAAATACAACTTAACTGTCAGTCCAAACCACATAGACGGTCAATACAATTTCCCTCATAAAAAAAGCGCATGCAAAAATGTGTTCTTTTTCTATTAAAGCTGAACGAGTGGCGTCAAAAAACATAAATGCAGTACTAGTATGAAAAAAATAATATATATTATTATCATCAGTTGACTTTTTGTTACTTTCCATAACACTTAAGTGTTGAATCAGTGGATCCTTCTTTTTGTCCAGGTGCAGTTTCACAACAGAGGACTGATTGATGCCCCTTTCAGGCTGTCAAGCCCTGACACCACTTTCGGTCGCTGTTTCTCCTTCAGTCCCGAGGAAGGTGTTGTTCCCTCTGGGGCCCGCCAGATTGTAAAAGTCACCTTCCACAGTCACGTCTTGGGAACTTTCTCCGAGGACTTGCAGCTAACTGTCACTGGAAGGCCGCAACCACTTACCGTGACTTTCAGGTGAAGTTAGCGAGCGTAGTGCCGAGTGACTGACGGCACGTTCAGATTTATCCGGATAAATGTAATAACTTAGCATTGAAAGTCGTGTCAGTGCAACTAATCAAAACCAATGTTTCTCATGACTCGTGTTTTTGGTTTCTGTTTTTTCAGGGGTTGTGTAATTGCTCCCACATTCCACTTTAATATTTCAGAGCTCAATTTTGGAGATGTGGCCTTTGGTGAGCTATTTTTAAAATGTCTACATGATATATATTATACTCCAAAGAACCCCAACATTCAGGCAAAACGGTCCTCCGCGTCCTCTTTATGTTACCATCTGTTCCATCTTTGTCATTTATCTCGCTGCGCAGGTTCCCCACAGACATTGATTTGTACCCTCATCAACACCTCCTATGTGTCAATGACCTTCGCCCTGCGTGTCCTGGGAGACGGGTTGGGGTCTCCCAGCATAACCAGTGCCAAACAGGCGTCCGAGCCGTCCAGGAACAATTGGGGAGGCAGTGCTGCTGGAGACCTTCACGCACGGCCTGTGGAGTTCACCATCACACCTGCTGTGGGCTCTGTGCGGTCTTTGGCAGATGTCACCATTAAGGTACAGTAAACTAACGAATGGAAGGAGAACCAATTTAAAGTAGTTCATTTATTTTGCTCTCCTAGCAGCATACATGAATTACAGGGCTTTGTAAAGATGTGTGCCCAAACTGCACAGTATGTGTTTGTCTGCTTGGCCGTGGTGATTGTCTGCTCGGCCTGACATTCTAAGCACAATAGTTGACTGAATAAGGTGTAGATAATATTCAACAGTTCAATCTTCACATAATCTTCCACAGTCATTGCTCACTGTATGTTTTGAACCTTGTGTTACAGGTGACACTGTGCTCCAACACAGTCAAGAGATACAGGCTGGCGCTGGTGGTGGATGTTGAAGGTGTCGGAGAGGAGATCATGACTCTGCCAATCAATGCCAGGTCAGACACATTAACACTGTTTGATGTGCACACAGACGTACTCACACATCCGTTCAAGTGTTGTGGAGTTTCGCACGTCGCAGCAAAATGCTTAAAGTTGCTTATAATTGCTCTGATAAAGTATTTTAAATGTGCATATGTTTTCATTAAGACATTTTTACATTTAAGTTGTGATTATCAAGTCTCGTCACAATGGCTAAAAAGAAAATGTAAGATGTTGCAGAAATGGCAGTAAAAATTTTAATTTATGCCCAATTTTGCTTTTAATTTATAGATGAGGCCTATTGTGAATTGGGTTGCGATTATTCGTCATCTTTTTTAAATTTGGTCCAAGAAAAACGTTTGTGAAACACTGGTATAGCAAATAGTATCCATAGCTTATATAGGCAACCAAGAAAGTCGGGGAAGGTCTCAGGTTTGAGGTTACGTTACGTATCATAAATGTAACTTTGCACATTGAGGCCATAAACAGAATATTGGGTCAGTTGTCCTGTATTGTTTCCCTCTTCTGCCACAACACTGTTTGATCTTATCCATTTTGAAAAGATACTTCATAAAAAATGAATCACCATCGGTGCCACCTAGAAAGATGGAATATCATCTGCTCTTCTAAAGTCGCCATGCCATTGACAGCAGAGGTTCATCTTGCAAAACTCCTGAAATCCTTTCCCTGAATGCAAAGTGCCTTTTTTTCCTGGCAGTAACCTCTGCTGTGCTTCTGGCTGTCGCTGATGCTTTGACAAGCTGTGAATGTGGTCCATTGAACCTCCATACAGGTGTCGACAAATCAGTGGTGTATGTGTTCAATATTCAGAGCCTCGTTTGCATAATAATACATTCGAATGTCACCTGCACCATCACTCAGAATAGGGCAATGGTAATCTGATTTCCTCACAGCAATCACCGTAATTGTAAATTTATGAATCGGTTCTAATTAATGGACTGCAGTTTTGGCATGATGTAATGCAATTACTTGTATCGTGAGAGACTACAGAGATATCTCCACGGACAGGCCTCTTCTTCCAAGTCAATAATGCAATTACTGTTGTGAATTATAAATAAGCCACAGATCATTCCTTCTCTAATCCTCTCTCTGCGTATTTCTCTCTGTTAATAGGTGCGTCGTTCCTAATATCGTGGTGGAGACTCCGGTGTTGGACTTTCAAAGGTGTTTCCTTGATCACCCCTATGAACAGCGAGTGCGGCTCACCAACACCAGCGCTCTGCCCGCCTGCTACGGCATGCTTGACCAGGTTCAGTAGATCTTTGTAATACATTATTTATTTGTGTGGCAGGGTACTCATAAAACAGTGAACTGAACAAATACAAAACCTGTCCTGCCAACACAAGACGACGGCTCAATACAAAACTATTTATGTGGTGGGGTGAACGGCGTGACAAAAAAAAAAAAAGCTTAAAGGTGTAGCCCAACATTTTGGGACATGTGCTTCCCTGTATCTGCTTTCTTGCTGAGAGTTGGATGAGAAGATTGTAACCACACTCATGTCTGTCCGTAAATGACAAAAGCTGTGCCCAAAGAGAACAAAGTCTCATTACCTGTTCTTCTAAAGATAACTAATTAACAAATTCACTTTAGACATAGTAACCACATGATTCGACAAAACCAGAATGTTCGAGCCATTTCTTACTGTAGATTTGGACTTCCATCACTTCCAATGACTGTGTATTAGGAAGGTTTCTTCTTACTGGGAGTATGAACAGGAGGAATAATTACGGCAAGATAAATCTTCAGTGTTCCAATGCACACCGCACTATTGTTGTGAGACTGACCCAGACTATAAAAGTGCACTCAGTAGAGTGCAGATGTGTCTCCCTCTCCGCCCGCAAACAAAGAAGAGTTGAACGTTACTCAGTGGTCCCTCCTAGCTACCCGGCAGTCAGACGCTCGAGTTCAAAATGAGACCGAACTTTTCTGTGGATTTCAGTTTTCTGTCCACAACAACGTCCTCGTTGAGCCTTGCGGCAGACCTGGTAAGGATTATTTTTAGCCTCGCTGATTTCTTTTTCTGCCGGAAATGCCTTTTGCTACCGAAGTGGTTGTTGATCACTCGGGGTCCCTTTGCCGACCGGTTAAGCGGAATGAGGAGTCATTACAGTTCATTACAGTATAAAACAGTCAAAAAGCGTACAGTCATGAACAAGCCAAAAATATATTAGACTGATGGGTCCACTAGTCCAAGATTAGTCGTGGAAAGACAGGCAGACACACACACACACACACACACACACACACACACACACACACACACACACATTTAATGTAAAAAAAAAACAGAGTCCAAAAATCAAATCCTGATTTAGCTTGCTCCATGAAACTGCAGAGTACTGCTCTAAATGGCCAACATTGAAATTGCTGTCTGCCAACTGTGACAAGATGAGGGAAAATAAATGACTTTCAGGACCATATATCTCTTTGCTTTCTATTTATCGGCACAATAGATGTTGAGTCTGAATGCTTGCATTAAAAAAAGTCATTTCTGTCTGTGTCACCTTCAGGAATACGAGGAGAGTCCGTCACTGCTTTTTGGCAGTTCCACACCAAGAGGATTGATTCTTCCTCACAGTTCAGAAGAGCTTCCTGTGTTTCTGCTGGCTAAGGCCGTCGGAAGGCAGCGGCACGCTCTCCGCATTGCTGTGTTCGGCAGCGTCCAGCCCCCCCTGGTCTGTTGAAGTCTGTGTGTGTTTCTGAGTGTGCATAGCTGTTACTGGTTGAATACTATGTGGGTGTAATAGAAAGTGTCTTTCTGGAAATTGCTTGGTTAATTCTGTTTCTCTAATCCGCCTCTGTTTGGTTTCTGTTCTGTTCCAGGAGGTGGCCTTGTCGTGTATCGGGCAGGGAGCTATAGTTCATGTTCAGAGCTTACAGATAGACTTTGGCACAATCCCGGTTCTGACGGAGGTTACCAGAGCCCTGCACCTGTCGAACCAGTCTCCTATTCCAGCCCACTTCACTGCTTGCATGGTACAAACACAGCAACACAGACATATAAAACATATAAAACACAATAAAACACTTAGGACGCACATTCAAATAGAGATAATCAAGGTCATTTTACGTGCCCTCAGATCCAGGGGTAGAATGCTACAGTAATTAAATGGTTTTAGCTGTGGATTTAATGGATTTAATGCATACCCGTCAATTCACTGGCTAGATTTTCTTGTGCAAACCTTCTGTCTGTCTTCCCCTGCTCTTCTGACTAATTGATTTTCAGTCTAATTTTATGTGTAATTAACGAGTTAATTGGTTCAATACTTGGTTAGCTCTTGAAATAATTAGTTGCCAGTTTAATTGTATTACTCTCCCAGGAGAATAAGTGATTTTACCTCAGAGTGCGCTCATGAACCAGCCAGATGGTGACATGTTGTCAGTTCAGGATGACCATGAATAAAATAGACGGGCTTGACCTCGGAAGCTGGTTGGACGTCGCTCATCTTGTGCTGCCAAAATTGCGAATGTTTTTTATCTCATACTAAATCCTGATTATCTCCTCATTCACAAGGTCTATTTGAAAGATTTTAAAAGCTATAACATACAGAAAACCCTTGTGAAGACTGATAATAAGGCCATATATGTGTTAGTGGTATATTGCTTTCTGATAGTACACAGAAAAGAAAAGAAAAGAAAAATTCTGGAAGAAGAAATTTCAAAGTTAATTTCAACAAACACTTGGTTGGGTGAAGTTAAGTATTTTTAATAATTATTTTAGTTCAGACATTTCAAGAAGTTCGGAAAGACAGATTTTCTACCTTCAATTAAAATTATTTTGCTGGACAAAAAAAGGACATTCTTGTGCTTAACTTTGCGATGCCGTTGAGCTTTTTGTTGTGGCTTCTTGATAGCTTTTTTAATCAGCATTTCTTCAAAACTTGGGGGTCACTTTGAGTCATACTTATGTTTTATGTTAATATTTATTGTGTAATTTATTGTAATATTTGGTGGAATCTAACAGTCTGTTTGCAGACTGCAACCAACTGAATACCCCTCTGCTCATTCCTTGATTAGCACCAAAGAACACTATGAACATGAAGTGTTGTCTTAAACATGGAGGTACCAAGGTTTGGCACTGAGGGGCTCACGTTACCGCAGTTTCACAAGCGCTGGTCTTCATAAAAAAAAAAGGAAAATGACTCATGTTTGGTTCGTCCGTTCTAGGCTACTGCAGAAACATGATGGTGCAACACTGTGGCCTCCGTGACGAGGACCCGCCCCTATGTAGATATGAGAGATTTAGATTTCTCCAGAACTTTTTTTTTTGTTCTTCCTGCATCCATCGGCGTCATTTGATGTTCCAATGACGAGTTGAATGAGGCCGATGTTGGCATTGGCTGTGCAAGAGGATATGGCCCCTCCGGATAGGACCCTCCAGATGTCGGCAACTTGCTTGCAATGCATCCTGGTACAATTAGATACTGACGGCTCAGCTCCACGGGCAGGCAAACTGTTTTCTCCGTCAATATAGAGCACACTGATGAAATCTATTGTTTCAATTGATTACATTTACTCTCAGCACAGATTAGACATCCACATAAAAGGTGATGCATTTTCCCTCTAAGATTAAATAATTCATGTTCATTAATGTAAATAGTGCTCACTCAGTGTGAATAAACCTGAGATCTACACTTCATCATAACCAGTGTTTCACTTGCCTCCTGAAAGCCAGTCCTCTAACTTTGCGTCGTCCTGCAGTTGTTTGACCCTGTCCTCTCCTCTGAGGCAGTGTTGAGGGACGGAGTACCTCCCCCCACCCCTCCCCCCCACCCCGCCCTCTCAAGAATCAATCGATGCAGATTCTCCTTGAATTGCATTACATCTCGCTCAATAGGCTGGTTGAGAGCCACACGTATAGAACCGATGACTTAAGATTGCGGGAGATATTTTGGAAGGCATCCACACTTGCTTCTCATCATTGTGACCATCCGTGAAAAATGAACCACAACTCCATCCCTTATCCAACATTTATTGATTATTCTATGCGATCTCGAAGCACCACGTAGCTGTTAAGTGGAAAAAAAAAACTTTAACATATATGGTGTCTCCTTGAGATATCAGTTTTCAAGCATAGCATAGCATAGGAAACCCTTTACCTTAAATAGAAACAGATCTCTGCTGTCTTTTCTGTTGATACAGACAGACACATGATATGGACAAGGAATGCTGTACGCCATTGTCTGCACTCTATGTTAAAAAGGGAAAATTCGGATGTTATTTTAGTCTGTTTTTGGGCTGGCAGCCAGAAAAATGAGCCGCGCGATATTCCAGTTACATTATATTGATTTTGACGCGCTGTATAAAGTTTGTCTGCAGTAGTCACTTCAGCACCAATGCAGGGTTTATGCGGGTTTGTGTGCTCCTCTCGAGCGCTGTGCAGCACGCCGCACCGATCCTACACCCTCCTGACTCCTCCTGCCGCATTCAAAAGCAATCAATGCTAATCAAGCTGTGGGATGCAGCAGGTTTGATGTGATTATTGAGATTCCAGTCATCTAGCTCCTCTCTCCGGGGAGTCAACCCCTTGCTCTTTCTCCTCTTCTGACTCTGCCCACCCCTCCACTGTGATCACCCTTGTATCGACCCACACCGAGTTTGCTTTCACCCGCTCCCTTACTCGATCATACCAGTGCTGAGAAAGTGATCTATGACTCCTCAAGTTACTCTCTGGTCAAGTGTTGCCTGTGTCTTCTTTTTTTTTTTTTTATGTTATGTCTGCAGGGCTTTTCTTTAAGGAAGAAGCTTTGAACGGAGACGTCAAACGGAAGCTTCATATTTTATTCGTCCAATATTATTTTTAGTACAGTCTCTGCTTCAGGCAACACTGAGTACTGCAATGTCGATTGCTGTATTTGACTGAAGACATTCTCCTCCTCCGATTAACTATCTGCAGTGTTGTCCATCGGCATTGAAAGTGGCCAAGCTTCACTACGTCTGTGGGAAGCTCATTCTCAACATTCCAGCCGTTCATCATCAGAGTTGCTGTATAAAACATTGATTGTGATCCCGACCACTGCTTGGTCACGCAGGGCCGTGAGCACAGTGGAGGGCTTTATTGAAGGACTGGAGATGAACATTAGATTTACGTCTGTTTTCTTATTATGCTGGACTTTGCTCATGAATACAATCGAACAGTGTGCAGAGCTGAGTATTGAGTTTGCAGCATTCCCAATTTCATGCTCATATCAAAGAGAGTGTAGGCGTGAGACAAATTACATTTTTAAAATATCCACGTGTTAAGGCTTTTACGTATTTAAAAACATATTTTAACAGGAGATGCACTCCATCTATACAACTGTACCCATTATCGTAATCATAGTGGGGAGACATTTCCTCTCACTTATGTCAGGCAGGGAGCAACTGCCCTACTTACACCTCCAGGATCTCAGTCTACACAGAGATATTGATGCAATTATGTAGCTACGTGATATGCACATCTATCTTTCCACGTTCATAGCGTAGGCCTCAATGGCTTGTGCAGCACGGGGAAGTGCCAATCCCAGAGGGAGGCATTTTCATCGCTTGCATCCTGTCGGAGCAGACGCTTCAGCTCCACCGCGGTCAGACCGTAGAGGGACTGTGATTATGTTTCTGTTTCCTCAGAGCCGTGGAAGGTCCTTTGGGCGGGTTGAGCCCAGTGAGGGGGAAGTGCCACCCGAGAGCCAGCTGGAGCTGAGAGTAGTAGCACACCTGAAAGACACGCTTCACTTCCAGGCCACGCTGGAAGTGTCCATCCGGGATGGCCAAGCGTACACTGTGCTTCTGTCTGCCACAGGCACTGGCAACACAATCGTCAGTGACAGACCTTTCGCTCCCAACCTTGACCTAGGCGCATACTTGAGGTAGAACGACAGAGGACGCGCTCACATTTTGACTCAATAACAAATTACATGGGGATTTACAACTGAAAATGTAGCACTGACAGGATGCCGCACCTCCTTTGCTGTCTTCTCTATGTCCCATAAGCAATGCGTCATGCCAGTACCACTTCAAGCTGACCAACCAGGGTCAGCGAACGTACCGGATGTACTGGCGGACCGACGGCTTCCTGCCTTCTGCAAAAATCCGAAAACAGGGCAGCTTATCCGGCCAACCCGTCTTGCCCCCCATCTCTGCTCCCAAAAAGAAGGGTATCTTGAGCCGTGGGGCTTTGCTCTCCTCCAGTGAGGAGAAGCCGGTGTTTCACCTCAGGCCTTCTCGTGTGGAGCTCACCCCAGGCGGCTCCGTTGACATGGTGCTGACGGGATCGTCGGACACCCCCAAGGTGAGACAGTTGGCTTGTAGGCTCAAAAGGGAACAAACCCAAGCTCTGAATTTCATAAGCACACTGTACAGGTACAGTTAACGTGTTCTTTTCTTCACCAAGGTTGTACAGGAGCGTCTGGTGTGCCATGCCATTGTGGGTGGCCAGGGCAGTAGCAAGCTCATCATGTCTGTAGATGTTACCTGTCGCTTTGTGGCTCCCATGCTCAGCATCTCCTCGAAGCAGCTGAAATTCTACATAGAGAAGGTTGTTCAAAAGGCCATCTCTCCGGGATACCTTTATTCAAAACTATATTATTATATTACCAATTAGTTCTGTAATGTATCGGTATATATATATATATATTACTGTAATGTTTCAATAAATATATATATATATATATGTCTTACAGGTCCCAGGACAGATTCTAAAGCCCCTATACGAGAAGCTCATCTTGGAGAATGTGTCGTCTGTCTCTCTGTCCGTGGAGCTCTCTCTTGTAGAGCCGTTCTCCCTGTGTGAGCCCTCGGGAGCCCACAGCCCAACCACCACTAAGGTACACAGCTCTTCCTTTTGGTTCACTTTTGGTTTTTCATTTCAACAGGAGATGGATTTTAGTGACACGCAGGCCTTTGGTCTGGCACAACCATGAATTACATTACATTTAATTTGCTTGAAATCTTTTTTTTTTGTTGCTTGGATTAACTTTACTATATATTTAAATTGTCTAGTTGTATGTGTAAAAAACTATGTGCCTCCTAACTGTCCCTTTTAATGTGTATTGAGCTTGTGAACTTTTCTGCGCGTTTTTTATTTCTCTTTTTAATATTTCCACGAACCTCTCCTTCTAATTTCTATCCATTTTCTACCTCAATCAAAAATGTTTATGCTGCCAGAGGTCTCAAGAATTGACCTTAAATTATCAAATTCAGCAAAAGGATTAGGAGGAGACACGTTCCCTGGTGCGTTGGTGCCAAGGGAAGAACATCAGATTGATGGCCAGTGCCTTGCTCAAAGGCAGGAATAATGAGAACATACAGACCCGTGAGAAAGGTCCCCGCTTTGCTCGAGCTGTGCTCAGACCAGATAGTTTTGAGGCAACATCGAGATGCTAATGTAGTGTTTCAGCTCCTGATTCATATTTTACAATGGCTGTTGTTTATTGCGTAGCTGTAATTTGATTTGCATTGAGTGAGTATCACTGCAACCCAGGACTGACCTAAAACCTGTGGTGAGTCAACAGTCAACATAAATGCTCATGACTGATTGATATGTTTGTGTTTTAAAGTGTCAGAATCGTGATAGAAGTTCACATCATACATTCCCAGAATACCCACTTTTACATGTTTATCAGAGCTCCAACTTCCTTTCTGAGAGTTGATTTAAATATGGGTTTTGGAATCCACATTAAAATGTTTTTTAATCCCGTGGCAGGTTCCTGAATGGAGCACAAGAGGAGCGGGATATTTTTATAAGCCCGGGTCCCATGGCAGAATAACAATAAATGTTCCATTAAGCTGTGTTAAAGTGTCTTAGAAGGGTTGTGAACTTGTGCTTTGGGAGTCATCCTATAAAAAAAAACTAAATGCAATAATTTGCCATCAAGCATGGGAGACCAGGTGCTCAGACAATGAGAAAAGTTGAAGTCTGTGATCATAACTATTGCAAAGTCACCGTGTTTCCTTCAATGCCTTTTCTGTTTTATATTTTAATGACAGTATGCCTTTTCCCAGTCCATGGTTTTAGGTGGCGGGAGGCAGGCTGAGTTGTGGGTGTGCTTCACTCCAATTTACTGTCAGGATTTGGTGTCAAGAGTCGTGGAAGAGGTAACATTCTTGAAATATTCCTTACTTAATTCTTTGTTTTTTCATCTTGGTCATATTGGGACCTTTATAACGCAGCATATTTTAGCACACATGGCAGTGGTTTCCAACATGGTTTTTAGGACCCCCATTGGGTTCTCAAGAGCATTTAAGGACAATATACACAACATTAAGTTAATTCCTCTAAATGTAGCTTTATTCTTTAAAAAAACAGGGTATTTTCACCTCCAAATGAAATAATCTGAAGCCAATACCTTTGGTAAGGGGTCATGAGTAGTTCTGTTCATTAAAGAGATCACAAGCCCAGTGGTGCAACGTCAGTACATTCACTTGTTAGATCTAAAAAGTACTGCGTATATGATACATAAAGGGAAACACTTTACTTGAGTGTTTCCCTTTCATGCAGTTGTATACTTCTACTCCACGACCTCAAGTATTTTACTTTTTACTACACTACATTTGTCTGACAAAGTTTATTTTCAGATCACAGCTTTTCATACTGTTTCTGACCAGTGAAAACCATGCATTGGAATTTTAATGTTTGTTCAACGCTCCTTTATGGGTTGAGAAAATGTTTCTACTTCTTTGACTTAATGAACTATGAAAGAACAACACTTGACATCTCCGTAAAATACATCGTCACAATGTTGAAATAATGTTTCTCTCGTAAAGTTGACATGTTGCGTGCTTCTCACAGGACAGCAACACTTCTAACGTATGAAGTTCTTATAAAATGCGCTGCATTGCTGTAGATCAAACTACCCAACAGTATATAAGGGAGTTAGAATTAGCACCGCCGTAAACATCAGTAAAATGCAACACACACTACTCTGGTAGTGCTTTTCCTGATGTAAATGATCTGAATACTTCTTCCAACACTGCACTTCCACTTTTGACATATTTACCATGTCATATCAAATATTTTCCTTCATTATTTCCCCAGGTCCTTAATATCCACTACCAGGGACACCCACAGCAAGACACGGTGGAGCTGCACGCCGAGGTCCACTTCCCCAACCTCCTCCTCTCCACCACCGCGGTGGACTTTGGCTGCGTGCCCAACTGCACGGGGACTCGTCGAGCAATCTCGATCACCAACTGCTCCCCGCTGCCGGTGTCCTACCACTGGGTGTTTCTGGCTGACCAGGTGCACGGTGCCATCAGGTATGTTTAACACTGAGAGGGTACACGCGCGGTTATATCAGTTAACATTCGTACCACGTGCCTACGAAACATACAGCCTTTAGCCTACAGTTACTTTGACCGGGTTGTGGAACTAAAGGAAGCACCCTGGTTCAGTAAGACTTTTTCTTTGTTTAGAATAAGCAGGGTTTAGAACTGTAGTATCCTGAATGGACAAGATTTCAGGGGCAAGAGCAGAATCCCATACATATATTGAAACTGTCAATTAGGATGAGTTAGTACAGTAACTGTACATTTAACCCTCTGAATTGAAAGCCAAATCCATTATAAAGTCTCTGGGGAAGACAAATCTACTGATAGTGTACTTAACGTTGCATTGTGCCTCTCTCAAGCCTTTGCTCTAGCTCCCTCCCTTGAAATGCACTGTGAATACGATAGCAGTCTCTCTGTCCATGGCCTTGAACCAACTAACTGCTCGAGCGCTACAAGATTTATAACCCTCCACCGTCTCCCCCCCCCCCTCCCTCTCTTTCATCTATTGTTACTCCTCCTTTTTGCTCCCCTCATCTCAGGCTTTTACATTACCTATTTATCTTTTCCTTTTTTCCCCTCTCCTCCCGCTCCCCTGTCTCTACTGCCTGAGCATCTGCTCGCTACCAAATCCTTATCATCCTTCTCTTCTCTTTCCTCACCCTCTCCGTCTTGGATTGTGACTCTTACTAACAATCTGTCTCATAGGCCGGCCTGCTAATTAAATGAAGACCTCACTCTGCGTGCACACACTCACTCTCCAGAGTCTCTCTTTCTCCCTCACAAAACCTGTGCTATCTTGCCATGTTCAGCTAATTACATCCCTATCAGTAATTACACCGCAGCCTTTGGAGAGGGGAGTTTCATTAAGAGCAAACTCTTTTCTATCCACCTATCCCACTGATAGATGGAGGCAATATAATACATTTAAATACTGTAACCACTCAGTCTTTAGGGCCCAATATTTCCACTGTTGATCACTGGACAACAGAGTGACGGAGTCATCACTCACAGGTAGAGGAAGTTGAGTTTAAGCCTCGGTGGATGAATGCAATGGTGAGATAAAGATTCTTGAGCCACTTTCCATGGTCACGTTTTCAGTCTTTTAAACCTGGAATGGAATGCTACTTTTTTTTTCAAGCTGTACGACAGACTTGGGTTTCCGGTTCTTGCATTGATTGTAATGTAAGCTTCATGGTACACGAATGGAGACATTATTGAAATATTTCCGCTCAGTTTTTCAGAAAACTCTGAGGATAATAAAGCACATTTAATGTATTATAATGGTTATACTTTCTTTTTTTAGGGACACAGGCTAACCAGATTAGATTAGATGAAGTTCAACTTTACTGTCATTGCACACAGGAAGTGCAATCTCAAAAGTTTACACTGCAACCAATAGTAAAAAATGTATAATAGACCAAAGAAGACTAACTGAAATACACAAAGAAACGGATAAAACAATGAAGGTGAATGGATACTCGAACAAAATATACAGAGACACTACGCCTCGTGGTGTAAACACAGCGCCCCCTCTGGCCGTGACATATGTTGAAACATGCACCAGTCTGATCTGGAGAGTAAATGTACTCAGTTACTCTGAGGTAACCCCTCTTGCATGGGCTAAATGACCCATGGCTTGGAAGAAGCTCATTTGCATGGGAGACGAGTGAAACTGGCCATCCTTGCCGGTGCGTTTGTAGTTGTTAACAGGAAACCGTAAAAAGTGATGAAACCAAGCGTAGATTCTGTGACGATAATTTGATAAAAATACATAAACATTTGCTGTTTATATCGGCGTTGAGCCAGCGAGAACCTCTCTCTCCCCCTCTCTGTCGCTTTCTCGCTCCCTATCACTGTTTCTCATGCTTACACACAGACACACAGACACACAGACACACACACACACACACACACACACTCTCACACACACACACACACACACACACACACACACCCTGTAAGCCATTTGTCTGTACAAATAGAATTTTCTCGACATCATGATCCTTTCCCCATCACTCTTTTTTTATCTGCAGGTAGTGAGATGTTTGTGGTTCAATAGTCTTTGCTGTGTAGATTATTAGTGAGACTGAACAAGGCGAAACGGTCAAACACAATCACGCCCACCCACGAAGTAAATAAAAGATAGAGGAGAGAGAGACATATATGAGAATGTCAGAGTAGGCTATTTCTGTCTTGAGCTGCGCTCTTGCAGAGTCATCATCTGCTGTCTCACCATCTGCTCCTCTGTCCGCACCAGTGGGTTTTAAACTCTTTCCAAAAATATATATTATTTTTTTTTCCCATGAATGGTCTTTTACAAACAGTTATCCACCCAAATTGCACCCTATGTTTCAAGACGTTGACCTACAGTGTTCGTTTGCTCCAACATCTTACACTGCTGGGCGTACTAATTTGTGATCTCCCCAAGGCCAAACATCAGGCCAGCCTGTCACAGCGTTCATCACAGACTGACCATACAACAGTGCCCCCTGCTGGCTGCTGTCCTAGCCTCCTCTCATTAAAAGCTGACACACCAGGGCTATAGCATTTTTGGGAACTAACTAACAAATGCGCGTGCAGACATGAATGCTGCCTTACATGTATGCACGCTCTGAACCTCACACACAGACACACAATCACAAATACACAAACACACACACACAGGCACACACACACTCACTCACACACACACAGACACTATGGCAATGACGTGGCCGGTGTTTGGTGATTTAATACAGAACTTGTGCAGCCCAGTTTGAGATGGCTTCACTCACTAAATCTCTTTCATTCTCTTCCATGTTTATTCAGCACTTCAGTGCAATCTATCCTGACCTGTTTCCTGCTGCTTGCCTATTAAAATTCCTCTTAATTATAGAACACTCTGTTTAATTAACTTGATGGATGCACCCAGTCTGATCCCACAGGGAAGTGGAGAGTAGAACAGAGAGAGAAAACGAGTTGGCGTTCTTTGGGGTGTGGGTGCTAAAGATTGTTCTTCTCCACTTGGGCATGACAATATATGTTAATGATATATTGGATATACAATGGTGGCTTATATAACTTGCTGTTGTTGTAATACATGTGTTGCCCTGCGACCTCATGGACATCTTGAGGCGTTCACTTTCACATAATCTTCTTGCCTCTTCTCAAGTCTTGTCTCATTATTGCGTCTTGCCATTGATTTCCCTAATGTTTCATTTATCGCACCGTGGGGTAAAATAAATACCCACTTCAGGGATGTTTTATTATCCTCTCGCCCTCGTAGAGAGACAGAGATGCTGGAGGCAGAGAGGGAGCCGACAAATGAGACCGAAGAAGAAGGATGGAGGTCCTCTAGAATGCCTTCTCCTGCCTCTTCACCTCCTTTCAGCCTTCTGCTTGGTGCAGATGAACCGAGCAGCGCAGAGGGCCCTGTGGGCGTGAATGAGGTATGCAAGTGCTCGCATGGAAAAGATTTCAAGTTTTTCAGGGGATGGAGAGTGCCCCCAGCTTGTGGGAAAGTCATTATATCTGTTAGCTGCAATGCTGTGGAGGAAGAAAACATGCACCCACACACACATTTTTTAATTATAAACCTCATTGTGGAGTTCCCATAGACCATTCCACAGTAGTAAACGTAAATATGTGTGGCCCAGTTTATGTTCTGTTGCAGGATGTTATGGATGGCATTAGCTGGAAGGAAGTAAACATGGAGCCAAGCTGTTCCCTAGCAATGCAATTACGTTGAAACGGTCTATAGATTGTAAAAAATAACATTATTGTCGGACCAACAACGGATAAACAAAGGCATTTAGTATGGAACGATTAAGTCATTGATTAATGGAGTAATTGTGTTTGCACTCAACTCAATAGCATACACTACTAGTGCGAACTCTAAATGAGAAATGTTCTGAAATACCAGAATCTAAAGGAATAATTCACCATATATTTGCTCTCTTCCAATGAGTGGGACCCAAACGCGGGACACGCACCAAAGTAGTGATGGTAAGAAGGAGTTGTATTGCAAAGGCAATGAGGTTGAGGATGCTGATGGCAGGCATTCAGCAGCAGGGGTAATGGTTCTGGTGCTGGAGTATGGCCAGGGCTGAGGCAGACAGACGAGCAGGAAGACTGGCAGGCGGGTGGACGTCCAGGAGCTCAT
The DNA here is from genome assembly GCA_023566465.1 of Cottus gobio. Lineage (NCBI taxonomy): Eukaryota > Metazoa > Chordata > Actinopteri > Perciformes > Cottidae > Cottus > Cottus gobio. Next base: position 7,122,952 of record CM042223.1, on the reverse strand, counting down.
AAAAAATAACGTCGAAAACGCAAGGAAGTCAAATCACTAGAGGGAGTTTCTTGCAGTCAGGCCAGCAGCGTGAATAACGCTGAACCACAATCTGGCGAGTAGTGAATGCAGAGGTGGTGAGGATGTACTGCAGGTAGACGATTTGATGGGAGGTGGGTGTGTGTGTGGATGAGCCGATTGCAGGTGTCCAGCAAGGAAGGCGACGGCAACACACAACAGACAGGGGAGTACTTGCAAGAGCAGGAAAGAGGAAACAGATGTCTCAAAATGCCCAATTATCCCTTTAATCTGAGCGTACAATAACAGCAGAATCAGTAAATAATAGTATTCTAATAGTACAATAATTAATATTGTAAGTTTGTGCCTCTAGGTGTTTGATATAACGCCGATACACGGTCATCTGCAACCTTGGGAGCGACAGCAGGTCATTTTATCTTTCTACGGCCACGCAAATGTCAGCAGAGAGGTGGTCGCACAGTGCCGCGTAGAGGAGGGGCCGGCCTACGAGATCCAACTCAGAGGAGAAGCCTCGGTAGTCAGCTACAGCCTTGACTCTACGCATATTGACTTTGGTCTGCAGGTATGTAAACAGAGCCCCTTTACCCAGACTTAATCTTCTCAGATCTTTAACCCAACAGGCTGCGCCAATCAAAAAGTTATGTTTCAGTAGATGTCCTTTGGATACACATTATATAAAGACATAATTTATTCTGTTGAGGGTGGAATCAAAGCTTGTTGTTGTTGTTTTTATCCACTACAAAACCTGGTGAGAGGGAATCAAATTAACTTTGAATGTCACTGCATAGTTTTTCACACTTTGGTCTTTTGCACCTCTTTAAGTATGCAAGCCATCCGGACCAGTTATCATTGATATTCAAAACAAGGGCGTATTGATTTCTGATTTAGTTGAAATGAGCGATTCAGCAGAACATTTCTCTGACCTTCCTGTCTGTTCAGCACTATTCTTTCTCTTTTCTCTCTCGCTGTCTCTCTCTCTCTCTCTTACACCCTGTGTTGCTTTCCTGGCTCAATTAGATGTATTCATATTAGTCAGGAAGTCCTGAAACAACCCCCTGTGTGCATTCACAAGTCACCAACATTGTTTGTCACACTTTTCTTATTTGTCTCCATCTCTCTCTCTGTGTCTTATTATATACATAAACCAAGTGGTTTAAACGGAGGCCACCATCATGCATGCTCTTTTGTAGAAACCATTACTGTACATTATCATCGTTACAGAGCACCCAATCCACCAAAGAGACACCAGGTGGAGTGGTTTTACCAAAACCTTCTGTTTGCTACAAAACTAATTCACATTGTCTCCCATGAAAATAAAAACACTGACCCTTAGCAATGCAGTGTTTTATCTCCCCTCTTTTTCTTTTCCAGCTGTTTGATCGCGAAGGGGAAGCTGAGGTGACCCTAAGGAATACTGGCAAGATGGGCTTCAAATTCAGCATCCTATGTCCTCAAAACGAGGATGAGGACGCAGGTAGAGAGACGAAGGCCCTGGAAGAGGAGCGAAATGAGAAAGGACAGGAAGTTGTCCCAGGCCGGCCCATGGTCATCCCTGCTACGGTGAGGTCATCTAGGGGCTCTTTTAGATGTTGGAGGTTCATTTATTATGCATAGAATTAAATTTTTTTATTTACAATATTTTCTGTGTGTTTCTTTTTCCTTTATGTGTGTGTATGTCAGGGTTACGTTGATCCTGGTGCGGAGCAATGTCTGCGTGTGCTCTACCTCCCAGGCCTCCCCGAGGTGTTTGAGAAGCAGCTTCAGCTGCAGGTGGCTTACCTGCCACTGCAGGTCATCAAACTGACTGGAGAGGGAGTGTTCCCAAGCATCAGCTTGAACTTGCCACAAAACCTGTGTATGCATAGCCATGCTCCCATACACACAGACATGACCATACTGTTACTCAACATTTACAATGAAATACTTTTTTTATCTACTATTATGCTTATCCTTTCAGCCAAAAACTGTAATTCCCGCCTTGCGGTTGTACGTATACACATAACCCCAAATTTCCCAAGTGGACTATACCTTGAATAAGGACAGTAGCAGCGTAGTATCACTTTAGTGGCACTGGAATGGCTCTTACTGATAGCACTTTGTAGTTGAACTTGTACCTTGTGGATTCTTGATGTTCTGTGTTTGTACTCATGGTTGAATGCACTTATTGTAAGTCGCTTTGGATAAAAGCGTCAGCCAAATGTAATGTAATGATTCCCTTGCAGCAGCAGAGTGTTACAGTGATGTGGTGCAGCAGGCCAGAACAGCAGTGGAGGGAGAGGAGCTTAAGCATGAAACTGCAACTGATGCAGGAGCAACAACTGAGGCCGACCACACCCTTACAGTCAGTGACTAAGATAAAACATCATTTTTAAAGATTTTATGCAATGACAACATTATTTCTTCCAAAATTGGTGTCATGTAGGTTTCTAGTAAACACACTGTATGTGGTGTCATGGAAACGGTACAATGCTTTGTTTATTACAGGAAGAATAAGTCTTGAGATGGACTAAAACCAATCTAACACAAAACACAAAATGTATGTTATGCTAATGTATTTAATCTGTATTAAGAAACTGTATAAAGTGTATAGTGCATATTTCTTTCCATAAGGGTATGGCAGTACTGCGTCTCTGCTCTTAGTAACCAACCTATTCCACAGGGTTTTCCCTGCTTCTTATCTGTGCATTGATTTTCCAGGCAGTAGACGAAAGCCTTTGAATTATAATGGAAATTGCTATTTTCTGCTCGTCTCCTCAGTATTTAGTCACGTTTTGTTGTGTTGCCTCAATGACTTCCCTGACATTTCCCGTGACTGAAATGAAAAGGCAAACATTTTCCTTTGCAGATAAGGATGGGACAGATAAGGACTGCGATACCTTCGCATTAACTTACAAATTGGCAACATTACCACATTATCCACAGAAAAAGCCTGACCTCAGTGACTTTTCTCCAAACAACTTCCCACTCGACATTGTGCTCCCTCGGGTCCTCCTGAGCATCACGCCTGCCGTGATACCGCTGCAATGCCAGAGTGTCTACGGGTCTTTTTAGTGCAGAAGCTCACATGAACATTGACCGAGAGCAAGCTGTACCCAGGCTGCGTTTTCAATACATCACACTATGCTCATAGCCAACTGCTAATTCATATCTCTCATCGATCTCAAGAGCTCACCCTTGATGCTGTAGTGTGAAGTCGATCGGATGAAAGGTTGTCGAGAAAATGGAAACATACAGAGAGAGAGTCGGAGACTCCATTCCAGTCAGATGGTGTGGAAATAAGAGTAGAGGAAGGCAAACTGATTCATGAAATGTTTATTGTTCCAAGATTTTGCTTAGTTATCCATCATTATATTTGGACACCTATAAATGCATTTTAACGTCAAAATTACAACATGACCAGTCGGAATGATGATAATCATGCATTATTGTTCAATTATGATGCGTCAAGGTAGAACAACAATTCCAAGTACCTACAAATGCATTTGTTTTGGTTAAAATACCTCAGATCAGAGCCGTTTCTATCATTAAAAAAAGCTTTGTTGTTACTAAGTAACAAAAAGCTGCAATTGTTTTTTGACGATTCGAAGCATGAGGATTTCTGAAGGTATTTTCTAGTCAAATCTGATTTATTTATATAGCCCCACATCTTTCTTTTATTGAAATGCCTTTTAAAGGCTTGGGCTACCATGTATAGCAGTAGCCAATGTATTTTCAAATTGAAAACATATATTCACAAATATAAATAGTGAGTGCGATAAATAATTTGTTCTGCAACGGGTCGCGCGAAGAGAGCAAACACCTGTGTTTGTGGACCTAAAGGAACAAATGTGATCCACTGTTGTTCGTAAGAACCTGGATTAAAGCGGGACGTAGTCTCTCCTCTTCCTCGATACCAAGACGGCAATGAGAAGAAGCCGAGCCAAAGACAATCAGAACGTGTTGCAGGGGCATAAAGTTGCTGGTTGTGTAGGTGTCCCTTATTGTTGACGTTATTAGCCGTGGTGATGTTTGTGCAAAGTGTGTACAGCCCGGTTGATTGGCTCGGCTGGCGTGCATGAAATCTTGAACATTGCGTATTAAATCTGCTTAAGACTCTCCCACAGTGTGTAAAGCTGAAGTAGTACTGGCACTGGAGTTTGAATATTACTTGGGAAAATTCCTTGAAGGACGTATCCTGAAAGGAGTTTTGATCCGACAGATTATGAGATGAGACTTAAACAGCTATTATAACGGTGGCTGCTGTTAAGAGCTCCAAACTGTGCATGTCATTTTGCTCTGACGTGGAGGTACCTTGAATTATTGTTCTCACCGCTGAGACTGTGCCGTTCGGTGCTTACGTAACCCTCCACTACTTTTTTTTGTAACTTTCGAGTGTTTAATGTACCCTTTCTTCTGTCTCCCTCTCCCGTCTCTCTGTTTCCTGCGGCCTCTAGTATGAAGAGCTGCTTCACATGGAGGTTGAGAGGACGTTGGTCAAACAGAATGCTCTCGCTGTGGCCGCCAGCCTGCTGGAGTGCAGAGACTCGCAAGGGTCCTCCAGAAAGTGGCACAAACTTAGCCAGTATGTTCACACACACACACACACACACACACACACACACACACACACACACACACGTTGGTTGAACAGATGGCCCAGTCCTTTGTCTGAAAAAAGAACTGTGTTGGGGAATTCAAAGAGTTAATGTTAATGATAATAATATCTGCCTGAGTATTTCTTTGTTCTATGGTACTTGCGCATATTAATGTTTTGACTCATACCATACCGCTCATGGCCCCTTGTTCATCTTCACATGATCTATGAAATAATCAAGTTGATGTTAAAGGCAAAGAACTGTGTTTCGGTAAATTAAAAAGAGTTTAGTCAGTTTTTTAATTATGATTTGGTTGGAAATATAAATTTCAATGACGTGACATTTTGTTAAACGATAATGTTTCATGATCATGAGAACTTGAAACATTTGAACAGTTGCCAAGCCCTGCTTCAGTAAACTGACTTGTGACACGGATCTTGCTTGTCTTTCCTCCCCTAAGTACTTCTTTCCACTCCCCCAGGTTCCTGCTCCCAGAGTATGTTTTGGATTTTGGTTGTGTCATTCCAGGCAATGTCCTCAGTCACACTGTGAATGTGGCCAACACTGGGTCAGTGCCTGTGTCCTTCCATGCCAATGGCAAACCTCTAGCTGGAACAGGTAACATCACTTACAAACGTCAGACAACAGAACAACTTGGGTGTGACGATGCATATGGCATTCATAAATCGGCAGTGATTGAGCTTGAGGACACACAGGAAACTAGAACGGCGTCAGTCTAACCCGTGATTGAGCTCCAACATGTCTTTCTAGTGTCTTAGTCAGCTAGCGAGATCATTCTTGTGTTTTGGTCTAAATCTGTGATTCTCAACCCATTCATTTTGAATATAACACAGAGAAATAAAAAAAGAGCTGTGAAATAAATGTGGCGTTAGGAAATAAAAGTATTCTGAAGTAAATAAATGACAAATTATAAAATAAAAGTCATCTTTGGAGAATGCCCTTTTTAAAATAAGAACATATTTATTTAAACTATATTGACTAATTTATATATTTATATGTATTTATATTCCTTTTAACACGTGGATTTTCCAAAATGTGAAACTGTTTAAATTAAGCAGGAGAGACGAGTTTACAGATTTATGATTTTGCTGATAAAATCTAAAGTGATATGATAGTACAGAAAACATGATATGGATAAAAGATTACGTTTAATTGATGGATTGTCTCAAAGGGAGTGCTGCATCATCAATAGGGTAAAGTGCGCTGTTTCCAACGGGCTGTTTTCAATGGGCTGTATTATTTTCTATTTCCTCTCAATATTCTACATTTTGCCTTTTTGAATAATACTTTGAGTGTTGTGTTGCTTCTTCAAAGGATTCAGTGCAGACCTCGAGAGAGTGAAAAACCTGCCCTGTGGAGTGACACAGTCTTTCACAGTTAAATATGACGCCCAGAGCGCCAACCTGAAGATGGGGGACACGAGTGTCGTTATGCCAATACAGGTGAAAAAAAAATTCTGATTCAATGTTACATTTCCACATAATTGGCTCACTGTCATCCTTGTTGATCCGTCGCATCGTGACCTCGTCTCTAAGTTGTCCTTGTTTGGCTTTCCAGGTCGTAGGCGGCCCGATGGTCCAGGTGCGGCTGTGTGCAGAGGTGACTGTGCCGGCCGTCACCGTCTCCACGGATGTGCTGCAGTTTGACACTGTGCCGTGTGGCATGTGTCAGGTAATATACATCATGTAGCCCTGCAGAGGTTGCTTGTTATGATCTATGACTGAATGGAAACGCTGCGTTGGAGGTTTGGATAATCTCTGACACGGATTTGACTAAAATTGGATAATTCCACAAATTTAGTTAAAATCTTCTTTGACGGCCTTTTATATTTCAATCTGTGTTGTCAACATGCATAACTAGGATAACAGGAAGCACACATTCTGTATACAGCTTCACACTGCTTGGTCTGTGCATGGCACGCTAATGAGGGGCACTAATTAGAGACCAGTATGCCGCCTCACTGTGGTGCCATCTTGCGGTCAGATCGAGTCAAGTTCATCATTTCTTAGGATTTCTCTCACTAAGCACTTAAACTGCTTGATCTTGGTTGTGACTATACTTCTTTGAATATGTCAAAGCATTGGGATTAGTGATTTACGCTGAAACAGCATGAACACTATGTATTTACTGAATATCAATTAATTCTGTTGTGACCAAACTGACATGAGAATGCACTTGTTGTTGTTGTTTGTTGTTCCCTATCAGATGAGGACAATACAGCTGTTTAATCCTGAGTCCGTGCCGTGCTACTGGAGCATAGCTGAGAAGGGGAATCCTCTCAAAAAGGTATAACAGCTGTCATTTCATGGACGTCTCCTTTCACTTTTCCCTCTCATTTTGTTATTTGATCTCCAGGCGTCTGCCATGTAGAGGTAGTTTGGAATGCAAATACAGACATAACTGCATTCAGTGTTCTTACTCTCCGCCAGCATAAAAAGGACTTGCCGAAGCAGCAACCGCCTCCCGTGGTGTTTAAGTGTATCCCCAGCTCTGGCATGCTGTCCCCTGGTGAACGGACCAATGTCCAGATAAAGTTCAGCCCAGCTGAGGGGGTAAAGAGCTTAATTGACAATACATAGCAGAGCATCCATGGCATTCCATGGATTGGTGACCGGCTCTACGTGTCCCTGCAGCATCCGTACAACAGGCAGCTACTGGTCAGCGTGGCTGAGAGCAGCCGGCAGGTGTTCATTACAGCCCAGGGGCGGGGTGAGGAGCCACAGCTGGAGTTCGGCGTGTCGGTGCTGGAGCTGGGGCCCTGCCAGCCTGTCCGGACTGACGTTGAGGCTGAGGTTACTGTCAAAAACCAGTGCTCTTTCCCCATTGAGTTCTACTCCCTGGAATACGACACGCAGTATCTCGAGGAAGAAAGGGTACCATGTTTAGTCACATGTTTTGACATAATCTCTTTGCCTCTTAGAGATATCCTCTTTTTATCTTCGTTCCTCACTACTTTCCATTTGTTCCTTTTTGTGTTATTTTCTGGTCCTGGTTGTCGTCTCCCTCCCCTCTCTTTCCCACTACTTCCTCCCATGTAGATCCTGCGTCTGATGCAGGGTTACGACGAGAACAACATTTTACTGCTGCCTCCCAGAGTCCCTGGAGAAAGTCTACCCACCGAACTGCTTGACTACTACCAGGAGCACTGCTCCAAGCTGAAAGATGATGGTAGCGTCAGGCACACATGATCATCAAGCACTGAAATCATATATCATTAGGTGTCTGCATATATATACTGTTTTAAACCAACCTGTGTGCAGCAGAGCTGAAGGAAGGCCTGGAGGAAGAGGAAGCCGTGAGGGGTGACACATACGAGGAAGGAGAGAGGTCAAGACCAAACGATGCCCACTCGACAGTCAAAAAAGTGGAAGCAATGCACACTTTCAGTGTGAAACCAGCTGAGTTACGTGAGTGCAACGATTTTAGACACAGAACCTAAAAGTAGCCAGAGGTTAGTGCGATTCACCGTAATTTCCGCATGTTCTGTGTGATGCTTGTTCTTGCAGTCATTTCTGAGATGAACAAAGTGGGACGCCTTGGGGGACTGGGGCAGATCGACGTGACCCCCGTCTCCAGAGCGATCGCCCGCCACATGTGTGTCGATCTGTCACATGAGGGTCTGGCTGCATGCAACCGCAGAGGCATTGCTGTTATTGTGAATGGAGCTCCACTGACAGGTGAGGCAATTAATTGACTAATTAACTCATGAACATTAGATTATGTATTGTAAATCAAGTAAAATAATTTGCAGAATCTTCATATTTTAATCAAATAAAATTAGAATTTAATTTATACTCTAGTCCTTGCAGATCTTCAGAAGAGACTTCAGAAAGAATATCCTGGCAAAACTTTGTTTTTCACCTGCAAAACCTCCGCACTATACAGTTTACATATCATATACTTTTTAAATACCCAGTAACCTGTGCTTGATGATTATGTATTTGTAAAATTGTGTGTGTCCTGGTTCAACTTTAGATAGGAGCAGCACAGTGGCCGCTCTGGCACGTCACTACGGAGGGGCGTGCCTGAGGGTTGATGCTGTGGTTACAGAGGTGCTCATGAATGGCACTTCACCTGTTAGCCTGAATGCAAGACGACTCTATGAAGGTGCTGCTGCCGAGTATGCTGAGAAGAAGCCTGAGGAGCCTGGTAAGAACGCAGTGCAATGCTTAAAATGTGGGATTTTGTTCTGCTCTGTTCGGTGACTTGCAGGAGACTGGAAGTGAGAGAAGACAGAGAAGTGGCTCGGGACGGACAGACTAGCGATACTTCCATACAATTAAAAAGGCCTTTAATCACTTCACAGGGACAGCTCAGTAGTCAACAATAAAGGATTACAGTGCTAAGCAGCCTTGTGCTTGGAATCAGGCATTATACTCTTCTATAATCAGACAGAACACTGCAGAAGAGCATAGTGTTGAGAGACATCGGTAAATATATGCATCTGCTTTCAGCTCAGACCACGGAACCAGAACCCGCAGCAGATCTAGAAGCCTCAGAACCAGCTCCACATTCAGCTCGAGCTTCACCCAACACTTTGGAAGTTCCTTCAAAGCCCAGTGAGGGCTTCAGTGGAAATGATTCTGAGTCTCTTCCGGAGACTGGAAACACACCCTTTGCCCTTTGCCTGGTATATTTCCTCATCCTCTGCCCATCGGCTGTTTTATTAGTGTTATGTCTAACCATTGTAATCCGGGTTTGTGAATTGGGAGAAAAACAAATTCCCTCTATGAATTGAGGGTTTTACTTGATACATCTTCATCTAGTCTATATATAATAAAATACAATATAATAATTGAATATAATAAACCATTTGTTTGTGTGTGCCTCAGGGAGGAGATGTGACCACACTCAGCAATCTGTTGCCTGAACAGCTCCTGGTTGATATCCTAGCAGAAAGATTTCAGGTAAGTTCACACAATGTTAGGGATGCAGTTTAATTTAATAGTATACTGTGAGTCACATTACAAAGATATATCAGATATGTATTATGTGTAATACTTAAAAGGTGTTCTCATTTGTGTTTTCTTGGTCTTGTCATTGCCACGGCATCGTGATCACAGCTAAACGACTGTCACCGCGGCATCGTGATCGACGGCCTGGAGTCTGTGTTCTCTAAGTCAGTAGCCAGCACACTGCAAATTGTTCTCAAGGCCCTTAACAACCGCAAGCACATCTTTGTCATCACCCTGTCTGACTCCTACACTGCCCTGAAGGCACGGGAGAAAGCACAGAGAGAAGCTGAGGGTAAAAAAGGTTATACATCAATTATTTTACAGAGGACATGAATCATCAAAGTTATTGTATTTCAATGTCTATTCAGTAGGGTGTATGGCACTAAAAGTATGTGGATCTGTCTTTCTACAGAGGCTCTGCAGAAAGAGAAGGCTGACAGGGAGGAGCAGTGGCTGCAGGATCTGGATGAGGAAGCGTATGACGCTCTGCCAAAGGAGGATCAGGAGCATATTTTCCAGCGAGTGAGAGAGAGGCGCAGAGTGCAGAAACTCAGGTACTGACTGGGAAATGGTCCAACACATCTAAACCCAAAACCTTATTTTTTCTTCTGAGGTTTTGGTAGTACCAGGGTTTCAAGTCGGATACACCACTCTCTCTTAACTGGAAAAAACTTGTCGTAATTTCGTTATCTTCACAATTCAAATGATTATGAATGAAACCCTGATGCAGAAGGAACACCATGGGTGAACCAACAAAAAGAGATGTCCAAAGAAAGACCACAGTAATTATGTAGGAATAAACTATATAGGAAACTTGAAGTAAATATATGATAAAATATATACCAGATCTGTCTGCATACCTAGATGAAAATCCAATTTAACCCTCCAGCTTTCCATGTTGTGTGCATGACTGTACTTGTAGTTTTTAAGTTCAAACTGTTGGGGCTCTTTGAAGACGCAGCTTTCACCAATTCTTTTAATTTATTTTAAACCCCAAAAATGTACCTTAAAACGTGTGACTGTGTGTGCGCTTGTGTGTCAGGGAGCTCGAGCGTATAGAGCAGGAAAAAAAGAGGCTCCAGGAGGAGATGGATAGGTTGAGAGACGAAGAGTTGAAGAAGAAGAGCAGAAGGGGCGGAAAGAAAGACTCAAAAGAAGTGTTGAGGAAGAAGAGCATGCTGGAGGGGAAGCAGGTCTGTATATGTATTCCACGCCAACACTCCTTAGCAAAACCTTGAATAATAATAATAATGTGGTGGGCATGACACTAAGTGGTTTGGTTTCATCTGCAGTCAGCAGATGAGCCGCGGATGTCTTCCTGTGACAACTGTAAAGAGACACTCGTGGAGATGCCTAATTTAAATGAAGGTGCAGGCAAGGGCAAATAATTCACCTATTGTTTAACGCTGGAAACTTTACATTATTTTCCGTATCTTGATGCAGGACATCTTGAATAATATCCAGCAAATAGTAGTGTAAAGACCGTGATCTGACTGGTTCGTTGCTGACATGATCCGCTTTGCCGCTACAGTGCATCATAGCAGAAAGGCTGAGGATTTACAAAAGCAGACGGAAGAAAGCAAAGCTGTACATGGAGAGTCTCCTCAACCCACAGACCAGCTGGAGAGAGAAAAGGTCGGTTCACTGCTCAGCAGAGGCATTCAACGAATGGTATAATAGAATATTAGGGTAATATTATGGGTAATATTATCTTTAGTTTGAATTCCGCTACATAGAGCATCATTCTTCCCAATTTATGATACTAGTGCAGGATGTACTGATCTTCAAGGGAACAATATTTATTTACAGTATTTTATTATTTAATAATACAAATTAGGGAATAACCGGTAACAATGTGAGATTTTTTTCTTTTTAGGCATTTTATAATTAACTGGGAAGGAATTTGTTATAAACTACTGGCTACTTTTTTTTTACATTACTGGATAGAGTATGATCTACTGAGCAACACAACTGGAAAATGTGGGGAAGATAGAGTAATGAGTAGTCTGAGTAATCTGTAGCGCTTTATACATCTGCTGTGAATATTTTTTTTAATTACCAACACTACGTGATGTGCTGACGAGGACAGGTTAAATAACAACTGGGTACATTTGGGTTTTTACTGGGTAACAAACCCAAGTCCAGGGAAATAGAGTATTGCCAAGAACCAATTATAGAATGAGAGCCTGTATGCTTGCTACCGTTTATGTTGCAAAGTGGGTGTAGTTACCGTGTGGAGTACAACATTGTTGCAGATTGATGTGAAGCTGTTGTCATTGAGTACAGTAGGTAGAAAGGTTTCCATGCTGAGTTTCTACAATAAATACAGCTGGACTGAGTCCCAGGAGGGGGCAATCGTAACGGCCGAGGCAGTTGTAGAAGATGATTGATTTCACACGTCTAGTGCAACTGTCATGAGCAGGAAACATGAATAAACAAGCAGTAGTTGAAAAACTTAATTGAGAGTCACTGCAAAAACATGTTTCATTTGTTATGCCCAGCTATATGGGTCATGTCATAACTTTCAGCACATTTCTTCAAACATGCCTCCAGGACTGTACAGACTTAATGCCAAAACTACCACCATGGCAAACCCCTCTATGGCGTCCCTTAGCAACAGCTGCAGGCAAGAGGGCCTCGCCTGCTTCTCGCTTCACCAGCAAACGCTCATCGCAGACACTACAATGTACAGTTCTTTTAGGTTCCTTACAGGTTCTCTTGTCCCCTTTGGTATTAAAACAATAGAATCATTATCAATGTTTGTCTGCAATCTCACAATGGACCCATCTACAGCAGGAATTATAGATATTCAATCACAAACTTTGCACATCATAACTGTCTTAAAATATGCTTGTGATTGGATCTCAAGAGTATAAAAACTGCAGAGATGAAGAGGCTAAGAGAGGAAAAAGAGTTGAAGAAAAGCAAAAAGGGAGGAGAGAGAGATAATAAAGAAGCACCGGTGAAGAGGGGTCTGTCTGGTGGGAAGGAGGTCTGTGCACGCACCACGTTCACGTGCACAAACAAACATGCACTGTTTGCCAATCATTCATTTTATTTTATTTATTTCTCCAGTCAACAGCTGCACTGGATGCTGGTCGGACGTCTGTCTGTAACAACCCGAAAGAGTCACAAGTGGACGCAAAAGAGCAACAGAATTTAAATGAAGATGCCAGCAGACGTAAGGACTCCCAACACGATTCAATGCCGGACACAGACAATTTCAGCATATACTACAAGAAAAGATGTTACACTGTTTAACTGTGTGTACCACCAGTCAGTAGTCTTTGGATGTTAGACATGTTGGTAGGACGAGACTTTTTTTTTTATCCACGAGGCTCTCAAACCCAAGATGATGTTATCAAATTAATTGTTAAGTGATTCCTATTTCAGGGCTCGAAGAAATAAATAAACACAAACTCACACTGTAATAAGCAAGGGAATCAATTTCATTCCGATTATGAAAACTAGCAACATACAGCGCATGCCATTTAATAGATAAAAGTAATTATCAAAAAGAAGAATGTTATTGGATGTATTATTATATATGTGTTTGCTAATACAGTGCATCAAAGCAAAGAGGCGGATCATTCCCAGAAGAAGACAAAAGGAGCCAAGGGATTACAAACAGAGTCTCCTCGGCCTGCAGACAAGCTGGAGGTGAGTTTATTAAGGAGTGACACGGTCGTCCCCCAATCACAGTCGTTCCTCCATCGTAATGTCAAATGCCATGTTACCCATTTTTTTACAAAAGCGCTCTCCTAAACATTGAGACAACTGCCTACGTTTTATGTCATTTCCATCTCTTGAAGGCTACAATTGTTTAATTGTATCAGACTTTGCACTGATACTGGGTATATACACAACCATTCAGTGTCCTTTGACAACTGTTGAAGTGAGATAATCACGACCTTTACTTAGTCTCATAAAATAGGAATTGCATTCGCAATAACATGTAATACAACTAAATGTGGAATTTGCAGCACAACAATGAAAAGATACATAAGTAATAATAAGGTAAAGACAACTCAAGTCATATATTCTGTTGCTTCTGCCACACCAGAAAAAAACACCAATGAATGCTGTTAAATGCCGATGACCACTTTGTAAAACCTTTAATGTTTTGACTATCCACCCAATCCCAATCCAGTCCATTGTGGATGAGCTGCAGTCTCAGTTCAGTGTGTATGAGCAGAGCCAGGAACAGGTGGAGCACATCTTGCAGCACTGGGACCGAGCCCGGGGTTTGATGCTGGTCCCGCTCCCCAGTGAAGAGGCCCCACCGGTGTCGGAGGATGCCCTGACAGAGAAACAGGTGAGGTCGATGACCATCAGTCGTGTTTTCTTTGTAATTAAGTGAGTACTGCCTGGAAAATTGGGACATTGATGCAATTCTTGTTTATCTTCTGCTAAACAGCTGCATGTCATTCAACAGGCCGTTTATTTTGAAATAACATTGGAACACCCAAAACTTCTTCCAATGGCAATTCTAAATGCAAAGCACCTTCTGTGAGATTGAGACACCTTACCCATGACAAAATGAAAAACAATATACTGTTCAATTACAGCTTAAGGGCGTTGTTTCATACTGTAAGAAAAGCTTCTGATCAGTTCATGAAATCCATATAGCATCTGAAGGTAGCTGAAGGTCTGTTCACTGTGACACCAAACTGCTACAGGATAACCACATAGTAGATATCTACACACATCAATGGGATGGGAACAAATTCCAGAATTCCTCTTTTAGAAATTGGAACCCTTTACACTGTTTGTTGCTTGGGGAAATGATATTACAGTAATGCGTTACTGAGCAACGTGTTACTGCTAAACATTGGTCATAACACACCAACTTGAGACATCATCACCCTCTGTGCACAGACCGCTGTTGGCAAGAGGAGCAAGAAAGCCAGCTGCAAGATCATGTCCCCAATGCCCAGTCAGATGGGAGCATCAGTGGAAGTAGACACGGGGCTTCCACAGGACATTATCCCTCATATTGTCCTGAATGTGACAGGGAAAGACTCTCCGAGTGCTGCAGAGCTGCTCAAAGACAGCACCCTGCCTCCATTGGCTGAGGTACGGCAGATTTTTCTGTTTTTTTAGTAAATATAATTTACTGTAAACATATTTTCTAAGATGTTGTCTATTTCTTGTTTTTTCAGTTTATCAACAAATGAATCTGCTTTCTGTCTCTCCTCTGATCTGGTTAGGTGTTGGATGACTTGGGGTTGGGACCCAGCGGCCCACCCATCCCGCCTCCCACCATTTTCTCTATGGTTCCTTTTCCCAAAAACAGGGAGCAATCTAACAGTCAACTCACCTGTAGCTGTTTTACCTTCCTGGTTCCCTCGGGACTGGACAAACACGACAAGGAGAAGAAAGATTTGGTGGAATACGTGCGAGCATCAGCTGTCAAGGTGAACTCACAAGTGCAATATTACCAGTGTGAAAGTGACAGTCTTATCCAAGAAGCAGCAGGATTTACAGGAAATGCGGTCTTGATTTGAAGCTTAATCAGTGTAACAAATTTACTGTGAAAAACTGATGTCATCATTAAAGATTGAGAGTGGTGTTTGTGTGCACTCAAGGAAGAGGCGGCGGCAACAGCTTCCAGAGGTCGCAGCATGAAGGAGAGCGCGGTTACAAAAGACAAGGACAAAACGAGCAAAGAGAGTCAGAAGAGCAAGAGGCAAACCTCAGCCAAGAAGAAGGAGAAAGGCTCGCTTCGGTCTCAGTTACACGCCTCCTCCACATCTGACTTCATGGAACAAGACCAACACCAGGAAAACTTAGAGCTGAAACGCAACCAGAGGCAAGGGAATGCACACAGACACACTCCACCACCGCAAATAGTGTTTTATTCTTTGCTATGTTGTTGTTGTTTGTACTAAGTGTGTGTGTGTGTGTGTGCAGCCTGACAACACATCGGTGGGTTGTACCAGCCAACGGTGAGGTGAATATGAAGGTCTGGTTCTACTCAGACTCCCCAGGGAAGTTTGAGCAGACCTTCCACTTTGAGCTGCTGGGGACCCAGAGACAGTACCAGCTCCTCTGCAGAGGAGTTTCCACCTATCCCTCCATCTGCAAAAGCTACATGTCAGTCATCATTGTTTATTAACTTCATGCAGAAATATAAATGGTGAAGAAAGAAGGGATATTGCAGATCCGAATAGATACTACACAATAGTTACATTTTGATGTTTCACCCAATATTTCTAAATATAATAGTGACATCAGAGACTGATTTCCTGAAGAAAATGCGTGTTTATGTTGACAGCTGAACAAGGCTGTGCTGAAAATGGAGAGATTGGAAATTAATTGTCTAAAAAATCTTGAAGCCCAAATGCATTGCACTGCACTGCTGAAATACATGAGACCCAATTGGAAGCTGAACTGCATTACTGAATAAACATCCTCTATCTCTTCTTTTTAAGATTTTTCTTTTTACAATTTTCTTTGAATGCGAGAAGGTATGACAAAATTAGATTTCAGTTGGACTTAAAGGTACTATGTATGCTTTCCCCAGGACTCTCTTTGCCCACAGTAAGAAGGTACCACAAATGGAAGAAGTGCTCCAGAAGACGTACGCAATCAAACCTGGATACTTTGAGTTTGGACCGTTACTCTGTGGCAAAACCAGAGACAGGTGAAAGGCAGAGTGATGGCTGTGAATGGCGCAGTATGTTTGTATCATTCTTTGCCTTTATATTTACCGATTCACACGCGTCTGTGTTTGTGTAGATACAAGGAAAATAGGTACCCCGAGAACACGGAGCGACTAGTGATTCATAACAATTCAGGCCTGGAGACTGAGGTCCAGTTCGATTTCCAGCATGATAGCCAGGCCACCACATATCTGCTGGACCCCCCAACCATGACTCTCAAACCTGACCAGAAACAGGTACCATACAGATCTCACCACTCAGGGAAATACAAGATTGGTAACATACATTGGTAAATGAATATTCTTCTGTCCTGCTAGGAGTTGACAGTGTGGGCCTACCCAACACAACTGGGACAAATGAAGGACAGCATCGTGTGCCATATCAAGGACAATCCAGAGCTTGTCATCATCAACCTCTCCTGCTGGGGCGTTCGGCCAGAGCTGGAGCTGGAAAGCAAGCATTTTCACTTTAAAAGGACTTTGCTGCACAGGTACCAAAAACATAGAATACTAATTCAGGGAAGAGACATTTCTCCACAGTAGCTTGACAAGTGATTTGCACAAAGCACAAGTGAACCCCCTCCAAAAAGAAAGCAGCATGATAAAGACAAAATACTGTGCATCAATTACAGTGACAACAGCAATTATTTTAGATTTCCTGTGTGAACTGAACTGTCCGTCCCTTTGTCCTTTTCTCAGTCAACCTACCTTCTTCCTTCCTTCTCCCCAGGCGGGACAGCCGCAGTGTGACGCTGCATAATAAGACGGCTCTGCCGCTGTCTTGGAGACTGCAGGGTGTGGAGGAGTTGGGTGATGAGTTCAGTGTGCCTCAGGATGAGGGCATCATCTCACCCAACTCCTCTTTCTTAGTGACTTTGCACTTCACGGCCAAGAAGCCAGTCAACATTAAGAAGATCTTACACTTGGAGGTGTAGTAAAACTATTGATGTACACATGCTGAAATTAATAATGAATATAGCATACAGTGGGCCGAGTCGATGCAGATATGTGTCACCTCTCAATTTGTATGTAAACAGTATGCGCTGTGTGTTTTGTTTCAGGTATCCGATGTGGAGATGATTCTAGGCATCGTGCATACAGAAAACATACAGGTCACAGCTGAAGCCTATGATATATTTCTGGACATCACACCAGGTTAGAACTGGTAGAGCTAACAAACATGTCCTTCCCTAACTTGCAAAGCTTATAAATCTTTTGAGGCACATGTAAATTCAGATGGATATTTCAGTCCAATATCTTCTTGCTGTGAGGTGACAGTGTGTACCATTGGGCTGCAATGATAATTTAAATTATACACTATTGTTTCTGTGGCAGACGGCTTCCTGGACTTTGGAACCATCAAAGTCTTTGAAGAGGCCAAACTGTCTCTTAGGATGAAAAATCGAGGGAAATATGAAATAGCCTACAAGTGGGTTTGAACTGCTACTTTTTTACTTTTAAAGTATCAGTTTGGGGTTTCACATTACTGCAAGTGAACTACTGTAGAACTAACAAAGATGTTTCCCTGGCATTCTTCTCTTTCCACAAGGTTTGCGTTGCAACGGACCGACCCAAACCAGCCAAACCTGGACTCCATTTTCACCGTGTCCCCCATGAGCGGGACTCTAATGCCCCACGAGAAGCCCACAACAGTGCAAATACTCTGCAGGCCCAAAACAGAAGTCTTAATCAGAGAGCAAGCTATCCTGCCTTGCCAGGTCAGAGCCATACAGCAGTCTTAATGATTGCAGTGTTGCAGGTTCAACTATATATTCACACTCATTCGTAGAAACAGTTTAGAGCGCACTCAAGTTAAGATTTGGGTTTCCTCTTCTGCAGGTGATTGAACCCAGCCTTGGGAATGGAGGAGAACCCATAGCCATCCTAGCCAACAAGGTTTCAGTCAAGTCTGTCTTCTCCAGGTAAAGGCTTGATTCATACTCGTTTCTGTGTAACTTCCATTAGTATTTACGGAACAATATTACAATCAATTCCGATTCTGATTGTGTCATTTCTCTTTTTTTTAACCATTTCACATTTGCCCAAATTATGAATGGCTGTGTGTGTCCTTTAGGTACAAGATCACACCTGCATGTGACCTCAACTTTGGCTCATTGGTCTTTGGCTCCAGGAAAAGCCAGAGCTTCACTATTGAGAACAACGGAGACTTTGAGATCCGTTTCACCATCTGCTGCATGACCACGGACCCTTCACCACCAGGGAAGTCAGGGTAGGAGAACAGAACACACACACAAACTCATACACAAGGGCTGATACTTTTCCAAAACTAAGATGGAATGAAAAGGAAAAAAAAAATTATTTAAAATCACAAATCAAGTTTTAAAGTAACGCAAGTTTAAAAGTAGCAGCTCAGTTCAGGTGTTCTTGGCTTGTTGATGAGATACTGCACATGCTAAAACATTTCTGCTTCCACAGATGACACCCATATTAATATGTAATACACCTTCGAAATTAAGTTTCAATGCAGCATCATTGTGTTGCCAATCCCTGCAAATGTTTGTTTTTTCCCTATTGGTGGGAATGTGCTGCTTTTATGATGATGATTCCCGTGGTGTGAAAGTAAATACAATTCAAAACAATACAGACTTAAATTGCCAATTTCTATGACTTTTGTTTATGTAATTGTGATTTAGTGGTGAGCAAGACCAGAGCCATTAGTGTGATGGTGGTGGCTTTACAGTAAACAGTATCGACAGGCAAACACGACTTGCAGTACCTAACTGAAAAGTAAAAGGGCAATAAAAACTGGGGTGGCTTGTATTCAATATCATATATTTCTGGTACTTTAAATTGTTTATTACATTAAATATTTTAATTTAACAAAACAAGCACTTTTGCATGATTTGCAATCAAAGTTCTAACTGCTGCTTAAAGTGATGACAAGCTGATGGTCTTAAAACTGTCATAGTCCTTCTTCAGTATCCGTTTGCTTAAAGATGTTCAAAACAAATTGTGGTTTGTGTCCCTGTGTGCCGGTCTCAGAGGTCCAGGAAGGAAGATGTCCATTGAAAGCCATTCAGAGAGACTGACTGGTGCCAGCATCAAAGTGAGACGTGAGTCGTCTGTCCATAAGGACACCAGTGTGACGCAGGTGAGAGACTGCTGGTGGAGACGACGACGATGACACTGCCTTTTCTTATTCATTCAGGTTTTGTTTTCTTTGGACAGTCCTCTCAGGGTTTGTCTTTGTAGGAGTGTCAAAGAGCCCATTTTCTCACAGAGGTAATCATTGAAAAAGCCCGACGTGCTAGTTCGCTCCAATCTTCATGATGTTTTGTAACGTAACGTTAGCTTTGCTGACCGTACACATTTTCTAAAGCAGCAGCAGCATTGTAACTTGTCAAACAAAGGTATTACTTATTAATTGATGGCTTGATGGGACAAAGCCACGGTTATCTTTATTAGATCTGCCTTTTTTGTGGAATACCTCGGTTTTCAGAACAGAAGCCAATGAAAAAACATGCATCAAAAGACACCTTCCTTCCGTGTTATTGATTGTGCTTGTTTCCCCCGCAGCTCTCTCATCTGTACCTCACTAATCTTCCCAGGTTTTTCCCCAGAATCGCCTCACCATGGGGGTGTTCTCACTGTCTCCCTGCAACGGGAACCTGCAGCCAGGCTCTCAGCAGGTGGTGACAGTGGACTGTGTGGCTGAACAGCTGGGCAACTGGAAGCAGGGTTTGCTTGTCGACGTCACTTACCGTGATCCTTCAGACCAGCCTGATGGCATACCGTACAGACTGCTGGCTGAAGTCTGCAGGCCAGGTGAGAACTGTGTGATCTCATGTCCGTCCCATTGTCGTAACACCTCTGGAGCTCCTCGAGCAAATTTCTTCAAATTTGGCAAGGTTGAACTGATTCGAATTTTGGTGGTCATCGTGACCTCGCAATTGGCCATAATTCAGGAATTCATATGCCAATTTCAAACAAATGTCTAATAGGGATACCTCTCTCCCATGGGATATATTTTGTGTAATTATTAGTGTGATTCAATTTGAAATGCTGTTCATCATTTCTGCATCTGGGACACAATTGCCCAAAGATTTTTTAACTTAACTTAGGATAAAATGATGAAGTGATCATTTTGTAATTTTCTTTTTGTTTTTGGGCCCCAGGTATAGCATTAGATATAGTATCCATCTTTGAGGAACACCATCTGTGCCACGACAGCAGTCAGCTCTCTTCTGAGCAGTTTTGCAATGCTGAACGCATTTACGTCCAAGACAAGAACCAGTTTATTTTCAACAAAGTCCTGGTAGGGCAAACGGCCCAGGCCCGATTCAAACTCACCAACAACAACAAGGTGCCCTGTGTGCTCAGCACGGCCATCAAGTATGTTGGCACTAAGGTAAAAGAAATACGGATAAATACGTCCAGGATTGTTTGCCAATTGTGGTGCACGATCAATAGCATGTCAACACTTTGCTTCATGACAGATTTCCCGCAGTGCGGAGGTTTTTGATTTGCCTGCTACAACGCTGAGCATCCCCAGCCAGTCACACGCGTTCGCTGTGGTCACCTTCACACCCCAGGCGATGCAGCTCTACAGTGCTGTGTTTGAGGCCACGCTGGAGGTCACCAGCAGGTATGAGTTGATGACTGTGTATGCTACATTTCGGCTCTCTTGGTCCATTACTTGTAGTACCAGAACAGCATCGCCTCTCGCTTTTCCTTGCTGACCACATCCCGCCTACTCTGCTCTTCTTTCTGTCGGATCCAGAATGACACCCACATTCAAGAACAAGATGCTGGAGTTCAACCTTATGGGAGAGGGCAATCTGCCCAGTATACGTGTGGTGCGTCCAGCTCTGAGGAACAGCAGAGGAAGCCCAATGCTGAAGTTCACACGGGTGTTGGTCGGGCGCAGACAAACCCGGCCTCTGGTGGTGCTAAATGATGGAAAAGTTCAGGCTCAGGTGGGAGGAGACTTCATCTTTTTATTTATTATAGATTTAGCAAATTTGTTTTTGTAAAATGACATATTTACCTACATCAACTATAAAAAAGATATCAAAATCACCTGTATTTACGATACATAAAACAGTGCTTTGTGGCTCTGTGTGTTGTGTAGGTTCAGATTGACATGCTGGATAAACATGGAGTGTTCACCCTCAAAGCTGCTCCTGGCCACACTTGCCACTCCATCTGCTCCACACAGATTGAGGACCCCAATGACTCAGGTACAACCATAACCTGTAAAACTCCTCTTCACTTAAACAATTAGTAGCAATTTACACAAGGGAATTGATATGGGATAACCCACGTCTTGACAACTCACGTGAAATACCAAGAGAAACAAGGATAATGATGGATTTAACTGTAAATGTGGTCTTCCACACTGTCAAATCCATATTCAGCATCTCTCTCCCAACGTTTTGGGCTTCAGGAAGGCAAAAAATGAAACACTCTCCTCTGAATTTTGAGGATTTGCAGCTTCCATACACAGCTATGAAAGCTTGACAGGTCAAGTCAATGATTTGCTGAGGTCAACATCGGCGTCTCTCCTATGCTAGAGACAGTCCTCATGGACCTCATTGTTGATTAGATTAGATTAGATTAGATTCAACTTTATTGTCATTACACATGTACAAGTACAGAGCAACGAAATGCAGTTTAGCATCCAACCAGAAGTGCAATAGCAGTAAATACCAATATACAGATAATAATAAGTATTTTACAGATAATAAGTTAGTGATATAGGTACGGGATATACAGATTGATTGCGGTAATATGTACATGTTATACAGGTTGATTTGTGCATTAAATGTAGGTAGACTATAAGCAGGAACTATAAACATAATTTACAAAAGGCAAATGGGCATATGATAAGTTAAGTAATACAGATTGAGTGAACGTTGTGAACGTTGATGGCACTGCTCCGTCTTCCACAGAGCATCAGTTGGTGCACCGAGCCGTCCTGAGGCTGGATGTTAAAGAGCAGGTGGAGTTTGAGGTCAGCTTCTGCTCCAACAAGCCCATGAGTGTCAAGGCCAAGATGTCACTGCAGATGGAGGACAACCAGTACAGCAAAACCGTAATACAAGTGACTGGAGAAGCTTACCAGGAAGTTGTCTCTCTTGACAACATCAGCCAGTCATTGCAGGACATAGATCAGGAGCATGAAGAGGGAGGTAAGAGAAGACAGGGCGATGTGTGAAGTAGGTACAGAGAAATGCTGTACGTGTTGGAATTTATTAATATGTACGCTTGTTTCTTATCAAGGAATTTTCTACAAAGTCTGTTTCTCTTTGACAGGTAATCATGTGGTGCTGAATTTTGGGGACTGCCATGTAAATTGTCCCTATCCAGATAGTTTCACCATGACCAACCACAGCAGCTACCAGGTAGTGCGGTTTGAGTGGCCGCCTGTTGGATCCCATGTCTTCTTTTCACCACAGGTAAAGCATTGAAGGAAGGAATACAGGTGTGGGGTTTTAAAAAAAAAGTGACTCGATCTAAAACACTGCTCTCTTTTTGCTGTTTGCTTCTCATTATACTTGGCTACATGTTATCAAAAAAGAACCTCCTTTTTCTTACAGGTTGGCCACCTTCATGCTGGTTGTTCCAAGGAAGTGACTGTCACCTTTGACTCCAATCAGCCAGTGACGCTTACCAGCCGGCCAATGAGATGCAAAATTAGTCAGGTGGAGTTCCAGCAGCCGATCGAGCAGGTGGCCGACTGGGACGACCGGCAGAGGACGGTGCAGTGGCTGAGTTCTTCCAAGCAGGCCTCAGAAGCACCACAGCAGGCTGTGAAGAATAAGGTAAA
The DNA here is from genome assembly GCA_023566465.1 of Cottus gobio. Lineage (NCBI taxonomy): Eukaryota > Metazoa > Chordata > Actinopteri > Perciformes > Cottidae > Cottus > Cottus gobio. The sequence goes on along the minus strand of CM042223.1, from coordinate 7,099,930 downwards.
CATGACCACTGTGAATGAGATGTTGAAGAGGGTTACGAGTTCACAAACATTTTTGAGCTTTGCACACAGGTGATGAAGACGGATCCGGAGCCCTGCTGCTCTGTTGTTGAGGGTTCCCAGTGGGAGCTGGAATTGCGAATCAGTGCAGTTTGTGACTACGTGAAGTTTAGCTGCGACACCGACACCATCAACTTCAAAGACACCCTGCTGTACCAAACCAGGCTCCACCAGTAAGTCAGGCTCCAACATTTATTATGATTCAGCCAGTGATACCCCAAAAAATATTTGTAATTTACTAACTATGCAAATATATATTGTTCCAGCATCCTGAGAAGGGTTAGATAATTAAAATAAAGACATGGGCTCACGCTAAGCCTCATCTCGTGTGTGTGTGTGTGTGTGTGTGTGTGTGTGTGTGTGTGTGTGTGTGTGTGTGTGTGTGTGTGTGTGTGTGTGTGTGTGTGTGTGTGTGTGTGTGTGTGTGTGTAGGCTGCAGATCGTGAATCATGGCACTGTCAAACTGAAATACTCCTGGCAAGTCCTCATAGATCCAAGGGACAATATTGTAAACGATGACCAAAGAGGTATTACTGTCCAGTAATATTATTTCCTATCACAAGGTCAACTTGTCCTTGAATATCAGCATTAACTGTTAAGAGGGGTTGAAACTGTGTGTAAATGTGAACATGTGTTTGCCATGACAGATGGGACGCTCACCTCTAGACCCGGCAGCAGGTCAGCAGGCGTCCGCCCTGCCAGCGCTCTGTCAGGCGTGATGTCTCTTCTGACGGGGGATCCGGAGCTTCCCCCCATCAGCATCGAGCCCAGAATTGGGGCCGTAGCGCCCGGTGCCACTCAAGATTTCAGCATCCGCTTTTCACCTCGGGAAGTGGCCCAGTTTCAGGGCAGGCTGGTCTGCAGGTACAGTAAATAAAACAAAACAAAGAATAGACAAGAAGTATATATTCAATGCCAGAGTTCCTCAACCTCAGCCAAACTGAAAAGTGCCTCAGATAAAAGAGGAGGGGATCTGATTTATTTTCTCAAGATTGGAGCCCAACTTGACTGCTTTTTCAAGCAGTTGGCTCCACCTCAAGGCTTAAGCTCTGAGTCATGAGAAATTACATCACCCTCTTTATTATAACCCCTGGAAGTGTAGAAGGACAGAATGACTGAGGACATGAATGGATGTCTTCACAATAGTTGTGATGGAGACTTTGTTGATTTCTTTTCTGTCTGTGTGCGTATGCCTTTTCTTGCAGTATCCCCAACTTGCAGGATGGAGATCCGGCTCCCTGTGTCTCGGTGTGTGGCCGCAGCATGTTGCCCCACTGCCACTTTGACCTGGAGGACTCAGACTACATCAGTGGGAACCGCCGTAACCCAGGTTTCAGGGGCCCCCTGGACCCTAACACCAGGGTCGTAGAAATCAACTCGGTTGGCTTCTCTGTGCCATCCACAAGGTGAAAAAAAGAGAGATGAGAGCTTTTCCCCTCCATCACTGTAATGCCTGACCCTTTGTATATATATACGTGTGTCTTCTCGCTTTACACCACAGACGTTTCAGTGTGGTGAACCCAACCAGTAAACCCTACTCATTCAAGTGGAGCTGTGAAGACACAGACGCTGCCCCATTCTGCTGCCTCACCCCAAGTGGCACCATCTTGCCTGGGAGTAAGGCGGACGTAAGGATGGAAACACACAGAATAAGGGCGTAAAATACCACCACCACATACAACGTTTGTCCTCCAGTTTACTTTAATGACAGTATATCATATAATTAACCTCGTCCTGTCCTTCATTTCATTGCACATCAGTCAATCTCAATCTCTCGCCTCATTTTAGATATTTGATCTCATTATTGTTTCAATGTTCCCTGTCTCCCCGCGTCCCACTTCATTGCAACAAACCTAACCCAATCTCATTCCCTCCATCTAATCTAATGCATTTTTAATCGTATCTCCTCTAATCCATTTCCAGCTCAACTCATATAATCAAATCAGCTCTTGTTTGCTTTTCACTCTTCCTTCCAGTCCTTCCATGTCTTTTATTTCTCATACCCTTTTTATTATTATTATTATTATTATTTGCCATTGTTAATCCTCTGTGTGTGTGTGTGTGTGTGTGTGTGTGCGCAGGTGTGTTTTAAATATGCAGCTCAGCAGCTGGAAGTGGCGGAGTCATTCTGGAGCTTTACGATTGAGACTCTGTCACTGTCTTTCCCCTTCCTGTGCGTGGGTACCACTAAAGAACCCCTTGTCTACCTCGACAGACCTCACCTTGACTTTGGAGAACTGCTTGTTGGTGTGTAACATGCATAGACACACACATGCTCACATACATGCATTTACACAGGGACATGATCTCTTTTGAGTCACACCACATATAAAACACAAAGCAATGTTTGAATTTGTTGAATTTTGGTGTTCAAGAGCATATTTATGTCGCTAGGGTTTAATACACACGCGCGTGTACATTACCGCAACAACTCGTTCCTGTAGATTCATGCTGCACAACATCAGGAGAATACGTCCACTTCTCACCCAGAAGGCGGCACAGGTTCTGGTCCAGGCTCTGGTCATCTCGCGTCTAGACTACTGTAACTCCCTCCTGGCGGGTCTACCTGCTGGTGCCATCCGACCTTTGCAGCTCATCCAGAATGCAGCAGCTCGACTGGTCTTTAACCTCCCGAAATTCACCCACACTACTCCACTCCTCCGCGACCTTCACTGGTTACCGGTGGCCGCCCGCATCCGCTTCAAAACATTGGTACTGGCGTACCGTGCAACGAACAGATCTGGTCCAGTCTACATCCAGGACATGGTAAAACCTTACACCCCAACTCGTGCGCTCCGCTCGGCTTCTGCCAATCGCCTTGTAGCTCCGTCACTGCGAGCAAAACACTCAACAAAGTCTCGACTGTTCTCTGTCCTGGCTCCTCGATGGTGGAATGAGCTCCCCATTGACATCAGGACAGCAGAAAGTCTCTACATCTTCCGTCGCAAACTAAAAACATATCTTTTTCGACCATACCTTGAATAAAGGAAGTAGCACTTTAGTAGCACTGGAATGGCTCTTACTGATAGCACTTTGTAGTCGAACTTTATTGATGAAATTGTACCTTCTTGATTCTTGTTGTTCTGATTCTTGTTTGTACTCACGGTGGAATGCACTTATTATAAGTCACTTTGGATAAAAGCGTCAGCTAAATGAAATGTAATGTAATGTAATGTGTTGATATGTCTGTAAAGTTCACTGTCAAAGTTACCCGCACAAAATATCTGCACGCGCTCAAGCATGATGAAGATATTGTTTTACTCAGGCAACTAAAACCACTTGGTTAAGGATCACGGTCCTGGCTAACTGAGCACCGATAAGCCGGCCCTCTGCCGGCAAAACCTTTGACCCCCTGTTGTGATCAAAACAGATTTCATCCATTGATGAAGCAGGTCACTGTTTATCAATGATGAATAACGTATTGTTGAAATCAATAGTCTCAGAGTGACCACATTCGCATATATGAGTCAGTAAAACATTGCAACATTGATGTGTGTGTTTTTGCTGCACAGGTCATAAAGTGAAGCAGACAGTCAATCTGGTGAACCGGGAGGAGGAGCTCTTCCACTTCTCTGTGGTGCAGTCATCTCTTCTCTCTGATGACCAGCAGTCCAGCCTCATTTTGCAGCCCATGACTGGAACAGTGGCCCCAAGAGACAGGTTAATGTCACTATAATAGACACTAAACGCAACGAAATGTCATGACTTTCCTTTTAAAATGCTATATATATACATCAGTGTCCATTATTTTGAAAACACAATCAATGAGTCCTAAGTCCCAGGAATGAGACAGCATTTCTGCACTTCCGTCAATGTTTTTTAATGGACTTTTGTGTGTCTGAAATAAGGTTAAGAGATTTGTTCTACAGCATAAAATATGTCAGCAAATATTCCTCTCGTGAATTTTTCAAAAGAAAGTCGCTAAATGACATCACAATACCAGTCCTTCACACCTCTTTGTATATTCACGTGCTCATGTCAACGTGGTGCAGTTTTTTAACGTTAACTTTTTATTTCTGGGTCTACAACACTCCTTCAAATCAAATATCAGAAAAGTCGTGTTCATTTATGAAGATCTTGCTGAACAAAACGTGTTATTATCATAAACATTTGTTTGACACAAAGTTTATTTTCGGCAATATTCCAAAATGTAAAAATCCCATTAGCTTTTTGTCATGGGCGTTGTTAACTTCTGAGGTTGGCCTACAAAAATGCATCATCCCTGCAGCATCTGGCATAAGGTGATTAAAGTGTCAAATATCAAAGCTTTGTGAGGAAGTTGCAAGTTGCTTTACTACTAATTCAATTCGTTACAACTCATCTAGCATAGGGATCAGTGAATCTGTCAATTGCTGTGAACTCTCCGTTGCAGGTTGCCACTGTCAGTGTCCTTCACGCCGTGCCAGGAGGGCTATGTGAGCTTCAGATTGGTTCTGAAGGTGAAGAGGAAATCAGAGCCACTCGCGCTCACAGTTAAAGCCGATTGTTTCAGCATGAGCACCTCCGTTCAAGTTGAGAAGCCAGAAGGAGGCCTCAGAGAGATCGTCCCCAACCACAAAGACGCTCTGGACTTCGGGAAGGTCAGCTCACTTTCACAGGCACAAACAATCAGGTGCACGATCCCACTGCCTTTATGTGTGGAGCTGAAACATGTCATCTGCCTGTATGTGCACTATTCGTAGGTGGGGATTTCAGAACAATCCACCATTAATCTCCTGGTGTCCAATCTGGCAAGATTCAGATTGCAAGTGAACTTTGAGCTAACGGGTCCGAGTGAGCTGCTGCAACACTTGAAAGCAAAGCCACAAAACAATACTATTGAGGTTGGGAAGCAGCTGCGATTCTCACTCCTCTTTTGTCCACAAAGCATTTGCAACCTGCGGGATGTCCGACTGAGTATCAAGGTGAGACGCTGACCTCCTATCAGGTTTTTAGAGGGGCACGAGGCCGGTTTGACCTTATTCTGCACTGACAAGAAAAAAAAGGTGTATAGCCTTTAGATTTTATGACTTTAAAAATGTATTCATGTTATTCTTTCCATGTTCTGTTAAGTGAGTTGAAACAAAAGTGATGCGGTAAAAATGTACGTGTATTGTATTTTCTCTTTATCATTCTCAGAGACAAATACTAAGACTATTACTAGCAAATTTGGACTCTATTGTTCATAGGCATTAAAAGCTACTATACTTTTTAGTGAAATATAAATGATAGATAAGCTATCCGCACAGTTAATCGTATCCTGCATTTCCCAATGAAGCTGTTTTTAAACTGATGTTAAAATGTAACATTCATTCTTGATTCTTTTCTACTCCCCCTCCTGTATTCCTCTCTCTCTTGTCTCATCTTGTCAGGTGAAGCATGGGCCAGCATTTATATTTGCCGTCGAAGGCGAAGCTGTAGCACCCAGCGTTGAGTTCTCATTCACCAAGCACAACTTTGGCAAGTGCTTCATGTACAGTCCGGGCATGGTGCCGGCCTCCCAGACTTTGCTGATCAGAAACAAAGGCAAAAGGAACATCAGGTAGTTGTGTGTGTCGGTTTTTCCTCCGTGCGTCAGGTGAAGGTGTTTTCTGCATGAAGAAATGCTTCCAGTCTTCTCAGAAGGTTTGTAGGGTTCTTATTCTCTGATTTGCTCAACCTCTCTCTTCTCAGTGTCGAGTGCCAGTTCAGAAACACCCCTTACCTTGAGATGGACTTCCAACCAGATATTTTGTCCCCTGGTGCCGCGATGAAGGCGCCAGTCACCTTCTATCCTCGTGAGGCCCGCCGTTACCATGAAACACTCACCTTTGTCTTAAACAGCTGTGTCACGAGACACGTGGACATGCTGGGGCAAGGCATCGAGATAAAGGTGAGAAGGAAGAATGCATGAATGTTGTACAAAAATGAAAGTTAACGTGTTGCTTTGTAACATTTGCTGAGCGGCGAAAACATTTTATTTTCTTCTGAGCAATGAAGTGTACCACACTATTGGAACTGGATGTTTGAAGGGGATCAGACTGCAACGCAAGACTGGGGCGGAGAAGAAATGCAAAAGGACTTTCAACCATTAACTTTACTCATCATCATTTATTAAATTCTGATTCAGTGATGATGATTCAGTTTTCCTGAATATGTAACATTCTGTCCTAGCTGGAGGTGGAGAATCCAAAGCAGCAGAAAGTGAAGCTGGGATCTCTGATAATGGGTCAGAAGGTGAAAAAACAAGTGGTTCTGGTCAATCGCAGCCCTTTAGACCTTTCCTTTACTCTGCTGCTTAACACCAACCCACCACTGGCTCCAAGGGTAAGGAACACACACACACACACACTGATAAAGAGTAGTCCACGCAAGAAAAACTTACATATTCTCCTCCTCCTCCTCCTCCTCCTGCAGGATCTGTCGGTCAGTCCTGCAGGTGAGCTGAACCTGAAAGCCAGTGTTGGCTCGTGTAACGTTGAGATCCAGTTCTCACCTCGTCAGCGGATCCCTCCCTTCACCGCTGAGCTGCAGGCGGAGTTTGCAGGCCTGTTACACCCCCTGCTGACCATCCAAGGCTCCTGCCAGGTTAGGCTGTGAAGAAAATCTCCTTTAAAAGGAATTATTTGCAAAACGCTTGATGTATAGCGGAATAGGGAATTCGACTCTAAAGTACTTTTAAGTTCACCGGTGTATTTCTTTTTAGAATTATCTTCACACAAATGATGTCCATTAAAATGAACGAGCACAGACTATATTTGTTTAGAAACACATAGACAAGACATTTTAAGGTTTGTTGCATTAACTCTATACTGGTATGTGGATGAAGTCATGTTAACCACGAGTTCTGATTTTAACTGCCAGGGTGTGGAGGTCCAGCTGGACCAGGTCCACCTAGCCTTTGGAGCTGTTGTCCAGCGCTGCCAGGCCAGGAAGAGGATTGGGATGAAGAACGCTGGGGACATTGTAGCCAAGTAAAGTTATATGTTATATAATAATAATATGATCCAATTTCAATTTGAGTAAGATAAAAAACCTCATACAGACTTATTGCAGAAGGAACACAGACAAACATACACATCCAGATACAGTCAGGCACGCAGTCGTCATGCTAGACTTTGTAGAGTTGCACCTTTGTCATCGAACAAAAACTTTCATTAACTTGCTATGAGAACATTGATTTTGTAGTAGTTTGCGTTTGGGACTCATGACTTATTCTGGGTGGATTTCTATCATTTTTATTTGTCTGTATCAACAGGTTTGAGTGGAAAACAGAGAACTTTCCTCCAGAGTTGTCCATCACACCAGCTAAAGGCTCTATCTATCCAGGCACAGAGTTTCCTTTTCAAGTGACTTTTTCCCCGGTGGAGCTGAGAAACGACGCAAGATATGAGAACCTGTGTTGCTGTGTGGAGGGCTCCTCCTCACCCGTTACCCTCATTGTAACGGGCTCCTGCATTGTAGCCTCCACTAGCAAAGAGGTTTGATTGATGCACTTTTATACACAATGTTGAATAGTGTCATAAAAGAAAATACACAGCATAGATTTGATCAGCCTACTTACTGGCAGTCAAAACAAGGTGACATATTCATTCCCTATTGAGAGGATACATCCTCTGTCTGAGTAATATCCCAATGTTTCTATTATTATGGACGATCAGCTTATAAAGTAAAGAAACCTTTTAACTGGTTATGAAAACAGTTTAAGTTGAATTATGATGCCTTTTTTATGACCTACATAAGTAAACAAGATCATCAGCTCGAGGATTGGCTAATAGTTTACAGTTATTATTAATGCTTGTCATTAATGCCACGTCGTCGGATTCCAGCCCCCTCATCTACACACAGGTACATACATGAAATTGGCCCTCTGCATTTAAGCATCTAGGAGCTTTAAGTCATATCTATGAGCATTTTCTTACAAAGACAAAAGACATAAGGATAATTTACCATATCAACTACCAAATTTCCTTTATAAAAATAGATACTACCAGCAGTTCATCTTTGCAGTAAGTGCTGTCATAACAAAGATTGATAATCACATTTGATTGACGTACTACATATTGCAACGCAATGTGACTAAAAGCTTTAAACGCTTTAAAAAAAAACATAGTATTTGGAATTTTTAGTGTTAACCATTAGATATAAAAACGAAAAGCAACCTTGTCAACAGTGTAGCTTCTCATTGCAGAGATTGTTAAGGATTGTTAAGGAAGGTAACTGCCTTTGCACAACATATTGCACACTTCTGACCTCCGTCTGACTGCTTGTCTCCAGGTGGTGAACTTTGTTTGTCCAGTCCGCGGCTCTCACACCCAGACTGTGCACGTGTTCAACCCCACAAACCAGCAGTGCAGCATCAGACCCGTCATAGAGGGAGAACAGTGGAGCGCTCAGCCCTCCGTGATCCTTGAACCCCTCCAAAACAAGACATGCGAGATCACCTACCAACCGCTGTCCATTACTGCTGACGGGAAGAAACACCTGGTAGAAGGAGCACTAACGTTTAAACACAATCGCGTATTTATCTGCATGCCTCTTTTGTGTTTATTGTGACATTAAGGTGTCATATGTCTCCTCATTTCCTCAGGGATCGGCCTTCTTCTCCTTCCCTGATGGGACGGGCATGCTGTACTCCCTTCACGGAACTGCTGAACCTCCAAAGGCAAAGGACACCATTGTGCATGAACTGCCTGCAAAGACTCACCACACAGAGTTGCTTCCTGTGCACAACTGGCTCCCCAAAAATCAGCGGTAATGCGCACACCAAAATCTAAACCTCTTGAAAGAGTTCATATGTTTTAGTTTGAGATTTCCCTCAAATAAAGAACCAAGACAAGAGAAAGACTAGCTAGCGTTCCGATCAGCGCAAAACCTTCCTGCTGCATGTAACTTCTGGATAGCTGATGAAATGTAATGAGGAGAACCAAACACGCCCTGTTAGCATGGTTGCTCAGAAGAGTCATGAGTGTGTGTCTGCGTGCTCAGGTTCCGTGTGTTGATGGAGATCCTGAAACCAGACAGGCCCGATGCTACGGTGTCCCTGAAGGGTCTAGAATACATCAACGTCCCTGCTTTGGCCAGTCGCGACTACAGCATGTCTTTCTTTACATACAGAGAGGGGCATTACAACACCAAGGTTTGCTCACACACACACACACACACACACTCAGACACATTTCTGTGACCAGATCTGAATATGTTTCTCAGCCCTGTCCTCACGTCGCCCTTCGACCCGTTCTCTTTAGGTGACGTTTCGTAACGAGGGGACCGGCGAGTACTTGTTCTACCTTGTTAGCTTCAAGGCCACGTCTCCAGGAGTCCTGTCCACCGTAGAGCTGGTGACCCCTGTCCATCGGACGGCCTCGGCCACTGTGCAGGTGGAGAACCCCCTGAGCTCAGTTACCTGGCTGACCACTGAGTGTAAATGCCCTGAAATCAGTGTCCCGCCTCAGCACACTGTGCCAGGACAGTCAAAGGTGAATACCAACAACATCTAATTCTGTACTGAAAATAAAACAGCTGTGTGCACACAAGAGTGATACTCTGTGTGTGTGTGTGTGTGCTTCCTCGCTGCAGAGCTCTCTAAGCTTCGAGTACCAGCCCCTGCGTGTGGGCGAGTCTACAGCCCGGCTGACTCTGCACAGTAACGATCTGGGTTACTTCCACTACGATCTGCTTCTCAGAGCTCTGCCCCCACCACCAGAGAAAACCGTCGAGTTCCGCACGTGTCTGGGCTGCAGCCATTCTGTTTTTGTTAGGTTTACCAACCACGCCCGCTTCAAAATCGAGTACTATGGCAAGGTAAGAAAACAATCGACGCGTCCCAATGACTTGAAATCTTTATGTTCCTGCGATACCGAATGTTCTGTCGACTGCTGTCGGTTCTCTGCTGCTGGAGCTTCGCTCTCACTAATGGATACGGGCATTAGATAGTGTCTTTCAAAGGGGGCACTTCAGCAGTTGTGCGCATACACTGGCCACAAGGAATGCTACTTAGCTTGTGAAAACAGTTGTATAATGTGTTGTGTGGTGCTGGAGAAGCTTTGTCGAATATAAGAAAGTAGCACTGCTCCCTTTAAGGCTGTTATGGTGACACTATCACCGATTTGTTTTCCAAAAATAATGTATTTTGTCAAACTGAAATTTACCAGGTATGTTTGTATATTGGTGCATAAAGGTAAGTGACTAACTCAGGAGCCGGAAAGCTGAAACCAGGTTTAAATAGCCATTTTCATGGCGTTTGACCAAAGATATCAATGATAATCAGTGATTTTATTTGTTGTAATGTGATGCCCTTGTTGTTATCTCTCTGCTGCAGACCGATTGCCCGGACTTCACAGTGGACAAGGCCAGACCCCAGGTGGGTTCAGAGGTCAGCATGGAGGTTTGTTTTGAACCTCATCAGCTGGGGGAAGTGAGAGGCCAGCTCAGCGTGTCCTCTGCAATCGGTGGCGATTACATCTTTCCCTTGTACGGGATCTGCCTTCCTCCCAAAGCCCAGGGCCCGTTTAGCATCCGGGCCGGTCGCAGCGTTTCCATCCCCTTCAAGAATGTCTTGCTGCAGGCCACCGCTTTCTCTTTTCAGGTAAAGACGTGATAATGGCCCTATAACAACTAGGGAAAGAACCAGATTAAAGCGAGGAATAAATGTTTTTAAAATGTGATATTTTCGAATGGAGCACTGGTGTCGCTTGAAATGAAAGTGATTTATTGCATTCCAATTCATCCACTGTGCCAAAAGCCAATAAATCTGTTGAAATCCAAGAAAATAATTTCCTGGTTGGCAGTGCAGCATGAAGAAAGCTGCTTTTAAATTTAGCCTGGAACAGTTACAGTGAAGAGAGTGCTGCAGTCTGGCTTTTACACTCTCCTGTTTAGACCTCCGGCTCTGACAAAAGGCTTCAAATTAATGAATGTCTTCAACATTCTAATGTACCTGTGATTGATTTGGCACTGTTTACCCCGCACCTAGGTGGACAACCCTTGTTTCACAGTAAAAGAGGTGGACACCATCCTCCCCAAAAAGACCCAAAACATCCATATGTCCTTCGAGGCCCCTCCAGGAGGCTCTCCGGGGCCATGGTTCGGCAAGCTGACCATCTCCAGCCGGCGCACCGAGGGCCACAGCAAACCTTGTTCTTGGGTGTATTACCTGAGGGGCTACCGCTCTGAGTCATCCTAGGGACAGAGAGGTGTGCACGTAGACTTACCGTACACACATGCAATCAGCTGGGCCGACACACACATGAGGGCACACGCAAACCGAGGAATGCACAGGACACGATTTTAACTCAAGCTTTCAATGTGTATCTTTTTTTTTTACAATGCTTCCTGTGTGAGTGTGTTGACAAATTATTTATTCAACGCCTAAACTCCAGTGTCGGTGTCAAAACCAGACTGAATTGCCCTGTGTATATTCATTTGCTTCAAACAATTTGTGTTCGTGAATATTTTAATAGTCAACTGAATAAAAGCTGCTGAGGAAACCTGCCCACCGCCTGTCATTGCACACTCGTGTCCACACGGGGGCAATCATGTCAAGTGAGTTCACCAAGTCTGGTGCCTCAGTGATTGGATAAGATACATCATTTTTAATTTTTTTATGTTTTGCCTTTTGCTGATCCTTTATAACATGCATGTTAAAGTCTCAACTTTCTACCTGGAGTTAATTTGTCCAAACCACTCTCTCTGTGTCGTTGGACAATCGGCACATTGCAGGCAAGATAAGCTACTCGGTTGAAAGGCCATGAGCCGGAGGAGACGCTCATTATCAAAGGTTAGATTTGTCACTCTCTCTCTTACTCACACACCCACACACACACACACACACACCTAAACCTCTAATGAGGAGCTGGACTGACAGTTAATGAGACACTCCCCTTACTCAAAGAGTAAAATCCTCTGATCCTCCCATTGGGACAAGGTGAGCCTCACAGGACACACACTAAGAGGTCTCGGGCTTAAATGCAACATGGATGCATGTTACTTGACTGCTCACAACATCCAGACCGAAGACTGATAATAACCACTCACACAAATCCTATATTTTTACAAAGGGCAACGGGTATATTCACTTAAAACATACATTGTTCCCCATAGAATTATGAAATAATATGCAATATGAGATACAGTAAGTACATCAAAGTCACTATAAATTCTCCAAACCTTAAAAAATACCAGTCCCCATAAGAATATAATGACCATCTCTCGTTAGAGTGATTATATTGGAGGTAAGGAAATGCAGGATGGGTGGGTGTGTTTTTGGGGTGGGGGCTGTGATGTAACAGGGGAGCTGCTGGGGGGGTGGGGGCTTCTCTCTCTCTCCCCCATAGAGCGCAGCATGAGCGCTCCGCAGCAAAAGGATGTGTGAGCAGGCAGCGCGCTACTGTAGGGACGGAGTCCACAAACTGCTGAACAAAGAACAAGCCAAACTTCGAGCCCAGGAAAGCCGCGAGCAGCCGATCCCCGTAGCCGGTCAGGACAGCGAGTCCGCGACGGCAGCGCAGTCCGGAAACAGCGGCGCCCAGCCCGGTGGAATCGACGGGCTCGTCCGCTGGATCGTCACCAAAATGAGCGACAACAAGAACATCTCCAGCCGGGAGTACGCTTCCAGCAAGGAGGATGTGGCCGTGGCTCAGGAGCAGTTCTTCGCCCCGGAGCCGCGCAGAGGCATCTCCGTTATTTTGGATGTGAGTATCGAGAGGCTGAATGAGAGGGTGTTGCAGGGGATGAAGACGTCCAGCGAGCAGTGCGTATACGGACCGGTGCAGTGCGCACTTACGCACGGGAACCGTCTCGCTCTGTACTGTCCAGGCTTGCAGCGCGCGCTTAGCGGGGCGGGCGGGTGAATTTGCCGCTTAATTAACAATCTGGAAGGCACGTGTCGGTCGGCGATCGAGCCAGCTGTGGCTGGTGATCAGACGATGCCCGAGGGGCTCTGCTTGTTGCCCCGTCCAAAAAGAAAAGGTTCCGTGCATTCGCTCGTTGCCCAATCCGCCCTTTAGCTAGGCTCAAAGTATGCACTCCTCTCCTACACAGACACAGAAGTCCTCACAGACTCAGATCGGTGCAGTGCAGCGCTACTTTTGGTGATGGTTTACTGTGAAGAAAGTCCGACGCGCACCACCGCACCTCGCCGCTCAACACACCCATAGTAATGAAAAAAAAAGAAAAGTCGCTGAGTCTGTTTTATCACAACACTTTAATTATTAATGAAAACGTCTTACTATGATGTTCTTTTATTGATCCCGTTGCTACAGAACCACGATCTATTATTTACTCCCACGAAGTGGCAAGCAGGATAAACCTGTTCAAAGGTGGTGTCTGTTCTGGAAGCGGCGAATTACGCAGCGCCTGCGTGTCGATGTGGGTCACCTCCTCGATGCTAGTGGGGTTATTTTTTCACCACCGCCCAACTAAGTCGTCTCCCCGGAGATCCGCTGATGTTGCTTTTATTAATGCTGTACAACAAAACAAAAGTAGTTCACTTCCTGCAGACCCTGACCACGACCCAAATAGATTGACAAAGAAGGGCTGCGCGCGGGAAACTAATTATGATCGAGGCCAGAGGGCCAATGCATCCCAGTACCCTATAAATGGAGTCTGTGCCAGCGTGTGTAGGGGGGTTGATGGGGGCGGGCAGCCTAGTTTGCCTCTGATGCTCCCTCCCTGAGGCAGATGCGGTACAGCAGGGCTCCTTAAGCTTTGAGTCAGGACCCAAAGTGTCTCTTTGACCTGTTTCTGACGCTTGACCCGCGGAACAGCTGGTCTACGTGTTTAATCGCGTGGTCTTAGTTAGACTCACGTATCTGTGAAGTTTGGGTCTCAGGCAGGAATTGATTTCCACTTTGGGCACTGCTCAAACACAAGCTGCGCTTTGGTTCTCGTGGAACCGTCATTGCGTTCACATCCCGCTCTATATGGTACGTTTCTCACGGGGTCGCATTGGACCCCGCCCCTCAGCGGGCTCTGGCCACGCCTTCTGGCAGACCTCCCCAGCACACTTTCTGCATTGATCTTGAACTTTGCAATTTAAATGACTTTTCCGATATTATTGACCCCAGAGTTATTATCGGGACGAAGAAGTCCACACCGAAGAGATTGAGGGATCGCCACGGGTGTTCGCGCGTGCGTGTGTGCACGCGCCTCCAGGCAGCATTCTGCTCATTAGACCCTCCCCTTGTTTGCTTGTTTTATCATCGCTTCCTGCTCTCGTCTTCTCCTTCATCTAACCCCCGATGCACCTTTCCTTTTCTATTCTTTAAACTCCTTTCATCCATCCTCCCTTCCTTCTCTCCATTCCTCCTCGTGCTTCTCGGCTTACTCCTCTCCTCCTCTCCTCTCCTCCTCTACAGGCCAAGAAAGCATCCATTCTTAATAAGGTTAGGAGATGGATGCAACAATCTCCCTCCCCTCTGTCTGGCTGCTGTTTTTCATGTTCTTCTCACTCTGTATTTCTGTTACAACTCTCTCTCTCTCTCTTTCTCTCTCTCCCTCTCTCTTTCTTTCTTTCTCTCTCTCTCTATCTCTCTCTCTCTCTCTCTCTCTCTACCCACACACACGCGCGCGCGCACACCGCCTCCTCACCGCTACGTTTTTCCTCTCCAAGCTCGTCTGTCTCCAGCAGCTCCAGAGTTGGCTGTTTTTTTTTTTCCTTCAAGAGTTGAGTGCACCCTAGGGTGCAGCCGGAGATAAAGAACAATGCAGAGCGGCTTGTCATTTGCAGCGCTGTGCGTCTCCTCAGCAGTTAACGATTTTATTTTTTTCCCTTTTCTTTTTCTTCCCGCTTTGGCCTGGCTGCCTTATAGTTTCTCAATCAATAAAAGGTGTAAAGAAACATGTTTAAATATGCAAATGCGGCATTGTCTTATCAAAAATGTGCTTCGGATTGGATAAAGCCAGGTTCAAAATGATTAGAGTCAAAGGTTTTTACTGAAGGGAATCTCTTGATACAATCTCTCTGTGTCGCTCCATAAATCAGAAAATACTGCCAACAGCCATAAAAAAAATCAATTCACGCCATGTTTTTTTTTGGGGCACAATGTTCTATAAATCAGGCTCTAAATGATTTAAGAGTGTGTGTGTTTGTGTGTGTGTTTGTGTCTGTGTGTTTGTGTGTTTGTGTGTTGTGTGTGTGTGTGTGTGTGTGTGTGTGTGTGTGTGTGTGTGTGTGTGTGTGTGTGTGTGTGTGTGTGTGTGTGTGTGTGTGTGTGAGTGAGTGCTAGTGAAATGAGATTTCTGGGTCCGAGAAAAAAAACATATTTAGGAGAAACAAGAGGCTTATTGTAAGATTACATATGTTTTGCAAGACACTCCATGTGAATAGGGTGTGTGTGGGGGGGGGGGGGGGGGGACGACTACCATCTGAAATGCTATTTTTATATTTGCAAATGAGGCATTATATCTAATAGCTCCCGATGAATTTAGGAGAAATCAACAGGCACAAATATATAAAGTAGTACAATAATTGGATGTTAATTCCACGTGTCTGAAAGGAGACTGATAGGATATAAAAGAATAAAATTAAAATAAACCAATGCAAGTGTGTCTTACCCTAAAAGGTATTTTTCCCAAAACATGGCGTGCTGTCTCAGTAGGAACAGTTTACATCAAACTCTGAGATGCCAATGAAAGTGCCAACCTGTCACTTTCAGTTCCACAGGGAATGAGCGGCCTCTGAAGCATCTCCGTCTTCACGGACTGTGGTGCACGTGCACGACAAGTAATCATGACTCGGGTCGTAGATCCACGGCTTTGCATCATGTGTACGTTATAATTGTGTGTATCCGCTGCTGCACCAATGCGCCTTTCGGTCCCGTGCCTCCTAACAAGTCTTATCTCACGCCACGGCACTTTATCCGGTGCGGCGTGATAGAGAGAGAGAGAGCGAGAGAGAGAGAGAACACAGTCAAAGGCCAAATGTTTTAGTTTGCAGTCGTTCAAAGCTCGGCATGTTCTGTGTGTAACAATCCGTCCCTCCAGCTCCAGTGTTGAAGTGATGTAAATGTTCTGCTCGTCAATTTGCCGTCAATGTGCAGACTTCGTCAGCTTCAGTCTCCAAATAACTGGCGAAGCTGTCCGAAGAAGCTTTTTTATTTCCTCTGTTCAATTGTCCTCCATTGCTTCTACACCAAGGAGGATGTGATAGGTGCTCTCTCTTTCTCAGATGTTCTGTTTTCTGGAAGAAGATGAGCGAGTAGTTTAGTCAGAAACGATGTAAAGGTTGAAGAGTTTTAAAAGAGATGTTTGTCACATTACGTTACATTTAATTTAGCTGACGCTTTTATCCAAATCAACTTACATGCTATACAGTAGACACAGCAACGGTGAGCAATTAGGGTTAAGTGTCTTGCTCAAGTACACATCGACATGGACTAGCGGAAAGACAGTCGAAAGACAGTCGCCCCTGTTTGTGGATATGTATTCACTTTAGTTGTGCTTGATAACTTGACATAATGTTGTTTTCAGCACTGCCTGACTAAGCTATAGTTAGAAAAACAAACTCAACCCTGCTATTGTCCTAAACAACAGGTAAACTATGTGATCGTGTCAGTACTGCTAAACCACCGCAAAAATCCATATCTATAGCATTTCTGCATTCCTGTACTTCCTGGTACTTCCTGGTACCGTACACTACCCTCAGGGCCTAAATGTATTCAGAAGACCTGGGGGGGGCTTTCCAGTCGGTAACAGACCGCAAGTATATTTAGATTGAGTCTATGTCTCGCCTTTTCTGTTGCACACTGATGAGTCAGCGAAAGTCGTTGTAAACTTTGGGTGGTTGTTGACAAAGACGTGCGGTTATCCACCCTGCGGTTCCAGGCTTTAACTTGAGCTACTTAGCGGTTGCTAAATAAACAGCCTTGTGTCACCAGAAAGTCACTTTTCCAAACGCTTGAAAAGAGTCTCCCTCCTGTTCTGGCTCGTCTAATCTATGTTCTTCCTGTTCGTACTGTTCCTGCAGCAGCTCTCTGCCGATGGCTCCGATGATACTAATTACACTTTCTGGCTTTCTGTTCGCAGATATTCAGAAGAGCTGACAAAGATGGTGAGTGAATGCATCCATTCTGTTGATCAGGTCATGTCATGAACCTGTTGAACGCTGTAGATTATAGAACTAAAAATACATGTGTATATATTTATTTTTTCTTCCGAACATTTAACAGTAGAGCATGAATGGATATCATCCGTTGTTGCCCTCTCGTTGCTTGATCGTCCATCATCTTCATGTCTGCTTTGATGGCAGTCCGGATGCACATTTTAAAGGTTTTCTTGGTGCCATCTTTACCATTCACACACAGATGACAATAACACCGACTGTGTTCCACCTCGGCGTGTTTCCCCTGTGCAGCTGACAAGTCCAAATGTCTGCTTTAAGTAAAGGTTTTCCAGTAAATACCTTCAGAGGACTACACAGTCGGTTCTGTTAACCGTATGCCGTTTGCGTCTGCAGTTTTTTTTTCTTCTTCTTTTTGCTTCCAGGGACAAAAATCCACAAGAAGTGAATCCAACACACAACCTGTTCCTCCACTGTTTCAGCCGCTTGGTGTCGTTTCTTTCAGACAGGGGATCGTGTTTCAACACAGGACTTGCGCTTTTATTGTCTCTGAAGCCTTTTGTATGGCGTGAAACTAGCGAGCGCCGAGCTCTGTGTCTGCTGTCTGAGCTGCTGCTGTGTGCTGTATTTTTAGCATTTTGGGACATTGAAGTGTTTTCAAAAGGGGAAAGTTTAGATTACTGTGTTGCTGTGCCAGTGAGCAATTTGTTTATACCCTTTGGCGTCGCATGAACTGCTCTCTCTCTCTCTCTCTCTCTCTCTCTCTCTCTCTCTCTTCATCTCCACACTTGCTCTACTCCGTTTTACATCTCCTCTTGCTCTATCCATCTTTCATCTCTCTCACACACACACATTCTCTCTCTTTCTCTCATCCTTTCCCTCCTCTCCTCTTTTATCCCCGTCACTGTCGTTGACTAAAAATAATTTAACTAATGAGGAAACGGGATAAAAAAGCTATACTTTCATCGCCGCCAGATGGTCATTTGCTCTTTCAGTGTGTGTGTGTGTGTGTGTGTGTGTGTGTGTAGAGGTTTTTGTTCTTCTTTGCTTCCTCTTCAGCTCTATATGCTCCAAAAATGTATTTAAGTAAAGAAAAGATCTGTTCACTTAAATGCAAGGCCATGGCGGTTTATTTAGTCGCTGCTTAGTCTTCCGTCTGACCGCTGTTTCTTTAGTTGTTAGCACAATAACTATCTGTGTGAGTGGGTGTGTGATGCGTGTGGATACACACTGCACACAAATCCATTTATCAACAGACGTAGTCGACGCGCGAACATAAACAGTTTTCACAGATGATTTAACTTTTGACATAATTGCTGCAGCTAACATTTTTATCTCGCCTATTGCGAAGACACGAGTGTGCCTTTACCTCGGACTGTGGGATCAGCTGTCAACATTTTGTAATTAACAACTGCTCCGATACAGAACAATCAGTTCAGACAC
This sequence comes from Cottus gobio, assembly GCA_023566465.1. Taxonomy (NCBI): domain Eukaryota; kingdom Metazoa; phylum Chordata; class Actinopteri; order Perciformes; family Cottidae; genus Cottus; species Cottus gobio. The sequence continues at coordinate 7,081,413 of CM042223.1, read as the reverse complement.
AGCAACATGTACATGGTCATTTCATGCTGATCCCATTCACCATCACAACACAGCTGTGGACGATTCTCCTGAACGTCAGATTGAAGGTCATTTTTTATAATAAAAAAAAAAAAAAACTTCCGTTTAACAGGTTCGGTTCATCTTCTGCGCTGTTGCTGCCACCCTAATCCCTCCATGTATATCAAGGGATTAACCAATCAGATGAGGCCGCCGTCGTGCTGCCAAACTGTGATTGGAACAAGGCTGTGCCCCTTTGGCCTCACACCAATCAGATTGGCACTATACGTCTTTTGATGTCGCCGTTAGCAAGTGCAGTACGGAGGGTGGAGATTTTAATTGTTTTGTAAAAACGCGTCTGAATTGACGAGCCTCCAGATTTAGCAAGATGCATTTGCACAAAGAAGCAAAAACAAAATAGCTAACATTCTACGACATGGTTTTTGACAACATCGGCACCACGAATCATGGGAGAATGACATCCCCTTCTCTCTCTCTCTCTCTCTCTCTCTGGCTTTACTGTCGACTGAACGCTATGTGTGTATTTTTGATGTGGATATTGCTTATTGTAATTTGCATGCCGTGCTTTCGCTGCCTGTCAGTCCAACGTAGTTGTTATATTGCGGTTGCATAGAAAACCAGCACCATGGACAGCACCCATATTGCCTGAACAGTTGATTGTGAATATTTACAGATCTGGTCGACCTACTGGGTTGTTGTTTGTCTTTTTTGGTCATATTGTGTATTGAACATTTTACCTAGTTTTAAACGACAAAGAAGTATGGAACGTATTTGCATCTGTCATCCACGCGATGGGGGGTTGTAGCATATACCGACTCTTGGACGGGAACATGAACGCAACACTTTAAACGTTTCCCAGATCTTCTTTTTATTCATTATCGAATGTGCATCTTGGTGGGTGGGGTTGCATGAATATAGAAGAAAATGCATAAATTATTAAGATGTCAGGACCGTATGAGTGTATGTGTATGTGTGTGTGTGTGAGAGAGAGAGAGAGAGAGAGAGAGAGAGAGAGAAAGTAAAACAATAAAATATATACCAACGCCACACTAGCATTGTGTGTGTCACAGTCTCTTGGGGTGTCTCAACAACTCCACAAACGCACAGCTAAGTGCATTGAAAGAGGCAGGTATGAGTGTGGCTGGGCGAGGAGCGTCAGAGTGAGAGGACGGAGAGACTGAGAGTCAGTGGAGAACAAAGAGAAGAAGAAGAAACGCTGGTTATTGTGAGGCAACACAGTTATTTGATGTATGGGACACATGCTGGAAAGACAGAACCAGCGAGCAGGAGCTGAAGAAGAGCTATTTTTATCTTCCCGCTTTCTCCTGGGAGAAGACTGGGAACTGTTTTAATGAGTGAGAGAGAGTGCATGGATAAAGCTTACTGGGAGAGGAGAGAATTGTTAAAAGAAAAGGAGGTGCAGGGACGAGAGGCGAGGGGAGAGATTGACAGAAGGAGAGGCAGGAGGTGGCAGTCGAAAAGGGAGTCGAGGCTAACACAGAGAGAGTGAGAGAGAGATAGAGAGAGAGAGAGAGAGCAGGGCGAAGCGGGGAAGAAGAGAGAGAGAGAGACTATCTTGACAATGCGTCAGTAATTGAGGTTTAATTGGGCCGGGTTCAGTCTTTGCATGATTTCAGCTCCGGCCTTTCTGCCCCTAACCTGCAGAAACAGCAAGCCAGGGTGTGTGTGTGTGTGTGTGTGTGTGTGTGTGTGTTAGCGTGATGGCTAACCCGCAGGAAGTACCTCAGAGTGCATGAGCTTGTTTGCGTGTGCATTTATGTGCGCATGTGTCCGTGTGTGTTATCTCGGCTGACTCAAAGACATTGTTATGCAGCAGGTGAAGAGTTTCAGCAGCCAATAATCTGATGAAACAGTTGCATCATTTGACAGCACTTAGTTTACTGTTTGCGCTTGCTGCAGCGCCTCTAATATGACACAGAGCCGCTGTTGTTTGAAACACAATATTTGCCAGTAAAACGGAAGTGTTATGAAATAATTACTTGGGTTATTTTAATTGGACTGCATTCTGTAAATGCTGAGTGAATGAAATCAAGTTGTATTTGCATTTTAATTGCACCTCCAAAAATCCCCCCCCAAAAATGTACTTTTGCACCATTAATTTATAATATTGTAATATGAATACATACATATATGTTTTCCTTTTAATTGCGTTGGACTTTAAAAAAACGTGCTATAATAATATAATATATAATAATAATAATGCAGGGAATCATTTGAGGTCACCAAGCTCAATGTACCAATGAGTTTGGTGTCTGATTATACAATAAGCCTTTTCTTATTTTTATGGAAGACATGTTGGAAAAGCACAGGTTTGTTTATAATGAAATCAGTGATGGCTGCATTCTAGTTAGCTTCTTCAGTTTTCAGGATCCTGGTGCTGTCCATGTTTTCATCAAGAAAGAAGGGGAGTAAGTTACAGAAAAAGACTCTCCCTGAGCTGTAGTAAATGAGTCGTTCAGTGTCCATCTATTATTTAGTGAGTCGTGAATGAGGGAGTGATTTTGGACACCTCACAGTTGAGGTCTAATAAGTATGATGCTTTCACTGAACCTTTGCCTCATCTGACGTTTGACAACCTGCTGGAGAGACACTGATTGGGACACAGACAGTGTTCTCATCAGTTAGCGGGTAGCTTTATTTATTTATTTAGCTTCTTGCCTTGTGACTCACCAGCCATCTGCTAATTATCGTCACAGTGTTTGACATAAAGACAGAAAGCAGACGAAGTTTAGGGAGGCTTGTTTATGCATGCTGTCGCGACTGGAAATAACTACAGCCGCACGGCTAAAAGCAAATAGGAGGGTGCAGCTGCTTCTGTTCAGTGTTACCAAACAGAGCTCATCACTGTTACATTAATGAAAGTGATTTTGCATTGTTTGGATATCTGGCGCCCCCGAATGCTCTTAGACTTCCACCCAGTCGGATCACCCTTCAATCCGGTTCTCTGTCTCATCTCCTATTCTGCCACGGTAGCGTAGCTCATGCCACTCGGTCCTTTTACTCATGAACAATTGAAGAGAGAGATATTTTAAGTTTGGGGATTGAGAATAAGCTGTTTATCTCTTTTATTTGCTCATTGTCATCTGATACTGACACTTCATATTTACCTCCATGAAAGCTGAAGTTTCTCTCTCGCTTATTGAAGAGAAAGTGGGACTCAATCAACGATTCTCGACCAAATTATATCTCAACTAAATATACCATTTTGACAGGAACATGACCAAGAAGAAAAAAAAAAAACGTCTACCATCTCAAGCCCAATGAATCTTCTTCCCGCTGGTCATGACAAGCTTCTGTTCATTTATGGAGACTCATAAAACGGCGGCAGCCACTTTCAGCATTTACTGTGTTGAGTGATTTGAAAAGGGAATTCACCACACCAGAAATCTGTGAAATTGTGAAATCCCACAATTCTCGATACCCAATTATATAATACCAAGATAAAAAAACTAAACAAACACAAAACACTCGCTAGTGTCAGGTCATAATTCCTTCTCTAGTGTTTACTTTAAACATCTCCATGGAACAACAAGACTAGATTTGAACACAGGACACCTAATAGTCATTTTTGCTGAATAGAGCTTGAACGCACCATAATGACACTCAATGAAACCTTCGTTAACGTTAGCTCTGCAGGACTGCGCTGTCTACCGGCTGCTAACAGGTACCAGAGGTCACTCTTTCCTCCTGCCAATTTCAACACAGACTCAAAATGTAGCATTATTAAAGAAAAATAGGGACAAAAGGGGAAAATGTGCATCCCTCCGCTGGTCGATGGTGAGTTTACGCTTTTGGACTTAAGGCTCACATTTTCAGAACTGCATTAAGTAAATTCATCAATTTACAGGAGCTGATTTTATTGATAGTGTGTGTCAAAGTAGCAGGGACATAAATATAGGAGGTGAAGGCCGGATGAGGACAAAGATTTGGACCAGGTGGTTGTGTGTCGCTGTCAACAGAAAGAATGAGACGGAGAGAAAAGTGAGCCATAAATCAGGTGAGTGGCGGACGGGAGTGAGAGATGAGGCACTGCAGACATACAGCTTGAAGGCTCATACTGGAGCATTTAGTTCATGGTTTATTCAGCATTAGTCAGCGGATTCCCTGATGTGCATGTCTGAAAAACAGGCTGTATTAACGGTCTGTTTCCCAAACCTGTTTTCAAGGTCGACGTCTCGGCCCGTTGACGTTTAAAGGAATAGTTGTGACATTTTTGGAAATACACAAGTTTGGCTTGAGTTAGATGACGATGAAGATTAATACCGCTTTTCACTTTTCATTTCTGTATTATATGAGGCTTCAGCCAGGAGTTAACTGGTGAGCTAGTTTAGCTCACCAGTTAACGCGCTAACTGTGCTGTAAGCTAAGCTAACTGACCGCCGGCTAGCTTTCATATTTAACGAGCAGATATGAGGGTGGTATTGATCTTCGTCTCTGACTTGGCCAAAAATCCCAAACTGTCCCTTTTAAAGTGAAATTGCATCACATTGATTTCATTTCAATAGGTCTTGTTGTTGAATGGGGCGGCTCGTTAGTAAAGTGTTGAATTGGCAGACAGTCAATCACTCCATCAGACACGCAGTCACGCCGGGCCGGGCTTTCAGACAGCCGGGCTTCAGATCAACGCACTGGTGGTCTCTCCGGTGTGTGAGCCCCTTCATCTGCCTCTCACATCCCTCCCATGTTAAAGTAGTAAACCGGGCAGAGCACATGGACTGAACCCAGTAGATGTGTAAACCAAGCTGTGGAAAGTAGCTTGTAGCAGTGACAGAGCAGCTCCTACTCCCAAACACGTCCCATGTGTTCAACCGAGGGAGGAAAACCCTGAATGAGGCTCTCCCGGCGAGCTAAAGTATAATTATATTTTAAATTGCCAGTAGTAGAAGTAATGTATTCACTTCCGAAAACAGTCATTAAAACTCATGCGCATCGGTAATCAGAAGAATCAGCCGGTTTGGGTAACAATCTCAAAGCGAGTGCCAGAGAGAACTGTGTTTTACGGGAGTGATGTAAAACAAGTGATAATTGTTCAATAGGCAAGCTGATAGGTGCCAAAGATGACTGGTCCAAAAGTGAGATTAACATCCTCGATGGAAAAAATGACTATCTTAGAGATTTATGGGCTTAAAAAAAACCCCCGTAACTATAGAAAACACTTACTTTATAACCAAAAATAACCGGTGTGAGTAACCCTTGATTTGAAAGAAGCAAAAGCTCAAAATCATTGACAGCACTCAAATCTGTCTGGGATAACGAGTGGGGAGGATTCTGACTGTGAGCAACAATCCTAAGACACGGGGCTCGTCTGCAGCTCATCAGTCAGGATGGTGTCATGTGTGTCTAATTACCTGCGGTCTTTAATCACAGATGCTGGTGCTAACAAGCCCCAGGGTGCTGCACGGCGAGGCAGGCGGAAAGAGAGGGGAAGTGTGATGGAAGGGAAAGACAACAGGGAGAGAAAGAGTTTCCGCCGTCGGACAGAAGAAGAATGTCGGGATGTTTTTTATTTTTTTCGAGAAACATGTTTCTTCTCCTAAAACCTGAGAGTAAGACTTTGCCCACAGCTCAATGTGAGAATGCCATTTTTAAGTATGAGAATGACACAAATACCCACTTGAACAATAGGAGACGGTTAAATGCTTCATTCTTTTTTTGTGTTTGGGAAGTCCGGCGTTCCCTCCACCACCGCTGCACCGATCCCTCAAATGATCGTCTCGTGCTTCGTGAACTCGTCTGACGAAAAGAAACAAATAACGGAGAACACATGCGGTTCAGTCAGTCAGTCAATAAGCTTCGGACAAAGAGTGGCTTTTGTCTTAAAGGTGCACGTGTGCGTGTGCGAGGCAACCCTTTGATAACAGAAGTGTGTGGGCTGGACTGGCTCTCTTTACGGGGGAAAATAAATGCATTTCAGTGCTGGACTCTCCATAGGTGGCTCCTGTGAAGGTATATGTGCTTTTAATAACACAACTCTCTGACATCAGTAGCTGCATCAAGTCTCGGCAGCAACATCCTCAGTGTCATGCGGCTCTCTTGATGTGGAAGTGCAGGCCAGTAACCCCTGAACAGCCAGACCCTTGATATGCTTTGCACATGTCGAATTTACATTTAGCATCATCCCATATTGTTGAGCTGTATCTCCACCGTCCAATGATCCATGTGTAAAATATGCATACTTTAATATCATTACCACTTCTGGAAATACTTCTTTAATATCTGTACATCAGATGCTCCAGTGAAGCGCTCGATGGGCAGAATGTGAAGCGAAGAGCCGTCTATTCATAAAACATTATTCACGTCTTTATCCAAATCCTCGACACACGGAAATGATCCTGATGGAGCGTGCAAGACTGAGGAACTGAAGCAAAACTGTTTGACGAGTTAAGCGTGTTTGTTCCCTTTATCGCCCGCCGATGAATAAGGCGATCAATACAACTCTTGTACATCTCTTTTCGGTAAATGTGATTGTCAGCGGTTTAGCTTAACATAAGGAGCAAACCGCTATACAGCATTTGTAAAACAAGATACCTGTTCAGCACGTTAATTAGTAGGATTTCGAGATGCCCCCCCACCCCTGCCTCCAGTGTTTAAGCTAAGCTAAACTCAAGGTCTGCTGGTTGTGGCTTCATATTTAGTACAAGAGGGTGGTATCGATCGTCTCATCTAACTCAAACTGTTCCCTTTTTGAGTTTTGCAGAGGCCAAAGAGGCATTTCTTCTTCAGCGTGACCACCAGTATCCGTATGGACACTACAAAATGAGTTTTCAGTAACAATCGTACAGGGCCGCGACGGCAGGTGTGAATGAGTTGCTGCGGGAGCGATGGGATGTGAGGGAAGTGAGGCGTGAAAGGATTGTGTGCCGGTTCCTTTGGTGGTCTGCAGAAGAAAGAGCGAGGGAGGGAGGGAGGAGACCGGGGAGGATTGGGGTCTCTTTGTTCACTGTCTTGGTCATCTGGATTTGGATCAAAGGCTGAGAGTTAAGACGCCCTTTGAAGACGTTTTCCTCACCTGCCGCTTTTCTGCCCTTCCCTGGGTCCGGATCAATCCTGCCTCATATTCGCCTCGTCCACTTGATGTGTTTGGACGCCATAGAAACTGCTGAAATAGAAGCCTTAAGATACAGATTATTTTTTTTTCAGCATAGAAGAGGGAGCATGGTTGGATTTGGACACCGCATTTATATATCAGTCCAATATACAGTACGAGTAGATTAGTATATGTATATATATATTTATTTTTGTAGTCTCTGGTTTTGGATTTCAAAAGATAAAAAAAAAGATCTGAACTTTGCAAGAGGCAACCAAAGTTTGAGTTTGGACAAAAATAGTCTGGAAGTTTTAATTTTCATTGCTTATTTACATTCTTTCAGGCAAAATAAATAATTTCAATCAACCGTCGCCTTCTTGCCTCTCCCTCTCTGCAGTGCAAGCTGCACCAAGGCTTTCTAAATGGCTCACGTGGCAACTCTCCCCGGTTGAGCCAAATTTGGCAGCAGTGCAGGCAAAAGCTGAGCCGCCTATGGGAAGAGTGGGCATCCTCCTCACTGCACCCCGTTCTGTATGTGTTCTGCCCCTGTCGTCCCGACTCTTCCCTCGTATTCTCCCGGCTTCCCGTTCCCTTGGTCTCTTGCTGTGCATCCCCATACTTTTCTCTCAGGTAGTGTGCTACAGACCCTAACCGCTTTCCTCTCTCCATCCTTCCTTCGGCTACTGATCTCTCTCCAAAGCACATAAAGCTCTCCCGGGCGAATTTGCAGCAGGATTGCTGTGGCCTCTGTGTCCGCTAAACCTGCACAAATAAGACAAAAAGAGACTGTGCAACTATCAAAGCACCCCAGCCAAGGATGAACTGCACCCCTTGCAAGCTGATGGCGTCCCGATGGCTCCTGCGATATTTGCACACATTTAAATGAGTTAACATGCATACTTTTGGCACAAGTGCAGAGTGTATTGACTGAAGTACATTCATATGGGTGGTCATGTCCAAACTTCCCAGTGAACATGGCAGCAACGTTTAATTGTTTCTTGTCCTCCGCTTCAGCCCTAATGGATTTAATTAAGTGACTTCCAAGCGGCCCAATTGCTGCAATTTGCATCAAACATGTACTATTTCTATGAGTCCTGACGGACTCAGAATGATATCACGTTTCCTTCAGTGTCAAAGTAATCCATCCATAGTTCGTCATGGGCACCTTGCAAACAGGACGTTCTGAAAGGTAATTCCACATTTTTTTAATGATACCAATTTGAGAAACTATAAAATAAAATACATAAATATGCCAAAACATCAGGGCTCAAGTTCCCCAAACAAAGGTTGTAATCGGAGTGACAGTCCCGGTGCAGACACAAGCATAAACATTCAATGGCCCGCTGAATTGTGTTGTTTGTGAGTAAACAAGCCTCTAAACACTGCGCCTGTCTTAATCATAGACTTACCAAACTAACCAAAAAGCACTTAAAAAGCACCTAATATTGACTGCACAAAATACAACCCTCCGTGGGAGTTTACGTCATCAGGCAAGCCTTTTCCCACTGTTTGTTAGACCCAGAGGTCGTGAGCAGTCCTCGAATTATTGATTCATGTTGAGAGAAAGGACAATATTGAAAACGAAAGGCCAAGAAAATTATGGGACTAAACAAGTCATCAGGAACAAAGCAAAGCCTTTAATCAGTGCAATCAAATTCTCCACTTCGATGTCGGAAGTACGTAAGACAATCATTTCTTCACTGATGTGGTCTCTCTCATCACACACACACACACACACACACACACACACACACACACACGCGCGGACACACATAGAGAGCCTTTAGAATCTGAAAAGACAAACAGTGATGAGATCAGAGCTGTATTGTGTCCTGAACAAATTACTTCCATTGATTGTGTGTGTGTGTGTGTGTGTGTGTGTGTGTGTGTGTGTGTGTGTGTGTGTGTGTGTGTGTGTGTGTGTGTGTGTGTGTGTGTGTGTGTGTGTGTGTCTTTAATGTATTATTGATTACATAGATAACTGAAAGGACGGAGCAGAAGATCAGCTGGTATAGAATCAAAAATACTGAATCTCACTCCGAACATGTTTTAGAAAGGCTTTCTAGAAGTTGTGTTATGTGTACTAACTTAAACCCAAAGTAACATGTTGTAAAAGTAGTTTAACCTTGAGTAACCTACAGCATACTTCTAGAAGTATTTTCTATCCACGTTATAATCGGGGTTACTCACATAACGTTGCAGCTCTTACATTCTGGGCTGTTTTGTAACAACAACTCAATGTTCCTCTGCACTAAACATGACAGTAGCCTGGTTCCAGACCTCAGAACCACTGCCCACATCTTCAATGCTTTCCACCCATCTAAATAGGGCAATCTGCACAGGATGACTGCGTTCCACGCAGTCTGCTGCCGCCGATCTGGAGCCGGTCATGTATTCTTTGGGATGTAGGATTGTAGTGGGCACACAGGTGCTCAAACTCTGGCGTTGATTCACGAGAATGGAGCCAAAGTCTGATTGAATACCAACGGTAGAAACAATGACTTTGATATTGGCTTAGCAGGCTAACTTACGACACAAACTTTGAATTGGAACAAAAGTCCAGCAGAAGTGTGGATGTCCACTAGTATCTCAGTGTGTTCACGCTACCCTCATGTCTGCTATTCGTGCTATTTGTTCCGTGCTTGCAAGAGAATGAAATCTGCCGACATTGTTTTTCGTCCTCTTTTCACGTCCTCAGCGGTGCGATAGCTTTGAGGCAGAAAAAGCAATGAAGTTTGTGACGTCTGACAACGCAGCTTTTGGACCAGGCGACCATTATCTCGCTATGAAATTTGCCTGCCTCCTGGATTAGACCGTTATTAGCAGATGGAAAACGGGTGGCACCTCAGCATCAATAAGCTGTGGGGTTACCATGGCGAACGAAACCCGGCATGATGAGTGGCAAGGCTGCTCGCCGTTTGTTATCCTGCAGCTTCATATTGGGAGAGAATCCAGCAGCGGTGGCTAATTCCTGACTTTTTCGCTCTTAATGAGCAGCGGTCGGGAGCTGCCACTCAGGAGAGGATGTGTGTACTCTGATTGGTATCTGTGTGTGTGTGTGTGTGTGTGTGTGTGTGTGTGTGTGTGTGTGTGTGTGTGTGTGTGTGTGTGTGTGTGTTCGGAGGAGGAGTGTGGGTCTTCTGTTATGAGCCTGAAAGCACCAGGAGCACTTAAGACATGACATTTACGTGCCTCATAATTAACACTGTGGCCTCGTTGGGTGTGTGGGTGTTTGTGTGTGTGTGTGTGTGTGTGTGTGTGTGTGTGTGTGTGCGTGTGCGTGTGCGTGTGTGTGTGCCATGTGCATAATAACTCTGCCTAAAGGTCTCTTTGGGGAATCAGCCGGGATGGAGTGGACTCAAACAGTGACTGCATTTCATTTGCGATTCCCAAACTTCGCTTTGTGTCATCTTCCCTGTTATGTGAGGCGAAGCTCGTTAACGGCTCATCTCTCGGTGCGCATGCATTTAGATTCCTACTGTATTTACCAGCCAACTAATGAATGAGCGTATAGCGCTGCTTAATCCTGACTGCGGCACATAAAGGAGGACATGAGGTTTCTCTGAGCATCCTGTAATGAAGCAGTTTACCTCTGCTCAGCTCAAGGCAACAGTAACCCTAGTTACCACTTCGTTGCCCCTGGATACAGCATCCCTCCCGTTCTCCTCCCATGAGGCCTTATGGGCTGCTGTTGCCATGACATCAAAGTTGACTTTGGTGATCCCCTAATGTGTGCCACCATGAGGTTGATATTGGTGTTGTTGTAACATGTCTCAAACTATTGAATGGATCTTCATGACATTTTGTAACAGCCACGTTCCCAAGAGATCAGAAGTCTTCAAACTTTGGTTATCCCGCTCCACCTCGCGTCAATTTGTGGTTAGCGCTGATCAAATGTCAGCCTTCTTTCAATGGGATCGTGATTGCAATCATTTATCAAAATATCGTAATCCACAATTGTGTCGTCTAAATTGACTTCAACTAATATTTTTCAAAAAATCGGATTATTTTGCAGTGAAAATCTTAATTGAATGACAAAATGCTACTTTTCATTTGTCAAGTATACATTTTACCCATGACTTTACAAAACCATGTGTTTATTTCATATAGACTATTTACAGAAAACATGCTATTTATCGAGATATGACATCACCTACATCGTGATAGAGGACTTTGGCCACACTGCCCAGCCATAGTTCCTCCTTCACTAAATACTCGATACTAAATACTAAATACTAAATATATATAACAGTGATCTAAGCATGTTTTGGTTTGGACTCCTGCTGAGACGTCGCCATGGGCCCTGGGAAATTGATGTGGGACTGTTTCACTATTTTCTATGACTAATCGACTAAGCCCAGAAAGCTTCCTCACAGCAGGCAACGTAATTAAAGTTGTCATTGTCAACTTCTCAAATCCTTTAAGCGGCCCGTACAGTGCCCGCTTACCCTTAAGACTGCTGTATACCGAGCGACTGATCTCTACTTCGGGAAAAGCCGTCTCGCCACCAGTGTCGCCTCTGATCTTGTGTGGTGTGCTTTTAATTTTTAATATTTGCCTCCCTCCACACCTGCATCAATGCCTCGCGTCACAGCTGCTCCCATATTACCGACACACTTCACCGATTTACTGTCGAGTTAGATTCTTCGACTCACCTCGCAGCTGGCATCCAGTACAACATCTGTTACCTACAGACGCACCGCCCCTGCGTCGCATCGCCAAGAGAATGGGTTTCAAAAATCCCAGAGCGGGGTCCTCTCTGTGTGGAGCTGGCATTTGTTTGCCAGCTCCATCACGAAGAGGTAAAATTTTGAATGAGGTTTTCCTTTCATTGTGTGAACAGTGACGAGCGGCCCATTGTGCTCCTTCAAAACCAATGCATGATGGGATATCGTTCAGTCCCCCGTGGAATAGGCCCATGTGCAAAACCAATACATTTGATTTTTTTCCATCACTCAGACGCCAGAATCCATTCCAACATTATTCACGTTCCATCCACAGACAAGATGCCTTAATAAATCAGCATGTTGACACAACGGCGTATCTCTGCCAAGATGAAACACATGATGAGTTCAAGGCCAGTAATGATATTTTCATCTGAAACATATAAGAGAAAATAGAAAATAGAAAAGGATTGCGTTTCTGTATGAAGAGTGGATCCACGCTGTTGGGAATTTGTGTGTGTGTGTGTGTGTGTGTGTGTGTGTGTGTGTGTGTGTGTGTGTTCCTTGTTAACTGTCTGCCTCGTTGCTGCTCATCCTCCTTCAGCCTCTCGGTTTTGCTTGATGACAGAAAATGAATAAAGGAAACTTCGACCATTCCGCTCCCTTCTTCTTCTTATCTTCTCTTTTATGAGGATGCCGCGTTCCATGTCAGAGAGAGAGAGAGAGAGAGAGAGAGAGAGAGAGAGAGAGAGGGATGGAGGGGAGGGGGGAATCAAATTGAAACATTTGAATCCCCCATGGAAATAAAAAGGATTTTTTTTTTCATTAGTTAGTTCTGTGTGAGGAAGGTTGCATAGTAGTGGATAGTTGGTTGCATGGAGGAGAAACAGGGAGGGGAGGATTAGGAAGAAGGCCTGGAGAATAATAGTAAAGGCAGTAAAGGGAAGTTAACACACGTCTTCATTTTAACTCCCATTTCACATTCTCTCTCTGATTCTATTCCTCTGTCCATGTGTTCCTCAGATTGAGTTGAGTTTCTCTATCTCCGCTCTTTTTTTGTAATCTCTTCCCGTCACGTTTTTCCAGCTCTATTAATCGTCACACTGCGCAGGGCCATGCCAACAAATACTGTTCATGTGAAACTCTATGTAAACTCAAGGGCCCTTCCAGCCCGTTAAGTGTCTGACAAGCTGCAGCCGACAATGAGAAAGGAGAAGGCTGACGTTGTGAACTCCCTGATGTCTGTGAACGTCTCGAGGTTTGAGCTCTACTGGGATGGACTCAGCGGGTGATTCAATTAGTCTTTGCTCACAATAACACCCTAACCTACATTATGACAGTGATGGAGGCACTTTGTTCATGTGTATTCGTGCTATTTATATCCTTTGATTATAACCAGGGTTTTTTGAAACAGCTGTCATGTGAAAAAAAGCTGAAAATGTGTGATTTATTTACAGTGCTGTGCAAGTTAGTTGAACAATGTAATCAAATGGTCATTCAAATACAATACAAATACATTACCTCACAGTAAAAATCAATTGTTTACATTACTTACTACTTTTTTTTTTTTTTACACTTAGCTCAGCTCCGTCAAAAGCACTTTTCACAACTCCAAAGCCTCCACACTCACATGACACATCTTCTCTATTCAAAGAGGCAAAAACAGGATTAGTAAATGGTTATAGGCTTTGGAGTTACTGGGAGAAGAATTTCTTCTGTGGTGTATTTTAGGAAAACATTGACCCTAAATGAAATAGATAAAACATTTCTTCCAGCCCTTACTGACGCAACCTCCGCCCAGTGACGGTCCAGCAGAGTATTTAATGGGGCTGAACTACAGTGAGGCAAATCCACACACTGGAGAGGCTCAAATCAATGTCAGAATTTCAATGTGAATGCCCACAATAGAATAGCACCTCGCCCAACACCTAGAAAATACCACCATAGATGAGTCCTTTTATCACACGCAAACCTACATCACGAGCAACAGACGTGGACGGTCGCCACGAGACAATGCTATTCATGCTTTTTCAACTCCATCACTGTTGGGATGTGGAGGTGCTGCTGGAACACGTAATGTTAAAAAAAAAAAAAAAAGCAGAAATTGAAAGCCAGAATGAAACGGGTTGGCTTGTTCTTTCTGATCTATGGTGAAGCCCAACCAATGCCCTGCCTCCACCAATGACGGGGAAGGGCAGCAGCAGAAAGTATGAAAGAAAGAAAATATATCTCAAAAGACATTTTTTGTGCATAAATCAAACTTAAATTGCAACATTGGGGATACGACGGCGACATGGAAATGATTCCCTTGTTGTCTCCTTGCATCTAAAGCGCTCGGTCTTAAATGCAAGAAGATACTTTGATGCTTGTCGTGAAGCTTCAAACCTGTCTCTGCATCCACAATACGGACAGCTCCCCTGGCCAGCTCGCTCATCTGCCGAGCCACCGGGGCGCCGCCTGGTACCGTTAACAGCAAAGAGCGGAGATGACCTCGTTCGGTGCGCTGGCGCTCTATTATGTGCCATTAACCACCATCACGCTGCATTAAAAATGCACCGTCGTGGGCAATAGTAGTCAATTACGGGACGTGAAGGAGCACATCTGGCTGTAAGAGGAGCCGTAAAACACCCGTTGTGCAGATGAGGCCTCCGCGGCAAAGGCAGGCACCTGAATGCATCATCCTCACAATCCTGACACGCTGCTATTATCTGCCATCACCTAGGATTACTCATCATTAGGATAGACCCCCAACACACACACACACATATATCTTCTCAGCACCCATTGTGTTGTGCGCTGCCACACTCCTCTAATAATAACATTATCATGTTCAGCCAGCAGATTGATGACGATTACATATCATTCCACTCTCCGCTGAGACAGAAAATAGATAAGGGTGAATGATGATCATCCACTGTGGCTCGTCTCTTCATCCAGACAGACGTGGTATTGTTTACACCGGGGAGCCATCTGTCTCTGAGGAGACGCAGAGAGGATCATATCCTTCTCATTAAGGAAAATTATGAACCACGTCTCTGTTTTTATTACAAATTGGGAGGACGGTGACGCTTTAACCGCACACCAAGCAGCTTGTGAAGTCACGCACACACACAGACGCTGCATATTCATTTTTACCGCGCGCATTTATATTTGAAACAACATTCATGCAGTTGGATGGAAAAGACATCAGTGGCGGTTGTGAATGAAGCTCATTAACTGCAAATTGACTCAACACGTTGTGCTCTCGGGGCGGAAACTGAACCGATTCCCATTGGTGATGGACAGGCGCCTAGCGTAGCTTCTGTACTCTATAGACATTTTTGCAGACTACTATGGAAAGGTTTTCATTCATTTCAGTACAGTATGACAATCACTTTGAAGGGGCTTGACAGTTGCTTCTTTATTTCCTGTTACGTCCCAGTTCAGCATCCAACCAGGGACCATGGTTGCATCTCATCCTCCTTCTGTCTCTCCCTCTTCCCATAATGCAGCTCTCTCCATTGAGCATTGATGGCCGCATTGTGTTTTTCTCTTGAGATAGCAGCAACGGTTAAAGGTCACTGAGTCAATTCAGCGTGTAACCTCCAAAACTAAAGAATTGATTTGTTCCATTGTTGTAGACATAATGAGGCAATGGGCTCAAAATACAAGGTTGCCTTTAAAAACCTTTTAAAGACTTTTCACAAGGTTACGGATGAATGCATCCTGATCACTGCTGTTTTACTTTTTGTCTTCAAACACTGTGTCACTGTTGGCTCCTGTGAGTGTGGTAGAGTTGATGACCCAGTTTCAGTAATGAAATGATCTTCTTTGAAAATTTACAAGGCACCACGTACAGTTTAAAACATAAATGTCACCATTTGATGAACCGTAGCAATTAGTTTTATGCTAATTCCCATCTTTAGACGTTTGACAGGTCAACACAAAGAGAACCCAATAACAAACTGTCCAGAGGAAACACAGTTATCAAGACACACAGTACAAAGCTGCACACAATAGCCAATCACGACTGTATTCTCGACGTGAGCCGTGGAGACCATGAGATAGAGTTCAAGGTCACTGAGTACAGAGCCGAGCAGCTTTTAACACACTTTATCAAAGTGCTCGTAGAGCTGCAACTCCTCACAACGTTCCACTGAAACAGAGAAAGCTGATTGTCCAAATGCGGTGAGCCGTAATGGCGTTGTGCCATCTCGTATGGACGATGTTCCTGAGAATCCCAAAATATTTCCAGTGGGAATAATAGGCCAGACCATGAAACATTTTATAAACCAGGCTCCTATTATTCAAAAATGGATCCAAATATTCCCGGTAAAGCTCAGGAAAATCGTATTTCTTTCGGATCCCACCGCGATGGAAATGCGATGGCTTTTTGTGTCGAGTTTTTTGAGAGTTTGTAAACAAGCTGTCTTCTGGGTTTTGGCATCCTGCGTTAACCAGGAATACAGAGCAGCTTTGTGTGTCACTGGGAATTGGCATTTATTTTTACTTGCTGTGGCATCGGACTGCAAAGACACCAGTCGACGGTGTGATACTTTAATCCAGTGTCTTGCTCAAGGACACTTCAGCAGAGCCATCAAGACACCCTGTCAACCGCAGAGGGAGCTGATTGGTCGCACATTAAGACACTGCTGTTCCTTTTTTTTGTTTTTGATAATGCTTCTTGAGGGAGTGCTTAGTGAGAAGCCACATTTTTTAAGTGTGTGTGTGTGTGTGTGTGTGTGTGTGTGTGTGTGTGTGTGTGTGTGTGTGTGTGTGTGTGTGTGTGTGTGTTTGTGTGTGTGTGTGTGATCCAGGTGGGCTGTAGTGATGGATAGGGAGAAAGGACAAGAGCTGACAGCTCAGTGAGAATCACTCCTGTTCCTCATCTATCAGATGAAACAGCTCACTGGCAGCCACACAAATACACACACACACACACATACACACACACACACACACACACACACACACACACACACACTTTACTTTCCTCTCCCTAATGGCAGCTGATAAGAATTATTTGAGAGATAATTCAAACAAAGAGGGAATTAGCAGCTCGTAGAACAAATCTTTTTTTCTTACTGACAAAGCAGGTGACTGTGGCTGGAGAAGTAATAAAGATAGAACGAAAGAAAAAAATGAGAAAGATAAGAAATACTTAAAACAAGAGCATTGGACGTTGTTAGTGCAGCAGAAGGGGAAGATAAGAAAGTAGGAGAAACAAAGAAACCGAGTGTGTGTGTGTGTGTGTGTGTGTGTGTGTGTGTGTGTGTGTGTGTGTGTGTGTGTGTGTGTGTGTGTGTGTGTGGTGTAAACAGGGAGAAAGAGATGGTGAAATCCTGAGCCTGAAAGGAGGGTCAATTCCCCTCTTCTTGTTGCTATGACAACCCATCATGTAGTGCCCCAAAAATAATGATAAACAGACGCTGAGGAGAGACTGGAGACTGAAAGCAAGAGCAAATAACTTCCTGAGAAACAAACATGATTAAATTCATGGAAAAAAAACAACATGTGGAGGCAGGACTGTGTGTGTGTGTGTGTGTGTGTGTGTGTGAAGGCGAGGCACACTGTCTTTCTTCCTCCTCAGTGCGGTGTCCAGGATGTGGAGCTCAGCAGGAAGAAGGAAGCGCTAATTGCTTCTCTTTAGTCTGCGCTGAGAAAAGAGAGAGCAGTTAGCGCAGTGGGTCCACCGCTCTGACCGTCCCCTCACACACACACACACACACACACACACACACACACACACACACACACCCCAAGCATTCGATTGCTGTATTAGTGAATATCTCGTGTCGTAAATCCGGACCTCTCCACCCCAGAGTGTTCACCCTCGACCCTTTCATACCGTCCTGATGGTCCAGAAGACGTGGCCTCCCTCTGCACTCGTCAAACAGAGGCGGCTCCACTCGCCGATGCAGAAGTGCTGGTAGTGTTCCAGAGAAAGGGATTAGTCTCCCTCCCAGTGAGGGGAGGGGAGGGGGGGAGCCTTGACTTTTGAAGGGAGTTAAGCTTAGTTTACACCCGCCGTAGTGAAGCCGGCATGAAATGACGTAATCACGGCCGTCACAAGTGGTCGTAGTGGGGCAAGCCTCTGGATTATTGTAACATGGTGCGTGAGGCGTGTGATCACACGACTGTCACGAGTAGTTCACTGATAAAAACACTGTTTTCATGTCTATGGATTATACAAAGAAGCACAATTCACTTTTAATAGCTTTAGAAACAGGAGGTCTTAAAAATCTTCATTGAGTATATATTTTTCCAGCCAAATCAAATTGCTTACAGGATAGTCAACCTTTGTTTCTTCATAATGTGTATAGTACTTGACTTGGTTCTTTACAGGGCTTGTAAAGTAGTCCATAAATATGAGATATGAATTTACAGATTATTTCAATCCCTCCTCGTCATTTTGGAGGTTAGTTGGCAAATAGTCATAAAGGCTTTTTGCGGGTTGAGCCTACAGTCTATGAGCTGCAGTCGTTGTCTTCTTGATTCTTCACAGTTAATTTAGTTTGTAAATTTTGCAAAGTTTGCACAGCGGCGGCTCCACTACAGCAAGTATAGACTACGCTTTGGACTGGACCCGAGAGGCGACAAAGAAATGTACTGTAAGGATCTGTGTTAGTGTGAGTGTGTTGCGACAGACCCATTGAAAACATGCGTAATTTTCATTTTCATAAAAGATGCCGACTGTAAAAGACCCGGGGACCTGAAATAGACCTGAGGATACTTAGACCCTCAAAAGACACAGGTTAATACAAGCAAACCCAAACATAGAGATCTTTAGTCCAGTATCAAGTCTGAATCCTTAGACATCCCTAATCCCAAATATTTTTACTTAAAGGTACTGTGAGGAATTTTATTTCACATTAATGCCACCGCCGGCTGTGAAGAGAAATGCAGTCAGCATCCTGTGCTGTGAGGTTACGCTGCAATCATATTTAGAATAAAGTTACAATCTGTAATGTTGGAACATTGGTTTCACGTTACTACCTCACTTTCCGTTGGCAAATTACTTTCTTAAATAATCAATAATCGCGGAAAATGTTTAACGTAGTTCACGTCTTTTGCTGAAAGGCCCTACTCTTTATTTTATTTTTTACATCATATATTTTGGTTGCATATATGTCACAGCTCACTAGAACAGAAGGATGTCACAGTCCAAGTTTATGGTGCATTGACATAGTGAATGTGATGTGATTGGTACTATTCACTGACAAACCAATCATTTGTTCATTTAAATAATATTTAAAAGAAGAAATAATCAATTCATCTCCTTGTGCCAAATCGGATCATCTATCCTTATTGACAGCAAACACAAAGTGAGGTATCAGAGCAAAGGCAGCTACAGTCTTTTTTTATTTGCCTGTGACTTTTTGACGCTGGTTGGTTGCCCTGCAAAATAAAAATAAAAAAGGCATTCAACAAGCAAACCGTCATGTTTACCAAAGTCGAATCACATCCTGAATCGGTCTTGAATCAATTCACTCTGAAAATGACAAGACTGGCATTCTCACCCCCTGTGATTTGCGACGCTACAGAGGGCACCCCAGTTATGTAGATGTGCCTCGTGCCATGATTGGCTGAAAGGAGGATTTCAGGAGTACAAAAGGAAGAACTTTGACGAAAGAAAAGGCCTGAAAATGCCACGCTGTTTATGACTCCTTCTCTGGGCGTAATAATGACTTGGCACTAGGGGGACATGAAGCAGGGTTTCATTCAATCTGCAGGATATGGAGTTTTTTTTTTATTTCATCCACCGCTCTGTGAGGTGTGTGGTCATTTTTCATTCATTCATTTATGGTTTAATCAGGCAATCCCCAGCTGACGAGTAGATCTGAATAAATCGCGGCACAGATTTGCATGAGCATATTACATGGTATGTGACAGCGCAGCAGGCTGCATACAAATAGCAGCGTCTCTACGCCCTTCGATACACCGTACACGCTGTCCATGTAAGTTTGTGATAGAGTGTGTGTGTGATTTCCATAATTAAATCTTATCAGTGCTTATTAGCAGTACGGAGGTACACAATGAAAAAAACTCAAAAAGCAGCAAAACAAACGAGGAATGTGTCAGAAATTAGCGGGACAAACTTTCAGACTCAATTCTTATAATGGTACAAACACACTGCCATCCCATGATGCTTTGTGTCTTCCCATTTCTTAGAGATTTGTGGGAAATAAATAATTTGGGAACACAGTATGTTGCACCTTTTTTAATGGAAAAATTAAGACATTTTGGGGAGTAAGCTAGTTTGCTTTCTTGTCCTCCACTCCAGCAGCCGGTTAGCTAGCTTAGCACACATATTTGAAACGGCTAGCCTGGCTCTGCCTGAATGTAAAAATAAATCCACTAACCAGCATCTCCAAATCTCACAAATAAATATGCTTTCCCCCTTTTTCAAATATCTGTAAAAAATAATAATATGTATATATATTTGTCATTAAATTATGTATTTTATGTCTGGTTATGTGTATTCCAGGTTCACTGTGGTATCTATAAAGAGAGACTTCGCAACTACAATTTGGAACTTAGAAATGCAAGGCGGGCCTTCTTCTCTGACATCATAATCAAAAACAATAACAATGCACGCGCCTTATTTGCTACCGTGGACAGGCTAACAAACCCTCCGGTGTCAGTAACTGCTACGCTCCAATCCACCTGGGCATGCAATCAATTTGCATTCTTTTTTGCTGACAAAATTCAGCAAATTAGACAAGCAGTTGGTGGCTCCACACCAACCACAGGATGTGTGTTGTCCCCATCTTTAAATAACATCCATCCAAATATCTTGACACAATTTCATTCAATTAACCAAAGAAGTTTAGAAGACATTATACAACATCTGAAAACATCCTCATGCTGCTTAGATATTCTACCAACACACTTTTTCAAAAATATTTCGCACTGCATGATCACTGACCTTTTACAAATTGTAAACACATCCCTTCTCTCAGGTGTCTTCCCACAAGCCCTAAAAACTGCAGTTATTAAACCACTCCTAAAGAAGGCTAGTTTAGACCCCGAAATAATGAAAAATTATAGGCCAATATCAAACCTCCCCTTTTTAAGTAAAATAATGGAAAAAGTGGTTTATCATCAGCTAAATAGCTTCTTGGCCGAAAATAATTGTTTTGATGTCTTCCAGTCTGGCTTTCGTCAGCATCACAGTACTGAAACTGCTCTTGTTAAGGTTTTCAACGACATCCACTTAAACACAGACAGAGGCAGAATTTCAGTCTTAGTATTACTGGATCTCAGTGCTGCATTCGACACAGTCGATCACAACATACTACTAGACAGACTGAAAGTCTGGGTAGGACTCTCTGGCGCAGCACTTAACTGGTTTGACTCTTACTTGAAGGACCGACAATACTTTGTGTCGGTAGCTAATTACAGGTCAGAGCTGACTGGTATGACATGTGGTGTTCCCCAAGGTTCAATACTGGGGCCTCTTCTGTTCAATATCTACATGCTTCCACTGGCTCAGATTATGAAAAACAACAAAGTGTGTTATCATAACTATGCAGACGACACACAAATCTACATAACTATATCACCAGGGGACTATAATCCCATACCAGTGCTGGCTAAATGTATTGAAGAAATCAACAACTGGATGTGCCAGAATTTTCTTCAATTAAATAAAGATAAAACAGAAGTACTTGTTTTTGGTTCCAAGGACGAACGATTGAAAGTGAGCGCTGAGCTACAATCACTGACGTTAAAAACCTCAAACCAAGCCAGAAATCTAGGTGTAGTTATGGATTCAGACCTCAACCTGAACAGCCATATCAAGACAGTTACAAAATCAGCCTACTATCACCTGAAGAATATATCAAGGGTTAGAGGACTTATGTCTCAACAGGATTTGGAGAAACTTGTCCATGCATTCATCTTCAGTAGACTTGACTACTGTAACGGTGTGTTCACAGGTCTCAGTAAAAAGTCAATCAGAAAGTTGCAGCTGATTCAGAACGCTGCAGCTCGAGTCCTCACTAAGACCAGGAGAGTGGATCACATCACTCCAGTTCTGAGGTCCTTGCACTGGCTTCCTGTCCAACAAAGAATTTACTTTAAAATCATGCTGCTGGTTTATAAAGCCCTGAATGGTTTAGGGCCTAAATACATTAGTGATCTGCTGCTGCCTTATGAACCATCCCGACCCCTCAGGTCGTCTGGGACGGGTCTACGTTCTGTTCCAAGAGTCAGAACTAAACACGGAGAGGCAGCGTTCAGCTTTTCTGCTCCACACATCTGGAACAAGGTCCCTGAGAGCTGCAGGTCTGCAGAGACCCTCATCCTCTTTAAAGCCAGACTGAAAACCTTTCTGTTTGCTGTTGCCTTTAATTAAACCAGATTCTACATTTCACTACTGCATTTTATATCTTAAACTGCACTGCAACTTTTATTCAATTCTATATCTATCTATTATCCTTCTAACTGTTTTTTATTGTTTTAATGATTGTTCTTAATTGTTTTTAAATCTTTTATTTTGGATTGTGTAATTGTTTTTAATTGTTTTTAAATATTTTATTCTGCATTGTGTTTTTATGCTTTTAATGGCTGTATGTGAAGCACTTTGAATCACCTTGTGTTGAAATGTGCTATACAAATAAACTTGCCTTGCCTTGCCTTGCCTTGCGCATCTTAATGTATATATGTGTGCACATGCACACTACATATCCATGTTTGTCTTGTTCTTCACTGTCAGAAAATCAATTCAAATCCGGTCTTGTTTCCGCTCCACCACTGTGTAACTGTAGCCTCTGACATCATTCATCCCAAGCTGGATGCAGAGTTAAAATTGTTCCTGCTCATCTCCTCTCTGATGTTTTCGAGGACATGTTTTGAGTTTGGGTCATCTCCATGGCCCATTTTGTACACAGTATAATAATGCTGATTTCAGCCAAGAGAGGAAATCTACAGCGTCTCACTTGCAGGGGAACAGGATGCTCTCGTTGCCAATTTATGAGGTTAGCGAGGAGAGCGGTTGTCAGGGTTGTTGTTGCTTTATTTATAATGGGGTTTTCTTAAAGGCGGTGCAGGGGTGAACTGGTGGCTTGAGGACCGGGCCCTTTGTTAATGGGATGCAGCTGAAATCTTCTATGTATGTTCTTCAGTAGCTCACCGTAACGCCTGCTAATTGCTTGTTTCCCAATGGAGAACAAGCGAGTGGCAGAATACAAATAGGTGTGTGTGGCAGAATAAAAAGATATGTGTGTGAGAGGCCATCATGTGACATAGAAAAACACATAGAAAACAAACACATTAGACTAGTTGACAGCGGTAGTTCAGGTCAGGGATTATAGAAGCTCTAGTTTTTTCTTTGACATAATATTGGAGTTGTTTATGCTTTAGAAACAGGGTTAGCTAGCTATATGTGGTGTGTGTGCTTGAGTGGTGTGTGTGTGTGTGTGTGTGTGTGTGTGTGTTGCTGCATGTCTGGTGTGTTACTGGAGAATTCCTACGAGGGTATAACCAGGCTAGCTGGCTGCATGCAGTAAATTGGGTCACTGCTGAATTAAATACCAGTGCCTCGGCTTGCTGCCTCACTGCTGCGTGAGAGAGGAGCAGGTTAGAAATAGTCATGGCCTCAGAGTCCGGATAAACGGTCGAGCTTGGGCGGACAGGGAGAGCGGGGTCCGGCTGCTGTGAAACACGAGTGATGGCTTTTCAAAAGTCTGCCTCAAGCGAACGTGCCTTCTGTCGGGGGAAGGTTATGCCAAGCGTTGTTTCTTACCTGGCCACGTAGAACAGGAACCAACATGGCACAACATCGGAGAGTGTACTTTGTCTAACAAGAAGCTGGAAGAGAGAGGAGGGAAACAAAGATGTGGTGGGACTAATGGGGAGAGGGGTGTGAAGCGAGGTGGAGACGACGGCCAGAGAGAGCGTGGCTGGATATGGTTGTGCAGTTCCTGGAAGTTTCCTGGAAAAGCATGTGAAGCCTTTTTTTCTCCTTTAGTGGTCCAAACTCTCTCTTCTGGATGTGTGTCAGCCACGCTCAAGCAAGACAATTTAAAAATAGCAGCAGAATTAAGAAAAGGGGCAATATAAAATGAACAGATTCTCTGTAATAAAAGAAGATTTCACAAACTAAATAGATGCTCGCCCCAAAACCTGTAACTGAAGAGCCAGCGGAGGGACTCGACCCCGTCTGTGTGGCTGTAGGCTGTAGTGCTCCTGCCCCTGTGGTTTCTGCAGTAGCCCCACAGCTCAACCTGCTGCATTCAGTCAGCCACATTCAAGGACAAACACTTTGAGGGCCAGGAATTAATATTTGATATCTAGCTCTGCATCATGTGGTGAGACAGACAGTCAGGCTTTCTAGCAAGCCGAGGCGAGCAGGACAGCCACTCCCTGCTGCAGCGCCACCACCCATACCGCAGAAACGCTCACCCTGCTTTGGTTAGGTTGGTTGGTTGTTGGATTGGTTATGAACGGGCTCCGCAGTATTGGTTGGCTCTAGATGCAGAATAAAAAACCTGTTAGTGATGATGAAGTATGTCATACCTGGTCATCCTGAGGTCCTATGCTAAAATCAGTTTAGGAACTCCATCTACTATCTCCACACTACACCAGATGCACATGACCCTGTTCCTCAACATAATTGAGCTAGCTAACGGTACAGCTCAGCCAGGCATCGAGCCTCTCGTCCGCCAGCTGATGCACGCTTTCTTGCGTGATACGGTTGGTATGTGTAGTTCGATAGAAAGAAAACAGTTCCTCACAACAAGGTCTGTAGATTACCTTGAGCAACCAGTATAGGATTGTTGGAAATAGAAATTGCTGTTGAGATTTCCAAATGTATTTCTTTGCCGCTTTGGGCACCTCGCGCCGAGTGCCTTGTGGTTCCATTATATTGGAGAGAAGGCAGACAGCTCTACAGCCAACACTCAGCAGCTCACATCAATCTGGATTGATTAATAGCGCTACGAGTAATATGAAGAATATCCAATGTATATCCAATGTAACACCCCCTGTCGTGTTTTAACTTCTCATCCCGCTGCAGTGATGTCAAAGTGTGACATCACTGTTGGGTGTGGTCATAGAGGTGCAAACAGAGAACTGTCAACCAGAGGGTTTGGGCTTGAAACATTTTTTGTTAATTGTAATGAAGTAAAAAGAATGAGAAAACAAAAACACAAAGGTATCATTCTGCAGTGTTGCA
The DNA here is from genome assembly GCA_023566465.1 of Cottus gobio. Lineage (NCBI taxonomy): Eukaryota > Metazoa > Chordata > Actinopteri > Perciformes > Cottidae > Cottus > Cottus gobio. Next base: position 7,056,524 of record CM042223.1, on the reverse strand, counting down.
GTCTTCAGGAAGCAGAAATCAATACGCCAGAGATGAACTTTCTTTTTGACCGCATTGAGGGAATGAAGCAAGTGGCGAAAAACGTGCTCCTAGTACTCGAGTCGACATAACGGGAGCAGAAATCCAGCAGTATTTCAAGAGCTTGTTGGTTATCGATGCTTCCCCAAAGGCCTTGAAACATAATCGGCATTGTGTGCGCTGAGCAAAGTGCAGAGAGAGACAGACAGCAGGGATACGGCCAAAGGTTGGTGGCAGACTGCGGCGCATGCTGGATTGATTTCACAGCAGCTTGAGAGAGCACTGAAGGCTGGAGTCACACTGAGCATTTGTGTGCGCTTGTGTTTGTGAGGGTGGGAGCGCGGTACAGCGAAGCTGTAAATATGAAGATCGAATAAAAATAACAAAGCTCATCACAGTCATGACTACAAAAGAATTTAGAGCAAGTTGTATGGGAAAATAATGTAATATATTTTAAATAGTACAAACTTTGAACACTTATTATCACATCCTTTGGCTTGCTGCACCACAGTGGTTGGCTGTAATGCCCTCTCAGAAACCCGAGTGCTGTAGGTCACAAAACGATGAACAGTTTTAGGTATTTAGGTGTTTCCATCTGACACTACAAGTAAATGAGATGCAGATCAATGCCGAGCCCGACCAGCTTAAAAAAAACAACCTTGAAATAGATTCAATAACAGGTTGAGAGGAAGCAAGTTTCGGGGCCATATGATCTCCCAGTCGGTTTGATGTGTTTTGTAACGGTGCTGAGTGCATTGAGTAAAGGTGACAGGAAGGTTTGACTGAGACAGAAGTCCAGTCAGTTACAGTGGAGACACGATGAATCACTAACCTAAGTTTTTTGGCAGACACAAAGAAGGTTGCTTTCTACTGCTATTTCACAGTGTGTGTGTGTGTGTGTGTGTGTGTGTGTGTGTGTGTGTGTGTGTGTGTGTGTGTGTGTGTCTCCTGCAGATGATGGTAAGCTGTCTCTGGATGAGTTCCAGGCTTTCTTCTCCGATGGCACGCTGAACGAGGAAGAGCTGGAGAAGCTGTTTCACACCATCGACTCTGATAACACCAGGTCAGCACTACTACAGCACTGTGTGTGTGTGTGTGTGTGTGTGTGTGTGTGTGTGTGTGCGTGCGCAGGTGTAGGTAAAATGTATGCAATTTATCCTGCGGCCAGAAAATGAAACTGACAATATGGAAATACAAAAAAAGATAAAAGGAGAGATTAAGATAAACAAATATTGAGAGGAAATAAAGAACAAGTGAAAACTGAGTAAAGTCAATTTCACATTCTCCTCTTTTCTCTCATCATCTGCTTTTTCATCCCGAGTCTCTGGGACGTTAACCTCCCGGCAGTACGTCTAATTGCTCCTCAGGACACTGTGTTTTGATTGGCTTTCATTATATCAATTTATTGGCCCCTTCATAATCAGCCAATCAGCTAACCCGGCCTGCAATCAGCAGAAGTGTGCTGACACAGCGGGATCTGGTAATCAAAAGAGGGCCGTTGTTAATTTACACCTCAGCAACCCGCAGGGCCTTGAAATAAAAATCAACCCGAGCAGAACAAGAGACGACCTTTATAGCTATTGTAGAATTGAATTAGGGTAAATATATAACATCTCCGGCAGGCTCAGCCATTAGCGGACATTGTTTTCAGTTTTTTTTAAATCAGTGCAGCAAGTGGACCATGCAACCGTCGCCATCTTGCCTCTCAGAGATGGTCCCACTTTATGGGTCTCGTTGCAGTGAGAAAAGTTCCCTCTCCGTACAGTTAAGGAAGACTCGGCAGCGCAGCCGGGCCTCAGCGTTATCATGTGGCAGCAGATAAGGTTATTGATTGGGCACAGAAAAAGGAGAAATGACAGCGTAAGCGTTTCCTGTCGGTGCAGGAAGTTGATGGATGGAGAGGAGGGATGGGGCGGGCAGAGACGGAGCGCTGTCCTGCTTCCAGTCATCCGTCCATCCGTCTCTGTCACTCTGGTTTTCTCTCCATTCCGGCAGCTTTCTCTCCCCGTCGCACTGTTTTCTTTCGGGGTTTTCTGCCCGGCTCTTCTTCGTTTCCATCCTCCATTCTTCTCTTTCAGTCGGTCCATGACCTCTGTCTTTCCACCTGCCTTCAACCTTTCATTCCTTCAAATATTTGAACTCTTCTGCTTTTTTTTTACCTTTTGGAAGGAAAGGTTGTCCCAAAACTTTGGAGGCGGGAAGTTGAGATCAAAATAAAGGTTGGGTTTGAGTATAGTTGTGGTCCGAGCGAGGGCGTGGGAAATAGGGGGTGGAGGAAAGGTGCAAGGCTTCTTCCTTCCTCTCACCTTTTCTTTCTCCATTGCCTTTCTCCCCCCTTTGTTCGACTCTTTCTCTCTCCCAGTAAATCAACATGGGAACAGAGCATGAATGATGGCAGCGGCTCTATTCAGACTCCTGTCAGAGTCCTGCTAGAGTCCTGTTAGATCGCTCATTGTCTGCCAAACTTCAACTCTATATGTGTGTGTGTGTGTAGGGGGGGAGGGGTTGGGGGGGTTATGGAGACTGCATGCAAAAAAGCCTTTCCTCTGTTTCTGACCCTGCTCTTCTCCGTCCTTCCTACTTTCCTTCCCTCCCTCCCTTTCTCGCCCTCTGCTGCTCCTCTGCTGTCCTGTGATAGTAATGTTGACACTAAGGAACTCTGTGGTAAGTGGACTGCCCTTGCACACACACACACACACACACACACACACACACACACACACACACAGACACTTCCCTGCCGCTGCCCTCATTTTCTCTCTTATCTATTATTAAAAAGTACTTCTCAGTTGAAGTGCAATTATTTTTCTTAAAAATGTATTATATCAATTCAGCCACATTGGGCTAACCACGATTATTTTGTGACTCATAAAGTCACACTTATGATCTTACAAATTGTGCGCCCGCTTGTGTGTGAACAGACTACTTTGCCAAGCACATGGGGGACTATGAGGGGGTTCTGGCCTCACTGGAAACACTCAACCTTTCCATCCTCAAAGCCATGGACTTCACCAAAAAGGTAAGAGTGTGTGTGTGTGTGTGTGTGTGTGTGTGTGTGTGTGTGTGTGTGTGTGTGTGTGTGTGTGTGTGTGTGTGTGTGTGTGTGTGTGTGTGTGTGTGTGTGTGTGTGAGAGAGAGAGACAGTGGAATGATGGCTGGGGACAGCTTTTCCTTTACTGTTCACCCAATGCATTTTCACTCCAACACACCGCCTCCAAAGTTCAGTCAATACATTTTCCAGAGACAAATCATTATTTGTCACCTTCGGGTCCAGTTTCATGGAAGCGGAAGTCTAATGGAGAACGTCAGTTGAGCAGCGAAATTGATCTCAAGTTTGCTGAAATATGCTTACATAGGCTACCATAACCATTCTCATGACAAACCCAGTGAGTTGGTTGAGACAAAGAACATAGCTAACCTGAAAAGAAAAGAAAAAAAGGATCTGAAGAAAACTCACAAAAAGCTTTGATTTATTTCACATACAGGGTAAAATGGTCCAGTTCCAGATATAAATAGAAATACTTTAATATAGACTGCTGATATTTGTTTTTCCTTTTAATATAGTTGGCTTGTTCCAATTGTATCTTACTGCACTGGTGAGCAGCACTGTAGGTTTTTTGCAGAAAACAAATGTCTTTGTGTGTGTGTGTGTGTGTGTGTGTCTGTATGTGTGTGTTTGTTTTTTTGTTTGTATGGCAGACAGCTAGAGAACACTTATGTGTTATCCTAGTTTTCCCCATGCGCTATATATAACAGCTGGTCCACAGCCACTCTCCCATACCCATGGCCATGTTATAGTTATGCTTCAATGTGTGTTTGTGTGTGTGTGTGTGTGTGTGTGTGTGTGTGTGTGTGTGTGTGTGTGTGTGTGTGTATCACTCTGACTCTGCTCTGTGTGTCTCTATATCTCTATCCAACAGCTTTGTCTTTATCTCTCTTTCAGCTGCTGCAGGCCATTCAACAGTACACACACACACACAAACATGCACATGCACACACATATGCACACACACACACACACACACACAACCTCATGCTACTGTCTCTCGAATGATCATCCATTGTTCAATCAATCTGTGAATAGTCTCGTTATATCGGAATCACTCTTTTCTTCTCACTCTCATTCATACTGTCCTGTCTCTGTAAACACACACACACACACACACACACACACACACACACACACACACACATACATACATACATACATACATACATACATACATACATACACACACACACACACACACACACACACACACACACACACACACACACACACACATACTATCCATTCTTTGGGGCTGTGATATCATTACATTGGCTGTGTGGCAGAGCTCCAACAGTGCTGTTAGGGGGTGGAGCAGCTCAAAGAGTCAAAAAGCCAAACTGAAGCACAGTCACTGCTGACTAGTCACATGTTGATGGAGGTTTTGTGTGTTTTTCTGATTTCACGGCAACAAAATATCTTACTGCAGAGAGAGAGAGAGAGAGAGAGAGAGAGAGAGAGAGAGAGAGAGAGAGAGAGATGCTCTTATGTTCACTCTTTTTGTCTCCATCTTTTTTGTCATAGTGATTGTGACCACTTCGGTAGGGAGGCCAGGGGGAGGAAATTTTCCCACTGGTTAATAAACTTGTGATAACTCGTGTGTTACCGATTACAGCAGACATTTTACAAGACAAGATATTCCTTGATGACAAATTAATATCCGAGGAATATCTAAAGCTCTAACGTTGCAGATTCCCCGCGTTCCGAACCAAGATAGCAAACTCTTTATTGCTCCCACATTGTCAACAACCTCACAGCACAGCTTCGATCCTTCTATACCTACCTTTCACAATAAAAGCCATAGACCTATACACTGCATCACTGCTTACCAAAGGAAACCTTAATTCCCTCAGAGCATTTTGCTAGGAGGCAACTCGACAAAATCTAAAATATATTGCCAAATAGGTGCTTTTGCTTTCCCCTTTGACACAAAATCCACCCAGTCAACTCTTATCGACTGATGTGTCCAGATTCTGACAAAGTATTTATAACACGTTTAGTATTTTAACAAATTTCTGTTTTTTATTTGACAAATGCTTATTTAATTTCACTGATACAGGAAAATGAGCTGAATAGGGTTTATTTCTGTCGTACAGCTATGTAATCGGTTTAACCCCAAACACCATGTGACACCACATAACACCACGTAACACCACGTAACATCATGTTACACTATGTAACACCACGTAACACCATGTAACACCACGTAACATCATGTTACACTATGTAACACTATGTAACACCATGTAACACCACGTAACACTATGTAACACCATGTTACACTACGTAACATCATGTTACACTATGTAACACCATGTTACACTACGTAACATCATGTTACACTATGTAACACCATTTAACACTACGTAACACCACGTTACACTATGTAACACCATGTAACACCACGTAACACTATGTAACACCATGTTACACTACGTAACATCATGTTACACTGTGTAACACCATGTAACACCACGTAACACTATGTAACACCATGTTACACTACGTAACATCATGTTACACTATGTAACACCACGTAACACAACATAACACCATGTTACACCATGTAACACTATGTAACACCATGTTACACTACGTAACATCATGTTACACCATGTAACACCATGTAACACCACGTAACACCACGTTACACTATGTAACACCACGTAACACAACATAACACCATGTTACACCATGTAACACCACATAACACCATGTAACACCGCGTAACACCACGTAACACCATGTAACACCGCGTAACACCACGTAACACCACGTAACACCACGTAACACCACGTAACACCATGTAACACCACGTAACACCACGTAACACCACGTTACACCATGTAACACCATGTAACACCACGTAACACCATGTAACACCGCGTAACACCACGTAACACCACGTAACACCACGTAACACCACGTAACACCATGTAACACCACGTTACACCATGTAACACCATGTAACACCATGTAACACCACGTAACACCATGTAACACCGCGTAACACCACGTAACACCATGTAACACCATGTAACACCATGTAACACCACGTAACACCACGTAACACCACGTAACACCATGTAACACCATGTTACACCATGTAACACCATGTAACACCATGTAACACCACGTAACACCACTGTGTTGCCCAGTCAAAGAAAAGCAAGCGCACATTCCTGGTAGAATGCTTTGTAATGTGAACGACGTGAATCTCCTGTTTACCTACTGAAAGATAGAATGCCATCGTTTTGGCGTCTGATGAGTCTTTAAACACGTTGATATTCAAACTTGAGTTCCTAGATTGTATTTCAGGTACCTTACTCAACACTCACCCACCAGCTATGGTGTTTCAACGTAAGGTTGGGGCTGAAACCTCTAACCCTTGTGTCTTCACTTATACCTACACATATATTATTGTATGCATTTAGCCACAGGGACCAGCAGTTGTCTGGAGGAAACTAAGTGTGCCTTTTAGCCCCCAGGCGCTGCGTCAGAACACCTATGGTTATACCACTTAGGCACTGTGTAAAACGATGATTGCTGACAGTCGGACAAGTTATTTTGTGTAGTTCTTGAAAGATATCTGACTTCAACACTAACAATACCACCTTCAAAATATAGGGGATGCTCAAGTTCCCATCAACCCACAGAGCTGGTAGTTCAGCTGTGAAATGTCGTTGTGTCCTTGAGCAAGACACTTAACCCTAATTGCTCACCGTTGCTGTTTCTACTGTCTACTGTATATCATGTAAGTTGCTTTGGATAAAAGTGTCAGCTAAATGAAATGTAATGTAAAATGTAAAAGAAAGAAGAAAAAAATTAAAAATGCATTTGTCCACTTAAAATCAAATGGTGGACATTAACAGAGACATGTAACCTCTTACTCGAAATCACTCTGCATATAACTTAGTATTTCATGGAAAGCCAATTATTGTTTCAAAGGGTGCCTCTTCAGAGACTGGAGCTTGTCTGCTCCTCGGCAAAGGTCTAAGTGGACAGTCTGAGTGCTAATCCACAAGTAGAGATAAGAGCCAAAGTCACTCGGCTGGCAGTAAAAGCTGCATATGTTTCAATGTAACTTCACCTCAAAATAGGAGCACCAGTGGAGCTAGTGTCTTCATCTTTTCCTGCATTTGCTGCATTCTTCTTTGTCTTTACCTATAACTACCTTCCTTTCTGTATGGTACTGCTGGTCTCATTATTCACCTCCCCAACCTGCCTCCCATATATCCTCCTCCGATCCGTCTCTTTTTCCTCCCCCCCATTCTGCCCTGTTCAAAACAGAGGAATAATCCCATATTGTAGACGACAAGATATAGGAGGATAATCGATACAAATACAAGGTGTCAAATAGATGGTTGTGTTTGAAAAAAGTGGTCTCAAGATAACATCCATGTAAAAACTGGACAAAATTGAGGCAGATGTGAGGAGGTGGAGTGGGTGGAGCTAAAAGACAGAGCGTGATATTAGCTTGAGCAGAGAGCTGTAGCCGGAGCCCTGGCCTTTCAGAGCACAGTGACAATTGATTAGCTCCCCATTCACCTCACAGATAAAGAGAATAGGAGGGCAGACTTTGTGCTTTGCTCTTAACTACAGTACAGTACAAAAGTGTGTGTCTGTGTCTGTGTATGTGTGTGGGTGTATGAGTGGGGGTTCTTCTTTAAAGCACTTGGCTGGAGGCCAAAGGCGAGCATGCAATGGGTCTCCAGATTATTAAAATGAAATTTATACCCCAGCAGTATTGGCTCTGTCATGGTGCAGAAGCCTTGCCAAATCCTTAACAGGATTTATACAATTACAGACTGCTCCTGGATTATAATATATTACAGTATCCAATGCAATACCTGTATCATCTATAGGCTATTATTTATGAATATACAGTACAACACAGGAACATATCTCTTAAGAAAAGGTTTTCTGTCTCCAACGGTAATCCATGCAGCTCACCGAGACCGGAGCGATGCTGAGACTCGCTCTTCTGAGACTCGCTCTTCTGAGCTCCCAGAGGGTCAACCGACACACTAATAATTAATGTAAATGTGATATTTCTATTCACTTCATGCAGTATTTACCATTTTGACTGTCAAGGTATTAATTAGTGCACGCAGTCGTTAGCTGCCCGTATTTAGAGGCTCATGAGATTCAGCAAACGAGCTGTTCATAAAGTAATTAGTGGGGATTAATAAACTCAAATCACCTCTGACCTCATATCAGATCAGCCCAGGCATTAATTGGAATGATCCCTGCTAATAAACAGAGTAAGCTAGGAGATATTTCAAAACGTAATTATCTTTAGATGGTATGATGTGCTTTGTATCTGTTACCTGTGCTATTCCGACTTTATTGAGTTCTCGACAGTGCAAAATGTAAACAATAAACATTAAAATATATCCTTTGTTTTTCGGAGGGGGGGGGGCGATATAAACCAACCTCACTTTTTTTTAATCCACCAATAGGCCTTTTCACAGCAGACATTTGAACAAGTCATCACAGTAAATATTCTATATGCATATTCTATTCATGTGAGCCATCTCCAGGGGTCCTGGTGTTGGGTATGCTCACAAACTGACATGTAAAAAAGGTAATTTCTCTCGAGATTCCTAAAAACATTGACTCGTTAGCTGTAAGGGCTTAACGCTCTGCTAATTTGTGTTCCTACCATCATCCTCTTTACCGGAAAAAGACAAAACTAAAAAATCTTATATCATCACCTATTTTATTTTAGGTACTGTAATAAGATAGATTTGTACTGTGAGGAACCACGGTCCGGATTCAGTACCCCCAGTCGGGGCAGCGACAGAAAGTAGACGCAGTCCTCCAAATCAGCACCAATTAGTTGGAAGCTAAAAAGCTTCATTAGTGTGGCTGATATTAAAATTCAACATCAACACTTTTTGATTGTCTTTTCATTGTGTTTAAACCTGGTATTTCTGCAGCGGATCAACATAGGGCAACATTAATATTACTTAGATTCCAATGGTGACTGCGGAGCATTGTTTAGGACTTGTGTCCAAACATTTCCAATTACTCTTGAGGTATGAATTACGAAAGTCAAAATGGGCTGAAAATTAGATTAGATAGATAAAATTAGATAGAGATTAATACTTAAAACATTTTAATTTAATATTCTTCTTCAATCCATATTTGTTGGCGTTTAGCCTTTCACAACAACATATTCCCTGCAGAAAAGCACATGCTTCTCCTAAAGGGCAAATCTTTCATTTAAATAGCAATGCACCAGGTGCAGGCACAAACAACAAACCCACCTATGATGAAGTAATCTAAATACAACCCTGTTGCCCCTCGCTTTGCCTCTTGGTACTTTGCAGCCAGATTATGCGCCGTTTAACTTGCAAAAATAGAGTTGGTCCAACTCTAAGTGCACCACAAGCTATAGACTGTTTAGATATGGCTCAAAAGCAGATGTGTCATCATTATCTGTTTTTGATGTACTGTACCTGCAATGTAATTGCAATGTGCCAAATGTCTACAAACTGAAACACAAGAAAATGAATAACAAAGTATAAACTCTACTATAAAGAAAAACAAGTTGTGTGCAGGAGCCAGGAGGGTGTGACAGTCATCACCGCACGTCACATAAACCGCGATATGATGTGATCGTTCGCAGTGTGAGATGCAATAACAGATTTATTTTTGCTGTTTGATCGTGTTGTGTTACTCTGCTTCATCCAGAAAACAACGATTTCCATCCATGTCGTTGACATATTGCTTTCATGCTTGCCGGTGATTGTCTCAGCTGTTTCAGAGCGATGAGGTCAACGAGGCCGGCTGAGAGTTATTAATCACCACACGCTACAATTTATATTCCACTTCAATCAGACCCTTTTCTCTTTTTCTTGTCAAATATAAAGAAAGCGGCAAACTGGAGGCTTGTGATCTGAACTTTGAGTTTAAGTTTGAAGTTTGAATGAACAGAAGTGAAAGTTGCGACAATGTAGAATTATAAGTTGCTGCAACTAAAGTAAGTTGGACAAAAACAAAGGCAAAGAAAATTACAATTTTGTTGAAGTTTGTTGCCTTTAGCTTCCTCACACTGAAACAAAGTGTGAAAACAACAGACATGTCAGCATGGCATCACCTCCAGAGACTCCTGCAGGTTACCATGATGACAGGAGGCAGGACACTTTGGGGCCAGTTGCCTTGGAGACATGTTGCGTTGACGTCAGTCTATCGAGCCAGCTTGTTAAGACATCACTCTGCAGGTCCCACGCATGTCGTCATCCGGCGTCACACGCAGGACCCGACCGTGGGCTCCGTTTGGCGTCTCCGACGTCTTCCTGACAGTTTCGCGACTCAAGAGCGAGTCCTCGTTTTGTGAGCCAGATCAAAGGCGACGGCCTCAACCGCTACGAGCCGCGGAGAAAACGTTGAAGAGCAAACTTCAGGATTTGAGGGATTTCTACAAATCCCTCCTGCAAGTCATGATTTAGACAACGTTAGCAAATATGTAATCCACAGGGACGGAGCAAATGTGTTGAAATGCCTCAAATTCAGTGTTGTTTCAACTTTTTGCTCCCTCTGTGTGTGAAAGCTTTTATGGCACGATCAGCATCAAAAGTGGTTCCAGAAACCAATTTTAATTGGCTCTCCAGCAGGTGGAGATAAATAACGTCCAATCCCATGAGGACTGTGTGTGTGTGTGTGTGTGTGTGTGTGTGTGTGTGTGTGTGTGTGTGTATATATAAGAGCTGAAGCAGGCGACAAAAAGAGAAGAGGGAAGATTCATTAAATCTCCTGGCCTGTCTTTTGTGTATGAATGCTATGTTTAATGAGCCACTCATTAGAACTTTATTTTTCAGGCCGTCAACGAGCGAGCCGACACACACTCTGACAACTCTACACACATGTATGCACACACACACACACACACACACACACACACACACACACACACACACACACACACACACACACACACACACACACACTGGCACAGTTTCCCTCTCAGACTAAAATCTTGTTAGGTCTGTCTTTTTTCCAAAATAAATTGTTTCGCGTCGGTGAGTGACCCTACATGAGCATTTCAGCTGCTTCTCCTCCTCCTCATCTCCTTTTGCCTCTCGCCGCTCCCTTCTCTCCTTTTCTCCTTTTTTCCTCTTTCATCTCCACTCTATTGTCTTCGTCACCCCGAGGCTGCCGCCTCCCCCATCCCATCCTCTTCACCCTCTCCTTTCTTCATGAAGATTAAGGTGAAGCAGATCACGGGGCAGGGGAGGCGATCTTGGTTTCCGTAACACAATAACGTGAGCGGGATGAGGAGAGTAAGGGTTGGAGGAAGATTGATGGGGGTGATTGGGAAGAAAAGAAAGGCGAGGAAGATGAGAAGGGGAGAGTGGGCTAGGCAAAGGGGCTGTGGCGTGAGGTTGTCAGGGAGTGATGATGATGGTGATGGAGAAAAGGATGAAACAGAAGCCAAACATCTCAGGTGGCACAGTCGGTTTGTACGATATGATTCTTTTGTCGAGCATTCATTGATTATTCGTTAGGGTTTGATTGTGCTTTGTGTCAGGATTGCTCAAAGGTACAGTACGTTATAAACGTAGTGGTGGCCCTATTGAACTTTTATCCGTGTGAGAGAGCTAGATTGGTTTTCAAAAAGAATTATGGGGAATAAATAAATTATTTGGATGTGTGCTGAGACCAAAAGAAGATGAAAAATAGCATTTATTTATTCATATTACTCTATATAGCTCTGATGAAATACAATCAGTGGACTTATTGCATGCTTCGGCCGTTTAAAGCAACGGCTCGATAATTTGCTCCAGAATGTGAGGGCACTTCGTAGATTAGCTACATGGCAGCTTTAATTATTATAAATGGCTGAATGTCCCAAGGTGATTTCCCTGCAGTGTACTGGAAAAGGTGTGTACTCCTGAGTGAGTGTGAGGCGTGTGTGTGTGTGTTTGACACCTGGTGCAGAGAGTTCAGTCTGGAGCATTCCTGCAATCATAGCACCACCACCACCACCACCCACCCACACACACACACACACACACACAGCTTCATGTGTTATGTACACACATGTACCACTAAGTGGTGTCAAGCCTGATAGCAAGTGCATCTCTCATCCTCGAGAACCTGGAGACCAGGTTACCGTAATCGAGGAGCAGGATGATGCAGCCATGTCAGAGGTGAAGCGAGGCTGGGAATTAGGAGGGGAGGAAGGTGAGGGATTTGATGTATAAGAGGAGTCAGGATGAGGAGGTGGCAAGTGCAGAAAGAGTCGGAGAGTGAAAGAACAGAGCGTAAAATGCCAAGAGGAGGAAACGGGAATCGTAGAACGAGTAAAGGAGCGAACAGGAAGCGATGTAACCGGAGCAGGAGTTGAGGTCTGACACAGGAAGAGGAAGAGGTGAGGGAGGTCAAAAACACAGCTCCACATTGTTCTCATGGCTGCCATCACTGTCTGGTTGAGGAGGAAGTTAAGCAGCTCAGTCAGTGAAACTGATCACTGATTACATGGTTTCATTTCATCATCCAGCCGCTGAGTGGTTCATCACTTGGCTCAAACATTTCACTTCAGGCACAGCTTAGCTTATCTCTTTTCTCTGTTAGACTTCTTTATTTGACTGAGCTACAGCTTACACTGGCTCAACCATTAAGAGTGGTTTCTAATTGGGGGTGAAGGGGCCGCGGCATATCTGTGTAGTGGACATGTTTCTTTTTAAAATATCATCAGGGCTGTGGCAGCTATGACACCACATGGAGACCATAAGAATTGTGATTGGTCAGCTCGGACTTCCTCAGAGGTTTCCGATGGCCGCTGGAGATTGCAGATTGCGAAGACAACGCGACAAAGTTGTAAGAAAAGAAAGGTCGAGCGTCTCTCCTGTAAACCGCCGCTCGTCACCGGCCTCTACAGCACTGAGAATGTAAAAGCCCATCAGCCTGTCAGCAGGTCGTCCTTGTATTGATGAGCCTCAGAGTCAGCATGCCAACGTGCTAAACTAAAAAGGTGAATATGAAATTATACGAGTTCAATTATGGAGCAGGGAGGCCGCGACCTGAATAACTTTTGTAGTCTAAATTAATTATTTATGTTTTTATGAATTGTGCCTTTTGTGTTTTTTCCTCAAAAATGAAGACAAACTAAACATGCCCATAACTGACTGCTAAAAAGCTAATTATACATACAAAGAGATGTATAGAGATTGCTCCACAATGTGTTGAGCGCAGGGTAAGACATTTACATATTTTTTAGGGGGCGATTTTTGCCCCCACGGACTGAAATCCAGGGGCATTTAAAAAAAATTGGGGGCACCTTTTTAAACTTGTGAAATAACATTTAACCTTTGTTCAAACCAATAAATATACTTATTTATGCTTACAGTATATGAGCAATTGTCATCAAATGGCTTATTATAAGACTAGTAGGCGGTAGTCTACAGATTCAAAGTCTTTTCTTCTTTTTTAACAAAAAACAAACAGAAAACATAAATCAGACAATCATATTCAATTGTATTCTTGTTTGTGGTTATTTATTGTTATTACATTTTTTTAAACAACTATTAACAAATATAACTTTTTTCTTTCTTTTTTATAATTCCAAATTATATTTATTGATTTTTTGTTTCCTTATTCACATTGTACCTACCTAGTATCTGAGGGGGAAAAAAGTGAATTTCAGATAACCCTTCCTTGTTTGGGGTTAATGTAGGGATCTTCCAACTCCATGCCGTTCTCCAGATTGACAAGAGATGGATAGTAAGCAAATGGCTTCTCATGTTTAGCAATGTGCTATGCGATGTGATGATTCACTGACTGCACTATGTCTGCACTCTGTCTAACATTAGAGCTAGTTAATGTTTGCTAACTAACATTAGCTAGCTCTGATAGTGCTGATCAGAGCTATAGTGCTAACGTTAGCTAGCCAAAATTATTATTACTAGTTATCACTCACCGTAGGCGATGGCGTGTTGCTTGGTTGCCTGGTGACGAAAGGCCACGTATTTCTTGACTTTTTTCGCTCACCTTGATGAAGTCCGCAAAATAATTCACCTGCGCTGGATTTACAACGGCTTTGGCAACTCGTTGTCCGCAGGTTCGACATGCCTTGCAAAAAATCTGTGCCTTTCTTTCATCGTTATCTTCCTCCACCCCAAGCCAATGTAGTTTCCGTTTTTCGATGGTGGCTGGGTGTGTTTATTTTATCTTTTGAACCAGAGACGGTGACGGAGTTGGCTGATCCTCGTTCTTCATTCTCCGCTAGTGCAGACAGTACTCCACTATATCCTGTCCTAACGTAGTTCACCTTTACGCCACTATGAGACTCCAAATCCCATCCATCTCCACGTGTCTCCATGAGCCCCATTTCCCATCGAGCAGCACAGATGTTCATCTTTCGGTCGTCTCTACTCCCTGAAGATACTCTCATGTCAGCGCTTTCAAATCTGTCCTTTCAAAAATGATTATATATCATCTTACACTGTACTGTTACAACACACTGTCATAAACTGACAGGCAGCCTAACTGAAACCACTTTACCAAAGTTTACTTTTTAACTGCTGTGAAACCAGCCTGTGCCATACTTTAACAGTGCAGACCTTTTCTCCACTCCATCCATCCGTTTCAACTCCGCTCCTCTCAGAACGAGAGTGACAAGAGTGTGTTGTCCGTACGCCTGTCCGCTGTTCAGCTGCAAGTCGGTGTGTTCCCAGCGCAGGTGGACATTGTGAGCTTCCAATCCACCATGTATGCGACTGTTAATGATGTGGACATGAATAATTTGTGCGCGAGTGTGTGCGTGTGACAGTGAGAGAGAGAGAGACAGAGAGTGTGTTGTGTTGTGTTGTCGACTGACTGTGTGTTGACTGATGAGGTTACACCCAAAGCATGAATAATGCAGAGGACTGTAGGAGTGAGAAAAAGAGAGTCACTGTGTGTGTGTGTGTGTGTGTGTGTGTGTTTGAGATAGAACTGGATGGGCAATTGGGTGTAAGGAGAGCATAGAGAGGAACTCCACTTAGGGATTTAATATAGAGTTGAGAGAAAGTAAAACACACAAAGAAACAGAACGCTCAGAACAATGTGCAGTACGTTCTCTCCTTACCTCGTTTTATTTTCTCCCTCCTCGAGCACCTTCTCTCCCTGCTGCTGTTTCTCTCCGCCGTCATCCTCCTCACCTCCCCAACCCCCCATTCCTGTCTCTCTTCAGGCCGACGAGGCTGGCATGATATCTGAAGAGAGTGTGTATGTTTCTGATGCCGGTTAGTAGGCTAGAAACAAACTCAAGGCGCTCTGTCTGCTTTTAACCACTTCCACACTTCCAAATGTCACTTCCAGCACTTCAATCTCTCCAGTAAACGTGGTGATGTATTTTCCAGTTATTTTTCATAGCTGTGTTCAAACTTGCAAACACAAATATCCCGTATGGCAAGTTACTGTTGCTATTCCTCTTAAGCTCTCTGCTTTGCTTTGTACAGCTATGCTCGACTCGACTCACTTTTTGGGACCAGGTGCTTTTCTCTATCCTTTTCCACTAGGGTAGTACCCCCTTCAGCGTAGGCTGGTTTCTCAACTTTGATGTGACACGCGCTGAATCCTTTCATCCGCAACCAAACGCTGCACTTTGGTCCAGCAATACAGTTCATGATGACAACACCGGCCGACTCCTTGATACCAGATTTTAACTCTTGCTGGCAAATTGAAATAGCTGTTGCTAGCAAGCTAATTTGGCCGGGTTAGCTGCTTGGCTTCCATTCTTGAACTCAATTGCACCTCACGATTTTTGACGTGATGTCTCACCAGCCAGTTTGACACGCCAACTGCTGTCTTTGGTACAACTTGGGTTGCTGGAGTTTAAACAAAAAAAGCTGGACAGGTCTGCTAACGTTAGAATTGGCCTATATCATTACAGCTCTTCACAACCAGTATCTGACACATGGCTATCGCATAGACAGCGGTATAAGTATAGTACTGTATTCAGATCCTACGTGGAAGATTTATCCTGCATGCTATCCGTCTTGTTAGATTGATTTCTTATCCTCTTAACGAGCTATACAGCTACAAACAGTGGCCACAAAATCCAAGCAGAGAATAGATGGTCATAGGGCAGTGTGTGTGTGTGTGTGTGTGTGTGTGTGTGTGTGTGTGTGTGTGTGTGTGCGTGTGTGGTGTGTGCGTGTGTGTCCATGCACATTAGTGTCCTGCTAATGGACTGGTAGATGTGTCTCCAGAGGAGGGGCAGCAGGTGGTTACACACACACACACACACACACACACACACAGGCAGTATACACACATGGCTGAACTCTCTATGGTCAGTGAGTGTTGCAGCTGGGATGTCTTCATCTAAGAGGCCAGGATAGTACAGTGAAAAAGGTTAGGGGCCGACAAGAACCGCAAAGAGAAAACAGGCTGTGTGTGTGTGTGTGTGTGTGTGTGTGTGTGTGTGTGTGTGTGTGTGTGTGTGTGTGTGTGTGTGTGTGTGTGTGTGTGTGTGTGAGAGAGAGAGAGAGACTATAGGAGAGTGTGTGGTTACAGAGGGATACCAGGGTAGGGAGAAGAGAAAAGAGCCATTTAAAAGCAATATCTCTCCCTGTGTGAGAGGTCTGCCGCTCAGATATCATTTCCTGCATACTGCTAAAATGGTGTTGCTTAGAGACATATTGACTGGGGTTGCTAGGATACCATTTTAATTGAAGTGTGAAGCTGAGGCAAGGTTGTGGGGGTTTTCAGAGGTAGCGGGCCAGTCGGGGAGCTCCACTTGTGCTTCCCAACACATCAAACCTTTGTAATCCGAGCAGATACCCCTGCTGTAGAGAGACAATGCTGGCTCTGCAGAGACCCGTGAAATGCAAGCTGATACCGGTCGAGCAGAGAAATAAAAGAATACGCCACCACTGAAAACAAACACGGCTTGTTCCAGCAACTTTTTATTGGTTGCCATGGCAAATAAAAGATCAAACCAATAGAAAGTAATAAAACATTCTAAAAATACGCAGCTCAGGAAACCTCCGTAGAGAACATCTTTCCAGGCTGAAACGTGGGCGTTGTACCGCCTGAAGCTGTTTGAAGACCAGTTGAAAGGAAGTGCATGAGCAGAAGAACTGCTCACAGGCTACCTGCAGCATTACATGCTTGAATACATTCTTCAACGTCTTTTTCTTTTCACTTTTATTCTGTTCCGGTTCATATTCACATCAATCTCAGAACACTTTGACTACGGTTTTAGCCTTTGTGGGAACAGACCATGTTTTGTGGTGTTCCAGTGTAGCCAGCTGATGTACAGATAACGTATACAGTATATGGGCCAATGAAGTTAAGAGATGACGTCTATGACAGATTATATATCTTTATTCAGAAGCAGATATTTGTTTATAGAGATGGATAAAAAGCTAAATCCTTGTCAGGCGATAGGCGATGGGGTTCTGAGATTGCATTTAGGCCATTGCGTTGCCCCTGTTTTGATCACACGGATTGTTTACCTGCATGCGACCAAAGCCTGCTCCAATATTATTGGTCAATACTACTTTGACTAAAAGCGGAAAACCACAGATGCCAATACCGAAATATTGTCCCACTTCCCACATAATCTGCATTTATGTGCAGATATCTGTTCATAGAGATGATTTCACACAGACTATTAACAAACAAACTATCATCCATAAGCCTGAAGTCACATTGACTGATAGATAACTCTTTTTTTATGTCATCCAGTAATCCAACGCGGGAAAATCAAATTTCAGTGACTGAAAGCTGGTCATGCAGCACTTTGCTTTACAACGTGTTCAACACCAATAGAAGCCCTGCATCACTAAATGCAGCCCTCTCATTCATCTGAATGTAATCGGTCTGTTGGCGCAGTAGGGAATCGAAATTTGCTGCAATGTAACATCATCCAGCAAGTAGCGGTTTCTACTGTTTACTTCTTGAGTAGTTGCCGCTGTGATGCTTTTACAAGAGTTGCAAAACGATGTCTGTGAGTTGTTGCAGCCCAAGTATTACATGTTGTTGTGAAGTGTTTCTTGATTGGGATATTAACATATTAATTTGATCGTGTATCCGCTCACTCTAAATACCTTCAGAGTGAGGGAAAAGCATTTTGCACCGTTCTGTCAAGAACTCATTGAAAATTACTAGAGACTTCACAGTTCCTTGGTGGCCAACATAGTCACACCTCTAATTGCGGGCCATGCACAATTTCTCAAGGGAAGTCGCCTTTTCATTACGTTACCCACCTATCCAGCGATGTGGCAGCCAGCCCTCCCTCAATCTGCAAACCAGGAAAGGGAGAAGAGCTGGATGGATGCTAAATGTTTCAGTGTGACACACACATGGCCAGAGATCTTGTCGCCAAGAGATTAGGTCTGGATCTCTGCTGCAAAAGCACAAGGCCCGCCAACATCTGTCCAGCACAGCCTACAATCTTTCCTAGTCAATGGACCACGTTAGACACTGAGGAGAAAGTGCTGCCATGTAGTGCCTATGCCTGCACTAGAGCTTCAGCTTTAAGATCACAAATTTGTGCAACAACCTGAAGTGGACACCAGCAACGTCACCTCAGCCCTTCTTGTCCTATATTGGCGCCTGAGTGGAAGCCTTCAGCCTATTGTGTCCTATCTTGACGCAGAAGGTTTGCACGCCTTTAACACTTTGAAGCGGTCGTGGATAACTTTGTAACACATGGTCAATCTGTCGCGGTTAGGTTGAGGCAAAGGTGTCACATCCTTCGTCCCGCCTCTAACCGGCTTTCTGGCTCTTTATACTACTGAAATATCCCGCTGCTGCAGTCAGCACAGTCATTTAATGGTGTGCAACTGAAACGTACAAACAAATGAGGCTCTCCTGATCAGAAAATCATCACAGTTGGACAAAAAGATAGATGACATACCCTCCTCATTCACTAATCCCTCTCCCATAACTACATCTCAATTAACTTTATCCTCTTCCCCTTCCCTTTCCTCTTTCACCCCCTTGTCTCCCAATCAAGTTCTTACCTTGTTAACCTCTGCCCACCCAACCACTTGACCCCATCCCATCTCACATCCTCCAGTCTATTGCTCCTGACCTTCTTCCCTTTCTCACCCATCTTATTAACACCCCCCTCTCAATTGGCTGTTTCCCCAACTCTCTGAAGGAGGCAAGAGTTAACCCTCTCCTGAAGAAACCCACTCTCAACCCGTCAGATGTCAACAACTACAGACCTGTCTCTCTCCTTCCCTTTCTTTCCAAAACTCTGGAGCGAGCTATCTTTAACCAAGTCTCCTCCTTCCTCCACACAACCTTCTGGACCCTCACCAGTCTGGATTCAAGGCAGGCCACTCAACAGAGACTGCCCTCCTTGCTGTCTCAGAGCAGCTTCACACTGCTAGAGCAGCCTCTCTCAGCACGAATCTCTGCCTGTCTGACTGACATTTCTCAGTGGATGTCCACACACCACCTGAAAATTAACCCTGACAAGACTGAACTATGGTGTGACCCTTGACAGTCAACTCTCCCAGACTGCCAACATCACCGCAACAACACGTTCCTGTAGGTACATGCTGCACAACATCAGGAGAATACGTCCACTTCCCACCCAGAAGGCGGCACACACTCAACAAAGTCTCGACTGTTCTCTGTCCTGGCTCCTCGATGGTGGAATGAGCTCCCCATTGACATCAGGACAGCAGAAAGTCTCTACATCTTCCGTCGCAAACTAAAAACACATCTTTTCCGACTATATCTTGAATAAAGGAAGTAGCACCGTAGTATCGCTTTAGTAGCACTGGAATGGCTCTTATTGATAGCACTATGTAGTTGAACTTTATTGATGAAATTGTACCTTCTTGATTCTTGTTGTTCTGATTCTTGTTTGTACTCACGGTGGAATGCACTTATTGTAAGTCGCTTTGGATAAAAGCGTCAGCTAAATGAAATGTAATGTAATGTAATGTAATGTAATGGTTATCAAGATGCCGAGGGCCACTGACCGAGCGTTGGCATTTGGCGCACATGGATTGAGACCTGGTTGGTACGAGCTGGGTCAGGTGTGTCGTTTGCAGTAAAGTCTCAGAGTACAGCTGACAACATGAGCACGGGGCCAGGCAGATAAATGATTGAAGCATCAGTCCTAAAGGAAGGGGGATATGGTGCCATGCAAACACAAATGGTTCGACATATAACCTGTGGATGACGTCATAGGTCTGGCTTGAGCTCAATTTTCCAATGGAGTTTTACTGAGAGGTGATTGAAGTGGTGTGTTTTCCCTCCAGGGAGACTGACCAGGCTCATTTGGGCTAAGCTGAGGGCTATAGGGAATGTATCAATAGATCAATACCAACATTTACATCCCCTCTCCTACCTGTCATCGATGGCCGGCTTGCCACACCTTTAGATTGCCTCCTGCCCGACACTCCAGCACTTCTCCTGGTACATTAGGAAGGCTATTGTGACATTTGGACTAAACACCACAACAGGCTTGATGATTTGATCATTATTCTTGATTGGGAGTGTTGTACAAGAAGGAAAGAGACACTTGATGGGGCATTGTGTGGCATCCAGATTGGTGGATGCTGTTTTGGGCAAAGGTTCTTGTGTTGAACTCTGACCTCCCTGTTTGTCAATGTGAATGAAGTTGATAACATCCCCTCCTGTGGCTCTATAAAGTACAACAGCCATGTGAATATGGCTGAAGACAGATGGCCTGTTCTGGGTAGAACTAACACATATAGTCACTATGATTGATTTGTGTACACGATTAGATGCAGGAGAGAATTACTGTGACAAAGTGGTCTAGACAGTTATTTTTTTGTGATCTAAATGTTAAACGTGATTATGTTCAGTGCAACATATTTTCCAGGGAGGATTTAGGCCTCCCTTGGAAGTCACAGGGAGATGGTGGACGGGTGTACCCTAGTTAAGGTTAGGAAAAAGAAAACACATTGTGTCTCAAGTTTAAGTTAACTCCTCATTATTTAATATACATATTTCAATACGTCAGGCAATCTTTCCTTTCACCTTAGAGCTAAAGGTAAAAAAAAAAAGTTCTCTCATATTTGCCTAAGCTTTCACCATATCACAATGGACATGAGACAAATAATCCAAGGAGGGGGGGAAACAGGTTCCTTTGACTCCTTTTAGTGCTCCTAATAGCATTTGACAAGCATTTGAGAAAAATAAGCAATCAGAGCCACAGAGTCTCTAACACAACTCTCAAGCAGTGCTCAAATATGAATCAATATTCTGTTATAGCTTTTTCACACACCAACATAACGCTTGTGTAATGTTTCTGACAAGATGCCTGTATAGATGGATATTTCATGGCCGGTTTGGATTGTATAGTGTATGCCTAAGTCTTTTATCAGCCTACATCCTTGTCACTCCCACCTCTCCCCGACTCTATATGTGCATCTGAGACACTGAAGATGGAATAATTTCCCCCTAACTAGACCGACCTCTATAATCACTGATTACCACCCACAACTCCCTGTAATCAGCCAACGCTATCTTATGACAGAAGACTGTGTGTGTGTGTGTGTGTGTGTGTGTGTGTGTGTGTGTGTGTGTGTTGCTGGGGAACGCTGTGCTACACATGTGTGCAGAATTTAAAGCTGGATGATAATGAGGAGATGTGTTGTCATTTTTAAGAGACACATGAGATCTGAAACAAATACAAACACTCTGCACACACTCACAGGCTCCGTGACCCTGCTGGCTCGGTCATTTACTCCTCCCTGAACAAATATCTTGGATCTCATGAACATCACATCGCCTCCACTCTGTAATAAAAATAAAAATTAAATTAAAAAAACGATGGCAACAAACAGTGGCCACAAAAGCCGGGCCATGAACTTCAGGGCATATCGCAGCTCGCTGTGTATTGTCTGTCTGCGCTATTTAAAATGAAATGAAGCGATACGTTCTGAAGAGCTCTGACAATAATCTTCACACAGAAATCCGCCACATCAACACAAGCACACACACTCATTCCTCCTGCCTTGAACTCTACAAACACACACCGATCTGAGCATGCGCGCGCGTACACACACACACACACACACACACACAGACACACAGACACACACTTGCAGATGTTAACAATAAGACACACTGTATGTAGCTAATCACCAGGCTGTGTTCAGGGAGTCAGTAGGGAGAGACGGTGTATCTCCACTCAGGTCACTGATCTGTGTGAATTATAGATCACAGCCTTTTCTATAGCAGGTTTTGTAGCCGGGCCCATGGGGCAGGCCGGGCAGAGGGAGAGAGTTAATATACGCGTACAGGAAGGGCCGAGAGGAAGAAAGCCAACTGTAGAGCACATTTTTAAAATAGAATCTTTAATTTCACAACGCCCTGCTTTTTATGGAAGGGGCACACACACACAAACAACAACTCAGGAAAAGTGTCCAACTGCACTCGGTCCCTGAACCACTGAAGTCCAGTATCAGCTGATAAGGCCTTGGGTGATACTTTATTACCTGATTTTGAGGTCCTGTCTTATGTAGGACTCTTGTGTAGACATTTTAATATTACATTTTCCTAAATGCTTTTCTCAAAACTAAAAATGCTGTAGTATAAATTGGTCGGAGAGTGTTGGGAATAGATGGTATAGATGCATATGGCTGCCCAGCAGTACATTTTGTCATGTCGGCTGCAGGCCACGGTCAGAGCCCTTGAGCCACCACTGCTCATACTCATTAGTGCATTATTTGGTATTGCAGGGCTTTTCCCACTTTGACAATTGTGCACAACTGGCCAATAACTGTGGAATGCTGGTGTCGCTGTTGGGTCGCTTGTTTAAAAATATACCCCAAACATTGCCTGAAATCTAAAAATAAATATGTATTAAGCTTCCAGACTGCCCAACAGCTCTTTTTTTGAAGTGTGTATTTGTCCGTCCTAATTCCCCTTTTTGTATTTGTCTATTTGAGCGCACACATCCTCCCATTTAACTTAAAACAAGTGAGTTCCCATTCAAATCAGTGCAGGATTCAACAGAGATATCGTAGTATTTACCTAGCCAGCTGACTCAGTCAGTGTAAACCCATACTTTAATATATCACGACTCAAAAGGACACAGCATCAAACCCACACATAGGGTAACACGAACAGCACATCACGGTGACAACGGCATCAATATCCACAAGGAAAGACATTTTTCCCTATAAAACAGCTTCACAGTTACCACAAGAGTTACACCTGAGGGAATTCCTCTTTTTTGTTTGTTTCAGTATTGTTTCGAATAAATGTTGGTGCGTAACCTGCATAACTCACATCAGCATGCTCAATATGCCAAATAAATGGCATGCCGTATCCGCATTCTTATTTAATACTTATTTATCACTGCCAACATTCCTATTTATCATTTTGTGATTCACACTTTGGTAATTTAATCACATCAGGGTATTCATTAGCTGTGAAAGAATGAAAAATGGTACCAAGCCTCAATTCTATAATCACAGTGATTTCTGTTTTATTACAAAATGTGTGTGTGTGTGTGTGTTTCATGCTCGGAGTGGATGCGGTTAAAAGATGACTAGACATCTTCACACATGAGTTGATGAGGTTGAGCCTGTTCTATAAAAGTCTGCATGTTTAAGAGTTTGCGTGTGTGTCCGTCTGTAAAAGCCATCGACGGTGATAACGGCAGTCAATAGGGCCCGTGTGATTCTGCGTCCTGTGGGAGCGCTTGTCTGTGATCAGAGAGCACGGCAGTGAACGGCTGAGCGCACAGCAACCTTAATTGTGTCCCCGAATCACTGCACTGTGACTTCCGCCGGTTAGGCTGACATGACCGACTGACTCCGCTCTCTGGAGTGCACATGTAGTCAATCATGGGCTGGCGTTCGATGGCAAGCGCTCCGAGTCTCGGGCCTCGAGCACGTTTGAGCGACATGTGAAAGTTGAAGGGTTAGTTGGATGACGCAAGCGCCAAATGTGAACTCGACAGATGGATTGTTTGTTAAGACCCGTCCCCCCTTTGGTTTGCTTTTGCTACACCTTCAAGCTTTTCCGTTTTCAGACAGCACGCGTGCAATTTACAATGATAACGGTCCAGATTCACCACCTGAAGTAGCCTAACGGGCTCATTTTCTTATGGCCATTTGTAGACAGATGCACACTAAAGAAGGCTTCTCATTTCTAGCCAGTGACAAATTTGGCTAGCAAGAAAATATCAAACGACAAGAGAGGAGACTTTGTGGGTTCTCGATCATGCGATAATCAGATCATATCCATTGCAGAAGAAGAAGAAGAAGAAGAAGACGAAGAGAGTGACATGTATTCTCTGTTCAGGTGGACTTCACTCCACTCTGTCTGCATATATAGCAAAAAGTAGTTTGCTGCCTTAATAATGCTCTATCGCACAGAGAGCCTTTAATTAAAGATGAGGACCAACACACCAATACATGATCTTATCCACTAAACCATTTCAAGGCCTGCTGTGCCTATAGTTACGGTTGCTAAGCCGCGATTGGACAGCCCCCGATCGGGGGAAGGTGTATTTAGCAAACAGTCAATCCCTGAATAATTAAAAGGTGGCGGCGATAAGGTCATAAGAGTTAAAGCGGCACGCTGCAGTCTTATCCGAAACAGCCAACTCCTCTGACAGTTCACCGTGTTCACACTCAGCAGAGCAGCTCGGGGACTCGTTGGCGCTGTCATCTCTTCTTCTTCTTCTTCTTTCATTCCCCTCGTTGAGAAAGTGCAAACAAACTTTGAATAGATTTCCTCTCAAGTTTTTCATTGCAGCAGCCGTGGCAATTTTAAACAGGTCCTTGGAAATGATAGATCACCGATGGGTCGATACGCGTCGAGCTGAGTGACGGTGAATGAGCTGCGGGGCTCGGTGTTGTCTCCTGAAGGGTTAATTGATTTGCAGTTTGTTTGTTCTTTTGTCAAAGTGCTGTTGCGTCTCATAAGAGAAGGTAACATTTCAGTCTGGGGTTGGGTTATTCCTGCTGAATCTGGAGCGATACACAATAAAACCACAAAACAGCACTTTTAATTCCCCAGGGGCGAGAGGCTGTGAGCCAGGCTAAAAGCTTTCCCAGGTCCTTACAGTCAGTCAGGGGGACCTTCGGAGCGAGAGGTGGAAGAGGTCGAGGACAGGGGGAGAAGGAAAGATACTTGTCTATTTTTACTTCTTTTTGCCTTTGGGCATACGGCCTGTCCACCTCGGGAAGCCCTTCGACCGTGAAATGGATGCAAGGAAGGAACTCGTAGAGATTAGTGCTGGAACATTTTTCTCAGAGGAGTGATGGGTACACAGTGAGACGAGAGGCGCTGAGATGTGTTGACGCACAAACGGACGTTTCATGCAACTTTGGTATTAACGCTTCGGTTTACGCGGTTTGTAAATGGCACGCACAATCACAGGGTTTTTTTCTTTCTTATTTGTTTGCCCAGGTTTACGAGAGAGGAACCAACGTGGAGCAGTTTGTGACCCGTTTCCTTCTGAAGGAATCAGCCAATCAGATCCAGTCTCTTCTGAGCTCCGTGGAGAGTGCCGTGGACGCTATTGACGAGCAGCACAGCCAATCAGGGTGAGCCAATGAAGGGGATCAGTGGGTCGTGTGTGTGTGTGTGTGTGTGTGTGTGTGTGTGTGTGGAATTACATCTGAATTATGCATAAAACTCAGTTTTGTTCTTAATGGAAACCCGGAAGTGTTGTTAAATCTTGTTTATCCCATTTTCATAAGCCTTTATCTCCCTTATTACTCTTCTTCATTCCCTCAGGATCCTTTCATTCAAATATTTAAACATTCCTCCCCACTTTCTTTCAGCCTTCCAAAAATCCCTCACTCATCATCTTATTCTCTATTTTTCTTGTTATTCTCCCTCGCTCTGTTTTTCAGTCATCTACCTGCCAAGGTGAGTCCACGGATGTCAGAGAGGCGCAACGAAAACACCGTCCCTGACTATCCCCCCAACAACAGAGTCAGTGCCAGAACCATCAACACCGCCTCAGGTGACGAACACACACACACACACACACACACACACACACACACATTGCAGTACCGCCTCTGAATTCATGGTTGGAGGCCATCCGTCATGCGCTTGTACTGTACTATTGGCCTCATTCACAATCTTTAGTGACATCACATCACTCTGGGGGAGCGGAGATGAAACTCTATCACACACACACACACACACACTATACTCATCCCAACGTAATTTACTCTCCATTATAAAACACCTCAATCAGCAACCTGCACAGATTCCCTACAGCGGACCGGTCAGCACAGAAGAACTGGTGGAGGGAACAGGCCCCGGTGTGGGGGGAGTCGAAAATGAGTGGACTAGAAGGCTGAGGAGGCAAAGGGAGAAGGTAGAGAGTCGATCAGTTAATATATTTTACGAAAGAGTTAAAGTCAAACCTTTAAGTATCTATTTGAGTCCAGTCAGCACTTAACACTTTGATTTTCTGCTGTGTAGTGAGGTTTTTTATGGGGTGCACGTGGGTGTGTTACAGTATCTAAAAAAGACACAAATTGATTTAGGCTGGTGATTCTCTTTCAGGGTGTGCAGGGCCCTCATTATTCTTGCTCTGCACATTTCTCTCTCTCTCTCTCTCTCACTCTCGCTCGTTACAGTCGTCCTCTCTCCACCAGCTGGTATAGTTCACACTGCAGCGCACACACCGCCTTGACACTCTGCGCCCACTCCAACAAACCGCTCGCTGAAGAAATGACACTTCAAAAGTTGTTGAGATATGGCATCACTTCATCGCAACACAAACTTCACAGCAGATGAGTTGAACGGGGGGGGAAACAAACAAAAAATAAAATTGCAGCTGAGCAAGGCGTAGGGGACGGGGAAGCCTCAAAGGGCAAACATGGACAGCAGGCACTGACACAAACATTAAAGATGTCACTGATCGCACCATCATTTTATCTTTTTCACGATTTAGAGTTTATAGGTAAAAACATAGGACAAAGCCACTGGTATGGCGGCGGTGTCCCGTCACTGTAGGTGTGTTGCTCTTCCGTCATTTGTGCTGGAAAACCAACACAATTCAGAAAGCGTCTACAAATATCCATTTGTGAATTGAATATAAAGCTGCCGGTGTTTCTACGAGTGCATCTGAGCTGAGTGCTGCGGAGCGCGGATAAAAGCGTCAGCTAAATGTAATGTAATGTAATGTAAAGCAACAATGGAGTCGTCAACGCCGTTATTGATTAAGTGAATGATCAGAAGGGCGAAGATTGATCTTCTGCGTTCGAATAAACAAAAGCGTTCTACGTTTGGCCCTCACACAGCATTTCGACTTACTCCACAAATTAGGTTTACAAGGGTTGGATGTCTCGATAAGATCAAGTGATTTATGGGCTCAGTGAGGCAGTTAAGTGAGGAGAGTGTTTCTAACAGTTACCTTGGTTTCTATAAATCGCTTTTTGGTTCATCAGGATGACACACACACACACACACACACACACACACACACACACACAGAGATTCTAACGTTGCTGTCAGATTGATTTGGGCCTGATGGTAGTGACGGCCCTTTATTCTCACACAGCTTTGATACTGACAGCACGCTTGCCGCACAACAGTTTACTCTTCATCCTATACCTCTAAAAATACATCCTCATTCCTAAGACATGAGTCTTTTATTCACGGGTTTTTGTACCACCCTGATCCCGCCTGTTCACGTTGGTAGAAATTAGGGGTCTGAACTGTGAAACACAAATAGTCGCAGTGATGGGAAAGTGTGGTGAATAAATCATTCATAAATAGTAAAATCGAAGAATATGCTGACACGTGTTCATCAGAGCACTCAATTAAGTACGTGTCAGTATCAGAGGCGCTAGATATATTTTTAATTTCTGAATGATTTGCTAAAATCAACCTGGGGAGGCGCGAAACCGCTGTTTGAGGCATGCGGCAATGTGGAAAATTAGGATCGAAAGTCATATTTACAACCCACCAAAAGCAAGCAGGCTCAGAAACCGTGTCTCTGTATATCGATCTGTGCTCTGAGTCGATACTACGGACAGTGCCACAGCTGTGCACGCACACACACACACACACACACACACACACAAACAAACACCGCTGTCCATTGTCCTGAAACAACAGATAAGTGACAACATGTTTCTTGAAGCTGATCATTGAGCAAGAAAAGAGGTACATGATTGGAAGATCAGTTGACTCTATGAAGCGTGACTATATCAATTCTTAGTCGGACCCCCCCAGAAATAAATAGGAACACAATAAATAAACACAGGGAGAAGAGAATCACTGTTTGTGTTATTGAAAAGTATTGCATCACACCTTCTCTATAAAACCACAGAGTACACAAGTACAAACTCTAATTATGTTTAAATGATGAGAAGATCCAAACTATTCTAATGTAACTAAAACACCAGCCGAATGGTTGAGACTTCAGACTGGAAACAGGGAAACGTCCGAAAGTCCGCCTGCAAACACATCCAACGCTCACAACTTGACTTAATAAAGTGTAAAACCTGTTCGCAGTAACTGTAACCACAACGTGGCGTTTTGCACAGAGCCAGGCCAGCTGTGTCCCTCTAAGCTAAGATAAATGGCTGCTGGTTGTGGCGTCACGTGGTTGTTAAACACATGATTTGTACCTATGTCATTTATTGGACTTAATATTAAACTATTTCTTGAATGAAGAAAAGAGCCCGGTGCTTTATAAACCACATTGTTACACCGATAACGCATCAAGCAGAGTCCTTGATGCGCCGCTTTATACCCTCAAGCTTTTTCTCCTGCTGAATTATTGATTAACAGTCTTCGGGAAAGAATAAAGAAAGACACTTTCTTTGTGGTCCAGTAGTCTCTCTCTCTCTCTCTCTCGATCTCTCTCTCTCGTTCTCTCTCCAGGATATGAGGCCCTTGACCCGGATGAGTTTATAGAGAGATATGAGCAAGAGATGACAGAGGCCACTGCCAGTGACAAAGCAGTCCAATAAAACCAGACAAAGTGGTGGCGGCTATTAAAGTAGCCTCCATTAAAAAAAAAGAGAGAATACTGTATATGAATGTGTAATATCCTGACAGCTAAACTAAACATACATAGTCTTCTGTATTTCAAACCTTTCTTCTTCAAAATTACAAGTTCACCTGAAAAAAAGAAAAGAAAAAAACTGTAGATAAAAACATCCAAATAATAAGCTAACCACTTATTTCTGTGACCGTAAGGTCATCTGATATAGATAATACAGCTTTTGCTTTCGGAGTAAAACGTGAATTATTATTTTATTATCAGAGAGCATTGTGGTAAACCAGTGGAGCATCCTTATTAATGAAGAGAGCGGAGTTGCCTCCTTTTTTATTTTCTTCTCATTCTTATTGAAAGTGAATGTTCAAAGCCTTGTTCAAAGTGCATATTATATATATTTACTAATAATAAAACAATCTTCTCTCATCTGACAACCAATTTCAAAACAGAATTTCAAAAGAGTTTTGCCAAAACAGTGCATGACACTGAAGAATAGCCTGAATAATACACAGGTACTGTGGCTCAACACAAACTTCTTCTTTTAATGATGTCACAATGAAGAAATGATTGCAAGTTATTTACATTTAATTCTGTACACTTTTTGGTAGCATACGTGCACACCAGCTTTTTCTTCTTAAATTGTTCTGTCCTTCAGCATAAAAAAGAAGAAAAAAACATGCTGTACATGACATTCAATGGTCATAAGCACGAGTTTGATCTACAGCAACTGAAGAGCATTGTCTCTGTGCTCCGGTTCTTATTCTGCATCGCAGAAAGAAAGAAAAAAACAATTCATGTTGGATGACTCGTTCGGAGACGACAGCTCCCAAATGCCGGTCAGTTCTTCCTCTTTCAGAGTCCAATCATCTGTGGGTAATATGTATGCTGCCAGTGGTCATTACATTTACGGTGTCACAATAGCGGTTCCTGAAGGGGACAGCGCCGCTTCATTGCATCGTTCCCCGCAGCTGTTCGGGAATTGGAACCGGAGCGTTTCCGGTCATCGTGCAGCCTCCACGGTCGGATAAAGACATTTGGTAAAATTAAACGGCAGGAGTCTGGTTCATTTCTACAGCAAATAAAACAGTAAGACAGCCTGCTGGGCTCACTGTGCCTTAGGCTTTAGTTTACAGACATGCCATGAGGATTCAGAATAGATGATGAAGGTGTTCCAGCAACTCCTTCAGCCCACCACAGGCTGTAAGGACATACAAAAACAGGGATATGTTTTTTTTTTAATGGCCGCATATAATGCTGATATCATCTTGATGTGTTTGCATCTGATAAAATACATCAATTAAATAATTAACTTAAATGAACATTTATTCAAGACTTGAACTGGTTATGTCTCAATTCAATACTGAATGAATATCCATAGGTCGGCACTAGTATTAATCTGTTTATCTTGAGTTACGATTGCAGAAAATATCTTTCTGGCATTCCCTGGCATATCGGATGAAACGTTCTGAAACCTGGTCAACGCCTTCTCCTCCCCTCTCTCTTCTGTGGCTACTGTCGCCGGTAGAAAAAAACAATAAAACATTGGCAGCAGAGAAGCTTGATATCGGCTGCGCTTTGTCTCGAGTCGGGACGAGCCAATTGATGAATGACTCAAAATCCTCTCTCTCCCGGTCCTGTAGCCCTCCTCCAATATGCCTGAATTATACGCTCCTGAGTCACTCCTTCCTCCCTTATTGTCCTCCTCCACCTACAGCTACATGCTCTCTAATGAAGTCACCACAAAGTTGTTCACAACAGCGTGTATAGAGAGAGGTGTTTTCACTGCGAATCGATCCGAGGGAGACGGACAGAGAGAAGGGGGGAGACTGAGCAGTGAGTGGGAGACGACTGAAAGGGTGAGAAACAAGAGAGCGATGGGGAGACGGAATGAGAGAGCTAAGAATATCCACCACCACCTTTAAGTCGAGCAACCGAGGCCATGTTGTTTGCTGTGTGCAAAGCTTCAATGCACATGAGATGAGTTTTAATTGTAAATGAGCTGCAGTGTATTGTCCATTGATCTCTCAGGCACACACACACCCACAGGCACAGGCCTCGGTGTGTGTGTGTGTGTGTGTGTGTGTGTGTGTGTGTGTGTGTGTGTGTGTGTGTGTGTGTGTGTGTGTGTGTGTACATTCATACACTAGGAATGTGTGTCCTTACTTGTGGGAAATGTGGATGTAGATTCTTTGACATTATCCATATGTTCCCTTTTTATATTTCAAAGAGATATTTCTCTGCGAGCACTAATTGAGCGCTCAGCGAGCTCCCGAGTTACTGATTCAACTTTCACACGTGAGCTGGTTGAACATGTGGTGTTTCAAAGCAACTCATTTCAAACGGGGAACCTGTAATATCTTAATCTTAATCTTAAAAACTGTGCACTAACGATGTGGAAATGAAGAAAAGAAACAGCATTGTTCTTGTGCTGCAAGATTAGAACGAGATTAATTTAGTTCCAACATATTAGCTACTTTGCTTACAGTAAATTGACTTTTACTTAATTTTACCCATAACTCCTAAGAATACACGTGTGACAGAGATGGAGTCAGAAGATAATATAGTAGGTGTCAAAAATAGCTGGTAACTAGGACTAACCTTTTTACACTGTTCTAGTAGTGGATGCCATTGATTATTATAGTACCATCAGCATGAAATACCAAATATTCTGAACCACTGAGATGATGCATTCATTAATGACAGGACATAGTGCAGATGAAGCTGGAGATGGTCTTTGGGAGTGGATGAGTGGGCCTGTGTGAGGAGGGCAGAGTAAAAGCCCTCAGTGTCATTTAATTTGTTCAGCTTAAATATTGTTTTATTTAGCCACGCGCATTGCGGTGATCTGTGGCTGGCTTTGCATCCAGCTTGGATCCCACATTTTTGGGTTTTGGACATTGGATGGCATCCCTGGAAAATATTTTATTGGCGCCAGTGTGAAGCGATGGAACGGGTTTTGGACAACCCCAACTCAAACATTGATATTTGGAGAGGCTACAAAACCTTTGATAGCGTTAAGATAACGTTCAAAAAATCTCAGCCAAGCAAGCTCTCAGATCAAGTCGAATGGGCAATTCAAAACAGGAAGCTACTAGGACCGCCTGTCTGCTCTGAAAATATACTTAGCTTTGCTAATCATCTAATATCACTGTAGTCTACCGTAGTTTGAGTTCAAAGAAGAAAAAAAACAGTAATTTTGAAAACTAGTCAGTGGTGATTTAAAAAAAGAAAAAGGATTACGGCCTTTATGTGCAAATTAGACTACAAGAAACCGTGTTATTCGAAAAAGGTTAAATGTACCCCCAAACTGATCTGCCAAGCAAATAGCATTTGGGTGCTCCTGTGCTATTTGCATGCATTTAAATCAGGCAATATGCAAACATTTAGCACAGAACTGTCAGAGCAGTCCTATTGACTAACATCAGGGCCGATGTGGAGACGCACCTACTGTCGACGCTTCTGTGCGATCGCTGCAGCTCCTTGGTGAACTCAAAAATGATCTCGAAAAGCTCTTATGAGCCCAGGCCGGCGCCGTATTTCTGACTCGTGCGCGTTTGTGTTATTACGTCGCGAGTGCACGACCTTTATGAGAACCTCGAGGCGGTGCCGTCGTCGGCCCCTCAGCGTGCCGCCACTCGTGCTGATTTATTTATAAGTGAGCAAGACAGAACAAACATTTGAGAACTGCGCAGGGATAGTGGCACGACCTTTTTCCTCATGATTCATGCCAACACGTTTGAGTACCGCAGCTGACAATGATTGGGAAGTTAAATTGGGCAAACGTGGAATAACTCAAAGTGGATTTAATTGAGGAGAAAGTCCCCCAACCCCCCTGCCCCTTACCTGGCTGCTAGATTCGAAGGCTGCAATTCCTCACACACTTCCATAATTGACCCGGACACTTAACTTTTTAAGTCCACTGAAATGACCTCTGGGCTTTTATCTCCGCCTGTCTCCATGGTTAGAGACTATGGTTTAGTTGATGAGCGTGTGCAAGTGTTTTGGGTGGAGGGAGGTAGCTCCTAATTGACTGGCTGTTAAAGCTTTTAATGAAGAGTGTGCAGCCAACGCTCCAATTAGCTGCAAGGGGTCCATCAGGGGAGGGGGGGGGGGGATTCAGAGGGAGGAGGAGAGTGAGGAAGAGAGGAAAATAAGGGGACAAGAAGGTGAAGAGAGAGGTGTGAACATGATGTTTTCTCGGAGCTCCTCCGTGTTTTCACAGCGGTTCACAGTTGTTTCAGAGGCCAGAGGCCAACACCTGCGTTGTCTCATCTTGTTCTCTGTCTCCGACAAAGAGTGGATTTTATTTTCTTCACCAATTGGGCGAATATCACTAAATTGCATGATTTATTTGTTTAATGTCATTACTGTGATCGCTCATAGAAAAAAGAAAGAGGTAAATCACACCTCTGCGATGCCTTTTGGTGATTTTATCAAGGCACACGTTGTATGCATGGAAATAAATCATGTGAATAAGGAGAAGTCTTCATTGGTTTTCTCATGGAGTTTTTAACAGAGATCTGGGTCTGGAGAGCCTGAATGCTTTGCAGTGTGGGACTGGCACCGATCGCTTCTTGGTCTTGTTGGGTCTCAACGTCATGGCTTTGTCTCTGTTTAAGTGTTCTTGACTGCAACACTGACCAATAAGTACAAATAAGAAAGCTTCCTCTACAAAGAGAGTTCAGAACAGGGAATTTTTACTCTTCTGTGCAGCAAATTTTCACCAGATCAAACTGTGCTGGGTCTGCAGCGACATCGTCCTCGTGAGAGGAGGCAACGTGGGTTACGTTTTGCGATCGCTAACACTCAAACACATTCTTTGTTTGTGATTGTCGAATATTTTGTTGTTGATAGAAATGACTTTGAATTGATAATAATATGTTAAAATATGTAGTATAAAATGCTAGAGGATGTACAAAATCTGCAACTCCAATTAAAATGATTTCAACAGAGCCTGATTCTGTCCAGCTTGGATTTCTCAGTTATTCAAAATGAAATATTAAAAAGCCTAGACGTGGCCCCTCGCCTCAGTGGCCGGCTACATTGCTACAAAGTAAAAATTTTCTGCCAAAGTAAAATATTGCTAAAAGACCAAAGCTAATTACAAAGAGCCCTGTGTAGCATCTAAAACTCACAGTGGAATAAGAGAGCACCTCAAAGGAGCTGGCTTCCCAAATTCATCCCGTACTTTACTGTCTTTGAACAGTCTAAGTTCCTTTCCGATAAACAGATATAATTGCCTATTTATCAGCCTCCCACTTTGCATGAAATATTCATGATGAAACAACGGAAATGAAAACAGAGAAAGATGAAGAGGAAAAAGCAAAGATAGTGGAGTACTGTGTGGTATTCTTCATGTGCTGCTGCAGTACCTGCTCGGTGCGGCTCCTACCGTGGGCAGTTTGTCAACTATAGCAATATTGCCACCATCTGTGGCACCACATCTGGTCCAAAAATACCTTATTTGATTTCAATATGTTTTGTTTGATTAAATGTAATCCAGCGGCATCAGCTCTAGTCACGAGCCAGAAACCAGCAGTGCAAGTTACATTCACACGTTGTGCGTTCGGTGTGTTTATATATTGTGTGTTTGTGTGTTTGCAGGTGCAGTAGAGGTGAGGAAAGAAGGCCTGGACAGTCAGATCAACCGCCTGGCTGAACTCATCGGACGACTGGAGAATAAGGTAAGAACACGCATGCACTCACTTGTACTTGATTTGGTCACTTGTGAAGATATTTCGTTGGCTTCACATTACTTCCCTTGAAGCTCACCCTAACCTCTACACAGCCAACTGCAACCGA
The DNA here is from genome assembly GCA_023566465.1 of Cottus gobio. Lineage (NCBI taxonomy): Eukaryota > Metazoa > Chordata > Actinopteri > Perciformes > Cottidae > Cottus > Cottus gobio. The sequence continues at coordinate 7,021,731 of CM042223.1, read as the reverse complement.
ATGTCTTAAATATTCAATACTTTTCTTAATCTGTTGGCAAGTATTGTATTTGTATCCAAATCATTGTATATCTTAATTCTAAGTAATATAGATTGTCCATCATTGTCCAAACTCGAATGAAACACATCAGTTAACAGTAAGAGACATATTCCTTGAAAATAAAACCCCTTTAATCAAAAGTTTTTCCCAGGTTGGTGGATTTAATTATTTTTTAGAGGTCCCAAAAGGGTAAATCTAGGGTAATTCAAAGAGAAAAAGCATGGAATAAGCATTCCATCATAGTATTGGAAAGTATTGAACGACAGACTAATACGTTGTTGGTTTTTATTGAATTTGTTGAGAATAAATAAAAGAGCCGGACATAGTCTTTAACACTAATAATGTCACGCTTTACTCAATCACAAAATGATTGGTACAAGCACACTGACATTCATCAGAGACATTTGCACTTTGCAAATTATAGAATTTGATTGTACTGGGGCAGTTTGAGTAAAAGGATTAGATGTTCTGCAGGGAATAAATTACATCAATTCTGATCAAAATTGAATTCGACCAGACCCGAGACGAACCGACTCTGTTGCACTTTCGGTTGCTCCTTGTATTTTTAGCTGCACTCATCCTTTTGGCGGCCAGCACTGCTCTATCAACTACAGACAGCACACGCCACACGATCTTTCCTCACGCTAATCTTTTTTTAACCGAGTTGTCAGCAGGTTGAGGATTTTGTATATCGGAGACGTTACATTGGCCAAACTGGGCGATGCCAAAGCAGAGCACTGAATATAAAGGTCTGCAGAGAGAGAGAGAAAAATGTAGAAGATTAAAGAAGCAGCCGGTTGGATTAGGAGTTAACTCACAATGAATGATGGAGAGGAAAGGGTGGAGGTAGGGAGTGGATGAAGAGAGAGACAGAGAAGGATATTAAAGCCCTTTTGTTCAAACTATTGCTCATTGTCTTTTCCCATCCTTGCTCCTCTTTGTAGCAGTTCTCTTCCCTGTCTGCCTCCACATCCTCCTCCCTCCCTGCCACCATTTTTACATCTGTCACCTCATCCTTCCCCTCTTTCTCCTCTCCTTCCTCCCCCCTCCCTATTTGTCTCTCCGTTCCCCTGCATTGCCTGCGTCCCGTCCAGTACTGAACATGTTAAGGCTAATGGATCCCCGGCAGACTCGGCTAGCGGGACCACTACCGCAGAAAGAGCTAAGAATAACTAAACACACTGCCAGGGGCAAGGGCAGGGGAGGAGGGCGGGGCAACCACAGAAAGGAAATACAGTATGAGAGGAAGAATAAGAAAGAAGGGAGGGACTTCATGATCAGGTTTTGTATGCTGCCTGTTTAGAATCGACCTCCGGCCCTCTGGATGCTAATTTGATACTCTAGTTCAGGTTGAAGTAGAATTGCTTCACTCAGTCGAGTGACCTCGATTGTAAATGAAAAACCTTCCACCAAAGAATTGTTCAATAATCACCTGTGACCCTGCAGCCCTCCTGAGAGCCCATTACTCCACTCACAGTGACTGTGAGCACAACGGCTCTTCGTCTCACGGATGACTAAACGCAGTCAAGTCTGATCTTTACTTGTTTAGACGGGAGTGAAGACAGGATCTCTGTTGGAATTATTTATTTAAGTTGTTTTCTTTTTGTTGTTGTTTTTTTTCCATCGTGAAGAACAGACTAAATTGGAGCCTGAAAATTGCACGAAGGGGAACAGCAGAGATGACGGCGGCGGCGCTTTCATTTCTTCGTTCTTTTTCCATCCCATCAAAGAGGCAAATTTAAAGTGACAGTCAGTGATAGGCAAGTCAGCTCCCGAAATTGTCCCAAATAACCAGAAATAGATTGTAAACCTTTATCAATGACTAACAATAAAACAGGAATGAATACGAGTAAAAAAGATTAGTCAAAGCTTTAGATTACAGCACACAAGTTACATTGTAATTATTTGGGAACAATAAGATACTTACCCGGTACATACTGGGAAAAGCAAGGGAATAAGTTAATTGAACTTCCTTGTAATAATTACAGTAACGATTAATTACCCTATTTCATTATTGGATAACAGGATTGCAAAAATAGATACAACAGGGTTAAAAGTCCCAATATTCCATTGAAGTAATTCCTGATGTCATTTATGTGTACATTTTTAGTCGTATTTAATCATTATTATTACAATGCACATTATTGTTGTTGCAGGGGAACAAAGCATGAGGCAAAGCACACACAGAAGGGTGCACCTCTATTGCCGTATAGCCGTGAGATACTCAGCATGTGTTTTTGAACCCATAAATAAATACTGGGGAACAGCGTTGCACAAAGAAAAGAGGATCAGGCCTCTTTTCATCAGATAGTTAACAATACAACATGCATACACGTTCACTCACTGACTTCTGAAGCGTGAACAGAAGTTGTTCAAGAGCTTCAAGTTCAAAAGGCACGAACACCAGATTTACAGTCGGAAAGAAAATGGGCTGTGATTCATTTGTGGACATTTTCTGTTCGGATCTGACCTCGCAGTCTGTGATGTTCGTCCACTAACAAGTGTGATGTCTCGGTTTCCCTGGCAACTCTGCACCCAAAATCACCTCGACATCTGTGTCCCTGGTTTTTCTCCTACGTTTTCTTTTATATTATAGTTTTAATTAGTGAGCTTGAGATGTGCTGGTAGGTGGACAGTTTCATTTTCACTCCGAGCCAGACGAGCTGTTTCTCATCATTATAAGATAACTGTGTCTTTATATTCAACCTACTGACACGTAACTCTGGTTACATGTTTAGCATTTGGTAGCATTTTCTAAAATGTTCTTTCTGACTTTTAGGTTTTTGAAAGACGCAGAACTAAGATAGCTATGAGAGCCATGAGTTCCTGTCACATAAAGGCTAATGTTGGACACTATATTGTGAAACGTACAGAAGGAATAACCAATTACAATATGACTGCTAATGACCATCACATGTCTTGAGTGTAAATTCAAAGCAGTTGAAAGATAACATTTCAGTTAATGATCAGAGTCAAACGTCTTCCATCATTCTGCTGAGAATGAGCCTCAATGATCATAAATGCAGATATTTAAAAATGTTTTGGTCTTTCCGAACTTAAAAAAACATCCAAGAATAAAGTGATGCAATGACGGCTTTTTTTTATTACATTATTCTGTCATGCTTTTATTTTTGAGGTCTCACATGGCTGCCACATTGTGATGATTTTCCACATTTTCTTTGTGAAAAGAAGAAATTACTCTCAAAATGACCCTTCCAGTGACAACACAGAATGGCACAAAAACGCTTTGCATTGTAAAGAAAATAGGTCACCAAACCTTTATGTTGGAGAGTATTTTTCGGAGCTAAAGAAAAGCAAATGAATAGAGATTTTTCCTGCTGGCTTTCAGTTTTCCGAAGGCCCGACAATCCCGCAGTAATCATATCAAAGAACAACATGAGGAGGCGTATTGAAGGTGGCTTTGTCTTCGCCTCTCCGCTTGGCCCGGTGTCACCTGCGTGGATCTCAGTATTACTGTAAGGGAGTCTGGACGAGGAAATGATATTATCACACTGCGTCAGAGTGAATCAGGAATTGTTTACCGACTGAATAACAAGGCGGCTCCACGCCGTGAGCGATGTGGTGCCTGGCGAGATGAAAATAGTCGGTGCCCTGTGTCGGTACCACTGCTCTGTGATAACGCTCCACAAATCCTGTTCCCTGCGAACCGTCCTCAAAGCGGCAAATTCCTGTCGCCTCTTGTTGCTTTCGGTCTGACTTTCGGATCCCCGCCGGCTCCCTCCTCGCTCATCTGGGAGTTTTGTTTGTTCTCTTGGATACAAAATATCACTATTTATTGCTCTCTGCGTGCCACAGATGATAAAAATGGGTTTCTCACCTGAAAAAAAAAAAAAGATCTCTCAGGATGATAGAATTTGATTGTAGCGGCACATCAGGTGTTGGTGATACTGAGGCTGAATGCTGACAAGTGAGACGCCTTTGTTCTTCTTTGATAACTCTAACCACACTGTGCGGTAATGGAAAACCTTGAAGCTTTTTGTCTGTTTTTACCTTTTTTTTGTGTGTAGAGGTGTCTTGTTTCTTATTCACTCACATAGGTGTGCAAAGCATTCGGAAGGCAGCTTCTCTTTTAAGCTGGCATTGAGTGACGCTGTCACAGGTTAAAGTGACAAAGGACGCCGGCAGTGGAAAGGTCGTATCAGACCTAAATAAGCACATTTCTGCTAACAAATTAGCCATAACGATTGTATAAAGCCATACTATGCCAATGTGGTGTTCACAGCTTGTCCACGATCACTGAATGCAGGTTTGAAAGGATGCAAGCCATTTCAATAATGTAAATTTCTATTGGGCAAATTCTATTTTACAAAAAAATGGTTTCAATGTATAGGTTGCGCACACAGCACCTTCAGGGGGAACAGGCTGTGTCACATTGACACAATGTTTCCTGTATCGCTTTGACAGTGAGAGAGAGAGAGAGAGAGTGTGTGTGTGTGTGTGTGTGTGTGTGTGTGTGTGTGTGTCCCTTGCCGGTAATATTCTCAGTAGCCCTGCGAGCGATGCGGACCCTCTTCATTCACAGTGGCGACAGTGATACTCATCAGTCAGCTCGGTGACACGGCACCTGCAGCGCTCCTGTGATTTATTAGAACAGGTTTATGTAACTCTGACTCGCAGTCACAGAGAAATCAATGTCTCATCATCTTCAGTCCTCACAAACGGACAAGGAACACATTGTACCTCCGGCTTCTCGTCTGAAGAGCGTGTTCGTCCCCTTCACTTAAGTCTTGAATGTGAATTATTGACCGTTCACGAAAACATTTACCCCAAAGTATGGGGGTCTCGTGAGTGAAAAACTAATTATTTCAGGAGTTGTTCTATATTAGCCTTTCCAAAAAACAAAACAACACCAAAAAAAGCAAAAGCGTAAGGAATTATACAGGGTCTATCTGCGCGAACATTAGCCTCAAACATTGACTTTTTACCTGGAACATGTACCGTAACATTTAACTCAATCTTCAAGCCCTCCTGTGCAATATGTTAGACCACGTTACAGTCCTCTTGTTTTAAAACGTGTCCAAGAGCCCAAGAGCCCAAGAGCCCGAGAGGGAGTTTTAGCATTAGCTAAGCTCGACAGGCGTAGCAATCGTAGCTAAGGAGGGGTGGAGCTTAGCAAAAGGCAATTTCGTTCTTGATGACATTACTACATCCCTTTGATAACAGGCTTATGAAAAGTGGATTCATCCCCATCCGCTACAGCTCCTGCATTCTGACGATTTGACATTTCAGTGTTCTTGTATGTCTTTCATTGTGACGTAAATCCTTCTGTTTCATTCCGGGCTTCTCTTCCCAGCATGCATTTCCCTCCTCTCCCTCTCTTCCTCCCATATTGCCTGCTGAACTTTACCTATCATCTTGAACAAACATCCCGCCCCTGCTCTCAAGTCCTGTGTCCACTAATGCCTCTCGCTTGTGAATGACCCCGCTTCGAGCTTTGGCTGTAGTAGTTGCTGTCGTTGGTCTTGTTGATTGACACGTTGCCGCTGTTGTTGTTGTTGTGCTTCTCCTTGCAGACAGTCTGGTTTGATCTGCACCAGAGGCTAACAGACACAGATGGTACTACCAGCGCAGTAAGTAGACACTGAAGGAATCAGCATTGTACATGACACTGCAACACAGGGCCCCAGGTGCAGCATCACTTACTGCTGCTCTACAACTGCCAACGCTGCAGCAGTGGCTCAGGCCGAGTGCTACAAGGCCGAGACATGACTTTGTGATGTAATTAACGTGGGACGGCGCTTCCGCACTACCTGCGACATCCAAAAATAATCCAGGTCTCCGTGCCAGTCCCCGCGGGCGCCGATCTTTTGAATGATTTCCCAGGAAAGGCGCTTGTTTTGTTTTGTTGTCTAGACCTGAACACTTAATATAAACTATATTCCTGTGGAAGAATTAATAGAATCATATCATCCAATATCTAACACCCAGAGAGAAAATAGCATTATCAGCTTTCCTAGAAACATACTGCAAATTTAGGGCTGTGTGATATTCTCTGTGATAACGATCAATGAATCATAAGAAAAGCTGTGGGTAATGCGTGGGCCTTTTTTCTTTTCAGGCTGTTTTAGATTTGAATCATAAATCAGAACATTTTCACTTCCAGAAGCTCAACAATTTGACACCGTTTTCGGATATTGTTTCACCCGAAACCTTTATCACACACATACAGTATATCTGTGTGCCTGCAGTGAAGTAGAGATAAGAGTGTGAGAGTGCCACAAATACAGCCGAAATGGTATCTTACGGATCTGAATGCCTGTGGAAAAAAAGCCACGAGCAACCTGTATCTTAGATAAAACAAAGATGTATTGTATTCACATGCACTTTACACAAAAAACCTCTCTGACGCAAAGAAGATACTTTAGATGAGAAAAGTACCTGCACTAAAAAGAACTCGAGGGTTTTGTCTGTCATATACATGTTGGAGGGCGGTTACATTGATTCTTGCTCATGAAACTGGCATTGGTAGGGACGTCCTTCAACCACAAGGTTGGCGGTTCGATCCCCGGCTCCTTCTGTCCGTATGTCAAAGTGTTCTTGAGCAAGACGCTGATCCCTGAGTCTCTCTCTGAGCACTTCATAGCAGCCCATTGCTCCTAATGCTAATGTACTGTAACATAAATCCCATGATTTGCCACTAACTTTGTGTTGAGCACAAAGACAGAAATATGCAGAATTGTCGAGATGTGTATGCATTTAGTTTTGTAGATTTCAATTGCCCATAGGTGTGAATGTGAGTGTGAATGGTTGTCTGTCTATATGTGAGCCCTGGATAGACTGGCGACTTATCCAGGGTGTACCCTGCCTTCGCCCAATGACAGCTGGGATCGGCTCCAGTGCCCCGCGACCCTAAAGAGGATATGCGGTTCAGATAATGGATGGATGGATGGATTTCAATCATTGAGGCTCATTTCCACTACCGATGTCAGCCATTAATATATCAAGAAGAGCACTAAATTAACATCTGCACATCGACACTCTTTAGACCATTCAATGGAAGGAAACAGCAAAGAAGTGCTTCTTTTGTGTCACACCAGCTCGGTTCTCCAACAATGCCAGACCAACTTTTAGTACAAGTGGTCCTTACTCTCCGCTGTGAATATTTCTAGCGCACCTATCTTTAAGTCATCACATGTACCTGTGGTCTGCATGCCGGAAGGATAGTCAATAATGGAGCGTATGGCACCGTTATCAAAACGTAGTTGTGCTTCAATATAAAGGACAGCATTTAAAGAAACTGTACGATGAGCGGTTCTGTGAAGCTGCAACTGAGAGGTTGATGCTCACCATCTTAGTTTTCCAGTTAGCTTCCTAGCTTGCTAGTTAGCAATACGTTTGAAGGGTTCTGGTTATAAACAAGGCAAGTGTTACTGTGTCTGAACCAAATGCCCAAACCTCATGGTGAGGCTGGAGGAAGTCAAAAGATAACCAAAGTTTAGTCTAAGCCAAAATAGTGGACCGACCAACATCGTCCTCTCAAGGGAATTGAGCCGGGAAATACATTGGGCCCCAGATCTGTATCACAAGGAGTTAAAAAATCAGATCTTCTTCTGCCTGCAGGAGACCAGCGTAATAATCAGCTGATGCATATTTATCCACAGCGGTCGGGCCACCTATGGCTCCCCATTAGCAGCAAGCGGTGAGAGCCTTGACAAAATTGTCCAGTTGTCATGGGCACCGACACAGAAAGGTTTTCATAAGAGAGATCGCTTGCAGAGAAAAAGTGAGAAGTTTCAAGTTGGGATTTGCCTTTTAAAAGGCATGTCGAAGAAATCCCTTAACCACCCAAAGAGGGTCACACTTCAAAGCAAGACGACGAGGAACAGGCGGTACAAAAAACAAATAAATAAGAGGAACCAGTAAAAAAATAATGGACTTTAAACTAGGAAAGCTTAGTTACTCTAGACACTGACTGACAGAAAAGGATCCCCCTAAAACACTGAGATGTGATCCACAACCATGGCTTGAAACGGCCGTGACATCATCTTCAACCGGACACTAGCTGAATCCTTTCAATGGCTAAACAGAGGATCTAAACTTTGTCAGTTGTACGCCGCAGTGTATATAGTTAGTGTATATTAGTTAGTGTATGCAGTGTATATAGTATAGTAGTATAGTTTTGCTTTAAAAACGGGTTAAGTGGCCCTCTGCTGTGAGCTTTTGCAGGAAGCTGGTGGACCATCAGTTCTGATGGAGGACCGCTCCAGGCACATAACACCTCCTCGGTTAACCCTCGGTTTTCCTCGCTCTCCCCTCATTGTCTATCTGCCTCCACACTATGCCATTCTATCCAACAATGCCCTTAAAATAATCTTTTTCTTCTTTTTTTTTTGAAGGACGCAGAAAGGTCCCACAATTCTGCAAATGCGCTACGCTAAAGCCACCATTGACCTCCACGGGAGAAAAGGGATTTTGTTGTCCATTATTCATTCAATTTCCACTTGCACACAAAACGATAAAGAGATGAAAAGTCAAAAGATTATATTGCGTCTGAATAAGCAGCCACCTCCAGTGCAAATGTCTCATTCAAAGAGTGCATTAGCAGCCTGAACGTCGGGTTCAGGATTTATAAGCACAAAGCCACAGCTGTTTTTGGAGTGGTTGGTTATTGTGGTCTTTGGTTATCTTCTTTTTTCTTTCAAACTGCTTCACCTTTTGATGCTGTTTCAACACAAATCAGCGTTTTGGAGGCAAAAAACATTTCCTCAGAAAAACTGCCTCTTGTAAATTGCGTTTTTTTTCTTCCTTTTTTCGCATTCATTGAAGGCACACTTAATCACAGACTGTGCTTCCAGTGCCATCTGTAGGAACAATATGTTGCTGAAATCAAGTGAGAAGGGTTAATAAATCTAGTCTTTTATTCCTAAAAAAAAACAAAAAACAAAAACAGAACAGAATATTTTCCTTTAAATCTTTTTCCCATCCACCTTTCACCGTCCGTGTGCATCATCACACCTGGAGCTTACTGCTCCTCAGTAAACCTCCCATCTGCTTCCAAACACAGATGACTTTTAACAAAGTCATGCTCTCCTTCACCTTTACATAATTTCACCATTCCTCCATCGGCTCAATCCCCCCCCCCCGACCTTCCATTCTTCTGCAGATGAAAGATTCCATCGTGATTACCCGTCATCTTCTCTCAAAGCAATCATCCCCCGTCTCTGCACAAAGACGCCTCATGAGTCACTTCACCACACGGGATGATCATAATAATAAGATCACATGCCGCATGAGATACTTTAAAACCTCAGTCGCTGGGCTGAATTGGCGAGTGCATTTTATTCGCAGTGGACACTTGTGCACAGTGAGCGGCGGGCCGACTGATTTCTGTTCTGTGAAGTAGGTAAATCAATCACATGCACTGTATCTTGTCTTGTCTTTTGATCCTCTGGAGGCACATCAGAACAGGGGAGAGGAGCATTCAAATGAGCTGTGGTGTATGGAATGCTAAAGAAAAAAAAAGAAAATGTAACAGGGGAGTAGGATATGTGGGCAGATTACAGAGTAATAAAGAGAGATATAATATAAATGAAGTAAAGGGAAACAGAAAAAGGAAAGGCCAAAGGGACTCAAGCATGTTTCACTGGATGTTTTTAATACATGTGTTGTTTTCTCTCAAGAGCAAAAAATCTGTCAGATATGTTGTTTCCTTGGTTTTCCATCCCGACATGGAAAACTACATACAAAATAATGTAGAAGGCACTCAGCACAGAGCACAAAGCCACGCCAACGCTCAACGGTTTTCCCTCTTGCAAAGCTGCAGCCTCAGAATTATCGTTTGTCTCCCGGGTTTGATTGTCTAAGAAAATATCACAGACATGCACTGTTGTTCATAAGCTGACCTAGATGTTGCAGACGTCCGCACACGCACATGCTTTCCACCAAGACTAAGAGGCTACGGCCGCAGTGGTAAGTGTGTGTGAGGCTCCACATGCCACTCCTCAAGGCCTCAGCTGGTTTTTGCGCTGAACTCTCCAAGAAAATCGATACCTCGCAGTCCGTGTACGGTATTCACCGTCTTAGCTTAGCATGTTAGCATGCTAAAATTTGCTAAATATCGCTGAACACAAAGTACAACTGAGGCTGTCGGGAGGGTCATTAGTTCTGCAGGTATGGTCATAAAGCGACTGCACATTTTGACCAGTGGTGCGAGAGGAAAAGTTCAAGAATCACTCAAGTTTATAGAGGGGACATGAATGTCGAACCAAGATTATCATGCTAGTCCATTAATTAGCTGTGAACAGAATTCACTAAATAAAACACACATTTCCATCTCACGGTGGTGCTAGAGGAGGTTTACAGGACCTGAAAATGAAAGTTGACAAAAAATGTGCTCAGGAAAGAAAAGATGTCAGGTTAATGAGTAAGAAGTACTGCATATGGCTCGAATGTTTAATGTATGCTCCGATAAGTTGTATGATAAACGCAACAGACGGTTGGGAGGCGAAAGGAGAAAGGGAAGTTCACAGAGACAACCGGGACGCTCTGAATGCCCTTATGAAAAATGAATCAAGAGGCTATAAATATGGATATTACCGTATCAGCAGGTCATGCACTCTACAGCAGCTCTCGCTCAGATGGGTCTGCTCTTTGAATTATCCATAATTCTCCAACAACACCAGCGCTGACTCAGACAAGATGAAGACAGAGTGTGAATTTATGATACACGGCACATTTCATCTAGCGAAAGGGCTCAATTTATAATATAAGAACATTTATTTTCAGACAGTTTTGCTTTGTAAGTTTTGAGGATGACTGTGTGAGGGAAAAAAAGCCCATGAATTGTGTTATTTCCCCCCAAAAAAGCACATAGTCACAGTATCAAGTGATTTTGTTTGTTCACAGTAAACAAAGCATGACATTTTTTATGTGTCTAAAACAATAGTTTTGTTTCTGCTTCAATATATTTAAAATTAATGTTTATTCACCTTCTTGTCATAGTTAGCTGAAGAGATCGATGTCGTCTGGACGTGTGATATAAAACTACAGCCAGCAGTCGCATAGCAAAGCTCAAAGGAACTGGAAGACAGTTTACTCTGTCCAACAGTAAAAACAAAAAGAAAGAGTGGCGTCGGCAAGAAAGCGGACATAAAGGGAATTTCCTAAATTGTCTAGTTTTCCTTGAAGCTGAAGGCAGGACATGGTTGTTTTAGCTCAGTACATGGAAAGGTCCTGAAAGTATCCGTATGGCTGATGCGCTCTGCTGGAGCAGCTGATTTAAGCCGCTTTGCGTTAAAGCACATCAGTGCAAACATGTTATCCCAAGCTATTCTCGTGGGGTTATTTTCATGAATTAAATTTATTGAGGAAATGATTGCCCATTTCGAATCATTCTCAGTTTTTAACACCCTTTCTAATGCTAAAGATTGTATATCTTTTAAATTACTTTTTTTTTATGGGTGTTTTTTTACTCTTATATTTGTATATAAATTGCTAGTTTTTGATGAAATTACACGCCCTGTCCGCCCGGTTCCCAGATTTACTGACTTCAGACCAGCGTTCCCAATCGGAGGCCGGCGCACAGCACGCCGTTAATTCGTCGGTAAATATTAGCCGCTGCTGGCGCTGGGAAACGCCAGCCGGGCCGCTCTGCTGTGGCTGATCTTTTAGAACAGAGCTCCTGGGACAGATAGTCTCTGATTGAAATTAAGAAAAGTATAGATCATAACCGGTCTTATCCTTTAATCTGCTTCATGGTACACAAAGTTTTATCGAGTTTTATCCGTGTATTAATACAAAAACAAATGAAACTGCCTTAACCAAACCAAAATGGTAAATAATAATAACAACTTTTTGAGCAATGCTGTGTTAATTCTGGACAAACACTAGCATTTATAATATGTGAAATAAGAGATATCATAAGAGATATCACATGTGAAATAAGAGATATCACATTTCCATTTTCAAAATTGTAATACATAGCATCTTTAGCTGAAGCTACAGGATATAATCCTGTTACACTTTTATTATTAAAAACCCTTCAGCAATGGGATATTCCTAATAAACAAAGCTGTGTTGTATTGCTCCCAGAGGGAGGACGCCTCTCCGCTCCGCTGCTGGGAGGTCAGAGGTATCGGGAATAGTTCACCATCCGTCTTCCTTTACATTTACATTATCCAAAGCAACTTACATGATATACAGTAGACCCAGCAAGGTTAGGTGTCTTGCTCAAAGACACAACGACATGGACTGGCCGAGCCGGGGTTTGAACCACCAGATCCTCTGATTGAAAGTCAGACCTGCTAACCACTGACCCACAGTACCCCCACCTTTCACTTTAGATTTGGTTTGCACTGCGGGGCTGAGTACTGTGGTGAATTCTGTTGAATTTATACGACCAATCACTGTTCCCCTCAATATTTCAAGTGCCCCTCTGCCGCAGGCTGACCTGTCTCGCGGATGCTTTTTTTCACGTGCCGTGTCATAAATATAGACATAAATGCTGCCAAAGCTTCAACCTCTGCAATATGCACCGTGACCTATGACACTGAAACATCAATCTTGATTTAAATCGGTTTGTGTCTTTTCATTCTACACTTTGACATAACTTTAAAATATTGACAGTAATGCCTATTCCCATTTAAACTCAGCACAGCAATAAACTGACAGACTGCCGGGACCAGAGTGGAGTATCGTCTTTGAATCCAAAGGCGGATATAGTTTATTCCTCTGTGCCACAGAGCTCCATTGGTGTCAGAAGACTATAAAAACACAACAGTGAACGACGCCTTTGCAATATGTGACAAGACTTATTTATGACGAACATGATCACGGCAGCTTATTTTGAGTACACCCCCAAGACTTACACTCTGCCTAAAATACTCACTAAAACACTAAATTCAATAATTAATTCCCCAGTTAAGACCCCAGTTTTTTTTCTTCTTCCGACATGAGATTTGTGGACAATAAAACAAATACAGAAAGGTGCATTAAGTAGAGTGCCGCAGTCCACCAGGTGTGTGCGCTATAATCACTGAACACAACCCACAGCTGGCTCCATAATTGTTCCGTTCAGTACTTCCTCCCAATGCTTGAATAGCCTCAATACACTTTCAAAAGAATGCAAAGGAAGCTCACAAAAGGCCGGCCGCTTGCTGAGAAGAGTGATGAGATAAGAGGATCTTTTCAGCATCTCTTGTCTCGGAGGGCGGCGCTTGTTCCCTGAACGGCACCAATCCCCTCGTGACTGTTTGGGTTCTTGGCGCTGGAAACATTCTCTGTAAATTCAATAACTGCTCCAATGTGCATCCCCCCACCCCCCCTATCTGTTTGTTTCTCCCCCTCTGTTTCTGCTGCAACACATTTAGCCCACTTTTGCGTGCAAAACCGACAGCTTGCTCAATGTGTCTCTGTCTATGTGTGTGTGTGTGTGTGTGTGTGTGTGTGTGTGTGTGTGTGCGCACCTCCCTTCTTCAACTCTATATGTTTTATCTTTGCCTGTATCGCCTCCCCTCTCTCCTTAATCGACGTCATTGACCGCGTTGCGTCGCACCATTTGCCGAACTGTACAGAAAGTCCTTGTTCCTTCATTTGTGTTTTCCAAATTAAGTCATTTTTTTTTCTTCTTCTCCTTGATCTGCAACAATAACCTTTATGTTATGATCCATATTTCAAATTATTAAAGCAAAAACAGTCAGCTCCCTTTTGCACAACTAACAATAATTAATTTAGAAGACTTTGGTGAATGCAACCGAAGGTCAGAGGGAATAAAAGCAACAACAAAAGAACAAAAGAAGAGAGTCGCCCAGAGGCGGAGGGAACAGCCTTGACACGCACTAACATAAACACAGCACAATATTCCTGTTGCAGTCAGAGGCTTTGGCAGCAACAATGTGAATCACATTGTTGATATAACTAAGGTGCTTTGGACAATAGAAGAGAGAGAGAGAGAGAGAGAGAGAGAGTCAGGTAGTTAGGGCAGCGAGGCAGATTCATACATCCAGAGAGGCAGAAAATGAAAGTGAAAGGAAGCGGGAGACGGAGCTCCCATTCAGTTAATGCAGATAAGCTCGGGGACGTAATGGATCGTTTTCATACAAACAGAAGAGAAATTAATTATTAGCTTTCCTCATGGCGTCCTATGACATTTTGTATTGGGGGCCGTGTTATGGCTGGACCTTTTGAACAGGGTTTTAGAAACGTTTGAATTTTGAGTGACGTCTGCTTTTTATTAAGTATAAATGTACTATGTACTTGAGGGAGGGACTTGTACATTTAAATGACCGTCCGTTACGTTCAAGTGCTATTTTATATCCACCCTTCCTCTGAAAGCAGAATTTATATATATCTTTTTATTATTTACTCTCACTGTCAGAGGGGGAGATACATTTTCTTCACTCCAGCTTTAACTATACTGTCATCTCATTGTTTTCCTTAGCTGTGTGTACCCGCTTTAGTGCGCTGTTCTCCTGATGTATTTTTGGTTTGAGAGCACTCCACCCCTGCACTCCCCACTGAAAACAAGGTATATCAGTATAGCATAAGGTATAAATATAGAGCAGTAGAGTCAGCAAAATCTGTCTATTTCAGGGCAACATCTATCTAAAGTTTGCAGTTACCATTAAGCACCATACTACTGGTCATACCAGACCAGTAGTATGGTGATAACAGAATGATCTCACTTTAAGACCACAATGAGACATTAATATGAGCATCAGTCCCAAACTTCAGTTTCATGCTCAGGCCTTTTGTCTGCTTAAAACCTTGTGTTTCGATGTCACATTTTGGTGACTTTTTTTCCCCTCTCCCAAGCGTAGAGAACCAGCACCTGGTTCAGGAAATAGCTTCCTTGTTAAAAATCAAATCGTATCGTTCACTTGTAGAGACAAGGAGGCAGAGAGAGCATGACAGAGCAGCTGTACCTCTGGTGAGCAGCTACACAGGCAGAGTGGATCTCAGATATATGAGCGTATCACTGTGAGTGAGAGAGTATCACAGGGAGAGTAACAGACATGCAGCATTAGAGAGAATGTGTTAGTCGGGCAGAGAGAAAAAAAATAAGAAAAGATAATTTTGTCCTTGGTTATATTTCTGCCGGTATTGCATTCTCACGATATCAGTGTCAGCTGCCAATTCAATTCTGTCTTCTTTATGAAGTTTGCAACCAGACGGCACCTCGGCAGTTCACTGCAAATACTAAACACCAATACGCACCCTTGAATGCAAATGAATTGGCACGTATGCAGGGTGCACGTTTTGAGGAGCACGCTAAATATTGTGTTACAATTTCCTCCAGAAGCTTTATGGATGCTCATTTTGTGCGCAATGCATTTGTGCAGGTAAAGAATTCACCTCTCCAATCACCCTATAAATATCACCCTGAAGAGATTCGTTGTTGTTTTAAAAGTGAATGAGCGGACCTGCAGTCCCGCAGCGCGGCCGTACATTATGAAGCCTCGGCGTGTTCAGTGCAGCCATTCACCCAAATTTCAGCAGGCAAGTCGGCCCATTTATGATTACAGCAATGGTCTCAGAGATGGAATTTTAATACTCACGATGACATCTGGGAGCTGCACACCACAACCACAGTCTGGCTCCATTAACTGCTTTAATTGGAGGTTTCAGTTACACTTAATTTGTTTTGTTGTTGATTTTGTTTATGTTTTTTTTTCTTTATATAAGAGCTGATTGCTATTTCTGCGCTCCACTTCCCAGATACCACAGGACTGTCATTCCCTTGGGATTTCCATCCGTTCACACCCACAACACAGACTCCATTGGTTCATTGGTTCAGATTCACCGTTCAACCCCATTTCCAGCCGCAGCAGGCAGCTGTTGTTAGATCTAAAATATAAACCCACTATGCACTGCAGGCAGATCCAGTTAGGGATGTAGCTGGTGAACAGAGTGACAGCAGTTTGCTGTAGAGTAGTTGGAGACCAAAACAGAGCTAACATTTGGATTTTGAGAAACTCGACTCTGAATGAATTTGATTGTTGCTTGGATGCAAGATGTGTGCAGCTAAATTGTTTGCTCACAACAACGTTTACAAGCCCACAATAAGTCAAAAGGGATTTTCAGGTTGTTTTGTTAGTTCTGACCCCAAAGTGACAAAAAAAAAGATTACGACAGCTTTAAATATCCAGTTCTTCCACTTCAGATAACATGACATTTTGTATTCCTTTGAATATCTCACATCTTCTTATCAGTCCAGTTTGCCTCAGATGATTTCATGACAACGAGCAATTGTCTCTCTGCTGACTCGTGGTGTCAACGTACCACATAAATTACAACTGGTGCACTGTCTTACAATCTTACAACCAATCACAATCGTCTGAAAGCATTTACTACTTTGAGCCAACTTACAAGTAGTCCACTAGCTATTTTTATAAGCAGATCAATTGAGAAAAGAACAACATAGTTTGGAAAGGTGCCGCAGGCCGAAAGGGAGGACAAACGCTGATGTACTGTGCGTGTACTGCTTCTGCTCATTGTAAGGTATTTATTCCTCGCCCGCTGCTGCAGAGAGCAGGCCGGGGTACTGTAAACCTACTGTAGTCACCCATCTGTTATTGCAGCCCAAGGAGAAATATGCAAATGTACCCTGAATTAATGAGGGGGTTCTTTCTTCTTCTGTTCGGATAAATGAGGGATTCCTTGAGCACCGAGCAAGAAGGAGGAAGAGGGGGAGAGAGTAAAAGAGGGAGGATAGGGAAACGAGAGAGGGGCGGTGAAGGAGGAGGAGGAAGAATGAGTAGGAGAGAGGAGATGCGTAAGGAAGGAAATGAGATGAGAGAAACGGGATCACGGGAGATTGTGGGAGAGAAAGAAGAAGAAGCGAGACGCTGCAGAGACTTGAGACGTCAAACACAAGAGTTGGGTGAGGGAGGCTTCCAGAAAAGATGGACTGAGGAAGTGTGTGTGGAGATGAGGGGTCAATAATGAGAAGAGGTGTGAGAAGAAGACCTGAATGTGGTATTTCCCAGTTCCCATGGTAACGCTAGACCGATACCCCTAACCCCCTCTGTCTCTCTCGACAACACACATCCACATATCTTTCTGCTACTCCCATTCCCACACCCAGCGGGATCACAGTCCACACTGAAGTATGCTAAACACACGCGCACACACACACACGTTCAACACATATATATGACAGTGTGTGTCCTTGATAGATGGCGATGATCGCTGCATATTTTACTCAGCAGTCGGTGCTCATGGGTTTGCATACAGACTGTATGTGACGAGAGAACAAGAAGAGAGAGAGAGCAGGACGTACATTTTAAATACTTTAAGATCACTTACATTGGCCAGAACATCTCCTGTGTAGTACATGAAGATTTTGGTGGATTGTCCCACCGAGTGTGAGATTTCGGCCCCCAGTGATGTAGTGAAACCGACTCTGTGAGGATCCTGGAGGCACCACCACAAGGGGGTGCCACAGTAACCCTGGCGGCAGCCAGAATGTGTGTCTCTCTCTCTCACTCCCTTTACAATCAGGCTAATGCTGGACACCTGGGAGGAGGACGGCCGCTGCTCACAGCTGCAGCACATTCCAATCATCACGGCGCAGCTTAAAGGTGGCTTCCTCCCGGAGCTCCAGGGTCGGGAGATTGCTTGGTAAACCCAGAGAGATTGCTTCACTTGGCCTGGTCTACGAGACGCTTCAGCCCAGACCCACCTGTCACGAGTCCGCGTCACGGAGCCGCATAGGAGCGGCTGCCTACTCGTCACCAGTCGTCATACGGAGCCGAAGAGGAGCGGCTGCCTACACGTACTCCAGCAGGGAGCTGAGTACAGACTTTGTTTTTGGTGCCTGTCGCTGCATGTTATAATAAACATCACTTTATTTTTTCACCAAGTTCACTCGCCTCCGAGGGTTTTGCTATTGGGTCCAGAACCACATCCTGACAGAATCTCCCGACCAAAAGTAAGGACCCAGCAGACCCGGGTGTTATTGGAAACAGCAGGCAATTTTTGTTTTTTTTTTCCTCCCCCTTCCATGTTTTTTTTGTGATGTCTAGTGTCGGGCCAACACGGCTGTATTTCTGTGATGCCCAGGGGAATAGCCTGGGCTACTACGACCAATATTACGACCCACGGTATGAGGACCCCAATCTGGACTCGGATGAGGACCCCCGGTACCCGGAGCCCAGTGATGATGAGGACTTCGAGTTCAATCCCTGGGCCGGTACCCGGGTGGTCTTGGGTGTCCCCTTGAGCGTTCAACGGGCTCAGTGTTCTGGCAAGGGGGCCGGAACCCCGGGCTCTCGATGCCGGGGGAAGGGTCTCCAGGGCCAGGTCGCGACAAGGAGGAAGCAGGCCACGCCCGCGGCCCGGGACTCGGGGATCGCCTGGACACCTCCGTATGATCTGCTAGCCCCGGAGGCCAGGACCTCAGGCCCTCGACGCCGGCGAAGGGGGAAGCAGTCCAGACCAGCCACCCGGGATCCGCCGACAGCCGGGACACCCTCTTACGAGCCGCCAGTCCTGGTCCCGGTGTCGACGCCACCGCCGACTCCTGCTTCACGTGTCCTGTCGGCGCCTCGGCCGACGCCCGCTCCCCGTGTCCTGTCGGCGCCTCGGCCGACGCCCGCTCCCCGTGTCCTGTCGGCGCCACGGCCGACGCCCGCTCCCCGTGTCCTGTCGGCGCCACGGCCGACTCCCGCTCCCCGTGATCTGTCGGCGCCACGGCCGACTCCCGCTCCCCGTGATCTGTCGGCGCCCCGGTCGACTCCAGCTCCCAGAGTTTCTGCCCCCGTGCCGCTGCCAGCCCCGGTCCCCGTTTTTGCCACCGTGTCGCTTTCCGCCCCGGTTCCAGTTTCTGTCCTAGTGCCGCTGCCAGCCCCGAGTCCAGTTTCTGCCATCGTGTCGCTTGCAGCCCCGAGCCCAGTTTTTGCCACCGTGTCGGTTTCAGCCCCGGTCCCGGTTTCTGGCCCTGTGCCGCTGCCAGCCCCGAGCCCAGTTTCTGCCACTGTGTCGCCTTCAGCCCCGAGCCCAGTTTCTGCCACCGTGTCGGTTTCAGCCCCGGTCCCGTGTCCCGCCACGGTGCTAGTCCCGGCTTCCCCAACTGCCCCATGGGCGGTCCGGCTGACACCTGTCTCGTCGGTGGTCCGGCCGCCACATGTCCCCCAAGCCCTGCCGACAGTTCGGCCCAGCTCGTCTCCTGTGATTCCCGTCAGCGGTCCGGCCGACACATGTCCCTCGAGTCCCGTCGGCGGTCCGGCCGACACATGTCCCTCGAGTCCCGTCGGCGGTCCGGCCGACACATGTCCCTCGAGTCCCGTCGGCGGTCCGGCCGACACATGTCCCTCGAGTCCCGTCGGCGGTCCGGCCGACACATGTCCCTCGAGTCCCGTCGGCGGTCCGGCCGACATAGGTCCCCCGAGTCCCGTTGGCGGTCCGGCCGACATAGGTCCCTTCCGTCCGGTTAAGTCCCGTCCCGAGTTCCGTCCGGTTAAGTCCCGTCCCGAGTTCCGTCCGGTTAAGTCCCGTCCCGAGTTCCGTCCGGTTAAGTCCCGTCCCGAGTTCCGTCCGGTTAAGTCCCGTCCCGAGTTCCGTCCGGTTAAGTCCCGTCCCGAGTTCCGTCCGGTTAAGTCCCGTCCCGAGTTCCGTCCGGTTAAGTCCCGTCCCGAGTTCCGTCCGGTTCCGTCCGGTTAAGTCCCGTCCCCCGGCACGTCCTCCGGAGTCCCCGCCTGGTGGCCGTCCTCCGGCGCGTCCTCCGGAGTCCCCGCCTGGTGGCCGTCCTCCGGCGCGTCCTCCTGAGTCCCCGCCTGGTGGCCGTCCTCCGGCGCGTCCTCCTGAGTCCCCGCCTGGTGGCCGTCCTCCGGCGCGTCCTCCTGAGTCCCCGCCTGGTGGCCGTCCTCCGGCGCGTCCTCCTGAGTCTCCGCCTGGTGGCCGCCCTCCGGCCCGTCCTCCTGAGTCTCCGCCTGGTGGCCGCCCTCCGGCCCGTCCTCCTGAGTCTCCGCCTGGTGGCCGCCCTCCGGCCCGTCCTCCTGAGTCTCCGCCTGGTGGCCGCCCTCCGGCCCGTCCTCCTGAGTCTCCGCCTGGTGGCCGCCCTCCGGCCCGTCCTCCTGACTCCCTGCATGGGGGCCGTTCCCCGGCCCGTCCCCCTCTGCCCAATTACGTTTCCCTGTGTTCCAGGTTCCTCCCCTCCAGCCGGTTCCCGCCAGGGGCGTCGGCCCTCCGGCCGTTCCCCCTCCACCCACCCTTGCCTGGCAGTTCCGGGGACGCCAGGAGGCGTCCGTTGAGGGGGGGGTACTGTGAGGATCCTGGAGGCACCACCACAAGGGGGTGCCACAGTAACCCTGGCGGCAGCCAGAATGTGTGTCTCTCTCTCTCACTCCCTTTACAATCAGGCTAATGCTGGACACCTGGGAGGAGGACGGCCGCTGCTCACAGCTGCAGCACATTCCAATCATCACGGCGCAGCTTAAAGGTGGCTTCCTCCCGGAGCTCCAGGGTCGGGAGATTGCTTGGTAAACCCAGAGAGATTGCTTCACTTGGCCTGGTCTACGAGACGCTTCAGCCCAGACCCACCTGTCACGAGTCCGCGTCACGGAGCCGCATAGGAGCGGCTGCCTACTCGTCACCAGTCGTCATACGGAGCCGAAGAGGAGCGGCTGCCTACACGTACTCCAGCAGGGAGCTGAGTACAGACTTTGTTTTTGGTGCCTGTCGCTGCATGTTATAATAAACATCACTTTATTTTTTCACCAAGTTCACTCGCCTCCGAGGGTTTTGCTATTGGGTCCAGAACCACATCCTGACAGACTCTGCATGAGACTCATACAGACACACAGCTGTGTTTGAAATCTAATACTCATTTACTCAACATAGCAAGTGTATCTGTAATATTGACTCTGTACTGCTTTCCGACAGCATAGTATTTGACCTTGTGTACGCAAGAAATGAGATGTCTATTAGATTTGCAAGAATTTCGAAGTATGTGACGACCTCACTGGAGATACTGAACCTCCCCAAAATGCATTGCTTCAATGGCGGACTGCGAGGCAAATGGTTTAAATAATTAACATTTAAATTATAGAATTACAAATGATGGCGAGTATTAATGTGAAATTAAGATGAAAAGCACGGGAGCTCACTTCTATAACGTGCTGTCGAACACGTATTTAAGATAATAAGTAAAAATAGGAATTTCCCTTTAAATAATACTGGAAAATATGAAACTGGCTCAGACCAGTAATGTCATGATCAATACAGTAATGTGATGCAGAGAACACATATTGCTTGAGTGTACTCGTGTGAACAAACTGCTAGTAATGGCCTCCATTATTCATTTAGCAGGCAGTATGCAGTACATACTAATTGAATACGTAGTAAGCAGTACATTAGCATGCAATTGCGATCGCAGCCGTAGACTGCACCAATTTTCCACTGCCGTTGAAACCATCGCAGTGCCGTCACTATAATTTAAAGAAAGCTGCGGACACACAAAATGTCCACATGGTGGATTTCCAAGACAAAAAGCAGAATGTGTCTCTGGCGGTTGCTCTCCAACACCAATCGAGAGTTGACCAACGTTGGTGCTGTCGATGAGGTCCATGTGTCGGGTGAGAGCTCTGTGAGAGCTCAGTGCGATCACTGCTTTGCTTCATTAAAAAACAACTTTTCTCTAATTGACCGTTCTTTATTCCCCAAATGTTTTGAGTCTGAGATTCACAATGTCACATCACAGTGAAATGTATTTTTGAGCATCTTTAGTGTAGAATTTCCAAATGATACCTTGCAAATGTCTGCATACATAAACACTCTTCTTGTGACAATATTGTTTCAAAGTTTTCCAAATCATGATTATAAATGTTGACCGGATTCAGCTCTGGTTGGCAGCAACAGCCAAAGAACTCCTTTTTATTTTCCTAATAGATAAAAACAGGGTTGACAATTTCTGATAGAGTCCCAGCAAAAACAGAAATCTATATTATTTATACAAGCTTATGAACAAGGCTCCATGAATCTTTATGACTCTGTGATAGTCGTTTGTCCAGCCGAACGGACGTGTGGAGTTAATAGTGTCCTATAAAAACACACACACACACACATTCACGTTTTCTTGCTCTACTTGCAGGAAGAAGCACTTTGATAAATGTTCTTGCTGACAACACACATTCACAGACCCACACCGCCAAATGCTGGCAGAGCGAGCATGTCCATTACATCATGTTTATTGAAAGCTCAATGCAGTGCTTAAACCATATGAAGAGCCGCAGACCTCGGACTTCAAAACTGGTGTGCGTTTGGGGAAATTCCCAACATACACACTCCACTCTACACGTCTGACTCTATCTGATCTCAAATGTCCTACATTCAGCAGGATCTCAGGGGGGGAGGTTACACATTGCTGCCTTCAATCTGTCATGGATGAAAATTTGTGATTTAATTCGATAGAAACGAAGACTCAACTTGAACGTGTCTGTCAGGCGACACATTCAAGCACACCAAATCCAAACTATTCATGACCACTTCATTTATTTTGTCACAGGCTCCTCAAAATAAGGTGTGTATTCTGTATTAAACTATTTTATGGTGGTATATAGTATATAGTATATATATATATATTGCCTGGACGCCCATTTTGTGTGAAGAAAGATGAGCAGGATGTTAGAAAGGGTTCACGTGACCCATTGCCTTCATGGCTGTAGCGTTGATGCTGACCGTTGACAGAGAGGTGTGCAGTGCGGTGTGGGCGGAGCCAGAGTGTTCGTTATCACCTCCGCAGGGCCGCAGTGGCAGAGGGGAGCCGATGTAATCGTTCTGATTCGGTCCGGGAGGCAGGATGGTTAATGGAGTGGTGGGGATTAGATTAGCAGGGGCTGCTGGGCAATGTAGTGTTTCTAATTGAGTTGGGAGGACGTCTGTGTGTTCTGTGTGTGCGTTCATGTCTTAAGCCTGTCCGTACAGCGGTTTATAAGCCTGCCAGGTACGATCACTTTTACGGGCGCTTCACACAAACACGCCCATGCAATCGTTGCCTCATAAATCTCACACAAACACACACACACACACACACACACACACACACACACACACACACACAGGCAACATGTGTCTTTACAGACAATCAGCCAGGTGCAGCTAAATGTTGCAGTATGGCTTTTGCCCCATGACACCAATGAAAGTAAATGGCAGCAGATGAACTGCGATTTCTAGAGCGTGGGGATAAAAACGACAATCAAAGTGACACTTACGCACAAGTGGATGCAGATGTGTTGAATACTTAGAGCCTGCCTGCAAACAAGCCGCAAAAGCTGCAGCTAATATCTGCTAAATATGGAGAGTGCTCTCATTGGGATGTTTTACAACAAGCTATTTCCTGTTAACCAACAGCTGCACTATCTGATGTGTAATATCTGTCCCGATATTGGCAACAACACTTCCTCCATCTGCAGTCCCTGGCAGAATTTAAAGGATTGTACAGGAATATTTGGGGACACGGGTAAAAAGATTAAAACAGAACCAGACAATGGTGAAAAAAGAGCCGCCAACCGGGGTCACCAACGGGTAACCACAGAGAGAGCAGTAGGGCTTTCCATACAGATAAATATGATTTAATCACATTTGTATTCTAGAGGGAACCCAGCATGGAATAATTGGAAAAGGATTACTGTTGGGTAGAAAGGGTGAGATAAAAATAAAGTAAGAAGAGAGGAAGCCAATGCAAAGTCAAATTAATTAATTTGACAAATGGAGAACAATTGGCTAAATATGAAACAAATGTTTAGGGCATAATGCAATAAAACAAACCTTTCAGCTCAGTCAAAAACAATTGTGAGGATTTATGTTGCATTTAATTTCCACTGGCTGTGATAACTTTACAGTTTTTCCACACAACGTTTTTTTAATTCAATTTATATCTGATACCCCTTGGGCATGATGTAAGTCACTTTCACACTGTGTCTTATAACACCGTTACGCAGATGACACCCAGTCGTATGTCTCACTTAGGATTCTTTAATAAAACGCTCTTGATGGCTTCTACAACTGAATGCTGATAAGTTCTGGTAATTTGTCCTGATCACATTTCAATCAGTAATCAGCAGCCTTCATTTCCTCTCGCCTCGACGACTGCTGCTCATTGTTTACTTGTCTTAATGATGCCCGTCTTCAAATGCTGCAGAACGTAACAGGACACTTTTAACAAACACTAGATATAGAGAACATGTCCGAATGGAGTTTCATTGGCTCCATAATCATTTTTAGAATAAATTCAGGATTCTGTGGTGTACTGTAGTTCGGCTCTGCTTAACATTTCAAATAATTTAACCCCTTATTCCTGACCAAGACCCCTCAAATCTGACAACACATTGTTCAATTCAAAGTTCTACTGTCCAGGATTTTAGCTCCAATACTGTAGAACTAAGTCCTCCTCAGCTGAGTCACTGGCACTTTTTAAATTCCTTCAAAAACCCTCTTGTATAGACTTTGTACAAACTTTACTTTTCCCCAATGGAGGCCTCCCGAGGATTGTCAAGTCATTACAGACACTGTTGCAAATCACTATCAGGAAAAAGGATGACGCCATGGCAAGGTAAGAGAAAGTAGGTGTGAGAAAGAGTAAATTCTAACAGTTAAAAAGTCACCTGGAGGAAAGAATATATTTATATAACGGAATGAGATAATCCGAGGATAGACATTTCAACACGGTTATCTAGGTACCACAACACGGTGTGTGAATGTGTATTACTGAAGTCTCAGTGAGACACTGCTGGAGTTATCTAGGTCAGAACGGATGAATTTTTAATTGTACTGTATTGAGCTGTATACAGTAATGATGGAACATAAAAAGCTTAAAAAAGCAGCTAATCTCATCTGATGAAAACCAATGCAGCTGCACGTCTTTGGTTCTTCTTGTTATAAATTAGATTTCTACAAATAATTGCAAATAATCCTCACGGCTGTAATTGCACAGCACCACTCCAACACACACGCATCCTTGCAGATACACACACCTTTCACACACTGAAGCTTCTGTCACATACTGGGTCACTGGGAAGGGAGCTACTTTGCATTACATAAAGGTAAGATCTGTCCATTATTTCTTCTCAGGCAGACAAACACAAAGGTCACTGGATATATTAGAGTTACATCATATGCGTCTTAGACCAGTGGCTCCAGGGGAGTGTCCATCAGAACATTCATATGTGCGTGTGCGATTATGAACATTTTTGCTTTTTCCCACAGAAGAATTCAGCAACAGAGAAAGGTAGCTGTGGGCGATGGACAGTACTTTCACCACTGATGAATAAAAGATTGCCAGTTGTATCACAAAGCCCCTGGTAACTGCAGTTGCTATCATTAAGCTGCTGTGGTACTGAGATAACAGAAAGTAATCTTAACACGCAACAAGACACTGTGGCGGAAAGCAAAATGCTAACGCTCACGATGGCAGCTAATATTTACCATCTTCCCAAACACACAGAGTACAGCTGAGACTGGTGGGAATGTTAGTTAGTTTTGCAAAGAATCGAACAAAATGGAATTTTGAGCTGATGAGGATGCGACATGAAAAATTGTTACAATTCACGATGTAATTGCGACTGTCCCCTCTTGTGGGATAAGTCCACTAATGGTCGTTTGGTCCTCGTCAATTAAGATTTCTCCAGTCAATTAGTACATTTTCTTTATATTTTTTCATGCTGAATGACTTCATCCCAAGAAACTCACCGTATTAAAAAGTGCAGGTTTTGCATGATTATTTGTGGAGAAAGTCATTTTTACAGATCTGTTGATTAAATCATTGAGTTTATTCGTCGAGAAAATGTTAAAGAGTGTCCGTCGACTAAGAACGTCTCTGGTCGACGACATCCCAACCGTGTGCCATAGAGAAATGTGGAATTTGTTTCTATAAGGGAGGTTTTAATTTCATGGTAGTTTGTATTTATATAAGAACCCCACATACAGTATGCATGTGTTTCTATTGCTGACACTTCCATAAATCAACACCAGACTGACTTCCCCTTCTCTCTCCTCCTCTGCAGTCCTTGCTGCTGATTCGTCAGGAGATGGTGGTTTCCCAGAAGAAGCTCGGCGACTTTTGTGAGGCTCTGAAGCAATACCTGAAGAACGTCTCCACTCAGAGAGACTGCTTTCAGTAAGTTTCCCTGCTGCTCCACATTCTCACAGCTGCTGCTGCTGCTGCAGAGAGCAGCGCCATAATCATTTTTAATATTTAATGTGCTCCGTTTTTAGTGTCAGGACCTCGCTGTTATTCTCACTTTATCAAGAACTACCTCAAATATTCCCTCCTCTGTTCTTTGATGTTCGCACGCACCATTTTAGTAGTTCATCGTCGCCTTTCCAAAATCTGAGAAAGAACTGCTCTAACTCCCAAGTGGTTTGGATCAGTGAGCCACTAATATCATATTGCATACCCCATGCGTATGATATTGCATCTTTAATATAGTCTAATATACACATACTGTATATATACATATTGTATTATAACATTCCTTTGCCTACAACTCTGAGCTTTAGGGTGCCGTGAAAAGGTGTAATATTCCAGAGAGATTTCTCCACATCCCAGACTCAATATCATGTATGCATAGTCCAGAGATGTATTCTGCATATGCCTTTGGCTAGACTCCCAAGTTGCGGCTCTGCTGCAACTCTTCTGTTTGTGTTGCAGCTTCTCCCTCCAGTTACTGCAGTCTCTACTTTGGGATTAGGGCTTAGCGAGGCTGGAAGACTCTATATCACACAGAAGGCATAGTGGAAGTGGGCAATACTTTTGGGGTAATGTTTTACAACATTGATTCATAGTGAAGGTAATCGGGGTGCAGACTCACCTACTCATGTACTCACGGACACACAGAGATGAGTTCGTAAAAAACATGAATTGTCCTTTAGGGGCAAAGTCAGAGTCCAGACTTCATTCTAGTTGAGGATTCCAGGCAGGACTTAAAAACAAGTCTGTTCACTCACAGTCCTCCCCATGCAACCTGACAGAGAGAGAGGGAAAAAGAATGGAGGGGAAAGCTTCCAGTATCCACAAAAACTAAAGGATGTAACTGCTGCCAAAAGTGCCTCAACTAAATATGGACCTCCCAACAGAATAGTGTAATAAAAATAGCCGTGGATATGGGGAGGGGGCAAATAAAGTATTCTGGCTGAAAGTTATTATTAACAGGTGATATATGAAGATAAAGTCTTGACAGAGTCTTTGTCGCTTGGACTCTACAGGGATATGCGTCTGCCCTGAGCAGCAGCAAGATAACCAACAAATGTACCAACAAGCCAAACATTTGAGAGGAACAAATCCTGAAATAATTTCTTGTAATAGTGCTACATTACAAAGGAAAATCTAGTGGTTCAAATGTGGGTGTACTGTTGATTTTGGATATTATTTACAATCAGTAACTTTGTCATTCATCCGTTTTCAAACACCATTTTGTGTAATTCTGGCCAAAATAATGAAAAATGTGTCAATGTCCAAATATTTATGGACCTAACTGTATATATATATATATATATATATGTGTACAGTCTAAATGGTAGTTCTTCCCTAAACCTACGGAGGGCACTGGGGGGACAGGCTGCTCTATCTGGAAAAATACCTTTAACAGAAATAACTTGAAGTGTGAGCTCCGCTGGAGGATATGATAAAGTGCTTTTTTCATTTCAACTCCATTGTTGTGGTGTACAGAGCCAAAATAATGAAAAATGTGTCAATGTCCAAATATTTATGGACCTAATTGTATATATAGACATATACAGTACTGTGCAAAAGTTTTAGGCAGGTGTGAAAAAATGCTGTAAACTAAGAATGCTTTCAAAAATAGAAGTGCTAGAAGTTTCTTTTGTTCGCTCACTTTGCATTTTGTTAATTGATGAAAATAAACTGTTAGCACTTCTATTTATATATTTTAATGTCATTTGTGAAATTATTATGACTCTTTATAATGAAATTATATTTCATCTTTTTTGTGAACCTAAGACCTTTGGTAAACTAATTTCAAGCACCAAAACAGTTTGACCAGGTGAGTAAAGGTATGTTTTCTCAAGATACATGAAGAATTTCAAAAATCGAGATTCAATTTTTCAGCTTTATGGCCATATTATGTCTTTACACGTTTGCCTTAGGACAATGGTGCCTCATTATATAGAGAGCTGAGATTGTTCTGCAATTTTTGATATACAACACATGAGTATGTATCATATGGAAGTGCCTTAAAAAGATGAATTTAAAGAAAATAGGGAAAATCAAGGAAATTACCTCATGGCTCCCAAGTGTTAAAGCTAGGATTTGTGTTACATATGTTGAAATTCTCATTACTTCCAGAAAGCAATCAGTACATAAAATGTTCCAATAAAAACAAATAGTTGGCCAACACTGGGCTGTTTTTTTTTTAGGTTGGACAAGTTTTGCTAGTTTCGCAACATTAGCAACCCCGGCTTGAATGGGATGAAGTTATTTTGATAGATGGCTCCTCTCCACTTTCCAAATATTATCAGATAGAATGGATACAATTCTGTTCAGAAAAAGTCATTTCGGGGTGAAATCCTTTTAAAGCCGCTCCATTTTCAGACATTGTCAACGAAAACTGGCGTTTCCCTCCCGCCAGCAGGTTCTGGTGTTCAAAGGGTAATGTGGGTCTGTGTGCGTCATGTCAGCTGCACAACTCTGTGCAGCCAAGACACCAGAATGGCTTCACAGGCGAGCTCCATCCCTGCGGCACTGGTCTGGTGACCCCAAGTCCACGAGCCAATGGGAAGGTAGTGGTGCCCGGATATGAGATGCATCACTTTCTTTAGGCCACACAAGTACAAAAGCTAAAAGGCTTCCGCTTTGTTGTTGAGAAGGAGAGGCTGACGGTGTCTTCTGGGTAAAAAACATACAATACCATGACTTTTTAATGACCCTAACTAGACATATTATTTATGACTTTTTTTAATATACTATACAATTACTTTTTGTAAACTTTTTTCACCTGTGACTACTACGACTTGTATACTATTCAATTTTTAAGTCAATTTTTATTACATAATAGTCTTTATTAGGGATGCAACGATACCATTTTTTACAAACCGATACGATACCGATATTTTTATTTGTGTACTTGCCGATACCGAGTACCGATACCGATACTTCTTAGATTTGGTCTCCATGAAAGTGCAATTAATTTGGAGGCAGATTTTATTTTATCCTCTGCAGATTATGTCAAGCCTATAGTACAAAATTAACAGAAGGCTATCCCAAGCTTTAAACTTCTTGTGGAAGTCCCTCTAATGTCGGACCATAAAACGCCCCCGTGTCCGGGTTCATAATGTAAGCGATAATATTAGGGATCGAGCAATTATATAGGAAGCTGTGTTCCAAGTTATGTTTCCGGTGCTTTTATTGTGGAGGGAGAAACGGAAAGGAAAAGAGTGGAATTGTGGGATATACGTGTGTGAAGGAGATAAAAAAGTGGTTCAAGTTACCCTGCAGCGTGTTTTCATTTTATTAGAATTACAAATATAGACACACAACAGACACTCGGCTACAATAATATCATCCGTAGCCGCACAACAGCGTCTGAATGAGGCCGCTGCCAGCGCTACTTCAGGTGGATCAGCAGCCGTTTGATTCAAACCGGCAGGACGGCGGTGATGACGCGCAGAGCTTCTCAATTATAGATGTATTAAATATGGAAAATTTCAACTCTCGCGTCTAACGTGCCGCCGGCGTAAATTTGCGTCTGTCGCAACCACACGCGTCTGTGCATAGACTTTACATGTAATCTGGTCGCGCGAAACATTTGCGTCGCGTTGGGACGGACTGATTACAAGTAACTCCGGGGCTGTCAGCCACTAACAAGAGCACTAATATGAGCACTAATATGTCATACACACGTATGCAACACCGGTTAATAAGCACAATATCGATAAAGTCTTGTATTGTACTCGCGTCTCACTTTTCTCCTGTCTATTGAAAGAAGTGAGCGCTGCGTAGCGAGGATCCAAGATGGCGGCTCCAGATTCTGCTGTTGAGACAAACTGGCCATCTGATTGGACGGCAAAACAACTTGGATAGCGTGATTGGCTGCTCAGAAGTTGAGACTGTTGAGACAGTTGAGACAGAGAAGAGTGTCTCCGGCTCCGCCACGGGGTTGCTTCTCCACAAAGCGCGACCAGTTTGTTGTAGTGAAATACTGTTGAGTGAGTATCGGTTCATTGGTATCGGCCATTGAAACCGATGCGAGTACTAGTATTTAACGCAGTATCGACCACCGATACCGATACCGATACCGGTATCGGTATCGGTGCATCCCTAGTCTTTATTATATACTTTACTGAGTTTTTTTATGACACACTTTTATGCTTTTTTAATGAAATTTATTTCTTAATTAATTAATTCCCTTTTTAATTTAAAAGGAGTTGTTGGGCTTGCTTTGAGAGCCAGGAGGCAAGTTATTAAAAGCCATGTGTTTACATGTAGGCTCTATGACACAATACACTACAGTGGTGTCACTACTGCAAACAATGTAAGTAATAGTCTGGAATGGACTTCATAATCCTCTTGACATGACAGAAATATTACTTTGATTACATCTGTAATGAAGCTCAGGTTGCCTGTTATAATCCGCCTGCTTTCACCGGAGAGACTCTGTGGAATTATTTACCAATGAGCTGTGTAGAAAACACTATAAGTCATAAACCTGAGACCTGAACTCATACCAGACTTTTAAAAATGTTCAAACAATGAAGAGATGATTTTTTGGGCGGCATTTTAGAGAGGTCTGGGCTTGCACAATGAAAACTGGAATGTAAAGTGTATTTGTAAAGTGTAAGTGTAACGTCATGCCAAAACAAGTACCAAAATGGACGGTGCTGCATCTGATCTGCATAATCACAACCTCAGCTGCTCCACTCCTCTCTCTGGGATGCCAAAAGACTGCTATTCACTTTTACTGGCACTAAATCAGAGGCCTTTGGGTTTTGTCAAAAACTCATATCTCGGGACATTGACATACATTGATTCATCTTTAGCGGTCCATGGTAATCGTGTATCAACTATTTAGACAGATGTCAAGATTGTAAACATTTAAATAAAGAGAATACAGTTAAGAGGACACGTAATCAACAAAACTAAAAGACGCAGAGCGTCAACCCGATCCTTGTTCAAAGCGAGTCAATATCTATATATTAAGAATGGATTAAATGGCAATGTGCAATGGGAAAAGGGCCACTCGTAGTGACAAACGGCAGACATTTACAGCAAGACGCATCGATACTGGACCAGAGGCAATATGGAGCCCTTGTTCATTACAGCGGCACGTGCCCTTTAACGTGCCTCAGGGAATTGAGCAGAATTGAGCAGTAACATCCAACATGGTTCCATTAGGTTATTATAGTTTATTTAATTGTTTTTAAATCTGGGATGCAATCTTCAAGCCCTCATCATTGTGTCCTGTGCTTTGGCATCCATATTGTGCAGGATGAGGAAACAATTCACCATCTTTTCCTCCTGAAATCCAAACTATTATTGTGTGTACGTTTTACCTTCAATAATATGTCTTTCATGAGTACCTGCCATGACTTATGTGTCCTCACATCTCATGTCCTGACATCCTCCATCTTTCTTCTCTTGTACTCCTTTGCACCTACTCCACCTCTTCTGGGATGTCGCATCTTTCCCTCACCATCCACCGATACTGTATATATCTACTTCTTTCCTCCCCCTTCCTCCCTCCTTGATACACTTACCATTCTGTCATATCTCTCACTTCCTCACGTGTCACCTTTCTTATTATCCACTCATTGCCATTCTCCTCTTTCTCCGCTCCAGTGTGACTGCTGTGCGTCTGCCGGACGGTTTATCCTTTGTCGTCTATGAGTTCTGGGATGGAGAGGAGGAGTGGAAGAGGTGAGTTTTCAGTCACATGTAAGCCCTGTCTTATATCTGTCACTTGTGCCAGTATTAAGAGTGATTTTATTTTATTTTATTTGCTTGTGTGAACAAGCTTGTAAAAGAAATAATAAAGAAACATAGAAGTAGCAGTCTTGCTGTGACAGTAAAAATGAGAGAAATTCGCAGGCAGAATGATATATCTGTAAATGTGGAGACTGCTGCAAAATGTTGAATTCCTAATGCACCTTAAAAGTATTAAACACCATTACTGATTGTGGACATTCATTTTGTTTCTGAAAATGCCTCCTCGTCAGCATTCTGGCTCCTCGAAAGTTTTTTTTTTCTTCTTCTTTTCTTTTCGAGCTGAGCATGCCGTTTCTTCCTGCCATTGTATCTCATTGATTGGCGATGGCCAAATAAAGAGAGCACTCAGTTGGCTTCCATTACTGTCATGTGCCTGTTGGAAAGAAGAATTCCTCCACGCTCATTTAATTAGCGTTCGTCATCCATTCGCTCGCCCCAGAGTTGCTGAAGCACTTGAGTTGCGTCAGGTCATCATGATTAAGTGATGGTGCTGGTGCTGGGCACGGGGAGCGGCTGCTGATGTAGCTGCCTGCTGATCTGAGTTTCTGCTCCACTGCTCACAGCATCCAACTGCCATAAATATTTCAACTCTTACAGTAAAGGCTGACGGCCGTGCTAAGCGGTTCAAGGCCATGTGTGCTTGCGGGCATTTACGAGTGGCCATGCAGATGCGTTCGCCAATACACATACATATTGTGCAAGTAGCTAAATATGTGTGTGTGTGTGTGTGTGTGTGTGTGTGTGTGTGTGTGTGTGTGTGTCTGTGTGTCTGTGTACTCGCTCTAACTCTCTTTTCTGATCCCAGGCACCTCCAGTCGGCCCCCAACAAAGCCTTTCAGCATGTGAAGGTGGATACACTGTGCCAGCCGGAGGCGATGTCCTCTGTAGCCGTGCCAGGTCAGTGGAGAAATACTACCGAGTCAAAACAGAAGAATCCATTTTTTATGATCAGTCAAAGGAGCAGTTTCACGTCGCGTTCAGGTCACCATCGGTCATGGGGAATACATTGCCTGTGGACCATTTCTTTTGAGTTAAATAACAAAACACATGTTGCATTATGGGTGTGTACGTTTAGAATGCAGTGTATTTTAGAGAGTGAGCCACACGAGTACCTCCGTTAGCTGCCAACTGTGCAGCAGGTTCATTGCACCACTCACTCAAACAAATGGCTCAGTCAAGCGAGGATTTGTGGTTCTTATTTTATTTCCACACAGAGTAGAACAATAACTAAACTGTACAGTATTACAGTCTCAAGTAGATGGCAGTGAAAAACAAATTCACCCTCAGAGGCTGAAGGAGTCATAGAAGAAATCAAGCAATTAGAAACACCTGCTATTGACCTGCTATTAAAGAGACGTAGCTTGATATTATTTTTTTATGGTTCCTGTTTGATCAAATTTGTTCGGGAATGAACAGGAACACATTCATGACAAAATCAGTGATAAGAGAATATAATATTTAGTATTAGTCTTATACTATTCCTTTCAATCTCATCAAAAAGAACAGATGTGTTTATATTACGTGATAACCATCTGTGGGTTCTGCTATAGTTGCATTGCAGGTGTAAATAATATTCAGGCTGAATCCGGCATTTCATAAACTCACAATGTGTGGTGTGAGGTTTAATTAATTATTGGTTTAGTTTGTAAAATATCAGAAAAATATTGTTACCAGAGAAATAGCTCATACCAACTGTCCAAACCCAAAGGTATTCAATATAATAAAGATATAAAGCTGAGAAGATCCACAAATGCTCACATATGAGAAGCTGAAAACAGGGAACGTTTGGCATTTTCTTTTTTCTCTTGATAAATTACTTTTAATGATAAAGATAATTGATAACCATTAAAGATGTCAGCACTGAATGTAAAACAATAGGACAAAACAGAAGAGAAGTTTGTCAGTAATGAACAGGAGAGAAAAAAGGAAATGATGAAAAAACTTCAGAACAGAGCTGCATGACAGCACATTCTCCTCGTAATCCTGGGAAATGTATTAGTGTTCAGGCGGTAAGGCTGGCTGCGTAATTACTTGGAGCTCAAGGCATTCTTAACAACTAAAGCAGCCTGGCACCGTTCACAGCGACCGACACTGGCAAGCATCCACGCATGAGCTGCCGGTGACTTGAGGTGACGCTTGACGCTTTTTATCGTCAAACCCTCTCCTCGATCCCTGACTTCTTTCTTTCTTTCTTTCCTCCTCAATTCCTCCTCATCTCCTTCGAACCGTTTCTTCTGGCTCCCTTGGGTGCCTCTCTGTCTGCACTCCCCTCTGGGCCTCGTTTTCGTTCTCTCTCACCTCCGTCTGACTTGTCATCACTGTCTTTCCGTTTGCAGCCGCCTGGTGCAGCGTGAACCGGGACTGAGCATGAAGATATTCAACGACACACCACGACTCCTGGACACTCCCCTCTTCCTCTCAAACTACCCCTCCATCCCTAAAAACCTTCCCCCTGCATTTCACCCCCTCCTTCCTCTTTCAACCCTCACATTCCTCAACTCTTTTTGTAAGTACATGTTTACACAGTGCAAATGAATGGTGTCAACTGCGGTGAAAATTGAACAAACAGTGCATTTTACAGTGTGAGATTTCTAATTTTGCTGGCTCAAGATATTGGATTGTGTAACGTTCATGTTTCAAGTAGTGAGCCACTGAGTTTGTCATGTAGCAAGGGCCCTGGCATTGAGTTTTTCCATGTAGCAGTAACTGTTTTGGGGGAGAGAATTTCGGATTGTGGCTCTTTTTTCACTCCTGTCAGGATTGACCACAGGTAGCGCATCTAGTTAGCCATTATTTCATAGTAGCTGCTCATTCCACATTTGCTCCCATACAGCGTTCTCATGACAACATTTTGGTTCTCACATTACTCCCACATCAGCCATTCTGCCCTCACGTTGAGGAAATGAGGGCCGTCTACACACCTCGTTGCCAGGTTAGCTCCCAATCTCAGGAAAAATTAACGCTTGAGTTTAGCTTGAAGGTTAGCTAACTCCCTAGCTAGCTGTCAAATGTACTTTTCTGAGTCTCTAAGTACAACAAGAGCAGTTTATGATTGGCTCTGCTCTGATATGGACAAGTGCTAGCCAGAGCTAGCAGAAAACTGTATTATCACAAATCTACTTTGCCCAGAAACTTGATAAAACATTCATACATACAATTTCGACGCACATAATGTTCATTTAACAGTTCCCCAATATTACTTGAAGACAGCACTATTTTTACACTCCGGGGGTTACAATCGTAACTTTATATTTTAGACGCTTACTGATTTTCCTCATCAGGTAAGCTATATTCATGTATAATGGCTGCTGTGGGAGTAACGTTTGTCATGGTAGGAACTTATAATCATGTGTAAACACAGCACGTGTTTTTAATGAGCAACAGAAGCCGAAACCCAAATCTCTGTGAAGCCACGTTTCATGATTAATCCCGGCATGAGATGGTGAAATCACCTGGCACCAACGACCAGCCAATGGGAGAGGGTCGGTTCAGTACACTGAAAGATGTAAGTCTTCACAAATATTTGGGTAAGTAGATGATTCTGATCAACAGACACGTAGAGATTTGGTTAATTGTTCATATTTTCTCCACGTAGCTTTTATTCCATGAAACTTTGGGGTTGACCCTCCGAGCAGGGTCACGGAGGCGGTGAGCTGAATAGATCGTTTTGCTGTCAAGGGATAATTTGTGACTTAGACAAGAGTCTGCTGCTACCTTGAGACAGAAGAGACTAAGTAGAGAGATGAGGGCAGTGCCTCACTGTTCTCCATGCAGCTAAAGTTTGCTTTATTTCTGCCTTCTGTTTGTGTATTCCGTGTCTGAATTGGCGGTGGGTAGCTTATATTAGCTGTGTAAGTCTAGTAGAGATTGTACATATGAAAATGTGGTTCTATTAGGATTATATTTGTATTTATGGACATCTTTTAGTGCTATGGTGCAAAGTTTTCCTCAGTGGAGGTAACAGCGGCTCTGTCGGCGCTGCGGCTTCTCATAACGGTTTGTTTGAATCCGAATATCGACCATCAGAAACTTTAACCCATCTGAATGACATTGAATACGAAGCCTTAAACATCACAACATGGTAGAGGAACTGTTAAGGGTTTTCAAAAGGTGACTTTTTCTTTTCTTGCCGGTGTGATGTAAACTCCCAAGAAGCAGGGAAACGCCCACCAGTGGTCTTTCATTGTGGACCTCTCGGCATCAGACTACACAACACCAATTTTGTGTTGCATTGACATATTGCTGATACAAAAGGGTTTCTGCAATTCATTAGATCTCTGTACATCAAAACGTCTTCAGTTCACAACATATCACTGGAGAAATTACTTAGAAGGACTTCACATCGCTTAGCAAACTGTAGCTGATAGATCGACCACCTCAGCATCAATATCTCTAACACACAATGATCATGTATATTGTCACTATCACCCCCAACTATAGGAGACCAAGGTTCTCAATACCTATGACTTAACTGGAGGTCATTAAAGAAACGTGAGCGCTGTCACAATCAAATGCTGGATGGGTCTAATCGGCTGGGTCTGGTTTATCAAACAATAAGAAAAACACCAAAGTGTGAAAAAGGTGTTCACACAAGTGTTTTTTAACACTTAAAGGGGCTCACAGTACAAAAGAAGGTAAATCTTGGACTCCTGTGCATACTCCTCACATTTACCTCAGTTCTTTCCACAAACTCTGTAGTATATTGTGTGACTACAAACTGACTAAATTAGCAACACTTCTTTCTTTCAGCCCAATTGATGCTGAAAAACTGTAATTGGGTAACCAAAACCGAGTTGCTCAAATTCTTTCGCCACATTTTGTGTGTCCGGCCAATCCTGCGCTCTTGACCCATCCCAGCATCTGTTGTGAACAGCCTCGACCCTTTGGCACAAATCTCAATCAACCACTCACCCTGGGATGACCCTGAGGTTGTAGTCAGTTCAAAATGGCTTGACTCAATCCCCCAGACGCCTCACCTTACCTCACCCCCACAAACACCACTATGAGCCCACCACTGTAATACAATCAGACTCTCACTCAGAAAGCACAATGTAAAAATGAGTGAATATTGTGACTTGAAGATAGAGTATATTAGAGGTTATTGAGTATGATGAGAGTATTTGAAGACACGTATAGTGTTATTGTTTTATCTGGTTAAAGATGCGTTGATGAGTCACTCTTTCTTTATAGCTCTAGCTATCCTTTCAAAGGTGCCATCTTGCCATCCCACCTCACGGTTGAATCTATGTTCTCTATTTTCACATGTGAATGACAGCCAGCCTGTCATCTGCCAATACTGTGGTAGCAGTGAGTGGGGATCCAGCTACATGGATACCAATATTGATCTAGCGCCGCGCTGGGCTGCATTGAGCAGGGCAGGACCGTGTGGAAAGTGGAAGTGTTGAATATTATTACATATACTGTAAAAGAAATAGGTATGACAGTAGTCTTATAGAACAGGCATGCAAATGCGTTGCTGCTTTATCTGTGAAATGTCTCTACTAATCTCTGTGTCTGTGTTAAAGGCACCCTGTGGAGTTTTTGACCACTAGTAGCGCTGTAGAGCAACGTTTTACTGATTTGTTTGAATGGTGCAGGCCACACAGGCCAACAAAACGCAAAGACAAAGGCTGCTGGCAAACATGGACGTAAACAATGCGATTTAAAAAACAAATCTAAAATGGCTTCGCTACCCTTTATGAGAAGGAAAATGCATTCAACTCCTTTGACCTCAAGGAATCACACAATAGGGCTGTTGTGTCACCTAGCACCCAACTAGCTGCAGTTTAGGGTCCGGCGAAAACAGAACTCGAAGGGTTTTAAAAACGCAGCTACGTGATGAACTGGAGATAACCTGCAGAGTTTAAAGAAGTTACCTCAAGATCTGCGCAATGCAGGTTGTTCAGAGGAATGGTAAATGGACTTGTACTTGTACTGTATAGCGCTTTTCTAATCCTACAACCACTCAAAGCGCTTTAACGCAACACGCCGTTCCTCCACTCACACATTGATGACGGGGTCTGCCATGCGAGGTGCCTCCTGCCCATCAGGACTAAACACATTCAGGCACCGGTGGCACAGCCTTTGGAGCCTTTGGCAGCAGTTTTCGGGTTAGGTGTCTTACCCAAGGACACATCGACGTGGAGCCGGGGATCAAACCGCCGATCCTCTGATTGAAAGATAACCCGCTCTACCTCTACCGCCCCCACACAACATCACTAACCACTTCAGTCAGCAGCTAAGCAAAAATAAAAATAGAAAAACGCCACTAAACTATACCATTACCTCAAACAATCAGTAGACCCCTTTCCCACCCTTGATCTAGTATCGAGAATCAATAACAACATATTTTATCTGGCATAACATCCTATCATAGGCCTCGTCCTTGATTATTGTTCTGCAGTGGGTGCAGAATGCAGCAGCAGCAGAAACCATATCTCCCTTTATGGCTCCCTATAGAGTTCAGTTTATGATTTTTGAAGTTACTTTCAAAGTCGTCCTGATTTTTTAAGGATTAAGGATCGGAGAAATCTTAAATCTTAAATCACGTCTGCAGCAGGTTTTAATTAAACCTCAGATTCCTACAGTGATTTCAATCTCAGTTTTCTGAGGACGCAGCCTTTAAGAGATTTAAGAGACCACGTGACTTTGTTCCAGCTAACACAGGTTTAAACCCGCCCTGAACCTCAAACTGCAGCTAAGCCAACCACAGGGCAACAGTGAGAGACGCCGAACGCAACTCGGACTTTGGCTTGTTTCCAAGAAAGCTCCACAGGGCACCTTTAATCTTTCACTTCTTAAAAAAGAAAAAAAAAGTATATATATATATATATATACTACTTGCACTCCTGTGCCAAATCCTTGTTTGCGTTGCAGAAGGAACTGCTGTATTCTGAATAAAAACATAAAGCCATATTGCATGGATTGATGTTTACATGTCAGTGACTTACTATACTGATAGCCATAGTTTTACAGTACTCGAGTGCTCAGCTGAATGCAGCCCACACGCTCTAATCGGGGGTTTCTTTCCTGTACATTGTGCCCAGCTTGGTTGGGTTTGTGTATATGAGGTAGATAGCGAGTGACCCGTCAGAAATGCCAATACTGTTTCCTATTGATACATTCCTGAATGTCCCTCAGACTGTGCAACCTGTTCTTTTCTATTCTCCTACTCCCCAGTGCAACCTGTGCTTCGCCAGCCAAGGGAAGAGTTATGCCGTTGAGATCCCTGGCAACGTGAACAGATGCGCGGTAAGGCCTTCCTGTAAGCAGCAGCAGCAGCAGTTTGCTGTGGCTGCAGGGAAGCTGGTGAACAGGAAGCGTGTCACCAGGTTTACCTCATGATAACAAGCCAATCAGGAATTTGCCGAGCAGATCACGGCCATAACTCTTCCCTTCTGTGGCTGTGTTCTTTTTCTATCCTTCAACTGAGTGCATGTCAACTGAATGTCCAGTAACTTCTTTGCTGTAGTATTAGGGCCATGCTACTCTTCAATGGGTTTTGTGCATTTCTTACCTTCTTTCTTTTCTAGTATTCCTATGAAGGAGACAGAGACTAAAATCTATTATATAATATATATATATATGACTAGAAAAATGGCATTTAAGAATGAACATTCACTTTTATGGCAATGTTTAATGAAATATTAATTCTTAATGTATGTTTCAGTAAAAACAGCTTTCTCTTAAGTGTAGAGACTTCATGCAGGGATGCAAGTATTATATTTGGTCTTTAAGGAATTATCTTGTTGAAATTCTAGATGATGTAGAGTGATGCAATTCAATAAAACTATAAAACTGAAAACGGTGGCTTTTGATTTGAAAACCCGTCCGCTTCACATTGTTTCATGCTGAAAGGTTCCGGCAGATCTGGGATCTGTTTGAACTTTCAGTCATCCTGCGGTGGCGTTTCTGTCCCAGATTCAAGTCCAAGCCTCCTGCATCACAAATGTTTGCGTTACGGTTTGAAAAGCGTTCGAATGGGTGAGCTATAAACCATCCAGCTACAACCCAACAAGCACAGGACGGGTGCAGCCTCAGTGAAAGGGAGCATGTTCAGCGTATTGGTCATGGTTACAGCGCGTCCCAAACCCATTCTAAAAGCAGATTTTGCACACTAAATACTGGGAAGGATACAGGGGAAGAACCAGGACCAGGACTCAACGGGGGTTTTATTTTTCTTTTGTCCAAAGGTTCCTCGCATTAGCTTCAAGTAAAACTCTTCCCTGTATAAAGAAAATAAAAAATAAAATCCCACATTCAAGATTTTACTCAAACGCACAATGAATAGGATTTTTCTGTTAGACGAGGATTTGAGGTGTCCGCTTGGGTGGGAAAGCCAATAAAAGATCAAAGATTGTTGTCTTTGTCTGCTTGGTTTTTTGTTTTGCTTATCTTTGCGTTAGAGGGAATATTTCATTATCACATAATCACATTATCACATTTAATTTCACAGCTGGTTTCCACTCGATTGTGAATGTCGGTGAGACACATAAGTCTCTAATAGATCTTAAAAGAAGTTTAATAATAATCATTTTTTTAAATCTCTGTCTCTTTTTTATACATGCAATACTTAGAACCAGGGGTCGAGGGCTAAATATAGCTGCGCTCGAGGCCAGAGCAACAGCTGGTTCAAGGCTTTATGAGAGCAAACAGACGCACAGTCAAAAGAGGTTTTCATATAAAACTTATTTTATTCTATTACCTTTTCATTAACTTCACATTCACTGTTAACGTGACTACTTTGATTGAGTGCAACACTTTTTTTTTATGAACAATCAAAAGAAATAACATGACTTATTCACATCCATACAGAGACATCCAGAAATCCCCCTCCCTCCACGTTTGTTGTGGCACCCTCAAGCAACCTCCGTCGAACCCAAGTCTGACTGAGACATTAAGTCCCGCCCACAGTTTATAACTTGTGTAATGGCAGCATGTCAGAAAAACCATGCAGTACAATGTGCCCGAGAGCTTTAACCAACCACAGACGCATTTACAGACCCCTGATTGTTCTCCCCCTCCGGTGTATGAAGCCGTCTCTCTGGGGCTCAACACGAGAAGCCAGCAGGAGTCTTGGAAACATTCCCAAACAGGCCTCCTCCATCTCATGATCCAGTGGTAACTGGCTTATTGCACCATGTTTGGCACACTTTAAATTTCATATCGCCGTAACGTTATTCTTGGTTTAATGTTGCACTACTGATGATTGAATATTATACCCAAAGTAGAAAAAAAAAAAAAACGAACGTGTCTTCAACGCCATGCCCTTTATGAGTTTAAGCTCCTTCTCTGACCCACACACTGTGTGTGTTAACGTGTTCGTGATGCGGGCGGGTCTAATGCGCACATGCTCAAATAAAAGTGACAGGAGATCCACTGCAATATGAACAAACTGCAGAAATACGTGAGGATGTCAGATCCTCTCAACACGGAGCTTGTGGTCGATGCAACCAGAACAATTAACCCGCATGAAAGCGACACACCTTGACCATGACGGAGGAAGGCTTTCTTTACTGGGTTTAGTCCGTAGTTGCAAGTTTTCAAAAGGAGCCACTTGAGAGGTCAGGGGTTGGGTCCATTTTTCAAGTCCACGGCGGCCATAATTCCCCATGAACTCTTTAAGGGGAAGACGAAAGGGGTTGTGATCTGGGTCACCCACCGCCTGTGAAACCCCGTCAGGGAGGAGGGACGGTCAGATCTTTCCGAGGACCTGCATCACGGCGGAGGTGGTGCTCTGGCCGAAGATGAAAGCGCCGCAGAGCAGAGTCACCGCCCCCCACACCGTGAGCACGACTCTGGAGAGGAGCAGGCACACGAGACAAAGGGAAGGACAACATTTAATAACTGAAGCAAACGTTGCAAGCATCTCTCAAATCAGTCAGTAAAAAAAAGAGAAAAAAAGAAAAATCATCCTTTAGTCCATCTCAGTATTTACAGTGTCGCCATGAATGTACAGACAGCCGCCACTGGGTCACTTTGATACTGAAGGACTTTAAAAAGGAGAATCTTTTGTAGTCAGATTATTTGGATGTATTTGGATCTCACGGAACAAACGCGCTTCCTTTTTATTAAATGTATCAATCCACTTCCGGGTGTGTAGTCCTAATAACTACGTATTTTAACAGTCTTACACTCGATTTTCTGTTTTCTGAAATAAGGTCCCCTTGGTGGTTCATCGGAAGGGGCAGTGCTTCACCTCTCTATACGTTCATGTGGTTGACAGTGATTAACACAATCAGACCAAAACATATTGACAAAGTATCTGGAAGAACAAACACCACTACCAGCGCAAAAATAAAAAACACTTTCACAGGTTTCTTAGCGTATTTCACTGCATTTCATTCTCTGTCTCTCAAGGAATTGCTCGGATCTTCCCCCAGACGTGCATTTACAACACATTAAAACCAATGAAGTTGGTTCTCACCTGGTTTTACAGGACACCGGCTCCGACTGCATGGCAAACATCAAACAGAGCCCTGTCCAAAACACATCACAGGGGTGTAAAGGGTGGAAGGGCCGCCAGCAGCAGATAGAGGCTACGACTCGGTCAGCGAAGGGTTACCTGGGAAGATGAAGATGAAGAAGGCGCTGATCCCTCCGATGACACTGATGACCTTGCTGATGTCCGGCACGTACGAGGCGATGAGCAGCGTCGCCGTTACCCACAGCACCGTCAGCACGTAGCGGCTGCGGCTCTCAAACTCCGCCGTCACCGCGCCGCCCCGCCTCCGCCGCCAGCTCAGCAGGGGGTCCTGGATCACTGATCTGGTGGGAAGGAGTGTGTGTGTGTGTTTTTTTGATCAAGCAGTATGATCAATCAGCCAAAACATAGTCCTCTGAAAACATTGTAACCCGGGCAGAGAATGTAAGGACCATAGAGGTTCTGTGTACGACTCTATTTACTTTAAATAAAACTCCTCCTACAGGGAGCTTTTCTCCAAACTTTCAGATGCTTTGGATCATCTAATTGAAGTGGAAAAGGTTTTTTTTTAAAAGATGTTAACCGGGGTGATAGCCACGGCTGTGTGCCTGACCTGCCCAGCAGCAGGATGATGGGATAGATGGTGATGATGGAAATGCCAAACAGCAGCCGGGCGATGAGCATCAGAATGTCATCGCCGGTGTACGACATCAGAATGTCGGCCTTCACGTCCTTCCCAAATGTCAGGTACCCATAAGCCCCTGCAACAGAGGAAGGAGGAACCTCAACACCAACAGAAGCGCGCCAACATTCTCCCAACGGCGACGCTAACATGCAGGTACGTTCCCCATCTTAGCTCAGCCTGCTGACATTTCTGATTGGCCCTAAACACAACATGTGGCGGAGGAGGAACAGACTTCTTCCGCATCAAAACCACCCTGAACACCCCTCCGGATGCTTCCTCTTGTGCAGAAGAGAGATAATCGGGTGCATTCGAATCGTGGAACAAGTGTGTTTAGAGGTTCAGTAGGAGCTCGTCCGACCTGTGAGGGAGTAGATGACGAGACAAAAGATCATGGAGACCACGGAGATGAAGACCCAGTGAGAGAGCCGCTGGTTCTCCATGCTGCTGTAGATGGTGATGGACGCCTCGTGGCACTGGAATAAAACACAAGGGGTTTGAAAAGGTGATCTCTGTTTGGTTCAAATCTAGAAGCGTATATGGAAACTATAACTATAAAATATGAATGCAGAATCTGTCAACTGAGAACGACCGGTTTTCAGCTCATCGGCCGATTTCAGATGTGGTCAAATGTGATTTTGTAAAATTAAAATTTTGGAAGGAAACTTGAATAAATCCAGTTTTTTTAATGGGGATGCTTCATGGCAAAATAAAAAAATTTACTAGAGCAGAAATTATGACCTGTTCAACTTCCAACTCAGCCTTTTGAAATACATATAAAAAAAATATTAATTCCTAGATGTTTTCTTTCTTTTTAATACAATAAAGTGTGTGTTTTCATACAAATTAACTATTGATGACAATGACAAATTATTTTCGTGACAGTGGTTAAAAAATGAAAATGTCAGTCTGGAGACTTGCTGTCAATGTTAAGCTCTTAAAAAGAAACATAATTAACATAAACGGACAAGAAAATTGCAATCAGTGCGTCTCTAATTGGAAGCGGTTTGGTTTCCGTTTGTAGAACGAGTAGTGATGCTCCGAATCGTTTGAGCGTAGTCTGTATTGGACCCAATGCATTCTGGGAGCCCATGGGACAACAGCTTTTAAATTGCTTTTTTAAAATATACATACAGTGTAAATCGGCTACTTGTTTCATGATCCAGTTGCAGACGTCGCCTCTCAACATTCGTGCGTCTAATTGTTGCAAATTGGACCGTCACCATTGGCCGGCACGTGAAGAGCAAGTCTTGGCTCGGCTGTCCGATATCCGTCTGCCGGCTCCACCTGAACGTTGCCCCCGAGAGGCTAAACCGACCGGTAGTCGCCTGGTTCCGAGATCTGGTCGGATTAAACTCCCGAGACAGGCGGATCAAAGCGGAGAGCTGCTGCTGGTCGCACAGATTGTGTGGCTCTCTAACAGCCGGCCTGAGGTTTTCCTCATCCGTCTGGAGCTCACGGGGGAAGGTGAGGATCCAAAAGTCTTATTTTCTGTGATCTCTCTGCCGGTGCGATGAACCGAGATGAGATGGGGAATTAAATGAAGACTGTGGGCGCCGAGTGGCACGATGGGGTGAGTTAAACAATCCCAGAGGTCAGGATACGGAGTCTCGTCCCCACTTGATCCCAGCTGCCATCGCCTGGTTTTAAATCCCTCTTCCTCTCTCCTCCTCCTCCTCCACTCCTCTCAGGATCTCATCAGCTCTCTTTTCAACCCTTTGCGGCGCAATCACTCACCCAGAGGAAAGCGCGTGTCCATGTGTGTGCGTTTGTGCGACAGGACATGCATCAGTCCGCTTGTGCTTTCTCCTCCTTTTATTAAACCCTGCCCCCTCAGGGGGTTACCTTGGCAACTTGGTGAGTTACACATCAGTCCGTCTTGCTTTAGATCGACAGAATGAACGC
The DNA here is from genome assembly GCA_023566465.1 of Cottus gobio. NCBI lineage: Eukaryota > Metazoa > Chordata > Actinopteri > Perciformes > Cottidae > Cottus > Cottus gobio. Next base: position 6,976,788 of record CM042223.1, on the reverse strand, counting down.
TCATCGTGGACCCCAGCCGGCTTTTAAATATGAAAAGCACGCTCTCGGAGAGATCCTGCGGACCTTTACTACACTTTAACACACACACACACACAATAACAGAAGGCCTAGTTATATAAGACGTCTATTATTATTATTATTACTATTGTAGTGTCAAAACTGATGACCATTTCTGTTCCTCCAGAGCTCTGAAGCCCACCCTACTGTAATGCTGTTTGCTCTCATCGCTTTGGAGAAGTTCTCCCAGACCAGAGAGTTCACTTGGTGTATTTTCAGGCCAGTTCATATTGAAGATTCATGATGAGTCGGTTGAAATCTTGTGACATCTTGTGACTTTCTTGCAAAACAAAACGCAAAGATCAAACAGAAAGTGCCCTTATCAAAGGAATGCCATGACAACAGGCAAGTCTCAACTTCTGTTTTGTAGATCTTCCCTGTTGTTAGCCAACTTTCGCATATTAACAAAATGATGCTGCGACGTAAAGACACAGATGTGCTGTTCATCAACAGTTCCAAACGCGTTAACCGGGTCTACGAGGACAACCAATGTTGAACTCACCTGGAAACCAAAGCAGATGGTCGGTATGACGCTGAACATGGAGGACCAGGAGCCGATCCTGCACAGACAGGAGGAGATGCAACAGGCTTTTTTATTTTGTTTTTCACAAATGTCAGGAGGTGAAGCAGAAACCAGCAATTATTAGGGCAATGCTCATAATGCCGTGGCATTTAGGAAAACTTCACCAGAGAGTTCAGCCGTCAATCACAGGGTTTGTGTGTGTGTGTGTGTGTGTGTGTGTGTGTGGGGAGCGGGGGGAGGGGTTGTCTGTCACCGTAGTCTGAGATTGATGCTTTTAATGGTTTTATGTGAAGCACTTTGAATCGCCTTGTTGTTGAAATGTGCTATACAAATGTGTGTGCTTGTGTGCGTGTGTCTGTGTGTGTGTGTCTGTGTGTGTGTGTGTGTGTGTGTGTGTGTGTGTGTGTGTGTGTGTGTGTGTGTGTGTGTGTGTGTGTGTGTGTGTGTGTGTGTGTGTGTGTGTGTGTGTGTGTGTGTGTGTGTGTGTGTGTGTGTGTACGCTGTCCCGGGTGCTGTAGGGAAAAGGAGGGGCTCAGGTATTTTACTTCCGGCCTATGTGTTGGCACAGGCTCCTGTCTATGTATTCGTTTATAGACCTCCAGAGGAGCAAATTAGTTTTTATGGGTTAACGCTATCAATTATCTGACGTGATTATTGAACAGCCGTTTTTGTGTCAATAAAAAAAAGGTACTTGAATAGCATGAAATAAATACTGTGAAAGACAACGTTTGTTGTGCGAGACAGAAAACAAGCAAGTTAACTACAGCATTGAGAGTCCATTGCACTCCTGGACCCAATTAAAACCCTAACCCTAACCCTCTCTAGACCCATTTTGACTTCACGAGCAGTTTGTGATCAGTGGAGCAAATGGATAGTTTGGAGTCCTGGATACCATCATTTGTGTCTTCACACACACACACACACACACACACACACACACACACACACACACAAATACTTACCCACTGGTGTAGAGAGGCGAGATGTGAACCACAGCAGAAGGCGTGGCGTGGTATTTGACGATAATGGCGATGGTCAGGTAGGTAGCAGCCAGAGTGCCAAGACCACTGTGGGGAGGACGAAGCGGACAGAAGTCAGACACTCGCTGAGGCGTTCAGGTCAGAAGTGCAATGGATGACTGGAAAGTCCCCGTATCGGTGTGAGGGTCCTGGGACAGAGGATGTCGGATGTGTACTGACTGCAAAGCCCTCTGTGGCAAACGTGTGATTTTGGGACTGTACGAAATAAATTGATTTGAAAATGTTTGGACACCTAGATTGTTCAGGCGGTGTTGAGCTGCTCTTCAATAAGATATGTTGTGTATAAATTAGACATTTTGAAATGTAGGTGGCACTCGAGAAAAGCTTCTCAAAAATATACATTTAGCTGACGCTTTTATCCAAAGTGACTTACATGATATACAGTAGACAGTAGACACAGCAACGGTGAGCAATTATGGTTAAGTGTCTTGCTCAAGGACACAACGACATGGACTGGGGGAGCCGGGGATCGAACCACCGATCCTCTGATTGAAAGACAGACCTGCTAACCACTGATCCACAGTCGCCCCATATATGAAGTATATGCATGAGATTAGATTTTTTAATCCCACTTTGTGGAAATCTGGGTTTTAGCTTTTGACTTATATTGTTATGCATCGCAGTGTTGGTGAAGAGGAGGTTTTGAGCCAATGGAGGAGCACCACATAGAAAGGCTAAGTGGTCACTAAAGCTATTGGGTACCAAAGATATTTAAAATTAGGTTTTTAAGTTGTTTTTTCTTCATTAAAATACTTTTTGTTTTTGTTTTATTAAACTTTAAATTACATTTTAGATGTTAATTTGTTAGTGTTATGAAATTGTATTATTTTATATAACCCTTTGGTCGAGAATAAGACAGGAAAACAACTGCTGGCCAGATTTGCCTTTAGATGTATAGTCTAATAATAATCTGATACTATAATAATGAATATACGAAACAATCGGACCCATGGACCGACCCCGTGTGACATGGGTCAGCTGACCTGATGTATTTCTGAATGCTGATCTCTTTGGGGATGGACAGCGGCAGGATGAGGAAGAGGCAGAGCAGCACCAGCCCGAAGTGCTGGTCTGTGTAGAAGTGGTACGGCATCTCCGACGCCGGCAGATCCGTGATCCGCTCGTACAGGGAGCCGCACACTGTCAGGAGAAAGAAAAAATTATTAATAAAGTTATTATTTCAAATCTCAAATATAAAGAAGGCCCCGTGCGCTCTCAGAGCCCTCCGACTCACACTTCTCCAGCTGGTCGTCCACGATCACGAGGAAGGCCACCGAGATCATGAAGAGGTTGAAGACGAAGCAGACCTCACACAGCTGACCGATGGCAGGCCCGCACAGCTCCTTCACCACCGCCTGGTAGGTGCACCGGCCACTGATGGACGACGAGTAGCCCAGGATGATGAGCCCGCTGACCAGGAACACGAGGGAGACCTGAGGGGGATGAAGGGAGGCGGAGCCGAGAGACACAGGTGAGCATCCAGACCGACTACCTCTGCTGAACTCATGAGGTTGTGGCGCCTTATGGATTACTAGGATGGAACACAATATATAATGGAATAATAAGATCTACACGTCCAGCGCTCATTCAGTTTGGTAGGGCGGAAAAGGAGTTGTTTTGATATTAACGCAGGATCACGTGAACAATTTTAGAAGTTTTTTTTTTCTTCATTTATACCCACTGGTCTTCTTATCTTTTTTACGCTAATACAACTGCTGGATGCCTGAGTGGATGAGTGCCTTTTTGAGGCTGTAAAGCAGTCTGACGAGCCTATCTGGCTTTTTGAGAATGAACCTGATGAGAGAGGAAAACTATTAAGTGCTCAAAAGGCCTCCCTATGGGGCCTGGCAGAGAGACAAAGGGGAAGGGATACAGATCAGAGAGTGAGTCAGATATCTAGCGCCACTGTACGGAGACCTGGCCTGATTCTAAAGAAAAAGTAGGAAAAGAAAACTCTCATACTCAGATGACCTCGTTTAGCTCCAACTACACCATACAGGATGGGTTTATGGAAGATTATAGGGGGAAAGCTCCTAAACAGTATATAATGAGTTGAACGTTATGTTAATCCTGCCATTGATTAGATGTATTAAAGGGTGCTAATCTTAAGGAACTGCGTAGCGCAGGGCGTCATCCGGGATCAAGATGGGATTAACGGAGGGGTTTTAATAGACAACACCACATGACGCAAATATGTAATTTATTATCGGTAATCTAGTGATGTTTTTTTTATTTTTATATATCATTCATTTAATATATAAAAACAAATCAATGTCATTATCCTGTGACATGTTTTGCAAAAGCCCAAGTGATGCGTCACACGAGTTCTCTCATGAGGACGCTGGATATGAACCCGAAGCTTTTTTGGTTTTAAAGCACATTGATCGTTTGGTTTCACCGCTTTTATCCAACGAGCTGAAGACAATTATTAATATTATCCATATTAGACAAACGTTGCTGAAGGTTGAGTTAATATTGGACTTTCTGTCTGGTCCCCCCCCCCCCCCCCCCCCCCGCGCTTAATTGATGCTGATGTTGCTACATGTAATTAGGTAACCGTTTGCTAACACGTTATCCAAACAAAACATACGTTACAGCTTTAAAGTAAATATTAAAATTGTCCACAAGTTACGCTTCAGACGTTTTGCTGGATAAAACTTGTTTCCAACGAGATAATTCACTCATTTATGTCCACATTCAACCGTGGAACTGGAGGACGGCCAAGTAGACCCAAAGGTGTCACATCCGACAGCCTAGCACACAAACATGACCTTAAACCTGACACCACCCAGACATGTAAAACACACAATGGGACCCTAGTTTGTCTGCACTGAACTCAATACAATCATCAGATTAATGGTTGAAATGAATGAGTTCAATATTTCTATTAAACTCTTGGACAGTTTGATCTTTAGAGTAGGGATGCACCGATACCGATACCGATATCGTATCGGTGGTCGATACTGCGTTAAATACTCGTACTCGCATCGGTTTCAATGGCCGATACCAAGAACCGATACTCACTCAACAGTATTTCACTACAACAAACTGGTCGCGCTTTGTGGAGAAGCAACCCCGTGGCGGAGCCGGAGACACTCTTCTCTGTCTCAACTGTCTCAACAGTCTCAACTTCTGAGCAGCCAATCACGCTATCCAAGTTGTTTTGCCGTCCAATCAGATGGCCAGTTTGTCTCAACAGCAGAATCTGGAGCCGCCATCTTGGATCCTCGCTACGCAGCGCTCACTTCTTTCAATAGACAGGAGAAAAGTGAGACGCGAGTACAATACAAGACTTTATCGATATTGTGCTTATTAACCGGTGTTGCATACGTGTGTATGACATATTAGTGCTCATATTAGTGGCTGACAGCCCCGGAGTTACTTGTAATCAGTCCGTCCCAACGCGACGCAAATGTTTCGCGCGACCAGATTACATGTAAAGTCTATGCACAGACGCGTGTGGTTGCGACAGACGCAAATTTACGCCGGCGGCACGTTAGACGCGAGAGTTGAAATTTTCCATATTTAATACATCTATAATTGAGAAGCTCTGCGCGTCATCACCGCCGTCCTGCCGGTTTGAATCAAACTGTTGCTGATCCACCTGAAGCAGCGCTGGCAGCGGCCTCATTCAGACGCTGTTGTGCGGCTACGGATGATATTATTGTAGCCGAGTGTCTGTTGTGTGTCTATATTTGTAATTCTAATAAAATGAAAACACGCTGCAGGGTAACTTGAACCACTTTTTTATCTCCTTCACACACGTATATCCCACAATTCCACTCTTTTCCTTTCCGTTTCTCCCTCCACAATAAAAGCACCGGAAACATAACTTGGAACACAGCTTCCTATATAATTGCTCATCCTTAATATTATCGCTTACATTATGAACCCGGACACGGGGCGTTTTATGGTCCGACATTAGAGGGACTTCCACAAGAAGTTTAAAGCTTGGGATAGCCTTCTGTTAATTTTGTACTATAGGCTTGACATAATCTGCAGAGGATAAAATAAAATCTGCCTCCAAATTAATTGCACTTTCATGGAGACCAAATCTAAGAAGTATCGGTATCGGTACTCGGTATCGGCAAGTACACAAATAAAAATATCGGTATCGTATCGGTTTGTAAAAAATGGTATCGTTGCATCCCTACTTTAGAGTTTTACAAAAAAAAAGAACAAGAGGAATGCTTGGTTCAGCATCTCAGATGGAAGAGTGAGTTATTTTTACAGCCAGGGTGGAAAAGGTTGCACAATGAGTTCTGGTTTTGGTTAAAGACTATATGCAGAAGAAAAAACCAAAAAAATGTAAATCCCAGAAATTACGTTCAAAGTCACAGAGGTGAGAGAAGAGGTGAGCAACAGAAGAAAAGTTATCCAGATAAAGATGAAGTGAGTCTTAAAAAAAAGGTCCTGAGGTCAAGTCTGACATGTCAGGTTGAAGACATCACAATCTCCTTAATTGATCTCAGTAGATAAAATGCAGCTCCCCTACAACAAACTTTCAATAAAAGATAAGTATAAAAAATTACCTTTTTCCCTTCTTTTTTTAAAATAAATAAATCACCTTTAAAGGCCGTTAAGCTGCATCAACCTTTGAGAGAATCACATCATCATCAAAATGCCCACCAGCTCGACGGTGACGGCGCTGCGGACGCCCCCGGCTCTCTCGAAGGCCCAGGGGAAGTTGAGGAGGCCGGCGCCCAGGGCGGACTTCAGCATGATGAAGATGGCCCCTACGGAGCCGAGCCGGGGCCCGGTGGCCACGTCCAGCGGCGGCTTGGTCGAGGAGGCTGAAGCCAGCAGGCTGATGCTCTCTCTGGCCAACTCCTCCATGCTTCGACCGGCGGGGACCTCGCGCTGGGACACACTGACGCCCACGCGCGCGCTCACGAGCTGCATACGTACGTCCGTCCGTACGGGCGGCCGCTCAGCTCGGGGACACTCCTCGGCGGGCCGCAAGCTGGGCAGAGGTGAGCCGGGTAGAGGGAGGTGGATCCCGAAGGAGGGCTGCTGCCTTCAGTTGCGGCTCGGATATTTGATCGAGCCTCTCAGAGAGAGCGAGAACCCCAGAGGACTTTTACATGACATTTTAATACATAAGTGTGAAGTGTGAGTATTACTGTCACAGTGAGGTAGCATAATAATGGACCCGCCTCTGTGAATGAAAAGGCTTCATCATGAATCACAAAGCAACTCATTGTGTCTTAGCAAAATGTACAATTGGGACATTTCCAACTCAAGGGGTTCATGATAAAAAAAAGGTAATTTGGCATATTTTTCAATCAACTCACAATTTATTTTATTTATTTATGCACAATATGGCTAACATAAACCTTTATATTGGATGTATTGTACCACAGTTAGCTTCAAGCTGTCATCTCTGTTAAGTAACACTTAAAACACAACAGCACAAACAAGACGGCACACATAATGAAAAAATTACACACAACAATTATCCATTTGTCATATTACATATTTACATGAAATTTGGTCTCTGCATTTAACCCATCCTAAGGAGGAGTGGGCTGAAGCGCCCAGGGAGCAACTGGGGGTTCAGTGTCTTGCTCAAGGACACTTCAAAATGCAAACTATGAGGAGACCGGGAATCGAACCAGCTACCTTGTGGTTTCAGAACGATCACTCCCCCCATGAGCGACAGCCGCCCCGTCCCGCACACGGAAAAAATGTATGCCGAGCTGTTACTTGAGACGTTTTCAGGGTTTTCAGGAGTTATTTGTTATTCATACTAACTTACCTTACATTTTAATTTGTCACTGATACCTATTGCTTTTTTTGCTTTCATGTATATTATTACAATGTGTTTACACCGTCTTTATTTCCCCCCCTTTTTGTCAATGGCCTCATTTGTAGAAGTCTACATTAAAAAAAATTCACACAAAAGTAGTTGAGCCTGATGTTGTTCAATTAAACACATTTCTCATGATTCGCCAGCGTACTGGCATTTTGTGTGTATGTGGGCGGGGGAAGCGTGTCTGCGTGGGAGTGAGGGTGCGTTGCTCTCTGTCAAATCTGTTCAACATGTGAAGGGGAAGAAAAATGTGGAGAGTGGGAACCGTTTGGATAAAACAATCTCGGCACAAGGGGACGTCTGTGTGGGGCCAGAATGACTCGGGTCCAGACCGGCCGGGCTAACACATGCCGTGTCAGTGAAGGTCGGGTGGAAGTGGGATTTGTAAGATGGACAAGGTTGTTTTCAGATGGGCATAAAAGATCGGATCAACTCATTGATGCATTTTTATGTGGGTGATCATCTTTTCTTTTTCTTTTTTCTCATCGTTCTGTTGCTTGCACGACCTGGAAGGAGGGGTAAACATGAAGCAGTCGCAATAACTTCAACAGTCATGTAGTGTCCCGTATCGCAGGAACACACAGCACATCAACGTGTAAATGTACAAAAGGAACAAAAGGCAACAAAAAAAACATTTTGATGCCCCCCCCCCCCAAAAAAATGTCGTATCCGTCAGATGACCCGGATGGTGTCAGTAATCGTGATGTGCATCAATATTTCTGATCTTTGGAGCCGCAGGCAGGATATCACGTGACTCCAAGTTGTGAGAAAGCTGAAGTCCCAGTGAAGTCACAAGTCGTTTCTCTGAAGCCGGCTGATTTATGACTCGAGGCCAAGTCATGTGAACTCGAGTCACGGCTTCTTTTTTCATTTTCAAGACTCAAATCAGCCAGCGACACATTTAGATCTTGGCCTCGAGGGGGAATTGAAGGCTGGGGGGGGGGGGGGGGGGGGTTTGAGGGGTTCAGCTCAGAGCCGCCGCCATGTCTCTTTCAACTGGCTGGCCAGGACGCGAGCAGGTGACCTGATCGTCCTGACAGGAAGTCCCGGCATCTGGGAACCGAGGAGGGAAAGAGGGCATGTGACCTCCACTCACCACCAGCTTTCCCAAATCTTGTTAGCACAGCTAGCTGGCTCCGGGGTCATTTCCCACTTTCCCAAGGCTCCGGGGGAGATTAGCACTCCGGTGGGGCCGTCATCCAAGAGGACGGGTGACAGATTCACAGGCTGATCTGGCCTATTAGGCCCAGATAAAGAGCCAAAGCTCAGACCCCCGAGCACACCGACGCACATCACCTCTGATGAAATCAACCTGCATCACTGAATTCGGCCCACAACCAACACTAAAACCCTGAGTGAAATGGAATTAGTCCATTCAATCTGTAATTACTCAACAGATATTTCATCATTATTCCTCCACACCAAAATCAAAGACATTTCACTAACCTGCAGAACGGGAAACGGAATTAAAGCATGTCACAAGAGCAACCACCCCTTCTCGGTTTGTGGCGCCATGTGGCGGAATGTTTTGTCAGGTTCCCTCAAATTTCAAGAGATTGGTAGGAAAAGTGGAAGCGTGTCGCCGGTTGAGATTGCTGACAATTTGAACTGGACGAAAAAAACGTTGACTTGTTCAGTCGACGTTTGAACTGCAGTCTTCCTGAAAAATATCGGAACCATCAGGGTGTCCCGGGTGGCTGAAACACGTTTCCCAAACTGTAATGCAATGTCACCAATTTAATTAGGGCCAGTGAGCTTTCTGCATTACATGACCCTCGCCGGTCAACTGTTGAATAAATGGAGAAACTGATAAACAAAAAATCCTATCTACTGAATTATTCTTGTTCACACTCACATTGACTTCACTCTCTGGGATCGTTGGAATAACACATGGATTTCTCAACGAAACTAAACAACTAAAACGGTACCAAGACAAGCTTCGGCTGCCTTGCCTTGCAAAGTGATCAACAAACATCACATGTGTAATTTGTGGCACAATTCAATGGGTGACACCGGAAGGGGCGGGACTTGACTCCATTCTCTTCATCCATCAGTCGCTGCCCGAGCAGCACAGCTGTATGTTACTAGGATAAGGGGATTGTCATTGTTATTCCATTGTGCGTGGCATCTGACCTCGGCACTCTTACGCTAGCAACATGCCCATGATTCATCGGAGGACTCGACCCATTGTGTTCTGCCCAACCAAGTTGTGTGTGCTAAAAGTTGTATCTTTTCTATGTTACGTTTATTTGTGTAGTTCTGATGTTGCTGTTGTGGAGCTTTTATTCTGACACTCACGTTGGAAGGAAGTGCTGCGCAGAGAAGAACGTAGAAAATGTATGATGGCTGCTGTTTGTGCCTCGTTCGGACATGTCCGTCCGTTAATTCGTTGTATTCAACCCTTCAGAAAGCAATGACTGTAAGTGCCTTGAGTTTCTGACATGTTTAGAGGTTTTGTATGTATGCTTTCAAGGAACTTTAGGTAGTAGAGTACTTCCGTGTGTGTGATTTGTGATCGCGTTAGCATGCTAGCTTGTAAGCTAATCGCTAATATAACATACTGTGTTACTGTTGCCATGTAGCATACTAAGTGTAACTTCCGTTTTGTCTCCTTTTTATAGTTTCACCCAATTCAATGTTGTCAGATTGACTTTATCCTGCAACAAAGTAAATAAAAGGAACAAGCACGTTCAGTTTCCTGGCTCTTGAAAAGGAGTTTGGCTGCCTGTTTAATCTACGTTGACACCGAGAAGGCATAACACGTAGTGAGAACAGAACAGTGAAAAGTCAGACCGTCAGAAGGATTCGTCAGCTACGGATATGGAGACCCACACAGCAGACAAAGATGGAAAAGCACCGTCAGTGGCTAGCTCTAAGTATTCATCCTCCTCCAAGTGTTCAGTGGCTAGCGCCGCCGCCAGAGCCAGGGCTACAGCTGAAGCGGCACGTACCAGGGCTACATTTGTACAAAAGGAGCTAGAAATGAAAAAACAGAGAGCCAGATTAGATCTGGAAAAGGCTACGCTAGAAGCGAATTTAGAAGCCCTAGAAGTAGAGAAGACAGCAGCTGCCGCTAATGCAGAGGCCGAAGTCTTGGAGGCTGCAGCAGGGATGGAATGTGAGGACATATGCAAAAGGAGTGACGTCACACCACAGGAGACTACGAAGCGGACAGCGGCATATGTGGAACAACAGGCTCAGGCCAGCGTTAACCTCCACGCACCCCCTCCAGACGTATCACCTCCTCTACGTATTAAAGTGTCACCACCAACAAGACAGGCGGACAACATGTTAAGCTCTGCATATCCCCATCACGCACCATTATCCACACCACAGAGTGAGTACTTACTTGCATCAGAGCGCCAGCCACACCTGCCTCACTACCGCAGCGCAGACCCTCACTTTGCACATGAAGCCCGCCAGCAGCAAGGCTATTCTCCATTCAAGAAGGCCAGTTATCCCTACCATTCACCTAGGGACAACATACAGGACCCTCCAGTCACTCCAGCTTCCAGCATGATAGACTTTGCTAAGTATCTGGCCCGCAGGGAGTTGGTAACTACAGGGCTCACTAGATTTGATGATCAGCCCGAGAGCTTCAGAGCGTGGCAATCCTCTTTCCTTAACGCCACACAAGGTCTAGAGTTAACTGCCAGCGAAGAGCTAGATTTGCTCGTGAAATGGCTCGGAAAGGAGTCCTCTGAACATGTTAAGAGAATCCGAGCAGTCTACGTCACAAACCCCCAAGCTGCACTAGATTCGTCTTGGTCAAGACTCCAAGAGTGCTATGCCAACCCCGAAGTGATAGAGAGTGCGCTATTCAAGCGGCTGGACAGTTTCCCTCGTCTCACTTCAAAAGAAAACACAAAGCTAAGAGAACTTGGTGACCTGCTCATGGAGCTACTCTCAGCTAAAGCGGATGGCTACTTACCCGGCCTTAGCTACCTCGACACGCCACGGGGCATTAATCCCATTGTTGAAAAGTTGCCACAAAACCTACAAGAGAAATGGCTCTCTACCGGTTCAAGATATAAAGAACAACAAAAAGTTTTCTATCCCCCATTTGCCTTCTTTGTTGACTTTGTTTGCGGCGAGGCAAAGGCCAGAAACGACCCCAGCTTCATCTTGACCAACAACAGCCATAGCCATAACCGCAGTGAACGGCCCATAGCGAAGCATGATGGCGTTAGGACTGCTATATCTGTCCATAAAACAGATGTGTTAACAACAGTGGATTCAAACTCAACCCATAATGCAGAGACGGATAGGAATAGTGATCCGGCTAAGCACTGTCCGCTCCATAATAAGCCACATCCTCTGGAGAAATGTAGAGCCTTTAAAATGAAGCCGTTGACAGAACGCAAAAGGCTCCTAAAAGAGCACAGACGATGTTTCAGGTGCTGCTCTGCTGTCCACATGGCGAAGGAGTGTCCAGTGGAGCTGAAATGCAACGAGTGTGAAAGTGACAAGCACTGTACGGTTATGCATCCAGAGACTGACCTCTCACGAATGACATCTCTTGTGGTGGAGCCAGACGGAGAACAGCGGAACAACTCTCCTCCAGAGGTAACTTCAAGGTGCACTGAAGTCTGCGGAGATGGTCTCCCGGCTCGGTCATGCGCAAAAATATGCTTGGTGCAGGTCTTCCCACAAGGCCAAAGGGAACGTGCAGTCAAGATGTATGCCATCCTTGATGACCAGAGCAACCGCTCGCTGGCCAGGAATGAGTTTTTCCAGCTCTTCGGCATCCAAGGTAGCCTTTCACCTTATCTTATGAGGACCTGTGCAGGCACCACTGAAATGATCGGAAGGAAGGCAGTCGGTTTCCAGATAGAAGCAATGAACGGTAAAGTGTGTTTGGATCTGCCTCCACTCATCGAGTGTAACGAAATTACGAGCAACAGATCAGAAATCCCCTCACCAGAGGTCGCTCTTTCCCATGCTCACTTGAGACCCATAGCTCCTTGCATCCCAGGGCTCGATCCTGAAGCACAGATTTTGATCTTATTGGGTAGAGACATTATCCGTGTGCACAAAGTGAGACAGCAAATTAATGGGCCTAACAATGCACCCTTTGCCCAGCGTTTGGACTTGGGGTGGGTCATAGTTGGGGAAGTTTGCATCGACAGCGCCCGCAAGCCCACCGTAGCTGTGTACAAGACTAACGTCCTGCAGAACGGACGTCCATCTTTCTTGACACCATGTCAAAATCACATCCATGTGAAAGAAAAGACAAGCTACGGCGGGGAGCACAGGCATGGTCCCACCACTCCTCTCTCCAGTCATTCAGTCAATCAGACAGCCAGTTTGGCTGCTGAAGACAAACTTGGACTTCGGGTGTTCATGAGAACAGCTAATGACAACAAACCTGCTTTGTCCTTCGAGGACGAGACGTTTCTGGAGACCATGCACAAAGAGTTCAACAGAGATGAACATAACAGCTGGATCGCTCCCCTGCCATTCAGGTCACCCAGACCACGACTTCCGAATAACCGTGCTCAAGCCCTCTCTCGGTTCCACTCCTTGCAGCGCACGCTGAACAAAAACCTTGACATGAAAGAACAGTTCGTAGGCTTTATGGAGAAACTCTTTGAGAATGGACACGCAGAAAAAGCACCCTCTCTCCACAGCGATACAGAGTGCTGGTACTTACCCATTTTTGGCGTGTACCACCCCCAAAAGCCAGGCCAGATTAGAGTTGTGTTCGACTCGAGTGCACAAGAAGACGGCATCTCTCTGAACAGCGTCCTGCTCTCAGGCCCCGACTTAAATAACTCCCTCCTTGGGGTACTGTTAAGGTTCAGAAAAGAACTCATTGCTCTGACAGTTGACATCCAACAGATGTTCTATGGTTTCTCAGTGAGTGAAGACCACATAAATTATTTGAGATTCTTGTGGCACAAAGACAACGATCCGACGAAAGAGGTGACAGAGTACCGCATGCGAGTGCATGTGTTTGGAAATAGCCCTTCACCTTCAGTGGCTATATATGGGCTACGGAGAGCTGCTCAAGTGGGTGAAAAGAAGTATGGATCCGACTCACGGCGCTTCGTCGAGAGACACTTTTACGTGGATGATGGGCTCATCTCCCTCCCGACTGAAGCTGAGGCCATTGATCTGCTCAAACGCACCCAAGCATCGCTCGCCGAATCGAATCTCAAACTGCATAAAATTACCTCAAACAGTGTCGCTGTTATGCAAGCCTTCCCCCCTGAAGAACTGGCTGCAGGCCTAAAAGACTTAGGCCTGGACGAAGAAGCTCTGCCCATACAAAGAAGCCTTGGTTTGTGCTGGGACATTGACTCTGACACTTTCACATTCAGAGTGGCAGTCAGCGACAAACCATTTACCCGCCGTGGGGTTCTTTCCATAGTCAACAGCCTCTTCGACCCGTTAGGTTTTGTTGCACCAGTGACCATCCAGGGACGAGCACTGCTAAGGGAACTCTCCAGTGAAGTCCATGACTGGGATGCCGAACTTCCCGTGAGCAAGCTGAACAAGTGGGAAACATGGAAAAGGTCATTACAAGAACTGAGCCGCCTCCATCTTCCACGCCCATACATACAGCAGTCCCTCTCCAGCAGCACGTACACCGAGCTGTGTCTCTTTTCAGACGCCTCAAACTGGGCCATTGGAGCAGTGGCTTACCTGAGGGTCCTCACAAAAGAATGTCAGTGTAGAGTGGGCTTTCTGCTGGGAAAAGCAAAGTTATCTCCTCAGCCAGAGCCAACTATCCCTCGCCTTGAACTATGTGGAGCTGTGCTGGCCGTGGAAATGGCTGAACTGATCCTGGAGGAGCTCGACCACAAGCCAGATGCAGTGAGGTTTTACTGTGACAGCAAAGTGGTGTTGGGATATATACACAACGAGACTAAGCGATTCTTTGTATATGTACATAATCGTGTTCACCGCATACGACAAACAACCTCTCCTCAGCAGTGGAACTATGTGCCTTCAGACCAGAATCCAGCTGATCTAGCAACCAGATCTGTGCTTGCATCACAGCTCACCAACACCATGTGGTTTACAGGACCAGACTTCCTTTACAAGTCACAGCAGTCTGACACACCCAAGTCTTTCCAGTTAGTGGATCCTGAATCAGATGTAGATGTGAGGTGTCAGCTGACCACCCTCGCTACTCATGTAAGGGAAGGTGAACTCACCTCAGAGCGGTTCAAGCGCTTCTCCACTTGGGAGTCTTTGCTAAGAGCAGTGTCTTTCCTGATCCATCAAGCTTCGTCGTTCAGGTCAGGCCTTTCAGATGCATGTAAAGGATGGCACCTATGCAAAAAGCCCCGAACTCTCAAAGAGCTAGCCGCAACAAAGCAGATCATACTCAAGTCTGTCCAACGGGATGCTTATCCAGAAGAGTATGCAGCACTGCAAGAGAAAAGAGCAATTTCAAAGTCAAGTGTGCTTCTAAACCTTGATCCCTTCGTGTGCGACGGCCTCTTGAAGACGGGAGGACGTCTGAGACATGCATTTGCTGAGCCCGAAGTGAGACATCCAATCATTCTCCCAAAGCAAAGTCATGTCACAAAGTTAATGGTGACTCATCACCACACAAAGGTGCAACATCAAGGGCGACAGTTTACGGAAGGGGCCGTGAGAGCTGCCGGCCTATGGATTGTTGCCGGCAAGAGGCTTATAGGCTCAGTCATCCACCACTGTATCACCTGCCGTAAGCTGAGAGGGAAGCTCGAAGTCCAAAAGATGGCTGACCTCCCACCAGAGCGTCTAAGCTCGTCCCCACCATTCACACATGTAGGGTTGGATGTTTTTGGACCCTGGAATGTGATCACCAGACGTACCAGAGGTGGCGCAGCTCAGAGCAAGCGGTGGGCTATACTCTTTACATGCATGAGCACCAGAGCTGTGCATATAGAGATCATAGAATCCATGGACTCGGCCAGCTGCATCAATGCCTTGAGAAGGTTTTTTGCTATAAGAGGGCCAGCAAAGCAGCTGAGATCAGATCAAGGTACAAACTTTGTCGGAGCCAGGTCTGAACTGGGTATGAGAGACGACCCAAGCCAAGTCAGCGTTCCGAAATACCTTCACGAAAACGGCTGTACATGGGAGTTCAACCCTCCGCATGCATCTCACATGGGTGGCGTATGGGAGCGCATGATCGGCATAACCCGCAGAATACTCGACTCCATGCTGCTGCAAACTAAACATACTTACCTGACTCATGAAGTGCTGTGTACCTTAATGGCAGAGGTATCAGCTATAATCAATGCAAGACCATTAGTCCCTGTCTCTTCCGATCCCTCCTCACCATTGCTGCTGACTCCTGCAATGCTGTTGACCCAAAAACCAGGGGTGTCTGCTCCAGCCGGCATCTTCACCGGAAAAGATCTTTTCAAGTCTCAGTGGAGGCAAGTGCAGGCACTAGCAAGTGAATTCTGGTCGAGATGGAGAAAAGAATATCTCCACACTCTTCAACCAAGGCGGAAATGGCGCACAGCATGCCGAGATCTGCAGACCGGGGATGTTGTGCTACTGAGAGAGGGCCAGTCACACCGCAACGAGTGGCCTATGGGTTTGGTCACCTCCACCTTTCCAAGCAGCGACGGGAAGGTCAGGAAGATAGAAATCAGGACAGCGTCACATGACAAAGCAAAGACATTCTTAAGGCCTGTCTCGGAGGTTGTGCTGCTCTTGCCGAAGGAAAGTCAACGCTCAAGTGAGGACAGCTAAGTCTTTAT
The DNA here is from genome assembly GCA_023566465.1 of Cottus gobio. NCBI lineage: Eukaryota > Metazoa > Chordata > Actinopteri > Perciformes > Cottidae > Cottus > Cottus gobio. The sequence goes on along the minus strand of CM042223.1, from coordinate 6,960,645 downwards.
GTGGCCTATGTATGCCAGACGGGGAGTGTTCTGCCCAACCAAGTTGTGTGTGCTAAAAGTTGTATCTTTTCTATGTTACGTTTATTTGTGTAGTTCTGATGTTGCTGTTGTGGAGCTTTTATTCTGACACTCACGTTGGAAGGAAGTGCTGCGCAGAGAAGAACGTAGAAAATGTATGATGGCTGCTGTTTGTGCCTCGTTCGGACATGTCCGTCCGTTAATTCGTTGTATTCAACCCTTCAGAAAGCAATGACTGTAAGTGCCTTGAGTTTCTGACATGTTTAGAGGTTTTGTATGTATGCTTTCAAGGAACTTTAGGTAGTAGAGTACTTCCGTGTGTGTGATTTGTGATCGCGTTAGCATGCTAGCTTGTAAGCTAATCGCTAATATAACATACTGTGTTACTGTTGCCATGTAGCATACTAAGTGTAACTTCCGTTTTGTCTCCTTTTTATAGTTTCACCCAATTCAATGTTGTCAGATTGACTTTATCCTGCAACAAAGTAAATAAAAGGAACAAGCACGTTCAGTTTCCTGGCTCTTGAAAAGGAGTTTGGCTGCCTGTTTAATCTACGTTGACACCGAGAAGGCATAACACGTAGTGAGAACAGAACACATTGCATCATGGGGAAAATCTTGCCCTCTGCAGGCCTCAGATAACAGCTGACAGCAACAGCGCCTCTCAACAGGGATGAATGGATGAATTCTTTGATGTCCAAATACTGCATTGTTGATCTCAGCTGGTTTCATTTTTCACCCATCTGTACAATGTTGCTTCAATCACCACTGAATTAGATATTGTTTTTTGTTTTGTTTTATCAAAATAACGTTTTTTTTTCAAAGAAGATAAATAATTTCCTTAAATGGGCTGTAATATCAGCTTCAGGTGTTGTGAAGTTCTGGACATTCTGGAGTTGAAAATATAAATAAAAAAATGTATATATAAAAGTATATATATATATATGTATATCTATACATTTACACATATGCGTATATGTATACTGTATACATATATACACACATATAGATACATATATACATCCACATTTAAACACATATATCCACACACACTACCCCAAAACAGTCAGGGCCATAATTATTTGGTCTGTTCCCTTGTTATTTGACATGACACATGAAGATAAAAAGGTCTGGAGATGATTCAAAATGTTGAGTTTGCATTTGGTAGCAATGCAAGTGAAGGAGACAAACTGCACAAACCTATCATGCAGATAGCAGAATCATTAGTGCTGGCAAGCTCAACAACAAAAGATCTGCAGACCACGGAAGGACCACAAAAGGTCATTGCTAGAGAAGCTGGCTGTTCACAGAGTGCTGTTTCCAAGCATATTGATGGACAGTTGAGTGGAAGGAAAACTTGTTGTAGAAGGTGCACAAGCAACAGGGATGTGAGGATTGTGAAACAAAGCCCATTCAAGAATCTGGGGGAGATTCACAAGGAGTGGGCTGGGCTGGAGTCAGAGCTTCAAGAGCCACCACATTCCTGGTGTCAAGTCTCACCTGCTCAGAGAAACAGGACTGGACTGTGGCTCAGTGGTCCGAAGTCCTCTTTTCAGATGAAAGTACATTTTGCATTTCATTTGGAAATCAAGGTCCCAGAGTCTGGAGGAGTGGAGAGGCCCACAATCCATTTTTACATTTTAGAGCACTTCATGCTTTCCTCTGCTGACGAGCTTTATGGAGATGCTCATTTCCTTTTCCAGGACTAGGCACCATGACCACACTGCCAGAAGCACCAATACCTGGTTTCATGACCATGGACGGATTGGCCAGCAAACTCGTCTGACCTAAACCCCATCGAGAATCTTTTATTGACAAGAGGAAGATGAGACACCAACAGTGTAGACGAGCTGAAGGCCGCCATCAAAGCCACCTGGGCTTCCGTAGCACCTCAGCGGTGCCACAGGCTGATCGCATCCAGGCAGTAACTCATGCAAACGGACCCCAACCGAGCACACTGTATACAGTACATGGACACTTTTCAGTAGGCCAACATGTTTTAAAAATATTTGTTTTAATTGGTCTTATGTAATATTCTACTTTTCTGATACTGAATTTGAAGTTTTCATTCGCTGAAAGCCCAAATTATCAAAATAAATGTTTCACTTTTTGAATTTAATTACTGAAATAAGTTACCTTTTCAAACATATTCTAATTCATTGAGACGCACCTGTATTTTAGGTGATTCCTTCCTCTTTAACAGCAGTGTGTCTGAATATAATTATAACAATCATGTCTGAGAAGTGCTATATCTTTTGTAGAAATTAATTCAAAATCAAACAGAACCAAAGCGTTTGCTGCCACAAAAAAACAAACACAATAACCCAGCACTTTGATTATGCTTTTTAATTGATGAGATATATTTGAACAAGTCTGTCAACGCTACTTTGTTGACCATGAGATCATGAAGGAGGATATCAACAGAACACCTGGCCAGCGCTCATTCAGTATAGAAAATATAAAAACAATGAAAAGACTCATTTTAAACAGAGATGGGCAGGTCCTACAAAACAGTCGATGTTGACACAGAAGACAACAACTTGGACCATCCAATGGTCCTCACGTTGGAAATGTCTGTGTGTGTGTGTGTGTGTGTGTGTGTGTGTGTGTGTGTGGTGTTTTTCTCTGCGTGTATGCCAACTGCTTTATTCTTAAAGTGCACACAATATGTTTTATGCGTTTGTGAGCATGAAATATTTTGTACTTATTAGTGTGTAATTGTTTGTAATTGTTTGTGTGTGTGTGCATGTGTTGTTAGGGTATGAACAAATTCAATAAATATAAAAAAGCAGACACATCGTCATTCATTAAGAAACAGTTTGGTCAAAGGAAAGAGCAGGAAATGTAGACGACAAGTCTGTCTCACACAGGCATTTTTTTTAGGTCTGGGTGTATCCTGTGTGTTTTACATCATCACGGTCTAATACTGTTCATTAGTCCACAAACACACACACACACACACACACACGAACAGACAAGAAGCACAAACACTGTGCTCCGCATCCAGGAGACGCCCAGAGTCTCGGTGCGCTCGCGTCCGCCGGCTTCAAGAGCAGTCCGGCGTCAGCCTCGACGGGCTCGTCAGACCCCGTGCAGCGCCCACACCCTCGGGTGCTGCCCCTCCGCACAAGTTGTCCGTTCAACAGCGTCTCAGTTCTGGGAGGTGAAGCCAGCTCTGCGGCGGCAGCAGCAGCACAGAGTTGCAGTCCCCAGTTCAAACTGCTGGGTTTTTCCCAGTTGTCGTTGCCGCCGCCGCCGTCGTCGTCTGCTGCTGGAGGTATGTGGGCCGCTTGATGCGCGGTTTCCTGCGCTTGGGTTTGCTCTTGGCCTTTGTGAGCTGGACCACGAAGAAAGACAGGACGACCATTGCTCCCAGGAAGGCGAACACGGGGATGGTCTGGCCCACCTCTTGGTTGTAGCGGCCGGGCATTATCCCTAAAAGGGCCACAAGGTCAGAGGTCACATGGGGGCGCTTACCAGTAACCACCTGGAACCTCTTCACTCCCTCACACTGCTCTGGTCGCTCCTTGCATTGAAATACACTGTTAATATAAAATCAATATTTACTGACGCACATGCCGCTTTTAGAGAAACACATTCAAGTTTGTAGCTTTGAGTTTTGTAAATAAAAAAAATTAAATAAAAAAAAACTTCACACTTGGGAGGAATTAGATCTTTCTGCTCTATAGATGATAAGATTATCTTTTATGTTTGATATTAAAAAAAGAAAACTCGAAAAACTAATCCCAAATCAGATTAAAGTAATAACTTTGAACCATGCGTTACCTCCCGGGATGTCCCAGGCCCCGCTCTCCCCAGGCGACAGAGGTCTGACCTGGGGCCGGTAAGCCCTCATGTTAGGGAGAGCCACTTTGTCCAGATCCACCGAGAGGAGCTTCTGGTGCTTCCACAGGTTGCTGCGAGAGGGAAACGAGAGGGGGTGAGTACACCGCGCACATTGGAAATAATCTGTGAGCGTCGAGTCTGTCGCCACTTACTTTTTATGAAATTTTTTATTTTTTGTATTCTCTCACACACACGCAAAGTGCCGCGAAGAAGAGACGTTTGACATCTAGTTTCACGGCAGCGAGGACCGGCTGAAAGACCGGCGGCAGAGTCCGCAGAGCCGATCGTAACGGGACAGAAAATGTGAAGCTGGTCAAAAATAACATACGAGTTGCTAGCAACATCCCCTGGCGTTGCACTACATCCACGCCTGGATGAACGAAACTGATTTACTTTGATTCACACTGTCGACAGGTTGGGGGGCGGAAGGCCAGTGCGTCACCGAAATGTGTTGCCCACCTACTGGGAGAGACACGCCTCTTAATCCTGATCTTATTCAGACATGTTGAGAAATATGAACTGGCAGGGAATGCTGCCGCGGTCAAACCGAGCGCCACAGTGTATTTGAATGTCGTCCTCGGAAATTCGGGAGGAAAGGGGCCAAGAGGCGAAGGATTATTCAGCGGTGCAAATGTAGTTACAATTAAAGAGAGAAGGTTTCATCACATCTACCTGGGCGCCGTCTCGTTGAGCGGCTGTGGCTTTGCCCAAGACAGGTGGGGGCAGGCTGGTAGTGGGCGGGGCTTAGGGTCTCCCAGGTGGGCCTCTAGAACTTTGGAGTAGCGGTAAAGATGGTTGCCTGCAAGAATGAAAAGAACATATCTGAACAGTGATAATAATGTCATTACATTACATTTCATTTAGCTGACGCTTTTATCCAAAGCGACTTACATGATATACAGTAGACCGTAGACACAGCAACGGTGAGCAATGAGGGTTAAGTGTCTTGCTCAAGGACACAACGACATGGACTGGCTGAGCCGGAGTTTGAACCACCGACCCTCTGATTGAAAGACTGACTTGCTAACCACTGAGCCACAGTCGCCCCTCGTATTACAGCAGGCTTTACGAGCATATACAATATTGATATGTTTTTGTCTTGTGCAATTTCCCTCCCTCACCCTCCAGTCTCTGTGGCAGTGGGTGCTCGGTGCCCGTGGGTGGTGCCACCCTGCTGTGGGAGTGGCTTAGGCTGGGAGGTGTCATACTGTAGGAGGTGTACTGAAGGAGAGCGTCCAGCATCCAGAAGCAGTCTGAATCAAGACGGAAACAGATATTACGTCAGCGCCACCGGCTACGCTTTGCCTTTGTTCTGAGGGAACGAGCACCAAGGAGACGCTACCTTTCTGCCTGTGGCTGTCGTCAATGCAGTTAGAATCCCCGTACAGAGCGATGCGCCCACCCCCGTCCGACGGTGTTTGGTATAGTCCGAGGATGGGAACTCCCTCCACTACTGCCGTCTCCTGCTTTAACACTTCAAGACCTGTGAAGAGCACACACACACACACACACTGTGGTGTTACTTATGAAGACACATGGACTGAAAAGCTGCTGCCTGCATGGCTGCAGGCCAGCTCAGCTGGGTTCATGACTTCAAGAGCGGCGCTGGTACCTTGGTCCTTTAGATTCTTGGCAATCACTATTCCGTCTTCTGGGAAACGAGCAATGCTGCAGCCTGAGGCATAGTACACTGAGAAAGGGGGCGAGGGGGGTGATGTGTGACTAATGCAACTGGTAACATGGGGAATATTGCAATCAGAAACTGTGTGTGTGTGTGTGTCTTACTGTCATGATCAGCCAAGGTAAAGTCTCCCTCGTATAGCCCGTCACTGAAAGCCATCCCCCACACTGAGATCAGGTCGTTCAGAGCTGGTACGTTAGCGCCCCCTGTGTCCGGCATCCACCACTGCCTGCAAGTCACATTAAAGAAAAAAGCTCCACAAAAGGCTCATAATATCAGCGAAAGACAAATATGAATCTACACAAGTAACTTGGGATGAACGGATACCGAACACCGAGCCAAGACTGGCCCCAAAAACTGGGATGGGTTATCAGTGATGATGGGGAGTTTTAATTCCTGTACATTTTGAAGATGATTTTGTCGAGTTGCTGGTGTACAATTTATTATTTTTTGGAATAAATAACAACTCAGCAAATTTATATGTATACATGTATTTGTCAGATTTATTTAAGTTAGAGAATAAAAGTTTATATCAAGCTTAATGTTGCCTTCTACATTAAAAAGAATGGCCGTAGTCACTTCCACACAGAGAGGCATACTGCTTATTAACTACACTGAACACTGGTCTCAGATCAGTTCTCAGTATGGACCGATGGCCCAGGTATCACCAAATTAGTAGGTAGAGCTAAGTATTGCTTTCAAATTTGACATCTGCCATAGACAGAGGATCGGTTACGTGAAAGTCATTATCCCAGAAATAAATAAACATGAACCTGGCTCAAAATAAATGCATATCTTAAAAAGGATCAGAATTGCCACAATAAATACAAATAAAAAAACATGATAACAATAAAAGGGAGAAAAATGTAACAATAGCAGCGCACTGATGAAACAAAAAAGCGGAGTTGCTAATTCCGTTTCCTGTATCGGGGCAGCAGCGAGGAGATGTTCGTAATTTTTAGGTCTGCATGAGCAGCTCTGGATGTATTCCGTTTTATTATTATGTATTTTCAGAGCGAGGACATAATAAAGTCCAACACTGCAGGCAGAGAGCAGAGAGACACACAGCGGGCGGTTAACCGCACAGCACACAGTTTATCCTGCCGTCGTTATAACGCAATGAAGCCGTTTAGTCACTGAACTGTCGCACGGAGGAGGAAGAGGACACAAGCATCATTTGAACGAAATAGAGACGCAGTTCATTCGTCTGTGTGATCGGTCGAATGTGTCTGGAATCGCTGAGCGGTTTTACACCACTTACCACGAATGTCTTTTTTTACATTTACAGCTTTTATCAAGGTTTCCGAATGACATCACCAAGCTAAAAAACAATCTTAAAATTAATAAACAAGTTAACAGATTAAATGAGTTTTTTTTAATGAGTCTTTTATTTTGATTAAATCCACTTCTTTAATTAATGCAGGGTCCCTGCAGATACAGACACCGCCATACACACTTTGAATTGGTCGTAAGAGACGAATGAGGGGGATTATTCTCTAACCAGTTTCAGAGAGGCCTCCTCATTCTGCCTTTATTGCTAAGCCAAGCGTCAGACGGTTAAATACCTGGTGTTTTCGTCGTAGAACTTGACCTTCCTCATGACCGAGGTGTTGTACCAGTCGCTGAAGACGATGAGCGACAGGCCGTTGTCGATGTCTCGCCTCAGCTTGGTGATCTCTTCGGGGAAGTACTCCTCCTCGCTGTCCACCATCAGCAAAGTGCCTGCAGGGAAACGACGGCAAACAAACCCTGTTAGCATGTTATCTTCTGCTCAGCCACACAGCAGTCTGAGGGGGCTGGAGCTGCGCACACTCTTCTAACACTGTTGTGTGTTTTCAGTCTCTGTGCTCTCACCATACTGGCTGGCATCAAAGCAGGTGATGGGCGCTCCGAGCACCTCAACAAAGTATCCCATACTCCTCAGGTGCTGGTACATGTCCTTGAAGTTAGTGTGGATGTGGTCTCCATTCCTGGAAGCATAACGTGCCCAGAGAATTTAAACAAACATCACATTTTTAAAACAATACAAAACTAAAGAAAGGAGACGGGTGCAGTAGAAAAAAATAAAGACAACAGACATTGAGCGCGAGCACACACACACACACACACACACACACACACACACACACACACACACACACACCAGTCCAGCGGGTCGTTCTTCATGCGGAGGTTGTCTCGGGGAAAGTAACCGGGCGGGTAGCGCAGGTTGTGGTACTGGTCCCACAGCACCCTCTTGCTGCGCGGAGGGGTCGGCACGATCTTCACCTTGATGGGCAGTTTGACCGTGGAGGTCAGCTCGCCGCCCACCTCGGACTGCAAGGGGTGAAAGGTCAAGAGAAAACGGGTTACAACTGAGGATGAGTGTCGACGCATGAAGCCGTGCTGTTGCAGGTCAAGGAATTAAAAAATGGAACTATGATTTGATCAAAAAACTACATCCACATATGGGGGTATGCTGATCTTGAGTACGTTAATAATAATAATAATAATAATAATAATAAGTCAGCGGCCGGCTGATAGGCTGACTTCAGAGTGCAGCAACCTGAATAGGACGCAACACATTAAAGCCCTCCTTCGCGAATCGCCACCTTAACGCGGTGAAGGAGTTTGAGTGGCTCAATGATCCTGGGAGCTATGTTGTCCGGGGCATCTGCCCCTGGTAGGGTCTCCCAAGGCAAACAGGTCTCGGGGGAGAGCCCAGACTAAGAGCGGTTCAAAAAACCTCGATGATAAGCAGCCCAAAGACTGTAGCTACCTCGCCCGGACCAGGGAAACCGGGGCACCCTCCCGGAGCCAGACCCGGGAGGCGAGCTCGTCGGCGAGCGTCTGGTGGCCGGGCTTTCGCCCATGGGGCCCGGTCGGGCTCAGCCCGAAGAAACATCATGGTGCAGCCACCCTGTGGACCCACCACCCGCAGGGACAGACATCGGGGTCGGGTGCTATGTAGACCGGGCGGCGGGCCGGGCAGGGGGCCTGGGCGAGCCGATCGCCGGCGACATAGACTAGCTCTAGGGACGTGGAACGTCACCTCGCTAGCGGGGAAGGAGCCGGAGCTGGTGAGGGAGGTGGAGCGTTACCAGCTAGATATAGTTGGGCTCACCTCCACGCACAGCGCTGGCTCTGGAACCAAACTCCTGGAGAAGGGTTGGACTTTGTTCTTTTCTGGAGTCGCCCAGGGTGTGAGGCGCCGGGCGGGAGTGGGGATACTCACGAGTCCCCGGCTGAGCGCCGCCGTGTTGGAGTTTTCCCCGGAGAACGAGAGGGTCGCCTCCCTGCGCCTACGGGTTGCGGGGAGTAAGGCTCTGACTGTTGTTTGTGCTTATGCACCGAACAGCATTTCGGAGTATCCGGCCTTCTTGGAGTTGGTGGGAGGGGTCCTGGAAAGGGCGCCGCCTGCCGACTCCATAGTTCTCCTGGGAGACTTCAACGCTCACGTGGGCGACGACAGAGAAACCTGGCGGGGAGTGATTGGGAGGAACGGCTTGCCTGATCTGAACCCGAGTGGTGTTTCGTTGTTGGACTTCTGTGCTAGCCACAGTTTGTCCATAACAAACACCATGTTTGAACATAAGGTGGCTCATAAGTGTACCTGGTACCAGAGCACCTTAGGCCGGAGATCAATGATCGACTTCGTAATCGTATCATCTGATCTGCGGCCGTATGTTTTGGACACTCGGGTGAAGAGAGGAGCAGAGCTGTCAACTGATCACCACCTGGTGGTGAGTTGGATCAGATGGCGGGGGAGTCGGCCAGAAAGACCTGGCAAGCCCAAACGTGTAGTGAGGGTGAACTGGGAACGTCTGGCGGAGGATCCTGTCCGGGAGGTCTTCAACTCCCACCTCCGGAAGGACTTCTCACACATCCCGAGGGAGCTTGGGGACATGGAATCCGAGTGGATCATGTTCAAAGCCTCTATTGTGGACGCGGCCGCTAGGAGCTGTGGTCGGAAGGTCATCGGTGCCTGTCGTGGCGGCAACCCGAGAACCCGGTGGTGGACACCGGGGGTGAGGGAAGCCGTCAAGCTGAAGAAGGAGGCCTTTCGGGCTTGGTTGGCCCAGGGGTCTCCTGAAGCAGCTGACAGGTACAGACAGGCCAGAAGGACTGCAGCTGCGGTGGTCACGGATGCTAAAACTCGGGCATGGGAGGAGTTCGGGGAGGCCATGGAGAAGGACTTTCGGTTGGCCTCAAGGAGGTTCTGGCAAACCATCCGACGACTCAGGAAGGGAAAGCAGGGCCTTCCCCAGGCTGTTATCAGCGGGGGAGGGTTGCTGCTGACCCAGACAGAGGATATCGTCGGGCGGTGGAAGGAGCACTTTGAGGAACTCCTAAACCCGGTCAACATGTCCCCTGAACAGGGGGCAGCGCCTGAAGACTTGGGGTTGGATGAACCCATATCCCTGGCAGAGGCCACTAAGGTAGTCAAAAAGCTCCTTGGTGGCAAGGCGCCGGGGGTGGATGAAATCCGCCCTGAGATGCTGAAGGCGCTGGACTTTGTTGGGCTGTCTTGGCTGACACGCCTCTTCAATGTCGCATGGGGGTCGGGCACAGTGCCCATGGACTGGCAGACCGGGGTGGTGGTTCCCATCTTCAAGAAGGGGGACCGGAGAGTGTGCTCGAATTATCGGGGTATCACACTACTCAGCCTCCCGGGAAAAGCTTATGCCAGGGTGCTGGAACGGAGGCTCCGACCGTTTGTCGAACCTCGGATTCAAGAAGAACAGTGCGGGTTTCGTCCTGGTCGTGGAACAGTGGACCAGCTCTTTACCCTTGCAAGGATACTGGAGGGGTCCTGGGAGTTTGCCCAACCAGTCTACATGTGCTTTGTGGACTTGGAGAAGGCTTTCGACCGGGTCCCTCGGGGCTTTTTGTGGGGGGTGCTGCGGGAGTATGGTGTGCCGGACCCGTTGCAACGGGCCATCCGGTCTCTGTATGCCTGCAGTAGGAGCTGTGTTCGTATCCTCGGCAGTAAGTCAGATACGTTCCCGGTGGGTGTTGGCCTCCGCCAGGGCTTCCCTTTATCACCGGTCCTGTTCGTGACTTTCATGGACAGGATATCTAGGCGCAGCCGTGGGGCGGAGAATGTCAGGTTGGGGGATCTCAGGATAGCCTCTCTGCTGTTTGCAGATGATGTGGTCCTGTTTGCCTCCTCGGACCATGACCTCCAGCATTCACTGGGGCGTTTTGCAGCCGAGTGTGAAGCGGCGGGGATGAGAGTCAGCACCACGAAATCTGAGGCCATGGTGCTCTGCCGGAAACCGGTGGATTGCTCCCTCCGGGTGGGGACAGAGTGCCTACCACAAGCGAAGGAGTTCAAGTATCTCGGGGTCTTGTTCACGAGTGAGGGTAAAATGGAGCGGGAGATCGACAGGCGTATCGGTGCGGCTGCAGCAGTAAAACAGGCGTTGCACCGGGCCGTCTTGGTGAAGAAGGAGCTGAGCCGAAAGGCAAAGCTCTCAATTTACTGGTCGGTCTACGTCCCAACCCTCACCTATGGTCACGAGCTTTGGATCGTGTCCGAAAGAACGAGGTCGCGGATACAAGCGGCCGAAATGAGTTTCCTCCGTAGAGTGGCCGGGCTCAGCCTTAGAGATAGGGTAAGGAGCTCGGACATCAGGAGGGAGCTTGAAGTCGAGCCGCTACTCCTTCGTGTCGAAAGGAGTCAGCTGAGGTGGTTCGGGCATCTAATTAGGATGCCTCCAGGACGCCTCCCTTTAGAGGTTTTCCAGGCACGTCCATCTGGTAGGAGGCCCCGGGGAAGACCCAGGACACGCTGGAGGGATTATATCTCCCAGCTGGCCTGGGAACGCCTCCCAGAATGAGCTGGTAGATGTTGCGGGTGAGAGAGAAGTCTGGGTCAGCCTGCTTGACCTGCTGCCTCCGCGACCCGACCCCGGATAAGCGGTGGAAAATGGATGGATGGATGGACATTAAAGCCACATGTTGCCATTGAGGGTGCTTAAAAAATAGTAAAAGTAATGGATACATGGATAAAAGTATTTTTTTTAAATCCACTAGTACTACTATGTATGTAGTGTCTTGTGAGTGAAGCCATTGGACAGGTGCTGATGAAAGAGGGGGTGGGGGGGGATTAAACATTAAAGGCTGCTTAGAAGTCGGAGGCGAGTGTTGCTGCCGCGACTCACGTCGTTCTCCGCAGGCGACGCCACGGTGACCATCACGTGGCCTTGAGCGATCCCTTCCCACGACGCTGCTTTCTTGGCCACGGAGATGGACACGGCCAGGTAGCCGGCCCACGGCCACAGCACGGGCGAGTAGGAGACGGCCACGTCGATGTGGTCGCCGTTCTGAGGGAGGTAGGGCTGCCAGATGGGCTGAGTGGGGGGGGAGAAAGAGAGAGAGAGAGAGCACAACCTTTAGAGGTCTAGCGGGGGGAAGGATGGAAAACCAGGTCGGTCAAGGGCGGAACTAGTCCTCCACTTGAGGACGAACATTCAGTTGTTTGTAGAACATAATAAATAAAAAAAAACGTTGCTTTGCGTGTTCACCTTGTCGACGATCCTGCCCGTGACGCCCATGCCGTTGAGGATGGTCACGTTGACGATGGTGGGCATCCCTCCGTAGTAGATGGGCTGAGAGCAGTACGGCCACATGTACGGAGACTCCGTCAGGTCGATGTAGCTGGGAGAAAGACTGGCGGGAGACAAGGGTGGGAGTCTTTAATGAAACAAACCCCTTGTGTGCTTTCTGTCGGAGACACACCGCCAGACGTGCAGCAACAAGGTGGCACAAGAAGACAGTGACTGAAACCAATGTGCTGGAAAAAACTGCTCAATTCAGTGTTTTTACTGAACGTGGTTTTAAATCCTCATTTCCGTTTGTTTTGAGGAGACCTCTGCACTTAAAACTGAACACTAAAGGAATCCTAACTGGGAGAAGCCGACTGCAGTGGTGTAGAAAACAACTCCCATCATCCCCCGCACTACTTCACTAACGTCTTTGTGTTTTTTTATTGAGAGACCCCTAGCGGCAGAAAATTACATAGTTTTGTGATTCAAAAACACAGCTGCTGTCCCTCATGAAAGAGCCGGCTGGAAAAACGTTTCAGAGCCATACTGCAAGCGTTATATAATTGCTATGCCAAGGTGTGACAATATTTCTGGACGCAGTTGGATCCGTGTCGCTTTGTTTGTGCACGCAGGTTGCTCATTTCAGGATGTACCTGGCCTGAGGCTTGTAACTGTTGAGGATCTGGTAGGCCCTGATCAGGTCCAGCTTCCCGTGGCCCTGCTCGAACATGTTGACCCCCGGCAGCCTGCGGGCCGAGGCGATGAGAGCCTGCTTCATGGAGGCGGGGTTCACCAGCTGCCTGTTCAGAACGGTGCTGCAGGACAGAGGAGGACAGGCCGGGTCAGTTTGTGTATCCGCGAGCCGTTTGTATTGTGGTGTCAGATTCCACAGCTTTTCCCCCTCAATTCAGAGAAAGTGCTTGGAGGAAAGAGGAGGGATGGGCAGGTATTTGTGTGTGTGCGTCATTCTCCTGGGAGAAAAAGGATGAGGTGGCTGTTCTCATTGAGGGTGGTGTGATGTTTAACCCGGCAACATGAGCTCACAGAATCGGCTCAGTTACAGCTCTGTAACAAGAGGGCTTTCACCACGTCGGGGCGGGATATTGACCGACTGAGAACAACACCTCCTTCCTCCGGGACACATTTCACTGCCTGCCCATGTTACAGCACAAGACATCACACCACATCAGACTTAAAAAAAAAAAAAAAAAATCTGCATGTATTCTTAGATGTCAACTCGTCTACAGGTCACTCACTTGGATCCTCTCACTTCATCTAAAACAACAGTTTCCAGTGACCGTTAAGCGACTCCAGACATTTCATGAGCACATTTGGCTGCTTTTGCAATTAAAATTATTCAACATTTTAATATTTAGTGTAGAGCGCCGTCCTCGCCAGTCCTTCCAATCATTTTAATCTGGGTGGTTCGTTTCGCATGTATATAGTCATAAATCAAAGTATTGGGTGAAAGAATTATAATAAAAAAAGATTTGGTCCGAGCGGAATATCAGTAGAATAAATCATCACAACTTACTTGTGATGCAAAGCCTTGAGCGGTAAAATCTCGCCATGAAAATAAAAAAAATCAAATTAAACTAACAGCAGCTGCAACTAAAATACCTGAAAGCCCCATGAGATGACACAGCGAGCAATTACAATTAAAATCTAAACATTCAAACCCGTCACTTGATGACACCGACCTGGCCAGAAGAGTCACGGCGCCAGCCACCACGGGGGACGCCACGCTGGTGCCCGACAGGGAGCGGCAGCCCTCCTTCATCCCCGACCCCCGAACGCCAGAGCCGTAGGTGACGATGTCCGGCTTCAGCCTGCCGTAGCCCCCCGGCAGCTCCTGCGCAGAGATGGGAGAGACGGATGTTAAGACGATGGGAGCCGCGACACGACTTTCACGGCTGCACAATGTCAACAAACAGAAGGGCAGAGACAAAGAGGAGGGGGCTGAGCAGGAAGTAACGAAAGGACTAGAGAATAGAGTCCGAAGAAAAAAAAGGTCAGGAAGTAAAAGGAGAAATTTACCAGAAAGAAAAAGAAAAAAGAAATGCTTTTAAAAAGCCAGCATTTTAAATGTTTCTGGTGTATTCAGAATGCAGAGCTGAGCAGCTGTCGGCTCCCCATGACCTCTTCATGGCTGGCTGACAGCGGCTGAGGGTGCTGAGAGACTGACTGGATCAGAGAAAGTCTTAATCAGATCCCAAAGCGTCTGCTTTGGGCTACGACTGATAAAAAATAGTTGTGTGTGTGTGTGTGTGTGTGTGTGTGTGTATATGGCTGATGGGCTATGGATGAGAGATCAGGCGCTTACAATATGGTTGATGTCTGTGTGAGACAGGGAGAGAGTGTGTGTGTGTGTGTGTGTGTGTGTGTAGCAACTCACCCAGGTGGTCATGCCTCTGGAGGAAAAGCGAGCGATGTTGTCCTCGAAGTCGATCCCTCCGACCCCGATCACATCCATCTGGTCTGCTGGGTTGTTCAGGGTGCTGAGAGGGAGAAACGCAAGTTTAATTCATTTAAAAGACCTAAAAGGAAAAGTCCACGGCCCCAGCTCTTTTTTTATCACATATGAACTAGCTTCATTCAAGTCTTCGCTATAATCAACACTTAATAAACAAATAAATAACATTTACATGCTTTCTAAAACTTAAAGAGAACCCGGAGTGAGATGGTTAGAGATCCCAATATTTTAGCATTAAGAGTTATCAAAGTGATTAGCATACCCATACAGAGGCCCATCGTTGCCAATAGCAGACACCATGATCACTCTGTTGGCAGTGAGCTCCCACACCTGTCAATCAAACAAGAAAGTTGGTTGGGGGAGGGTTACATTTAATTACTATTTCACTGGGGATAAGGTCCCATATAGAGAGCACAGCCCGTGTGGACTCGTTTCCAGAGGCACAAGTCTGACCGTTGAGATTTAAGCGTGGAGGAAGCAACGTATTGATCCTCTTTTCCCGTCCCCGAGTATGCAATTCACCCTGTAATTGAGCAAATGCCTTCGGGCTGTTGCTTTGGACTTGTATTGACAACAACATGATGTTTTTCTTCTCAATCGTTGCCGGGCACGTGTGTTCTCACCTGGGTTGATCCACTTATTTCTTCAGCTCATTGACACTAAATGCGATATGGGTGTAACTGCAGAGGAAGGTGGGGTGGTTTGGTCACTATTTCTACCACCAGCTCTCATCGACCTGGTCAAATATGAGCCAAGGCCGAGCAAAAGGCTCGATGGGAATCCTGATTGTCTCTTTCTGACGATGCTACCCATCCGGTTTATGGATTAGAGCTTGTCTCTTTTACCTTATCGACAAAGGGGTGGTCCATGAAGTCGGGCCCCCCGATGCTGAGATTGAGAACGTCAATCTTCTTCAGGATGGCGTAGTTGAAAGCGTCCAGGAACCACGATGTGTACGATACCTGGGAGGAGGTGAGAGATGCTGATGCGTCATTGACTTGTGGAGAAGGATGAAGACAGAATGACTGATATCAGAGTTTCTGGCTATTCCTGTTGGATCAGAGAGAATGACCGCGGTGCATGAAGCTGCACTGGAACACTGAAATTTACCAGTAATGCCTAGAAATATTATTTAAATGTTACAGCTAGCCTGGTGTACCCCCACCGCTTAAACTCAGGAGTAGAACACGACATGCTTTAATCTCAAAAGGATGAAAACAAGTCGACACACCCGCTAAGTAATAAGTGTGTGCGCTACCTGACAGCAGTACAATTGCTAAAAAAAAAAACACATGGATTTAGCACAGTAGTACACTGAGGCTGTGTACTGAAAGTACCTGGTTGTTGGTGAACACTCTGAAGATGTGCAGCTCCGAGTCGGGGGCAAAGCCCTGACACTCCCTCATGCTGGCGATCACTCCTGCTACAAAAGTACCGTGGCCCAGACCTGGAGGACGGGGGATAAGACATCGACCATAATCCAGCCGTCTTTAGGTCTCGTTATTCATCATCAATAAAGTAATTAGCATCGATGTCTTAAGCATTTGTATTGCAAAGTCATTGGCAACGGCCACCATCATCATCATCACTATGTTTTCTTCCTCCTCACCATCATCTAGTGTTTTTTCATTCGTCCAGTTGGTCCTCTCCTTTACGTTCTTAAAATGCGGATGCTTCTCGCTGAGGCCCGTATCGAACACCGCCACCTTCACACCAGAACCTGTGCAAAGAGAAATGACATCAGATGATCATGCAAAGGTTTTGGAGGCAGATGTTTGTCCCGTTTGTCGGAGAAGTCAAAAAGGCTGCGGGGTCTAACCGGTGTGTCCCATCTGCCAGAGTACGTCCGCCTGCAGGATCTGGGCCACGTGGCGGGGGATGGCCCGCAGCAGGCGCCGGCTGGAGTGGCGACCCGTGGCGTGCCAGAAGCTGGTGCTCAGCGACAGGCTGGTTCGTCGGAAGGGGCGGGACGACTGCCACGAGCGGGTGGCGTTGCTGGGCTCGGGCGCTATGGGAGACAAAAACACAAGCGGCCGCGTTAAAGCACAGGGCGGATGGAAACGCCCTCTGCAGACTGCATTCAGCTTCAGTTCAGACTTTCAGGCCGGCTCAATAATCACGTGCCCCGCCACAGCAGACCCTCCTGCAAACGACACCATCTTCCTGTTAACCTAATCAACTTAATCTGAAGGTAAACATAAAACGATCACGTTCCAATCATGCATCTCTCCTTCAGTCAAATGTCCTCCTTCCTTCCATCTTTGAGCTGCGACGCAAGTTGGATCAAACCTGCCTCGTTCGAGCCAATCCTGTCACAATTTACAAGCCTTGAAAGTAGGAGTGAGACGCAGGTGTTGTGAGGTCGTCTCTCGCTCATTAATTACCTACTGCTACTAATTAATTACCTCCCTACGCAGCTGCTTCGTGGACGCTGACGTACCTTAACCCGGGTTCAGGTCTTAACTAGAGCGATCTAATCTAGGCCCCCAGGAGCTGAGTAAACACAGACCCTACGGACACTTTCCAAACTTGTTTGTCTTCCATTTCGTTTTTTTCCAATCCAAGGTCTCCACACTACCAGCCTCGGATATGCTTTTTAGTAACTGCCTGGCCTAAACGAATTCACTGCACCAAATGCAGAGCTGGTGCTCCTCTACGACACGCACTCATGAGCTCGGAACAAATTCATACACTTCAGTTAATAACCCAACCGTTTGGTTACTTATTGAGCCGAGACTCGACTGCAGTATTTCCATTAGCTTCTCCAAAGTGCTCCACGTCGAGCTTACTTTACGCATATCGGAGGCGATTAGTGATACCGTGACCTAGTAACTTGAACCATGAGCGTCTGGTTGTGTGCTTTGCAGTCCCTGATCCCGAGTCCGTCATCATTTACGCATTAAATAGGTTAGGATAATTGTATATGCTGCAAATAGCTTTTCATGTTTATGTATATTTAATACACCTTTTTGTCTTTTTAGTCAATCAGTTGGTTGGAGAGCGGTTCAAATTCGCCCAAGATCTTTTCCGGTTGACTCACCAGTGTGACGTCACCCAGTTGAACATTCTGCCCAAGAAAAAAAGCCATGAAAGGCATGAAAAAGCTGAATTAATGTGCTGTGTGCCGTGAACAACTTCCCTGCGTGAATGAGCACAGAGAGGTGGGAGAGAAAGTCCCGTTCATTTACTCAGAGTACGCATGCTGTTTGTAATGAGTTAAACTAAACCAATGATGCCTGGAAGACGTTGAAAATAGGACGTTTGAAGCTAAAAGTGTGGAAAAAAATGTGTCCTCTTCAGTGATATTCTTATTATCTGAAAACTTTGCACAGTAGATACCCATCTGTTACATTAAAAAAAGAAGTGACTCTGTAAAAGACTAAAAACGTCCTTTTTGTTCCGTTTCAAGTTCCCTGTGCAACACATGGCCTCCACACTGACACTGCATGTGCATGCAGGCACACTGAAGACTTTCATCCAGTGCCAGGCACTTGACTCGACAGACAAAGAGACACTCAGTGAATTGTAGCAGACAAACAGTCTTTTTTTGTATCTTTTCGGCCTCCCGTTCCTACACCACAACACGCCGTCAGACTCACAGGGGGTGTACTTGAGCATGCGGAACACTTTGCGTTGCGGCGTCACCCTCTTGATGTAAGGGTGGTCCTCCAAGGTCAGCAGGCTGCCGGGCGACGCCTGGCGGATGTGGACCAGCTCGAAGTCGCTGGGGAAGTCGGAGGCCGGGTTCTCCCTGGGGACGATGTGCCACTCGAGGGCCTCGTCCGCGGCGTTCCGCAGGGCACTGCGGATGTACAGGCTGCGGGCTTTGGCCGAGAAATACCCCGTGAACGCTATGATGTACTCTGGGGAGACAGACAGGGGCAGAGAGGAATGTTTTCTTTTTTTTTTTAAACAGACAAGACGGGAGATGTGCTAATAAGCAATGTGCATTCAAGGGAGCAACATTTGATTCGGCCAAGAGTCCAATTAAAGCAGGCTCAAGCTCTTTGTGAGCCTGCATCCATGCTGCTGACTGCTGAAGAGACCTTGAACACCACACAGAGAAATACCCACAACTATTGGGTCTTCTGTACGCAATTACACTGTGAGAAAACTGTTTCCTAAAGTCCCTGAGACAGATGATTGATTAGAAAAATAATAAATATATTTGCTTTCCAAACAGAAAAAAAGTTAGAAAGATTATATTTTTCCTCACTGCCGAAAAGTACCCAAAAAAGGTCGACTCTGAAACACGAAAAGAGAAGTTTCCCTCATTCTTATGAGCGCAGTCTGGGCAGGGTGTTCCTAAATATAACAGGTAGGCTTAGGTTCATTGTGTGCTTAATTGTGTGCTAGGACATTGTATGCTGTATCACGTTATAAAAGAAACTAATTCCAGAACTTTAAAATAATTGAGAAATTCTGTTGGGAACTCTGGAAATATTTAGATATAGCACTTCAATAACTTATAAAGACATACAAGGAATACATATAAATGTATGGACCTAGTAGGCTTTAAAACTCAACAAATAAACACAAAACTTCTGTCAGGATATTATCTTTGATTCAACTATTTTACCACTTTCATAAATGTATGGTGAAATTGTGAAACAGAAGAAATTGAATGAACAACCTAATAAATGCACAACAAAAAAAATCCACCAGTTTGAACCATTTCTTCTCACCATGCTCCACCACTTTTGTGGAGAACTCCAGTTTGACGGTTAACTCTGAGCAGTTGGAGCCCGTCGATGAGGAGAGGGGCTCTGTGTTGGGGGCGTGGTCAGAGTCTGATTTGGCTCCTCCCATTGGTTCCATCCCTACCACAGGCAGGAAGCACGACAGCATCCCCAAAAGCATGGACGCCCACACCGGAAGCAGGAGCATTTTGAGTCGGGAAGTAGTGCAGACCATCAGTTCGAGCGGGCCCGTCTATACTCTGGCAGCAGGTGTCAGGTTTTTAGCTGCTCAGTTTTCACCTGGTTGGGGGGTGGGGGGGGGGAGGGGTCAGGGGGAGGGACGGAGCATTATCAGGTCCAGAGCTCCAAAACTAAGTCCATACTGCAAACGGCCCGAGCAGCTAGATTGATTTCTTTCGGCGTTTTCTCTCCATGGTGGTGGTCCAGGGTGGAGGTCAGTGGCACAGCCAGAGCAGGAGCACCGTCGCCATGTTGAGAACCGAAAGAGGCAACCAGAGAGAGCCTTGGATGGATGAGAGGAAGGTGAGAGCGGCGGTTTAGAGATCCACTTCCACTGCAGTCCTTCCTGTTTTTTATCTGGAAGGAGAAGAACCACCAAGATGGAGGATTAAGAGCTTGTTAACATTTAAATGGAAGTAGGCACGTGTAGTGCAAACTCAACATTTATTTAGCATAAAATCAAGCTGCATTGAACAAATTTCAAACATGCTGTTACAACCATGAAATAATTCCTATCAATTCAGATTAATGGCCACATTGATCTTGCGACCCCTGTGAATCCATACACAGCACGTGGAATCGATCCTCCATTCATTTCACAGCGGTCACTGCAAAACAATTTATATCTAATGGCTGAAATCCAAAATTCAGATTAAGAGCCTGACAAATACTGTAATTTTGAGGCCGTGACAGCCATTCAATATTTAAGAATAATGTAAATATAATAACATTGATATATGTAAAAAAAAATATTTAAAACTCGTTCAAACTCTTGGCAATGACTGAAGAACGTTCCTGGGAAAGGGTATTTTATATTGCTGAGCAATTAACTTTTATTAGAAAAAATGTCACAGTAAATATAACACAACTATATATTGTGCTGGAAAATTTTATATGATTTTTCCTTATTCTCCTTGATGCTATTTTTTTTATTTTCGGGCCCCCGGGACGTTCTCAAGCTTGAGGCCTGGCCTTTACCCACTTGAAACCACAGTTAGCAAAAGTTGCTGCATGAAATAATGATGATCATTAACAGGTTTATAAAAGTAATACTGATAATCACACACACACACACACACACACACACACACACACACACACACACACACACACACACACACACACACACACACACACACACACACACACACACACACACACACACACACACACACACACACACACACACACACACACACACACACACACACACACACACACACACACACACACACACACACACACACACACACACACACACACACACACACACACACACACACACACACACACACACACACACACACACAACACCAGAGCTCGTGAGAACCAGCTCCACGCTGACTGAGGGTCCAGCCCCAGGTTACAGAAGACGACCTTCCTTCCCGTGGAGCCTGTATTTGCCTCGTATCTTACATCATAGGTATATCTATCCATCTATCCAACCATCCATATATGCATAGATAAACCAAGACACTGAGTCCTGTTTTTTTTGTTTACATTTAAGCACACACCCAGCCTCACTTTGGGAATTGATTACTGCTGGGAGCATGTTTGCAACATGTTCCAGATCTGAGTGTGCAGACATGTGCACGTGTTTGGGCACATATCTTTAGTCCATTCTATCCAGACATGCCTATTGTCAGGCTGTCATCACAAATCAAGCACTCCCATCAAAAGGATGAAAACAAGTCGACACACCCGCACAGTAATAAGTGTGTGCGCTACCTGACAGCAGTACAATTGCTAAAAAAAAACACATGGATTTAGCGCAGCATTGTGTACTACAAGTCCAGATTCTGCACCGTCCCAAATGTTTACTTGTGGCGATGATGATGATGATGATCTGAACCGGCTCTTAAAACTATCAGGTCACATGTGGACCATCTCTGCTGTCTGCTTCTCCTCTATGGAGACTGCAAGCGGACATTTCTATATTTTAGGAGGCCTTTCAAGTTAAAGTATGTGATGTTCACCGAGTGAGTGACAATATTAAAAATCGTAAAAAAAAAAAAATAATAATAATAATAATAATAATCCCAGTTTATGTGAACAGTCATGAAGCTTTACTGTCAAACGCTTCAGAAGTTTGCTTATGACGTGCAGAAAGTTCCCGAGTGGAGAGGAATGGACTGGTTTGATCTGCCTGACCAAAACAACGAAATAGTAAATGTGTTTTCTTTTTTATTTTAAGCACATGGAGACAACTCTTTTGTATTACTTTTACCATGACTCAAGTGCTATAGAGGAAACACTGGAGCTAATAACTACCGGTTTAGACCCATGGCTGTAAAGAAATACATATATGTATACATAGCCCCACTGGTTAGGATTAGGGCTGTAAAAGACAGGCTGGGAATACCTGTGTCAACATCACACCGAGTAACTAAAATGGCATTCAACCCCCGGGAAAATCAGACCATCAGGAGTGTTAGCCATCTATAGGGCTTGGATTTTAGCAAAAGGGGGTCACTTGGAAAAATTTGAAGATTTTGCATAAATTGGCTGTAATTGGACTAGTTTTGTCAGCAGGAAATACCCCTCAACCAAATCAGGTATAAATATCAGAAGGATTAACTCGGATCAACAGCAGCTGTTTTGTTGAATGAATGTGTCTCCTGTGTGCATCACACAAAGGCTCCCTCGGTGTTCAGCACTGACAACAGCTTGACTCGCAGTGTTTCACTGTATTAAGATACATATACATATGTATACATATGCACACGGTTAACTCCCTGAGCACACAACACTGCACACACAGGTTTAGATGCCTTTAGTCTACAATAGAGGGTGCGTGGGACATTTAGTGTCACTGTGTGGATTCACAGGCGTCGACGGGGCCGTGACATTAAGCAGAGCCGTTCACGCCAAAGGACACAACGTAAAGACCCCAAAACGAAGTCAAAAAGACGAAGCCGCGCCGCGGAAGCGTCGACTTTATCGACATAAACAAAGCGAGCGTCGGCAGACACGCTGGAGGCTTGTGTGTGCTTGTGTGTGTGTGTGTGTCTCTTTCTTATAATGTCGGCAGTGCCGTACAATGACGTGTGTTTGCGAGCCACGCGCGCGTTGAGGAAAAGCTCAAATAAACGCTCGCCGCCTGAAACGGGCTCCGTAACGTAAACAAGAAGACGTGCTCGTGGATGTTTTTCTAACACATGTATAGCGTTAGCCAGCTAGCTTAGTGGTATCTTTTTTTTTTTTTTTTTTTTTTTTTTACAGCATCTGCTGTTGGTTTGTGTGTTGATTATACTCACCGAGCTGAACAACGTCTCACGCGGCACAGTTGTCTGTGTGTGTTTGGGTCACTGTCCGTGTATTAATACGCCGGTAGCTACTTGGCAGGTGGTGTATTGTGCACCGAACAAAAGCTAGCAGCGAAACTCACTAAACGCTTCAGCCGCAGACCACTGACGTCTGAGTTATGACGGGTTGCCAGGTCCGCTCAGCTCAGCCCTCCTAAACCGAGGAGCACCGCGCGCTCATCGATACGCTTCAGATATTATACATCGTTAAAGGACAGCTGTGTCGCTGTGGAAACTTAAACTATAACTCGCGTAACTGAATAATGACTACTTTCCTCTCGCCTTTTCAAAAGCACATTCGTGCCGGTTGTATCAAACCTGGCAACCCACCGGGCCTTCAGCCTTCACGGTCACGCTGCAGTTTTACCAACAGTGGGCGCTGTGGGGGGAAAAGAAGGAACCACAGATGTTTTTGTTTTGTTAAAATGTATAATTAAATCTACAATATAATATAAAATTAAAATAAAGTGCACAAACAGATAACAGTACTTTAAGGTGAAATGTAAGTGTAATGTGAAAGTGATAAGTGTAATGGTGAAGTGTATGTTGATGAGCCTGTCAGTGGGCGTGAGGTCTTGGTCCTGATGGGCCACAGCCTCCCTGGAAGGGACTTCAACAGGTTATGTCCAGGGTGAGAGGAGTCCTGGGTTAGGGTGGAGCCCAGGAAATGGAAGGACTCCATAGCATCGATGGGGAAGTCACACAGGGTGAAGGGGCTGCTGGGGCTGAGATCTTTCTGAAGTCCTTTTTATTACATTTTATAAAAATTAAAAAACGAGTAGCACAATAATTCATAGATGTGATCTAACAAAGGTAAAGGGCACATATTAACCACATATGCTGTTTATATTGCTTGTAATTGGGATGAGGTCAACGTCTTTTGAGTATTTTAACATAGAATTGTGTGATTGTGTTAAATTAAAGAACCCAAAATGCAGCAGGTAATATGAACACCACACAAGGGTTAAGAGCTGCTCTTTTCTCTCTGTGATGTAAAATACACACCTAAGAAAATGGAATTACCTGCCATCAAGATAATTTGTTTGAATTAAAATCACAACAGTGTGACATAGTAGTCGGTAATTATATTCAGAAATGTAAATGGCTATTGTCTGTGTTTACAGTAAAATGCAGTGGAACTCTTTGACCGTTTGGGTTTCATCCCCATTCAGCCTTCCTTTCATTAACTGTTTGACTAAATTATAACACGTCTCCAACAAAAAGGACTCAAAGCTCAGCAGATCTCCACAATCACAAGCAAAGTCATGCTCTGTTATGGTGTAGGCCACTTTGAGTTTTGTCTTTTTTATATGCTCAAGCGTATGAATGAAGTTCCAATACATTTGCTAAGGTGTGAAGATAAAGCCCCTTGAGGCAAGAGTTTGATTTGAAATTGACTTATCTTGAAGTCATTACAGAGACGTTTTTTGGCCATTTCATTTATTTTGTGGGCATGACATATATCCAACATTCACTTTACCTTTATCTCTGTTTTGTTCTCCACCAACTCCGGGGGGGGGGACCAATCACAAACAAGTGTGTCAAAATCTAGCGTAGTCAGGTTTGAGTGTTTTATTGGCACATACACAACTTAACGTTAAAAAAAAAAAAAACGTTAATGGTAGCAAAATCAAAGTGTTATCAATTATTTAGACACACAATTACAAACAAAAAAACAACTATTTTCAGTTAACAGTCATGAGTTGGCAACTTCATTTCGGACAACAGCATTTATGTAAAAAAATCACACAGGTATATAAAAACACGGAAGGGAACACTTTATATAAAATGTGCTGACGTTCTGCGAAGCTGCTAATGAGCTGATTTGGTTATTCATTGAACATCATTTACGATTAGGAGCTCGACAACGTTGCAGACTACTTCAACCACAGCAGCTCTGTGGAGTCCACGTGATTATTTCCGTGACCCGTAGGGCTGACGAGAACGGGTTCAAACGACCAGAACTGAAGCACAATCTTTCTCTTAGGATGTTGTCCCTGTGAAGGAAACTGCACCCACCCGCTTTGGGTGGAGTAGCTCTAAGAATGTAGCGCGGAGATTCGAGTGCGCCACTTCCAACGTTAGCCTCATTATCAGTCTTTTACAAACGATTAAGTCGCACCGAGAGGCGTGACATCGGGGCAGGTAACAGCAGTGGATGACATGACGAGCATCCTGAAACAAGCAAAGGACAAAAGGACAAGAAAAAATACAAAAACTGAGGTCAGCTGACATGGCTCGGTTACGTTTCCAGTATGTGTAAAGAAAATAAAAAAATGTAATAAAGTTCACAACAGCGACACACTTTATAGGTCTGGGGTGGATCACAGCAAAAAGACTCAAGTAAAGAAAAGAAGACTAGCCTGAAGCAAGGCATTGTGGGAGTGTTCTGGAGAGACTCAATACAGAAGCTCAGTGAGCAGGTCCGATGAAGAGGAGGAATGCAATTATTGCAAAAATGCAAAATAGAAGACAAAAAAATAATCCTCCGCAATTTTTTTAAGAAAAACATATGCTATGTTTGAGGACATATTCAACAACCAAATATCATATAATTTTGACCAAGTTGAGGATCAATCATTTGGAATCAATCGTTTAAAATAAACGCGGCAATCGCGACCAAACAGGAAGTCGTCTTCCTTTTTCATTTCACTTAACGGTTTAATAAGTTCCACAACTTTACTGTCATACAGCCTTTTAACATTGAAACTGTAGCACGCTATTACAAACACCCCAAAAAAAAAAAATCACTAGTCTAATGTCATTTGAGATTATTACTTTTATTAAAAAGGCTCCAAGTAGCTCAGTAATCACAAAAAACCTGAACAGGCAAGGATACTTAAGTGCACTTCTACAGATAAAGAAAGCGTTTTGCATAAGACGGCGCGTGCCAACTTTTTGTAACTCAGAAATCTTTCATAATCATACATATTAGTAATGGTCTTCAGTGGTTTCCTTCATATTGGTCATGAGGGTAGAAAACTAATTTAAGACGGTTGGGTCTTGGGATTTTCACTACATATACTGTGCTAAATGTTTATCTACCCTTTACAATGGCAAGAACATTAAAAAAAAAGTAATATATTTTTCACAGCCCAGCAATGGCTGACTTTTTTTTTTTTGCTGAACGCTAACATGGCTAACGAAACAGCAGCTAGCTGGGCAAGATGGCAGGACTTTGTCGGGTTGTGCCAGCCGTTAAACCATGAAGACGTTGGCTCCATCCAACAAGGTGACTGGAAACAGGAAATCACTGTAGCATCACAAGCTGTAGCGCAACATCCAAAATGTAGTCGTCGGAATCTTTGACTTAACAGCCAATGCTTTGTGACAGTAGGTATGATTCTGTTTTATTTCTATATGTCTGTACACATGAAGGAGTGTTTTAGCAGTCATGCAGTTCGGAGCAAGTGGGGAAGACCTGCTAATGCTAACCGAGCTAAAGTGACACAATGGCACAATATTTGGTAAATTAATGAATATAAAAGTTGTTTTTTTTCTTCTGAAATGTAACTTAAAGTCTTTCCAGCTGACATAATTATTAAAACAGCGTATTGATAAAGCGTCGGCTCATCTTTACTCTTCAGTCTATACGGGTCACATATTAGCGAGCTAGCGTTAGCCTGGTTGGCGAATACTTTCCATGCAAGAGCTAGTTTGTGTGGCGCAACCTGCTTTCATTCAGTGATGCGTAGATGTCCACTTTGAAAAAACATATGCACGTGTCAGAAAACAGGTCAAGTTTGAACCGGCGGCAGAGGTCGTTGCCTTCATGGTTGCATGTGCCATCCTCAATGCAACAACACGGCCACGTTCTGAGAAACCACACGGAGGCTCCACTGATCTACTGAAGTCATTGGGAGCGTGGCTGAGTGGCCTATTGTCCAATACATTGAACATTTAACACCTAAAACAGCTTCACAATCTTTTGACAGCTTCAGAAGGAAAACAAAAGACATCAACAGAGCAATAATGGCAAGATTAGATAAGCTCAAAGTTGACGAAATAAAAAAATAACTTCATGTCGACCTTTGAGGGCGTGGCGTTACCCACATCTTAAGACAAGGTCTGTACAATAAGCACAATAATGAATTCACAGCAAATTCCAATCAGGAATGAGTGGGGAAGGTGTGTGTGTGTGTGTGTGTGTGTGGGGGGGGGGGTTCTAAAAGTATCCCTTTCTTCTTAGAAACTTCAGTACCCAGAACTCTGTTCAACAGATCCTTGGTCATTATCCAGTGACCATTTGAATAGAGACTCATAATCATGTCAACATTAATAAATAAATATGTAAAGACACAGGGATTGGAAGAACACAAAAAGCAACGAAAAAAAGGAGTGGAAGTGGCAACATCCTGCCAGAAAAGGAAAGGGTGAAGGAACGGATGCAGAGATGATGTAACCCATGGGCAGTTCAAAACTTGTCTGGTGTGTCCTCGTCAGGAAACACGCCGCCACAGGAATTCTCAACTCTTACGGTTTTTCTTTTTACTTTTGGTCATTTAAGTCATTGTACCCTCTCCCCCCCCCCCCCCCCCCCAAGTCAGTTATTGACGTGAAGCCACTTTGCCCTCAAAGACTGGACGGCAACTTCGAGTGGCGGAAGCTAGTGAAAAGGTTTGCCCCATTTCAGCCGTTGTACTGCTTCTGATAGCGGCGGTTCAGCTCGCGCAGCTCCTTCTCGCGCACCCGCCGGGCTTTGTTGGATTTGGTGGAGCGGCTGGAGCGGGTGGACTGCGCCGACTTGGTGCTGTGGCAGCGCGAGGACGCCCGCTTCAGGAGGTTCTGGGATATGCAGCGCTGCAGGTTCTTCATGGAGGACGAGGCGGCCATGCTGACCACCCAGGGGTGCTTGATGGCCTGGCCCGCTGTGAGCCGCTCGCTGGGGTCCACCGTCAGAATGCGCTCCACGAAGTCCTTGGCCAGGTTGGACACGCTGGGCCACGGCTGGAGACACGGGAGACAGATGCAAGACGAGACTGTGATTAGCAAAGCGCTCTAATGCCAGTACGCCAAATATCTAGTACCTGGTGAACGTGTCCTGAGTATTTCAAAAAGGTATGACATATGTCATATATATAAAAAAATATCATAGTCCTCCTTCAGAGAATGAAATCAGGAAATCTACAAATATTGTTTTTGTGGGGATTAAACTATCTAGTGTATGTGCAGCAGAGGTTTTAAAAACTCTGATTAAAGTTTAGCGTGTCAAACTCTTAACATAGTTTAAAACAAAGAAAATAAAGGGGGTGGGGACTTGGTTATATTGTGTGAGTATGTACAGTACACTTTGTTTGGCATCAGTGCAGTGTTGTCCATTGGACACCAGAGGGCAGCAGAGGGATACGTTCAGGCGATGGATTTATTCGACTAAATGCGATAAGGAGTCTTTTCACATGTCAGACTCACTAATAGATGCAATGAATTTGATGTACATCGACTTCATTGATTGTATATGTTCTTGTTGGAGCTGAATTCCATGTTTCTACAACTTAGGCAGGATTTGGGTACATCAACCCTGCATGCCTTCACACACACACACACACACACACTTTGTACATGATGTCCTGCTTGGCAACCAGCTGTGTTTTCAGTCTCCCAGTAGACAACTAACTCCCCCTCTTCACACAGCAGGTAAATCACCAGTGTTGGCTAGAGATACATGACACGTATATAAGCCTCAGACACACACTTCTCCACCGCCTACAGCAATGTACGGGTTGCGATTAGTCCTCGGACCGCAGCTGTAAATGTGAACATTATTTACTGCAGCTGTAAAGACATGTCCCCGAGGGAAGAGCATTCAATTCTGCCCAACCACAGCTCCACCTCTCATTTACCCTCAGGTTCTTTTATTTGTATTTATTTATATTTTAACTACGGGTTGCAGGCCTCTCTGACATACAATTGTGATATAATACAAGTTGTTATGTTGCGACCTAACAGGGGGACATTGCTCCTTTATGAAATGAAAAGCTCTCGTCCTCAGTTTTAAATGTCCGAGCCGCGTTTAAAGACCGTGTAGAATAGTTTTCGCGCGAGTGTCCCAGCAGAACACACATATGCACATATATTTCGGCATTATGTGCAACAGAGAGTGCACATTTGAGGACCAGGGAAAGAGCTGTGACGCGCAACAAAGTGTCCCTGCATGGGAATCAAACCAGGGACATTTCAGTACACTATGGTATGCTTCTTAACCACTGTACCACTGGATGCCTCAAACACATCATTTTAACCAGAAATCATCACTAATAGCAGAAAGATATGACACTGCTTGATGGAAGGAAAACATCCATTACTTTATTTTTTAAAATCTTGTTCATACTGCTCTCATTTTCTTTTCAACTCCTCAATAACCACGGCATCACCTTAGGAAAGCCCAAGGGTTGATTCCAGTGAAAGGTCCTCTCACCGACTCCCTAGACTTGCTGTACATACCTGGACCTCGTCCAGCAGCTCCGCTACACTATCTGCAAACCTCAGTTAAAACGTAGCCCCACCCATGAAATTATTTCAATTACTAAATGTGTCAGATCCAACCTTACCTTGCCCGTCGGGAACCCTTGCGAAGTTCTAACTCTGGACGCTTTCCAAGAGAGCCACAATGATTCAACTGCTCCTCGTTAAATATCACAAAACTACTCAGCTGTTCTTCGTGCTGGAGTGGCTGTTTGTGGGGCAAACATTAACCGAGGGCCCCTTTTGTAAAGCTCGCTGGCAACATAAACATCCCACGCCGCGAAAAAACAAAGGAACGGACCCACTCAGCAATCTCACAACTAGATACACGGATCGGGCATATATTCACACACACACACACACAATAGGGAGGACGAATCAATTAGGAGTGGACAAAGGCGTGAGCGCCACCAGGGTAAAAGGGTAAGGGAACACGAGCCAGATATGGACGTGAGCTGTGAGATGATTAGAGAGGAGTTAGAAAGTATGTCTGTGTGATGAACCATGTGACCTCGCAGGAAAAGCTGAACTTTTCGGAAATCTGTTGACAAGGCCTCACGCGGTGTGAGGAATGTGTTCCAGATATGTGTGAAGTTTGTGAGAAAGAAGGAAAGCGAGTGTGCAAATAGTTAAAACTCCCCACCTCTCCAGAGAAGCTGTACTTCCCCTTGAGGATCTGCCGGTAGAGCCTCATGCGGTTGTCGTCCTCGAAGGGCATGGTTCCGCTCAGCAGGATGTACGAGATCACCCCCAGCGCCCACATGTCCACAGCGTTCGTGTAGGGCTTCCTCACCAGGATCTCGGGGGCGATGTACTCCGGCGTGCCGCAGGTGGTCTTCATCAGACACTCGTCCCCCTTCTTCCTGCTGCTGGCCAGGCCGAAGTCGGTGATGATGATCTTGGAGTCGGACCCGGGGTGGTAGTAGAGCAGGTTCTCCGGCTTCAGGTCCCGGTGGGTGATCCCCAGGGTGTGGAGGTACTTGACGCCGTCCAGCACCATCTGCAGGACGCGCGTGGCGTCGCGCTCGGTGAAGGAGCCGCGCGCGATGATGCGGTCGAAGAGCTCGCCGCCGGTGGCCAGCTCCATCACCATGTAGACGCGCTCCGCCGTCTCGAAGACCTCCATCAGCTGGATTATATTTGTGTGGCGGACGCGGCGCAGAACGCACAGCTCGGACTCGCACACCTCCCTCCCCTCCCGGTAGCGGGTCTCGATCATCTTGATGGCGTACGGCTGCCGCGTGCTCTTGTGCTCCACGCGGACGACCCGGCTGAAGCTCCCGCGACCGATCAGAGCTTTAATGTCGTACTTGGCCGTGACCCGGGGGTCGAACTTGGCCCGGTATTTCGCCACCTTCTTCCGCTGAGGGTCGGACAAATCGGACGGGTCCTTAGGGAGCTGGGCGGAAGCGGTGGGAGTGGCAGCTTGGGCCTGGGCCTGATACGGGGAGGAGGTGGAGTCGGCCTTGTCACCTCCCCCTCCGCCAGCCCCGCCCACCTTGCTCCTCGTGCCATCCCCTCGTATGAAGTGCTTATAGATATCTGTCTGAGGGTCGACCTGAAAGATACAGGAACGCAGTTCGTCACAGATGCAAATGACATAAAAGGTTAAATGGAGTAATTGTAAAGACTTTGATGTACAGATTCTTAGTCTATAATTAGTTTAACCCGACCGATATTAGATTTCTGAGGCTGAGACTGATCGATATTTGGGTGATCTTTTACATAAGCGAATGCTCTTGATACGGATCACTAACCAAAGTCCACTCTTGAGGTTAAATGATGAAATGGCCCAAGCTGACCCCATCACATCACCGTGGGCCATTTCTCAATGATCTTAAACCTAGATTTGGCCTATATTTTAAAAAGTTATTCTATTGTTAAAAAGGGACAGTTTACCCCAAAATCGAAAAAACATATTCTTCCGTTTACCCGTAGTATTATTTATCAGTCTAGATCGAAATTTCAGCAATGTCTCTTTCCAGTACAAGACGGTCTGTGGATTATCTTGAGTAACTGGCTCGTGATTTCTGATAAGAGACACAGCTGTTGAGATTTTGAAATTAAAGCACCTCTAAACGAGTGCAATGTATTTCTATTATATCGGGGAGACGGCAATATTTCCAAAACTAGGCAATACACATCAAAACAATCTAGAATAATAAATAGCACTACAATTAAGAGGGAAAATTATGTATTTTTTTTACTTTGGTTGCGAACTGTCCCTTTAAAGACAAATCCCCAAATAAGCTTGAGCACGCCGTAAGGCTGAAAATAACAATTATTTCCATTATTAATTCCCATCTTTGAGACATTTCTTGAATATTTGAGAAAATATAAAAAGAATAAGTCAATATTTCCCGAATCCCAAAATGACAAATCCCAACCAACAGGCCACAACCCAAATATCTTCAAGTTCATATCATAGAAGATATGATTATCAATTATGAAAAATGTTTCCGATTGTTGGTCGACTTTTAACATTTTGTGAGATTCGGGCACCAAATGTCACTGGGTTTGTTCAATACAAACAAAACCTTAAAGTCATCAGATTATTCTCACGATGTCAGCGTTATCACCAATACTAGTAACAACGTTTTCCGACTGACCTTTTTGACCAGGTCCAACTGAACGTCCCCTGGAGGCTCAGGGAGGACCTTGCTGTTCCTGCACCCCATCACATCACCTTGGGCCACTGCCCAGCCAGCCACACGGGCCACCAGGAGACCTGCCTCATCACCGCAACAGCTGATCCAACACACTCAGGGCATCCAACATCCAGACCGTACCCAGACTCGGACCGAGGGTTCATGAATATAGCCGATCACACCCGCATCCAAGTCCCCAAATGAACCAGCGCCAGCAGTCACACTTCATGAAAGCACCCCCGATACACGTCCACTTAAAAAGCTCAAAGGTTCATGAACGTTTCGTTGGCGAGCGCAGCGCAGGTCTCGGCTCCATTGGCGAATGCTGTGTTAGAGGCGCAGGATTCTTTTACAGGCCTGTGCCGGTGGGTCACGTACGTGTGCGCACACACACACACACACACGCACACACACGCACGCACACGCACGCACACACACGCACACACACGCCACACACACACACACACACACGCACGCACACGCACGCACGCACACGCACGCACACACACGCACACACACGCAGGGGGGTACCTCGAGCCCCTGGAAGAACCTACCAGGGCCCCATCTCAGATGGTGTGCTTTGTTGAATGTCTGTGAGAAAACTGCATGAGTACAGCTAGCGTGGATGCTCTCGGGATCAAAAAAAGAAAAGAAAAAAAATTATTGATCGGTGCAAGGGAGGAAGGTTTAAGTGCAGTTGCCTTCAGGAGAAGTTCGGCTGGGAATTCAGCAAGAACTTCCAGAGAAAATAAGGTCATCAACTATGCTTGGATCCATTGGGGGTGTGGGTGGAGGGGAAGCTGCAATGTCAGCAGCGATCTTGCCACAGATAAAGCAGCTCCCCTGGAGAATGGCAGGCCTTCGTGAGAGAACAGTGCCGGAAAGCTCTGAAATGCAAAACACAAAAAAAATGAAACATGAATCTGGAGCGATTGTGGTTCACGCACGGGCAAGAGGGGGTTATGGTGAACGCGGACGTGACATGGGGCAGATTTCAATGAGGCCTATCACAATCAAAGCAACTGATCTAAACACGTTGATCCTTTTGTGTGCTGAAGTCACACACTGGTTGTGGGTTTTTTTAATGGTTTTGTTGCAGAAGTCACATATTGTGTGAAACTGTCAGCCAGAAATATGAATAAAGAGATCCAGACATGTTTTTGAAATGGCCAAGAAAACGAGTTGAGAGCTCTGCCATTTGTAAGAAATAGATGCGCCGTCGCAGATGGTCACTTAAATCCGGGTATCAGATGTTGGAACTGTGCTTGATATATATATATATATATATATATATATATATTGTTAAAAGTTTGTTAGGACAAAATGTTTAACAACTTAGTTTTTTTCTCTCTTCTTACAGTTATAGTAGTGGGAAATGAACGGGAAACATCCCTAAAACATACTTTAAAATGACTCTACGCGCTGAAGAAACCAACAATTTTATCAGACATTTAAAGGACAATTGCGTTAAAGTTTGGGTACGGTTTAAAAAAAGTGGCCAGGCCGAACTCATTTCAATGTTTTTTTTCTTCAGCCAAAGAAACTCATTGAACCGTTATTTCTCGGCCACCGCGGGTGACGTCAGGGTCGTGCAACCCAAAGTACCGCGAGCACTACAAGTGTAAAGAAGAGCCGGCGGCCTCACCTCATCAGTTATCCGAGATAAGCGACGGGTTTGGGCTAACTAGCCGCTAGCAGCGGGGCAGGACCCCTGCCAAAGCCAGCCTCCTCACCCCACTCTCACTCAGCTGGGCTCTCCATTTTCACCTCGCACTTTCCCAACTTTGTTCCCGAAGACCAACAAGTCCAAAACGTCGCTTCACTGGTCGACGACACGTCGGGTGAACTCCGGGGTGCCGTGGTTTGTCATTGACATGAAAAGGAGTTGTGTGTGTGTGTGGGGGGGAAGAAAAAAATATATAACACGCAAAGTTTTTCTCTCGTCGGTCACTTTTTCTTTTTTCTGGCGATGTTTTTACGTCCCGGCACCACCTTCCCACCAGCCAGAGAGGAGTGCAAAGACACGGGCCGCCACGCCGTGGGTTCCGGTGTATAGCTTCAAAATAAAACGCGAGTTGGGAATTATTTGCGGGTGTTTTTCTCCACAATGTTCTGGATGACTTACTTAATTAAACGTGATATGTAAAATACCTCATGCTTGTTTTGGTCTTTTGCTTGTTTGAGGAGTGCAAAATGTTGCAGATGAGAGGGAGGTCTGGGTCAGCCTGCTGGACCTGCTCTCACTGCGACCCAACCCCGGATCAAGCATGAACATGGATGGATGGATGGATGATTATTTAAAACTGAAGACAAATATCTGACAAAGAGATATCATCAGTGAGGATGGTACATATATTTAAAATTAAAAGTAATATTGGTGAAAAGTATTCAATTCCAGTGTTACCATGTGCTATGTATATCTATCAAGCTGTGTCCATTAAGTAACATTGAGTATTGCGATGGCTAACCTCCATGGGGCACAACTTCAGGCGCCCAGTAAGGTACCGTCAAATTACTGGTTTGTTCTGCTTCATTGAAAAAAGGTTCATAGTGATGCAGCATGTTAATGGGGGATGTGTGCTTACACACATTAAATACGTTTGCATGCTTTTAATTTGAAGGCTGATTCCTTTAACTTCCCGTGTGCGTCCATCAGTCGCTTATGGAGCGCTCTCTTCCACCCAACTTCTCTCGGGCGACCTCCCTCGGCTTGTTTCGACCCCGTGAAGTCCCCCACCGTCACTTCCTGGATACGGCCAGAAGAAGTCCCCTCTGACAGAGAGCTGACTTCTCTCTCGGAAAAGTACCAGGAAGTCTGGTTTGGCGCGTTACCAGCTCGGCTTTGGGAGCGCAGCAGCGTGACTCTTTCCCTGAGCTAACTCTGATTATGAACGAAATTATAATGACGTGAAAATATGGGACATGCGGATAGATTCGCTTTCTGTAAATCCTGATGCACAGTCACGCCAACTTAAAGCCCCCCAGGCCACTTCACCACGCCGAACACACACACACACACACACATACACACACACACATCTATTATGCGGGACTCAAGCACGTGCTTATAGGCGCGTGTTTCACAACGTCTGTGCTTGCACACACAAACACACGTGCGCATGTCTTCATCTTTTGAACATCTTTGTATAAATCTATATTTTGTCTCTATCTAAATATATGAAGTCACAGAAGAGGACAGTAGTTCCTGCGGCATTGGGCCGCGCACAATGCCGCAGGGTTTGCTCCAATGCGCGACATTTCCTCTTGGTGTCACTAGCGCATAACGGCCAGTCACTTAAAAGGCCCTCTTAAGCTGTAAGGCTGTTCTCGAGTCATTTCATTAGGCTGGCTGTCCCTCTCCACCCCGACACTTCATGCGCTTGTGAAACGAAAAGCCTGTCATGAGTGACATTCAGCTTCACCCCGCATGTTCATAAGGAGCGCAATAAAGAAATGCTCGGCCTCAACACCGATGCGACGTGATGGAGCGCGCGGGACTCCGACCATAGTATCTTTTTTTTTAAAAAGCTCCTTGAATTAGATTGAGGGAGTGAAAATGAGTGGGAGGAGGAGGGGTGACAGAGGAAGACAACGGATGACAGATGGTGGGTACCAGACAGAAATATAGGGAGAACGGAAAAGATGGATGGGGGGGGGGGGGGGGGGGGGGACTCGGGCAGAGGGATGAGGCGGCAGAGAGTAATCAAAATGGAAAAGAGGGCGATGCAGAGAGACAGAAGAGGAAAGGGAGGACACATTCATTCATCCATTCATCCTCATTTATTGCACTGCGTTAACTGTTAAATGTGTATTGTTAAATGTTAAATGTATGCACCTTCCCGCCAGGACAAATTCCTTGTATGTGTAAACATACATGGCAATAAATGGTTCTGATTCTGATTGCAGCCAGGAAGGAGAGAGAGATAGAGGGAGGGAGACTGGGAGAGAGAAAAGACAAAGGGAGAGAGTCTGAGGGCCCGGCCGGCCCTCTCCGCTGCAGTGCCGCTGAGGTCGGGGCCCTCTCATATGCTGCACATCCCTGTGATTGATCACCGCTTTTGTCGCACTCTGGATTAAGACGCTTTTGTTTTATCCACTTTCCATTGATACTTTTCCCCTCTGCATCTCGACTGGCTCTCTGTTTTTTTTCACACCCTTCCATCGCTCTGTTTTCCGTCTGTGCACTGTCTCTCTTCCTCCCCTTTCCCAACCCCCCCAAAAGGTCAATATCATCTATTAAGATCCGGATTTGCTGACTGCTGTATTACTTATCATCTACAGAGAAGGAGGAGCCCGCTCCAGTAAAACAGCTCAATTGACTCCGTCTGTGTCTCTGGCTACACTAATACAATTGTGTGTTAACTTAAAAAAAAAAGTATTGTGTGCAGGCATGTGCTGCGTATTTGTTGTGAGAAAAAAAAAGTCTGCAGAGGATGAGGAGGTGTAGTGAGGGGCTTATAGTGAGCGGACAACTTTATGTGCCTGTTTACAGCAGACCGGTGCAGCACTTGGCACAAAAGAGAAAGTGTAGAAAATGACCCGATCCTGTTTCAGATATTGTTGGAGGATATTGCTATTTCTGAGTTCCCCCTACACACACACACACACACACACACACACACACACACACACACACACACACACACACACTCCCCATCAGTGGGTAGAAAGAGAGTAAGAGGAGACCACTGCTGCATTCCGTCAGTACAATCTGGTCACAGTAAACTCACTATTGATTACCACGGGCGCGTAATTCCCTGAAGGAATATTGTCTGGCTGCTATACAGAGAAAGAAAAATATCATAAAATACATCACACTCATTGCGAGGATCTTATTGACCACCTCAGGTACGGCGGCTGTAGTTTCCAGGGGGACATTACGAGAGCTTTCCGGTGCTTCTTGTATTCTTGTCAGAAGGGGCGGCCTCTACGTGGCAGGTGTCATTGAGACGATGGGACTCCATGTGGCCCCAGACGAAGTGTGCACGCCCGGAACACCCGCGGTACTAACTTTGATGGTCCAGCTGATGGCCCACGAGTTCCTGCTCCCGCCGTGTTGTCGTATTGTTCTGGAACAATTGAGCACATTCAATCTCCTTAGATTGTCCCTGAACTTCACATTTGAAGGGCGCACCCAGCCGGCCAGCATCTGAATATAGTTGTCACTTGTTTCTCGAATTTGTTGAACCAACGGCATCACCACGAGGGGTTCGTAGAGAGGGGTGAAATAGAGTTGTGCTGATGAAAGTCACGAGACCGAACCGAAGCAGCCAGCAGAGTTGTGGTTGATAATATTCAGATCAGATTCAACTTTATTGTCATTGCACATGATAAGTACTGTGACAATAAAATGTAGTAGCATCTGTGGAGAGTGCAACAGAGAAGCATTAAAAGTGGAGTGCAATGTGGTGGGTAAATACAATGAAATAATATAAACAGTATGGACAGTATTGTCAGATGTGCAGATATATATATAGCCGAAAACGATGGGAACCTCCGTCCGAGAAGTGAAGCCAATGCGAAAACGTCTTAAACCTTGCAAAAAGTAGATAGAAGATAGAAAATTCTATTATCACTATTGCTACCATTGTTTGTGTTTTCGCCTTACAACTTTAACCCTTTCAGAGTGTGTTTTCAGTTCATTAAAAAGTCGATTGTGGCCTTTTTCTTCAGCTAAAAATGCACTTCCAGTTGCAAAAGGCCACGGTGGCGATGGCCAAGCATGCCAAACAACAAACCAAGGTGACGGCATGGTGGTAATTACCTTGTTATATGTGGTCTACGGCCTCTATCATACGTTTGTTTGGTGAATACATGGTCCTACATGGTTTGAAACCCTTATTCACCAAAACTCATTGAACTGTTGAATGCATATATTCAAAAGCCTTACACAGGAGTCCAGATTTTGTTACGCAATGAAACGGAACTACAGCCCTGGTGGAGGGTGATAAAACGTCACAACACGTGAGAATAGACTAACTCGATAGAATATAGACTCATGAGAAATGGACGTGGCACTAAACCTTGTGATGAAAATGTCCAAAGAAGAAGACGGAGTTGTGAGCTGACAGTTAGGATGGCCTGAGGGACGGAGCGGCCAGCAGAGTGATGATGACGAATGCAGGCGAGTTCGGACCGAGTTCGTACTGACTTCTGTCCAACGGCGACACCGGAAAGCGAAGAGAGACGCCGCGTTCGATACCCTTAAGTGAAAGACACAAGTTACTCCAGTTAAAACTTAAGGCCTGAAAAATACACTTTCGTAGAAGGGAACAAGAAAGTGCTCCGTTGATGAAGTACTTGAGAACCCCTTGTGGGCAGATGTTAATTCATTAGCTTTCAGCTTCTGAGTCGGGAGGCGGGAGGCGGGCACAGAGGGATCCACGGGCCGACAGAGATAAATAGAGCGGACACGGCTGGGGAGAAAGATCACATTTACTTGGGAACATTTACTACGGTAACTGCTTCAATGTACAAGTTCGAGCATTTCAACATTATTACTTTGGCTCAGCCGTTTAAATCTTCTGTGTGCTCGATCCCGGAAACACAGCAAAGACAGCGAGGAGTCAATAGAGACCAAGAGGGTCAGAGGTCGGGCCTGACGGGACATTTTGAACCTCTACTCTCGATATTTCTCTCTTCTTGCTGTTTCTAAAACAAACCCACTGAGTCGAATCATCAGACTTTTTTATTTTTATTTTACGGAGGTTATTTCAAATCGTTAAATCCATCAAAAGGAAAACACTTTTGGTGCTCTTGAAGTTCAGTTTTACACAAGCTTAGGTTTGGCAAGTGGGAGGAGGTGGGAGGAAAAGCATAGAAAGTGCCGGAAAATAGAGTGCGCCATTACAAATGTTCAAGACGAACAGAGGATCTTTTAAAAATGTATCAATACATCTTTGCTCAATCAATTGGCAGTGAATAGTAGAGGGGGTAAAATGATGCACAAAACATAAAAGAGTTGTCGGTGGCAGTACCCACTGGAGTGTCCTGTCCTGTGAACACGGCACCCGATGGCTTGTGATTTTTATGGAAGCTTGTGAAAGCAGCAAAGAGGGAACAAATTGGACAACAGTGGACACCAGCATGGAC
This sequence comes from Cottus gobio, assembly GCA_023566465.1. NCBI lineage: Eukaryota > Metazoa > Chordata > Actinopteri > Perciformes > Cottidae > Cottus > Cottus gobio. Next base: position 6,921,671 of record CM042223.1, on the reverse strand, counting down.
TCTAGTACTAAAATCAGTGAATATTCTGTTTCACCTCAGGTGTCTTTTAAATATAGAAATACCCTCTCAGGGATGAAGTTGTCTAAAAGTATGGAAAAGTCTCTTATAAACAACACTCACACTACATCGCCCATGCATTGAAAGAGTCATGGTCCTATGGAATGAGCTCTTCCTGGCACAAAGACATTTTATTTGTAGAACTACATTGCAAACTTCATGCTTAATCTACCAAAAAAAAATATATTTAGCATTTTTGCTAAATATACAGTGGAGCAGATACATGCTCTTTTTTAGTACGCATTTCTTTTTCATTGTCAAACCCTGGCAACTCCATTACCCACAATACAACGTGATCTATGACAGTTCATTCAGAGATGAGGAGCGGACTACAGAGGTCTGGTAAGTTTACTTCTTTCTAACTCCACACCCCTGAAATTCTTTTAATTTGCAGACTTTCTCAGTAGTTTTCAATCCCAACTGACACTAGACTCAAGTGACATCACTTAAGGCCATTCTTAAGATCTCACTTAGCTCGTTCTTCGGAGCAACAAAAGGCGATTATCCATTTGTGTTTTCATGCATATATCCATCCAGTAGCACTTCCTAAGATCTGTTCACATACTTTATGTGTAACATTGTTGGGGATTCCCCAAAATGATACAAGTGTCTGTAAACATCAGAAATACTCCAAACGTAACTTCCAACTAAGTCCATCAACTAAGAGACGGGAGACCACCATGTTACATTACATTTCATTTAGCTGACGCTTTTACCCAAAGCGACTTACAGTGAGCAATTAGGGTTAAGTGTCTTGCTCAAGGACACATCGACATGGTCAAGCAGAACCGGGGATCGAACCACCGACATCAGTAAGAAAGCGGATACAGTCAGTTTTCCATGCATATAAGTCTAATTCTAATTGTACAAAAGCCTGATATTCAAAGTCACTGTGTGTTCCGCTACCCTCCATCGTTCATCAAAGAAGACAGCCGAAACTTTAAAACAGAAGCATGACTTGAATGATGAGGCGATTTTTGGGATATTATATAATCGGCAGCAAACGAGTTATGTGAGAGGTTGAATAACTCCCTCAACCCGGGCGCAGAAAAATATGAACATCGGCAGAGAAGAGGATTTGAGAGAAAACACTGAGAGGACCGAGAGGTCAATGTTAGATTAGAGAGCGATTATCTAATTTGTTTGGAAATGGTTTCTCTTTGCAGTGCAGTCGTTAAGTCAGCGCCTGTCTTGCAGGAGGGAGAGATACAGATGTGTGGAAGTTTGATTGGATTTGATGCCACCAGAGTGAAGAGATGACAGATCGGGTGCATGATCTCATTACTAAGTGGAAATTAAACTTGGGAAGAAGCCGTTCTGAACGATCTGTACTTATACTGGCTGATTATACGAGACACGTGTAAAGGTGTGCCGATCTTAGGGGGGCAAATAAAAAAAAGCTTAACCTTCCTTAAAGCCACACGCAGCTTTCATTTTGTGTGGACGTTGCTCTCGTGAATTTCACTACATTTTCATCTTAATCTTTTGCTTTTTTTGGTTTTGTGTTCATCACTTATGGCACAGTGATACATTAATCAACAGCTGAAATAGAAGCGCGGTGATCGGCTCAAAGCAGTGGAGTTTGAGGCGACCACCGCTCCACGACCGGAGAGCATAGACGGAGGCTAAGCAAGGGCCTGAGGCTACTCCACTGATGCCCCGGTCATAGAAAAATAAGACGGATGAAAGCAAGGAATTAGCAGCCCATAAGCTAGTTAACGTGGTAATTCCACCATTGTTTATTGCTACACCTGTTGACCATCCCACTCAGTCGACGTGATCGTGAATGCTCCGGTTCTATATTTCCATGGTTCCGCCTTTGCGTCTCAGAGACGAGTCCTGGTTTTGCATTCACTCCAAGAGGCTGCTTGTCAGGAAAACAGAGAGTCGTTGCTGTCTTGCGCAAGGCTTAGCCAAGAAAGTTGACGCCACACTTGTGCGAACTGTGTCCCATTTGTTTCATCTCTTTTATACTAAGCTGAGCCATCTGCTGGCTGCGGCTTTGTATGGAATGGACCGACATGAGAGTCATAACGGTCTCTCTCATCCGGTGCTTGGCAGGTGTTTTAACAAATGACCGACACTCTCGCTCCTGTGAGGACTGTCTCTGGCTGAATTCCCACACGACCCATAGTCAGCAATTGCATTGCATAAACATATCTCGTGCAGATGCAAAGTTAATCTGCGCTGATATTGTTGTCGAGCCTTCGATAGCAGCATGTGACAATACATAACCAAAAGTGAATTATTGTGCCTGAGAGGTGAAACCTCCCTCTCTGGTGAATGCTGAATGAGGTTTACTGTCGTGTCTTCACATGTTAAGTTAAACCAGGGATTGGGATATATTGTCAGATTTCCCTCCAGACTGTCAGTACCAGTTAATATTTGACCGAGTATACTGGGACAATTCTCAAAGGGCTGTTTATTTAGCGGGGGCTATCCACACCATGGGAAGAATTATGGATGAGGCATAATGAAGCGGGGTGGCTCCGACACAGCGGCTGAGGCTGAACGGGAAGGCCGAAAAGCCGCTGTAAACCCTGCTTGGAGCGGTGTGGCTCAGAGGGGCATATTCCCATCTACATAGCAGAGTGGAAGATTTGTGGTCAGGGATTTGAGAAGGCCACAAAGGCATCCTGGGAGGCAGCCACAGTTTGAAACAAGGAAGCGTGAGAGGCATAATTTGGCGAGGCATTTGTCACGGAGGTCCGGGAATAAACCACCAACGTACTTACTCACTCATACTGCTTACTACATTCTTTAACTCGCTGGCTGCTATTTAAAAAAATATACCTAATATCTCCAAGACGAGCGGTAACAGTTTCCGCCTGTCACGTCTCTGGAGCTTAAACCGAGGAGCACAATACCTCATGTCTTGGCAAATGCCCATGCCCCTCTCTTCTAAGTGCCAGTCATTAGACATTAAAAGCAGCTTATGAGTTCATTACAGGCATAATGGCCGTGATATAATAATCTTCTGTGCAATTTGCACAAGATCTAAAACCTCCCGGCGGCGAGCGCCGTCTGAAGGAAGCGTGCGGGTAACGCAGTCATTACGGATCCATAATGTAACGTGATGACAGATTGTATGTAACTTTCAAACATAATCAGCGTGAACCAAGGACTTTGGGTCACAGGGAAATACCTAGAGCCTATTATCTGGTCAATGGAGTGCTTTAATGACCTCCTATAATGTCTGTTGAACGACCACATCACCATCAGGGGTCTTGTAGGCCATACGCCACACAAACATACTGGCCGCCCACCTACAGCTCATTCTACCTCTACAGATATATTCTATACACAATAACATGATGTGTACCAGGGGTGTGAAACATTTATAAATTAGGTCTACATCAATAATAAAATATGTATGCAAGATGAAAGATATGTTCAAGTCAGTGTGTGTTTGTCTCTGGATTCCGAAATGGTGGAAACGGTACATGCATGAGGACACGTGCACTTTTTAATTGATCACTGTTGATGCATTTTCAAAATCTACATGATTACATTCACACGATGTAATTTCTTACTATATTTTGCAGTCTTACGTAAAGATGGACATGGCGACACATTTGTAGCTGTCAGTTTGCTCTGTCCGGGAATTTGTACAGCAATAGTTGTACACAGGGATGAAGTATAAGTAGTATAAGTAGCAGTACAACAATATGAAATTACAACATCGCAAGAAAAAGTTTGGCACGTACTCACTTGCAAATCGTGAAATACCGACGCATGATTCAAACTCTGACGCTCCAGGTTTTTGGGCTTGTTACATGCATCGTGTCTTTTTTTTAATAAACTTCAAACGTAGGTTTACTACATTAAATGTTTGTTTAGGAAAATTGTGCTTTCTTTAAAGTAAGTTAAAATAAGTCAACTTCAACTCAGTTTCACAGTGAACAGTGGACTCACGAGTAAAAGTCGGCTTTTTATTTAAACCAACTTTCTTCCAAATACTATCAAATAAGAAGTATAAATATAACTTCTCCACTACACTTCATAAGTGGACCTAAGTACATGAGTAAATGTACTTACGTTCCACCACTGGCTGTACAATATGTTCATGAAGTAGCGTTTGTTTGCAGCTGCAGCGGATGCTTTGACTGGCTACAACGCACAGCTGCTAGCTAGGCTACAGCTCAAAAGTAATCTTATGTGAGGATATTGCTACATTATTACGTTGTTAGCATTAATGGATGTTTCATTGACCCGCATCTAGCAAACGTTTGATTTATTTTTTCATTGGTTTGCTAGATTAAATTCCACGGTCGATCAGAAAGACGTGGTCTGCACAAGTGAACAAACTCCGTGCATCATGCAGAATTGCCACAAATTAGTCTGAAAGCTGCTTTGCTGCACACGGGGTGAGAAGCTGGACCTTTCCTGGACCTTTCCTCTCCGTGCTGGGTATAGTTTTCAGGGTTGACGTTTCCCTACAGCTGGGACGGTTTGGACAGCTGCTGCCATCGAAGTGTAACTTGAAGATGTGTTTCCACACAGAGACAACAAAACTGACATCCCCAAGGGGTCGGGGGGGATGATTGGAATGAGTGTGGATTTTCCAGGAGGAAAAACATGTGGCTTTCACTTTCCCCTTCTATCCGTCAGCAAGCATTCTCTCTCTCTCTCTCTCTCTCTCTCTCTCTTCCTCCGACTCTGAAATTTCTCTCACTCCTCCTCTACCTCGATAATAACCCTCCAACTCTTTTTTTGTGTTTCTCCTCTCCATTTTTGCATAACCTCCTTCCTGCCTTCACTCGCTTTACACCCCATCTCTCTCTCTCTCTCTCTCTCTCTCTCTCTCTCCCCCCATCTCTTTCACCCCCACTCCCCTCTCTCTATGGATAATTCATCAGTGTTTCTCAGAGCTGCTGCCTGCCTACTGTGATTTCCACTGGGACCCTTTCAGGGACCATTCCCACCTCAATCGGGAATTAGAGCCACGGCTACAGAGAGAAATTAATCACAGCCACCTTATACTAACCCAAATATACACACACACACACACACACACACACACACACACACACACACACACACACACACACACACACACACACAGGAGAACGTTTTTCTCAACTTTTCTCTCTTGTCATACACACTTTTGATCTCAAACACACCAACACACACACACGCACACACACACACACACACACACACACACACCATCAGTCTCTCTTTGATCAGCTCTGTCCTTTGTGGCTGTAGAGCAGTGTACCCTGTACTGTAGTGGCGACCATGATAACTGTAGCTTATGAAAATATGAATGAACGCTGCAATCTCTGCACACATTCTCCAATTCTCCATGCAAAAGACCACACACACACACACACACACACACACACACACACACACACACACACACACAGAGAGATACCGATGTTCCATGTGACGCACAGCTATCCGATTTTATTTAGGATGTTTTGTTATTGGAGGAAGAGGAGTGTTTGACAGGCAGTCAGGTGGTGACACGATGATGAAGGATGGCAAATTGGAAGAGGAGGGAGAAGAAGACTGAGAGGTGAAGAGAGGACAGAAAAAGCAGGAAGAGGAAGAATGAGGAAAGAGAGATGAGGCAGAGAGGGATGGGAAGGTTTCAGACTTTCACCATCACGACTTGATATAGCAGAAGCACATGTGTGTGTGTGTGTGTGTGTGTGTGTGTGTGTGTGTGTGTGTGAGAGAGAGAGAGAGGGGAGGAGAGAGCGAGAGAGAGAGAGAGAGAGAGAGAGAGAGAGAAAGCAGCGTATTGATCAGGGATCGAGTGGCTCCCAGTGTGAGCACCAGAGGAGGGATTGGAGCCGAGTGAATGTGACCACCTTACAGTATTTAAAGTGTCACATGTCACGGTACTTATTTACCCACGAGTAATATCCTGTAACATTTGAATGTAACTAAATCTGTTGTAAATCAATATGAAACTTGCAGTGCAGTCTGTCCCTAACATCGTGGAATTCTCTATTGTGTATGTGTGTACGTTAATGGCGTCATAATATAAAATAAACAGAAGTTAGCATGGAAAGGTCCAAGCGTTAGTCATTAACAAGTCTCAGTGAAGGCCGCCATCTCCGCAACTCCAAGTCTGGCACTGTTCCCGACCCCCATGCAACATTGAAGAGGCGTGTCAGCCAAGACAGCCCAACAACGTCCAGCGCCTTCAGCATCTCAGGGCGGATCTCATCCACCCCCGGCGCCTTGCCACCAAGGAGCTTTTTGACAACCATAGTGGCCTCTGCCAGGGATATGGGTTCATCCACCCCCAAGTCTTCAGGCACTGCCCCCTGTTCGGGGGACATGTTGACCGGGTTTAGTTCCTCAAAGTGCTCTTTCCACCACCCAACGATATCCCCCGTCTGGGTCAGCAGCCCCCCTCCCCCGCTGATAACAGCCTGGGGAAGGCCCTGCTTTCCCTTCCCGTCGGATGGTTTGCCAGAACCTCCTTGAGGCCAACCGAAAGTCCTTCTCCATGGCCTCCCCGAACTCCTCCCATGCCCGGGTTTTAGCATCCAACCACCGCTGCTGCAGTCCTTCTGGCCTGCCTGTACCTGTCAGCTGCTTCAGGAGACCCCTGGGCCAACTAAGCCTGAAAGGCCTCCTTCTTCAGCTTGACGGCTTCCCTCACCCCCGGTGTCCACCACCGGGTTCTCAGGTTGCCGCCACGACAGGCACCGATGACCTTCTGACCACAGCTCCTAGCGGCTGCGTCCGCAATAGAGGCTTTGAACATGATCCACTTGGGTTCCATGTCCCCAACCTCCCTCGGGATGTGTGAGAAGACCCTACCAGGGGCTGATGCCCCGGACAACATAGCTCCGAGGATCATTGAGCCACTCAAACTCCTTCACCGCGTTAAGGTGGTGATTTGCGAAGGAGGGTGTTGTTTCCACTGAAAACTATTTAAAATTGCTTTTTGGAGCTCTGAGGAGACAGTGAGCTTTCTCAAACATTTAAATATTAAATATTTCCATCACAGTGTCACCCATTTCTGCGGTGGTTTAACAAACCCAGGCTGGAAGATAAGCCAGCAGCTTTTCACCTCAATGCATTTGTATGGAAATCATACTGTCAATACGTGTGCTGAATATGAAGCAACAATCGGACAGTTGTCCTTTATACAAAAGTCAAGAGACTAAACCGATCTAATCTCGACCCTCTCATCTGATGCCGCATTGCCACTGCGTGGTACAGAAACAGGAACCGTTCTTTTTTGTTTTTTTCCAGGAGTAAAAGCTTTGGATAGTACCTGGTACTTTTATATATAGTTATTATATATATATATATATATAATAAATATACTACAACATGCAATAAACAAAGAAAAACATGAACCATTCCAAAAGGTACAAACATGTTCTGCCTTCGGACACTAGCGCAAGTCACAAAGCATCATTCTATTTTCTCTATACTGTCCTTTTAATTTCAATTTTTTACTTTTTCATTAATTTTTCATCAAACGAAGAGTATTTGCGACGAGAGAAACATAAAGCAGCCCGCTAACTGCTTTGCTCGGGTCGCTAACAGAGCACTAAGTTCAAGCAGTTTATTCAAAAGACAAGTCTCCAGAACACGATCTCAACTCGATTAAGGTCCCCTCACTTCTTCTGGAGCTTTCGACCACATCACACAGCGGTCATCAGCAGACAGAGTTGGTCTACTTGTCACGGAGCTTAAGTTGACCTTAAGTTTGAGCTTCATGAAAACTGCGTGACGCGCTTCAAAGCTCCGGAATGAGCAAGGTAAGTTGACCTTGAGTTGAGATCGTTTTGTCGACTGAGCTAATGACATTTCGTGGATTCTGCAGGGGAAACAATTAGAAAGAATAGTGGATACCGTACTTGGTTGAAAGAAGCAACCTTTCACTTGCACTGCAATTGGTGCCACTTCTTTTGGACGAGAAGGAGAGCGACCTCATTGACCCGCGGGGATAGGACCAAAACGAGAATAACCAAATGGCGGGAGAAAGCTAGACACGCATGGAAGAGAACCATCTCTCTGTTGGGTTAGGGTTAGCGGGGGGGGGGGGGGGGGGGGGGGGGGGGGGGGGCATGTAGTGTCCCTCACAAAGGCTTGACTACAACATGTGGTGAGTGAAGAGGAGCATCCTCCTCCTCCTTTTAGAATCAGAATCAGAACCATTTATTGCCATGTATGCTTACACATACAAGGAATTTGTCCTGGCGGGAAGGTGCATACATTTAACATTTAACAATACACATTTAACAGTTAACGCAAGAGCAGCTTGATAGGGAAGGATAGAGCTCAATTGATTAGAGCGAATTAGAGAAAAGGTCAGGCCACAGCTGGGGCGATAAGGCTTCTGTTTCTGGGATTACTGCAGTGAAACACACACACACACACAAACACACACTTAGGCACATCCAGTAGAGGCAGAGGAAAACAACTTACATGTCCATGACACACTGTTTTCAAGCAGAGAAAACCAACGTTGTAAAACAAACACACACCCACACACACACACACACACACCCCTGCTGCGTATCCAATTGCTGTTCTGAACATCAATCTTCCTCATGCGTATTGAGCCTTGCAGTCCGTTTACTACTAGGTCTTCTTCACTGACACTGAATATGTGTGTGTGTGTGTGTGTGTGTGTGTGTGCGACTGCGTCTGTGTGTAAAATGCCTCAAATAACATGTAGCTACTGATTTGGCCGCTCAAGGTCACACACACACACACACACACACACACACACACACACACACACACACACACACACACACACACACAAAGAGACCTTCCTGTTTTTGTCTCCATACCAAACCATCTTTTTTTAAACATCCCTTGACACCCGCTCATTCTCCTCCTAACCTCCCTCTCCCATCCACTTTGCTTTCTTCTCCCTCCTACTCCTCCTCGCTCTGCCTTCTCCAGTTTAACCGTTCATTAGTAACCTCCACTCTCTTTCTCTTCTTTCTCTCTTTCCCCTGTGTTCACCCCTCTCCTTTGCATGCATCTTCATAATCTGTCCTTTAAGTCCTCGTGTCCCCCCCTCTTCCTTTCCTCACGGCCGTTCCTTTACTCGCCGCATCCATTCTGCCTTCACTCTCTCTGCTCTTCATAGATTAACACGATAATGTTGTTTTTGAAAGCAAAATAAAAAATTAAAAAACGGAGACTGTAAATATTTATTCTCTTCCATGTGCTTTTGGTTTTTACTTGCAGCGAAGGTTGCTGCTCAGAATGAAAACATGCACTCTTTCTGAAGCGTGGCCCCTGTAAGTTATTGATGAGTTCACCTGAAGTAGCAGCTACTCCTTCATATACCGTTGTGCGGTTTAAATGAAGTGATGATGTAACCTTTTGAAATGAAACAATCTTTTGGGAAATGAGAAGTTACCTTTGGAGTACAATAAAACGTATCCTCTTACTCTGTTAAATACACTTTTTTAAACGTTTTGCTTCCTTAGGTGGTATGACCAGGCGCTTATGGCAGCTTATGTAAGCTTATATTATGATATATTTCTGTGTAACTCAGTCTTCTGAGAGACTTCACTCTTCTTGCGCTACGGTCTCGCATATTTAAAACAAATGCATCATATTTATTTATTATCATACGTAAAGAATGTATGGAGTTTGTTTATTTTTGCATAGTAATTAGTCAGAACAGTCAAGGGCAGCATTTCACGTGGGGACAATCCCAATTGTGCTCCCCCCATCTTTTATTGTATGAGGTTGTATCTCGGGACCTCCTCTTACTGTCTCGCCACCATAGTCCAGTATTTAGAAGATCTGAGCTGATAAATAAGTTGAAACCGTCTCCAGTTATTGTACCTTGTACTATTAATAATGAGAGACAAACAGCAGGAGGTGCTTTCCATACTTTTATGCTGTGCTTTGCCTCTCAGATTTGATCAAAGGTGTCCTTTACAGTAGCATAAAGCACACATTTGGCTACTATAGTTTTGCATATATGTATAAGCTTATTGTATATGTCTGTTTTTAACCTTTGCTATCAGTGTGCTTTAGATAAAATTTCATTTTATGTAAATTCTGCGAACAGTGATAGCTTTGTTCTTTATAAACCACTCACTGTTCTGTGACTTTCCCAGCAGAATATCGTGGTTTCTCCTGTTCTTTTAATACATTCAGCCAGTAATTTATGGCCAGCAGATATGTCGTGAATAATTAAATGGTTTAATGTCACTCTCAGCTATCCATCAGATCTATAAATATAACACTAAAGTAATCTTAAAAAATGATATAGGCATTATGTAAAGGTAATTAGTTAGCTTCTGATTGAACAATTTATTGGTGAAAAGGAAATCAAATCACGACCTTTCTGGATGAGATGGCCGACTGGGCCTTTCTTTTTTCCTGTAAAGGTTTACCATATTTGGACTGTTAGCTACTTCGTTACGCATACTTTGTGGTCTATTTTACTCTAAAAGGGACCGTAATTTACCAAATGAACATCATGCTGTTTTGAATAAGACTAGAAACCAGAGATTGAGACCATAAACTCATCTTTACAATGTTTAGCGAGATAGTAAAACCAGTCTTTTTCTCTTTTTGCATCCAGGAGTCGCCCCCTAATGGCCAATGGAAAGAATGCAAGTTTAGGATACTTCTACAATGGCCTAATCTTTCAGAACTGGAGTACGGTAAGACACGTAAGCCTTTTGTGATACATCAAACGTTATCTCTCATTTACATTTATAGACTTATGTGGACTGAGATGCTGAGATTTTATTTCTTGAACTAATTCTCCTGATGATTTTCTTTACTCATCTGCAGTGGAGGCGCAGAACAAAGATACAGCAATACACTTCATAATTTACATCACAGGTGTCTCAGTGCTTGGGAGTGCTTTAACTTCCACTCGCACTTAATTGCTATTACAATACAGCTTGCTGCAGCTTTTTTCTGGCTTTGCATCAGAGGTGCCCCGCAGATGTCCTGGGCAGGAGAGCCGCCGCTGTGTTGCACCTCAAGGTCAGAATGAATAAATAACGAACTTTGACACTGATTTTTATTCACAGTTTTCTGAGCGCAAACCCTCGTTTTTTTACCCCCTGTAACTGACGTCACTGGAGCTGGAGGTTTGCTGCTCATTACCTGGTGGGAGCACAGAGGGAACCGCAGGAAGGAACATTTGTGTGTCAGCGACCGAGACCTTTTGGAGTGTGTGTTTACATGCGCTCACGCACTTACTAGGTCTGGGATGACACATCTCCACTGTACAAACTGCTGCTGCTCTGTTTACAGAGTATCCGGCAGTGATAAAATATTCATCTGCAAAAACAACTCCTGTGTAACATACGTGGCTTTCACCTGAGACTCTCACTCACACTTTCTTATGATGAAGCACAGTGTGGGGATGAATGAAGACACACACACACACACACACACAAGTTTCTCTCTCGTTCTCTCTTCATTTACAGCTTGAGGGACCCTCGCTGACTGACAAGAAAGAATATCTTCCAGGACGCAAGCATAACTTGTAAAACTATCGGATGGATTGTCATGAAGTCTGGTGCAACACATTCATGGTGCCCAGATGATGAATCCTGTTGACTCCGGTGATCCCCATAATTCTTCCAACAACTATTGGATGGGTAGTCTTGGGGTTAGTTCCATACATCGTGGTGCATACGTTCATGTCGCCTTCAGGATAAGTCCTAATCACTGTAATCATGTCTAGGTCAAAAAGCTGCATAACTACTGACATTTATATATGTAATACATATATGCCATCTTTTGGGTTAGCTGAGACTGAGATGGTGAAAACTGCACACATCGTACGGGCCAAAAAGTCATATGTGAGCGCCCAGCTTTTGCAGTACAGCCCATAGACTGTTAGTGTATATAAGAAGTGGAAGGAGTGGTTGCAATGTCAACCATTGGTCTGGGAAGACTCGAGTTTGCCATCTTGTTTCTTTTGCAACCAGTGAATGGAAGTGACCATTTGGATTGCTGAATTATGATAGGACACGCCCTAGGATACCCTGCTTTGTGGTCTGTTTCAGTGAATGAACATCCCGAGAAGAAGTAGAGTTAATAATGTGCATTAAAGAGACATTAATTCATCCAGAGGGATAAAGAGATGTTGTGTAGGTGAAAGAAGGCAGTCCTTGAGATCTGCTTCACGTGAGAACTGAAGGACAAGTCTTGATCAAAGACAACTCCTAGGTTCCTCAGGGTGGTGGTTGACACCAGAGCAATGCCATCAAGAGAAACAATATCATTCGATTAGGGATGCAACGATACCATTTTTTACAAACCGATACGATACCGATATTTTTATTTGTGTACTTGCCGATACCGAGTACCGATACCGATACTTCTTAGATTTGGTCTCCATGAAAGTGCAATTAATTTGGAGGCAGATTTTATTTTATCCTCTGCAGATTATGTCAAGCCTATAGTACAAAATTAACAGAAGGCTATCCCAAGCTTTAAACTTCTTGTGGAAGTCCCTCTAATGTCGGACCATAAAACGCCCCCGTGTCCGGGTTCATAATGTAAGCGATAATATTAGGGATCGAGCAATTATATAGGAAGCTGTGTTGCAAGTTATGTTTCCGGTGCTTTTATTGTGGAGGGAGAAACGGAAAGGAAAAGAGTGGAATTGTGGGATATACGTGTGTGAAGGAGATAAAAAAGTGGTTCAAGTTACCCTGCAGCGTGTTTTCATTTTATTAGAATTACAAATATAGACACACAACAGACACTCGGCTACAATAATATCATCCGTAGCCGCACAACAGCGTCTGAATGAGGCCGCTGCCAGCGCTACTTCAGGTGGATCAGCAGCCGTTTGATTCAAACCGGCAGGACGGCGGTGATGACGCGCAGAGCTTCTCAATTATAGATGTATTAAATATGGAAAATTTCAACTCTCGCGTCTAACGTGCCGCCGGCGTAAATTTGCGTCTGTCGCAACCACACGCGTCTGTGCATAGACTTTACATGTAATCTGGTAGCGCGAAACATTTGCGTCGCGTTGGGACGGACTGATTACAAGTAACTCCGGGGCTGTCAGCCACTAACAAGAGCACTAATATGTCATACACACGTATGCAACACCGGTTAATAAGCACAATATCGATAAAGTCTTGTATTGTACTCGCGTCTCACTTTTCTCCTGTCTATTGAAAGAAGTGAGCGCTGCGTAGCGAGGATCCAAGATGGCGGCTCCAGATTCTGCTGTTGAGACAAACTGGCCATCTGATTGGACGGCAAAACCTTGGATAGCGTGATTGGCTGCTCAGAAGTTGAGACTGTTGAGACAGTTGAGACAGAGAAGAGTGTCTCCGGCTCCGCCACGGGGTTGCTTCTCCACAAAGCGCGACCAGTTTGTTGTAGTGAAATACTGTTGAGTGAGTATCGGTTCTTGGTATCGGCCATTGAAACCGATGCGAGTACGAGTATTTAACGCAGTATCGACCACCGATACCGATACCGGTATCGGTATCGGTGCATCCCTACATTCGATAATTGATTTCTCAGATGCTCTGGGCCAAGCAAAATAACTTGTCCGAGTTCAACATCAGGAAGTTTCAGGTCATCCAGGTTTTTATGTCTTTAAGACACGCTTGAAATTTAGCCACCTGGTTGGTTTCATCTGGATTGATCGATATGTATAGCTGAGTATCATCGGCATAACAATGAAATTGTATTGGGTGTTTCCTAATTACATTGCCTAAAGGAAGCATGTACAAGGTGAACAAAATTGGACCAAGCACAAAACCTTGCGGAAATCCATGACGAACACCAGCGTATAGAGGCTTCATCATTTACATATACAAACTGAGATCGATCTGAAAAATATAACTTAAACCAGCTTAGTGCTGTACCTTTACAGTTTTTTTCAGGCGCTACCAAGCGTTTGTCCAAACAGTGGTCACATTTTCAAAACTCTAAACACAATTAGCACAGCATCGGTCTTTTGTGGCCATACCATTCACACATTTCATGTCGTTTTCAAACAATATGCAGTCAGTGAACACATTTCCACAATGCTTACATTTTCTTAACAGACAAGCTATACCTCCCAACAAAATTATGGATTGTTTTTGTATTATTTACGAATGTTAACACACAACATCCCACAATGGCAAAAACAATATTCCAAACCTTAGATACAGTCTAAAAACCTCTTCTGCAATGATATCAGTTCTAAAACAATATATCTCAGCTGATAATAAACAAACAATTGAATAATTGACACACAGCTGATTTATGTTGGGTAAATTGGGCAAACCACAGCTGATTCCAGTCTGGCTTAGACTCAGTGGCATTACTTATACAGTAAAAGGAGGACTTTGAGGAGTGATGTTCCCCTTTTTATCTGAGCTTTTTGCCGTTGTTTTTTTGTTCAGAATGCTCTTGTGTGTTTCATTGATATTTTGTTCACTGTAAGCAATACTGTAAAACTTTTTCTGTTCTCTCATACTGTAAGCAGTATTTATACTGTACCTCCTGTAGTAAAACTGAAACATAAAAGTCTATGCAGTTTTTGTAATGTCAGCAATAGCCAGTATTTTGAAACCTGGTGTACTTTGATTGACTGGAAGGACCTTGTGAAGTGAAAACAAGAGTTATTCTTTGACAGAATAATTTCATTTTGAGTCAGATTTCCAGTGTTTTGGTAAAGTTAGTGTGTGCAGAGAAAGATGTGTTCTATTTTGAAATGAAGAGTTAGTATATATTTAACAAAATGTGTTTTTGAGAAGAAAATTATCCATTTGGCCAATTGTGGTTTGTAGGTGTGAGTCTGTGTTAAGAGTTTAGAAAAAGTATCTGAAGTATGGGTTAGCGCTTGTTAGCGATTGAAAAAAACTGTAATACCAATCACCTGTTCTAGTCTCTGTATTAAAATGTCAACATCAACATATCAACATAAAAAATGCATTAAGACAACATATTGCAGTTTTAAATGCACACATATGGTTATAATCTACAAGCAAGCTGAATGAATGAATGTTTAAATAATATACAAAACAATATATTCATATCTGCGTATAGTTATATAAAAATATATTATGCATAGGAGGGTAAAACTATCCCGGGTGGTTTTTTACATTACATTTCATTTAGCTGACGCTTTTATCCAAAGAGACTTACATGCTATACAGTAGACCGTAGACACAGCAACGGTGAGCAATTAGGGTTAAGTGTCTTGCTCAAGGACACAACAACATGGACTGGCTGAGCCGGGGTTTGAACCACCGACCCTCTGATTGAAACACTGACTTGCTAACCACTGAGCCACAGTCGCCCCCATGAAGTGTGGCTGCAACAAAGAAGTTCGTCCCGTCTCTGTGAATCGTAGCAAATTCCCCCCTGTCTGCTAAAATAAAATCCTACTGTTGGACGTGTTGACTCATCTGGCCACAGGAAATGAAGAATCCAAATTTAAAAGTGAAATCCACCCTGACCCCCACACAGCAGTGAGAGCAGCACTCTGTCCAGAAAAAAGAAAAAAAACAGCTGCACTCAGCAAACCTTTTCCGCTTACATTACTTTGCTCTCCTCACGGATGATTGTGCCGCTTACTGATGTCTCCTTAAAGGATTCCTGGGTATTGAAGTTCCAAATGTTCAAACACTTATCTCTCGCAGCCATTTGGAGCTGCGAACACGCTGAGTTGCCCCGTGATGCTTTAATCCAGAGTCGTGAAATGTCACTGAAAAAAAAAAAACTAACTTTTTTGGAGACATCTTGCGTAATCGAGTCTTGCATTTGTTGCGTAATCTGAATTATTGTACTTTGTTTCATTACCAAGTGGTGATGATGCAGAGAGTGTCCTTTACATCAATACTGTGGCCGCCTTTTGGGAAATATTTGACTTGCTGAGTCAGATGTGAAGATTGATACAACTCTCATGTCTGCCTTTTGAATATAAAGCTATGGCCAATAGCTGGTTAGCTTAGCCTAGCATAAAGACTGGAAACAGCTTTGCTGTCGCTCTCCAAACGTCACAATATCAATACAAAGTGTGTACGAGAGTGTATATGTCATATTACATGTTAATAAGGGAGCTTTAGAGGTACTGGGAGGTAGATTATGTTTCCTTTGTGTAAAGGCTGTTTCCAGTCTTTATGCTGAACTAAGCTAACCCGCTACTGGCTGTAACCTTATTCTTAGACAGGTATGAGAGTTTACCTTCTCATCTGACAAGGAAGCCGAATAAGCACATGTTTTAACTTTTTTAACTTTAACAGTTTTTTGAGTGCTACAGGGATGACATGCGTGTTTTTGTAGAAGTTAGCGTCACACTGGTTCCCTCGGGGGGAAAATCCTTGCGCAGTTTTGTCCAGCAAGATAATCTTCACAAACTAACACCCCTTTTAGGACTTTTTTCAGCTCAGATGCAATCCCCAGAAGTAAAAAGCTTGCGGCTATAACCAAACGATTGCATTGACGACACCACCACTAAGCAAAGATGCTCATTCAGCCACTTGTTCGAAACCGCCGTTTTTAAGACAAGTAAAATCTGAAGGGGTGTATACTGACGTATGTTATGTCATCAAAATAAAATGTCAAAATATATTTTAAACGTGTTAATGTGTGTTTGTGGTGGCGACTGTGGCTCAGTGGTAGAGCAGGGTCGTCCTTCAATTAGAGGATCGGTCGGTTCGATCCCCCGGCTCCGCTAGTCTACCTCGATGTGTCCTTGGGCAAGACACTTAATCCCAAACTGCTCCTGCATGCTGTGCCTGGGAGTGAATGTGTGTGAATGTTAGCAGGTGGCACCTTGCATAGTCATGAACGGGTGAATGATGACATTAGTGTTTAAGCGCTATGAGTGGTCGGAAGACTAGAAAAGTCCATGTACCGTTTATCCACAGACCATATTGACGCACTCGTTCACACTTTTTGGCTCACATACTTCGTGAAAAGATACGCCCATATCTGGCTCGCTGTCCGGGTCATATTTGCCTTTATTTTACCAATGGCCATTTGGAGGAAGTTGCATTAAGACGGGAACAACAGGATTAGAAACATGAGCCATCAGACAATCAACAGTTTAGCCAGGTTATCTAAAGCACTTTGTTTGAAGGTCAAATTGAAAGTGGGCTCACCGGACATGATGCTTTTAATCCCTCATTACACAGAACAACAAGGATGTTTTAAACCCAGTTTGGGTGATACTTTTACGGCTCATCTGGGGGCTTTATTTAAAACCTGTCATTTTCTTGATTGACTGACTTATTTTTAGCTGTGCATGCAAACATTCTCAGATCTCTTGAGTTCAGTGTTGTTATTATCAAAATGATGAGTCATGAGTGCCATCCTTTTTTTTCGGTCAAGGTTTACTCTTCTCACACTTCAAATTTGCATACAAGAGATGCAAACTGCTAAAACGCAGTGCACACAGCTTTGAAGAGATGGAGTGAAAGACTCTCTATTGTACCGCATAAATTAATGAAGCAACACTATTCCTTGTCCTGAAAGCTTATATTTAAGTCAGAATTCTGGCATTGGCTTTCTCCTCAAACTTGTTCTCAGCCACAAATGTGTCCTTGCTCTTTAACGTTGACTTGCAGATGATTACTTTGTAAAATCGACCTGTGCTCTCTCAATAGTTTGGTTGTCAATGAACTTCCATACTTGGCCTTGTTTTCCCACTGAAGAGCTTTAGATGGCAAGGACAAACATCTCTTGCAAGTAATGTTTGTGGCAAGGGCAAATTTGTACAGTTGCAGCACTATATCAATAAAAGTTTTAAATAGATTTACACGGGAAGAAAACCAACTACCAGAATCCTATTGACCCAGAGCTGGTGTCTGAGGTAAAATGTTAAATAGTTGTATAGTCTAAACTACTGTAAGCTAGTTTTCCTTTTAGAAAATAAAGTTAAAAAGACAGTTTGCAGAATCAAACCATTAAATTATAGCCATTTTGATTAAATGTTTATGGTGGGCCCACAACAGACATAGTTCTGCTTATGTAAATTATGTAATTTACATAAGCAGGCTGTTTTTAAAAGATGAGAGGAGAAAGGTCGAGCGATTTAGTTTTTCTTTTTTCGACCGAACAGTGAACAGTTACGCCGTGTAAATGTCAAGGGCTTTTATTGTGAAAGGTAAGAACAGAAGGAGTAGATCTGGTACACAATGCCTTGTTTTTTATATGGTTTATAAAGGTTGATGTCTTGGTGTACATTGTGAATATGTCCGTTCCGTACAATGTGATTGCTTGATGCCTTTATTTGTGATGCCAAAGCTCAGAAAAATCTGACAAATTGAAAATGGAAGTACTCATTACCCAAATCAACAGTTTGAAAACTATATCCATGTATCGCCTTAAGTAACTTTGTTTATGCCCAAAGCACAGCAGAGACATTCATTTGAACGTTAGCAACATGGACACACTCGATTAGTCGGTCAGTCAGTACCAGTTTAATGATTTTCTATAAAGGTAGCAAAACCTACTACGTGTGAAGGGATACAGCGATGGAGGGACATAGAAAACATCCGTGGGAGAAGCATAGAGATGGGAGTAAAGAAAGGAAGAAAGAGAGAGGGAAGAAGTGGGAGACAAGCAGACATTACAAAAAAACAGCCGGGGACAAAATACAGAAAAGCTACATCTGCACCGTTTGTAAAAGGCTCTTTTACAATATAGAGACACGCTAAGTTACAATATAGAGCGTTTGTTACTGTCCACGGTAAAAAAAAATACAGCTACGGGATCTGTGTGTGCACTGTTGAGTGGCTTCCCTCTTTCATCCCTGGAAATGTCCATCCATGATCCAGATGTTTGGATCTCCATTCTGTTTGATGGCAAGCCCACAACAGCAGCTCCACTTGAAAGACAACCTGTGTGTGTTGTTTTTTTCTTCCATGGGGTCCATTCTCTTTGACTCCCAGCGTGTGATGTGTGTATGGAGTGAACGTATATGTGTCACAGGATCATACATGTACGCATTGGCTTTAGTCCCGCTGTTCCTGTTCTCACACATAAAAAGACAAAGAGAGCTCAGTAACACATGCTATTCCTACGAACAAACAAAGCAAAGGATTGCAAAGTGCTGGAGAGCAGTGTTTTAATCAATGCAATGTAGAAATGTGTTGTGTGGATGAATGATTAATTTGACAGGCTAATTTACACCACAATGAGATCTCCCTTTCGCTCTCTCTCTTTGCTCTTTCTCCTTATTGGGAAAGTGTCCCAGGCGCAGAGACTTTGCTTCTTAAAAATCAATAAATATGTCTATGAGACAACTCCTAGCACATTTGCACTATTGTACATTTGCATGTTTTTAATGTGTGGTCCTCTGTTCATTACATGTACCTCCTTGGCGGAACTCAAGACATATTTCCACTGAAGTCAATCTAGTCGAACTTCTAAAGTTTCCCTTTTTTTCATGTCTCCTGAAGCTTACCCAAAATGAGAGGAAAGGACCTGCTGTTTTAATTTTGACGGGACAATGCTCCATACAAACGCAGCAGCAGGTTCTAACTTTTATCTGTGGTCCCTGATCTCTCTCTCTCTCTCTCTCTCTCTCTCTCTCTGAAAATCTCATTGAAAATCCCCATCTGCGGTACAAAGACATCAATGCAGTGAGGAAAAGAGTTAGAAATCAACTTCATGTTGAGCTTCTTTTGTTTCACACAACCAACAGGACTTATGTAGGTGGATTAAGCGAGTTTAAGCCATGAAGTCACGCCCCGACTGGCTTCTGTAACTCTGACTTTTTTTTGTCAATATCCATAAAATTCAGCCACGCCCACTTCTAAAGCCACTTTCTATTTTTTAGCTTTTTTTTTAGCAGAGAGCCTCTTTGCTCTGTTTAATCTATGCTAGCCACAACGCCTCGACTCACCCATGGGCAAGCTTCTTTTGTCAAAGTTATGGGAATTATGGGTAATGGCGTTTGTTCAATGTTGCAAAAACAAAACCCCAGATGTATCAATAGTACGTCCATTATTTAGGCATATCACAAATACCATTGAGAAAGCAATTTAAAGGCTGGATTTTCAGATATTAGCTGCTAGCAATGAGATTGCTGACAGCTCGTCTCGGTGGGAGTTTGATTGAGGTTTTCTTCTTTCTGGAGCAGAACCGAGAGTTGTGATCACAAATTAGCAAGTTCAAAGTATTGTGCGATGATTCATTTGCTAAAGAGCTCTAAGAAAAGACTGTAGGATATCGCTAAGTCTTGCAGACTTTGGTTCGCAGTTCACGCACGGCATCATGGGCCTACAGATAATGCAGCTAGGGTGTTAAGCACAACTAATAGAAAATGTTAAAGCTTTTAAAAGTAGCACTTGCACTGTACATATGAAATATGTTACTGCTATATACATTGATAATCATTGAGCTGTGTTTATTCACACTATACACAGAAATGTGACCTAACTCATTGACGGTCTGTGTGTCTCTACTAACAAAACAGCAGCAAAATTAGGATAAAAGAAAAGAAGTATAATTATCTTCCATCATCCTCCTCCGAATCAATCATCACAGAATGTATCTTCAATGACGTAGAAGGGTCATTGACCTACTTATCTCGTGCTTCGCTTTCCTAAGTTTGAAGTCTCGTGTCATTTCTCTTTTTGTCAGTAATTAAAACTGGAAGGCCGCAGGTTTGCAGCCACTTGCTGGAGGCGAGTATACGAGTCTGGTACCCTGTTGGGAGTTTGTCCGTCTGTCCCGTCTCTTTTCTGATCCTTGCTGTTCTACTCAAAGCTCAGGTCAAACATTCACTACTGCCATCTGCCACTTTTCTCCCAGCTGGACTTGTTCACTTGTTTAGAAGTGCTGTCGAGTCAGAGTTGGTAAGGACTTGCTTAGCTCTCCCCGCCTCTCTGTTAGTTTGGCCACTGCATTGAGGTTGTGTGTGCTTCAACATTTCAGGAACGATCATGAGCTCGAGGAAAATCAATACCTTTCGGTCCCAAAGCTCAGCCTCTAAAGCTAACTTATTAAAGAAATAGTTACCCGATGGAAACGATCGCTTTGACTTTTTTTTCTGTGCGGATTTGACAAATGAGGTACGAGTCTATTTGCGAGATTCAGAGACATATTTCCCTAAATGTTTCTTTCAATGATTTGTGTCAATTAATTTACCTGCACTATGGCACTGGTTGGGGCCAATTTCTCCCCCGACATATTTATGGCCTGGCTCCAACGGTGTCGCTCACACCTCAATCTTTTTTGAGAGAAGAATGTAGAAAGCATTGAGGTAATATTAGCGAGCATTTTTAGCTCACACTGACAGAAATATCACCAATAGTGGATTATATCAACTGTAGCCACCCATGCTTACCCCTCACTTAAACATTATTAGCTCTATTTTGTACTGTTTGTGTTGTCAGCTGCAACCGCCCGCTCAGCTGTTGGCATGTTGAGAGCCATATTGAGAAGCAATCGATATGCCCCCAAATATCATCGATAGCACCTTCAACGCACCCGCTGCAGGGTAGTGCCTGACTTCGCTGAGATGTTAGCAAAAGAACCAACTCTTTAAGACCAATCAGGAGTGGAAACATTCCAAGAGTGGCAATCATCACATTGAATTTCAGCAGTCGGATACTTTGATGAAGGTATTTGAAAGAATCTGGATTCTCCAACCCTTAACATCTTTTATATTTAGTTGAAAGAGCAATCAAAGAGTCTCGCTGAGGAGGGAGACATTGAAGCGCCTTTGTTGCGTCACGAAGCAAAGGGTTTATGTAAAGCGTCGTCTTAATGTGAAGGAACATTTAGCACACAAAACAGAACGCGCGGCACAGAGGCTACTATTGTTCACAGTAATAACACCAAATACACTGCACCATTAATGTGACAATGATGTATTGGTGTTTGAGAATGTTACGATTTCTCCCGCAATTGTTTCTGTCCAATTTAACCTATTTGTTAGAGCACGGAGCCGGAGGCGAGGAGATGTGCGGTCTCGAAGCGCAGTGCTGGTAAATAATTTCCAGCTCTGCTCTGCTCCGGTCAATAACGTTGCATTTACCCTGCAGCATTATTGAAAAACCGCTCTGCAATCAGATTTGTCCACGTGACTGACATGAAACACATGGTACTCATGAATACATTTCTCAAGTGTTTTGTTTTTTTGGGTGTGTGTTTTGGAGCACTTCTGCGCAAAGCAAGACCTTAAAATGTAATCTGCGGTGGTTCTTTTCCCATCATACTGCTGAACTCACTGTGGGCCAAACTCATCCAATCAGATTTTCCGAAGCAGCCTCGAGATTGTGATTTAGTCAAATTCAGCCCACAGTGACAACATCTTATCTGAGCACCGCCGAGATGTTTTTTTCAAATGGCTACACCTTGGTGAATAAGCCATTGAAGCTTCTAATTGCTAATTCTGTCAGTTTAATTAAAGTTCATAACTACAGCAGCCTCTTTAAACCATCCGAGCATATTTCTGGGTGAAGTCCCTTATGTAAAAAAAAAAAATAGCCGTGGGCTGATTGGAGTTTTAACTCTCTTTATTTCTGCTCACTTCCCTCTGAACACTTAGCTCTACCTGGCAGTGTATTCTGCCGATGTAACTTGGTGTATTTTAAACATCCCAGGGTCAACGTGTTGAGTTTGTGTACGTGTGCGTGACAAGAATGACAAAATATTCCAATGAAACGTCAACTTTTGACATTGAGGTCCCAAACCAAAGAACACTAACACAATTGCCACTACTGTCTCCGGATCTGCTTGCCAATATTCTCTGTTTAATTCAACCCTGTAGGTGTGTATACAACCAACTTGCCACTGGCGAGGCTGCCGCTCCATCAGTTCATAAGGTGAACCGGTTTATTATCCCTTCCCTCCTCTCTTAAAGTGTGCGTACTGTTGCAGCCTTTGAGGATTTCTTTTTGTGCCATTTCAAAATTCTAGTGCAACTCTTTAAAGTCGGCATGGCTTTGATTTCTGGTTTGTTTTTGCGAATAAACAAAGTAACCCTCTAACCTAAAGCCCCCCCGTGTAAGACACCCTCGCTGCTAGACAGGTGGATTCAATCTTCAACACGGCAGAACGGCATTTGTTTTCCACGGGTACTCATCTCTCTCTCTAGCTCTCGCTATGTCTGTCTCTAATCTGGTAGTATTTCTGATCCTGGGCCAGACAGAAACAACTGTTACCTCGAGCCACTTAGAATAACAAGCAGCTTCAGCGGGCCTGCAGGGCCAGAACCACGGCTCCCGGGGCAAGAAACACGCTTGGCATGTGAGGGGATTGTGATTCTGACTGGTGAACATATTGGTCCCATACTGTAGGGCTGCGGTGAAGGATGCCAAGGAGGAGGCCTCAGAGGTTTTCATACCTGGGCAAGCACCAAACAAAAACAACTAAGGTACACTCTGACTTCACTTTAACTTCAGCTCGAAACTCGCGTTGCTGCAGATGAGGCTGAAATCTGAGGCGTTTTCCTTGGCGTTGCTCGTATTGTGTATTCATCCATTCTTCCCAGAATTGCAGTTTGAGACAGCATGCAAATGTTCCTTCATTGTCTTTAATTTATTCAGTTTTGTGCTCCTGTATGATCCTGTGGGAGCGATAGCACGCATTCGCTATGAAGACAAATTTGCAGGACCCATCATTCCCAGTTTAATCCCATTGGTATTTTGGATTCCCTTCGACGATGTTGTTTTTCTAAAAGGCAGCTAAGAACCAATCTAGCTTTTCATACCAGCCGAAACAATGCTCCTGCGTGCCAAATCATATTCAGACAAATCTCTACTCCCAAAGCCAATTGACTGTATGTACCTTAGCTAAGAACGTGCATTTAGGGAAACAATGTACGTACTTTTTGAGCACCAAATACTTTTTTTATTTGGAGGTTGGAGGAGAGGTATCGTCATTGCAGGAGTCCGACTACATTTTTTGTTCCTGGGCCTTGTCTTTTTTGTTGAGAGGATTCCCCAAACAACAAATACATTTCCACACCATATTGAGTCAGGATTCTTGGGAGAGACTCAATACTCAATTTAGTTTATTTTAATCCTTGTTGGGATAATCTAAAAAGCGCTCATAAAACCAGACAAAACATTTGTGCATTGTTAGAAAATGATAAAAGTAATTATTTGTTTTTTAAACCTCTTAAACCAATCAAAGTCATCAAGGACTTAGGATAGTTATCGTTAGGATTTTATTAATACTAGTACTCTTATATGCTGCCTATCAGTTCGGGTCTTTATCGATACTCTTATTGTTTTTTTTATATATTGTGAGAGAAAAAGGAAACAATTATTATTGCTTTTTTATTCTTGTACGCACACAAATAGTCTTTCTTGAGCAGCAATACAAGAAGTTCCAAAATCTTTAAAATACATTCCCAGCTAAATAATCAGCTAAGTGATTAACTTCCATTTATTAGCCTATTCTTATTAGCAAACATTGTACAGCATCCCCAACGGACGGACGGACAGCTGCACGCCAAAACTGAGGAGATTTATGTTCTGCTTGTTCGCCGAATGTTGTGATAACTTACTGGTATTACCTCTCCTACTTGTGAGGGTTGTACTGCATTTGTTACAACCAGAGTTCTCGGCATATACTTTGGGTATAATGTAGCCACACTTTCGATCTTTTTGTTCTCTCAGCCATGAAGTCTCACGCTGTCCTGAGCCTCCTTGCGACTCCGTCCCTCTCTTGCGAAGACTTAGAGACAGAAGGAGAAGGTTAGCGATGCTGCTATTTTCCACGGGGATCTCACTCCGTTACTTATAAAGTACCGATTGCAGAACCGCTAACCTCCAGATGTGACTGATTGATATCCAAATTCACACTCCCACTAGCTACTAGGCTACAACGAGTTAACGCTAGCGACAATGCAAAGTGCATATAATTCAAGCTAGGCGGTTTTAGCTTAGCTTAGCACCCCAATGCTGTGAATTTGTATTTGTTTTATGTATATTTGACAGCTAGCGAGATAGGATTATATTTCACGGTGTCGTTACCTTTAAATGGGAACAGGTTTGCTTTGCTTCCAAGTGTCAAATTAAAAATGTCTTCCCAAATGTCTTCAAAGAAATCAACAAAATTAACCAAAGGTTTCTTATTCGTATTTCTTTAGCTTATCATTGACGTTGGTCACAGAAAGGGGGTCTTCAACTGAGGCTGCGTGGAGAGAGAGAAGCTAACGGGAGTTGAAATGTTTGCCAATCGAAGACTTCTCGCAGCGCAGGGGTTAAAGTCATACTCTCTGTGCTTTATTATTAACTTGACGTTCAATAGTTCACCTTCTCTTCGCCTCTCTCCATCAAGCAAACAAACCAGTTATATTAGATTTACATAATTTTCAAAGGCTTCACACTGTGAAGGTGATGAATGAACGAGTTTAGCTGGTCCTGACATCTGGCCTCGTCATCACTTAGTTTTCAGGTTCATCAAGCGGGACATTCTTTTGTCCCTCTTACACTCAAGAACTAGATAAACTAGATGCAGGGGGAGAGGGGATAAAGACAGATGTCATGAGGCTGCTGTCTGTTTAACTATGTATGCGTTTTCACTTCTCTTTGTACAGTGGTTGTGCATCTCTGTTTGAATTGTGTGTGTTTCCAACAGAGAGACTAATTAAAAGGCAGAGAATATGCATGAAACAGCACAGTCAGTTTAAAGTCGCATCATCAAAAGGACTGTCGGGCCTCTGAACATGCAGTTAGAAATATTCTACCGCTGGCAGAGCAGAGGAAAACAAAGTGGAAAGTCTACGGACTTGTCGAGGGGGAAAAGAAATAAATACACAAAGTTAATATCTATTCACACGAGTCCCTTTTTTTTTTTTTTTTAGGGTAGCTACATCCAACACAACAGCAGCAGCAGGGGAGGCAGTAGCATGAGAAGGTGGCCCGCCAGGTGATCTGCGCGGCCCCTTAGAGACTCCTGGTTGATCTCCATCCGGTTGGACGAGCCGCGCGGGGAGACGCCAGCCGCCGCGTGGTCGTCGCGGTTGGAGCACATGTCGTACAGGTTTCCGGAAAACTGCATCTTCTTGGATTCCTGGCGGAGGGATTCCCAGACCGCCGCGGCTTCGTCCGGACAGCCGGCCATCGCCAGGTTGGCGCAGTCATGGAACTCATCCCACGACCTGGAGGGAGAGGACACGTGGACAGATTCAGATGTGACTTGGGAGACATGGCACCTGAAATTTTTTTTTTTCTTCTGACAAATGGATGTAGTGGGCAGTGGGAGCCGGTTTCCAGACGTTAGACGCACCAAAGGTACACTAGCAATAAGTGTGCATGCAGATATTTTACACGATGGATGGAAGGATTTTAAAACGTTGTCCTTCTGGGGGCATTGAAAGAAAAGTCAGCGGATCATCAAAGTCAGCAAGTTTCATCTTCTGGGGATCATGGATGTATGTATAGAGGATCTGTAATTCGATATTGGCAAAGTGCACATCTACAACCTAAGTAATAAAAAAAAGGTGATTGTAATTGTATGTAAGAGCACTATAGAAGAACGTTGCCATCTTTATGAAAATCATGAACCATACCGACAATGTATGTTGAAGTGCGTTCCACGAGGACCCACCCTACTCTGCCTCGGCTTGTCGGTATGGTTCATAATGCCCCCAGAAGGACAACGTTTTAAAATCCTTCCATCCATCGTGTAAAATATCTGCACAGCAACTTCATGGTTCACCAGATGAAATCTTTTCTTTCAGTGCCATGATGAGGTTGTCATTTGTGGTTTTGAGTTAAATGTCTCTAAGACTTTGGCCCAGACATTCATGTTCACTTCAGGGTGAATTTGTAATAACTTTGGATATTTGCTAACTTTTCATCTTTTTGCCATCATCGGGTCAAACAAACACAAGAGAACCGCAGTGCTTCAGTAGGCCCTGAACCATGAGCACGGCTGGAAACTCTTGCTCAAGCCCAAGTGTTCAGACATTCCTTGTCTACGAGCTAACACACCAACCTTTGCCATTCTTTCCACCTGCCACGTGCTATAAATACAATCAAACCACATCTAAAATTCACACATCTAAAAGAGCACCCGAGCCAGACGCATGGTTATCTGGACTACAGTGAATGCTCCCAAGAATTTACTAATGATGATCTCAACAGACAGCCCTGAAAATAGCTGATGAAGATGCGGCTGCAGTGAAGCTCAAGTCCTTTCACTGAGGAAATCTAATTCAATCTATTTGTTTGCTCCTTTGACTTCTTCTCTCCGCAGTTGCCAAGAGACCGTCTGCTGATCTTCACTTCTCTGAGTTAGACTGAAATGGGGGGAGGACACCAGTGGTGTGTTATATCCATCCATTTGAAACACTGTATCTGAGTAATAAGGGGAACAAAACTGTAAAAAAGAGGAGGGAAAGATGATGATGGAGCGACAGGAGGAGGTAATTTCACAATGAATCACAGAATTAAACTTTATTCAAATAACCTTCAAGATCCACATCTAAAGCTGAGTCTATCTGACTGTAATTGGCTGCTAATTCTTCCCCTCATCACGAATGTGTTGGCTAAGTTGTCTCTGAGGAAATACAGACTGAGTGTTAAGTAGAAGAAGAGAAATAAGGAGGGCTGGTGGAGAAAGCAGAAGCAGATGGCTCTGTTCAAAATGAGCCTGACACATAACACTTGAAAACCATAAAAGTCCATATAATTCATATAAACATGCTGCTTTTCCTCTGTCGTAACAGAGGCGCTCTGTGTATGTCATCCAGGCGACAACACCTTCTCACTCCAAACTCGTCAAACACCGACACTCTGGCAGCGCTGTTAGTTTCCACTCATTACTAGTGTCATTTTTTTTTTAAACGTACAGTTTGGTGTTATAAAGAAACGTACAGTTTCCTTTTTTCTTTTCATAATAAACTTCTAAAGTCGGATCACTTAGTTTCTAGCTTTACTTATCCAATAAAACTACTTTATGTTAGGGTTAGGCAACACAAGTACTCAGGCTAAGGGATATATCGTGGTGTGGGTTAAAATAAGGATGTTATTTATCTTAATTAGGTACGCTCATTAAGTATATAGGTCACTTGGTTTCACACAGGACACCAAGAGAACGGTTGAAAGCTTGTGTTGGTTTGCACCCCTCCGACCCGCCACTCACCGAGCCTCAGTATTTGAAGAGTTGGGAGGAAGAAGCTTGACAATACACATTATGATACGACTGCCTCGTCTCGACTCTTGACAGCAAAAGGCAGATTTGCAAAGCGGTTGTTCTAAAGTTAAGCGCCCGATACGTCAAACAAAGCTCAGTTTAAGACAAACGAAGAGCTGATGTATCGTTGGCGGGTCCGGCTGCCTCCGATTGGAGCGGGCCATCAGTTTTGATTTATCACTGTCGCTGGAGAGGGATTGATCGCCGCAATCTAATTCAGTCAAATAGGATTAATCACGGCGGGGTTGTTGCAGTCCTGCGTTGTGACGCCCTGAAGGCTTCATTACGGATCTCGCAAAAAGTGTCTCTTTGATTCTCACCCAAACTGAACTCTTACAGCCCCAAACATGGAAAAATCCTTTAAGGAGGTAAGAGGCGACAACCTGTCTTCTTTGTGCTGTGCCACACACACACACACACACACACGTTCTATATCCAGCTGACAGATCCCAGCACACACATTCACTCTTTGCTACCACATACTATACATAAAGATTATTTCCCACTTATTCAATTAATTTTGTGACTGTGTCGACACAGCGAGGGACACACTCTTGAACTCTCGCATGCAGCTTTATACAATTACTATGGCACCACCACCACTGCAGATGGGCCTCCCTTTATGACTCTGCATCTGTGAGTGTGTGTTTGGCCTGTGTCCAGGGCTTAAACACCTCAGTGGTCCACCTCAGACTACTGGAGGAGGACTCTGCT
Organism: Cottus gobio; assembly: GCA_023566465.1. Taxonomy (NCBI): domain Eukaryota; kingdom Metazoa; phylum Chordata; class Actinopteri; order Perciformes; family Cottidae; genus Cottus; species Cottus gobio. Next base: position 6,892,847 of record CM042223.1, on the reverse strand, counting down.
TGCCCCTGCTGCTGTGGTGGGAGGAGGCAGCATCTGGCTGCTCTCGGAGTGTATGTGAGAGAGTGTGAGGTTAAAAAAAGAAAAATGGAAAGAGATGGCGTCATGTGCAGCGGTGCAGGGTGTTTAATGTGTGTGTGTGTGTGTGTGTGTGTGTGTGTGTGTGTGTGGGGGGGTGTCTGCTCAAGTCACAGGTGTTGCAGAGACAGCAGAAACACAGCGAGGATGCTGACAGACAACCAGCTGCTTTCACAATAATAAAACCTCTTGAGAGTGCGTCTGCTCTGCTGCTAACATGCTGCTGCTGACATCCGAAAACCTCCAAACCCCAGTTCTGAACTTCTTTTTTTATGATGTTTTTTTTTATTGTTTTTGGTTTTTTTAAATGAATGCACACAGCAATATGTTCGTCTGGGTGTTGACCAAGTGCCGTGGCTTGACGCTGCTATGGGAAACATTTATTGACAGTCGCACATGTAGCCAAATTGTGTCAGGAAATCGGAGAAGGCAATGGAGCGCAAGCGAGTAGAGCGGAGCGGAGCACGAGATATGTTCGTGAACGCGAGGAAGAAGAGGCAGCCGACAGTACGTTCAGCTTCGGTGACAGGCACAGTCTTTGGGAGGGCTCCACATGGAGTCACATGTGATTGCAGGATGGCAGGACCTCTTATTCATATTTGTTAAATGTGTTTTCTTTTTACTGCTGTTTACCGTGAGCTGTGAGGGACCAGGTTACAATTTGGGCTCCCAGCATCCGGCTGGTCTTGTATAACCTCTGGAGCAATTTAAAAGAAAAAAGGTGATATGGCGGATGGAAAACAGAAGGTCGTATTATACAGTGCATCCGGAAAGTATTCACAGCGCTTCACTTTTTCCACATTTTGTTATGTTACAGCCTTATTCCAAAATGGATTAAATTCATTTTTTTCTTCAGAATTCTACACACAACACCCCATAATGACAAAGGGGAAAAAAGTCTTTGGGAAATTTTTGGAAGTCTTAAAAATAAAGAAAGAAAATATAACATGTACATAAGTATTCACAGCCTTTGTCATAACACTCAAAATTGAGCTCAGGTGCATCCTGTTTCCACTGATCATCCTTGAGATGCTTCTACAACTTGATTGGAGTCCACCCTGCTGTATTCAGTTGAATGGACATGATTTAGGAAGGTACACACCTGTCCAAATCAGGTCCCATAGCTGACAGTGCATGTCAGAGCCCAAACCAAGCCATGAAGTCCAAGGAATTGTCTGTAGACCTCCGAGACAGAGTTGTATGGAGGCACTGATCTGGTGAAGGGTCCAGAAACATGTCTGCAACATTGAAGGTTCCAATGAGCACAGTGGCCTCCATCATCCGGAAATGGAAAAGGTTTGAAATCACCAGGACTCTTCCCAGCCAAACTGAGCGATCGGGGAGAAGGGCCTCAGTCAGGGAGGTGACCAGGAACCCGATGCTCACTCTGACAGAGCTCCAGCGTTGCTCTATGAAGCGTTGATTGAGTCACGTTAAGTGTCGTCTGTAAATAACAAACCCGTTAATGGTCTACTGTTTGATCTACAGGCTGATATAGAGTTGGAGGCTGTATACTGTATTGTTACTGTAGGTGTGTACAGCAGTCAGCGGCCTCCCCCTCAAGCTAACGTTGAGTCCATCCTCCGCTAACTGTCACAGCATCCTTGAGACTTTTGCCACACTGACCAAAGTCATTGCCATGCATTGCCGGTCTGAAGTATGAAATGTGTCAATATTTAGCGACAATGTTGATTTTGATGCATTTTTATTTTGTTGTGCACAACACAATGCTACTTTTTTGTATTCTTTTATTTGTATTATTTGTCTCAGAGGACAAATATGTCCCACTCCTAAGACTTCTATAAAAATACTACATACTAATAATAGCATTCCCATCGTATGTCACCATCAACAGTACCCACTTTTCTAACACCTCTTATTTTTATTGCTGAAAAAGGAAACATTTAGTCCCTGTCAGGGACAGTCCCTGCCAATAGTTTAACCAGTTTTAAAACACTATGGCCCATAGGTGAGAAAAAACAACATATCATCATTATTATATCATCCGATCATTAGTCCTAAAACTTTTATATGAACACGTGTTAACATAAATTTACCAAAGTCAAAAGTCAAGTCAAAGTCAGCTTTAATATCAATTTCTTACATGTGCAAACATACAAAAGATCGAAAGTACGTTTCTCTTCTGTCCAACATAAAGTGAATAATAATAATAAAGTGCAATAGGTTTAAAAAAAAACAAAAAACAAAAAATTAAGAAGCAGTTATAACAACATAAATAAATGCTGTCATCTTTTATAAGAGAGATGTGGATGTAAAAGCAATTTTGTCTGAAACAGTACTTATGTGTTTTTTTTTTTTTTTTTCAGTCCTGCAGAAATCTCATAAAGCCATGTAACTATTTTGTCCAAGGTTGATGCACTATGAGGTTAAAAAAAATGAAATAAAGCTCCGGCAGATTGCATGATTTGAAAAGCAGCAAAAGAAATGAAAAGAATTCAGCTATTCGAAGAAGAGTTTGACAAGCTTTTATATTAAAATCCTCACGCTTCCCCTGCAGCGGCCTTCATCAGGGTTACCGTGTTGTCATGCTTCAAGAAGGCTTCTTTCACCTTGTTGAAAAAATAAATGAAAACGTTCTATTTCCCACCTAAAATATTTGATTTATATTTTGTGAAACAACAATTTCTGTGAAACAACACATTTCATGTTGTGGAATTCGGAAAAGAAGCAGATCTATAGTCCATTATGTGACCGCCTTTATAATAAAAAGAAAAAAGAAAAGACATAAAACTCTTCCCGCTTGCCCCTTAACATAATTATTAAATATACATGATAACCAGAAAGAGACACGCAACATGGGAATATTATGCCATCTTTGTTTGGCAGCAGTTTACATCGTAACCGCCGCATGCTAAACGAGCTGCAGAGCTGAAGGGGACTTTCAAGTGAAGCAGGAATAGGAACGGAGACGCTGCGATGAGACGCAGTGGAAGCATCAACGGCCGCATCGAAATCTGTGGAGGATAAAAATATAAAAGCAAATAGAGAGGCTGCGGGTGGAAGGAGGCTGAGTGAAAGGAAACGAAACCTTGGAAGAGAGAGCTATTCAATATCAGCCGCTCTGTGTTTTCTAAAGCTTAAGAATTTATACGCTAATTATGACAATTTAAGACAAATGCCTCATTGGATCAATAAAGAGGACATTTTGGATGCAAATTGCAACTCGACTCAATGGGGGGCGGAGGGGGGGGAGTGTAATGATGCAGTAATTATAGTGCCTTTAATTATTCTCTTAAAGAGGGCCAGTCTCTAGCTTTTTTTGGGGATCTATAAGCAGAACCAGCATATGAATACTCAAACCTTTATGTATCTATCATTTTAAAGCTCATTTAGTCTTAAAAATATAATAATACTGGCATCCATTTATAATATAGGCTTCTCACAGTGGGGCAGCTTACAACTCTATTCTAGTGAGTTCGCAACCTGGCAACCTGAGCCTTCTTATTATTATATATGAATACATATTAGCGGTTTAATGCTATTAGTCAAAGTGATTCCAACATGAATAAACGTATTACCGATAACCCTTCAGAACTTTTCCTTAATAAAGCGGTACCCATTTTTCATCTGAACCTTCCCTACTCCTGTTGGAGCTGCAGCAAAAGGTTACTGTTTAATTCTATTGAGCCGAGTAACTCTGTATCTTTAGCCCCAAATATTTCCTTTTCACCTCACCTCCCCTGGATCCACGCTGAATGATTGCAACTGCATAAAGCCTATTGTGAATATGAGGAATAAAAGCAGTGCCGCACTCCTGGGAGAGCTCTGACAATGGAGCAGCCTTGGCCTAGATGCAAATCATAGCCTCTTATTCAGACTACACTGTAGCATGCGTGTGTGTGTGTGTGTGCACGTGTGTGTGTGTGTGTGTGTGTGTGTGTGTGTGTGTGTGTGTGAGTGCGTGTGCACGTGCTTGACGATCTTCAGAGGGGAGCGCCATGCTACCTCCTCATTAGGTGGCTCTGATAAAAGCGCTAAAAGCTTGTTCTTGGGTGGAAGGAGGGGAAAAGGCTACAAAAACACTGAGTGTGGGGATGGAGGGAGGAGAGAGAAGAAAAGACGAGAGGGAGGGGAAGAGAGAGTGTGCAAAAAGGAGGAGGCAGGAGAGAGGGAAAAACAGAGGGATGAGAGAGACAGAGGGAAATACAAGAAAAGGAAAAAAGTGAGATTGGGGGGGAAGAGTGTATGCAGACATGTGGATCGTGTGTGAGGCCTCTTAAGTCCCCGCATTAGGCAACGCTCACACGGAGGTGGCAGGATTATTCGTTTAATTGGTACCTCAAGGAATAGAGAGGATTTCAACAACAGTGGAGTGGTACCACGGGTGGGCTGCAGGGTGACACACACACACACACACACACACACACACACACACACACACACACACACAATGTTGTTCCACTTGTGAGGACATTTTCTTAGACCATTCCCTTAACCTCATTCAGGGTTGTGTAACACAATAATTGTTTCGTTATTATTATCGTTATTATTATTGTTATAATTAGTGACAGGGACCCTTATAGTAATGAGAACAGAATGATAAATTACAATAGCAGGTAGTAACAACATATTCAACTGAAGCAGGTTAGTTTACACGTCGGCTGCCCTATAGAATGTTAAATCAACTATTAAATAAAAAACACCATCAGCTGTGAGCTTTTAAGATAATGTTCTATGATCATTAACAATTATCAAAGTCTTGAGGTCCGCGGCAATACCACACAAACGAATGATAACCGTCAATTTGAAGACGACGTCGGTATTCTGGTGCAACCCAACCCTCATTTGGATCAACGGTCGAGGTTAAAATTAAAGTCTGTTACTAAGTATTTGAAAATCAGAATGATTTCCCATTAATGCAAACAAACAAAAAATGCTTCAAAAACCAAAGTATTGGACAAACTGTGATTATGGTGCTAGGAGATCACCGAAGCTCGAACATTCATCCTGACACAAATGTTTTTTTTCTCCAGATTTCATGGAAATCCATGAAATTTCCCCAGAAGCCAAAAAGTGTCAGTCTCATGGTGGCGTTGTGAGTATGGGAATCCCCAAAGTTGTGAGGATGCATCCTCTGTGTAGGAGGAACATCTTTACAACGCTTCCAGTCCATCAGTGGGCAAAGAACAATTTTTTCACGCTGGAAATATACTCATTTGCACGTAAAAGTCCTGCATTCAAAGTAATAATTACCTCTGGATTGTAGCAAAGGAGAAGCAGAAAGTAGCAGAAAACTACTAAAAAAAAGTGCCTTAAAATTGTACTTAAGAACACTACTTGAGTGAATGTACTTTCCACCACTGGAATCCATCCAATTGTTTATTGAGATGTTTCACTGTCACAACTTTGACCTCAGATTCTTCCATAAGGGACCATTGATCCACCCAGTAGTGGTAGAGATACTTCAGTCTGGACCGCAGTGGTGAGCCGACTGCCAACAGACCGACTAGAAAAGCAACTAGGAAAGAAGTAAAGAGAGTCCAGAGAGTTTGGCAGAGCCCCGAGCCGAGATAAGGTAAAGGCGCTTTGTCGTTATTGGGCCTGAAACACAGCAAACATCGATGACGGGCCACACATCCTCGCGGGAGGATGTGTTCAGGATAACTCCATGAGGTCCTCCGCAAGAACTGTGATGTCGCGCTTTGTAGCGCTCAATGAAAACGCGTCTTGAACAAAACGCGGAAATCCTCCCTGGATTCCCTGGAGTGTCGCACGGCGAGCTCAGCGACAACACTTCCCTGTTGAACACCCTCATGTCTCCGAGCTGCATTGTATAGAGCACGTATACTGATGGCGCACTTCAGTTAGCGCAAGCCTCATTCATAATGCAGGGGGAAGAGTGCTCGTCACCGTTCCTGTTATATGTCGCGTTAAACGACTGCTTCACCTGTCAGCTCTTTATTTGAACGTAATAACCACTTTGACCTCTTCGGTTGACCTTTGTGCTGTTCCCAGCGGGTGTTTCTGATTCTGTGTACTTCAGGAGTTCAGTATCATTTCTGGAAGCGTACTAATTTCACCCAGAAGACACAGCTCTCAGATCAGCAGACCTATTCTGAGACCCTTCACATGTTAAGGCTCCCTTCCCTGGTCGAGAGGATACGACTCCTCTGGAAGATGGATGACAGAGGTGTGTATAAATAGAGTGTTGAGCGGAGATGACAGAGAGAGAGAGAGCGAGAGAGTGAGAGAGAGAGTGAAAGGTATGATGGATTGATACAGGATATAGAGAAATGGAGTGGCGAGAGAACGAAAAAAGGGTGGGTGGGGGGGAAGGGAAGTAAGGGATGCTCTGCATCTTTTATCAGCGTCATCAGGCCTCCAGCCCAAACAATGAGAGGCTAAAAAGAGTGCAGCAGAGTGAAGATATGCTGGGAGAAGAGCGGCGGCAGCCGTGTTCAAAGTGAAAAATCAAACGGATGTTTTCTAAGAAATCAATTCATCCTTGTTTTTTTTTTACATGGATAGTAGTCTTTCTTGTTTGGTCAAAATTGACCACTTTTATTTTTTTATTAATTTCTTTCTGCAGTGATATGATGGTTCAATATCTGTGTGAGTGGTCACTAAAAAGAAAATAGCTCATCTCCTAAAAGAAAAAGTTCTTAATTTTGGGGGATATGTTAATTCGCTCAGTAGCCGAGAGTTACTGGAGATGAGAGGACCGATCTCACTTTCATGTCTGTGTTAAAGTTAATGTGAGGAACTTTTATCTGGTTATGAAAGAGTTTCAAATTAATACTGATGCCTCTTAATGACCTACATAAGTAAAAGAGAGCATCAGCGAGGTGACTGGCTATGTCTATATAGCAATTCTTCATGCTTGTCATCGGTGTCACCAGGTCGGATTCAGCACGATATCAGCAGCAGCTCCTCCTCCGACCAGGAGCAGAGCCTCACTACTGGGGGCTAACGCCAACAGAGGCCGAGGCCGCATTGCTGGGCCCACTGGCGGGATGGGAGGCACAGGAGAACCAGAACAAGGACTGAGCAGGGCAGCCTGTCAGACTCTGCTGCAGTAAAAAAAAAGGGGTCACAGGGGCTGCCAAACGCAACAAAATGTTCCTCATTGAAGCTTGAACTTTACTTCAATCATCATATACACGTAGGTAAATAACACTTTGCCCTCTGCATTTAACCCATCTTAAGCCTTTTTAGGAGCAGTAAGCTGCTGTGAAGCGCCCTGGGGCAATTTAATTACAAAGCTACTGACAGCAGCAGCATTTACCTTTGAATTCACAACGGTCACAGGACACGTAGTGGTGAGCGTGCTGAGCTGCAGACGACTCAGCAGGTGTTGAAGTGACATGAACAAGCAGAAAGGCCTAACGCTTAAAGCCATCTAGCTTCCACTGCACGAGCAGGATACTAACGTAACACCTCGATGGGACCAAATGTTAAACGTTGTAAAGGGTCAGGCATCATGACTCGTTTACGATACTTAACCAACACTGTGTAGCAGCCGGGGAGATCTTGAATGCTCCTTGTATGCTATGCAGAGCTATGACGCGCTCCAATCTATAGAGCACCATGGATGTTGACGGCGCGTCCTAGCAACGCAGGCTCTCAAATGTCACAGCTGTCATGCAACACCCACTGTTTCCACGTTTGTGAAATAGAAATATTTCGAGCAATAGCCACCACATTCTGACAGTTTATCTTCTCTTACACTAAAATGGCAGAGGTTCAAATCACATAAAAATGTGCTGTTTGTAGAATTCTTTTTTTTTTTACCTTTGTAAAGAATAAACAAGTCACCAAACAAGGTAAACGTGCAATTTGTCCTTCAACTTCAACTGACACCTGGCAGAGTTGTGGCAGTCGAGCTGCATAACTCACAGTAATCACTGTTTGTGTAAGTGAGAGACTCAATATCCCTTTCATATAATCCCAGTCAGTAAAATCATTTTTCATCTTATCAGGGGGTTCATCACAATCCTGGGATGTGCTTATGAAAGCCACATCACGAGGGGAAGTCTTAATGGCAAACGGAAATTTAGTTTGCAATGGAGGGAGAAATGAAAGAAATATCACAGTCTTGACGGCAGTTTGGTGCACCACAATCTTCCACATCATGCTGGACAAATCTACCTTGTACTGTATATATATTATATTATACAAAACATATTGTATATATGTATATATTATACAGTACTGTCAGCTAAATGAAATGTAATGTAATGTAATGAGGAACTGTCATTTTGCGTTGACTTTGGCGGCCACTGTGGACAAAAGCAGTAGTTATTCCGAGCACCGGAGTCGCTTTAGAAAACTTCCCATTTTACCGCCGCAGGGTCTGACAGTCTGCCCCTTGCATAAAGCATGTGGAAAAGTTACACTTTTACATTGCAGACAGGTTATATAAACCACTGGCACATTCTAAAGCTCCTGACTCTCCGTCACAACAGCCATGAAACTTTCATGCAATGTTTCGAACTGTCAATGGCAAACTTATTTATGTGTCTCGGGTAATTGTTATTTATTAATGTTCACACACAGCTATAGGAGATATTATTCTTATAACTGCATGTGAGCAAGTCATGGATGAGTCCAGGGAGGGATTAGAGGGAGAAGGCTTCGATCTGTGGGATTCTACAGATGTACGTGTCCTATTGATATTAGATAGCACACCGACTTTGAGAAATTGCAAAAATGCTTGTCTAAACTTTTCTTCCCAAAAACCTTGCATACTCAGGTCCAGCTAAGATAATGTGTATGCCTTCCCTAGAGCTGCTTTCTTTGTTTTCTCAGCCCTCTCTCCTAATGTCACTAAATACACACCGATATTGACCTAACTGCCCCGCAGGGTTTAAAAATACATATTCAAATCCTGAAACTCTGCAACTTGACAAGGTGATGCGTGATTTATAGAGCAAATAAAAACAGAAGCCTTTTTCTTCAGCTGAAAACCATTGTATATGGGTATTTCGTAGTGTTGTTGATGGATCTTGACATTTTATTTCAAAGTATTTGATTTCTACATATTGTAAAGTTGAACTGCCCTGGTTGAAAACCGGCTATTGCAATTTAATTTTGCAATAGCCAAAACCAACTCTCCCAACTCTACAAACTGTCGAGAGGAGTAATTGTGAGGAGTAGCCGTTACCCATTACTAATAATTGCTAGCATACGCATTGTTAGCTCTAATGTTCATTATAGCATACACATATCCCAGCCTAGCATGTGAATTCAAGTTTGTACTGCATTTTGTCGACACTACAGACCCTTTATAACACTTACCTGACCATAAGTGTAACAATAATCCGCACACTAGCGATTACCATTAGCACTAGCGCTTAGCACAAGCTAATTTAAAGGGCGACGGCCATCATGAGCGGTATTTAAATTCACTGGCTATCTGCATTAGAGTAACGTAGATCATGCCCAGCGGTTCATGGGGCTCTTTTTATGTTCAGTAAGTGTAGCATGAAATCATGGTGGAGTTAGCCAGCTAGCCAGCACCTAATTGAGTCGAGGACTAGGAAAGCACATTGCTATTGGGAGATAATCGTCATCAATACTGATTCACCAGCGTGATTACACCGACCTGCAGATGGAGTGTATCTCGTGTGTGTCCTCGTCCTTGCGGGCGCTGTCGGCGAGACTGTCTCCCAGCGCCATCAAACACTGAGCGAAACCTTTGTAGATGGAGTGACACCTTCTGGCAGACGACGCGGCAACAGGGCACGGGCTGAGCACTGGGGAACGCACACAAAAAAAACACACACAGACAAATGGGTTATTCAAGTTGAACTCGCAGTTGACAATAAATGTGTTTCTGTTTCTTTTTCTTAATGGCTGGACCAGAGTGAGATGAAACAAGTGTGCATGTAACAAGAGGGAAAAAAGTCTGTCTGAGCAGCCTTTTGTTTCAATGATGGACTGAGAGGTTGAGTATCATGATCCATCATACACAAGGAGCTACTGACAGCTGTGGGTCCTTTTCCCCTCTCGCTCATTCGGCGTTTGAAGTCCGCAGCTGATCGATGGCTCACATCAAAAGACGAGAGCTGTCAAGGCTTGTTGACCAGGAAATTGAGATGCAACAGAGGAGAAATGCATTTATTCACCCTCAGTCATCCGATTCTGTTTGGAGCAACAACACGCACATTCATTCATGTTTGAATGCAGCCAGGACCCAAACACCTTGACGCGGCGTACGTTTACTGACACTTTTGATTACTCGGCAACCCACACAACTTCACCAATATACACTCATATACACGCTTTAAAATGTAAATGCGGGGCCTCTAAACTACAGATCTTAGTTGGTCTAAGAAAAAAAAGGAACCAACTAGGAGCATCAACATAGCTGTCAGGTGTCAACCTCCTCACGTTGTCAGCATGGATCGTCAAGACAGCTGCTGACAGAGAACAAGCAAGAAGAAGAAGCAGCGCTGCTTACTGTCAGTTCCAAGTAGCTACAAAGATTAGGGGAAGAACTGAAGGAAAGAATGTCAGGTCGGAAATGCATTTTAGGCACAGGTGTCAGGAAGTAACAGCGGTTACACACACCTGTGTTTTGTTTCTTCACAAGGTTCTTGGTACGGATAGCTTCCGATTTGAGGTCAACTGTCCTCAACATGACGGATCAGTTGTAAATGTAACTCATCTCAGTCACACTGTAAAAGTCTAATACAGTGATGTTGCGCAGGGTAAAAACCCAGAAGATGATTACAATTAAAGGCCCATTCAGGAAACCTAAAGTAAAGTGCACAAACACACACACACACACACACACACACACACACACACACACACACACACAAGAAACCAGTCTCACAAGTGGTTTATTTTGTACATAGCTGTGACTTGAGGAGGAGAAATCTCACCCAGAGAGATGTGTATTTGGTTGATGTATGTTAAATTACCAGCAATCATTCAATCGTTTTGCCGTTGTACCATCGGTTATATAGGGATTGAAAAGACAGGGAAGTAAGCTTCATTGTACACACGGCAGAGACCTGGAGCTCCTCTGAGACAAGGGCACCGCTGTTTGATGAGGCTGATCCTTTCATGTCTATTAAGCAGCAGCAGCCCCAAATGAATGGGAATCAGAAGTCTGAGAAGACTTTGAGGATTGGATAAGTGTCATGAGAACAGACAATAATTCCATCAAGAGCTTTTCAATTTTCCAATCTTCCTAGTTCCAGACTTTTCAATCGCTAAACACAACTCAAGATTTCTACTTGATTCGAATAGACCAGAAGAGACCTCACATTATCTCCAATGTGGGATTAAGTACGGGCAACAAAAGCACTTTGGTTAAGGTTTGGAAAAGGTTGGGATTTTGGCAAACACATTGTGTCTCAAGCTAGCAATTGATTCTAGCGTAGGTAAATGGCCATCAGTACTAACATTCATACAACATTCACACACCCTAGGCACAGCTACGGGATCAAGTGTCTTGCCCAAGGACACGTCAACATTGACTAGCGGAGCCGGGGATCAAACCGCCGATCCTCTAACTGAAGGACGACACTGCTCTACCACTGAACCACAGTCGCCCTGGCAGTCGGTATAAAAAAAAAAATGCTTCCTTGTAATCCCACATTGAGCTCATTGATGTTAGCCTCAGTGTGAACTGTTCAATAACTTACAACCGATTTACTTCCTACTCGCATCCATGGCCTTCCCCCTGTCCTGTGCACGAACACGAACACCCATGTTGCTGATTGGCTGGACAAGAGTTGCGTGGCTCAGTCCAAGATATTCGGAAAACTTTATATAAATTGTATTGGATTAGAATCGTAGACTGCACCTTACGTTACAGCGAACGCAAGGAACAGCTGCAACATCATATTTAAATTGTTCGACTCGCACAACACTGTTATTTTATTGTGAAGTAGTCAGAAGAAAACCAACATATCCTCATACAAAGGTTAGATTAATATCGCCCCAAAAAGAAGTAAGTTACATTTCATTTAGCTGACGCTTTTATCCAAAGCGACTTCCATGATATACATTAGACCGAAGACACAGCAACGGTGAGCAATTAGGGTTAAGTGTCTTGCTCAAGGACACAACGACATGGACTGGCTGAGCCGGGGTTTGAACCACCGATCCTCTGATTGAAAGACTGACTTGCTAACCACTGAGCCACAGTCGCCCCAGTCTTCGTTTTTCTTTTTACGTTTTTCAGCAACACGTGGCAATTTTCGCTCGTTGCATGCATACAGTCTTTTCAAAATAAAATTCCGTCTTAGTTAGGTTTAGGCAACAAAACAACCAAAGATCGTGGTTAGTGTTAAAATAACTATTGAGTAGCGCTTCTCAAGTACGGAAGTTACGTGACAAATAAATCAATGTGGACTTCTCATCTCTCATGACGACCAAACGGCGGTCTCCTGTGGGAAAGACTGGTCCCTGGAGCCCCTCAATGTGACTTGTTATGGTATTTATACTTCCTGTTTAACATTTACATGATTACATACAATTTTAAATTGACATTTTCTCGTCATCGGATCATTTGAAATGTTCTGCGTCCTGCTAACCACAACCAAAACAACAGGATTGAAATCTTGAGGATAACAAGTTGCAAAACACATCCATAATAGGTCTAATAATACAGTATTTTCTGTGAAAGGATATTGTACTGCAAGGGTAGAGATTGCAGGTAAAAAAGGTAAAATGCTGTCAGTTGACATTCTACTGATATGTTCAGTATATAAAAACATCGGTCCAAGTGGCATTACATTCCCTTAGAACCTTGCAAATTAGCATGATACAAACACACTCTCTAATAATCGATGTTGAGAAGGAAAATTACAAGAATATGTCAACAAACCTGGATGAAATCATGTTATGCAGCTTGTATTTCATCAATCCACATAAAAAAAAAGTTCCTCCCGCAGCTTCCATGTTGACTGATGTCTGCGGGACCGATACATCACTTGTGGCTGATTGATTAGAGTAAAGTACCCAGAAAGAAGTCGGCTAACGAGCAGGAAGTCTGAATGATGCGATGCAACGGGGTGAAGTCGGACTATTAGGCTACGTTTCCTTTCCATCCTGATTTGGATGTAGGTGTGTAGTGAATACGTTCCTGATAACGGGGGAGACGATAGAAGGAGACAGGTGATCTAAACAAGAATCATCAATCGCCCGACGCACGTCGAGGAAAACTATCGATTGTCTGAAACAGAACAATAAAAATATTCTACAAATGATTGACAGACACCTTTGTGAACTAGGTGATACATGTATCGCCCCTATAATGTGTTCTCACTTCCATCCTTTCTTTGCCTACTCCGAGTGATGGAGGGGGCGGAGACAAAAGGAGTTGCAGTGAAAGGTGTTGGCAGCTTCTTTCTTTTGCCATCTGTTGCTTCTATCCTGTCTTTCTTCTATTTTAATTCATCTCTTTACTCATTCATCTCGAAGCTCCCATGTCTCATGAAGGGCATTGCACACCAATGAATCACTCTCAGTGACAATAGAAGCTGATGGAAACTGTGATTTTAAATTTAGAAACAGATCTGTCACTAAACACAAAAACAGGTTAATCCCAGTTGATTTCTTTCATCTTTATCTTTACCATTCATCAAAACTCTGTTGACCTGAATCATTCAGTGTTTGCTCTGGCATGAACATTTATTGTTTGTCAGTTATGTTAAAGATGTACTCAGATGCTTTAGTTAAGAAAAAGTACCAGGTACAACTGTAAAATCAGATCCTATTCAAGTAAAAGTACAAAAGTATGTTAGATGTGTCTTGCACTATATATCAGCCTGTAGATCAAACAGTAGACTATTAACAGGTTATTCTTTTACAGACAACTCTTTACGGGATTCAATCAAATACGTATTGATGTCTTGAAGGGGGAATGATGGAGATCAAACATAAGTCATGAAGGTATGCGTATAAAACAAAAGATGAATGTATCCAAACGTGTCAAGATTACTATCTAAACATAAGTCAAATATCATTGGCATCTTTGGGATCTTCCATTTTCTAACCCCCAAAAAGGGTCATGACCTTGGCGTTTTGCGATGTATTCGTATGTAGCAGTGTGATGTGCGGCCGTAGAAGATCTTTGGTGACGTATCGGGGCTATGGTGCTGCCAACTGCCAATTTGACTTAGAATAACTTTTTTAGTTTTTGAAAGACAGATTAAAGACATCCTGAATGAGATATTGCATTGAGTTACAGAAGCTGGTGCAATAGAGGCTAGAGCTCTCTATGGGAGAGGAAAAAAGAAGGAAGAAAATTAATTCATTTTTTGGGGAAAATCTTCTAATCTGCAAAGTATTTGAAGAGTTTTCCTCTTTGAGCCTCAACAGCTATTTAAATGAAACAGGTTTCAAGAGGACATTCTTCAGTGGAACTGTTAACAACTTAAAAACATCCGAAACGTGACAAGGAGCCCTAATTAGACCTTGAGAGAAGCCACAAGCCCAAAAATGCTCTAATCTTTAATCATTTAAAAACAGTACTTAAACATATACGTAGTTACTTTCCACCACTGAAGACTGATAAATAATTGCGTATAGTAACGATCTGAATTTAATCTAGAATACAGGCAGAGCTTTCATTGTCTGTGGCCTTAGATTGACATATTGGTCAGTGCATAGGCCTAAATTAAAGGATAAATGTTCACACCCATGTAAAAGTAGAACACTAAACAGGACACAGAGCTGTGATGATTGGTTTATGAAATCAAACCTGTGTTTATCAAATCACGTTTGTGCAAATTAATTTATTTATTCAAACTGTTCAATGGAAATAGAAAACACTCCCCCTGCACAGGTGTTTACATGTAACCGCGGCTGAGCTAAGCGAAAGCTACAGTTAACGTTGGCGACATCTTGAACAATCGGTCGACAGAGATGCGGCTTCATATGAACTGTGAATTCCAAGATAAAACAACAGCTGTTTTTCAGCTATAAACTAAACGATTGTGGAGAAACACTTTAATTGACACATCAATCTTTCCAAATTTATAAAAATCTGCATTTCGTGGTTGAAAATGGCTGAAAACGCCATCTACTGTTTTATATCAGTTTTAATCTTGCAAGGCCACGTCTGAGATAGGGGCAACTGTTTGGGACTAATCTACGTCACGAAATAAAAGAGTGTTAACACCCTCTAATCGGACCCCTCTCCTCGATTCTTTTGTTGTCAACAGTGTAGCATTACCAACGTCATCTTGCTAATTCCGCTAACAATACACTGGTTAAACAATGAGCCGAACAGTAGGCTGGAGGCCAGCGGGAGCGCTGGGTTTCTGCTTCGCGTCTCGAGGAGACTACAGCCGAGGGTAGAGCAGACGGTCGCTAAGGAGATGGAGAGTTTGTGTTGTCAAATGTCAAAATATGGCGAAAGCTAAATGTTTTAGGCGTAGGCTGAGAGTGACAGTCCCACAAGAGCATCATGACTGGCAACAGAAAAAGCTGAGACAATGTTTGGGAAGAGTTAGCTCATCCCGGAGGGGCCTCATAGGGGACTTGGGAGCGAGATCCTTTTGGAGCTGGAGGCAACCGATTTAAACACGGAGCCAAGATGGCCCCCTTCAAGGTGTGACAGGCACAGATGCATCATGTCGTGATTAGTGTACAAGGCGGCAAGGCTAACGCTCCGGAAGAGTGTGACTGTCCCAGAAGTGGCTTGTCGTGATGAGTAAAAGTCAGAGTGGAGCTGCGGCTGGAGCTTGGCAGGTGAACAGGAGATGCTAATTGGATCAGACAATGCATCACCACAACTCTCCCACTCTCTCCCCAGAGACCTGCTGTTTAATATTTAATAAACCAGACCCCCCACACACACACACACACACACACACACACACACACACACACCCCACCCGCCCCTCCCCTCCCTTACTCTCATTTTTTTCTTCAGGAAACCTATTGATTTCAGGGAGAGTTGTTCACGGGGCCCGAAGATTATTGGCTTCACTCATCTCCATCAAGTTTTAATGAGGAGACCTGAGGAGGAAAAGGTGTCTGGAGCATAGGGAAGACAGGTGGAAGAGAGAAAATGAGAGACGGCGATGGAGGTGATGGAGTTGATGGGGGAAGAGAGAAGAGGGTCACCAGGAATGCCGGGCGTAGTAATAACGCTGAGAGCAATTTAAGAGATTTGGTGAGTTATAATTGAAAAACAAGCAAAAACTACTTTTCCATCAAAGGCATGAGGTCACCAGCTTCCTCAGCAAAATCCACGACCAGCACCTCTAAAGATAACACATAACATGCCTGGTGTGTGTCTAACCGGTACACAAACTGGATTGTAAAAGTTAAGAGCACTTTCTGCAGCGTCTGGCTAGTGTCAACGGCATGTTTTTGAGTGGAAAGATTTACGAGAGAGAGAGAGAGAGAGAGAGAGAGAGAGAGAGAGAGAGAGAGAGACACACACACAGAGAGAGACACAGAGACAGCAATGGAGTTAAATGGAGTCGAATTAAATTGAATTTCTACACTTCTTTGAAATAGTTCCTCTTTAGAGAAGTTCATTATCATTTTTTCCCACCAGCAACTATTCAAACTGAGAAGAGTTCTTGGGAAATCAAGGCAGGGAAGAGCATCTGTTTAATTGGCAGGAATTTGTTGTTCCTGTTTTGGCTTGTAGACTAAGGATCTGTTTGCAAGGCTTGATTGAGCCTCACGCTGAGGCGGTGGGGGGTGAGGGGGGGTGGGGGGTCTCACAGGCCGCTCTTGTTTAACTCCTAGTGGCTCGGGGTTTTAACGCAAAAAGAGGTGGTTGAATGGCCTTTACTATATGGAGTTCATATGTTCTTCTGGTTTCTATTACAGAAAGGCGTGTATGTGAGAAAACCTGTAAACTATCTGCAAAAACTCTTTTGTTTCATGTATTTAGGGCCCTTTAAACTAAATATTCTCAGGATCAAAACTCAGGCAGTCAAGGTCCCTTGAGTTTAGTCAAGGGATTCATTCTCTGGGGAGCATGAATCTCTGTACTTATGGCAATACAACCAACAGTTGTTGAGATATTTAAGTTATAGGATCAAAGTGGTCACTTACTGACATTGCCACTCCTACAGAGTGAAAAATTGTAAACATGAGTTTATGTCTCAATCTCTAGTTTCAAGTCTTCTTCAATACAGCATGATGCTCATCTAGTAAATTATGGTCCATTTAGAGTCAAACAGGCCATAAAGCAGGGGACGTTAGGGCGGGGCTACAAGTTGATTGACAGGTCTCTACCACGGCATCACTTCTCTGTAGTCCAAATATATTCATTCCCTTCACTGGCTGCAAAACAAAACAAAGATGGCGACAACCAAAATCCCAAACTCAATGCTTCAAAACTGCAGTCCAGAAACCAGTGGGTGACGTCGACACACTTCCACTTCTTACAGTCTACGCTCCCAGACCAGAAACCGTTCTTGGGTTCGGCCCAGGAATCAAGACCAAAGCTCGATTCACGCTGTCAAAATGCAGTTAGAACCCAGAAAAGGGCTCCTGCATAGAGCACACTGGGGAGGGCTTCATTCCCCTTTGGAGGGGATGAGCAGGTAAAGAAAATAAATCATTGAACAAGCCCAAGACAGAGCCAGCTCAGAATTTAAATAATTTGGGTCCATGGAGATTTTTTTTAACGATCTTGCAGGACTTTCCCCATTAGTCAGTGGCGAGTATCTGCCAAGGTTAGTGCAGATGTGCGCTCACGGACTGAATTTGAATGGACTTCCTTAACACTAGCAGGGCCGAGCGGCGGACGCCTGGTTTGGAATTGAAATATTGCAGCTTTCAAAATGTTGCCTTATGGCACGAAGACACAGGCTAACGGAGACAGGAACGCTCGGTAGAAAAGAAACTGAAAATGTGGTCATGAGGATAACAATACAGAGAGAAAATACACACACACACACACACACACACACACACACACACACACTTGAAACTAAATACTTATAGAAGTATCTCCAGCTGCTGGGACACATCAGTGACTGGTGGTGAGCAGATCAATGAAGGGACAGCTGATTAACTGCTTCTCAACCTGCCTTGATTAATATTTGATATCTGAACTAAGACTGAGCCGAGAGAGAGAGAGAGAGAGAGAGAGAGTATCAGAAAGGGCAGAGAGGTAGAGTGACTGATTGATATGGACGGCAGAAGAAACCTCCGGGCTTTGCAGACTTGATTGCGATCGAAAAAGAGATAGAGGGGATAACAAGAGATGAAGAAGTGCAGAAAAGCTGAAGGGGCTTGATGAATTGTACTGATAAAAAGTATTTGTTTGGCAGAATTGTTTTAGCACTATTGATGTCAGGAAATGTTGCTGTCTCCACCTCCAATTCAGCGAGGTTTAGTCCATGACAAATGAGAACGTGTAAGACTGTGTTATCTAATGTGTATCTCAACAAATCCCAAGGAGAGACTAATAGCGCTAGTCCGTCTCTCGATATGTTCCTCAATACTCCGTCTCCACCTCCCAGCCCCTTTAGTCCCACTGGAGATGTAAAATCTTTATAAACCAGTCACAATTACACAGTTTCATTTTTCAAAAAGAGAAAATATTACCAAAGAGGCAAAATGGGCGACAAATGCGGCAGCGCTCAGGAGGTGGTCCGAAATAATCCACGCTCCAAGGAAAAGAAACGCACTTCATTTTTTTAATATCAACATTTACAATAGTGGGCTATTGTTTTTGCCACCCAGCAGCGGAGCAGCGAACCCAAAACGCTGCGTCGCTATGCGTTACTGTCCCTGCATTCAATCTGCTGCGCCCCTTGTTTCTTTACCATCACCTCTCTGATTCTGGAGAGAAACAAGCGGATTGCAGTGTAATGTTTTTATTTTCATGATGTAATCAGAGAAAATTGTTGTCTCAGAGATGCCAGACGACTCACCTTTTCCCCTCGCACGTTCCACCGGCACTTTGAAATTCACCTGCATTTTCTTTTTTCCCCCCATCATGAACAAATAAAAAAAGTATATGCTGGATTCTACTTTCTTTTGATTTAAGTTCCACCCTGACATGTCTGTATACAGGAGTACCGCTCAAATATGTGCCTAAGAGCCCAAACCATTGATGGGGTATATATTCCCTTATACCTGTAATCAGATGACTGAGCCATCCAGCTCAAGGGTTGTTTACATTTGTGCGTGCAGAGGGGAACAAACATAAAAGTTGTTGTTTCCCTGTCTGCTCCACTTTCAAGGCGGCGTGCTGCTCGTGGCGCCCCGCTGACACGGAAACATCTGATACGTGACCCGGACTCATGGTCGCCGTGATGTAAAGGCTTTGAGAAAATAGAATGAAGATGGCTTTCAGATACATGTACACACACACACACACACACAGACACACACATACACACACAATGTACTGATCTATTCATGAGTTTGGTTGTGCAGAGGCTGGCAAGATCACTGCTGACTGGACTGAAATGCTGCTGATGCCTGCTGCTCACCTAACCTGACACACACACACACACACACACACACACACACACACACACATACAAACACTCAAGGAGCAGCGTCTCAGGGGAACCCATTCAAATTGATTAGACGGGCAGCTATTTTTCTTCAAGTGTCAATCCATTGCTGAATGATGCACATGGCTCCCCAGGACCGCCCCGCCTCCTACACACACACACACACACACACACACACACACACATCATGTAGCAGTGAGTGTTTTTAACTGATGCTATGGTAACTTCCACTATGGTAACTTTGGCCCCTGATGTGCCTCCTGTTGAAAACACATGTAGAGCTAATGACGGCGCTCAGGGTGACAGGCCTCATTGCGTGAGAAACAACATCCCAGTGAGACAGTTTACTTCAAGTGTGTGTGTGTGTATGTGTGTGTGTTAGAGGGTAGACGATATGAACTAAATTTATCTCACAGATGTATTTTTTTTGAGGCGACAGTATGACATCAATGTATTACTAAACTAGAGATACTCCACTCAAAACATCATCCTACGTATTTGAACTTGTATTCTGATGGCAATTTAAGTGAATATATCTTAAGAAATAAAAAATATGTATGAAAATTAGGTATTGGCCTATATAAACGGGTGTTAGGGAGGAGGAGCCTGTGACTTAATGTAACTGTAATGTGATTAATGTGAGTCAATAGTCGTGTTCTTTTGGGCTGTGAGTGAAATGTATTGCTGAGCAGCCTGGAGGCTGTTAAGAAAACATATGGATACTATTTACATATCTATTGTTGCTTTATTATATCATGATTTTTTTATTATTTGTTCCTCTTTTCACCACAGCCAAACTGGGAATTACATTACACTTGAAAGTATTAAAATATGTGAAGCAACTGAAAGCAGAAATAATCTTAACCAACTTGACAAAAGAGTTCAAAAATACGTAAGTAAATGCTGTTGGACCAGTAAAGTCTTAAAAAGACAGCTGATAATTTATCGGTTGTTGCATAATTCGTGTGTGTGGGGGGGGGGGGGGGGGGGCGGTCCTAGGGAGCCATGTGCATCATTCAGCAATGGATTGACACTTGAAGAAAAATAGCTGTGGGGGGGAATTCCTGGAATTTATTTAAAAAAGTAAAATAAGGGCGTATATAATATAATATATCATAATTAGTATATGCATGTGCACATAAGTGTATTAAGCATATTAATGAAGGTGTGTGTTTGTGTGTCGCTCTGACTTCCTGTGTGTTCATGGGACCAGAAGTGAACAACAACACCTTATAATTAGACGGCTGCAGGTCAGGTGACTCCAGCGTGACTGGAAAACACGCTCGACAGTACCTTTCCATTTACACCTCTGTGCGTGTGTGTGTGTGCGTGTGTGTTTTTTCCAGCGCCTGATATCACTGCAGGGAGGGGACAAGATGTAAGACAGTAGGGAAGAACAAAACAAAACAAGCAACATCATTTTCCAGCTTCATTCTTCAGATGACAACTGTTCAAACTACGGCTCATGTTTCATCCACATTAGAAAGGTTTACCAGTCAAAATTAATCGTGCATATGAACCCTGTCTACCCCAGATAATCGTGTCAGCATCACTGATGCATATTTATTTTCCTTTCTGGAAGGTGTCCTCTGCTAATTACTGACCTTTGTTACTTTCTGTTTTACAACACACCTTTGAAAGGTTTTGTAAAAATCCTAGCCATGTGCATCTTAAAGTATCGCATCAGAAAAGCTGTAAGGAAAAAGCAAACTTTGAGGAAACTTCCAGAATTGCAAACTGAAACTCTGAACTCTCCGCATATGAAGTTACGCAGGAGGAAGTTAGGCATTGTGATCTCAATGCACGCACGCTATAACTACGCCACGTTTACAGCTACCGTCTGCCGTGCCTCAACTCCAACTGGTCCAGAATCTGCAGGAGAGCTTTGAACCAGAACAAAAAGCACACATTACCCCAGTTTTAGGGGTCTCTACTTTGGATCACGCATACACTCCCACTACCTGACTGCTAAAATGCACTTTGCCTTATACCCGTCAAGTTGTTTCAGATTCATGGACAGTGCTGTTTTCCATGGGCGGCGCTGTCCGTAGTACTGAAACTGGAGCGGAGGAGATTGATAGACAAACCTCCCTGTGCGGATTTATCAGAGAATGGTTCATAAATTCAAAATATATATTTAGCGCTCTGCTGGCGCTACGTTCCTATGCGAGTGCTCTAATTAGTAAATGTATTCTTTTGATTTTGAACCGGCAGCCTTTACGCATTGCTGTTATTGAGTCTTTCTGAAGCATTTGCATGGTTAAATCAATTAGTATTTTATTACTCACAAATTTGTGATCTGTAACTCAATATTCATAAACCCGTAACATAGGTCCATGTCAGTTTCAATGCATAAGCCCTAAACTCTTTGCTCTGGCCTTGAAATTATCCCTCAGCCACGCCCCGTTCTGAAGAGTTCCACCGCCCATGCTTTTTCACACACTATATGATGTGCCTCCTCTTGAAAACACATGTAGAGCTAATGACGGCGCTCAGGGTGACAGGCCTCATCGCGTGAGAAACAACATCCCAGTGAGACAGTTTACTTCAAGGTGTGTGTGTGTGTGTGTGTGTGTGTGTGTGTGTGTGTGTGTGTGTGTGTGTGTGTGTGTGTGTGTGTGTGTGTGTGTGTGTGTGTGTGTGTGTGTGATAGAGGGTAGACGATATGAACTAAATTTATCTCACAGATGTAGTCTTTTTGAGGCGACATTATGACGTCACTATATTACTAAACTAGAGATACTCCACTCAAAAAAGTGGAGTATCAGGGTGCGTGTCTCTGTGACAGGAGGTGGATCAAACAAAGTCCACTGTGGTTTCATCCCAGCAAAGTTAACCCAGAGAAAGGTTTTATTACTGTGTTTCAGTTTTTGACCTCACCCATGAAGCTCACAGACTACGGGACACAGGTTTGTTCGATTACTAGTCATTACTGTCATAAGTCTTAATGAACTTTCCTCCACCGTCAGCAGCAAAGGTCAACGTTTTCACTTCTTCCTGTCTGTGAAATATTTCGACCAAATGGATTGGCACCATTTTAGTAAGGACATTCATGGTTCCCAGCTGATGTGTACGACTGTACTTCTCCTCCAGCATCTCCAGCAAACCTAATGACATTTCCGTCTTTGTGTTTAGCATTAGCATGCTAACGTGCTAAACGAAGGTAAGCAATGTACCTCAGCTCATCTTGGCATTGGCATTGTGAGCCAGGGCTGACATGCCTTTAACTTAGTTTAGAGTGAGATAGTAAAAGTATGTCATCGTCGGGGTCACCCTAAACCTCTGAAGGAAAAGATTTCATGAGAGTTTAAAAATAAGGATATTTTCAATGTGTTACAATGTCAATTGTGCGGACTGAACCTTGAACAGTAATGTACAGTGAAACTACTTCCATTTGTATAAGGTCATGGGAACATTTCACAGAAATATGTTGTGCTTCACGACAAACCTAATATGGAAACAGTTTTATCATATAAGAACTTCTTGGGTGACATCACATATTCAACAAGCCTTGATGATGTTTAATAAGTCTTTCTTCATCCTGCCGAGTAGCGGCACTGTAACGACATGAAGAGACGTGCATCTAGATACAAGAGAGAAGAGTTAGCCGCCCTGTGTTAGCATTTAGCTCAAGCCATGGTTGTGCATAAAAGGTGGAATCCGCAGCACTGGAAGATTGATTGTATTTGAACTCAACACCCAAACAAATACTAACAATAGATTTACCGTCTCTCTCGCTCCCACTGCCTTTGTATGGACGCGTTCATGGACAAGAGTTGCGTGGCTCAGAACAAGCCACTTTGGGTGTTTTCCCATTTGCGGAGCTAGAACTGTGTATGAACACCAGATATCTTTTTTTCAGCACACACTCAAAACGGACAGCTATGACCATGAGGAGATATTAGCTGAATTGGACAAAAGGTGTACTGGATTAGAATCGCCGACTGCACCTTGAAGTACGACCTCGCAGAGCTCATTCAAGGAAGTCTTATTTTGTTCTAAACTGATTTAAGTGTGTATTTTATTGCCATGAACTACTTTCACTTACATTCAAATCTATTAGCCTACATTTGGTGGAAAACTATGCCCTACTCTTCCTCTGTTCACCAGAGATATTGTTAGTAATGAAAACAGCAGGAAGAATTACTTTGTCACAATTGGGCCAATGCTGTATTTATACCAACAAGCCGTCAGCACAACTCTGTGGAAGCCATTGCACCCTGAGCCAGCTCTGATCTTCATACGTTTGGTGCATTAGATACTTGGCAGGAGCGAGATGTTTAATACCAACTCGGCAAACTAACTTTCCCTCTCAAGCAGAGATGAAATGAAACGAGTCTCAGAGTTTACGAAGGCCCTTTGAGTCTGATAAGGCCTGTGATCACTGATTAAATTGGCTTTAATAGCAGGGAGGTCTGAGCGTGTGCGTGTGTTCTCCAGTTTGATATAAATTGGTCAAATTGGAGCTTGTAGCTGTTTTTCTGCAGCTCTCTCCCCTCGCTCCAATGCGATGGCAGGTGCTCATAAAGGACACATATTTGAAAGAAAATCCTTGCCGTCTTTTATCCCACGGACAAATCCTCTTGTCCTCGCTGCACAACAAGCGGACGCCTTCCCTTCTCTCCACCTCGGCATGATGCCCCTGCTGGCTGGGCGACTTGTGACCGTAGGTGAATGAATATTCATCGGTACGCCACACAGTTGAGGTCACAGCTGGAGCTCATCCTCGGCGCAGCACCCCCAACCCCCCTCCATCACACCGGCCACATTCACCCTGCAGTGAAATATTTCTCCTCATTCTCCTCACGGGACGGTTAAATCCTTTACAGATGCTAATGAGCCAGCGTGACAACCCATTCCACTATCGGGGGCAAACATGAAGTGCTGATTCGTATCATTTCTGCACCAGAGGAGCCGATTATCATAATATGATGTCGTAATTCGACACACAATTAAAGCCATTTATATAGCGGGTAAAACGTTAAAAAAGAAACGCCAGGGAATGTCGGGTTAAAGTTAAAGCAAGAACTCGCGAACGATCCGTTTACCACCTTTGGTCTGTAATAAATGTTGCTATGGTTACGGCATGCTATAGGCTTACGCCCAGTACGCCATGTCAGCAGAACATCCGCTTCTACTTTGTATGCGCGGTCGTTGTTCCTCCGCTGCAAACATTTCCTCAGGAAAATCAATTCAGCTCTCCACCAGGTGTGCACTCAGGACTGCCACAGTGCAGCCAGAGGGGCAAGAGAGGGATTACCTGCTCCCTAAAGTACAGCACACATTACAATTACTGCAAAAAAAGGTAAAAAGAAGGTTTAACACAACATAAAAGCTGGCTACTCTCGTCACATGTTCAGACCCAGCGAGGAGTGAACGAGGGCGGCTCACTGCTCCTCAGGAATCTTGGCTCGAGCTGACAGCTTTCCTTCCCTTAATTGGTCGGTTCATGCTGTCAGTCGTTACTTGTCGAAGCAGAAGACTGATATCTTCACATGCTGTGGCTTGCCCCGCCCCTTTTCTGGTCCGCTGGCAACGAATCAGGCCTCAATTTTGCTGCAGTTTTGGTGCTCGTTGCGGAAAAGAGGTGTTATTCACAGTCATCCCGGGAGGCTGACCAGAGGGGACTGGGAGCTGCCGGCTCAACAAGAAAGCTCATCTCACTCCACACGGCAATAACATGTGAAGCACATTTTGTTATTCACTCTCACGTACAGCGGTTTTGCACCTCAACTGCAGGAACGTTGAGCATTTAGGAGGGTTTGTAGCTGTGGAGGAAGTCGGTCATCCTGTCGTACCGACAAACTGTCTCCACTCGGACGCCAGAAGAACCCCGGAGAAACGATGGATCCCACTGGGACTGTAATTGTTGCTCGGGCTGAATCCTGAACCAACTGGCAGGAGGACTTCTTGGTATATTCAGAAATTGTGTTTTTTGCCGTTGGTGGGTTTTTTTCAGCAGCTTTCTGTCAGTGGTTCCTAAACTGGACTAAAGACTCCCGATAAGGAATCGCAAGACAAATCTTAGGGTTCGTGGTTGAACTGGTCACAAACAGTGTTTATTGTGACAATACACACTGTTCTTGTGACAAGATCCCAAGATTGGGAACCACTGCATTTAACGTATCTTATTTGTTTAATATATATATTTTTAAAGTTACTCTACATGTATATTTCCGCTTGTTACGTGCATGCAGTCTCTTTCAAAATAAACTCCCATTTTCACAGGATACAACGTAGTTAGGCTAAGCCAACAAACCTACTTAGTTAGGTTGAGGACAAGATTGTGGTTTGGTTTTAAATACCTACGGTATTGGCATTACGTAACGACAGCAGTTACATGACAAATAAAGCGACGTCAACGGCCTCCTGGGAGAAAGACTGGCTCACTATAAATCTGCTGGTGTGCTTTAAACCCCCGGCTTATGTGCTGTACTTCTATTATTGTTCACTGAAGTGAGAGCAGATCATGTTCATGTATCTGTGTATTAATGGAGCTTTTTCCACGAAAATGTACCCCGTTTGCCATTAAGATCAATTCATGAACGTAAGTGTCTCTGACTGGATCGGATCAAATAGATGTTTGGGTAATAAAAGCCACGTTTTCTTCTCTGAAATAGTATAAAGAATATACACCGCAGACAAAGCCGTACTTGCCATCTTTGTGATATGTGGTAATTGATACTAGCTCAAATGCTAAGTGCAATGCTAACAATGAAAAGAAGACGTACATCCACCAACCTACCTAGCCACCTACCTTCCTGTTTATTAATTCATTACGTTAAGGCTGGGTCTACAAAGTCATTAATTTTCAATGGGGCGGCTTCCCAGTGTCTCTTGATGACGTCACAAGTGTTCCTGGCCCCTTTCACACTGAAAAGTTAAAATTGCCTAATTTACAAATGCAGCGCCCCCGGTCTCTGAGCCATTAACCCTAACCCTGTGCTGCATTAGTGCTGCAACATCTTCCAAACTCTCCGCTTCAGCTCCGTGCTTTCTCTCAGTTCAACAAGCATCCTCCTCTCCGTTCCAAAGAACAAGATGGCGTGAGGACACCCAGCCAACAGACTGAGGTGAAAGGACTGCATGTGGCAGATGGGTGTCCTGTGTCTCTTGCAGGCGGTACAGTATATGTCTGTGGCATATGGATCGATCTGCGAGTGTAAAGCGCTGGACGCGGGGTGGGAGGGAAACACTACCGCAGCGCTGGGTCCCTTCTCTTTTATTCATTCAAAAATAATTTCACTCGTACACTTATTTCTATAACTATCCCATCTGCATTCTCATTATGTATACACTTAATCACAACACCAAGTTCCCGTACTGTATATCCTTACTAAATATCTCCGCATGAAATCCCACTTTGGCGCGGGATTTACAGAGTAAAACCTGCGTAATAAGGCTCCGGCTTGGCTTTAAGTTGCTGGTGCATAGCCAATTACGTTGACTGGCTGCCAAATCTATATTTCCCACTGACAAACAAACATCCACAGTGTGATTAAGGTGGGTTGAAGCCCAGACAGGCCGGCACCGCTGCTAACAAAGTAGGACAGATCAGTGGGAGTCTGAAATGAACACCAGCCGATACTGCTGGATTTTGGCAAAGTGACAGTCTCAATCAGATACTCTGGCAGATAATCAACTAACAAGCTGACTCGTGCAAAAGAGTGTTTCTAAAAATCTGTTTGGGGCTTAATGAGGGTGCTTCGATTAAATTTGCAGTGCCGGTAAAGCTTGTGAACAAATGGTGTAGTTTAAAAGATGTATCCGTATTAGTCCCATTTCATCCATTTGATCACTGCTAGTTTTAGTAAGAAATTAAAGACACCGTCGTCTAGTTTTCGATGCTGACATTTAAATGTATTTTTATTGTTATTTTTATGTCTACTAAACATTTTGAGGTTACAGCTGCTAATTGTCTGGGTTCAACTTCAGACCAGAAGCTAAAACACCAGGGAACAACAAACAAGTGATATTTCTTAAAGGAAAATCTCTTGGTAATTTCCAACATGATAGCATCAAAATACGACCTCTTAATAGCGCGTTACGTGGTAGTGGCAAGTAATATGTTCAAAATGAGTGCCACTGAAACAATTTGGGTTCAGGCAACAAACTAATTTCTTAGGTTTCGGAGGGAAACCATTTAAAATACCTACCCCATTAAAATAAGTCAACACAGATTTTTAGTTTCACACGGAACAGGAACACCAGTCTCCTGGGTGAAAGTCCCGAGTTTGAGCCTTCTAATCCATGCCACAACCACATTATACGCCATTTTACATTTTTATTTAATTTATTTTAGAGAGATCAGGCAGATCAATCAACTTGTCGAGAAGCGATAGTTTGCAGCAGAAGGTGATACTTCATAATCAGGAGCCACAATGTGTTACTTTTGGGATCCAAAAGACTGCATTAAAACAGTAATTACTTCTTGTCTTTTTCACTATATCATGTTTTTATTTGTTCACAAAATGCCAGCATGTTGCTAATGTTAACTGGGATTTAAACAGTAAATCTACAGTTTTCTTGTACATTTAGACCTCAGCCTTAAAAAATAAATAGATGCCAAATAGTATTCCACAAATACAACAAGAAACTGAAAATGTAAGTTTAGAAGTGGGTTTTAACTTCCACTTAATCTCCAGTGCTGCTCTGCATCGTTTGGCACGTTACACATCTTAATAAAGTCGGATAGGAACACATCAGTCTTTCCACATTTTGGAAATATGACGAGTTATGTCGATGAATATGTATAAGGCTCAGTTTGCACCGCCGCAGCACATGCGTAAAAGTGAATTCCTCCAGAGAGCGACTCTGATGGGTACAACCTCACTCTCACACAAAACGATCTGACGGAGGCAATCCTCTGAGTGGGAGTGACTGATGCACTTATGAGAACCAGAAAGAGGGAAGAAAAAAGAAGAATTCTAAGAGAGGACAAAAAAAAGAAAATTGGAGGAAAAGTTTGAGGAGGATCTTGGGAAAGTTGGGACGATGGAGCGAGAAAGAAGGTTGGTGGGGAGAGAAAGAAAAGATGGAGGAGTGTGGAGGAGAGGAGAGGAGAGGAGAGGAAAACCTTGAGAAGGCAGAGACGTGAAGTAAATGACAGCAGGGAGAGAGTGTGGTGGAAAAAAGCAGCCACTCAAATCTTGTGTTCTGGCTGGAAGTTAGTTGAACTGTTTGGAGTTACAGCAGTGTGTGTGTGTGTGTGTGTGGGGGGGGGGGGCAGACAAGAGATGAAGTAGATAAAGAAGTAAAGGAGAAAGCAACGAGAGAGATGGAGATGGACTGAATGACGGCGAAAATGAGACAGAGACAAAGTCGTTCTGCTGTGGTAAATATCTGTCAGTCTCTCGTATGAAAACAAAAGAAAGCAGCGATGTGTGGTCTTGATTGTTCTTGGTGATTTCCCAACTGGTCCGTCTCTCTCTCTCTCACACACACACACACACACACACCCCATTGTAAATGGAGACGACAACACACACACACACACACTTCGCCTCTGTTTCAGTCCCCTCAGTGTAACACCGGGGTGATTAAAAAGCCCTTTTGAACAAACGGCATTGGTTGAAGAATGTCTGTTCCGCTTTCAACAAATTGTGTGTGTGTGTGTGTGCGTTGGTGTGAGTGTGTCGGCGTAAAGTGTTCGGGGATCCTCTGGGCGCTTAAAAGCTGAATGCGTTCCCCCCGTACACACGCCTCAGTGACTGTTGCACCGCAGGAGGGGGAGGATCTAATCATTTTGGCAAGAGGCTTTTAACATCAGCGGGGGGTGGGGGGGGGGGGGGTCCACATTCACATAATGGTGTCAGCTGTTTGTTGGCAGAAGTGTCATCACGGAGATGATGTTTTCGAAGCTTGAAAACATTTTGGATTCAAATGTATAGTTTCCCCTCTAATGCATTTTAAAGTGGTGAATTAGAGACGGAGCCCCACAGGAGTCGAGCAGCCGCTTCAGCCGGGGTCATTTTTAGTCATTTAAGTTGTTTGGGGAGACATTTTGAGCATATTTTTGTAGATACACCTCCCCATAAATAATTACTAGCCTTGGTGCATTGAAGTCCACACCGTTGCACTTCAGCCTGTTTCGCCTTCACAGCCCTCATTTGCTCGTCCTCTTGTCTTTGGTCACTTTAGGCCCAGCTGCCAGGTAATTAAAAACTAATTAGAGAGAACTTTCTCTCCAACCTATTACAGCCGTTTGTCCCGTCTGATGACTTTGTCAGCTCTGTGAGTGCAAGCCTGCTGAGCAATAAGCTAGAGTCCTCATGGTAATGTTAAAAAAAAAAGCACAAAACATTTGAAAACACTTATGAAAACTTTTGTTAAAAAATTTAAACAAAATACTGACTGACTCCACCTCTGGGATGTCCATTTTGGGACGTTCAACACAAAGTTAAATATATTATTTGTTTGTATTCCTCCATGCACCACCCTGAGATAATTACCTTGTTTATAATCCGCTGCAGAGGTTATTTCTGATTCTACTCGAAACTCCACGTACCAAAAATAATTATCACAGTTTCTGTCACAATGTGTGCTTTATTCATAAGTGCCCATGTAGCATTATGAGGTGTTGTGTGAGCGTACACATTACATAACAGCCTATCAGAGAGCACTGAAATGGCACAAATTAACACTCCAGACTCGGACGCTCACAGAGCAAACCTCGTCTGTCGCTACACAGATTTGGTTTGTGTGAGAGCTGCCGCAAAGTGGCTTTTCACAATAAAAGAAAGCAGGAGCATAGTTTGAAGCGTGAGGGCCACTGAAGTGGGAATGTGTTGATGGATCGGCCGCTAATGTGTCAGCAGCTTCATTCAAGAACATTTGGTTGATAAACATTTACCAAATATGTCCAACTGTGACCTCAATAATCCTGAGAGTCTCTACAGCCAACATACAGTGTTTTCCCTTAATTGAGGCATGTCTGAGGAAACAGATGCCGGATCCTAATAGAACAGAATGTAGATCACAGCGCTCATTTGTGTCCACTGATGATGAGTCACATTAACCTTCACACTTTCGTTTGACTATTTAGCGTAATTTATGCCTGACCAAGTGAGACATAACAGTTGACGGTGCTACATGGGAAATTGTAACAATTTCAGGCGTTTTCTTAATTAGGAAGTTCCCCTGATGTCCCACGGTGTGCCCTTGGGCAAGGCACTTAACCCTTCAACCTTCCCCCAGGGCCACGGAGTTGCAAGCTGCTGATGGGCAAATGAAGCGACTGCCTCTCTGATATGGAAATTAATCTGATCTACGAGAACGTGAATCTGATAATACCCACACACACACACACACACACCTTTGCATACACACACACTCTCGCACACAACTGATGTTCACAGACGCGCAGAAAAGGCCGATGGCCACCAGCCGGTGCATTATTCAGCCTAAAAGCTTGTTAAGGAGAGCTCACAATGGAGTGGTAATGAAAGATTGATGTGTGAAAAACTGTTTAGTTAGCCTGCGTTATGTAAAGCAATAAAGGAACCGTTGAGAGACGGGAATGTAAAAGCAGAGAGGGCGTAGGGGAGAGGAGTTGAGGGGGGATTTCAACACCGACACGAGGACAAACGAGCACCAACGAGGAGCAGAAGAAATGAGTGGCGATGAAAAATACCAGCAGAAAGAAGAGGGAGAATCCCAGCAAACCAGGGAGAGATGGAGGAGCAACAGCAGAGCAGCGAAACGACTTCCTTCCTTTTGGCTTTGTGGTGACAAATCCCGTCATAATCGGCGTTGACATCGATCCCATTGATGGAGTCGTTCTCTTTCATCCGTTTCCCTCCCATTCCCCGGCCTCCACTTCTGTGTGAAGTCATAGGAAATGAACCCCGCGGGCCCATTGATTCCTGCAGCTCACGCGTGCATTGGGCGAGAGAAACACACCTCCGTCTCACACACACACACACACACACACACACACACACACACACACTCCCCTGTGAAGAAGACAAAGTGGGAGGTATATTGTGGGGGACGGAGCCACTGACCCCCTTGTTGAGTTAATGAGCTTTTATTGACTTCTGCACCTGAAGCTGCTGCTGTAACTTATCACTGTTAGCACCTCACTCCCCAGACGCACAACACACAGGGGAGCACGCACGCGCTGACAAGCAAACAAACACACACACGCTATGTGTTTGTGTGTGTGTGTGTGTGTAAAGATCCACGGTGGCACACAAGCCGTCAGCTCTCGTTGTGTAAACTTCAGCGTCTCCGAGAAGGAACTCGCTGTTTGTGCGTTCCACAGATGGAGGTGTGCGAAGACGACGTCGCTTTGACATCCCGTGTAGGCCAGGCGAGCCGCGACGGTGTGTAGACACTGAGCCGGCACGCACAATATGTGTAACAATACCTTCAGGCGACCCTGAAACTGAAGCGGCTCAATGAAATTCAGCCGTCACTGATTTGATCATTTTACAGCTGTGCTCTCTCACCCACCTCTGAATGCTGTCAATATAAAATATGTGAGTTTTTACTCCGATATTTCAGATAGCAACTCATGTCACGATAAGTGTGAATAATCACAGATTATATTGATTAATATTGAACGTCTTTAAAGGACTAGTGTGTTGGATCTAGTGGCATATAGTGTTGTGGTGGCAGATCGCAACCAATAAACCACCAGATTTCAACACACTCTTCTCTATTCAGGTGCGTCGGCGAGCGACTGTGGACTTTCAGATAATGTACAAACACAAATGTCCCTCTGATTATACATGAGTGAAACCATATTTATGATTCATATTTTCCATTTCTGCTAGTAGATCCCCTAAATGTGACAAACAAAGTCCCTATTAACCGAGTTAATTAACCAAGTTTTTTTAACCGAGTTATTAACCGAGTTCACGCTCGATTGAACTTATTTTGTAAAAACATTTTAATTATTCTACCCTTTACACTAATTAATGAATTAATCTAACAAGTTAAACACTAGTGACCAAAATATTTCTTATTATATAGTATTCTTTGTGGAATTGTACTGCATTATGCTTAAAAGCTAAGTCTAATATTCTGTCCACACATATTTCCAAAGGGGAAACCCAAAACATTTGAAGCACTTAAGCACTAAATCTATTCAAGAGGCGACACCAACACAAACATAGTGGCACAAACGAGCCCAATCAAGATCGTAATCAAGCAAAGTCAGTTTTACTGACGCAGTCCATCACAAACCATGACATGAAGGACAGCAGCTCAGAACGATCTGTTCGAACATTGTGTGTTTTCACGATGTATGATCTGGAGAATCGTGTCTTTCTCATCACCGTGAGCTAAGTAGTGACAGCTTTTGATTTGCTGTCGTTGAAATTAAGTGAAATTTAAAAAAGAAAAATCACATTAACATGAATCTACCGTCCTCTGGAAAAGAAAAAAAAACACCTGATGTACGCAATATGGAAATCTAACCTTCCACTTCCCGTCCCTCGGGCTGAATGTGCTGTTGTGTAACTATAAAGAACTGAGTGTACATGTGTGCATAACTCATTGCACAAGAATCAAAGCAGGTCCTTTTAAATTATGTTACTCCACTCACAGTAAATAATTAGGTGTGTGTGTGTGTGTGTGATATAACCTGGGGATGTGTTGTTAATTTCCATCCACATTTACATTTCAGAGCACCACTTGATTGGGACTGAACCCGTGTCTGTGCCACTTTATCGGCACATTAGCATGTGCATGTGTTTACAGCGCTGCGTATGTGTTTCCTGTATGAACCTCAGTTGGGATTCTTGTATGGAGTGCTGCAAGGGAGAAGATGAAGAAACTCAGACGCTATTGTGTCAAATAAAAAAATACAAAATAAAGGACCAGACTTGTCTTACCAGCGTGTACTTCTAAAGCATTTCGTCTATGAAACCTAATGAAAAGAACTGAGCGACAAAGCTCTTTAAAAGTTTAGGTTATGGAAAGGTGAGGAGTTGTTCAGCTGCCTATTTGTGTGTCTAAATGGCTGTGGAGGTTGGTCTTTGATGGCTTTGGTTTAATTTTCCCGTCGGCTTGCTTTTCTCTTTCCCTCGACTGAGTCTGCTTTATCTCCTTTGTCTGCTTTCTCAAGGAGTCTGTGGTCGATCGGGTTCTTTTTTCGTCTCCGAGCCTCAAAGCCCTCGGCCCCGCAGCCGCAAACCGCCGCTGCGTCCACTTCCCCCTCCGCCCTGCGTGCCACAGGCACACGGGACGTTCATGCACGCGAGCACACACACACAAACAAAAGGCACACACAGCTGAACACACACACACACACACACACACACACACACACAGTACACAGGGGCCGTTGCATGTCTGCATATGTGCTCATCCACCGAGGCACGCCTATCTTTTTTTAATGCTCGAGTCACTTTACATCCTTGCAGGTTGAGCACATTTATTCAAACAACTTCCTCTCTCATCTGCAGCCGGATGCGGGTAAACAAACACACAAAAACAACGCTTCAAACAAACGGAGATGCTCAGGAAGCTGCAAAATCAAGAACGCAAATCAGTAATACTGATCATCTTAACAGAACTGTGAAGCCATTTTGGGTAATGGATTTATTTGTTTTCTTTCCACGAATGAGATCACAAGTTTGACATCGATCTCATTTCTTCATAAAGTGTGGAGCCAGAATCAGAATCAGAATAATGTATTGCCATGTTTGTTTTCACATTCAAGGAATTTGTCCTGGCGGAAGGTGCTTACATTTAACAATAAACACAGTGCAATAAATGAGAATGGATGAATGAGTATTTACAATTGAACAGTAGAATATAAAAATATCAAAAATAAGATAAAGTGCATGGAATGTAAGTGCTGTGTGAAAGTGGCAAGTGTAGTGTTAAAGTGTCGAGTGTATTTAAATATAAGGGTATGTGCAGGGGAGTGTCCAGTGGGAAATTGTCTGGGGGTGACAGAGTCAAAACTGTTTTTGTGGCGTGAGGTCTTGGTCCTGATGGACCGCAGCCTCCTGCCAGAGGGGAGGGACACCAACAGTTTGTGTCCAGGGTGAGAGGGATCAGCTACAATCTTCCTCGCCCGCCTCAGGGTCCTTGAAGCAAACAAGTCCTGGAGGGACGGCAGATTGCAGCCAATCACCCTCTCGGCAGAGCGAATAATGCGTTGCAGCCTGGCCTTGTCCTTGGCAGTGGCTGCAGCGTACCAGACGGTGATGGAGGAACAGAGGATGGACTCGATGATGGCAGTGTAGAAGTGCACCATCATTGTCTTTGGCAGGTTGAATTTCCTCAGCTGCCTCAGGAAGAACATCCTCTGCTGCGCCTTCTTGGAGATGGAGCTGGTGTTTAGTTCCCACTTGAGGTCCTGGGTAATGCTGGAGCCCAGGAAGCGGAAGGACTCCACAGCTTTGACGGGGGAGTCACACAGGGTGAGAGGGGCTTGGGGGGCTGAGATCTTTCTGAAGTCCACAAACATCTCCACTGTCTTCAGAGCGTTGAGCTCCAGGTTGTTTTGGCTGCACCAGGTCACCAGGTGGTCAGTCTCCCACCTGTAGGCGGACTCGTCCCCACCAGAGATGAGTCCAATGAGGGTGGTGTCATCCGCAAACTTCAGGAGCTTGACGGACTG
Organism: Cottus gobio; assembly: GCA_023566465.1. Taxonomy (NCBI): domain Eukaryota; kingdom Metazoa; phylum Chordata; class Actinopteri; order Perciformes; family Cottidae; genus Cottus; species Cottus gobio. The sequence goes on along the minus strand of CM042223.1, from coordinate 6,857,768 downwards.
GTGACTGGAGGTGCAGCTGTTGGTGTACAGGGAGAAGAGCAGAGGGGAAAGAACGCAGCCTTGGGGGGAACCGGTGCTGATGGACCGAGAGGCTGAGACGTGTTTCCCCAGCCTCACGTGCTGCTTCCTGTCAGACAGGAAGTCTGTGATCCACTTGCAGGTGGAGTCGGGCACGTGCAGCTGGGAGAGCTTGTCCTGCAGCAGAGACGGGATGATGGTGTTAAAGGCAGAGCTGAAGTCCACAAACAGGATCCTGGCGTAGGTTCCTGGGGTGTCCAGATGCTGGAGGATGGAGTGGAGGGCCATGTTGACTGCATCGTCCACAGACCTGTTGGCTCTGTAGGCGAACTGCAGGGGATCCAGGAGTGGGTCGGTGAGGGTTTTGAGGTGGGACAGGACCAGGCGCTCAAAGGACTTCATGACCACAGAGGTCAGGGCGACGGGCCTGTAGTCATTGAGTCCTGTGATCCTAGGTTTTTTGGGGACGGGGAAGATGGAGGCCTTGAAGCAGGCTGGTACATGGCATGTCTCCAGGGAGGTGTTGAAGATGTCTGTAAACACCGCTGGTTGATGGGGCTGTTGATGGGGCTGTGGGGGATGGCGTCAGGACTGTTCCATCTTCTTTCAAATCTACAGTAGAACTCATTCAGCTCGTCTGCCAGGCGGAGGTCGTTCATGGAGTGGGGGGTTTTGGGCTTGTAGTTGGTGATCTGTTTGAGCCGTCTCCAGACCGACACAGAATCACTTGCTGAGAGCTGGTGTTGCAGTTTATCAGAGTACAGCTGTTTAGCGTCCCTCACCGCCCTGCTAAACCTGTATTTTGACTCTGTGTACAAGTCCTTGTCCCCTCTCCTGAACGCCTGGTCCTTTTGCAGCCGTAGTTTTCTGAGTTCTTCTGTAAACCAGGGTGTGTCGTTGTTGTAGCTCACCCTGGTGCTGGTTGGAACACAGCTGTCCTCACAGAAGCTGATGTAGGAAGTCACAGCCTCTGTGTACTCATCCAGACTGATGGTAGCAGTCCTGAAGACATCCCAGTCAGTACAGTCCAAGCACGCCCGCAGATCCTCCAGAGCCTCACTGGTCCACTTCTTGAACTTCCTCATCACAGGTTTGCAGAGCTTTAGTTTCTGCCTGTATGCAGGCGATGAGCCTAGCTTAGCATAAAGACAAGAAAGCTCTGCTATCTTTGAACGCTCACTAATCAACACCCTGTGTTTCAGTTGTGCTTCGTGCACAAGATTGGTGCTAATTGTCTTTTTTTCAAAAAAGAACTAATTCCCCAAAATGTTGAACTATTCCTATGTAAAATATATCTGATAATCTGTTGTTTTTTGTGGAAGCTCAGGCGAAATGACAAATTCTAATGAGATTTGATTAAATCCCTTTACTTACAACACAATGATTAAGGCCAACAATAAGAAACCCAATGAAGGCTCTGCACAATAGTGCAAGTATTAAAACTAAAGCACGTTTCAAGGTTTTAGGAGAAACATTGCACTTGATCGGTTGCGTTTTTCAAGGAACTGCATTCCCCATGCTGCATGACAAAACCGGTATTTATCAGGTCCCCCCAGCTCTGCAAAATGTTTTAGCATCTTTTAGCTCATTGTTTCGGTTTCATGGCCCTCAACTTTTCAACATAATCTCCAATATGCTTAAGAGCTTAGGTTCAATTTAAATTGTATTTCAACTGCAACATTTCTTGCGGTTTAACCAACGCGCATTAAAGATGTGCTTCATTTGACTTCATAACTGGCCAAGCAAAGTCTATAAATCATAGAATTTCATTTCATAGAAGTCTGTTGTGTTAGTCATGTGTCCAATGCTACGCTGCTGTCTATGTGTTGATGTTCTGATACTGCAGTATTGCACTTACACACCATGCAATAAATGAATGAAATTAAATGAATGACACCTCTTACCATCGGATCAGAATTAATGAATGGTTCTAATCACTGGTTACAATTCAGTTTACGCCTAAAAACAGGTTTGAAGCTCACTTTAAATAAGTAATTCAACTCAGGGAACCTTTACTTGGCTTTATTAGTAGTAGCAGCATTGATGCTGCATTGATCAATATTCACCAGCAACATAAAAAAACGACAACTAGAGAGATAAAACGTATCTTTTCACATTTCCACATTGCGCTGGCACCTGCTGCCTCTTGAAGCAACGGAGCTAACGGTAGTTATGCTAGCGGCTCTAGCGGCCTCTTGGACACTTAATAAAACTTTAAACACGTTTATTAAGTTGTTCTGACTGCCCTGTCTAGTTGCATCTCTCTTTCTCTGTCTCTCTCGGGACTCGTTGAGACCTTTATCGTCCTCCCCTGTCCTCCACCAACAATAGCCGAATCCAGAATTATTTCCATCCTTGGTTTATGTGAATGAAGGCTGGACCATAGACTGTATATGAGAAACGGACAAAGTCATCTACACGACGTCCATTGGTTTGTGGACTGCCGTTTTAAAGCTTCGAGTTTGTCGATTTTGCCATCGCGGAATACGGCTGTCGCCATTTTGTTGTTTTTGCAACCAATGAACAAAAGTGACGTAGGGACGCCGTGTGCGGCTCTGGTAGTGACAGCGAACTGTCAATCCCCGTAAGCCAAGTGAAGCAGATGTGGAAGTGTCATAAAACTTGCATTCTCTCTACTGACCATCAGGGGGCGACTCCTCTGGTTGTATAGAAGTCTATGAGAAGATTACTCTCCTTCTTTCTTGATTTATTCCCTCATAAACATTGTAAACGTGAGTTTATAAAGCATAAAGAGCGGGCTTACTGTGATTGACAGGTCGTATACTCCTCTGCTTTGAAAATATGGCAACGTCTGTTCATCGGTTACGAGAAAAGAAACAACATACAACAACTACTGCAGTGTTGCTGGGTAACGCTCTGCCCATCAGGGAGAAAACAAGAACATTATCAATCGAAAGATGCTACATAATCTGGCTATTTATTACAGTAACGGCCGTTATCCCATCTTCGAGCCCATCAGAGAGAAGCCTGATTACATTTGGACCAATGTTGCTGCATGGCCCTCTTGACTCTGTTTACACTGTTAATGTACTCAAAGAAGTCGTCCCCTGAGCGGTAAACTCGTTTCCACCTCGTACGTCCTCCACTGTACAACACTGCAGGTTTTCTGTGCGCTCTCTCTCTCTCTCCTACGCTCCCTTTTCTGTTTCTCAGTTCTTCTCTTGTGGGTTTTATTCGGAGTTTTAACAGTTGGAGAGCTTTGCAGTAACTTTTGGTTTCAGATCTCATTTAATTGAATTGTCCGGAGGCTCCGGTCAGTGATCCATGATGGTCCGCTTTTTTCTGATACTTTTTTCTGATAAATACAGGTCCTGATCTCTGGCCGCATCTCTATTCCTACCTCGGCCCTCTCTCTCCACACTTGCCCTCTGCCTCTCTCGCTCACCTCCACAACACTTACTTCTCTTACGTCTTTTGTGTATTGTGTTACCTGCAAACTGCATCGCAATTTCTCACTTTTCTCTGGTTCACTCACTTCTTTCCAGACTCAAAGCCAACGCTCTCTGCAGTCCTTCCCTATAGAATTGTGTTTTAGAGTGTGTGTGTGTGTGTGTGTAAGCAGACAAAAAGACAAGAGCTCCACTGACCTTGGACACCCAGTCTTCTCCTCCTTGCCAATAACATTCCTGTGTATGCTCTCTGTCCACACTGCTGGGTAAAAAGTGTGTGTCTGTGTTAAACAGAGTTAATGGACACACACACACACACACACACACACACACACACACACACACACACACACACACACACACACAGAGAGAGAGAACGGGAGATGAATTGATTAGACTGATTACAACAGAGGACAGTTACTCCCTCCTACAGTGAGTGTGTGTGTGTGTGTATATATATATATATATATATATATATATATATATATATATATGTATATATATGTGTGTGTGTGTGTATATATATATATATATATATAAATATATATGTATATATATATATATATATATATATATATATGTGTGTGTGTGTGTGTGTGTGTGTGTGCATGCCATACAGCATCTTTAAACTGTACGTGTGTGTGTGTGTATGTGTGTGTGTATGAATATTCATGCTCAGTGTAGTTTGTGGATAGGGAGTAGAGAGTCATGCTCTGCTGGTACTTCATTACTCGGTGTTTGTTAGAGGAACCTTGACACACACACATACACACGCACACAAAGCTTGTTTAAGTGGTCTTAATCCAATACTTTCTTCATTCCACACAAACACACACACACACACTCGAGGAGATCAAGCCAAAGGTGCAGATACAAACACAAATGTAGTACACTAATATGTGTGTTACATGTGTGCATAATATGCTGTTGTGTATGTCTCAGTGTGTTTGTAGGCGTAAGATTCAAGTGTGCCCTCGGAGGGTTTTTATGGGATTGTGAAAGATTTAAGAGTGTGTGTGCACGTTCATGTATCCTTCTGTCTGTTCATGGGAGGGAGAGCTTACGGCATGCGTACAGGGAGACTGAGGATGAGATAAAGGAAGTGATCGTTATAGAAGGTGTCTGACCGGGAGGAAGGATAGAAGAGGCTGAGAGAGGAGAGGAAACGGGAATGGGGAGGAGAGGAAAAAGAGGTGGACATTATGAATGACTTTGGTGGTCGGTTGAATCCAGCACATGAATGGTGGACTCCACCACGACCAATAAAACTGACTGTAAAGAGAAATAATGTAAATACATTGAATGGCTGTTGCTGGCAAAATCCCAACCATTCGTAACCCAAGTTTAAAGCAGCTACATCCATATTTTCTATAATAACAGTGAATCAAGTGACAATGTGAAAGAGCTCGCAGTGATGAACCTCCAAGAAACCATCGCCTCACTCTGCAGCTTCGCTAGAGCTTCATGGTGACTTTCAGCTCTTTGTTTCACAGTCTGGCACAAATCAACCGTTTTGTTTCACTCTCACAGCGGCGTTTTTGTTTGTTTTGCTTTGTTAGCCTATCGTGAGCGCATCGAGGCAAAAAAAGAACGAAAAAAGAGCAGTAAAATCAACAAGATGGCCCTCTGAGGGTGTTTGATATCTCACGAAAAGTTATTTTCTACGAATGTCCAGCAACACCAGAGAACCAGTGTGCATGTACAGAACTGTTCATTTAGCTTGTTCTATTGAGATGTTTGATGGCGATACAATTGACACTATAGATTTTTGTAGTTTGTATTTTGTCATTAATAACATTAGGTGTTATATTCTAGACAAAACGAGAAGCCAGGCATAGCCCTTTCTTTGTACACAACAGTAAACAAATATGAAGTTCCCACAAGCCGGTGAACAGTGTGGACTTAGCAGCTGGAAACGATATGAACTGATAACTGGTAGTATAACAGATATTTCATCTCAGGAGTTGGTGGAGACCAAAAACAGAGTTAAAAGAGAGAGAGAAACGGACTAACATGATCAAGTGGACACAAACATGCAAAAAATGATGATGTTGCTCTATCTACTCAACTTAAATAAGGTGATATTGTTCACAACTTGTTTCTGCTGCCATCTCTTACTGCAGCTTTAACCAGAATGTATCAAATATAATCTTTCCCTCCCCTTAAGCATTGTGTAATGCAGACAGAAGTTATCTATTATAAGCTTCCTTCAGTCTTTCAGCAGAGCTCCAATGCGAAGCCTGTGACACAGTAACACTGATGATTCAGCAGACTCATGTTCAACGTTGGGCTTGATCAGGCTGAACTGACAGAGGAGACGACGTGTGCAGCTGCTACCTGCTTCTTCTTGTAAAATCTAGGACATGCCGCTCACATCTTCACAGGGATGAATCGCGATGATGCCCGTCTGCCAATCAACATTTTCTACAGGTCTTGTTTTAGGTTGTTTTGTGCTAAATTACAGGTCAAGTGTCCACACGAGTGAGCAGTCATCGCTCAGCGAGAAACTAGACTCGTTCTTCAGTTCATCATCACGCACACAGGCTTCAGTGGAAGTAATGAGACGACGTGCAAATGTCTCTTTTTTCACTTCATCTTGGGTGAAAATTAATAATTGCTGCAATGTTTCCCTCACATGTGATCTCATGTCAGTCAGTGTGGCGACAGTGGGTCAGTGGTTAGCAGGTCCGACTTTGGATCGGTGGTTCGATCCCCGGCTCTGCTAGTCCATGTCAATGTGTACTTGAGCGAGACACTTAACACCGTTGCTGTGTCTACAGTCTACTGTATATCATGTAAGTCGCTTTGGATAAAAGCGTCAGCTAAATTAAATGTAATGTAAAGTGGCCCATGATACATGTAAATCTCCACCATGGGATCTCTTAAGATCCTTCTATTTAAAATGGAAAGTAAGAGGCTTTACTTTGATTTGAGACGTGATGAAGGATTCCCGCTATCAGATTTATCAATATCTGTGAATCCCTGGTGAGAAGGACGAAGGGAGGATGGAGAAGAGGGGGGAAAGAGAGTAGAGGATGATGAAAGGAGCAGAAGCAGAGATGAGCAAGTTTAAAATAAAAAAGGAAGGAGAGGGGGGATGGCAGAGAGATATTGATGACTGCAGAGACAAGAGAAGTAAGAGAAACGAGGAAAAACGGTTTGCTGGAAGTAAGGAAGGAACGACGAGGGGGATAAAGGAAGAAGAGTAAAGGGGGAGTGTGCAGTGGGCTGGACACGGCTGTGTGCGTTTAGACTGTGATCGCTGAGAGTCTGTTGGGGGGGAAGAGGAGGAGGGGAGCACAGGCATTTTTCCATGAGACTAACAAAAAAAAAAGAAAGAGAGGAGAGAGAGTAAGTGTTTCCGGGGGAGAACAATTAAAAGCTAAATATATTCTGCCTCTCGGCTATGGACTACTTTTAATGTGATTATTGGGGTGCTGATGACGCAGAGAGGAGACGTGCACCCAGGGGAAACCCTCTGGCCGCCCAATACTTGGAGCTTTCTGAGACGCGACACTCAACTAGGGAGAGGAAGAGGAAGAGGAGGACAGACGCCGCATGAAACTCCCCGTGTTGTAATAACTGAGGCACATTCAGTACTACCACTTTGAGACCAAGTTAAAAAGGTGCTATGTGTGAAATTCAGAGCAGATCTATTGCCTCCACTCGGCTCTCAACATGGCGACGGCTGGGCGCTAGCAGTGCTAACAGAGGAAACAACGGCAACAGTGCTGTTAACGTGAGAGGGAACCGGCGCACAGAGGACCTCGTTGTGCAAGGAACATTGAAAAGAATAGTTAGACATTTTGGGAAATCAACTTTCTTTCGGAGAATTTGATGATGAATTTGATAGCGCTCTCATATCAGTAGGGTGAAATGAATGACGCTGGAGCCAGTAAACAGTTAGCTTAGCTTAGCATAAAGACTGGAAACAGGGACACAGCTAGCCTGGCTCAATAAATAAATACGTTATGTAGTTTTTATTTAATCCGTGTACAAACGGCAGGAAACCAGTCCGGCCGAGAGATAGTCTCCCATACGTCTGACTGTAGGAGTGTGAGATCATTAAGCTCATGCCGACTGTGCAAGCACGCCACGATGGGCCTTTTTTTACACTGCGACATTTATTTATTTTACTTGTCAGTAACGACACCGGTGTTCCTCAAAACATTGACGACTCTGTTCCATTCAAGCCGTGGCAGAGCGACAGGGAGCCAAGCTGCACGAGACCAGAACCCTGAAACCGTCGTCGGCTTAATTATTCACACCTGAGCCGCTTTTGAGGAAGAGAAAAATCAAATAATAAAGCCGTTTTGATTGGGACGTTTCATTCTTTTCCTTTATTCCTAGAGACATGTAAGAACAACCCGTTTGATGCAGCTGAGCAGGTTAACTAAAATGTACCTATTTTTTTTGCAACATTTGCAGAAATTGTATAAATATGGTGCGATTCCTCGCCCGGGACCGAGAATAAACGTACAAGACACTTTGGAAAGACTTTCTCCACTGTGGATGACACACGGGAGCTCTGTGTTGTTCAGACCACTATTGATCAAAGGCAGCTAAAAATACCAGTTCTAATTATAGGCTAGTTTTTAATCTAATCCAATTTGTGCTTTAGTAGTTGACTGAGCGACACAGTGAGTGAATGAGAACACAGACAGTGTTCCCCGGTCAGGTTCTGGATGCTGGTGCTCAGCGGAGTCTCCAGAGACTCCGCTGAGCGAGAGGAGGGGGACAGATGCGAATCATTCATCATTCATCTCCATCAACTTCTTTTTATTCCTCAATCCTCCTCTCCCCCCCCCTCCCCCCCACGGTGTTACTCTCCCATGGGAGCTCCCCCGACCCACCCATCCCACATCAGCATGAGAGGATGATCTATGACCACGATCAGTGATGACAATAATGAAGATTTGTAACATATATACTGCTTATTTTCTAAGTGCATCAGATGAGGTTTCAGATCACCAATTCAGTATGTGTGTGCATTTAAAAGGGACCACCCCACCGATTTCACACAACAGGTACTCGTCACGAAAGAAATACTAATAATTACATGATGTCCTCTCTTAAGGGAGCAAACTATCCTGATGATGTCATAGTGATGTAACCGGGGTTACCTCAGCCTTAGTCTTCCTTACACACCGTTGGCATGGAGCTTGAGACACACTGGCATGTACCACAAGGCCGGTATAATGACAGGTGCTGTCGAGTTGCTTTATGGGAAATGCTATAAGGTCCCTGCAACTTTACTGAAGACTAGTTCAAAATACCTGGAGTGCCCCCTTTAATTTACCATCAGTCACTTTAATAAACACTGGATTTCATAGAGTTCAAGTGCAAGGTGGGAGGTGGAGAAAGCCTCCATCAGTGGCATGAAAAGGCTCCCATCCTGTCCCGATGTAATAGGGATGACTCTACCGCGGCTGCACTATTAATCCAAGTAACCTCATTGCGCAATGCTATTAAAGGCTCCGGGGAAATAATATCATATTACACTCTCACGCCTTTAGGCTATTTTATTGTGTCTGATCTCCCCCTGATCCGATCGGATCTCATCGCTCCTGCAGCGGCGGCACGTGGAGCTGAACGTGGGGAGAAGCTACGGGACCCTCTGTTAGAAGTTGCAGACCGGTGCGCACAGACGCAGGGCAGAGGGAAGTCTGAAGAAGACGCAGTAGCTCTGCTGAAAAGCTGCATCCGTGTTTGTCCGCCTGCGCGCCGCGCGGCCACAGCTCCACGAGCAACCCCGGCGCTGCGCTGCGGTGGAAGTTACGCGCCGCTCAGAAATACAAGTTGAACAGCCAGAAAACACGACGTGCAGCACTACTTACTCAGTACCAGAGCAACAGGCAGGAAGAGGAGGCACGCAGAGCTCATCAGGGATGCCATGCTGACCCGACAAGTAGTCCTCCGCCCCTCACAAGTTTCTGGGTGGAACCGGGTAAAAAAACCTCCCCCCCTCCCCAAAAGTTGTTCTTCCAGAAGACAAGGCTGGTGGTCCCCCGCTCCTCGGCGCTGATCGAGAAGAGAGATCCCCTCTCCGGCTTTGGTGCAGTTCTGTGCTCCGCTGTGAGCGCATCCACGGCGCGCTCATCCGCTCCGGTGAAGGAGGGGAGAGCGCGTCCGTGGCGGGGAGGGGGGGAGGAGGAAGGAAGGTCTACAGCAGTTCAGCGTGTCCCCGGTGAGCTGCACGTGAAGACAGCACAGACTGCATTGGTGGATCAGATGCTTAACTTAGGTGAAAGTCACGCGTAACAGATTAAGTGCTGCATTGTTAGATGGTTGGAGCTGGTGTACTGACTCCTTTGAATACCGTTAGGAAGTGTAACCCAGTGGTTCCCAACATTGGGGTTAGGTGCCCTCAGAAGGGTCCCAAGATGAATCTGAAGGGGTCGTGAGATTATTAATGGAAGAGGAAAGACGGGGAAAAACAAAGCTCTGCTTTTTTAGAGAATTTTTACATTTTTAAAATGTTTCCATCTTTTACGTTTTTGCAGACATGATTATCTGAGAAGTTTAAATGTAAAAAAAATCTGAAATCTTTATCTGAGACTGTTGAACAAATGTAGGGCATACTACATCCTAACCCTCTGCATTGCAGTCCAGCAGAAGCATTGAGTAGCATTCAATGCAAATACTTCAGTAAAGTACGAGTACCTTTGATCTTCCCCAGGAGGGAACGGACCGTTTCTACAGGAAGCAGCAGGAAGCAGCTCACCTGCACTTTAAGGTCAGGGTGGTGTTTCTAAAAGTACAGAACGAATGAAGACACGATAAAATAAACAGGTCTTTTTTTTTTTTTATTATTCCAAAATGTATAGGGTAAAATAAAACTGTAAGATACAACATAAGCATCCAAGCACAATGGAGAAAGAAAATAACATACAAAGTAGCTTCAGTTGTTTCACACAAAGCTCTGCCCCTCTAACGACAATAAACCGGGGTACACACACACACACACACACACACACACACACACACACACACACACACACACACACACACACACACACACACACACACACACACACACACACACACACACACACACACACACACACACACACACACACACACACACACACACACACACACACACACACACACACACACACACACACACACACACACACACACACACACACACACACACACACACACACACACACACACACACACACACACACACACACACACACACACACACACACACACACACACACACACACACACACACACACACACACACACACACACACACACCCCAAATGTTTGGCGTTCAGATGAGTCGACATTCATTTTTATTATTTTATTTTGAACAACAAATGCTTGTAAAAGTAAAAAAAGGAGCCATTGTGGGATGATGCTCAAACATTGCAAGTTGTCTAAAGGCCCAGACGGATCAAACATGAATACAATAAGGCACTTTTGCTAGACAAATCCAAACTTAACAGAACTCTAAACACAGAGGTCAAAAGGAACAGAACTTTTTTTTTACAAAATCGGCCACCCTGCAGTCTGATCAACAACGTGTGCGGTACACAAATGATCCGACACTTTCAATGCGCTTTAAAGGAACAAACCGGCGCAGGCGTTCTCACTGTTGGTAAAACAGATACTGTCAGAGCAGGAATGATTTCTGAATCCAAAAGAAAACCAAAAAAAAGGACAAGGGTCTGCAGTCCAACTGAGTGCCGCCTCCTAGAGCCTATGAGAAGTAACTGCACGTTAAGTTTACAAACATTATTTGGAATAACCTGATAAAAGAACGCAACAATCTGTAACAATTTATGTTTAGGAAGTGTTTTATTATGTATCATAACTAGTTTGACAACTCTTAAAGCAAAGTATACAAGTCTTACGAATGCTAAATGTTTTTATAAAAAGAAAAAGGGACACAGGAAAACATGGGGAGAAGTCTGATCAATTTACATGACAGAGCTGTTCACACACATGGACGGCTGCCAAAAACTCTTTTCAGCCCGGAGCACCTTCGCAAATATTTGTTCCGTTTCAAAAAAATGTTATTTCTCATCCTTTAATCTTATTTGGATCCATCTGAGACCTCTCGTTAGAATGATTTGTGAAAAAACAAGGCCAGATGGAGAAAGAGCGAGACACGCTTTCCACCCTGAATAACAAACGCAGGAACAAATTCAATTAACTTTCAGCGAAAAACAATTCAGCATGTCGATCCTCCTCAAAAGCACCGAGACACATTCGGCACGGCAAGGTTGTCGTCGCCAACCCATTAAGAAGTAACTGAAAGGAAATATGCCGCCGACATGAAATGGCTTTGGGTGTTACATACTTTTGGTTGCCGGGATTAGCTTGGATGTTTAAAAAAAAAAACGAACCGAGTACGTTGTAATCCTGCAGCAACTGAATTTCAATTTGGCTCTAGCGAGGATGCTGGTCTGTATTGAACCCAAAATATGGTGTCCATGCCTGCCGTTGGCTCTTAAGGCCAAGATGCAAGGCGCCATATTCTTTTAGCTCCTTCTGTTGCTCAGAAGAGGCCCCTGCATCACGGCCTGCTCGGTTTCCCGAAAACCCGACGCGTCTGACTGACGGGTCAGAAGAATGCGGCAGAGCGAAAAAGAAACCGGGTCTCGTGGACCGCTCAGCTGAACATGCTTCGAGCCTTGTGCACATCTCAATGAAGTGGCATCAAACGGAGTGTCTGGGGGGCAACCAGAACATTTCAGCCCCTCTGGCTGTCGGTACTGTTTTCGGGTTTTCCGTGGTGGGGGATGAAACAATGAGGGACGACCAGAATGCCTCTGGGTGTTGGGGGGCGGTAATGAAGGTCTTGAAGAATCTACAGTGGACCAAAGAGTGGTCCAGAACATTATTGTCTTTGTATCTAAGTTATGTCCAGAAATGAAGAAAAAAAACAAATGAAACGGGGGAGACAGATTTCGGGTTGTGTGTAGTCGTGTCTGGCATGCGGGCTGGAGGGAGCCGTCATCTTGAACCAATCAAACTCAGTCATTTCAGAGCCCTTCGTCTTCCATTTCCACCCAACAACAACAACAACAACAAGAACAACTGCTCAGAAGGGGGTGACGTGTCAAAACCAAAAAAGGACTCATGATGATCCACTATCTATAAAGGGGACGACTCTCCTGCCCCGCTCCCTAAACGAGGGACTAGTGGTTGACGAGGCCCTGCAGCATCATCATCAGGCGCCGCGCCCTCTTGCTGAGCGGGCTGTGGGGGTCCTGCTGCAGGAATCCGTACAGCTTCGGTCGCACCTGGGCCAGCACGGAGGACATGTGGTCTCTGGTCAGCGGGTCGCCATGGTCCAGATTCATCACGGCGTCCTCCAGGTAGCTGCACAGGGACACAGAGGGACAGAGACGTCACACAGACGACAAAAGCGGCGTTCCCATTCACGGTATTCACTGTCGGTAAGACCAAGAGTCTGTAGTGAGGCTTCAGAGAATCCACCAATCGATTGGTTGATGGAAAAAAGAAAAAGATGAACTAAATCAGCCACAATGCACTCTACCCGGTAGCCTAAAGGAATTATAAATAAAGCTAAAATCTATTTACAGTATATTAAATTATCTTTAACCCAATTATTTGACACTTAAATAATAATAATAATAGACTCAAAGCCGACCAGAATCGGTTTATTCCAGAAACAGAACCAGCCGTAGAAGCTGTGCAGTTACATTTCAGCGATGAGGCTATATGAGACCAAACGGACGATATGCGCATCGTCTCAGAGCGCCAGCAGCCCGGTTCCCCCTCAGGTAAACACAGTTTTCACTGTTAGCTGCGAGCTGCCGGCTCAGCAGTTGCCATGTTGAGAGCCGCGTGGAGTCAACAGACGTGCTCGAAATTTTAAATGCCACTAGCTTGGAGGTTGCGCTCGGCCCCTTGGAGAGAGAGGAAGGCCGCCTCCGTCCCCGTCGCTCATCCGTCTCTCTCGGTTTGAAAGTCGAGTGCTGTCCTTCATCGCCTACCTCGCTGCCGTCCCCGCTGCGTCACCTTGTGGTTTTCACTCAAATATCACTGCAGAAAATTGGGTTGCGCCACCCGTCACCTGCGCCCTCGCACTAGGGCTGTCAACGAATATTCTATATTCGAATAATTAACTGAATTTCAAATGTGAAAATGAATATTCGAATGTAAAAAAAAAAAAAGAAAAAAAAAAGAGAGAGAGCACGAGAGAGCGCGAGAGCGAGATCTGCGGTCTTGGCCATTAGTTCATTTACTTATTTTCGTGTAGGTAATATGTTGTTAAATATGTTTAAACTTAAATAAATTACCTATACAAGTAGTTATGTCTCGTATTAATTTGTCCTGTTATTGACGTGCCTAATGCGCAACTTTGAATATTCTAATATGTTCGAATATGTGTTTTTCTTTAAAGGGAATATTCAAACGTCATTTTTGAGTAATTTTGACAGCCCTGCCTCTCAGAGCACACGGCGTGGAAACTCTCCCACTGATCGTTTCAGTCGGACATCTGGTGGCTGGACCGTCCAGCGGCGCTCTATTTCTGTCCTGCTCTCACACCTCCTGTCTTTACAGTTTAGATGGTTGACCCTGACCCCAGTCGAGCGTGAGAGCTGCTCCTCATATCACCCTCCACACACATTATGCAGGTGTACCAAATGCCCATACAGTGGCCACACACACACACACTCTGCGACTTGTAATGTCACTGCACCGGACACTGAGCGGCTAGTTAACGCCTCACAGGAGAGTCTTCTGGCTGCATCGTGTCAAACGACTCTCTCCAAGCGTGCCGTTTGGACAACAATGTGTTCTTCAAAAGTCCCAGCAGTCCTCCCATTGCTTTTCCTTTCTCTCTGGGAATCTTTTACGGACTCTCCTAAGATACTATCCATCAAAAACGGAACAGAACGGCTCCTTTATCTTGTGCAAAGCCTCAGAAAATCCAGCTGTGCAGCTGGTGCAGTTTTTGCCTCGTCCCAATATTCATTGACTTCTATTAATTTGTGGGAGCACAGACTTCTACTGCATGGCTCGAAATCAAATGTAGCATTTAAAAGTAGGCAAGAGTGAGAACGTGTTTTGGGATTTATCCCGTTTTATTTCTCTCAACTGAACCCATCCGACCAGAACTGCGCTCCATCCTAATAATGCCTCAGACTGAACCACACCCTAGCAGGAGGCAGCTGCAATGTAAACGCAGAACCAAACAGGTGATTCAGACAGAGTGGTGCTGTAAAGGGACTCTGATAGAGAAAGAGGGGTATTTTTTTTTTTTTATTGGGTTGTCGGGGGCTCACCGAGGAGACACATTCAAACGCATCTCAAGAGCAACAAGACAACACAAACCCTTTTCTGTGAAAAGCACAGGAAGAAAAAGCAACGGGAGTGCAGGAGTGAACATCAGAGTAAAAGCTGCAAGGACGGACGAAAGAACTGAACGACGGAGAGCATCTAAAAATGCTTGCTCCCCGGGCGGCCATGTAAGCAGGGCTGCAGACGGAGCAGTGTGATGGGGTCAGCAGTTTAGCACCGCTTAGCATTCGGAGGCGAGGAATAATGGACGTGTGATGGAGATGAGATGGGGAGCAAAAGTTTAGGCAAAGACTGATCGACGGAAGTCGTGCGATGCGGTCACTGCCATCGCTTTGTGAGAGAGTGAACTAAGAATAAAGACATTTTATTTTTGTGGAAGAAGTGAGCTTGTACAGCTCAGTTTTTTTATTTATTAAACACAAGCTATGCCTGCTGCGAAGCAAGATTACGTCAGACCGTAGTGGTGGGAGACGATATACTGAGAACATGTTTAAATGACAATATATAGCAGGTCATCAATAACTCTGTAATTGTTTCAAGCAAACGTTTCAGGTCTCCGAATGGTCCTTTCCATAATGACTTCTGAGTTGGGCTGGTCTAATGCCTGAACTGAACTAAGTCCATTTATTACACAGCCATCCTTTCGTATGGGAAGCCTTCTGCTTACTAACATTATAATTCTCCGATATCGCAATACATTGTTAGTAAAGTCTGTATCTCAATGACAAAAGCCCATTGTCTTTTGACTTTCATTGTGTTAGTCTACAAGTTAGTGAAAAAAGGAAATTACTGTACTGTACCATAAAAACGGCATTTGAACAACCTCACCTGATTTTGAGCTCAGAGCGTGTGGTGAGGTTGGAGGAGAGCTGCTGGATGAGCGACAGCAGCACGGGTTGGCTGAGAGTGCAGGGGTGCTGACCAAACACCTGCTGAGAGTCGATGGTCTCGCACACGTACAGGACCAGGTTCAGATCCGTCGCAGACAAAGCCTGCAAGGGAGGTGAGGGAGAGGGAGGGGGCATTGTATTCAGTGTCTAATTGTAATAAAACTACAATCTTCGAAGCATGGAAGGAATTCTATTAAAGTGTCAATCAAAATGTTCGTGAATCAAGGAGATGGAAGATGACAAGTAGCCAGAAATACTGAATAAATGGGGCCAAAAAAAAAAGATTCCTAGTGGTTAAGAGTAGGTTCAGATTATGGAAGACACGGGTCGATTCAGACCTGATTTAGGAGTCTGAATCCCAACTCATGAGAAAACACAAGAACTGCGTGTCTGCAAGCGGGACACTGTAAAGTAGTCGCAGTATATAGGCTGTCTGGGCCGTGTAGTTTATATGGGCCTGTGTGTGTGTGTGTGTGTGTGTGTGTGTGTGTGTGTTACCTGCTGGAAAGCCTGGTTCAGCTGGCCCTGCTGGAGGAGCTGCAGGATGTTGGCCTGCTGCGTCTGGTAGTCGAGGTGTGCTGTGGGGACGGGCGTGCCGGCCGCTGACCTCATCGCCTGCATGATGCTGGAGGTGACCACCGCCTGCTGCTCCTTCATTGCCAGGCTCACCTCCCCTTTGACGATTCGCTGCACATGGCTAAGAATAGACTCCTGCAGACTGCGGAGTAAAACCCGCGGGAGGAAACGTGAGCAAGAGGGCCATCCTCCACCACCGCTTTACTGCACTGTAGCATGACGGCGAAGTAAAACAACTCTTTTTGTAAGCGTTATCTCGTCTTTATGTTGCCATAACATTTGATTTAATTGATGCACGCAATATTAAAGCCATTACTTTGAGTCTGAGTTTAAAAAATAAAAATAAAAAAAAATCAGCTGTTCTTTCGTTTTCAAGATTTGAAAGTTTCAGATGGTCAACTACTTTGTCTTTGCTCCGCCCTCCCCGCCGACAAATCTATAAACTCTAGAGGCCATGAAATTAATTGCAAAGGGAACAGGAGACTTGATCGAATTTATGTTCTTACATTAGCCTCAGGATTAAGCCTTGCTTGTTTCTACTCTCCAGCCCCATTATGCACCTGCTCAATAGGCAGTGAATAAAGCCAGCGCTCTCTGGCAGAGGCATCTGCTGATCCGATATTCAAAACATCCACTTGGAATGTCAATCAATGCTCTTCGATCAATCACCGTGCGTAATAACCATTAACCACAGCATGACAATATTTAGAGAGATGTGTCTATGTAATTGGACAGCAGAGAAAATCCTTCCAATCTTAAGCGGATACATACTTTCCCACCATGATCTGGATCTGGTGCTGGACCTCTGTGCGCACGTTGGCCGTGATGTTCGTGGCCAGCTGATCGGTGGAGCTTTGGAAGCTTTCGATCGTCTGCTGGAGCTGGCTAATCACGGGGTCCCGTGTCTCCTGCTCCCTCTGCTTTCTGCTCTTCATGTGGCTCTCGAGCTGCTGGATGTCTGCGACGATGAGGAGACAGAAAATCACTCAGAGCAATGGGAATGGGAAGCAGCATGCCAAACCTACTGGGAATCAACAACCGGGACACAACTCTGTGATTCCTTAAGAAATTCCTAAAAAAAGTGTAATTTTAGCCAGGAAACATAGTAACGAGCTAGCAAAAATGTCACTGGATGTAATCGAAACATTATAATAAAAATTAATTCATAGTTTCATGAAACAGAGGCTTGTGGTTTTTCTTACGGTTTCCTTTTTCCTCTTCGATAATAGCTTATAAATTGAAATGTCATTCAACGACTACGTTTTCAACATATAACCAGTTCAACAGCGTCCGCTGTCGGGACGTTTTTTGGCAAAAGCAAAATTCTTAACCCCGTCCCCTGGTTTAAATTACTTATCACAAAATAAATAACCGGATTCTGAACAGGATTTAATAATTCAGGTTTGAATTATTAGTGATAAAACACGACAAAATTGAAGTGTTTTTTCCCCCCCGAGAGTAGTCTGTCCCGCTTCGATTATTCTAGCTTTTATTTCGTTCACTAGCATGTGCCTTTCATTAAGCTCACGTAGCATTACGTTCAACCCCCGCCCATGAATATGACTAATTATGGGAAGCAATGCATCATGCGTCTATAAACATTACACTTGCGGTGTCATTGCACGTCACCATGCACCAACAACAAAGAGGGGATCAGGGGCTTAAACGACACCACTGAAGGTTTGCGCTGTAGTTGGATGTAGCTGCAGCTTAACGCAGCATTCACAAACTTACAATCAATATTTACATTAAAAAAAGCCCAAACCCTGAATTTGAGCGAGGATTACATTTAAATTGGATCAGGCTCACAAGAGCACACATGCTCAGGAGTACTGTGGCCTTCGTATTTACTGCAGGGTAACTGCACATCTCCCCTCTGCACACATTATGCAGCCTTGGTAAATTCCAGCCACCAGCTTCCAGAAGTGGGCATGAGCACAATCGCAGAATAAATAGACTGCTTATTAACACATCCGTGCCCCGACTAAGTCTGGAGAAGCATCCTTACAAAAGATGTCCCTGAGCTTTTTAAAAAAAAAAAAAAAAAAGATGGTTATTTAATTAGACTTCCAGATAAACAGACTGATTTCAAACCAAGTTTAGAGGGAACAACCAACACAGTACCAATAAAAAGCATCTCAAACGAGACATTGGCCATGATGAGCTTCTAGAACAGTGTCTGGACATCCAGTGACCGTATGGAAAGTGTATTTCCACAGTGAAAAAAAAAAAAAAAAAACCTGCCGTAGGTCATGCATTGATATTCCTGATATATTTTGCCACTTATTTGCTATTTGATAAGCCTGCCTTACATTCTTGTGTGCCTTGTTTAAAGCTGTCGTTGATTTGTTGGAACATGGACTGGCAGCCTCTCTCAAACACGGGCAGCACGATGCCCTGGAAGGCGTCTTTGTAGGCCGCTTGGATGGGCCCCTGCATCGCCTCGGCCGCTGCCCGACCAATAGCGTCCGTTGTGTTCTGTGAAACAGGAAGTGGGTTCGGTGAGAGGCAGGAGAGAGTAGGCGGCGTTACCGAGACTTGTGATAGGACAGGGATAGGACAGGACACGGGGCCAGCCACTTGCCTTGGACTTGACCACCTTGCTGACATTGTCCTTCAGGGTGATCTCCACAGCGGTCAGCTTGGCAGCGATTGTGTTGCTCAGCTGCCCCGTCACTGGCTCCAGACTCTTTGAGATCGCTGCAGAAGGGATGGAATAAGTGAGACAGATTAGCAAGAATACACTAAGCAGACCAGATTGCCCTGAACTATCAAGGAGCCGCTGATTAGGAAATCAGCTAATTTTGATCCGAGCTGTCAGACTGACAATCAAATAGACAGTTTCTTTGATAATGTCCTCATGTAATTTAATTTGTCAGCTATCTGTTGCCACCCGGTTAGTTTTTACATCCGTGGTTAACCCCGATCTCACCCACCACATCGGTGAATGTCATCTTATTTGCCTAAAACATTTGCCTAAAACAAGCGATGCTGTTCAAAACACCTGCTTTGCTGCAAAATGGCCCCAAAACAGCTAAACCTCTGAACGTACATTTCTAAACTGAATGCAGAGAAGCCGTCTAAGCTGCACGATGAAAGAGAACAGGCACTAAGTGTCCCTCAAACGGCCCGAATGTTTTGAAAGTACCTTGGACACAGCTACGACCGATAAAGAAGTAAGACTTGTAGACGTCTGTCTCCTGAGCAAAGCATGCATTTGCAAGATGTCGGAAAGACTGGAGGAGAGAAGCCAAGGACAGGACACAGCAGTAAAGACGCATACTTAAAATCATCCTCCAACCGCCAACAAAAACGGAGCAACATCGCCATCGTCTGGTAACAAACGTGGACGACTGCTCTTACGCACAAGTCCACCCGGCTCCGCTCTGTCGACTCTGCAATGGCGGATCTGGTTCTCAGCGGCGTGCGCTCACCTGGCGGGACCGTCTTCTTCATTTCCTCTCGGAGCACCTTGTCCATTCTGTTGGTCAGCACCGAGCTGAGGGTGTTGCTGAGCTGCTGGCCAAGTTGTTCCTGAAGCTGCTGCTGATGATTCTGACTCTCTGCTAGGACTCGCTCTAGTCGGCGCTCTGAGGTCACCAGGGGTCAAGGTTCTCAATTGTATATGTGGAGGGCTGCTCCTCGTCGAGATCCGCGTGGGAACTGTTGCGTCTACTTTGTAGACATTAATCAGAAAAGAAAAGTGCCGGCATTCACGCATATAATGTACTGTAGAAAACGTCTTTCCCATATTAAATCTTTTAATTTGCCTTAAAATATTACTGGAAAATTGTAAATTTACTCTTTGTAGTTTGTATGTTGCTACCGCTTGAGGCTTTTGGGTAAATCACAGTTGTTCAATGAGGCCTTGGACTACCGAAGCCGGTTGTGTGAGCAGGGAGAAGCCTGAAGGATACGCTCTTGTTCCTGGTGGTTGGTGAGGACGTGCTCCACCTGGACCATGATGGTGCTCTGCATGGCTTCAATCTGCCCACGCAGGTCAGTTAACTCCCTCTGCTGGCTGCGCAGGAGCATCAGCAGCTCGTCCTGTACTTCGGCATTCATCTGTGGAGCGGAGAGCGTGATTGAAAAAAAAAGGAGGCAACGTGCTGCTGATGCACATGAATTACTTTATAATTAGGTTATCGTTGGTATGAGCAGACAGCTGTTTTCTGACAGGTTCTTAATGTATTTCAAATAGTGGACCAAAAAAAAAAAAAAAAAGATTAATAGTAATGTATTTTCCAAGAGAATATCAAGGGAACTAATCATTTAAAATGAATCGTCATCCATTCAGAGTAACATTGTGGCAGTTAATGAGCATAAAAGATCATCTTACCTGACCTGAGTCCATTTGCCTGGACTGAGACAATTCACTGAGGAGAAAGGAGAAACAATGTGCAAAAACCTTTACCGATAACACTCGAACCAATGACTTCAGTAACGAGCAAAATATTTAAAGTAGTTAAACGTTAGAATGTATGATTGTCATTGATTCTTACTGTGATTGTATCCAATTAACTGTCGCCAAATATCCCACCAAATGCTAACAAAGTATCTGGGAGCTACAAACACATTTTTTAACGTGAAGAGCAATAGAAGTAAAACAACACTAAACTGCAGTCTCAGTAATTTTAGTGTGACTAATGAAAAAACAGAGCTTAAAAATGCAATACAAAAGTGGATACCTTTTTATCTTGGTTAGAAAAAAGTTTTTTTACATTAATAAGGAGCTCTATATGGAATTTATGATTGAGGGATTGCCTCCAAGCTGCTCTCAACCGATCATTGATGGAGCTAGTGGCAAGCAGCTAAGACACATTTATACGGCCTCTACTGCACACTAGCAATTCCTGCTGCATTCACAGTACAAGATGACCCCAACTAAAAATCATGAGAACATTTTCCAACCAAACGTCACACAGGAAGGTACTGCAAATGTTCTTTTTAGTGCCCCCTCTGCCATCGAACATCAACTCACTTGTCATCTTTCTTGGTCTTCCTCTTTACTTTTGGCGAAGCTCGCGGCGAGGTCTTCCAGTCCTTAACCGGTAGTCTGTGAGAAGAACGAGAGCCACAGTTTGCTGAGGACGATGCCAGGTTGGCCACCTCGTCGTCAGGGTCACTGGGTCAAACACAGACGGACAGACAGACAGACACACAAAAGAGTGAGACACTGCGCGCGTCTTATTGGCGTAAACAAAGCGCAGCGGCGTGCTCGTTACCTCTGCTCGGCGCCAACGTCCTGACTGTCGTTCTGCGCGAGGTGATAGGAGCGGCGGTGGTACGGTGAGCCCAGGTGTCGGTCCTTCAACTCCTCTCTTGAACTACAACACAGTGGACACAGACCTCATTTTGCTAAACGTTTTCTCACGTTTTGTTAATGCCATGTCATCCGAACAAGACTTCTCCAAGAGCAAGACTTGAGTCGGCCCAACTTCGCCAAAAGGATTACATTGAAACTCTTTCAGGGTTTTGTAAATAGTGAACAAAACTGGTTAACCAGTAACAATATTTGATTATTCATAAAAACGCAAAATTCTACAATTTTACAAAAAGTAATGATATGTTTGAGACTCATTTTTCTACGAGTCAGAGTATAAAATTAGTGTTCAGATTTCTCAAGTAAGATTTTTTTTTTTAACTTTGTGAAATCCTTCATAACAATGTTTGTATTTTTAATTGTTAAATGTGTTTGTATGTGCTGATTCTTACCAGTCTCCAAGACCGTTGTCCCTGAGACTGTTCCTGGTTTCTCTGGTGATGTCGGGCGCAGCCGGCCACGGTGTGTGGCCACCGCCGCCATCGGATGACCCTCCACCAACCCCGGGGTTCTCCTGCGATAAGGCGTTCTCCAGTAGCGATGGGGTGTGACTGAGTCTGGGCTCGGACTCCACTGCCCCGCCCACCGGCCCGTCAGCACCTCCGAGTTCTAGGGGCAACAGGCTGAGAGAGAAAATAATGCCGTCAATTTGAGGCCCACATAGAAGTTTTCTGGAATTCCTGATGAACATTTTTCAATGCCAGCTTGTTAAAGAGGAAGGAGGTAGATGAGATACTTTGTCGACAGAGTTGTGTGTTCGTTGTGAACGTTATGTCAGCAGTCATTTTTGCTTGAGCTATCATTGATTGTTATCGCGTACCCGTTGTTGGCCGTGCGTGGTGAGGTGAGGAGGTGCAGGGCGGAGGCGGCGGACGCCATGCTGTCCGTCTGGAGAGCAGAGAGGGGTAGCGGCTCCAAACTGGACACGAGGCCGCGCTGAAGCTGCAGGGTCTGGGACGCTATCTCTGGCATGTCCTGGGACATGGCTGTGGACGCGGAGGAGATGACGTCCGGGGAGCGGGCTCTGGTCGGAGAGGCCAGAGGGGGCAGGAGGGGAGAATCCAGAACCTGAGGGCTGTCGAGGGCGAGAGGACCGCTCGGGGATGCTAATGCCTAAAAAAGGTGGAGAAGAGGAGTATGATGAAACAAAAACACCATTCCATGTAGAGTATCAAGGGAGTGCGTCTTACCTGTATGTTCTCCAGTCCAGGCAGAAGCGCAGCAGACACAGCTCTTGGGGTGGAGAGTGTCAGACTACTGCTGCTGCTGTTGATGATGTTCTCGGCTCTGTTAGGACTCTGACTGACTTCGTCCATAGCTCTGCACACAGTGACACAGGCATACGCGTTCACATGTGACCAGGAGATTATGTGAGTACATTAATCTATTGGTGATTTACAGTCCATTTGTAAAACTGAATGGAGGAAAGAAGCTGATATTCTGTAACAATCCAATTAAATTTTATGAGGACATAGATGACATTTTTTTGTCATTACCACATTTGAAAAATACAGATGATGGTGACTATTAATCTCACCGTAATCCTAATTACGACCGTATCCCTTTTAAGCTGCATAGAGACGCCCACCTGTTAGTTGAGTCAGAGTTGCTGCTGATAGCCGTCACGATGGTCAGACTGCTGGCGCTGCTGCCAGGAGATGCCGGCACCTGGAATGAGACAAATAAAGTGCATTTATAATGAAGTATTTCTGAAAACTTGTTAAACCTTTTTTTTTTTTTTTTAAACTCGTGTTTAGACCCTGCATTACTTTTTCTTGCCATACTTTCTGATGTTCGTCAAGAAACATTTGAAAGGAAAGTCCCATGAATTCCCCAACCGGACTAAACTCGAGCCACATGGAGAAAACTGGGATTGGTCCCACCACGACCAAATGCTCATGCCTCTCACACTAAAACGGGGCAATCAGTAATTCTAATCCATGAGTACACTTTGTGAAATTTAGCTAATGTTTACATTATAAATCTCATACTTCCCGTCATCTCCCAGACGCTCATTGCTTTATCTCTGGATCAGTCGAAGATAAAGTAGTCCATAGTTTGTAAAGACTGGATTACCAGGGTTACGGCCTTGTGTCTGCTGAGTGCCAGTAGACGGCACAATATGCAGGAGGACAGGGCTATTCATGGGGGAAAGATGTTGCTAGGCAACATACAAAAATAGTTTGAGACATGATCTTTTGCTGAAGGTTTCTTTGGGGACTATTTTGTAAACTGGCTGATGTCAGAGTTTCACTTCAGCATGCGGGCAGTTTGTTCAACGCTCGTTAATGAAAGAAAGAGAAGCTGTGGCCGAGGCTCGGGAGAGACCGTACCGAAGTGCTCGGCGTCATGAAGGCATCAGGAGTCATCAGCTTGGTGCCACTGCTGGCAGCCGAGTTAGACAGGAAGTCAGTGGTAGCAGGAAGTGATGGGATCTTCCTTAGGTCGTTCTGGGAGCCACCTCCTGATTCCTTGTCGGAGCTCTGGTCAGTGAGATGGTCTGAAAACCCTGTTGGACACACACAATGTTCAAGACTGGGTTATTTGAGTGGCATGCAAAGAAAGCACAAACACAAAGTGCAGTAGGGAGACGTGGGTCATTGTATTCAACAGTCTGCCTCCAAAGAATTCATCCACCATCCGATCCATCATCTCCAGGGATTTGTGCTTGTGACTTACCAAAACCATCCTGAGGATCTGAATTGGGCAGGAAGACTGTGGAGCTGGGACTCAAGTTGGGCTGAAACCAGATCTGGACATCCTGCAGACTCCTGAACACACACACACAAATTCAAGACTAACCTAGTTTTAAGACATGGGCCTGATGCATGCTTCCTGTGCCGGACTCCACACACATGCATTCCTGTCCCTCCACAATTAATTACATTTGTGAAATTTGAAACAACTTGCCGGTTACAAATGATAAATTCTTAGGCTCATTTGGTATTTACTAGTATTGACCGCCTTTAAACAAATTGCTCCTTGGGGACAATAAAGCCCGACTCCAGCCAACGTTACCTTAACACAGACATCAAACTGTAGGAAGAAACTTACTTGGTGTGGACGCAGTAGAGTTTAATTTGGATCCCAGACTTGGACTCCGTAGGTCCTTGAATACCCTCTGGAAGAACACACACACACACACTCTGTTAATTAGGATCAGTTCTGCTACACATTCCTTTTAAAAGACACTTTTGATAACATGCAGCCACTAGATGTCGCACTCTCGTGCCCGGCTCCATCGCATTTCACTTCACAACATGGTTTCCAGTTCTGTTGGCAATGTACGTGAGTGTGTGCATCTTTACTTATAGTACAGCATTGTTGTGTATCTGGTTTTCTGCTGTTTGACAGGGTTTTGCACAGATTCAGGAGATAAACCGCAAGTTAAATTGAGTTAATGTGGGAGCACAAATGCTGCAAAGTCAGCATTCAATTGTATTATTATTTATAAAAAAACATTACATAAAATTTATATCAATATCATTTTTTATGTCCCCTTGTTATGCAGCATTGTTCCCAAAAAGTAAAAAATAAAACTGACAGCAAATAAATTGGCTTATATTAAAGTTAGCTGTGTGTGGAGGCCTTTGGATAACAACATGCATATATTGATGGAAAAAAAAAATAATAAAAGATAACAAGAATGATCAAAAGATTGAAGTGAGAAGAGTTGTGTGTGTGAGTGCGCATGCACACCTGTTGTCATACTCTCACTCTCCTCCTCTGCAGGGAGGACCTCAGTGTGTCGCAATCGGCAGTGGGCGACATCCCGGACCCCAAAGCTGAGCACGGGGTGGGTCAGCAGGAACTCCGACACCGCTGTGAAACTGGCCTTTCCCTTCTCCAGGTCCTGCCGGAGCTCCATCACATACAGAACCTGGAGGAGGAGGACATCAGCAGAGTATGAGGCACAGGGCACGATAAAGTGGTAACGTGGGCCCCTGTCACGGACAGACTAGACCCAGTCTTACAAAAGGAGTGGCTTTTTAAACGATATCTACTCAAACTGCCATACCGGCATAGCCAAATAAGATTGAATTTAATTAGTGTTTAACCCTCTGAGACCAGCAGGACCATCGGCGATTCTGGACCTTTGAAGTCTTAAAAAGAAGCTGTGGCGAGCTTAGTCGTAATGTGAAGCAAGAAGAACTGATGAATCCCCCAGTACCAATTGGGTCATGCTAGCTTGTCTGGAAAAAGACTGAATAAAGCAAACGTTAGACTACATTTTGGGGGGGAACACTTGCATGCCGATTTTCGAAGGGGTCCCTTGACCTCTCACCTTAATAAAAATAAGAGTTTCACCTTTGCAGAAATACCCACTTAACAGTTGCAGTTTTGGGGAACAAACTAAGCTATTTTCCCCCAAAGCAGCCATTTCATAGTTAAATTTATAGTTGTTTTTTTTTGTTTAACTTGAGGTCACTGTATAGAATGACCTGTTATGACCTCTAGGATAATCAGAGCCTGAAACTTTAGGACCACAAACTAGAGACTAGGGGGCATTCAGAGGGTGTATGGCTTTCCAAGTCTATTGACAATAGGGGACTTTCTGAGCAGTTTCCACAACAGAAGTGCTCGCCATGCAATCTGCGAAAAATGCAAATTTCACAGTAATCTCCACTTGTCCAAAGTTGTTGATACGAAGGTTTTTTTCTAAAGGTGTTCCTTAAGGTCCTGTTGTCTTAATGTGGTATTTTGGAGGGAGTTTTGTTGATTTCTATCAATTCTTGAGTGGTCAAAGATGTTAACATTTAGCACCAAATCTTTGTAATAAATGGTATCAACCCAAAAATGATGGGAATGGCCTTCAAATACTTCCATCATTATGTTCTACATCCTTTTACAATTTAATTACTTAAGTAGGTTAAGTTAATAATTGATTAATGATTTTGTATTTCTGAGCCACATCTCAAATTAACTGTCAGCTTCTCAGCTTTCAGATGATGTACAGCATATCTATGTGGCATATCCTATTGACCTGCAATCTCTACTTAAAAAGGTCCCGACCACACAAAAAAACAAAAATGGTCCCATGTAGGGTCTTTACAGGTTACGTACTTTAATGCTTCAAATGTATTACGGAGTAACATTGGCAGTTGATTGATATTTGTAGAAACAATTATTCATGAACATCAGCTAAACCACACAGCTGAAAACTGACCTTCCTCTGTACGTCAGTGAGGACGAGAAACTCAGCAGCGAGGTCCAGACTGGCCTTCAGACTAGGCAGAACTGATGAGTTGAACAGATCTGGGGAAAACCTACAAGATGAAGAAATTAAAAAAAACAGAACCATTAGTAACATTACCGTAACAGCAATGTGAATAAAGGGGATTAGCTTCAGGAATAATCATCCACAAATCTCTTGACCCGAGAACAACATTTTGACTGGTTTAATGGGAGACATTAAGTAAGATAAGCCTAATGTATTTTATAGTGTATAATAATATAGAATAGTAATACTCAACCAGGAAACAGACAGACAAAAGGACAGACTTATAATGACGGATTAAAGCAGTAACCTGATGGTCTGTAAGCAGGTCCAGGAAACAGTGCACCACATTTTCAACTCCTGGTTCTGATCCGCTCCAGTTATCAGGAACCGCCAGAATGGAACGCTACAAAGAGCAGACCGGAGTTAGAGGAGAGGAGAAGGAGAACATAAACAAGGAGCAACAGCCTCAGATTGAAATATATGTGTGTGCACCGGTGTATACTAACTCGGGGTCCTGTCTTTTGTGGTTGTCACAGAAAAGAAGGCAGGAGAGGGGCCGTCCTCCGTGGGGCCGCAATTCGTGAAGACATCTGGACAACAGAGGGTAAAGAAAAGTGAAGCGATGGGATGAAAACCAACAACCATAGAGTAGGTGAGACGAAAGGTCACTAAGTGACAGATTACTTTGTGGACCTTGTGTTTTATTTTCTTCCAGAAAATTCTTCTCAACGTTTACACATCAGGATGAAGTTCTTTGCATACCTCGGCTTGTCTTGTACCCCTTCGATGTATATCTGCCAGAACTTGATGTACCCATCGTGGCTGGCTGTGGCTAACACTGTTCCATCTGGAGACAGGGCCCCCTCACTCACCCGCTGGAGGGGCAGACACCAAGCAACATACACAATCAGTACTGCAAGGGATGTATGCAGCACACAGCAAACCACTTTGAACTTCTAGGTTACAGTAGCTCTATTTTTTTCTAATGAAAATTCTATTAAGTAATGAAAATAGTTTTCACGTACTTGCAGAAAATCATCATGTAATTGTACTGCAATTGAATTAATACTTGTTGTGTTGTTAATACACTCATTAATTGTATCCCAACTCTTACCTGGGTGTGTCCATTGATTGTGATGAGGCCTTCTTTTACGTCAGTGTCATCAACGGGCCAACTGCTGTGGTTGGCTCTCAGGACCTCCAGGTCCCACACCTCAGCCTGGAAGGAGAGGGGGAATTCAAATTAGGGAGGCAAAGATCCCAATTTTCTCTTTCCTGATGCGACTGATGACAAATACATTTTATTTTATTTTTTAAACACATTCATACCAGGTCTTCGTGTAGAAGGGCTAGGGTCTGGCTGGTGTCGTCCTGGTTCTCCTCATCCTGGATGAACGGGCACCAGATGAGGCGGCGGTGGGAGTTCAGCGGAGAGTCTTCTGGCCGTCGGATATGAACCACTATCTGATCACTGTAGCGAGCGTGGGTTGAGGATAATGAGACGAAAGACCATTTGCAAACTTCAGCGATTGCTGTGCCAGAGCAGGTTGTAACATCACAGAGGTTTGTGTTCAATCACCAGGCAGTTTGGGCTGCTGCGAGTGACTATTTGCACTAAAAGGTAGACACACAAAAATAAGATGGACACAAGCCAAACAGTAACTGCTCTCTGGAGACACATATAGACCTGAACAGCCTCCTACACACTCCTTTTGAATCTCTCCCACATGTCAGGATACAGTATCTTGCTTCCAGTGCAGGTGAGCTGCCAGACCATCAGGTTGCCCGCCTCATCTACACAGCCCAACAGCGAGGAGTCCAGGTGGGCAAAAGCCAGATCTGTGACCGCTCCGGTGAAGCCCTTCAGTAGAGAGCGCTCGGTAAAGCTCACGCTCAGGACGCGAATCATTGCGTGGTTGTTGGCTCCTGAGGGAACAGATGTTAATTTCAGGGTTGAACAGGGAACCTGGGGTGTCACAGCACTTTAATTTATGCAACTACACAGACAGGCGTTCGATCGCATTGTATAAAATTGTTGTCAAAGCAGAGCAACAGGATAATGTTGGAAGAAAATCTGAACTAGAACTGTGGCACGCTATTGTGTGCATTAATTCATTATTTTAATTAAAAATGTATAAATGAAAAAAGTCTACATGGCATGTAATATGATATACAGATACCACATTTAACAGCTTTTTGATTTCTATAAAAATGTGGAGTTTTGCTAATACAGACACAAGCTCAGAGAAGGAGAGTGCAGCCGCCGAGGTTCCTGACCTGCTTTAATCTTCTTTAAAATCATTTGTTGACTGCATCCTTCTGGATAACTCGAGCTAAATCCCATGACCCGCAGTTATATGTTTTGACTGCTGCAAAGTTAAAACCGCTGGTTCCTGCGGGATCCCAATCCAATCCTCTAGCAGAGTGCTGCACGCACACAGCAACAACTCATAGGAATGGCTAATATTACAACACAGTCATACTTAAAGTATTAATAAAATGGACTTTCGTACCGTCTTTTAACGGCAAAGGATATCGATACCTTTCTGCTATCAGTACACCATGCAGCACCAATGCTTATACACTGTATTTTGATTTATTTATTAAATGTTTCAATCCAAATGCTATTTGATGTTTGGGTCATTTGACGGGAGAAATAAAAGGCACTCCAGGACTCTCACCTCTGATGGCGTAGGCCAGGAAGGAGTTGGACACGGCTATCAGTCTGCCATAATAATACTTGTGTTCCCAGTCGTACTTGGCAACAGGTTGAATCTTCACCTGAATGGGGAAAAAACAAATGTACCATTCAAAATGAATTAAAGCTCCCTTTGAAAAGATAATTATGAATTTTAGGCATGAGGATGTGGCTTTCCAGAGCCACGGCCAGGCAATTCAAAATGAAGCATACAATGTTTACTTCTGTGATAACTTACATATTTAAAATAAATAAATCAAGTTATTTCATTTTAAGGGATTCAGAAATCAGACATTTTATTTTAAAAGAACGGTAGCTCGTCATAAGTCATAACAATCAGCTCGACTGTTTTACATTATTGTTGTGGTGGTGTGCGTTTACATTTGTATCTTGCCAATTCATACATTCAATGGACTGTGCTATTTTGTTGCATTGTGATTTGGTTTCTTACCTTGTTGCTGCCACGAGCCTTGCTGTTGATGCTGGTATCCTGACTCGCCACTATCTCCACGTTGTTGGAGGTGATGGGGATACAGGTGGAGCCATCATCACCAGAAAGGCAGCTGAAATTGGAATATGGATTTAGTTTCTTAAACATTAAGTGCTTGAAAAAAAATGTTATGATCAAATTGAAATAGAAGAGAGACAGCACTGTGATTATGCGTAATGTGCTAAAGTCAGTGACTGATTCTAAAAACCAACGTACATTATCTGACACTCCTGAGTGCTGCAGAGGTCTGTGGAGATGGGTCGGGTAGAGTCGGACATGGATGACCGATCGGTGCCTCCCAGAAGGCCGGCTGCCCCCAATAACCCATTCAGATCTCCATTAAAAGATGGCATTCTCAGGCTATCACTTGAGGCATCTGAGAAAAGGCATTTAATGCAGGGGTTATGGGAAACACTGTACAAAGACACAAATAAAAAAGCCAGCAGGAGAACTCACAGCCTGCAAAGAGATGACGGTTATTCTGGAAGTTTACTGTATTATTTTGACAGCGCTCACCACCCAATACAGAATCATAAAACGTATGCAAATAAGTGCATAAGAAATAAACATTTATAATTCACATTGGATGATAAGTTTACTTAGAAGTCAGAGTTTCTAACTTTCTTTGTAAAGCCCCACACGGATGATATCAATATTCCAGGAAAGTTTGGAGAACCACCTCCTGAGTTTCGCTAGTGAGGTGGTTCTTTACAACACAAGGATCTTTAATGTAGCGATGTCATTATTTATTTTTTACCAAAAAGCCAAATGGTGTCAGCAAGCTACTAATCACACCAGTCTACCTTCCAGAGACATTTCAATAGTCAGAGGAAAACCCCAGGTGGAACTCTAAACTCAAAAGCACTGTTGAAACGCCTCCTGGCTTAGAGCCATTACGTAATGGGACACTTGCGGAGCCATGATTAATGTTATCGATTACACCTGTGCTTTACCTGCAACGACCAATCAACATGCCTGCTGTGCAAAACTTCTGTGGGAATCAAGTAAGAGCCGTCCTAGTCTTAATGGTAGCAGTAACGTGCTACCATTTGTAACAGTTAGCCATGTGAATATGGTGTATTTCCCAAAACAGATACAACGTTACTACAGCAGCAGGATACGCTGGAGCACAAATGAGTCTATCGTTGGGGGCGGCGATGTTTTCCTTCAATCCTCCCTAGACCCAGTAGTTAGTTGTCTCGTTACAACACTCAAACATTTTGACAGGAGCGAGTTTTTAAAAAACCGCGCGTTTACTCGACTGCGGAAACAAACAAAGCTGAAAGGAATGCATTCAAAGCGGCAAAGAACACCGACCTTCTACGCAGTTATGGAGGCTCGAGCTAATTCTTGATAGCAGCGACATGATTCCGGCTAACCGATTCGGTATAAAAGAGCCCCCTCGCTTCGCCTTCCACGAAGTCACAAATGAGCAGGTGCTGATGAGATCATTTCGATCAAATAAACATTACGCATTCGTCGCCCGGCAGCCATACACCCAGCTGTCCTAACCCAGTAAACAGACAGACGTAAGCTAGCTGGAGCTCGTAACGTCAGGTTAGCTCAGTTAAGGCTATAAAATGAAACCCTTGAGGTAAGCTAATTGGCGCTCTAACACCACGACGAAACCTCAACACGTTTGCCGCCCCGCGAAAGTCAGTCGGAAAATATATTTGTAAAACATATTGACTTCAAAACTGTGCTTCCACGCGATGGGTGGCTTTCGTTCGCAGGTAGTGACGCTTCTGTTGAGCCAACTCACGTTAGCGACCGTTAGCTCATTAGGCTAGCGCTCCATTAGCGTCTGCGGCCTAAGCTAGCGCCGCCGCTTTTCGTTCCCGTTCCGACTTACCGGTGCTGTTCCCGGGGCGGTCAAGCTTGAGGATGTCCCGGAGATGCTGGGTCGCACCCTCAATGTCTATATTAGAATTGGACGCCATGTGTGGGGGAAAAGGGGAACTGGGTTAATTTAGGGGGAGAGAATAATTTCTTGTTTGATGCGATGTTGTCAGTGTTCCCTTCGTTCACCCAGAGCAACCGTCTAAACTTCCGTTATGTCCGCGACAAACGCTCCGGCTCGTGTCTGCGTCCGGTCATTGGTTCCTACCTCAGGTCATTGGTTCCTACCTCAGCACCGTCTTCTCACGAGGTTCATGGCGTAGACGTATGAAGAGGTTCAGAGATTGAAACGTTGAACAAAAAAAGGCATAATTTGGCCTTTGGCCACGATAGGACGATTTGGCCACGTTAGGACGATTTCACCGCCTACATGGGTGTGAAATCGTACTCTGTAAGAACATACATCTGTAACAATACATTCAAGAGACTTGGGTTTCCGTATAATCCAACTAAATTTGAATTTTCAGTTTTTTTGGTCATGTGTAGACAGATAAATGGTGAAATTGAAGTCATATGAGGTGAAACAGCAAATTATAGGCAGCACTAAGAATGACTGACCATGTGCTCATAGGTCTGCTGTTGCTCAACCAATAGTAGGACGGACGTAAGGTACTTACTTAGTGTAAGGAACTACACTTTTATGATGGGCCACACACACACACACACACACACACACACACACACACACACACACACACACACACACACACACACACACACACACACACACACACACACACACACACACACACACACACACACACACACACACACACACACGGGAATAACTCTCTCTGCCAACACACTGGTTTTGGTTGTCTGATCTTTATTTTTTTTGCCACAATCTTGACTTCAATATCTGTACAATGTGTTTGTGAACTCACTGGATTCACAATTCAAATTGAAAGTTATAAGAAGCATCTTGTTGCATTGCATATGTGGTTTTGTTGTGTTGTCTTCTGTCGTTGATGCCGCTTTTTAAATTAACCATTTTCCAGAACATTAAAGACTTTAATTGTATCCGTTTCCTGTTTTGATTTTAATCCTTCACTACTGATCTGTAAATGCCCTTTTTAAACACAACACAGTTGTTTACTCAGAGTACATTTTAATCAACCTTATGTATACCTTCATCTGAGTACCATGTTTCACTGTCAATGTTATTTTCAAGTCAAATATAGTATTTTCTCCACATTGTCAAAAACAAGATGAACCTTAATGAACCAAAAGTGGCAAAACAAAATGCAGATAAGAATTTCCAAATTAGAGCTTGTATCCTGACTTTAAGCCTCTAAAAAGATGATTAGCCACACCTCAAGGAACACCTCACTCACCTCGGACTTCCGGTTTAATCCTGGTTCCTGCCATCTCCGAGAGCTTTCCGATGACCCCACCGTTGTTGGAGGCGCCAACAAAGACAACGAGGATCAGCAAGGACTTGATGGCTTCGTGCGACAACAATCACTTGAAACTCAACATCAGCAGGACCAAAGGGGGACAGGAGGAGCAGGAAGCCCCTTATCCCAGTTACCAATCTGGTATGAGGGGATGGAATCAAGCAAGTACATTGGGATCCAATTCAATCCTAAAATGCACATCCAGCACACTTCTGCTAGCCAACACATAGATGGGTACCATACATCAGGGCTCCCCCTCCCACATAAGTTGCATAGTCAAAGGGCTTCGTCATTATGGCCGATAACAGAGCCCTAAAACTCCTACTGGAAAACTGAAGGAGTAGCCTAAACATTCCCTATGATGTCCCGAGAAAGAAACTATCATGACGCAAAATGATTTATCTCTGGTGTAGGACCTCAAGGGTGGTGTATTTTGTGCTGCATTTGGATAATCAAATGTTTCTACTCAAAGTTTCTACTAAAATCCTGTTTAGATGGATTCTGTCCAGCTAGAACGGGTCAGTTCATCGAGCCACACCTTTACGGCCGGACACACTGCTCCCATTGATTGGTTGGTTTTTGTGCTTCTCCTCCTGGAAAAATCTGCTCAACAAGTTTGTTGTAAACTAACATAAGCGTTGCCACGATCTACAATTGCGGCCCATGGTTTTGACTTCATGACCTCATCTGGGAATTTATTGAAATATTTTCTACAGTCTCTGTAATATTGTCTGTACAGCCTTAACAGCAAGAGGATAACCACTTATAATAGTCCTTATAATAGTTTGTGACAGCTGAGCTGTGGGCTGACTAGGGATTCACAAAGGCGCCTTTTTTATTTTTTCTTCTTTGCCCCTCCTGATACGCAACTCATGGTATCTTCCAATAATGAGTCTGATACCAGTGCCCTCTTCTTCCCAGATCTGTAAACCTTACAGCGTGGAAGATCTGGGCCTCATGTTTATGTAAAATGACATGAGAATGGGGCACAAAAAACTGAGTTATGACTTAATGAACGTAACTAATAAAGAGGGAATTTTACAATCCGTATTTTATGTGGATCGGTCACATCTGGCCGACACAATTTCACTTAATAAGGTCAGTATCAGCACAATTACAAATCGGAAGACCCGTTTATTTATTTAACTCTGAAATGAACCAGATCATAATAAATATAAACTCGCTATTGTTATTTTTCTAGCTAATCCTCTGTAGTAAGGTCACCCAAACTAATATATATTTGCAAAAAGCGACGACCATATAAAACACTCCTAATAAGACTTACTGTGGAGGGATACATGAAAGATTGGGGGGGAAACAATCAGCCACAGAGAATGACATGGAGAGACCACACCATTAAGAAAAAGAGTCCAGGTTTTATTGTCTATCGTGGCTGTAGTCCATGTTTACTGCCAGACATGTCTGTGAGAGAGAAAGACAGATTGAGAGAGCAAGAGAGAGAATATTCAGGAGCCAATCACACAGTGCGGTCAAACTTCGTCCTCCATGATTCTTTGGTTTGCGAGAGCAAAACCAGGCATGAGAGTGAACTATGGCAAAGTTAACAGTTGTGTTAAAGGAAGATGAAACTCAGTTGAACACACCAAGGCAACACACACACACAGACACACAGGTGGCATCTAAGAACAACTTGGAACACAAGAAGTCAGAACTGATGGAGCCACCTAGAGTAGAATGGGTTTGAATTAAGAAAAAGGTGGAGAGCGGAGCAGCACTGGAGTAAATGATGTCGGCCGGCTGTTTGTCTCTCCTTCTCTCTGTCTCTCTCTGGTGCCTTGAATGTCAATATTGTAATGGGGGACTCCCGGTGTCATGCAGATCAGCAAAGTGGCAGACAGGGGCATCTGATTGGTTGGTTGTTTGGTTGGCTGGCTCTCAGCAAAGGAACGAATCGCAGTTCTACTGGCTGGGGCGGTCTGTAAACCCACCTGGATGAGGTTCAGTGATTGACATCTAGAATCCGGTGTTTGCAAGAGTCAAGCAGGCGTAAATGAGACAGCAGAAGGGAGAGGCGAGTGTCCTCTCTTCTTTCCATGCCCAACTCCTCCTTCCCCTCCCTCCATACTTCACTCACGTGGTGCCCTTCACTACGGGCGTCCCTGCCCACCAAGGCGGGGAGGGGGGAGAGGAGGGGTTGGGTGGTTAGCCAAAGTTGTGAATGGCCAGCCTGAACATGTCATTGGTGCACACCCACGCACTGTTAATGTTCTTCAGGAGGAAACTCTGATGGAAACCCATGACGGGGTCGTCATCTACCTACGAACACACACACAGAACCAGCAGGGGATCAGAACAGTGGTTTAATATACCAGCTTTACACATCAAAGTCAGTAGACTGGTTGTGGAGAAACAGTTGTGTAATGCCTTCTTTCCCAAGTTAGAAGAAATAACTCTATATAACTTCACCCAGATTATCCTGGCCTGGAGGAACACACAGTTGCTAGCTGATTAAAGCTCGTTAGTTTCATCCCAAAGGTGCCCTGTGAGTTTCCTTGTAAACAAAGTTTCTGTTTACATTCATTGCAACTTACCAAAATAAAGTGTCCTTGTTAAACACTTTGGCACTTCTCAATTTTAGGACATGTGTCCTCTCATGTCTTTGTATGAATGCCCTGTCTGTGTCGTATTGCTGTTGGGTCTCCCTTAAGTAATGAGACCCTGTGTTTCAATGAGATTACCAGTCTATAATAAATAAAATATATATAAAAAGGTAGAACTATGACTGTAATGCGTGATGATTTGGCTGTAACAGGACATGCTTCAAAATGAGGTGAATGCCAGTACGACTTACTTTTAGCTGTCCTACTACCATACTCAGGATGTTGCAGTCTGGAGTCGGCTGGTGGTCCTGTACTGTTATACTATGCACTATTTTTGGGAAGGGTAGACTCTGGAAGAAAACAGACAGGAAAAAAAAAAGATAATTACATAAGGAAAATATATACAGGTATATTAGACACTGAAAAAAATTCATATTTAACTTTTATCAACTTAAAATTAGTATATATATATAATTATCCAAAACGTACTCTTGGGTTTTTACTACCACATAAAGGTTTGGCAGAAATCGCATTACTTGACGGATGCATCTTTACAAAGATTTTACAATAACAGGTTACAGGAAGTGCATGTAAATGCATTATCTGATTATCTACATTACCGAATTCCTAATCTGGTTTCTTGGTTGCACTTAAAACTGGCCGACTATCATTGCCAGTGTGATTCTCATTTGGGCCACCTGCTACACGTTTACCCTGAATATGGAATACGTTACCAGATAAACTCACAATTAGTTTCCCAACGATTGCCTTTTTTCCCTGGAACTGTTGTCCTTCCCATGTGAGGCATGACTCGTCGATCTGTGTGGAGCGAGCGAGCGAGAGAGGGAGGGTAGAGATAATGAGTTGCAGAGGATGTCATTTACAGATGAAAAGGTCTAACAAAAAGGCCACATCAAAAAACTCAACAAGTGGTACAAGCATTGCTCCCCTTTAAAGGCTATCAACATGAAAGTCCAGTTTTAAGAGCCAGAAGGTTAATAAGGACACTAATGCATGACTGGTAGCTCTGGCCAAATTTTTCACAAAATAAATAGATCACATCTGGAGCCATGTGATGTGCGACAACCTACTTACACAGAATCTTACTCTTCTTATGCCTTCCATCGAAAGGAAAAGTTTGAAAATACTAAAGTCTGGCACACCTCACACCCAAAGACAACGTGCCATTAGTTCATTTTTTTGCATCATGTTTCGCAAAGACTGGTGATCTTGCAGGGCCACTATTTGGGAGCCCACATCCTGCACCAGGTGGAAATGGACTTGAAAAATGGCTGTTTAAGTTTCCGACTTAATCACTAAAAAGTGACAAGCAACCACCTAAGCCACTTATTTAGACCATCAGGGAAAAGGCAGAAATATTCTCAAATACACTATATTGTAATTAATTCCCATGCAAGTTGCTCGGGAGTAATCACATTACTATGATTTTTTTCACATTACTATTTAAACAGCGTGAGGACTCTCCACTCTCTAGTGGCGCCATGCGCAGGCAGTAGGTAGGCACTAAGACGCCACTCACTGCAGGAGTGAGAGTTAATACAGCGGGCATAATACACACTCCTAAGCACTCTTGTAAAAGTCTGGAGAGAGCGCACCTATTGGTCGTTGACTAAAAATTTACGACTCAGACGTCAGAGTTTTATGACCACCTTACACTAAACGGTTGGGATCACCAGAGCGCGCAACAACTCTAGTAAAAACAAAGTTGTATAAAATATTACATTATTTAAAATAGCATAGCATAAACACACCCTTGACAGAGAAGTCCCCTCATGCATATCCATGCATGCACATCTGGATCCAGACATAATTTGGCATTTTTTCATTGCAACACTAGTGAAATCGAGTATGTGATAATAAAAATATAATGAAATGTCAGTCCATCGACTAATAGATTAACTGCCCAATTGATTAATTCATAGATTTTTTTTTGTCTTCAGGGGTTCAGAATTAATTTGTTGTTGATAAAGTGAAACCACATAAAAACAAGCCCCACTCCTTTATAATCAGGCTCAGTCTTGGATTACAGTGCACACATAACATTGGACGTACTGAAGATCGTGTTCGATTTGTGTTAAAGAAAGTGAATTCATGACTGCGGCACAGCCCTGTAGTACAACACCGTGTAACCGGACAAAAGCATTGTTTGGTCACACTCACATATATGGTTCCGAGTTGTGATCTGTCCGAGTCAAATAAGTGGTAGTAGTGCTGCACAAAGCTGGATCCTATCTGCTCCCACAGAGGCTGGTCCACCATCCTGAATCACCCTGCAACACACACTGGGAAGATGGAGGGACAGAAGGGGAGGCATTTAAGAAATGTTCTCTAAACCATTTACAACACAAATATAATTACATTACAATACAGTATAACCTTCAAGGCAGAGTGTAATTGTATTCACTTACTATGAATACTGAGATAAAGGCCATATCTATATCCAGTGTATACCCTCACGCTTTACAAACCAAAAGGAGAAGACCCAACAAAATATTGCTAAATTATCTGGGTCACATGTATTTATTTCTGCTTGGAACAAAACTGAATTCACTTTGCTGACTTTCTGTAAAACTTCCTCGATACTGAGAACACGGCCAAACTCAAAGTGCACAAAAACGTATAGAGTACAGGCACACACACAAAAAGAAGAAAAAGCCTTA
The DNA here is from genome assembly GCA_023566465.1 of Cottus gobio. Taxonomy (NCBI): domain Eukaryota; kingdom Metazoa; phylum Chordata; class Actinopteri; order Perciformes; family Cottidae; genus Cottus; species Cottus gobio. Next base: position 6,819,312 of record CM042223.1, on the reverse strand, counting down.
AAAGTACTTTAACCAGCACAGTTGTACTAAACACCCCAAACTGCTGGTCTCTCCGCTTCGATGACACTGACAGCACAAGTCATGTGCTTCAACATAACTATACAGTTTTCCCTGGGACAATCCGAGAGCTGTGAAAATCCGCGATGAAGTCGAAACAACCTCCCGTAACATTAAACACAGACCTAAACCGTCCCCGTTCCGCTGGACAACAGTTGAAGCCAGTGGAGGAGAACGTACGCTTATTTAGTAACGTTTCCAAGCGGGAACGCTCTTCTAACCGTGAGGCTAGTTGCGATGAGCTAACTAGCTTCATGTTGCTACTAGCATGTGAGCGGTCTTGTTTGCTAACGTTAGCCTGTGTTGCCAAAGGCAGTTCACGAACCCAGCATCCCTCCCTGCCTGCTAGTGTTACACGGCAGATACGTGATATGTCCGGGCGTTAGCTAACTGACTGGCTGGCGTTCGCCATTTCACCGGTTGCTAAAAATACCCGGTCTCCGCCAAGTGTTGACGCTTCCTCCAGGCCCGCGCGCACAGCTCCCCTACATAGGCGTGCCCAACGTTAGCCCTAAACCGGGTTGAAACAGCCAATTGAACTACTTATAATACCTTACACGTATTCAAATGTTAGACGAAACTATCACTTTTTGCTTTTCGAAAATGTTTCAATTCACTATTCCCCGAGACGGCTTCTTAAAAACAATTTAAATAAACTTACCTCTAACCAACACCGAGGCCTGCTTCACGATGGCACAGTGAAGTGTCCGCTTCGCTACGAAGTCACGCATTCAAAAGCCGTACCAGGCCAGGTGGCTTGTGGGGATTGTAGTCATCCCATTTTCGACATTTGATTTGTTTCTAAGTTTCACAATTGTATTTAGTTATGGTCATGCTAATAAAGCTATTTGCATTTAGTATATAAATACATAAAAAGGTAGCTTTGTGTTTTGTCTGATGTAAAGCATAACAGAAAACAGTTAGTTTAATTTGATTATCTTTTTGTCCGAGTCACATTGCATACATTTATAGAGTATATTAATATATAAATAGTGTGTGTTTAGGGTACTGTGTGGTCCATAAGCAGATTCATGCTAAAACATTGAGATTCAAATTATATATGTTACATGCTATTACTATCTAATATACATGCAGTTATCTATTTTAAGAAAGCTGTTTTCCTGTTCATGAAACTGATGAGGGCATGGTTTAAGCTCTCTGCCCTAAGCTTGAGCTACTCCTCAGCCCAAAGGAGTCCTATATCTGTCCTTGTACTTCCCCAGTAACTCTTGAACCTCATTCATACATGGGTACATTGTTTGAATGTGCATGTGTGGGCATGTGGTTCATGTCAATGGGGTCCCGGTTGACATGACTCTCTAAAACTGTGCGTTTCTTTGTCCCCGTCTGTCCAGTGAGCGCTGCAGCAGCGAGGTCATCAGAACGTGTAGTTGTAGTGACTTTTGTTGTGCAAAGTTTGAGCTACTGCATTCTGTGCAATACAGAAGTAGTGCGGGAGATTACAACAATGTGAGCCATGCTTGTGTTTCACAGCAGATTTACGTAGAGAGGATGAATCTGATGACAGGGAAGATGTGTGTTTTAAACTCCTGGCTTCTGGGATGGGCTTAGTCTTTTGTTGGTGCTTTTTGCTGACAATGACAAAGCAGATCCAAAAGCTCTGGATGGGATGGCCAGCTTGATGCAGGTTAAGTGTGACTGTTCAGACATATGAAATCGCTCAAAACTCCCTGTTGATACTTTAAAAAGAGCAGGGTAAATACAGCTTTAACCTCTACGAACCATGGGAATGGAACAGATTTAGAACAGACATTGGCCCAATTCCATTGGGCCTCCTAAGGCCTTGAACTCTGAAGCAGGGACTTCACTTGACATCACCTGGTCAATGATTGCATGTGAGAGGCAGTAAGGGACGGAAATTATGTACATACAAATGGGACAGCACTTTGCTGCGACATATCACCCTGACAACGCCATAAGATGTGATGTTCAATTGTGGGTATTTATTTGATATTTCTTACACCTTAATTTGAACGTATTACAGACTCTTGTTTTCCCAATCAATTCAACGTAGCAAGATGGTCATATCATTTTTATCTGTCTCATTGTGACCCTCATGGCGATCTAACTTCTTGATAACCTAAACTGACTTATGGCATGTCGCAGACTCACCGAGGTGAGGTTTTGCAGTAACTATTAAATTGACTTGTGGAGTAGTAACGTTAGGAAGTGTAGAAAGTGTAAACAAGTAAAATTCCCTGGTCTCCCCATTGTTCACATGTCAAAGTGTCCTTGAGCAAGACACTGACCCCCTAGTGGCTCCCTGGTGCTAAGGATGGGTTAAATGCAGAAGACCTATTCATGTATGTATCTAAAAAGTATGTAATATGACAAACAAAATAAAGTTTAATGCTTCATCCACACACGCACACTTGTCAAAGTGTAGGAAAGCCCATTGCTATGGGCAGGTGACTGACAACGTTGTTTAAAGCATGGTGGAATTTACAAGCTAACTCATTCCGCCAGGGCTAGTTAGGTAGCTTGCTAATTCCGGCATGCTTTATTGCTACACTGGTTACAGAAAATGAACCAAACAGTGGGCTGCTGGCCATGCGGCAGCGACTTCCTCTTCATGTCCAGACGACGCTGATGGTGATTAAGAGAGTAAACGGAAAGCAAAGCCAGGAGGAGAAATCAGCCATCTGTCTCTGTAAACCAGAAGACAATGAGAAACCTGGAGCTGAGGTAGATGCCGTTGAGAGATCTGCTTAGACAATGTTCCAGCTTGACAATAAAAATATATTTAGATCCCATAAGACCACACATTTTGAGAAAGTGGTGAGCCAACTGGCAGAAATCTGCGAGGTGCAGGCGAACGAGTAGAACTCCATGCCTTCCTCTCCCTTTCTGCTGGGCACCATGACCACTGATAATATACAGGCAAGAGGACGACAGTAAGAATACAAACATGCACATTCTGGAAAAATGGGAGAAAAAAACAGGGCGTCTGGCGGTTGTGGTGGCCGTGATGGAGTGGAAGCGAGGCAAGGAGGACTGGTTCCTCTTTGGCAAGTCATCTAGTTATGCTTATGTTGTTCCATTTGTTTCATGTCATTTAGTCAGTCGTGTTAAATGTTTCCTGTTTTATTTTGTTACTCACCTCTCCTATCATTTCACTTCCTGCCTGTATGCTTTTCCCGACAATTTTTTGGGTTTGTCAGCCACTCCCTGATAACAGTCACCTGTCTCAGGTTATCAGCCGCCTTTCCTCGTGTATTCATGCTGCGTTCCAGACATCTCGGAAGTCAGTGGAGGCCTGAGAATCTAGCAGATCTAACAGCAGCTAGTTGTTCATTTTTCCTGTGATGATCATCAGCGTAAACAGAGGAGTGGAGACACAAAATGAGTACTTCTACAAAGACAGTATTTAAATTAAAATATGTATTAGAGTAACTGATTTACTTTAATTCTGGTGGGTTGCAGTTTGAGAGCAGATAGCAGTGCAGATGGTGCATCTGCATAAAGAACATGTGGAAACAGGCTGGCCTTAAAAGCCCCTGAAGTACGTGGTCTGGAGAAAGCGATTAATGAATGTGTTTATCTGGCCACCCCAGATAAACTCTTTTCGGACACGAGGGCGTTTGATGTTCCGACAAAGTATAAAACAGAAAAAGTGATTATTTCCATGGTGGATGGCGGAAATGGCAACTGTTTTTACGGGGTTAAGCCACGGACATAAGCCACGTCCCATTTCCGGTGCAAATGAAGCGAATGACGCGAATAAACAACATATAGTTGAGCGAGAAAGCGTTGCACAGATTCGCTTTGCTTTTGGTGTGAACGTATAGCATAAGTCTAACCACGACCGCTTCCAACCAATCCCTGACTTTTACCCTACTGTACACAGAGTCTTCACCCTAAAATGTAATAATTTCCGTACATGTTGTCTCCATAAGAAAGGCGAGTCCTCACAATGTAACTGTGTCAACTGATTTATGTCCCCACAAGTCATGAAAACACAGCCCAGGCACCCACCAACATACACACTTAGTCTGGGATTAAATGTCTTGCTACCAGTAACAAAAAATAAAAAAGACAGAAATTGATAAAAAATATATTGGAAATACACATGTATTTCAAAGTTGTCATGCATAGCTTATGCGTGCAAGAAACATACAAATAAAAAGCCATTTGACTGACCATTATAAATTCAAAGTTATTTTTTTATTTTTTTGAAAAGTTGCATTTGGCAACCCACTCTACCAGGCACCCATGGTTATAACAGCGTCACTGGGTCAGTCAAATCACATTAACTCAACCAAATCCACATTGTGAGGCTTCTATTGCAGCTCCTACTACAACAGAGGTGAATGGCACTGTTTTATGTTGAATCATTGCATGATTACTGTACATACATTTGCAGTTGTCTAAATAACAGGAATGGTTAAAAGAAAAGAAAAAAGTGATGTAGGGACAATTTGAGATTCATGAATTAAGGTTCCATACACCATGGTTCTCTGACATGACCGTAGGTCAGCAAGTTGTCCGACCTCCTTAATGAACCATCGATCAGGGATTTGATGGAGCATTGTTCTCTGATTCTTCCAGGACTGGAGTTAAGGCTCCCGCACCGGATTCTGCTAGCTGTTGGAGCATTAAAGTCAAGAGATAAAAAATCTTATGAAATGAGCAGAAAACTATTCAAACTAAATAAAATTTATTTCATTCAGAAAGTATTCTGACCGCTTCATTTTTTGCACATTTTGATATGTCGCACTGGACTCCAAATAAGAAGCATCCCAAAGTTGATCAAGAGAAATGGGAGGCACCTGAGCTAATTCAAAAAAATGAAAGCGCCATCATTTTTTTCTTTTTAATCGGCATGAGAAGACGGTGAAACTTCTGCTGGTACGTACCAGGCTCAGGAGTCTCTGAGAGGAGATGGTGTCATCGCTTTGAGCCGAGTCCACAAGTTCATCTATTTCCTGATCTGACTTCAGAGGGAACTCTGTTCTCGGGGCCGTCCTATTCAACAAACATGCATGAACACAAAAGACTGCCAAAGAATATATTTGTGACATTTCTTTTTCTTCTGAATTGAGGGTCTCGTGATAGAGGGTGTCATTTGTTGTTGTTAATCTATATGAATAATTCTGTTGTGACTGCAATGGTGTGCTTGCTTCTGTTTGCATATATATTTTCATCACCTCAACTCCTGAACGGGGAGTGTGCCGCTCTGAGGGGCATCTGAATTGATCAGGTCTTTGAGGTGGTCGGACTGAATCTGGCTTTGCACCTGAAACAAACTCTCCTCCACCTGAAAAACAACAAACAGCTGTAATAAGACAACATTTGGGGGGAAATGCTTATTTGCTTTTATGCCAAGAGTTATCAGAGAAGGTCCATTCTACTTTGGTGTCTGTTGGTTCAATAGGAAGCTGGAGCCTGGAAATAGCTAGCTTATCTTAGCTTAGCATAACTTATGAAACAGGGGTAACAGCAGGTCTGACTGTCCAAAGGTAATACATAAATAAATAAAATAATCCACCAACCAGCGTTTCATGTTATATTTTGTTTGTTTTTATTTGTTCAAATAACTAATTGTAGACCGGATTTAGTGAACTGTTAGTAGGCGGGTCTTTGTTTACCTTTGGACAGAGCCAGGGTATAGAGTTCCCTGTTCCCAACCTTTATGCTAAGCTAAGGTAATCTAAGCTAGCTGTGTCCCCTTACATTTAGGGTAAAATGGTATTTTTTTTTTTTTTTTTACAGATTTACCTTCAGATGGGAAGATACAACTCTATACCTGTTGATCACAACATATCGCTTTTGAACATCGGGTGTTATAAAGTACCTGCACAGGGACGGGGTCATGTGCCTCAATCTGCATGCTGCTTCCTTTGTGGAGGTCCAGCAGGGTGTCATACTCACTCTTCAACTGGAAAAAGTCACCCTGCAGCGTCTTCAACTGGACACAAACATTTAAAAATGTCAACATCATGCATTCTGTGTGTGTGTGTGTGTGTGTAGCACATGTGTCCTTATGTGGCCACCTGCAGGAGGTCCTGTTTGTGTGTTTGTTCCAGGCTGTCCCAGTTGCGTCTGGGCACGACATCCCAGTACTCCGCCTTCATCCTGTTGAGCTCTTCCTGGGCTTTAGTCAGGTCTTTCCGACACACCTTCAAAGCCAGCTGCAGCTCCACAGGGTCCTTAGCCCCTTCTTTCAATATGGAAACACATTCCAAACCATCATTTGAGATATTAAAAATGTACTGTATAGTTTAGGTATTTAGTTGAGTTTCTTATTTATAAAAAAATTATTGTTTTATATAATGTTTGGGGCAATATGCCTTTGCAAAGTGCTTTGCTTGCCGAGAGTTGGATGACAAGATTGATCCCACGTTAATGTTGGGACAAATCTGTAAAAATGAAGATCAGGCACCCTATTTAACAGTCCAGCTCTAAACTACTGGTACTACCACGCCTCGTCAGTTTGTTTCACCTCATTTTTGTGTGGATAAAACATAATCAATACAAAGTGACGTCTTCAAATGTCTTGTTTTGTCCAACCAACAATCTAAAACCCAAACTTTACAGTCACAGAAGACAAATGGAAACAGCGAATATTCACATTTGAAAAGCCTCATTGATGAACAAAATTATGACTAAAAATTATGAATTGAATTTAAAAAAATAGTTTCCTGATTCATTTTTAGTTGATTGATGAACTGAGTAATGTGAGAATGGCTTCAGCTCTACCTGTGTTTTCATCCGTGGGATGCTCCCCCTTCACAGAGCCTCTTGTGAGATCATTGAGCTGCCAGATCAGCAGCTGGCGGGCATCACGCTCCTCCCGGTACTGCAGATACTGGTTGGACAGTTCAGACTGCAGACGGTCCACCTGGAAAGGAATAGTAGATGGTGGCCCCACTATCTGAACAACATCCCAAACTAAACTTGAATATAGCCTGTATTTCATATACCACTGCCTGTGTGGCCTTTTCTTTCTCCCTCATGGCCTCTATGTCCCTGTGCAGTTGCTGCTTCTCCCTTTTCAAGGCTCCGATCTCGGCCTGCTCCTCTGCCCAGCGAGCTTGAATTCTTCTGTCACATTCCTCTGTCGCCAGTCTCAGGTGGGATCGTAGTGGTTCCAGCTCTCGGATTTTATCCTGCTGATACGCTGCACAGATGATAAACGCTTTGAAACAATCGCCTGTGAAACTACTGTGCTGAAACAATAACTTGGGTGAATTAAAGGTAAATTACTGAGCAATCTGGAGACATCACCTGAACTTATGAGAAGTTGAGATGGGCACCTACCATTAAGGTAAACATTTTACAGGCTATATGACTAATGGGTACACCCGAGAAAAAGATTGCTTAGTCAACAATAAAAACTAAGTTATCAAATTTCAATTGAATTAATTGTAAAGTTAAGACTTCAGCTTTGAAGAGTCTTATGATTGTGAGATTGGCATTTTGCAATATATTCAATGACTCATGAACTACTACACTATAAATAGAAAATGTGTCCCATAGTTGTCTGTCTCAAAAACATTTTTCTATCATTTAGATAACTAATTAAAAGATTGTGCAACTTTGAGTAATGTTATCACTGTGCCTCTGATAGATTTCTGGTTTTATGTTTATTTCAAGGGTCATCATTTTAAAATACTTTAGTTTTTTTTCTGGCTGAATTTCTTAAATGTAACTCATATGGCACTTTCGTGGCTGCCTGGTAGTAACATCACCTAATCGGATCTAATTCTTCTTAAGAAATGAAAATGACCCAGCAGGCTTACTTGTACAGGTACTGACCTAAAGTGTTTTCATATTCCTTTTTGATGACGGAAAGAAGCGGTTGGTAGGTTCTGAACTCTTTGATGAAACAACCAAAGACATCACGGTAGACCTGTGGCCAGATTAAGATATATGAGTACCCCAAAGTGTGCTTGGTAATTCCTCTGGTTTTATTGTGTAAAAAAAAAAAAAAAAATCACAACACCTGTAGTTTCAGTTCCTGAAATGTTGGCTCTTGTGAACTGATAGTACGTAGCTCCTTTTTCACGTAGCTCTCCAGGTGCATCAGGAGTTGAGGCTTTCTCCCTTGGCCTGAATAAATGTAACTGCTACCTGTCCAGCAGAACTACAGAGCCACACACACACACACACACACACACACACATTCAGCTTTGATAGTGACCCTTTCATCTTTGCAGCGAGCATATATAATAGGTTACTTGATCTATTAATCATTCATTAATCTAAAGTGGACTCTTCATGAGTGACATTCTGCCAGGTTTTATAAGCCTGTTGCTACCTGGTTTTCTTACCTTTGTCACTGCAGGTTGGACACACACAGAACCGTCACTTTCTCCTTTTTGTGCTTCTACTGATGTCTGGACAGTGTCATTTTGTAGTCTATGGTCATATGTAAGTCAAAATAAAGAAAATGTCGAAGATACATTGATACATTGCATATTGTAGTTTAGAAAAACGTTCACAAGGAATCAAGTTTATAAAGGTTTGTTGTTGTCATTACACAACAGGGTTGCACAGCGATATTTAAATTGTAGTCTCACTTCCCACATAGGAAAGAAAACTAATAACAAAACAAACAAGTTATATATTTTAATTACTTGCCTTTGTTTTTGTGACGGTGTTAAAGGTGGAAATTTGACATCTTTATGTGGCGACATCTCTAGCGACTTTACGGCGGCTCAATAATAACAGAGCAACCTCTTGTCCTAATTATATATTATAGTTATATTGCTGAATTTGGCTCGTTTAGCTCGAGGTTGGCTTTAGCCTCACTGATCACAGCATTGTACCTGGGTCTCCATAGGAACGAGAACGGACAAGACCCACATAGTAGACCGCGGCGCGCCTAATTAGTTTTCAAATTGTTTAAGATGAAAGGTTTCCTCCTAAATAGAGAGCACGGAGACGCTGTCTAACCACGGGAAACGGCAACTTTTTTTGTTAACAAGTCTGTACAAGTCATCAACTCTGACTTTTTCCAATTACAAAAAAAGTATGAATAAATACAAGTAAAAAAAAAGATTAACCTACTTTATAAATATCCCATATAAACTGAACTTTCCAAAATGCCGTATTATAATAGGCCTAATAACATAGAGATAAGAAACACATCTCGTGCAGGAATCCCGTCAATAAAAACTCATTAGGCATATTTAGAGAAAATAATACACTTTTTCTGTTGTTCTATAAATAATATGAATTCCGTCAATGGATTTTCATGCATAACAAAGACGTGTGTGTGTTCCACATTATCGCGTGCCACGTATGGATAAAACGAGGGATCAAGTTGAAATTATATAACGGTAATGTTCTAAAAAATGTTCTATTAATTTAAGAGCTGAAAAACTGCATTTCCCAGCTACCTTTCTCAGGGAAAGCCTTTCACCAGGATGACCGCGGCGGAGCCGTGTAGTCATTTCGAGAGACGGCGCGTTAAAGCGAACGTGCAGCAAAACTACAGTACCCAGGCGGCACCGGTCCAGCCTACAGTGCATTCTGCTGCTTATCCGGGGATGTCACACCGCTGCTATTTTCTCCCCTCAGTCCCTCTCACTCTCAGCCTACAGCTCAAGCGGACTGACACGGGGCTTTGGATAGAAACAAACGAACAATAAGGCACAAAACAAGGGCCAAAATGGCAGAGCTCGGAGTGGGAAGCCTGCCGTTGGGAGATCCTGCTTTTAATTACCAGGAACACGAGCTGAACGAGCGGCTGAAGCGGCTCTACCCGGCTGTGAACGAGGAAGAGACCCCTTTACCCCGATCCTGGAGCCCCAAGGATAAATACAGCTACATTGGACTGTCACAGAACAACCTGCGGGTCCATTACAAAGGTTAGAGAGCTAGCTCAGCCCCGATGGTCTGGGCCAGTCACAACAGCTAAGAGGGTCTCAGCTCAAATCTGTCACTCTGCTGTAGCGGAGGGGGGTCTCTCTCTCTCTCCCTCTCTCTCTCTCACTCACTCAGTATGCGATTATGTTGATTGTGTGTGTGTGCGCACTCCTGGTAAATCTAGTCTGAGCTGCCTCTCCTGTAACCTTGCTTTGTTTCACAAATGAGCAGAGGAATGCCCCCAAACGGTCGTCAGTGAACTCGCTCACCCTGACAGTTTGTCTTGTTACCACCACGCTGAAATCCACCTTCAACAACACGCACTCTCGTTTTGTTTATTTACCGTTCGTGACGTTTTTTGTCTGCAGTAAACTGTGCCTCTGACGTTCTCCATAGTTTGTACTGGGAGGGGGAGGTGGGGGGCACTGGCAGCAGCGAACGACGCATCGAGCTCAGCGAACTAGTGGCATTTATCAAACAGGAGCTAGCTCCCAGCGGCTAGCCGTGTGGCTCACCAGCTAGCGGGAGCTAGCGTCGCTATTCCTGGTGACTAATGTTGTATTTAGTTACCTAAAAACAGTGGGGCACGCGGGCGACAACATGGACACGAGCCAAACTTGTTGTTAACGTGTTACAATGTAGCTAGTGCTTTGGGGCCAGTGCTGCAATTGTTTAGCTTTTTGACAGCAGCAACCACCAAAAATAGAATAATAAAAAAAGGCTTTGTTGTGTTTATCGCGTGATTTCGGTGACTGCGTTTCTAGAAGTATTTTCCAGAATTGGTAAACGTCCCCCCGGCCCCTCGGCCTGGAAGCAACTGGTCCAACTCCATTCAGGACTGTCTGTCTGCCCTGAGCTCAACAACAGTCTCATGTCCAACCTCCAGCAGGCAGCCAGCTCGTTTTCAACAGCTGCTGTGAGGGAGGAGGCCTCTGCGCACTGCATTAGGCCAAAAGTACCGATCTTGTAATGCATCGCTTGGTATCGGCTAGTTTCTTTTTTATTTTCTATTTTTAGCATTCCCACAACAACAGCAACTTTAACGTTAGTCGTCAGATCAATCAATCATTAATCCGGATGTCTAAAAGCCGTCTGTGTGGCCTGCCAGGCCTATCAGCTGGATTGTATATAAATATATATCTAGCGTCCAAATCAAAACAAGGTGACTTCATGCGAAGTCCTGTCACAGTCTTGCTCCTGCTCTGTTATTTTTCGTCAGGCGACACGTCAGGGCAGCCCCTAACTAGCTAGCCCTGCAGCTCAGGCTAATAAAAATCCCCACAGAGGCATCGCGAGGCCACTCTGGGCCCTGTTGGCTGTTTACATCAGTGGAACATGCAGGGGTGAGAGGATGCAGGCAGGCTGTGTAACCCATTTTGGAACGGATATTTGGCACAGACGTATATGACATCCTGCTGTTTGGGAAAAGCAGGGAAGGCCTTCTTACATTTTTTTATTTGTTAAAATCAAGACTTAGTCGATTGCCAGATATAACCCACAGATGATTTGATGCATAATGGATCAGATCCCTGCTGTTAATATGAACAGTGGTCAAATTTAATATAAGCTGTACATCAGTGGAGTGAATTTCGGATGCTGCTTTATTGATTTGTGTTGAAGATGTGACAAAAAGAGCTATTACTGTGTTCTTTTATTTTCATCTAGCCTTCCATTATAATCAATACTATTGAGATTGTGGCATTCTGTCTTCAATTACCCATGCACTTGTCACGAGGAATGAGCTTGTGTATGTCTCCAGATAAGACGTGTCATGTCATGTTGAGGTCATTTATGTAGGTCATTGAGTCTTTATGTCTACGAGAAATGCCCAGATTATGTAGCACTGCACAATCGTTCAGGGATGATGTATTAATAGGCCTCTTTTCTGGAGTGTGCGGGATAATTTCTCTCCTGGTAGTTTTAGCTCCAGCTCTGTTCCCTCACCCTTGTGGTTTGAATGCTATTTTGACCAGTGTGCCAATTTTCTCTGTTCAAGGCCACACAGTGTCTACGTAGTCCTGATGTGCACATACAGATTAATTTACCCTGTCTCAATAGATAGGTACATAAAAAAAGACTGCAACACATAAACAAATATATTGACTTTGTGGCTATGCAGACACCAATGAGTGATTTTCTTTTTTGTTAACAATTATTTACAAAAACTGAAGCACTCTGGCCCATGAAGGATTTCTCTGCTTTCTTCTGATGTAGAGATGATTACACTGTTATTTAAATGTATTTATAGGCCTTACGGATTAATGAATGGAAAGACAGATACAGTTGCTTGACAGGTCAAGCTACATACCTAAAGGGAGCTAAACATTGTTGCCCTGCTGGGTGTGTAAATAAGAAACAACTTTTATGGTTGATGATATGCAAACGTTTTGATTACAACTTGTTGCACTGCCCTCAAGTGGCCCACACAAACCAAATTAATACAGCTTAAGCTTCTGCACTTGTGACAGCGCTTCACTCCAAATCTGTCGGGGATAATTCACCTTCTTACGACATGAACCATGAGATGCTGACCCTCATCCAAATCGCTCAGATGTGAAACCTCCCCAAGTGATGTAGGTCACAACCTGACACAGCTACAACAACTGACAACTACATCTTCTAAAAAACAAATCTGACATGCAATCCAGAGGTCAACAAAAGTGGTTGGACCTCCTCCAATCCTTGGCTGTGCCTTTTTAAATTCTATTCTATTCTAATAAATAAAAATCACAAACTGAATGACCAAGCACAATCGAGTCATCTATTGAGAAAGTGCTTGAAAAAGGTGTCAAGAGTGAAGACAAAGCTTTTGGTTCAGTTATACAAGAACCTAATTGCTCATAGGAGCAGCCCCAGTGGCCCACAATCCCAGAGCTGTCCCCTCAGGACACCTTGGACTGGTTCAAGTTCGATAAGCACACTTCTACTTTAACACGAGAGAGTCAAAAATAAAAGTACTGCAGATACAAAACAATGTTCCAGCACTGCTAGAAGTTAGAAAGCGTAGGCGTGTGCTCATTTACGTTGTGGCTAACGTGAGTTTTTTTTTTTCCGTGGCTGCATTGCATTTTCATCAAGCGAGTACTGCAGGTGGAGTAAAATAATAATGGAACAGGGCCGGGGCCGCTGTATTTAGTAACTTAAGGTCAAGGAAGGATCCTTAAACAGCTAAATTTCAAGAATTCATCGAATAAGTTTTACTTTGTTTTTAAAGAGCTCACTCCCACAGGTGTGTTCAGTAGTGCTGCAACGAATCAGTCACAGATTGGATCTGCACAAAAGAAAATAGGGAGCAAATATAACTTTTACAGATCCCTGATCTTGTGTTTTGTCCACCCATACAAATTGCTGATCATTGATGATACAGATCCCGTTGTTGTTTGATTAAACAGCTGGTCTACAAGGTTCCAGATGTCTCCTTCAAACAACTGGATTTATTCATGTTTCTCACCAACACAATTCTTATGTGAACACATCACGATAATGTAATAAGTTACCTTTGCCCAATACTCATTTTCACTGAACAGAGCCTGAATGCATCAGAATGTAACGCTCTCCTGTCAGTTTAAACCTGGACCGGTTGTTCACAATGTAACATCATCAGAAATCGGCGACTAGAAAAGCATGAATTCCGATGTCCCGATCGCATATTTTACTGAATATTGGCGGATAAAGACTTTGATTAAAAAAAACTTTGATATTTCACACTGTGATGATTAACATTAAACTGTGTAATTAATCTGCGGTTAACATGTGTGCAAAACTATGAGGGGGGGGAGGGGGAGGATTGACCGTGGTCCTTTTGTTACACCACAAGTGTTTGGTCTAAGTTTGGCAGATCTTTGACAGAGATCCTGTGAGGTAGCTAAACTCTGCGTACTACTATTACGGAGGGCATTTGTGGTTCAGGAGCGGGTTGTATTATCTTCTTCATAGTGGATGGTTCAATCCCCGCCTCGGTCCTCTCCACATATAACAGTGTCCTTGAACAAGACCATGAATCCCGATTGCTGCCCGTCAGGAGGCCACCACCTTGAACCGTACCAACCATTAATGTGCACTAAGCACTGTGGGTAAAATCACTCGGTACCGCTCATTTTCAGTTGGCAGAAGGTAACCGCTAGTACGCTAGTTTTCAAAAAGTAACCAAGGTTAAAACCTAAGCCCAGTGTTGCCAACTCTTGTTCCAATAGAAGTAGCTAGCAGCGCTCCAAAAGTTAATACATCGAGTGAGAATGCCACCTAGACCTTTTATTTATTTATTTATTAACCATCTATACCAACCACATTGACCAGAAAGATGGTATACCATCGAGCTTGCATGTTACCGACGGTTTTATATTGTATGTGGAAGGTGGGTTTCGGTGAGAGCTGTATAGACTCAACCAGCATACTAAAACTCTGCGCGCTGAGCAAATCGGCGTCAAGTATTCATACCTGTTTCACATTACAAGCATTACCCCCCCACACTCCCTACCCCCTTGCTTGTTATCAAGCCTAGAAAGCCGGGATGGGATTACTGGCGTCCCGGTAAGCAATTATGGCCTCACTTTGCTACACGGGGTAAGAACCTTAACCTTCAACCCTTGACTTCCAGTGGAGAGGTTTGATGTCACATAACAGCTGAAAGGTGTGAGTCTCATTTCTCGGAGGACCGTTTATTTCAGTTAAATAGTTAGTATTCTTACGTAAAGGTTACAATTTGGAGTAGCTAATTGTGTTTACGTCTCTAAAACACCCCGAACAGAGTTTCTCCTAATCACCTGACAATGTGAACTTTTCTTCACTACAGGCCACATTATTATATTAATGTTTTTCGGGGGGTGGGATTGTTATTTAAGGGTATGTGTCATTGAAAATAGTAGGCATGTCTCCTGCAGCAGTAGGAGACCTGCTGGCCTACTGGCAATTCACAAGGTGCAGCTAAAAATAGATGCCATGAATGTGGCTGCGACCATCGGACTAGACACACACACACACACACACACACACACACACACACACACACACACACACACACACAGCAAGAGCCTCAAGGTGTCTGCTGACAGCCAGCTGCTTCGTTTAAGGTTACAGTATCTACATTTCACACACACACAGAGCTCACAATGACTTTATCAGAAGAGGCGGAGTCAGTCTGGTGGGATTGCATGTAACGAAAGAGATGCACATGTTTACTGTATAGCCTAGATCACAGTTACACAACACGCTGCTGATCACAGTTCTCTCTCTCTCTCTCTCTCTCTCTCTCTCTCTCTCTCGCTCTCTCTTTCTCTCTCTCTCTCTCTCTCTCTCTCTTGACCCGAGGGTTTGCATAAGCAGCCATCTGAATATAGAATGACATACAGTAATGACTGTTTGTGATTGGATCTAATTGGTCCAGAGACAATACAGTACCCGCTGCGCGCATCTTTACCACTGATTGTATGTAAAGTAATTTATCTGTACGCGACTGATGTAAAAGTTATCTTAGTGAGAGTCTTAGGAGGGGAGGGGTCTTAGGAGTCCTACCCGAGCTTGTTCTGTGCATGAGTCATCACTCGATGTCATTGCAGGTCTCAGTGCATCAAATCAAATGGTTAGGCACGACTGTGTCTGATCTTTGGATTGATGTGACGTCCAAGAAAACAAAGTAATGACAAAGATGAGCTCAGGGCTGGAAAAATAGAAGCTCCTGATGGATCACATGTAGCTGCTCTAGAACATGACGAGCAAAATCGGTGGCATACCAAAGGCAATACCAGAGTTGTGCTTTTAGTCCAGTTAGGTTCACTGTTCACGGCATGCAAACATTTTTAAGTATATACAAAAAAATGAAACTATAAGGATAACCTTTTTTTTTTTTTCTTCCGTAAAATAAGCAGATATTCCAGCATTTGCGAAATTCTCCACAAAATTCTCCACCGCTACATGTGAGGAAGACCGTGTAAAGCTGCTGGTAGATTTGCTAGACACAAAGATGCTAAACACCCCGTTGATAAAAGTCGGTCATATCATGAGACAACAAAGGCACTTTTTTTTGAGTGCACAGGAATGTTCTTTTACGAGCTTTCCCTCCGCTGGTTTTAGAACTAAACTCTGCCAACAAGCAAACATGTTTGGTGAAACTCTTACAAAAAGCAGCAATCAAACACAGTCCCAATGTTCATTCGAAAGCTCCATTTTGCAAGTGAAAGAGAACTGTCAACAGCAGACTGATGCCACTTTGTCAACGGTTGCTTTTGTTCTTTCCAGATGAAGAACTCGATGCCAACCCAAACCTTCGTTATGCTCTTCGTAGGAGAGTTGACTTCTGGCATGCAGCGATGTTACCATGTTGTTCACGTGCACCCTGTAATTCTCCTCTTGCAGGCCATGGCAAGAACCACAAGGACGCTGCCTCGGTGCGAGCCACACACCCAATCCCCGCTGCCTGTGGGATCTACTACTTCGAGGTCAAGATTGTCAGCAAAGGCCGAGACGGGTAAGCAGATACAACTCTTCCGAGTCGGCGGCGCAGGCGTGAGCATCGCACCAGTTCCCGAGATCAAAAAAGGCCGATGGGGTTTGTTCGTTGGATTTTTAGGACTTTTGTAGAACATGAACTCCGTGGCAAGCGAACATTTCGGACACGGACGAGATAATCTTCACAAACGAACACCGCTTGTGTGATCTTTGAAGCGTGAATGCAATCGGCTGAGGTAAAAAGCTCACGCTACGCCATGAACGAACTACGTTGCGGTCACGTGACGACGTGTCACCACCACGAAGCTAAAGGGTGATAATGTTTTGGACTCCCATTTGGCCGCTTGTTAGCAGCCGCGTTTTTGAAGACCCGGGTGTATTTCCTGACGTATTTTATACCCTTGAACCAACACTTTTAAATCTCTTAAGCTTGTGTAAACCACAGATCTTATATTGGGCATCTAACTAAAAACCCATTGGAAAAAGAAAAAAAACTACCACTAACCACTTCCAGGTATGTTAACTTTTTCCGGGTCAATATATTATAGATTGAAACTGATGGGCTCAATAATTACTTCATCAGACTTTAAGTCTCATTCTGCATTGGCTGCTTTCTGAGCCTTTTGCCAACAGGAGCCACTCTCATGAGACGTGCTGCCAAAGTGGACTTCCCCGTTGTTTGATATGAACATAAATTGTGCCTTTACAATTTTTTTTTTTTTTTTAAATAATTGCTGTGTATTCGCACACATGGAAGTTATAGCTAGTGGCAACAAACAGTAAAACACTATATTTGAATTGGACTTTAATTGATATCAGTACCGTAGCAATGTGGGATGGTTTGTCAGGCGAACAGAAATTCAGAGCAGGCAGAGGATGAACGCTGAGTACATCATGCCCACGTTAGGTTTGATGCAAATGTTGTCGTAGCATGCCGAGATTTAAATGTTAGCTGAAAGAAAAAATATGAACATGCTAAACATTAGCATGTCATATAGCATTACAGCCGTTTATCCAGGAAGTCTAGTATAGTACATGTGTTTTCAGGCTAGCTGGAGTTCTGTGGTTGTATCTTCCTCCACAATGTGTCAAACACCACTGGATCAGAGTGTTCTGTCTTTGTTTCCCGTGGGTTGTTTTGGTTAGGTCAGTCAACCCCGGGTTACCGTGATGACTCGGGGAATTTGTGAACCCTCACCTTGAGTCTGCATAAAATATATAAACAAAACGGCAATCTGGATGTGACTGTTCTCAGTCCACTGCCAAACACTCTCTCTCGATCCTCTATCAGAGCAGTTTCAGTCTTGTTGCCAACATCAGCTGTCCCGTCCTCCGAAGGGTTCGGTGCCACGGCAGAGGGAGAGATAGCTGCACCAACAGTGGCGGACATGGAAACTCGTCTGCTGGGTCAGCAAAAATTGGGACCTTATGAACCCAAAAGTGGTTCAGCAGCATGCCCTGGGCCGCCAGGTCTGAGGGACGAAACCTGATTGTCGAGGTTCTGTGCAGCCCAGTTTGGCCAAGTTATACCCAGAAACATGAATTATGAATGCACATCAAAAGACAGCAGGGAAGCAATGTTGAATTCTAATCGCGTTTTAGTGGTGATACATTTTATTACTATTATTAGAAGAAAAAAATATATTTGTAGGCAGGTTGTAACGCCTTTTATTAGTGCAATGAACAAAAACATTCACAGTTGGTTTCACAGATTGATCATGCTATTGCTTGTTACCCCTTGATTAAACCAATCCAGGCATTGTTTGCTTCAAGATAGCAGCCAGAATAGGTGACATCATGCCCTGCTCCTGAGGTAACTGAATTAACTGAAAACTGAATTCAAATTCAATTGCACAGAAAGCCGCATTACTACCCCTGAGTTTAAGCATCCGATGGGATTGTTGTTGTGGTTGTTGATCTGTACCAGCGACTCTGCAATTATTTTTGCTGAATGCTTATTCCCGGCTTTCAGAACTCCCTTTTTTTTTATTTACTTGTACTCCTCCTGGGAACCATAACCTCTCCTCCATCCTCCCCTGTAATAGTCTCCGGTTGCATAATATACTGTTAACACTCCCCAGTTCTAGTTGAGCAGCTCAGTGCGAACAGAACAAACCGGTGGTGTAAAAGAACGTGTGTGTGTGTGTGTGTGTGTGTGTGTGTGTGTGTGTGTGTGTGTGTGTGTGTGTGTGTGTGTGTGTGTGTGTGTGTGTGTGTGTGTGTGTGTGTGTGTGTGTGTGTGTGTGTGTGTGTGTGTGTGTGTGTGTGTGTGTGTGTGTGTGTGTGTGTGTGTGTGTGTGTGTGTGTGTGTGTGTGTGTGTGTGTGTGTGTGTGTGTGTGTGTGTGTGTGTGTGTGTGTGTGTGTGTGTGTGTGTGTGTGTGTGTGTGTGTGTGTGTGTGTGTGTCAGACGGCATGGTGTGACTGGACACTTCCACTTGAAGAAACTGGTGAAAGGCTTTGTATGATTTATTTAGTTTGAGTGAAACTATGATTGTAATCTGAGACCAAGCAGAGAGTCGGCGTTCAGACATGTGTAGTCATGCTCGCTGCTTTAGCTCTAATATCAGTGACAGAGGAGGTTGCAATTCTGTGCAGACATTCGTGATCTCCAGGGGATGAAGTCCACTGACTTTGGTCTTTTCCTGACTTTTTGTCTAGCGCCAACAACACCAGTACAGTAAATTATTATATTATAAGAAATCCAACTGTTGGATTGATCCCCCCCTCAGCATGAATTGTAATAACTGTGGTGATCCCTTAACTTTTCATTTAAGGCCATCACTGGTCCAAGATGGAAAAATGTTCAACTGATGTTAGCGTTCAGCTCAAAGTGCAGCCTCTCTGAGGTGATAGCATGATCAAGGTCTCTTTGACTTGTTTTATAATGGCAGACTGAATAATGAATTCGCCCCTAGATAAAAGCTTGTCTGGAGGGATACGGACTTATTCCTGTCACTCTGCGTCACACTTCCTGTCTCACCCTTCGTTCAATTTATTCAACAACTTCCTTAAAAACATCTCCAGTTGACTGATGTGTCACCAGCATCTCTTCCTCCTCTTACATCCCAGATGTCATTGAGGAACAAAACAGGAAACTTGTGAATGAGACCATCCATCCGGATTGGACGAGAAATAAGTCATTGCTGGGATTTGG
The DNA here is from genome assembly GCA_023566465.1 of Cottus gobio. Taxonomy (NCBI): domain Eukaryota; kingdom Metazoa; phylum Chordata; class Actinopteri; order Perciformes; family Cottidae; genus Cottus; species Cottus gobio. The sequence goes on along the minus strand of CM042223.1, from coordinate 6,799,822 downwards.
GCGATGACATCGGCATGTGCCAAAGCGAGCGGAGACCCTGCCAGACGCATTCAAATGACCATATTGATGACCCGTTTAGTTTTTTCTCCCTCGCTCTGCTTTCGTAAAGCTTGCTTACACGGAAAGGAGGCAGCCGGGGCGCTTATCCTCACGTGACGGACTTATGATGTCACGGCCGGCCCCTAAGCTGTCGACGCTCGCTGTCACTTTTGATGCAACGAGCTCACTCTGCCATAACTGGTTCAAGCGTTGGGGATAAGAAATGAGATCAGAGACAGTGTGTTCAAAGTCACTGTTGCCCTGGCGCTGATCTGAATATATATTTCACTGTTAACCAACCTAAGCATTGATACTCATGGGGGCGGGGGGTTACAGATATGTTTAAATGCTGTGCGCATGCTATGTAAAAAGTTTGAACTTTTCTTTCTCTTGTTGTGTGCAGGTACATGGGCATCGGCCTGTCCGCCCAGGGAGTCAACATGAACAGACTGCCTGGTGAGTAACGCGATGCATGGTGTCACCATGACATGACCAGCATGGGGAGAGACGGGTCGTTAGATAGGTATTTGTCAGACAGATCAATGCTGACATTAATTTGAGGATTTTACAATGGGCTCGAAGGGGTAGATGTCAATATTGATTGATGAAAGGATGGTGGAACAACAGGACGCATTCTGTGGTTGGAGCATTCAGCGAGATGGGGCGAGAGACGAACAGAGTGCATGGCGAGTACTTAATCACGGCGCTGTCCGGTCATAACGTCGGCTCGCTGTGGCAGAGCCGGCATTTTCAGACACTTGGCAATCGGAACGTTGCGGTGGCAAGCCGGGAAGGAAAAAAAACGCCACCGCAGCTTTCGTCTTTTGGTTCGGATTTGGTTCTCTGGAGGGGTTGGCCTAAACAACGTGACCCTGACCTTTCCTAATCACTCATTGGCCCACCTTTCCAGCCCTCCGACCCCACTGGCTCGGATTACAATCAAGCGTTGACAGTGCTGAGTGGTGGTTGGTTGGCTTAAGCCTTTACGTCACAGAACCGGGAGGTATTAATCAGCAATGTAAACACTAAAAAAAAAAGCGGTTGGTTGATTATTAGCACACTAGGTTGTGGTTTTCATCTTGGGTGGTGGGGAGAGATGCTGTCGACGGACGGTATCTCTGTGCGTGGAGGCGAGACACAAACGTGAATGAAAGAAATAAGGGAAGCCGCAAGAAATGGATTTTGTGGATAAGCGAAAGTAGTGGCGACTTCCTGTGAGATTTTGGGGATGAAAGCGGGAGGAGACGAGAACCTGCGGCGGCGCTATACTAATTGGATGTGTCTTGTGGATTCAGTCTGACAGCTGCAGAAAGAACATGTTGGGACATGTCAGCGAGCAGTATGGATCAGTGAGGTTGACTTACAGTCTGACCTCAGATACTTCGGCTTATGACAAACACTCACTTTGGATTGATAGATTGCTCACACGGTATTTTACGTAGAAAATACTTTTGTTCCTAAATCACCAAAATATATGAATATAATTTGCATTTGTCTATGTCAAAAACAAGCTGTTAGTGTAGTTTGTTTGTATTATAAGTAACATTTGATGACATTTGATCTCATATGAACAACCATAAAACCAACTGGATTATTAACAGCTGAATTAAGTTAAATTAACAGTTAGCCCAAAACGAGTTTATTATTGAAAGCATCACAGGCTGAGCTGTTTTTAAGCTTTTGTCCCCAGTATGGGTTAAAGGTGCCCTGTGGAGTTTACTTGTAAACAAACCAAAGTCCTGTTTGTATATGTTCAGTGCATTTCCTTCGTCATATAACATTTGCGGAGCCAATTTCTTTTAACGTCTCGAACCGGCTCATGTTTGCTAGCTCACTACAATTTTGGGTGGCTTGAAAAGCTCTATTTAAAATTGTATTATTATTATTATTATTATTATTATTATTATTTGTTGGCGCGTTACAGCGACTGTCCATGGCGGACCAGCTTGTAATTGGGGACAGACATGTGCACCAGGACGCTCCTCTGCGCCTGCATGTAGCACGTGTGAGCCTCAGAGCGCCATCTAGTGGGCCACAGAGGAAGTGACACATTTTAGATTAAATTATAAAGAACATTTTGAGTCATTTAGAGTGGAGACAACACGTTTTATCACTGTTAGCTAGCTAGCTAACGTTCCCTCAGTACGCCAAATAGATTTTTTGTCGATACGAAACATTGATGTATGAATATGGGCTTGAATACATTATTAAATGTGGATTCATATTGGCAAGCAGTAATGGATGAGAGTTAACGAAATGGTCATTGCTGCCGACAGAAGCACACCACATATTTACAGTTTATATTTTCTCATTTCTACTCTTTTACTTTGGCAAGGTGGTCCAAGGTGACAAGTTTTTAATATTCAAAGTTTTTAATAATAAACTCCACGGCGTACCTTTAAGCCCCAAAATACTGGTTCCATAATGCAAGTCAATTGGACCTCATTGGACCCTCTCTGCTTGGTAAACTCCCAAATCTTTCAAACTCCATTACCCAGTGTGTCACCTCGTCTTACCCGAATACATACGTTGAATAAGTTCAATACAAAACATAAGACTAAACCGAATTCTTGATTCTAAAGATAGAATAATTTATAATTAATTACAGTATATAATAGTATACAGAATAATGCTGACCACCACATGGTCATTTGTTGCTGTCAGTTATAAAAAGGATTTGGAAAAACACTGGAGGAAGCCGTATAGTAGCCTAAGGCCCGAATATAGCCTCTCCCAACCAATCTGACCTCAGTCTGACTGACTGACTGACACACACAAAAGGTGGAACAGCGTGGAGGGAGGTGCTCTCCAAACCTGCTCACCTACTAAAATAAGAGAGAGAGAGATCTGTTCATCATTTGTTTTTTATTTATATATATATATAGAAAGAACGCGTGTGTGTGTGTGTGTGTGTGTGTGTGTGTGTGTGTGTGTGTGTGTGTGTGTGTGTGTGTGTGTGTGTGTGTTCTTAACAGTATAACGTTCTCCACTGCTGACCTCTGTGTCTGATCCTGCTGTGGAGGCCTGCCCATTTCATTAGCATGTTGGAGCAGTGAGCCTGGCTTTAGAGGCAATATCTGTGTCAGCAGATTAATCTAATACCACACACACACACACAGAGAAGTACATGCACAGACTGCATGGAGAGACGGCCCAATACACGCTCATGTTCAAAAGAAACACACCACATGACGCGTGACAGAACTGGATGCACACATGACACAGGTTAATACTCTCATCACGGCCTCACAGATGCACACATATACAAGGCTGTGTCTAATATCTCGGCTAGCCACGACCTACTTTCAGTGACCCCGCTTTGCTTTTTTGGCACCGGCGGGTGAGCTGTGATTGCCCCCCACCCACCTCCCTCCCCTCAGCCTGGTCAGTTCAGGAACTACCCGACAAACTGGTCATCCGAACACTGCAAGTGGAGGTCTGATGTTGGTCAGCTGGTTCCTCTCGCTGTGGGGGATTCGTCTGTAGAACTTAGGAGGGCAGACTTATGGCGTGAAACAGCCCCGCATACTCATCTAGCCTTGCTGTCGGTCACAGGGCGCCCAGCTAACATTGACATTTTCCCACAAGTGCAAAATAACCGGGCTGACCCCCTGTCCTGTTCCAGGATGGGACAAGCACTCGTACGGCTACCACGGAGACGACGGCCACTCCTTCTGCTCCTCCGGCACCGGCCAGCCGTACGGCCCGACGTTCACCACGGGGGACGTGATCGGCTGCTGCGTGAACCTCATCAACAACACTTGCTTCTACACCAAAAACGGCATCAGTTTAGGTCGGCGTGGATTTGAATTGATCGTAGTTGTGCACACATTATACACGTGTAATCAGGTGTTCCTAACCAACGGTGTGTCCTCCTTGTCCCTCAGGTGTGGCCTTCACAGACCTCCCTGTAAGTATCATTTCCATGCGCATCACAGAACCCGCCTCTCGATACACCAGCTTAACTCTAGCAGAGCTTTCTTTTCTTGTCTTAGTTTTGTCCGTTTTGTTTTTTTCATGTGAGCCTTATCATACCATAACTGTAGTGATAAAAGATAGATAGATATTATACATGCAGGCTCACGTCTAATTGCAGCTTGTTGGCACTTGGTTTGGAAACTAACCTTATTTTGTCCAATGGCCGCAGTAGCTGGAACATTCCCCTAAAAAAAACAACTCAAAACCCCATACATCCACTTTATCGGTTTAGCCAGCCAAATTGTTTAAAAAAAGAAGAACAAGAACTTAAAATCCCACTTGGCCGCTGGCCACGGTTGCTTTGAGAGCAGATGGTGTTACCGACCCGTCAGCCCTAACCAGCGTTCAAGCGGGTGTTGGTGTCGTTTTCGTACCCTGTTGGTGTTTCTTTTGGTCCGGCTGCGCCCTGTGATCTGAGGATGGTCAAGTAAAAAGTTTGCCCACTGACCGGTTTTCATTACAGGAACTTAACAAGCACTGAACTGAGGCTTTCCATCATTAGAGCTTATGAAGTCGGGCACGGCGCTCTTATTTGCATTTTCTAGTATAATTTAAACACCAGGATGTTTCTAATAATACATGTCATAAAAAAGGCGACAGGGACCAATTGCACAGTTTAGTGGCCTCAAAACAACCTGAATCATCATGTTTTATCTGTAACATCCACCAGCCCAACCTGTACCCCACGGTGGGGCTGCAAACTCCGGGAGAGATCGTAGACGCCAACTTTGGCCAGCAGCCGTTTGTCTTCGACATCGAGGACTACATGAGCGAATGGCGGGCCAAGATCCACGGCATGATCGCCCGCTTCCCCATAGGAGAGAGGCTGGGGGAGTGGCAGGCTGTCCTGCAGAAGTAAGGTTCAGTCGCCACATCTCTGTGTGAACACACACACACACACACGCAGGAGGCAAAGTACACAATTAGTACACATATAGATGAGTAAAACAATAAAAACATGAAAGATTCATATGCTACATGCAGAGTGTAGACCCGTGTGATGACACCTGTCATCTGAGCACACTGTTTTGAGTGATGCTACAGAAACGTAGCTATGTCTGAAAGCTATAAAGATGACGGCATGTAGCGGCCGTTGCTGTCCAAAAACGAATAAAGACGTCACTGTTGCCCTGAATGAGATATTCCCTTATTACCGTGAAGATCGGCACTGTCATTTATTTTGATTAAATCCAACCAACTCGGTCCTGCTGCTGGAACATACTCGCTAGATCCCCAAAATGTAGATTAATCCACCGCTGAAAGTAGTCCCCAACAAACAAATGCACTATTTGTGTGAGTAATGATGAAATATTTGTGAGCTTGGGGCCGAGAGACACAGCATTAACACACTGTTAGTTTTGGTTCTTTTGGGGCATCCGTTGACGACCGGTTAAAAAGGATTTAAGTCTGGTGATATATACATTTCTTCAACCTTTTAAACACTATTTTCTTTTTGTGCTGTCTCCAGTATGGTGTCTAGCTACCTGGTGCATCATGGGTACTGTGCCACAGCAACAGCCTTCGCCAGAGCCACAGAGACGATGATACAAGAGGACCAGTCATCTATAAAGAACAGACAGAGTGAGTGACCAAACCAACCAAACAAACCAAATACTACATTTCCACTCTATCATATATGACACATGGATTTTAAGCGCCCATCATTTTTTTCAACAAACACTTCCCAGAATCAGATACTACGGGTATTGTTTGTCCTCTGATGACCCGTCAAATGTTCGCTGTGTATCAATATGCTGTAAATAGCACCCTGTTTTGTTTTGGTCCAATAGGAATACAGAAGCTGGTGCTGGCTGGACGGGTGGGCGAAGCCATAGAGGCGACTCAGCAGCTCTACCCCAGCCTGTTAGAACACAACCCCAACCTACTATTCATGTTGAAGTAAGTCAGGAGCGTTTTAAGAACTACGATCGAATGCAGGGCAGGGATGCTGTATGGGTGGGGGCGCTCCAAAAATGCCAGTTCAACACCGGCGCGCCTCTCCTTCTAGGTGTCGCCAGTTCGTGGAGATGGTGAACGGCACAGACAGCGAGGTCCGCTGCTTGACCATCCGCTCCCCGAAGTCCCAGGACAGTTACCCAGGCTCGCCCAGCCTCAGCCCCCGCCACGGAGCCAGCAACACACACCTGCACACAGGAGGTACACCGCCTGTAAAACATCCACCAAAAAGAACATTCAGTTTATTCATTTTGTGTTTTTAACATGAGATATGCGTCTGTTTCCCTGCCACCCCACCACACAGGAGCCGACAGCCCGACCTGCAGTAATGGAGTAACCCCGCCCAACAAGTCAAAGAGCCACGGCGGCACTGGTGTCGGCGGCATCAAATACCCCAGCGTGTCCTCCTCCGCCTCCTCTTCCACCTCCTCCTCCCCGTCCTCGGTCAACTACTCCGAGTCCAACTCCTCCGACTCCACCAAGAGCCAGCCGCACAGCGCCAACAGCACCCAGGAAACCAGGTAGGGAAACCTGGACTTGTGGCCCCTGGTGCCGCTAGCCGACGCTCATCAGGTGTGGAATGTCGGGCGCCCAGTGCAGCACACAATTTATGATCGCAAAATAAATCGAGATTTAGGAGGTGGTGCTGAAGTCGCGCTCGGTCGGCTCACACTTGATCATAAAAGGTGCCACGGGACAGTTTAACGTCAAGTCATTATTACGACCGCAATTGTAAGACATTAATATGTAATCGGTGCAGGCAAATATTAACATTGGCACAGAAGAACATTGGCAGCGTCTATGATACTGCACTTCACTTTGTGTGCCACTGGATTATTTATAGAAAGGAAATCTTCTATTTTGATCTCCGGTGTTGAGTGAGGGTATAATATATTCTGTTTTTAAAGGCCCCGAGACCCATTTATCTCAATCAACTCCTAAAAAAGCGACGTGGTCACACTTGTCATGAGCGGCCAACGTCTTTTTTTGTTGATTCACACTTTATGTTGGACAGAAGAGAAACATACTTTCAATCTTTTGTATGTTTGTACATGTAAAAAATTAAAGCTGACTTTGATTTTGACTTTTTGAGAGATGGATTTATAACGAAAGACAAAACGCAATGCGTCCCGATTATCCGTTTCATCTCCATTAACTTGAAAATCATAATAGAAAATGTAATTTGATGAATTGCCCTGCCCTAGTTTTTGAGTACTAAACTCTTAATGAATACACTTAGTTGCTTGTCCATTCGGGAATATTTAAAGCTGTATAAAAATACTTGGTGTACATGTAGCGCCATTTTCATGACAGGAAGCAGCAGGGGAGCAATGCAGTCAAAAGTCCGGTCAAATTCCACGAGTGGTGCTCGTTGCCTCAATGCACTTCTGTTGCAAAGAGGTCACGTCTCCAGGTTTCTGCAATGTAATTGGCAAACAAAGTTGTATTGCACGCTACGGGGACATGGCTAAAAGTACAGGCGGTACAAGTTGTCAAAGTCCTTAACGTTGGCTTTGTCACCTCATCAGGGTTTTCTTCAGTCGAGTTTAGATTTCCAATTGTTTGTCTTATCTGTAAAGGCCTCTTTTTTATTTTTTTTAATGAACCATCATCCTGTGTGTGTGTGTGTGTGTGTGTGTGTGTGTGTGTGTGTGTGTGTGTGTGTGTGTGTGTGTGTGTGTGTGTGTGTGTGTGTGTGTGTGTGTGTGTGTGTGTGTGTGTGTGTGTGTGTGTGTGTGTGTGTGTGTGTGTGTGTGTGTGTGTGTGTGTGTGTGTGTGTGTGTGTGTGTGTGTGTGTGTGTGTGTGTGTGTGTGCAGCGACAGTGAGATGGAGATCGAAGCAGAGCACTATACCAATGGGGTCGTTGAGGGCTCATCGGCGCGGATCATGAATGGCACATACAAACACGAAGAGATCCTTCAGCCCGATGACAACAGCATTGGCAATGGAGTTACAGGTACACACACACACACACACACACACAGATCTACACTCTGCATGTAGCATATGAGAAACATCATGAATCTTTCATGTTTTTATTGTTTTATTCATCTATATGTGTTTAATTGTGTACTTTGCCGTGTGTGTGTGTGTGTAGATGGGAGTTGTAGTAATGGTAGACAGCTGTGTGGAGGGAACCAGGCAGCCACAGAGAGGATGATCCAGTTCGGACGGGAGCTGCAGGCGCTCAATGAACAGCTGTGCCGCGAGTTTGGCAAGAACGCCACGCACAAGAAGATGTTGCAGGTACACACTGCACGTGCTCACACTTTTCATTTCAACAAACAGCTGCGGGTTAAAGTGAAGCCAAAACTGGGCCTTTTCGCCGCGGGCACCAGTTAGAATTCTGAGCACGGCGTTCTCTACACGCTTCAGGAATTCGAGCGATGTCTGATTTGAGGATGTCCTGCGATACGGAGAACCCGACTGGAACAGCTGGTGGTTCTCCGGTGCAACAGGAGAAGGCTCGAATGACTCGGTGCTGCAGGCTGTGTCCACAGAGAACAATAGAGTCTCTGGTAAAACACTGACGCAGACCGCTTTCTAATATATCGCACATATATACGGATTATAGCAAAACCTCTATCGCAACAGAATTTGCCTAAGATGGACATTTATTTTTGAATTAGCTGCTATTTTACAGTTTTGCATCAAGTAATGTTCAACCACTGGGGGTCATGGACACTTACTTGTCATTAGTGTGATTATGTTCATCTTCAACAACACCACTTTGCTGCTGCTTTCCCGGCCGAAAGCGCACAGTTTAGGTTTTACATGTTACGTGACACGAGTAACTGCTAGAGGGACACAGACGAGTCCAGAGTTGGTCGCCTGTCTTTTGTCTACAATCGACCCAAATAGTCTTGTAAGCTCAAAAGCGTCTCAATAATTAATATTTAGCAATAAGTGAGCACTAATAACTCACTTGGTGACAGTATGGGTGTCAAGTTGCCTGACTGAGACTAAAGTTATACGGTAGTCTGTGTCGTCAAAATTGAGATCAAAGATCATATTACAATTACCATAAATTAATTAATAAATAAATAGATAGATAGATAAATTATTTATGGTATAAACAGATAAATACATGTAAAAATAGATAGCTACATTATAAATAAATAAATATATAGAGAAATAAATACAATGATAAAATATATAGAGACATAAATATATACATAATTAAATGAAGTATACTCAAAGCCAAATGAGCCTAACCTCGAAAGATGCAGAATGTATTCATAGGGGTCTGCCTGTCTGTCTGTCTGCCTGTCTGTCTGTCTGTCTGTCTGTCTGTCTGTCTGTCTGTCTGTCTGTCTGTCTGTCTGTCTGTCTGTCTGTCTGTCTGTCTGTCTGTCTGTCTGTCTGTCTGTCTGTCTGTCTGTCTGTCTGTCTGTCTGTCTGTCTGTCTGTCTGTCTGTCTGTCTGTCTGCCTGTCTGCCTGCCTGTCTGCCTGTCTGCCTGCCTGTCTGCCTGTCTCTCTGTCTGCCTGTCTGCCTGTCTGCGTGTCTGCGTGTCTGCGTGTCTGCGTGTCTGCCTGTCTGCCTGTCTGCCTGTCTGCCTGTCTGCCTGTCTGCCTGTCTGCCTGTCTGCCTGTCTGCCTGTCTGCCTGTCTGCCTGTCTGCCTGTCTGCCTGTCTGCCTGTCTGTCTGTCTGTCTGTCTGTCTGCCTGCCTGTCTGCCTGTCTGCAGGATGCATTCAGCCTGCTGGCGTACTCGGACCCGTGGAGCTGCCCCGTGGGCCAGCAGTTAGACCCCACCCAGAGAGAGTCGCTCTGCTCCGCACTCAACAGCGCCATACTGGGTAAAGAGTGTCTGTGTGTGTGTGTGTCACACAGATAACACACAAAAAGTTAAAACTACAACTGCACTTTTGCTTTAACCTGACCCCCCTCTACCCACCACGGACTGTGTTTCCCGCTCCAGAGTCCCAAAATCTGCCCAAGCAGCCTCCGCTGATGTTGGCGCTCGGCCAGGCCACCGAGTGTGTTCAGCTCATGGCCCGGGTCCGGTCCGGCTCCTGCTCCTTCGCCAGAGTAGACAACTTTTTGCACTAGCCCAGGTCCAGGTGAGTCGCGTAACAATCCTCGGACAATACCCGTGTCTTTCTCTTACGTTGTGTCTTTCAGGCTGCGCGCCACACTAACTCTCCCCCCCCCCACCACCTCCGCTGTGGAGATTCAGAAATGTGGACAACACATGGCGTGGTGCAAGCCACCTTTGTTTTTTTTAAATACATCATTTTATTTGAACTGAAAGTAAACTTAACTAACAACAGATATCTGATGGCCTTTGTGGGTGTGTTTGCTGTTGCTTCGGTCCTCGAGAGGTGACCCACAGGTTGTTTTCCTCCCGTTGAACACACAATCAAAAAATCAAATGACGCTTGATCGTCCTCCTAAAAGTCTCCACTGGATACACAGCTGATACAAATAAAATCAACACGCTTTCTCTGATACACATTGTTTATCCAGGTTCACGTTACCTAAATCTCTACAGCAGAGGTGGACGACAACAACCACAAATTATAAGGAAAATGTCCTGTTGTTGTTGTTAAAGGACATGTGACATTTGGCATCCCGTATTGTAATGTGCAGTATGGTATTGCAGCATAAAACACCTAAGTGTCCATCCATTCTTTTTCCTACAGTGAATTACATGCACGATGAAATGAAAAACATTGGGTTGACATATTAATATTGCACACCGGTCATACAGTATGTGAAGTAAAAGGAACTACAAAAACACCAAATTGGTGCTGTGCAGGAATATTACCGCAGGCTGTTTTTAAACCATGCTTCATTCACTCATCACCTTGCTTAGATGACTACCCGTCTCTCCACAGGTTAATGTTAAGTAGCACGGAGAGAAGGCATGTCCAGCAGGTAGTTGTCATGGCGACGGAGGAAAGAGCATGCGTGTGATTGGTGTGTTTGGCTGTCCGTCAGACCGAGAGCCAGCGGCACGGACAGAGGAGCAGAGGAGAGCGGCAGAGAAGAAAGCTTCCTTTTTAATTTAGTATTATCAAATAAAGACATGTGTGACACTATTTAAAGATAATGAATTATTATTCTGTTTATCTAGTCATTTTTATAGGTTTTTTTTTTTCTCAGTTTTGTCAGTTTGTTGTGCTCATCTTGGACAAAGCAAATTGTGAATCCCCTTTTTTTTATTTTATATTCTGTTTTATTGGGTGGATTTGGATTCCCTGCGATCAGTATTTTTACTTACGTTGTTGTTGTTGTTGACCATATCACAGACCACAATACCCGCATCTGGCTAACACGGTAACCCCCACGACTGTAGGTCATCGTTACAAACCCCGAGGCATATTAACATCGTCTTTGATAAGATGCAGAAGACAGAAAGACTATTTTATCCTCCCGAAATACTTGGAAGTGCATGCGTGTCTTGAAATGCATTCAACTGGGCTGAACAAACAAGTGCTCTGCATGGGGAAAACCCACCATTGATTGTGAGGAGCAGATCAGCAGCAGGAAGGTGGACTCCGTACAGTAGGAAACACTGCTGCTGATGGAAAATGGAAAATGGACTTATGTGAGACAAAACTGGATCCCTAAATTATTCCAGTTGTAATTAAAAATGCAACTCTCCGCGTCACTGTTAGAATGCTTAAAGGATTAAAATGGCGAGAGACATCTTGAAAGAAAAAAAAATAAAATTGCCATGTAAAAAAAACCTAATTGAAGGGCCTCTGTAGAGGAGCACGCTGCCAGTAACCAGGGGGGTTGACGACAAGAAAGTGAAGGAACGGTTCACCCGGAAAAGATCAAATGCATGATTTTCTTGTTCTGGTGCGAGTTGCTGAGTGTTGGAGGTACAGTACTGTGCAGAAGTTTTAGGCAGGTGTGAGAAAATGCTGTAAACTAAGAATGCTTTCAAAAATAGAAGTGCTAACAGTTTATTTTCATCAATTAACAAAATGCAAAGTGAGCGAACAAAAGAAAAATCTTGTTAATTGATGAAAATAAACTGTTAGCACTTCTATTTTTGAAAGCATTCTTAGTTTACAGCATTTTTTCACACCTGCCTAAAACTTTTGCACGGTACTGTATATTGGCCATAGTGATGTCTGTTATTTTTTTTTTTCCCGCTTTAAGCACGCCAAGCCGAGTGCCGTGTAGGCCCCATGTATTGGAGAGGAGGCAGACATTTCTACGGCTGATACCTCCAACACTCTGCAACTAATAATATGAGAAAAGAAAAGTGTATTTCCGGGGTGAACTGTACCCTTTTTAAATTGGAAAACAGGAGGTGCTGGAACCTTAGTTTTACTGTAAGGACCCCAACATGGACCAATCAGTGACGTCGTTGCAGGTGGCGGCGCTTGGCACCAGCTGCAGCTACAACACCTGTTATCACGGTTGCCAGCATCGAGAAAATCTGTCTCGCAGGCAGACTAACGAGCACAGCGTGTGGACGGCTAAAAGTTAAGTTGCCTGTGAGGATTTCGTTAGAGCGGGCTATATATATATATATATATATATATATATAATATATATTATTATTATTATTTTTTTTTACTTTACCATTGCCAACGGCCTGACCTGCTCTGTGCATGTGCTGTCGCCATTCAAACAAAGACGAAGCCATGTTTTACTTTTTTTATTTTCTGTGAATGTGATAATTAAGTCACAGTATCGCTTTCATTTTTTGGCGTTTGATGCCAAACCCCTTAAAAGGTTGTTAAAACCAGTGTGTGTTGGAAGACCCCTCCTGTTCTCTAACACCCAGAAACTTGACATGACTATGTCCTCTCTATTATGGGACAGGAGGACATAGTCATGTTTATTTATGTAGTCCAAATTCATAAGTTTGTCCCTTCTCAGTATGTCAAAAAATAAAAAGATGAACAAACCCCCATCTTTCTATTGATCAGGTTCGCTGCTGGCCGCCGTGAGATTTAACCACATTGATCCCGATTTGGAGTCCAATCAATGGCAGAAAAACGTCCAATTATGACTTCTAGGCCTCCAACAGCACGAAATTACATGTACAGCCTCTATTGTCGACCTCCGCTCGCTGGCAGCCACTTTGTATAGAGCTCCAAATGGTTTTGATGTTATGTGAATAAATACGATTATGAAATATAACTAGAAAGAGCATTTCCTGCTGAAAATGCGTTGGAGTGCTAAAAGCTGAAGCTTAAAGCTTAAATATTTGAAAAGAATAAGTGAAAAGAAAATTTCTAAATTAAGCTGAAAATAGCTCAATATAGATCAAAGACAGAGCGAACATCAAAGACAAAAAACCCACACGCGCCATGGTTACCATGGCGATTGGAGAAGCACAGCTCTGCCCCGTAGGGAGAGATATTTAATTAAATTCAAAAATTCATAGTTTAAAATTCTTAAAAGATAGAAAATATTTAAAAATATGCAGTCAGATGAAAAATATGTCTACATTTTAAAGTTGAAATGGTATCTTTAGCTGAAAGTATGCTGAACCTATAAGCTGTTAAAGTTGAGGATTTTCTCCATAGGAATCCCATGTTAAAAAAAAGCATAAAAAGATTAATATTAAGAAAAGTTAAAAATATGAAAGGTCATAGCACCCCTCTCCTGAAGGAGCTGAATTTTTTAATATTTGAAGAGTTTCTGTAGCTGAACATATGAAGGAGGAGAAACCTTTTAAAATACGTACGGAAGAAATAGAATAATAATAAGCTGAATAAAGATTCGAAGAACAATAGTTGGGTGCTTCATGCTGAAGCACTCCAACTAATTATGAATGAATGGAGTCAAAAATATAATTGAAGCAATGCATTGTTAAATAATGTCACAATAGCTGGTCTGTTCAAAATGCCCTCTTTCAAACATCTGTTTTCACCTCTCGACCGAGTCTCCAGCGCCTCTTCGCACGGCTTAACAACGGCTACCAGAATGTAGCTAGCTAGATAGCTCCTATTAGCCAGTAGAGAACTCACTAGCTAGTAGCTGACCAACCAACTAGCTTGTTAGTGATTTTGAATCAACCAACTAGTTGCTGCTGCTGCTGCCCATAAACGCACTGCACAGTAACCAAGCTTTCTTTTTAGTTAGCTTAACGAGGCCACATACGCTACCTACCTAGCCAGCTAACTAGCTAGGTTGGCCTGTGGGCTTGGATTGTATTACGCAGCCCCAAAGCGAAGAGTGAGTGTTGGCGGCCGACATTAGCTGGTTAACTCGGAGTTGCTCAGAGGCCCCGGAGATGTTCCTTCACTCTGTGAAATGCAAACACATGCAACTTGGGCCCCGAGTCGGGTTTTGATCATTTATTGAATTGTTTCACAGTGTATTGGCTCTTTCATGTCTGTTCATTGGATCGTTTATTTTACAATATCTTGTTTATTTAGTTAATATTAAATTATAGATTTTTGCCATTCAATCAGCTTTCTGTCTCTGTATCTAATCGGATGATTGTTCGTTGCAAAACAACAAAATCGGACTCGACTTCAAGCTGTTTCCAACCCAATAATTGGAGGTTGAGCACAACAACTTGTTTTGTTCCATTCTTTAACTTTGTGTGAATCATTGTAACTCTTTTGTTTTTACACCAGACTTATTTTCTACCAAATAGCACTGACTTACTGTTGACTGAGTGACAAGCTGTCACTTTTGGCTGATTTGTTGTGACCTGGCAACGGTCTGGTGGATCCACCCTGAAGTGTATATTTCCATTTCTAAGAGAATGTCTGTCTGATGTAGAGAAACATGGAATACTATGTGGGGTTTACTACAGGGTATGTGGTCACACTTTTTAACAAGCTGGTTTTTAAAAAAGACCGTCTGCTATAATAGGAACTATTCTATAATAACCACACATACAGCACAGCTCAACAACATCTGCTTCTACAGCTGTAAAGGACTTCTGTTATACACACACACACACACACACTTGTACATGGAAGAACAACCTCTGTTGCATACCTGTAGGGAACAACTTTCCCAGCTGCCCTTTGTGTTTGAGCCTGGGCTGTGTCTCAGCACTGTTACCACGCACCCTTCCTCTTGCCCCTGCATAGACATAGCCACTGATGGGATCAGTGATTGTTTTAAGGAAAGGAGGGATGTGAGCGGTTTTGGAAATGGGGTCCTCGGAGGCCTCTTGAAGCCACATGGACTTCTTCTGGAGAGGCCGGAGAAATGGATTTTGGGCATCGCGGACGATCTGTGCACAATTGACTTCTATCATGATTTTAATTTCATATTTTGACTTGAGTTTTAGCAAAAAAATACATTTTAAAAATAAATAAAAAAACAATTGTGAAATGAGTTACCCTCTACTTAGCATGACTTTTAAAACAACATATATATTAAAGAAAAAGTAAAAATGATAATTGAAAAAATAAAATAAAACCTATGTACTGGAAACATGTTTAAAAAAGAAATATTGTATTCTGTTTAATTTTGACAGAATTATTTTTATTAAAATACATCCATAAGCATATGATTGATCTACTGTTTTTATTTGGTGTGTTTTTCCACAGATGTGCAAACAAGAAGGATTGCAGAACGTAAACTATCTGCCCAACATCTATTAGTGTATACATCTTCCAATACATCCCTTGTACAGATGTGCAATCAAGTACCAACAGCTCCAAAGCAACACACTGATGTTAAAGTTGTATTGATAGTTGGTGAATGTAGAAAATCTCCTTAAACAAGGTTGTGGCAAACAGGACATACAATCTTAAAAATAAAAGAATCTTCAAAGGAAAAGCATGACTTTTCAATGGAAAAATGACTCGTTTCAAGTGAACTTCATTGAACGTTAACGGTTTCAGTGAACTCTGGCTGTGTCAGTTCATGTTATCAATTCCCTGCAGCCTCCATTCTTCTTCATCATCAAGTTAGTTGTTAAAGCTTAAATTATTTGTATATAATATCCATCAATTGACCACAATGAATAGCCTACACTATTTTACTCTTTTTATGACACATTTCCTGTGCCGAATAAAGTGGTCTTGAGTTATATTGCAGGCCTATAAGACTCAATGTAAGACTTAATGTGTTACACTTGAGTATGATACAATATTTACTGTATGTTAAAAGAGTCTACCTGTTGTGGTGCAATAAAACAGCAGACATTTTGTTTTATGATTCCACCAAAGGAACTGTTCACAGCAGCGTGTGTGTTATTTTTGTATGCTTCATGCATTGTGTGTCATCTATTATTGCTTCTGTGGCGTGTTTCTGTTATATAGTAGTTGGACAGCAGAGGGCAGAAGAATGTTGGTGAATATATACATGTCACTGAGAGGCATCCTAAGATTGGAATGAACTCCCTTTTTCAATTTTGTTTAATGGTTTCTGTTCACGTTACACATTTAGATATATATTATAGTTATAGTGCTATACTGAGGTCCTCTTTAGAATTGATTCTCCTTATCACAGGCTTCACCGGAAACCCCCCCAAAATATCGGCCTCGGCCCCAGAGGCCGATATTGATATATAGATTGAGCAGCAGGTGGTTCAGTTTGAGCTGGAGAGAAGAAAAGATTACATAGTACCTCTGTGTGTGTTGTCTTCCGAAGTAGCTGAAGTATTCTGTCTTTTAAGTATGTGATGTAATTATGGTCCAGCAGGAGGCTCAGAGCTGTAGTAAAAAACAACAATATCAAAATGTTCTTTTTCAGTCTTAACCACATGGTCATGATTGTATGAGACAGTAGATTTTACCAGAAAGCTGTCGAATGTTCTGTGTAAATATATCTCTCTCTCTCTGTATGTGTGTGTGTGTGTGTATATATACCCTATATCCATACATCCTGACAGCTTAAACCTCATGGTTAATAATTGTATTAAGTCCAAAAGAAATGTCAACCCTATCAACAGTATTTCAGTTTAAAAAAATAAAATTTGCTCTGAAATAAAACGTTGTTACTCGGAGCAGCGCTGCCGCTGCTCTCCAAATAAACTGTTGATTATTTGCCTTGGCATTCCATCCTGAAGCGGAGGTGCTGTTCCAGCTTTGACAACTTAATCCATGTTTATTATAACACATGCCAGCAGCCTGTCTCTTCGGAAGCTGGAGAGATCTTCAAATATTTAACTGAGCTTCAATACCAAACAGAGCTGGGTTTTGAAAAGAGAAAACAATTATTTTGCCATCATCAAATAACCCAGGCGGCATTTCACGGGAAACAAAGCAACCCGTATTGTCTGCACCCCCCCTTATATGGAATATGGGCAATGCTGTTCACATAGCTCTATTCTTTGAGTAAAATCTATGAGATCCATATTCAAATGGATACAATAAGTGCCTTTCATCAACATCAATCTGCAAGAAATCAATACAGTAATTTAATGAGTTGGTGGTCAAGGCTGGTTAACGAGGAGAGGAGCGGTGCATGTGCTCGACGGTGTTCAGGGCTGTGTGTCCTCGTGACCCTTGGAAATGTTAGGGAGCTAGAACCACAGTGGGCGGGACTCAAAAGCAGACTCAGAGGCGAGGCAGTCGGGTGCAAAAACAAGGTTTTTACTTAAGCAGGGGCGGAACCAGGTCAAACACGGCAACAATCACTGGTATGCTCAGGAAACATTAGAGAGACGGAGGTGACCCAGACTAAATACACAGGGAACAAGGCACAGGTGGAAACAATGAGGGCGGGGCTTGCAATCACACAGGAGGGCGGCACACAAGGAGGGAGGAGTCTGAAACGAGAGGCAAGGTGAGTGACAGACAACACAGCAGAAGACAGACTGACAACAGGTCTGGGTCTGACAGGAACTAGAATTGATGCAAACAGGCGCCATCTTCTGTGGTTCTCTCAGTCTCTTCCTCCACGCTGACCGGCAGCCAAACTGAACCACATCAACGACATTCGGCCGCTTTTTTTGAAGTTTTAAAATTTTGCGGAGATTAGTGTAAAATGATGCAGCCCACAAAACATCTCTACATGAATCATCTGATAAAGACTTGGAACAAGCTGATGCATGATATATATGGTCGGGATATATAACTTTCAGATTATTTTCCAACCGTGAAGCTACTTGAAGGTGCACTGTAGTGGACGGAGTCGTCTTGATGTCGTGGAATGCAGTTTTGAAGCTTTGAGTTGGACGTTTCAACCGCCGCCATCTTGGCTTTTTTGCAACCAATGAGCACTGTGGAGGAGTGCTGTAGAGACACTGTATAGGGTTCTGGTTGCGGTAGAGACCTGTCAATCACAAGGTAGCCCCGCCCTAAAGAACACCATGCTCTAAATGAGACTATAATTTATAAAATGAACATCATGCTGTATTGAAGACTTGAAACTATAGAGATTGAGACATAAAGTCATGTTTACAATTTTTACTGAGGTAATACATCAAGAGAGACTTCTTTATACAAAATGAATTATAATTTATATTATACTATTAATTATATTATTAAATTATTTGCCAATACTTTATTAATTACCTAATTATATATATATATATATATATATATATATATATATGTATATATACAATGAAGTTGGTTCAATGTAAAAAAAGAAATTGGTTCTATGTTAAACTATGTTGCTGTAGCTTAGCTTGCTACATTTATCTTTCTCTCATTTAATGAAGGGTAACTCGTCGCTCAGCCCACTAGACACTGTACCCATAGCCCGGGGGTCTGTGTACGTTTTGATAGTTTCTTAATGGGAAATAAATCCAAAGTGTTTTGAGACCACATCTCACCCCTCTAGGCTCAACGTGATCGACAATTTCAGCTCATTTCACTCGATATGCAACATGTGTCTGACATAACGTCCGCACTGTGACCTCTTTACATTCTGTTAACAATGTCAGTTCATTTTTGGGGTTTTGAACTAGAACTTTTACCCGTTGCTTGTTTAAGGGGAAATAAAAGGCTCAAAATTGGATGTAGAGAGGTTAAAAAAACAAGTTATAAATCAGTGATTATAAGGCCACAAACCATTTTGACTGTGCAGCCACACATGTGCAGCTCTAAGGTACACACACACACACACACACACACACACACAGAAGTAAGTGGTTCGAACGCTGTGGAAACCCCCTTTCTTGACGCTCGAGGTGAGGGCGGTTGGGCCGCCCCCGGCAGCATCATGGCCAATGAGTTCCCGCCATCGCGTGTTACGCCCTTGAGGCCCGTCGACGTCCTCGCGGCGCTGCGAGGCCTCTGGCCTCCAGAATCAGGATTCAGCGCGGTTGCTATGGTACACGTTAGTCACCGTGGCAACGTGCAACAGCGTTCTCAGAGGGGTTTGAGGGTTGGGGGGGGGGACGGTAAATAACGCAACACCCACTCTTATAGCCCAATCGCTGAAATGCATATTCATGGTCACATGCAAGTCATTAGGACATGTTTCATTAGTCTACCCACCCATCTATCCATCCATCTATCCATCCTTTCATCCCTTCATCGTTTTTGGCTTGACTAAATAGTAATTACTCTGAGGCCAGCTGAAGGATGCAGCACCCGCCTGCTCTCAGCTAGATTGTAATGGGTTCATAAGCGCTGCTGATTGAATTGATTGCCACAGTTGGAGTCTGGCTGACATGTACAATGGGGTGGAATATGCAGGCGCAGAACATTAATCAGCTCACACAAACCGGTTACAGGCTCTCAGTTTATTTCAGGTGCAGTTGAAAATGTATACAGTTACAAGTCATTTGCAAGAAACGACAGCACACACACACACACACACACACACACACACACACACACACACACACACACACACATCGTTCGGACAGATGTGCTGCGCTGGTGTCTCACAGTTCAGTCGTGTCCACATCAGCTTAACATTTGCTTTTAATTTTTTTTCTGCAGTTTTGCACATATTGTCTTTACACAAAGAAATACAGATACAAATAAATGTGTTCACAAGCCACAGTTTAGTGTAAATGGTTTACGGTACTTACCTTTACAGGAACATGATATCCCAAAAATAAGAAGGAGACACTTGATTGAGGGGTCAAGATTTAAAGGAAAGGCCATAGACACTGGAGGTCAAAAACTAAACACGGAGAGGAGGCGTGACTCGCTGAGGTAGACTGTGACTTGTTGTCAAGAACGTGAATGTACAACAACAAAATCACTAGTCTTCCACAGCGCGTCGCACCGTTCCAAGTCAAAGGTGCCGCCTGATTTAAAATCTGCTCTTTACTGGACTCAACAGGCGGGAGCTGAATCTGCCTGTGAAAAAAGATTGCATTATTGCATGAATGAACATTTTATTTTTCGTGTCTGGTCATTTGCACGACCACTTCCTCACGGAAATATTCAGCCACAATAATAAACAACCAGTAGTAAATCCACATAAAACAGTCTGAGGAACTTATCGTGTGTAAAATACAACCGTGTTCACACATCTTCCTTATTACATTATGCAGGCGATGGCTCCACGCTGTATAATGACCAAACCTAAACGTGTTCATGAGTCACTTTGAGATTCCTGGCCGCATTCGCTCGTCACATAAACACGGTGAACGCGGTAAACATCGAGGGACATTAAGGCACTTTGGTTTGGTTACGTGTCGGTGCAAACAGGAAACAACACACAGCCTGGGAGCTGGTAATAATGCACCGATAACACTATCACACGAGTCTCACCGCGGCGTCTTCAATGTGGACACAGCTCTGCTGTAAGCTGGGCTCGAACACACACACACACACACACACACACACACACACACACACAGCTGAGCAGAGCGTTGTGACAGAGCAGCTGCTTTAATAACAGAAGAGTAAAAGGACACAGGCGTAATCTCCTTGAATTGCTTCTCTAAAGCACTGGCAATAAAGTTGGATCTCTGCAGGATAAGGAAGAGGAGAACAGAGAGGAAAAAAAAGTAAAATAAGTAAAGGTAAGAAAAGTCGCAGAATTGAAAGTGTAAAAAAGAGAAGGGGAAAAAAGCTAATTAATGAAAAGGAGGAAAGGAAGGAAGTGGTAATTTAAAAGGAAAAGGAAGGAAGTGGTAATTTAAAAGGAAAAGGGAGGAAAAATAAATAAAAGAGGAAACAAAAGGGATAACGGCAGAAGGGAGGGAATAAGAGGAGAGGAGAGGAAACAAAAGGGAAAAAATGGAGTGAGTAAGGCAGAAGACGGGAGAAAAAAGTGTGAATAAAAGGAAACAGAACACCATGAGTAAAGATGGTGAAGGTGAGGAAAGGACAAAGAAAGGAAGGCAAAGTGCAAATGAGTATGAATAAAGCAGCGGGGTAACTGTTTTCATGTTCAGCAGTTGTTCTGTTATTCAAGTCAAACATCACAACACTTATTCGTGGGTGCCGGTTGTGTTGTGAATGACAAATATCCTGTAAATGAATGATAATGGCTTGTTTAGCTGGAGCCCGCCTACAGCGTCTCGGCTCCATCCTATTTCCTGTTAATATCGCTGGCCTCAGCCTCGCTGACCCCTCAGCCCGTTCTTCTATTTCTATTAATCTTTAATGGCGGGTAAACGGCCCGGCGCCACACACTGACCGACGTGGCTTTCCCACCTCATTATTGTCCTGGAGGAGAAAAAGGGGGGACAACAAAACAGACATAAAAAAATAACGCTTGTTTGTCTGAAACGCATCGAAGATGTGGACCTTCTATGGCTGTTTGTAATGCTCCTCCATTATCTGTTTTGTTCGCTCCGAGCAGCTTTGAGCCTCCATTGAATTCCTGTTCTTTAATTAGGGGCCGAGATGGACAAGATGTGGCTTTTCGTCTAATGGCGGCCATCTTCCCCCGGGCGGTGGGTTGAACCGCGAGGACATAGAGCTGAGGCGCCGCCGCCGCAGGGAGCAATAAAGTTACCAATTTTGAGTGTTTTTTGTGCTCATTTTCTTTTCTTTTTTCTGTCAGTCAGGTCAGATAAATCTCATGTAACCTAGTCATACACACACACACACACACACACACACACACACTGCTTGCTGATCTCAACAAAGGTCTGTGACACTGTGACATTTGGAGGGAGATGAAATGACCGGCAGGGTTGTGGAGTGCAGCACGCCATGTTTTACTGCTTGGGGACAAGAGCTCTTAAGACCTGAAAAGAACAAACACACACACACACACACACACACACACACACACACACACACACACACACACACACACACACACACACACACAGACACACACACACACACACGTCTCTTCGGGACCTCAATACCTGCTTCAATACCTTTCTATTCATATCCCTGCTCTCTGGGTGCTCTGCTCTGCGGAGCCTTTCAGGTCCTCAATGGCGTTGAGGCACTACAGGACCCAATCAAGTCTCAGTCTAAAGCCCATTAAGAAGCTGGACCCGGGGCTCTCAAGCTGTAAAATTTAAAAATCGTATTTTGCCACTGCTGGAAGAAAACGTCACATCTCAAAAAAGCACTCTCCCCCCTGGGAATTAAGTTACACGTTCTTATTTTGACGGACGATTGCCGTCTGAAACCACCGGACATGGGGAAATGGATTTCTCTGGTTTGCATGTTAAAATATAGTGTGAAGGATTGTGAGAGGTGTAGTATGACAAAAGCTTTCTTTTTTTTTTTAAATAAGCAAGAGTGTTTTACAAACTTAAAGCATGCTATTACTGTAAAATCCCAGCCAAGAACAAGATTTTGTTTTCTCAACACCCAAATCCCAAAAGGCAATGAATTGATTCAAATTAACACGTTTTGTCGGTGTAGCCGAACTCCGACGTGTCTCTTTTTTCTGTGCCATTTTGTCTACAAAAATGACTAAAAACTCATCAGTTTTCACTTCATTATGATAAACATGGGCACTGTTTCTTTCGACTCAATCCCACGTTCACCATCTGGCTGTAAATGCACACTAGAGCAACAAATGTGTATTAATCCACGGCTGAAAATAGGCCGAGTAATCTTTTCTAAAACAACTACATGCCCAGCTGTTTCAGGAAGTCTTTTTCCAAATGGCATAGTTGTGATCCGTTTTTAAAGAGAAAAATGGGCTTTGGGGTTTGTGTGAGCGAAGTCTGAAAATACTGTGAGAAAGAATAACGCCTTGGTCTTTTTGGGGGTTATGCTGAAAAAAAAAAAATTGGTTATTGTGTCGCATTGAGAATTTGAAGCCTGACGGATCTCCGTGGATGACACGCTGTCCAATGGCATTCTTTCACATGGCTGTCTGCAAGGGGTGTGTCAGACGAACCAAATGTAAAAGCTGTCATTAAGTTGCTCCTTTTTATTATTATTAATATATATACAACACTGTGTGGCATCCCTGACATTTACTTTTATGAAAAGGTCACAGGTGGCATCTTTAAATACATATAGATAAGAGTTGTAATAAAGTGGGAGAGGAGCTGACAGCACATGGGGCAACTTATTTAATTGTGTTCGCCCAAACCTCAATATCTTTACGGAACAATAATAATCAAGCCATCAATGAAGGAATTGACTTAAAAAATGTCTTTCTATTTTTTGTAGAATAGCAAGTTACAGGTTAACACTCACCTGGGCACAAGTGACAGCTCTAAAGGTGCTGAGGGACTTATTTTTAATATGTGTTTCGGTGATGGGAAGAAAACCGGAGCATGCGTAAGAAACCCACGTAAAAAAGCGAGGAGAACGTGCAAACTCAACATAGAAGGGGCGAACGGGGATCGAACCCTCAGCCTTCTTGCTGTGAGGTGATACTGATAACCACGGAAAAATAAATGAAACCCCATCTACCCTCCCTTTAACCCAAGTCCTTGTGACACAGCGCCTAACTTGACTACTGCGTTAGCTGCTGCAAACGTAGACTAAATCTTCATCGTCATCATCTCATCATGCACCACGTCGCGCCTGCAGCTTGATTATTTTTTTCCTGCCGTTCTGCTGACTTTCACTCTTTACAATGCTCTCGTCAGAGGGCTGCTGTCAGAGCCAACAATGCTCAGAATGACAGCTGCCTTCGCTGGCCCGCGCCGCCGGCAAAGTTTAAGTTACAGCCGCCATTGATTCTCTATGGGGCGCTGCCTGCCTGGGTTAGCACACACAATGCCGGGGCAACAATGTGGCTGCATTGTCCAGGTCACAGCGCTGAGCGGGAGAGTGACAGCGTACAGCCGGCTATGAGTTCATTAGACCTGCACTGCTCTCCTTTCTTTCTCCTTCTCTCTCTCTCTGCCTGTAGAAGTGTGCCCTTCTCGGTACTCATTAACATCCAGTATGAGCCACTGAGTTACAGGTATTAAGCGAGGAACATTGATGATCGCCACACAAGGACATGCCGCCCTGGTTAAACCACGCGCACGCACACAGAATGACACATTAGGAATTAGCTCCACGTCCGGCCTGCTTCTAATTCCCACATTTAAAAAAAAAAAAGAAGCATATTAAGAAATAATGGGCTCCCCACAGTTCACATAACTTACTGGCCCTGGTTATCTCCGTCTCTCCATCTTTCTGGAAGACTCGGGTCTCCCACACGCGCTCGGAGGGCGAGAGTTTGGGACTATTATTCTCCCAGCCCTGGTCCAACAATTATGGCAGCCCGCTGAATACTTCTATGTCATTAGAGTGGGCTAAATTGTGCTCTTCACTCTGGGATGAAGGTCCTTTCACTCAGAGCCAAAGACAGAAATAACCGGGGGAAGACAGCAGCGTTCAGGGACGGAGGGCTTTCATTTCTCTTCTGGTGATGTTCTGTATTAGACTAATGTTCAATTAGGTTGTCAAGGCCAGTTAGAGAAATGTAATTCTTAGACAGGCAGTGGTGGGGGGTGGGGTGCTTTTCTTCTTCTTTTTTTTTTTTTTGGTGCATATTCCATCGTATCCCACATGAATAATTTCCCTTGACATGTACGGAAAGATAATCAAATCGTTAACCGCTCGTCCATGATGGTGATGATGAGTTCAAACAGGCGGTCCGCGATGTTAATGACGTGCAAAAAAAAATCAATTAAGAGAAGAAGAAGAGGAAGAAGAAGTTCATCTTAATGCACGCCACCACTTCACTTGGACAAGCCTCCTGAAGTGGTGGTGATGTGCCCGGGGGCCAAGCGTTATTATAAAAAAAGGAAATAATACAAAATAAGTACTGCGTGCAGATGAGACAACAGAGAGGGGTGGACAAAATAACAGGTGTACTTCCAGGTGCCACTCAAGAAAGGCCCCTGGCGTCCTTCGTATAAGAGCCCTGCGGGGAACTTTGGTTCCTGTGCTCTACGGGTGCCGCCTTACATTGCGCGTACATCCTGTGTGTCTCACTCTCCAGCATATTGTGCAGCAACTGGCAGAGGCCTTGATTTTTTTTTTTCTTTTTTTTTTGTACGTTATATTTGACGGGTTCACCGCTGGGCTCCGGGGGACTCGTAAAAAACTCAAATGCCACGGGGGCAAGAAATTGTCCGCGAGAACACGAGGGGTCAAGATTGCTGCTGTATTGCAGTAAAACCTCTGACACAAACCAGGAGCTGCATCCTCTTTTAACGTTGTATGTTACAGAAAAAAAGAAAATGGAGTGGACTCGAGACGGAAATATGAGTCATACGTCCTCTCCTCTTCTGTCCTTTCACTTCCCACTTTCTCCCTTTTCCTTTTTTTCTTTCCACTCCACTCCTCTCCCTCTTAACTCCTTTCCTCCCCCTTTCCCCTTTCCCCCCTCTCACCTCATCCACGGTTCCGGTCCTCCCACCTTGTGCTCCACCTGCGCCTATCGATTTTGTGTTAGTGAGTTTGGAGCCGCGGGGAGCTCTGGGTGGTGGTGGTGGTGGTGGTGTGGGGGAGGGGGCGATGGGGGTTACTGACCACTGAGCGGAAGTGAGCAGAGCCGGACGTGGCTACTTTCTGCACAGCGTGGCGGTCATCTCATCACCTGGGTCATTTCTCTAACAACCAAGTGCCGCCCCCGCTGCTGGCACCTCCACCCCCAGTAGTCTCCTCCGCCCCTCCATCCTCTATTTTTTTTTCTTCCTTTCTCTCATTTTTCCCTTGACCTCCAGGGTCTCTCTAAATACCACGCAGGGCTGCAGACAGAGCGATGACGGCCCGTCAAGGGTTGCCGTAGGCCGATCGTTAGCAGCACCCCGCGGTTGACTTCAATTAGCCCGCAGAGACGGCGTTGCCGCGGTGAGAACGTGCGGTCAGGTGGGCTCCGAGCCTCTGACACAAAGCAAGAGCGGCGCTCAATTACACCACGGAAAGATTCAAAGTTTGGCGTTTCCTTTTTGGAGCCCTCAGTCTCCGCAGAGGCTCTCGAGTGGGATGTTGTTCCCGAGCCCTTAGATAGCAAGATGATGATAATTACTGCACTGACGTAAGCGCCGTGCTGTTTGGTCAATTACAGTTTTTGTCCGTCGTTGCCTTTCATCAGGATGTTTGCGAAGCTGCAAATGATCCCGATTGACCCGACAGACTCTTTCTACGTATTTTGACTGCTACTATTGTGCAAACTGAGTCGGTGAAAATGTCACTGAGCACGGTGGCAGTTGATGATGAGGAGGAGGAGGAATCGGAGGAGAAATCTGTTGGACGGGCAAAATGGCATGATGGGTAAATGGAGACGAGGACGAGACCAAAAAAAAATGAAATAATAAGCAAGGAGAGCAAACGCGAGCTTTAAAACCAAACAGACAACTCTGGGATGATCAACAGCGGTGAATGATTGTTGGTAATGTATGTGTGTGTATGGGGGGGGGGCAATTATGTATAACTCCCCCTTCTCTCGCTCTGTCTCTCTCTACCCCCTACGGCGGCCCTGATGGGACACAACCTTTCATTTGCTCATTGTGGTAATTGGTGTATGTGAGGGGGAGGTACATGTGTTCGGCTCCCCCTCTGCGTCTGTCAGAGAATTAGAAAATGGAATTCTCTGAAGAGCAGTGTGCGTCTGCCTTCCTCATCCAAGATGACACATTTTCATTATTCGCCCCGGCACAGCACAGATTTCTCTGTCCTCTGGCCACCAGCATACATTATGATTTGCAATGCTGGAGATAATTTCTATTATGATTCATTTTCGCAAAAGTACATTTAAACAAATTGATGTTAAATTAAAAGGTTCGGCAATTAAGTCTGTGTGTGTGTGTGTGTGTGTGTGTGTGTCTGTTGCTCCAGGTCCTTCTCAGCTGGGATGAAAATAATAAATGATAACATCTTTTTAAAGCTGAAAACAGCGTTCAAATTGGTTTTGTAAAATTAATTAGCCCTATGGAATGAACGAAAAAGGAAACACATGTTTTACTCAAGTTTATTCATGTCACATTTCCTCTTTTAAACCACGGTGTCCTTATTCAAAAATGTGCTTTTTTTTTTTTTTAAAGCTGCATTTTAAGAACTCTACTGTTGTGGCTCCATAATGCTATACGTAGTCAAAATTAATATTTTATTAAGCGTAAACTTTCAAATGAGCACGTCACCACAGAAACATTCAAGTTTTAAGACTCTTAAGCCAAACTATGTGACAAATGTACACCAGCAGCAGGGGAAGGTGAGGCGGAGAGGCGAAGTGCAGCCCTCGAGAGGCAAGGGTTATTGGGTTAGGGGGAAAGGGAGCGAGGGATGGAAAGAGCAGAGGAGAGGCCGGGGAGGGGAGAGGGAAGGGAGGTGGTGTAAGAGAGGTGCGAGGCAAGGAAAGGTGCTATGTTGGGATTGAAGCTGAAATAAGCGAGATAAGGAAACAATAAAATGGAGGTGAAATGAGGCGGTGAACAAGGAAGGAAGGGAGGAAGGAAGGAAAGAAAGAAAGAAAGAAAGGGAAGAGGAAATACAGAAAAACAATTGTGTTTTCTTCCTGACTTCCCCTCAGACACCCCTTCATGCACCTGGCACCGGACTGCAACCCAATTTAAAAAAAAAAGACTGAAAATCAGATCAGGCGTAAACGCACCCGGAGTTCCGACTGCTTTTTTTAGCGGCACAAAAAAAAATGAAGTCACACGCAGCAGCGGGGGGGGGGGGGGGGGGGGGGGGGGCAGCTCGGGCTGCAGCCCACTTGTCAATACGGATTGGTGAGGATACTTTAAGCCTGAGCGGCTGACCGAACGAGCGCTTCCTGTCAACATTAATTATCCCGTAAATACTGTTCGCGGGAGCAAACGTGCAAACAGGAGGGAGAGAAAGAAAACATGTGAACGTCAGGTGTGTGCTCTGTTCCTACGTTAGTGCCAGGTGGAGAGGACGTTTAAGAGCTGAGGGACATTTTTTAATACATTGTTTTATGGGGCGGAGCTTATGTCTGTGCTTAGATATAGCGGAGGAGAAGTGAGTGTGTGTGTGTGTGTGTGTGTGCGCCCAGCTGGACGATGGAGAGACGGACAGGAGGGGGAACAGGTAGCCACCCTTTTCCTCTTTATTTCCTCCCTCTTCCTGTTGACTACATCATTTGACTGAATCTCCAGAGTCTCGATTTTAACTGTAAAGTCGTGTCCCGCCATTTACCTCGTGTCTCCGTCAAGAAGTGAGTGAATGAGATTAACTGTGAAATGCTCCGAAACCCTACAGACAGTTTCTGACGTCTTACTGGAACACCAGCTGCCCAAGTTAGAAGAGTTTGGAGCTGAAGAGATCGGCTGAAAGAAAGAAAGAAAGAAAAGACGACGTGATGTCATGCATGCCCCTTTGATATAGAAGAGAAAACATTCAACTTTAACCTCCATCTGAACCCGAAAGGGAGCAACTTGATGAAGTGCTGACCCACAAAATTACCTCCCCCCCCCCGTTATTTTTATAAAGAACATCCTTTTTCAGAAGAACTAAATCAAAGTCTCCCACGAAGACAGCATGTACACAGACACACACACACACACACACACACACACACACACACACACACACACACACACACACACGCATCAGTTCAGACTGGGACATTAAGAAAATGTTTTTGCGCTCCTGCTGGTTTTCAATGGCGGCCACAAACACCTGTGCGTTGTGTGCAACAAAGGTTCATAGCAACAGTCGTCGAGGAGAGACATCGTCAGGATGCACACCTGTTTGATCTGCCGGGACCCTCTATGATAAGTGGCCCCGGTAACCATGGCGACCGGGATATGGGATGGATCCATGCGGTGCTATTGAATGGCCTTGGCTTATAAACACACAGAGACACACAAGGACACACAAACTTCACTTCAGGAAACACATCATGCTTGAAGTGCGCGCGCGGGAACACAAAGAACACAAAAGTCGTGCACGTAACGAAGCGGCAGATGATCACCTCAGAGCACGTGCGCTTTCACACCTGCATGCAGACTCGTAGCAGACTTCACACATGGAGGTACGTGCAGAGAAGGTCGTTCAGGCAGAAACAAAAATCTCTATATATAAATATATACACAAAATATATATACGGGCCGAGTGCAAACCAGGGAGACAACACGAGCGTAGAGAAAACCCAAAAATAACAAGGAGGCGACAGATGGCCGCCGCGGCGTGCAGGTGGACGAGGAAGCGCTTCGCCTCCCGCTAAAGAACTCCACGTCGACCTTGGAGTGAAACGTGTGGCAGTCATGCACACACACACACACACACACACACACACACACACACATACACACACACACACTCACACTCACACAAAAAAAGGAATGGAAAAAAAAGAAAGAGGAGATACGTAATGATCTGCTGCTCGCAGTAGTTTGGTGCAGCCTGAAAAGCCGGATGCAAACGCAGTCAAAGGAGAACAATGTGGCGTGCCGCTCCGTGAGCTCCCCCCCCCCCCCCCACCCCCCCCCCCCCCCCACCCCCACCCACCCCCCCCCACCCCAGAAAGTGAGTCGTTACCAATTAAGACGTGTGAAACAGAAGTGCTGCTCTGCTTCTTCACCCCCGCGCGGTGTACCCGTATAGGTGTCGCGCATCGCCGCAGGTTGACCTGCAGCGCACACGGATGGCTTGACACAGTCGCATTGTATCGGCCATGCGAGGGTAATTAGCACATAAAATGCTTCCTCTGCCTCGTTAATCGGCAGATCTTTAATTATATCCCTCCGCCCTCGCCTTGTTATCCTGAACGTACCCGCTATCGCGCCGGACAACTCTTTCAAATCAAATGCTGCTCTGCTTTTCCTCCAGATTAATAATGGAGTTGGGAGATTAGAAATAATTCAACAAAATAAATCAATAAAAGCCTTTTTTTTTCTCTTTAGGAGTTTAGCGACTGAGGGCCTTCATTCTCCCAATGCTGCACTTAAAATAAACGCTGCCGGTAGTTTGTACCATAGCAACGCACTCATGCGTGAAGCAGATCTTGTCTTTGACCTTCCAGTTTTACAGCATGAACTTTTATTTGCATGAATCCGTATTTCCCTTCATGCTGACAGTCCTTTGTCGGCGCCGTTGAAATAAACCCTTTCTTATCATTGTGCGGCGGGGTGAGCATGACAGCTCCGATGCCGCAGCCTGTCAGAGGACAGACAGACAGACAGACAGACAGACAGACAGACAGACAGACAGACAGACAGACAGACAGACAGACAGACAGATCCTTTATTCTATGAGCCAATAGTGATTCACAACCTGCATGTCGCGAGGGCCGAGCGGCTCCAAAATACAACATATTTATTAGGTTATTGTCGGTGAAACTACATTTCTGACACAATAATGTGACCTTGTGGCCACTCGCCTGTGCACGAGAGGCTTTGTTATTTGCACAGAGTGGAGGTTAGCTTTAGCATCGGTAGACAAGAAACACGCACACTGCTCACGGCACATTTTACATCCTTAACAGTTTTATGTAATGAAAATGGGAAATTAGAGCGCTGTAGCTCTCAACAGGGTTTGGTTAGCGGCGGTAATGACGAGTAAAGGCCTGCACCAGGGGGCCCTGTTTTGCGCATGTCAATATATTTTGTAGTACTTTTGCACAGAACGCAAATATTATGCCGTTTTTTTTTTTTACGGAACAAGGACGCTTTTTTTTGCGCATAAAGGCATAGACACGGCATAACCGTTTACGTCAGACTGACTGACAGAAGCTGCTCTGGGTCAATAGCAACTGTCGCAAATCTGCATCCCGCTGCCATTATGAATCATTTTGATGCAGAATATTCAACATGTTGGTGTCTTTTATTCGCCTTAACCCTAGAACACTAACGTCGGGTGATTTTCACCCGAGCTATTATATTTACATTATTTTCATTGTGTTGCTTTTTTCTGAGTTGCGCGGGTCCTTGTGTAGCTTCCTGCTTCTCACTGACGTTATTGAAAGTGGGCGTGTCTTTATAGAAAGTGGGCGTGTCTTTCAGCTCCGATCCCTGTTTTTTTCAACAGGCACGTGTTCGGGTGATTTTCACCCGACGTTAGTGTTAGAGGGTTAAACAAATTTCGGATGGGTTTTTACATTGACGAGACTTTTCCTTCACAGAACAAGGCTCACATGTCCCTGGAACATGTGGACCAAATAACAACTTCATAGCTCCATTATTTATGTTTTTAATCGTGTTTTATTGACAATTTCCTCATTTTTCACCCGATTTTGAGCCTTTTTTCAGGGTCCCCCCATGATATCTGTTTTTCATTTTATGAGAAATTCTATAGGTTAAAATAATAGAAGAAGACTTAAATTTACCTTGTATAGTTGTATTTTAACATATTTTGATCAGAAGTATTTTTTTATCAGGTATTTTATGTTGGGTGAAAATCACCCGACGTTAGTGTTAGTGTGACTATTTTTAACGTGAGTGTTCTAGGGTTAAGGGCTTCACCAACATCTTCATCGACTGTCATGACTAGGCATGCAACGATACCACTTTTTACAAACCGATACGAGTACGAGTATTTTTATTTGTGTACTTGCCGATACCGAGTACCGATACCGATACTTCTTAGATTTGGTCTCCATGAAAGTGCAATTAATTTGGAGGCAGATTTTATTTTATCCTCTGCAGATTATGTCAAGCCTATAGTACAAAATTAACAGAAGGCTATCCCAAGCTTTAAACTTCTTGTGGAAGTCCCTCTAATGTCGGACCATAAAACGCCCCCGTGTCCGGGTTCATAATGTAAGCGATAATATTAGGGATCGAGCAATTATATAGGAAGCTGTGTTCCAAGTTATGTTTCCGGTGCTTTTATTGTGGAGGGAGAAACGGAAAGGAAAAGAGGAGTGGAATTGTGGGATATACATGTGTGAAGGAGATAAAAAAGTGACGCACATTACTCTACACACCTTGCTGCAAGAGCTGCAAGAGAGCGACGAAAGAGCCGTATGCGGCTCTGGATCACGGGTTGCCGACCCCTGCCCTAGACGTTGAAGTCAGGTAGGACAACAAATCTTTTTCTCCACAAAGCGCGACCAGTTTGTTGTAGCGAAATACTGTTGAGTGGTATCGGTTCTTGGTATCGGCCATTGAAAACGAATACGAGTACGAGTATTTTAACGCAGTATCGGCCCCGATACCGATACCGGCATCGGTATCGGTGCATCCCTAGTCATGACATTTGTGGGTACCTTTATTTACGTTGTTTAACGTGCCGTAGCTGACTAGCTAAGTGCTAACTTACGCTAGCGGTACATTTCTTTCCCGTGCCGACGGTTCAGCCAGTTGCTTGTGACAACAGAAGAGACAATATCTGGAACGCTAACGTTTTTTTAAGTCCGCTCCTTATTTACTATTTAGATCGCCGCCGCTACTTTTGACCGCTGCCGTTTCATTGGAGTGTCGGAATTCTGAATGTGAAATGTATTCTCTAGATAGTGACATCTTTTACATATGATAAACTTGTAAACCTGGACATTTTTTATAAATGTCCAAAGCTAAACCATTGAGTGCCTATTTTAATGGAAGTAGTGCATCTGCATCATCTGTATACCCAAAGTTTAAAATCAAATGGTTTGATAGGCTGTATGAAAACGTGGGCATGGGAGTCACAGATATAGTATAGTAAAAATGTATTAATTTTGGTTGGACAATAAACTTAAACAGGAAATCAACAAAAGAAAGACGTCCCAGTGGAAATCTCCAGCAAACAACATACCGTTTGGTCGATGTTTCTACTTTAATATTTTACTTCCTTGTTAAAACTGATCTGACATTGCTGACTCCAAAATCAAAGAAAAAACTGATCCACAAAGACTGACAGACTCAGGGACTCTCCTTTCCTCTCCTTCCTCAAGTGACCCCCCCCCCCCCCCACACACACACACACACACACACAACACCACCACCTCCACCCCGCCTCACCTCACCTCTCCATCCCTTCCCCCTCTCCTCCTCACGGCCTGCCTCCACTGAATGAAAGGGGCCACTTCAAACAATGGGTTTAGCCGGCTCTCTTAGTCGAAGAGGGGAAACGGGGAACCAACAGAGGAAGGTGAAGGAGAAGCAGGGATACCAAGAGTGGAGGAGGGGGAAGTGTGAGGAACAGGTGTAGAAAGACCGGGTGGCGTGAGATAGAAAGATTAGTACGGATAGCAAATGAGATCTTCACGCAGAACTACATAGATAAAGCTTCAACTTATTATCCCTTATTTCCTGTTTCTTTATATACTCTGTTTCCCCAGCATTGTCTTTTTGTATACACACCCACATTTTATTTTATTCTGTCTTCTTGTTAGCGTTGGAAGTCATGACTAGCCCCTCAAGTTGAAGTTGCACTTATTTTACACGTTTTAATTACTTCTTTTTTAAAACCTTTAAAAAAAAAGATGTTATAATCTTTATCTGCTTGTTGTGTTCATTCATTTATGTTTTTTTTTAAATTAAGACTAATAACTAATAATAAAAAAAAGCAAGTTCAAGAGTTTAGCGACACATCTCGGTATATAACAGGAAAACGTAGAGAGAGAGAAGGAGCAACATCAATATTTTAGCTCAACTCCAAAACCACAGACAACACCTGTGGCAACACACACGTAAAAAAGATAATTGTTGTGTTTTGAAGCATATTTTCTCTTCGCCTGCGTCCTATACTTTTTGTTGCTCAAACCACGCAATTTCCCCGCATGAACCACTAAAACGTGGTCCGTCACAGGTAGCCAAGCAGCAGCAAACCAGAGATTTGTTTTCTTATTCTTCTTCCAGTCGACATTGAAGAGGAGCAACACAAGGCCACGCGGGACGAACGCGTGGCAAATTGATTTCACGGCGACGGCGTTCTGAAGTCTGATTGAATAACGTGAGCCGGGAGACCGTGTGGCGGAGCCGACGCTACGCTGCTGACTGCAGGAGGAGAGAAGAAGAAGAAGGAGAAGAAGAAGCAACAGGAGGAGAGGAGGCACACGGAAAGTGGTGGGAGGCCGGAGAGGAACGGAGGGTGCAGGAGGAGGAGGTGGAGGAGGTTGGGGGGGAGCGACGGCAGAGAAAGAGTCTCCCACCACCGGCGCTGTCACCACCACACGCTCGGCTGCTGCTGCCACTGATTGTGATTGCTGTTCAAACAGGGCCGACAGCTGCCACAAACATCTCCTGCCTAATATGACACGCGTGTACGCTCACCTCCATCACCCACACACCCACACACACACACACACACACACACGCGCTGATATTGCTCAGATGTCACTCTTTATGGCACCGTTATCTTTCTTTCTCATTCTTGCTCTGCGATAAGACCCGCGGCCGCTGTGATTGCCCTCCGCTCTCTCTCTCTGTCTCCGTAAAGCCTGACAGCTCAATCACTCATCAAATCGAGATGCTCAGTCATCACGACGGAATACTGGACTCTTACCTTCCTTACGTGCCGTCCCGTTTTTTTTTTTTTTACGTTTTCTTTACGCTTTAACTAAAGAATAACATAATTTCTAAAAGCCCCTTGAAATAATAAAAAAAGAAAAGGCACCTTGAAATCTGGACACTTTTCTTTCTTCCTGTTCCTCCACTTTTTTTTCTTAATCATCAGCATTGATCCACAATGGAAAAAATAATTTATTACTCCCTCCAACCAAACAACTTCCTCCATTCCAACCTGCATGCTGTGCATCCACACACACACACACACACACACACACACACACACACACACACACACACACACACGTGACAGCAAACCATAATAACCAACAGTTTATCTAAAATGCACCAATCACTCGACTGTAGCCAGGGAGCCGTCTTTTTTTTTTCTTTTTGCATTTTTATTTATTTATTTCAAATCAAACACTGTTATCTGCACCGGAGGCCAAACAAAATCCTGCAGTTTCTACACAATCTGCTAAAGCTGATAATGACTCTGGGCAAAAAAAGAGATTAGTTATGCATTCACAGTGCGTTCACTCAATAGTATATAATTCACACTGCGATTTATTTTCCTTCTTCTTTTCATCGCCACAAATGCACCTTTTTCTCTCCTTCTCTCTCCTGCTGTTTGTCCTTCTATTTCCATGATCGCACTCGCACACACACACACACACACACACACACACACACACACACACACACACACTCCTCCACAGCAGTTGTACATTATGGAGTGGTAACCAGGCAGCATCTAATTGCAATAATTGGGAGAACGTACCGAGCGGGCTGTTTGAACACCTGTTAGCACTGAATTTCTCTCATGGCTACAGATTGTATGTGCTGTGTCACACCATTTGGTGCGCGTGCATGTACATGTGGGGGTGTATGTATGTGTCTCTGTGTGAGCCTCAGATTGGAGTGGGGGGGTTGATATGCAGAAATGAAATCCTGGCTGCGCTCCAGTTTCACCCTGACACCTCAGACCCTGCCAGAAGGAGGCTGCCTGTCACTGACACATCCCGAGGCAAATCACCCAGAATAATTTGGGACTTTGACAAAAAATATGAAGAATAATGTGTATGATACATCTTGGCCTTCACACTTCTCATGCTGTCATCACTAGTCTTCTTGGGGGGTGTGGGGAGGGGGGGGGGGGGGGGTCATTTGATCATCTATAATGTACTGGGTTCAGTTTCTTGGAGAAGATAAAGCAAGCGTGTGTGTGTGTGTGTGTGTGTGTGTGTGTGTGTGTGTGTGTGTGTGTGTGTGTGTGTGTGCGCGCATGTGTGTGTGTTGCTTTAATGTTTGAGATTCAGCCGGTGTAACTAAAGAGGCGCTGCTTCAACTCTCCCTCTCCTGTCCTTGCTGGGGGGCATCTGGCCAGATGTGTGGAGCTGTCCGCCGCTCTGGTGCTGAAATCTCTATTTTGCCATGGGTGGTTTTTAAACACACTTCTATTTTCACGCTGTAATTTCACCACTACATTATACAAATTAAAAATAAGAAATTCAAGGACAAGGCTCTGCGAGAAACAAACTAAAAGTGAAATCCTTTGAGGCAACAGTCTTGTAATAAGCCCCTGAGCTTTTCTTCATCTTCTTCTTTTTGAAGCACACTTTAAACCCTTTTTTCCTCTTTTTTCAAAAAGACAGCTTATCTCTATGTCGCTTTCTCTCTCTCTCTCTCTCTTTCTTTCATGTGTCCAAACTACGGGAGACGAACTATTGATTCAGTCAACATTGAGCTGTTGTCATTTGACCCCATGGTTGCCCAAACATGCTGTGAGGCGGAGTGTGGAGGGGACATGCTGATAATCCATCAGGAGGGTACCGACGTAGGGACGTCTGCTCTGTCGGCAGGGGAGCCGAGAAGAAAGAGAGAGAAAACCTCCACCCCTTCTCTTCAATCTAATTACGGCACCGTCGTCTCGAGATCAATACAGGCGCGTAACACCGGGCGCGACATTTACTTTTTATTTTTTTTTTATTTTATTTTTTTTAGAGACGTGAGGAGAGGTCGCTCCTCTGTTCGTTACTCTAAAGTGTAGCCTATACGATACTTGGAAGTCTCTGCTCGGTGTGTTCACGTACCTGTTGATATCCAGGTCAGTCGGCGCCGCGTGCGCCCTCGTCGTCATCACATCTATGGAGCACGAGGAAGGAAACAATAGGGAAATCAGGCGGGGAAAGGCGCAGCGCTCATTCTCTTTAAACTCAAATCGCACTGAAACTGTGGTTTCTGCTTCCTGCTTTCCGTTTATCATCTCTATTCCAACAGCTTACCAAACACTTGGGTCCGCGCGCTGCTCCCTACAACCCCCCCCCCTCATGCTTTTCCTCCTCTCTTTCTAGGTCCGTTATGTTTCCTAACATGCGAGATGCTCAGAGTCCCCGCGCTCACCTGGCTGCTGTCGGTCCGGGTCCGCCGCCGCTGCGCCGCCGCCGTGCCGGATGGAGAGATGGGGAAGTGTGGTGCGTCTGAATCAGAGAGCGAGCCTCCGGTGCGCAGCTTCCCTGCTCCTTTAAAAAGCCTCCACTTGTCCAATAGGAGGTCTGTCAGCCTGGTGGGACCTGACGTCACCCCCCCCCCCCTCTCCCCCACCCCCCTCCCACACACACAAACACACACACTCGTTCTGAACTAGGAGAAATTATATTTGCATTATCTCCTCGACATAGAAGAAAAAACACACTGAGACTGAAGTCTTTGTGAAGATTTTAGTATAAGTGCTCAGCTCGGTTGCTCCTTTCTCTTTTTTTCTTTATTATTATTTCCTGCTTTTATTTATTTATTTTTAGATTAAAAAAACAACAACAAAAAACCCATAGTGGCAGTGTGTGATTTTTCCACAAGAACATATTGCAAAAGATGCTGAAGCAAGGTGATCCAGAACACGTTGCGGCTTCACAACTTCATGATGAAGTGAATCCAAACACGTTTCCATCATTGCAAGTCACAAGTCGAGAGAGAGGCAGGTGAGTCCCAGAGGTGAGACATGTGAATTGTGCAACAGGCTGCAGCTTAGCGTCTGACTCTCCTATATATTTTGAGTTTGTTTCATTTATTTAATTGAAGGACATATAGCATAATGTAACTAAGCATTTTATTCGTTTTACTGTAATGAAGCCACATTTGGAGGTACTTGTTCACTTCAGTGTGTCCATGTTTAGGCTTCCTTTCACTTCTACTCCATTTCAGAGGGAAATATTGCAAAATATTGTATTTATTCCACTGCTGGATTCGACCTGTCAGAGCTCCTGCTTTACCTTGTTGCTCCACCAGCAACCCGCTGCTAGGATGGGAGGCACGGGAGAACCAGACCCAAAGGACAGACTGTCAGACCCTGCTGCAGTAATATGAGTTTTTTCTAAATGGTGCTCAGAAACACTACCGCTTTTATCCACAGGAAAATAAAACTAAAATGAAAATTCATCGTAGTAGCTTTAAGCAAAATATTTTTGAGTATTTTGAGTATTTTGATTATGTGGGATTGCTGCAATTACAATTATATTCTTTGGTGTTGTCGGCCCTGTTTCAGTGGTTTGGTTTGTCAAAAGCATTGATGCAGGGTTGTTGTTGTTTTTTTATCAAAAACTGACAATGTGCAATCACATCATAGGAAAACATGGAGAAGACGAGCCTGTTGATCAAACATGAATGTCTCACACACGCAGTGAAATGCCTGCGTTTTAACATTGTGCCGCACACGTCTGTGTGTACGTCTACAGCAGCCCCCCAAAACAACAGTTTAATCAAAAACACAAGGTAAGTACAGAAATAACTCATCCAGCTTTACCAATTCAATTCAGTTTATATTGTATAGCCCAAAATTACAAAAACAAATTTGCTTCTGAGGGTTTTACAATCTGTACATATATGGCATCCCTGTCCCGGGACCTCACATCGGATCAGGAAAAACTCAACCCAAATAATAATAAAAACCCTTTCACAGGGAAAAAAGGGAAGAAACTTCGGGAGAGCCAAAGAGGAGGATTCCTTTCCCCGGATGGACGGAAGCAATAGATGTCACGTGTACAGAAAGAACAATGTAACAGAGATGCATTCAGTGAGTGCAGCTCTTTGGTGGGACAATATGGTACTATAAGCTCCTTAAGATATGCTGGTGCATCTAAGGCTTTGTAGGTAAGAAGAAGGACCTTAAATACAATTCTTGATCTTACAGGAAGCCAGTGGAGAGCAGCTAATACAGGAGTAATGTAATCTCTCCTCATAGTCCTCGTTAGTACACGAGCTGCAGCATTCTGGATCAACTGGAGAGACCTAAGAGACTTAGCAGAGCAGCCTGATAATACAGAGTTACAGTAGTCCAGTCTTGAAGTAACAAATGCATGGATCAACGTTTCCGCATCCCTTTGAGATAAGATGTGCCTGAGCCTTGAAATGTTGTGTAGGTGAAAAAAGGCGGTCCTTGAGATCTGTTTCACGTGGGAGCCGAAGGACAAGTCTTAATCAAATATAACTCTGAGATTCTTTACGGTGGTGCTGGATGCCAGAGCAATGTCATCAAGAGAAACTATATCATTCGATAATTGATTTCTGAGGTGTTCTGGGCCAAGTAAAATAACTTCAGTCTTGTCCGAGTTCAACATCAGGAACCAGGTACCATTAACACACAAGGCAGCATCATAGTGTGAGTGTTGCAGCCTTGAGTGTCAATTATGAATTAATGAATGCACCCATCAGCCTGTGTGTGAGATAACCACGTGCATCAAAATGAATACCTTCTATACTTACTAATTATCGTTATTGAATGTTGGATCTGTTGAATGAGATCCGGTAAATTAGATTTTTCTTCTCTTGGTAGGAAGCCTTTTTTTTTCTTTATTGCCAAGATAGAGCAGTGATCCGTCCACCACATGTGGTACTGTACATATATTTCAGATACGCTGTTTTGGAAAAGGAAATGCAATATAGGAAGCTTCATACATTACGTGTATGTACAATACTGACACCCCTCCCGCCTGACTGTCCCCCTGTTGCTCTCCAGCCGTATGCAGACGGCTACAACAGTATTCAGAGCCAATAAAGAAATTGACAAATTATGTTACATTCAATACGAACTCTACTCGCCCAGTGGATGACAGCGGCGCATAATCTGTCACTGTGTGACTCCCTGACGGAGTGATGGCACAGACGCGAGAAAGGGGCTGTATTTTCTGGCACAAATGAGCAATTTGTAAGGCCATTGTGTGCTGCGTGCATCATTGTACTTTTTAATTCCCCAGACTCAGAAACCATTGTGGGAAATGCAATTGTGTTGTCGAGGGCTTGTTTTTTGTTGCCTTCTGTGGGTTTTGTGGATTTTTTTTGTTTTTTTTTTGTGTGCAGCTTTTGAAACGGGTCTGCATACACACACATATATATACACAAACACACAAACACACATTTATTTTCTATCTATTTAGGAACTTAAATGTAACCCATGTTCCCTTTCACATACATCTAGGCCAAGGCCTTTCATACAAGACTGTAGTAGTTTGACAAAGGCGGTGACGGCAGTGAACAGTGGGGGTGACCGTACCGCTCCACCAGTTAACAGTTGAACGTAGCGCACTGCAGCCGGAGCTTAGCTTAGCATCAAGAATGGAAAATAAGGGGAAAAGGCTCTAAAGGCTGCTGCTCTACATGATGACGCCGTCGGTCGGGGCGACATTAACAGCTGTAACCTCCCGTATGAGGCCATGTGCTATCATGTGGGGCACGTTGACATGCTCTAACATGCACTAAAAAGCATACGCAGATGGCCCGGCTATGTCAACAAAGCAGGGAGAAGCTCGGATTACAACACAGAGAAGGAGACTGACTTCCCTTTCCACTCAGATAGACCTGACGCCACTACATCTTTACATAGCAAATAGCTGTTTGTGGTCATTTAAATGCCCTGATTGAGGAATTAGGAACCTTCAACACTGTTAGCTCTCAGCACTGTTGCTGTTGTGTGCACTGTTTGTGTTGTTAGCTGTTAGCTTCTATGCTCCAGCTCAGCCGCTGCCATGTTCAGAGCCACGAGGAGGCAATCCCTTAAACAGAGATATGCTCATTATTTTGAATTTAACACCTCTAATTAGCGAGTTTTGGAGGTGCTGGTATCTTGTATTTGTTAGCAGGACAGAGCCTAGCTATTGTTTCCCCCTGTTTACAGTCTTTTTGCTAAGCTAAGCTAACCAAGGGCTGGCTGTGACTTCATATTCAGCATCCACAAAGGAGAGTGGTATCAATCTTCTCATCTAATTCAAGACAATACATTTATTGAGTGTTTTTCCAAAAAAATGTCTAACAATTAATTTAGCAAAGAGAAAAAAAAATGCATCACAAAAATCAGATGTTATTAATTAATGTGTTTTTGTTAAAAAAAGAAACCTACAACCAAATTGCGTTACATACCTTCTGAACACTAAGACAAATTATTGGATGTATTATAGGCAAACTGCCTCAAATGCCACATGTAGAAATGAACACTTGTAAGTTAATGTAATAGAAAGTCCTCATATATATTGACACAAACAACAACATATGATTATTGCATCCAACAAATATCTAAAACACACTCAGCAATGGAATCTAAAAATGATGTGACATTTGTTAGATGAAATAATAGATTAATGGTCTCCCATGGGGAAATATGGATAATGTTTCAGTTACTGAGGTTGTTCTTTTTTTCAGATGTTTTTGCACGACCTGATGTTATATCCAATTTTGACAAACAGTGCAGTGCTCAGGCAACATGAAACATAATCATTCAGTGGTTTCAGATACAGACATGCTGCAGAGCTGTCAGTAATAACTGGCCTGTTTTTCTTCTGCTGTCCTTGGTCTGGTCAACTCCCCTTTACGTCAGGCATTGCTAACATTTGTTACATGATTGTACTGAGATAAAAAATATATATCTGGCAGATATACCGTAATCAATTTCATCTTAATTAAAAATGAACGGTTTGGCCCCGCAGCTGGGCAAGGACTTCCTCTTCTCTGTTGCACAAAATAGTACGACTTGCAGTTTAATCAGAAATACGAATATCCGGTCACAATGTGGAACTGATCTGAAAAAAGCCAATAAATACCTTGTTTTTTCTCTGGATGACAATTCAAGAGTTTGTTTCTTTCAGTGGGCCAGGTTTGATTAGCCCACTGGGGCAAACCCACAGAGCAGCGTGCAATCACTTGAAATCGTCACACTCTACCATGGCATTGCAGTACGCAGCTTTGAATTCAATTATTTTACAGTATATAAGTAGCAGTAACCATTGCACATGCGTAATTAATTATTTTATCTTTGAAGCAAAAGCATTTTGAAACTGAATGTAAAACCACAAC
Source organism: Cottus gobio (assembly GCA_023566465.1). Taxonomy (NCBI): domain Eukaryota; kingdom Metazoa; phylum Chordata; class Actinopteri; order Perciformes; family Cottidae; genus Cottus; species Cottus gobio. Next base: position 6,757,942 of record CM042223.1, on the reverse strand, counting down.
ATATTAGAAACATATAGGACTGTCTAACTGTTAAAACCTGGGCATGTTGTATACTATCCGCACGTCACTTTAACAGACTGCTTTATGTATATATTTCTAGAGTTGAATTTGACAGCATAGTTTGATGGAAGTACGTCCAAACAGAGATCTTCCCAATCTATAATTCTGTCTCGGCAGTTTATACAAAGGGCCCTGTAAGCATGGCAACCACTCCAGATATCACACATCAGGTACGTATGATACACCGACGCTCCCAAACACACAAACAGATTTACACAACCACACACATACACAACTCAACAGTCAAACTCAATTATGTTTTACAATAGGATCTTAATGAACCATCTGCAAGTAGAATCTTAAGTTTACACTTTAAATCATTGAAACTGAAATATATTGTATACAAAAACTATTTTTGTTTGGCAGGTTGATTTAATCTAAGAATGTCACTTCTAGCCATAATGATCCCAGTGGAAAGAAATAGTATTTTATGGAATGGCTTATTTGCATTGGAGACATCGCAGACCCTGAGGTGATCGAACACGTGTATTATGAAGTATTGTTCATCAATGTAATGGTTTTGATAACGGTGGCAGATTTGAACCCTGTCTCCTATAAAATTTGTTTCTATACAACTAATCTGCATTCTCAGTTAAGTTTTGAGGGAAACATAGTTTCTGATTTGAGCCAAAACTAAAACTAAAACCGCAATTGACAATGCTTGTTTGTTGCTTTTTTGTTTGTTGAAATGACAACTGGCATCCACAGATTTCGCAAGCTATTGCTACAGTAGCTAGCTCAATATTCTAACGTTAGCTCAATACTTTCGTTGGAAACTCTGTCCCTGATACATGATGCTGAGGCATGTACAGGACATGGAAATAAAAACAGCATTGTTCCATTAGTAAAGCAGGTGGGACAACTATGCTTTGTATAGCCTAGTTTACTTGTAGATGAACCCACAGATTACAGTAGATATCGCCTGAATCTGCAGCTCACCTCAGCTTTATTGTGATGCTCTTTTTTTTGCATTTTAAAAAATAGCATGTTTTCATTTTACGTGCACCACCGGGTGAAATGTGTCGAAAACCTGAACAATGTATGTTTTTATTAGTACCCTTTTATTATATGTAAATGGGAAAAAATTATCCATATTACACCGACCTTGGATGTAGCTTCTCTTTATTTTACCCAGCATTCACTCTGGGTCTGTGTGGGTGGAGGATGCTTTTTTTCTTTTCTTTTCCTAAAGTGGATAATCGGTGAACGGTAAAAACCCGTGCAGCCACACAATGCGAGTCAATTTGTGTTTTGAGTCACCCTCGTTTAACCTTCCTCCTTCCCCCAGACCTGAACTTAACCTTAAATCTGCCCACATGCAGACCCCTCTCATTGTCCTTTTACAAGCGTGGTCGTATACGGCCGCGTAACACAGACACTCGTGAACACACATGTACAAATCCACACGGACGATTGTAGAAGTCCTGATGTTTTTAATCAGCAGCGGGGCCCCACCCTGGCAGATAAGCGTCTGGTTACGTGTCTGTAAAGAGCAGTGGCGAAGGCAGAGTCACCTCGGCAGATGGCCCTATCAGTGTTGGGTAAACCAGCGGCCGGCGCGGCCGTGTTTGGCTTAACGGCCTATAAGTAATTAATTGTGTTCACTGAGAAGGAGCATCTGTCGACCCCTTCGGCCCTGGAGACGCACACACACACATACACACACAGTTATGCATAGATAAACATACTTACATGAGCATTCGGTCACATGCACAAATGCAGGTATACACACACAATTACACACACACACACACACACACACACACACACACACACACACAGACAGGGCTTTCAGGCTCATTTGCAGTGGGCAGTGCAGGTGGCTGGAGGAAAAGGAGAGGTCTTTGTTCCATGTGACCCACTCTGATCAGATAACCACCACTGATCTTAGTTAATACTCACAAGAACTCATTTACCTGAGAACACGGAGGCAGGTCTGAAAACAGACGAGAGAGATCGACGGAAAGGTAGACCATGAAAAAAAAGAGGATTGGGAGGGATACCACATGCAGCTGCAGCGCAACAGGAGGTCCACAACTCACAACCCCCCCCCCCCCCCCCCCCCCCCCCCAAGAAGAAAAACTCAAATACCGCATTTACATTTTTGCGCTGGTGTTTTAGTCACAATTAATTCAGGATTATTAAACATATCTTACATCTATATTACAGTGAGTGAGCCCCTTTTAATGTTGCGCTTTTATGACGATGACTACAAGTCAAAATGTCTGCGGTGAAAAAGCTGTGTGAGGTCATAACACATGGAAATGTATTCTTAATTTGCCTGCTTTATTGTGTTACAGTATCTGTAGCAGAGTGTTAACAATTGAACCCAAGTACAAACATACAATGTTTAGGTGTCCATTACATTTCATTTAGCTGGACAAAGATGTTCCTCTTTTTTTTTTGTCTCACTCAGCACAACTTTTAAACTGATGAATTTTTTTAATTGGAAGTATCTCTGTTAGTCGTTAACGACATAACGCAATGTTGGGTTAAAGCAATAAAACCACTTAGTTAGGTTGAGGAAAACCATCCTGGCTTAAAATAACAAAAAAAGATGGAAAGCGATTTCACTTTCGTGACTATTCCAAGAACTGCTGTCATGTTGGGTTGACAGCAGTTAGCGGTAGTTGGTATTTGTCATTCTAAAAGAAAAATACCGGGAGACCTTGAACTGCAGGTACTGAAGGTATACATACACCAAACAAAGCCGGCTGTTTTCAACCACTTCATTTTCAACCAGCTTCATTCCAGAAGGCCACAATGTTGTGGGCAGATTTGGGTTTGGGCCACTTTTGCCTGTTGTAACAACCTTTTAGTTCCTTGACAACCACACTGTTATATTAACATTAATATTGGATGTTATGTATGCAACTGCCAGCGGTCGTGACTTTGCAGCAATTTTTCCAGCAGTTCTTTTTTTTCTTTCTTGTCGTGTCGCCAATACCCGCTGCCGCCGACTCCGTTTTTCCCACTTGGCGTGAAGCCCTGCAGGCGGCATGGCCTTCAAGGTTAATTTGGTGAATTCTCGACTAAAAAGTATTAATCAGATGCAAAATATGCCCCCTCCTGAATACTGCCGCTCTCTGGCAGCCTGTTGTTTGTCAGTGATCCGAGTAGGAAAACACTTCTGCTGTGTTCCGCCGCGAGACCCTTCAGCAGCAGCGCGGTCACCGCCGTGTAATGCAGGAGGCCAGGCGGACGGACGTGGGCCGAGATATTATATACCGTAACACGTGAGGCCCGCACTTGCTTTTCAAAGTTAACGATACAACGTGGAAGAGTTACTTTTACAAACACCATCCCCAATTACTGCCAGCGGCCGATGGACATGTTCTTAAAGCATGGTTGTTAACTTCTGCCAGCACTCTGCCAGAGGAATAATAACAGAAAAGTGGCCATCACTCTGCTTTTCAGCTCACACTCTCAAATGGCAGAAATTACAGGCCTGCTTCGGCTCTAGCCGGAGAGACCGTAATGTGTACAGCCGCTCAGTCCCCCACCACGGCCATTCTCCTCCGACTGAATTGGGAACGCGAGAGGGTAAGGAGGCAAGTTCAGGTCACCCTCTTTTTAAAGCTCTTCCTTTGAGCCTGGTCTCGTTTCTTCTCTCTCTCTCTTTGGGGGAAAATGGCAAAATCATTTGTGTCCGTGACTTCTCGTCTTGAGCCGGCAACCCGAGTGAGGAGGAAAGTTTGACCCGGTGGGGAAGAATTGTCCGTGTCCTGCTCGTGATCGATACTGTCCTAATGTCTGACGTTCTCGGGCCTGCAGCAAATAAACTGCTGCACACACACACACACACACACACACACACACACACACACACACACACACACACACACACACACACACACACACACACACACACACACACACACACAAACACGCACACACACACACACACACAACTACAGCCTATGTTCTTGTGTCCATTATGTTAAAGCCTGTCAAATGGGAAATACAAGAAGTGAGGAAAAAAAATGGGGCTAACGTGTGTGTTTGAGAAAAATACGGAATTATATCTGGAACAGTGAAATGGCAATGTTCTGTTGTTTGCAGTGATCAAGGGAAAATAATGGATAATTGAAATTGTTCACATTACATAAGTATGTGCACGCACAACAACCCCCTCACACACACACACACACACACACTCACTCTGATGAACAAGTGTACTGGCTGCGGCTTTTTCGCTATCCTTCCTTCCCCCCTGGTAGCTTGCGTCTAAAATTATGCCTCACTTGAAGAAAATTGAAAATGTGGAACATTTAGCAGGAGGGTGTGTAACCAATTACACACAAGAACCAGAAGACGGCTCACCGAGGCTTGGAGTTATTTAGTTATTTAGGAAATTAAGTAACAGGAGGTTGGAGAAAATCTATATGATTAATTGCGAGCTGTCTTTTTTCCCCAATGCTAAAACATAAAGCACAATTATTGAAACTGACACTCGGAGCAAAAAAACCTCAGCGCAACACATTTTCTGCTTTGCATCCAATTTGCAATTTAACGTGACACTTTTTGCAACACACTGCACACGTTTTTTTTCTCCTTTTTTCTTGGGAACCACTTAAAAAAAAAGGAAACCATCATAAATTTGTTTGTAAATGAATGTTTCTGACCATTTTTACTGCCATTATTACCAGGACTGTTAGGAGGTGGTCTCAGGAGGCTAATGACGCCCTGCAGGACTGCTTTGAGTCAACGCACTGGGATATGCTGTGTGGACCGCATGGGGAGGATATCAACAGCATGACGGACTGCATCACAGAATACATTAAGTTCTGTGAACACACCACCATCCCATCCCGGACTGTACGCTGCTTCCCAAACAATAAACCATGGATCACCAGTGATCTGAAGGCTCTTCTTAATATGAAGAAAGTAGTTTTCAGGTCTGGGGACAGGGACGAGCTCAGGAGAATCCAGCGCGACCTGAAGGTGAAGCTCAGGAAGTGCAAGGACTCCTACAAGAGGAAGCTGGAGGCCAAACCCCAGCAGAACAACGTGAGGGAGGTGTGGACCGGGATGAAGCAGATAACTGGCTTCAAGGTTGGTGGGAGACAACCAGGGGGCTCCCTGGAGAGGGCCAACGAGCTAAACTGTTTCTTCAATAGGTTTAGCTTAGAGCCCTCATCTGTCTCCTCCACACAACACACTTCCCAAACACCTCCCCCTCTGTCCCCCCTGGCAAGCTGCACTAATACACCTCCCCCTCTGTCCCCACTGGTGAGCTCTCTCTGTGACGACTGGCCAGGTGAGAAGACAGCTGGAGAAACTCCACCAAGGAAAGGCTGAGGGACCTGATGACATCAGCCCCAGGGTCCTAAAGACCTGCGCCATCCAGCTGTCTGACGTCCTGCGGCACCTCTACAACCTGAGCCTGAGGCGGGAGGAAGTCCCGGTGCTGTGGAAGACATCGTGCCATCATCACTGGAGCCTCTGCAGTTTGCATACCAGCCTCATGTGGGAGTGGACGACGCCATCATCTACCTGCTGCAACGAGCTCAGTCGCACCTGGATGGAACCGGTGTCTCTGTGAGAGTCACTTTCTTTGACTTCTCCAGTGCATTTAACACCATCCAACCACTGCTGCTGAGTGAGAGGCTGCGGGTGGTGTGGGTTAACGCGTCCACCATCTCTTGGATCACTGACTACCTCACAGGCAGACCACAGTTTGTCAGACTGGGCCGTGTGCTGTCTGAAACGGTGGTTAGTGATTCTGGAGCCCCACAGGGAACTGTTCTGTCTCCCCTCCTGTTCACCTTGTACACCACTGACTTCCAGTACAACACAGGGTCATGCCCTCTGCAGAGGTTCTCCGATGACTCTGCAGTGGTCGGGTGTATAAAGGATGGATGATAGGTGGAGTACGGGGCAATAGTGGATGACTTTGTGGAGTGGGTCGGTAAAAATCATCTGCTTCTGAACGTGGCCAAGACCAGAGAGATGGTAGTGGACTTCAGGGGGAAGAGAATGTGGACATGGTGGAGAAGTACAGGTACCTGGGTGTCTCTATCGACAGCCGACTGAACTGGAAGGCCAACATCAACGCTGTCTGCAAGAAGGGGATGAGTCGACTCTTTTTCTTGAGGAAGCTTCGATCCTTCAATGTGTGCAGCAGGATGTTGGAGATGTGCCAGTTGGATGTGGCCGGTGCCCTGTACCCCTCCATAGTCTGCTGGGGGAGCAGCCTTGAAGCCGGTGACACCAACAGACTTAACAAACTGGTTAAGGAGGCCGGCTCCATCATTGGCTGTAAACAGGACTATCCGGAACAGGTGGTGGAGGGGAGGACACTGAAGAAATGATTGTCCATATTGGATAATCCGGACAACCCTCTACACCACCAACTGCAGGGACAGCGGAGCACTTTCTCCAACAGACTCCTCCAGCTCTGCTGTCACGAGGACAGATACAGGAGAACATTCATGCCCACGACTATTAGACTTTATAATAAGTCACCTCTGGCCAGATCCTCCGTTAATTAACATAAATAGGCCTTGCACTGCTTTGGTAACACACTGCTATACTTTGCATTTTTGCACTTTCTTTATTGTATTGTAAAGGATCTATCTATCTATCTATCTATCTATCTATCTATCTATCTATCTATCTATCTATCTATCTATCTATCTATCTATCTATCTATCTATCTATCTATCTATCTATCTATCTATCTATCTATCTATCTATCTATCTATCTATCTATCTATCTATCTATCTATCTATCTATCTATCTATCTGCTCTACATAAGACACAGGAATCTGACCTCGCAGCACCTGACCGAACACCTGATTGAGTGATTGATTGTCGATTCATCAATCGGGATTAAGCACGATTTAAAAAAAGACCACAGGGGAGTTCCTGTTCACAACAATGGAAGCAAACAGTAACTGTAGTGCATTCTTCCTTTTCTTTTAGTTTGTGTGTGTTAGTAGTTTGTAGTCATGTTCACTAAATGATTCCGGTTTTCTACAGGTTGAATATATATTTATATTAAATACATATATTATATATACATATATATTTATATATATATTTAACCTGTGATCTTGTGCCAGCCTAAACGAGATGTGATTTGAGTGGGTGGGCTCACTGAAAAGAAAGAAGAGGAAAAAAGCAGAAAGAAGAAAACATTTCCACAGAATATTGCAGCAGTTTCCTCGTCACACTTGGCCCGTGGCTCCCGCCCTCACATGCTGTCTGAGGGGTGAATGTGCCGTCAGAGGTCCGGGGCAGGAGACACATACATTTAAAACGCAGCTGGCTCAGATTCCCGCTTGGATGTCAGTGAATGTGTCTTTCATCACGTGCACTTGCATATATATTTTTCTTCTTCTCATAAATGCGCCTGCACCTTTGGCCCGAGCATTTGTGCTGTGATTGCCTTCATGTATGTGATCAACTAAGGTCTTGTGGATATGAGTGGATTTCTTTAACCCTACTCACCTGGAGTGTTTGCAGTCATGCTGCAGTTGAAGGACTGCACATCCACTTGTTTTTTCTCTCTCACTTGCTCATGTGAAGTGTGTTGTGACAATGAATGTGATTCCTGACGGTTTGATTCAGTTTGCTTCGACTCGATCCCCACTTCTTTATTTTGGCAAGATGTGGGTCAAAAATTCCTACACTTATATGCTGTGTAAGGAATATTAAAACTTATGAAGGGCGAACCACAACTCAAGGTTACTTTACTTCAGTATTTCCATTGGATGCCGCTCCTATACGGCACAGAAGGAAAGAAATCCTACTTTTTACTCCCATTTTTATCTGATAGCTCTAATTATTCTACAGATTTGTTTATTTATTTATAATGTGCATTAGCACACCTATGTGAGTGCTGATTTTCCTGGGGTTTCAACATGCAAATACATGCATATAATAATGCATATATATATATATATATATATTCACTAAATATATATATTCACTAAACTTCAGGGTTTGCATACAGCAGATTGAGTAGATTAAAGATTCAACATGATGATCTGATGAAATATGACGCATTGTAATGGCTTGAACAGAATGAAGCACAAATAAGGATACAGTGACATAATATAATTTATAATAAATAATAAGACACTCGCAGCCACCCTGTTACGTTCCCGTACATCCAAACAGGAACGTATTTTCTTCCAGATTACTGTCACAGTTTAAAACAGTAAAAAAACATGTGGTTCATATTGTACATTGAAACAAAACCTAAACCTTTAAAAACTTTGATGAAAAAAGCATCATGGTTTGGCTTAAAATGACAAAATTGCGTTGCAAGTGTTTCTTTTTAGTTTTTAAACTTTAGTACATTTAATCACTTTTATTGTGATATTTTAAATGCATGACTCAAATTGAGTGTTTCTATATTGCAACTTTAACTGAAAGCCAAGACTTTTAGTTATTGACCCAAATACTTTGCTGCACTGAGAGCTGCTTTGGGGCCCCCGTACCTGTCCCCCTGTACAGATGCCGTACATAAGCCCACCCATGCAGGAGGCAGGAGATAAGTGTAGCCTTTAGCTGCATCCTCCTCTTACTCGTCTCCCACAGTCTGGCAGTATATGCATTTTTTTCATTTTTTTTTGCGGCAGCTGAGAAGATGACAAACTGGCGTGGCATAATGCATTTGTGATCACAGCAATTTCTCAGGCAAAAAAACAAAAAGAAGCAGAAATCATTCACTAGCACAAAAGACGCGGAAAGTTCAGCTGAATAAGGATTGGAAAGTTACAGTGTTAAAACGTCCTATTGTGCTCTGAAATTAGGCTGGATCGAAAAGTTAAAAGCTTTTGTTAAATGCCAAACACAACTGTCTTTGTAAAATAAATGGTAAAACTATGTATTTCAATTTGCTCCCCATGCTTTGAGTAACCTTTTCTAGATGCCTTTTCTTTTTTTATAGCGGTCTGATCAAGTCAATGAATTTGCTCTATAGTTTTCATCCAGATGTCCTTTAATGCAAATGCTCTTTTAGATATTTCAGTTTGTTATAACGATAATAATAACGGCAATTGTTGCACTCTGTTCAGCTCAATTATTGACTGTTCCAAAACAGTTGGAGAGCTCTTCTTCTTCTTCTTCTTCTTCTTGTTTTTGTTTTTGTTCTTGTTCTTCTTCTTCTTCTTGCAGCACTGCACATAATAATTTCCCTACCGCCCTCATTTCCCAACACTTACTGCTGAAAAAGGGACAATTTGAAGTTTTCAAGTAACTCCATTTTGTGGTTTTAAAGGGCGATTGTGCCAAAAGCACACAGCTAAGAGCAACATTTTGGTGTCGTTTCACCCATGTAGAAAAAAGACTCGGGGAGAGCGGGAAGAATGGACACATGTGTCCACTTTGGGCTGCAAAAAGGCGCAGAAGGATGAAAAAAGAATCTTTAATAAGCACGGTGTCTTTTGGCAAAGAAAACAACAACAACGTAAAAACCATCAGATGGAGACTCTCCTACTTCATGGGCTAATGCTAAAAGCTGAGGCGAGGGTCCTGTCGTGATGTCTTAGAAAATAGCAGAAGAGCAACAAGAGGATATAGTGCGTGTGTTCTATTTTTGAAATACTCCTGTGCGGCTCGTTGATGTGGCACGCACACACACACACACACACACACACACACACACACACACACACACACACGCTGGCTCGCTCACACACATCATGAAGCGCTGGCTTGATCAGATATAGTTGAAAAGGAAAATGCCATTAGACTTAAAGTGGATAATATTTCCCTCCATTCATTTCTTCATTTTTCTTTTCAAACTGGCCTTTTATGCCCACTACGTGTGCTTTTATGGGAAATTACAACATTCAACGAGACTCTTTGGTCAGGGATAATTGCACAAAGAACCATTAGCAGTCTTCCAAGACCAGCGCACTGCGAACATTTCTCTCTTTCTTTGCATAATCCGTCCGCAAGAACGCGCCTCATAAGAAAGAGGATAATCATAATTTAATTATCTGTCTTTATGTGGGGAGGGCGGGGACGAATCGCAGGTCACTACCGGTTCACTTATGCTACACGCTGTGATAAACAAATCATTACAATAGGCTAAACAAACAAGGCAGTTGTACACAGTGTCGGCACGGTGGCCAAAGGGGCTTTGGGTTTTCTCTGCCAATTCAGTCGAGGCAATTACGGTCACGTGGTACCGCGTAAAATGTCACACTGCGATGCTCAGTAAATATATTCATAGCATATTAGTTTTAAGCTTGGATCACAAGCATGTGTGTTAAAATACCATGTAGCTGTTTGCATGTAAGTGAGCTTGTTTGTTTGTCATCTTCAACCAATGTCAATATAATTCATATGTAATGTGTCTACATAATCCATCTAACATAAGCATGCTGCACTGTAACCGTCGTTTATCTTGATGCCATGAATACGTCGGCTCAATCGTAGCATTGCACATTAGCACTGTGTGTGGTTTTTGTTACCTTTTTCAGCCACTATCCCAAATGTTCTGTTCACCCCGCCATATCTGCCATATTTATACTTTTTATATAGTCTATATTTGCCACTGCCTGTTTATATCTTTTAATTACTTATATTTTTTATATTTTATATTTCATGTTTAATGCTGTTTGCACCGGGGATTAGAGGGAAACGCTATTTCAACTCTCTGTATGTCCTGCACATATGGCATTATTGATAATAAAGTTGACTTGACTTGACTTGAAATACCATTCGATTATTTAATTAAACTACTAAAGGGTGCAATACCATTTGTCACCTGAGGAGAATTGGGTGGCGCTGTTTAAGAATAGCTCTGAGCTCCGCTTGATTCCAGCGCCGCTATCCTCTTCTTCTTCTTCTGCCTTTCCTTCCTGGCTCACCCACAACAAACATAGCGGCTCTCAGACACATAACGCTAAATGCTCCAGACAGGTCGGATATTGGGAGAAACGTGATAGGGTTACGGGTACTCTAGCACTATGCGACATACCGTTAAATGAAAGCTGGACATTTCCCACGAACGGGAGGTAGACGTTAACGACCCGGTAGCTAGCTGTAACTTGTGGTCGGCCAAACTTAAATGCTCTTGCTAACAGCTGAAGTTGGAGGACCCAGAGAGCTTCCCGGTTGTAATTTTTAAAAACAACAAGTAAGTAACTGCTGGCTGAGTCAAACGTCTGGTGTTGTTATTATCGGTAGCTGCTCGTTATTGTCGTGCAGGCTAAGCCACACGTCACGGACCCGGGTCTGAGCCGTGCAGGTGGGTCCGAGTCAAAGCAGACTTAACGTTGGATAAGAGTCCTCCTATCTCGGCTGTGGTGCGACTATTATACACGAGTATTTTAGTTTGCATGTTCCTTTATACCCACACGTAGCTCCAGAGAAGGCAGTTATCCTCGCCACGTGGTCTCGTTAGCACTTTTATTGTCTTTTGAGGCGCGCAGATGAGCTATTTAAAGTCCGAGAAGATCATCGGGGTTCATCCCTGACTGGAGTTACACGAGCCTGCGCCAGCTGGGAAGTTTTAACCAAAGCTGCTGTCACGTTACATTGTGGGAAATGTATGGTCAAGTAGTTTGGGAATCAGCACCAGACAATTGTAGGTAAAATATGCAAGTGACTGCGAGATTTGTTTCACACATGTAAATCTATTGAGTGCCTGCGAGATTTGGGAATCCACCAGCCACAGCTCCTGGTGTACACAAAAAAAGCAGCATGCCGATAACTTGTGTGCTCTTTGTCTCCCCTCTCGCTTTCTGTAGAAAACGCAGGTAACAGGGCTGCACTTGTGATGTAGTAGTTTCACCGCACTGGCCGCCTGTCCTACCGACCTTCCAGAGGAGGGGGTCTGAGATCGTTCTCTAATCGCAGTGATGGACGACGACACCCCGACCCTGAAGCCCAGACGGATCCAAAATCAAAACGTGGTCCACCGCCTAGAGAGGCGCAGGATCTGTTCGGGCCGACCCGGAGCTCACTGGTACAGGGTGCGGTGCTTCCACCAGAACCTTTTCCCCAACTTCACTGTGGTCAATGTGGAGAAGCCCCCCTGCTTCCTCAGGAAGTTCTCGCCAGATGGACGCTGTTTTATCGCCTTCTCTTCTGACCAGACTTCTCTGGAGGTAAGAGCCTCAACATTGGTGCTAGACTCCTTTAAAACCACATATTGTGTTGATTATTAACTGTCAAAAAGCAACTTGCCCAGAGTGGAACTGACTTGGTCCTTCAAACTACCCAATATACACAACGACAACGATGTGAGGAAAATACACTCCAATCCCGATGTTCCTCCTCCAGATATACGAATATCAAGGCTGCCAAGCGGCTCAGGACCTTCTGCGAGGCCAAGAGGGAGAGACTCTCCTGACGGCCAACGACCAGCGTTCCCTCAATATCCGAGGCCGCCTGTTTGAGCGCTTCTTCTCCTTGCTCCACGTCACTAACGTGGCCTCGAACGGGGAACACCTCAACCGGGAGTGCAGCCTCTTCACAGACGACTGCCGCTATGTCATTGTTGGGTCAGCTGTGTACGTCCCCGAGGAGCCGCCGCCTTACTTCTTTGAGGTAGGAACGCAGCCACTCTTAATCAAATTAATACATAATTGAAACTACAAATTTGCTTCCTTAGTTTGGCTCGGGCCGCCACTTTCATCCATATCTCTTCTCCTACCAGGTGTATCGCAACAACGAATCGGTGACTCCCAACCCTCGGTCTCCCCTAGAAGACTACTCCCTCCACATTATCGACCTCCACACTGGCAGGCTGTGTGACACCAGATCCTTCAAGTGTGACAAGATCATCCTGTCCCACAACCAGGGCCTCTACCTCTACAGGAACATCCTGGCTGTGCTGTCGGTCCAGCAGCAGACCATACATGTGTTTCAGGTGAGTGCATTACCATTTCAAATGTAAATCTTTGAAGCATGTCGCACTGGCGGCATACCAGTGAGTGATGTTACATTTTTTTATATACATTTTCTATAAAAAAAAAGCATGCATCTAAGATGGTCCTTAATGTTTTTTAATTTGAATTTTTGCAAAATATCAAAGAATAAAGTAACAAACCCTCTCTGTAATTTTTCTGGCCTTGTGTGGGGAATTTCTCTCTCACTTTGAAACTGTGAAGTGCAGATAAATCAGTTAAATAACATAAATAAACAATCTTACACCGCATTTTGCTCCTCGATCATAGCTGTGGGCGGGGCTTGGTGAAGGAGAGACGGGCGGCGGGCATTTGTTTGTTGTGTTGCTGTGCATGAAAGCTTCGCGAGTAAAAAAAATATCTGTGTGACAGCTGACGCGGAACGAAGGATCGGATCGTGCTCCGTCTATATTTGTTTCGTTTTTTTTCCTCGCTCATCTCTCTATTTTCCTCATCCCCTCCCAGGTCACTCCAGAGGGAACATTCCTAGATGTGAGGACAATTGGGCGGTTCTGTTATGAGGACGATCTCCTGACGCTCTCGGCCGTTTACACTGAGGCCCAGGCCGAGACTCAGCCGGGCTTCCCCCGCCTCTACACCGACAAAACCATCAACTCCCTCAAGCACAGGCTGCTGGTCTACCTCTGGAGGAGGGCTGAGCAGGACGGCAGCGCCACCGCGAAGAGGAGGTACTCAACATTACTCACATTCTCTCAATGGATATTTAAAATAAACTAATATTTATTTATAATCTATTTCTATTCCTTGTTATTCACAGTAGAAGCCATGGCGTTATTCTTGAGACTTTTTGTATCTGATAAGTCCTAATGTGTCTGCGCTGCATTGCTTTGTCAGTGTATGGCAGAGGGGCAGCATTGTTAAGCAACCCGGTTTGTTAAAGTATGTGGATTAAATGATTGATTCATCCATTTATTCAGTTTAACCTGGGGAAAAATAATTAAGAATTACAGCAACAATTGAAACGCAATTTAAAAATTACGGCAACATTTGAAATTGGAACTAAAACATTTAATAACTATTGGATTGAGATCTGGTGACCGGAGGCCATTTGAGTACAGTGAACTCATCGTCATGTTCAAGAAACCAGTTTGAGATGATTTGAGCTTTGTGACATGGTGAATTATCCTGCTGGAAGTAGCCATGAGAAGACGGGTACACCGTTGTCATAAAGGGATGGACATGGTCACCAACAATCCTCAGGGAGGCCATGGCATTTAAACCATGCTCATTGTTACTGAGGGGCCCAAAGTGTACCAAGAAAATATCCCCCACCATTATACCACCACCACCAGCAGCCTGAACCATTGATACAAGGCAGGATGGATCCATGCTTTTATGTTATTTACGCCAAATTCTTACCCAACCATCTGAATGTTTCAGCTTAAATCAAGACTCATCAGACCAGGCAACGTTTTTCCAATCTTCTATTGTCCAATTTTGGTGAGTTTTGGTGAGCAAATTGTAGCCTCAGTTTCCTGTTGTCAGCTGACAGGAGTGGTACCCGGTGTGGTCTTCTGCTGCTGGAGCCGGCTGCTTCAAGGTTCCACGTGTTGTGCGTTTGTTCAGAGATGCTATTCTGCATACCTTGGTTGTAACGCGTGGTTATTTGAGTTACTGTTGCCTTCCTATCACACGTGTGCGATAATGTACATTAGCTCTTTAGTCTATCAACTACCAGTTCCATAGAGTACGGATGCTCAATGCACATTTGGTGATCTGTTTGGTTCACCCTGCTCTTGCTTTTGTCCTCAGATTCTTCCAGTTTTTTGATCAGCTGAGGAGGTTGAGGATGTGGAAGATGCAGCTGTTGGATGAGCATCACCTCTTCATTAAATACACCAGCGAGGACGTGGTCACACTCAGAGTCACCGACCCCTCTCAGGTAATAAAACACACACACACACACACACAGACACACACGCTATATGAATTCCTCCCAGTGTTCTCCTTGTTACTCTCCCCTGCTTCTCTCGTGTCTTTTGTTGTTTGTGCTGCATTGCAGGGATTCCTCTTTCAGGTCTCCAAGGAGACGTTCATCTTACAGATTCTCTTCAGTCTTCTCACTCATTTATAGCGGCAAACAAAATGCAGTAACTAATAGATTGAATTTATGTATATATATATATATATATTTTTTTTTAATTATTATATATATTTTATATATATATGTATGTGTGTGTGTGTGTGTATATCCTTCAAAGCCAAATGCCTGAAATGCTCCACTATAACAACCATCTCACCATTCCTGCCTGTCCTTGGTGTTTCATCAAGGCGGATTGTGAAATCTCTTCTTCGAATCTTCACCTTCTCCCTTTTCTGCCACAGCCGTCGTTCTTTGTTGTGTACAACATGGTGTCCACAGAGGTGCTGGCCGTCTTTGAGAACACCTCCGACCAGCTGCTGGAGCTTTTTGAGAATTTCTGCGACCTGTTCAGAAACGCAACGCTGCACAGCCAGGCCGTCCAGTTCCCCTGCTCCGCTTCCTCCAACAACTACGCCCGGCAGGTCCAGAGAAGGTATTTAGAGGAGAAATGCCACGTCTGTGGCCCGATATAAGATTATTGAATTCAAATGGCAAATATATTTCTGTAAAAAGAAATGTATTTCAGTTTGAACGTAACTGTGCTGGGTCCGAGGGGTCTTTTCTGAATGAAAGGGGGGAGAAGGGAAAAGAAAGGACTGAACCTGATGGTGTGCAGCCAAATGTCAGGGAGGATTTGAAGAAGGCGGTTAGGAAGGGAAGCGGATCAGTGGCGATTGCCTGCAGGAGGGGGAAGTTTTAGGACTTAATCTAGATATAGAAGAGAGACTTTAAGACAGTCGGCATGGCTGGAGGAGCCGTGATTGAATTTGGCTGTTCGACTCGCCAGTGTAGGTGACAAAATCCTCCGTGGAACGTGAAGGAGGGAGGAGCAGACAAGGGGTGTGAGGCAGGGGAAGATAAAGGGTAGTTTGAGCGAGGTAAAGGGCTTTCAAATTGGATTTTAGAGTGGTGAAAACGGATGTCGAGAAGAAGGAGAGGAGAAATTGAAAGCTGCCGAGCACATTTGGCAAACCAGATTTGTACCATTTGCAGCTGGCTAGCACAAGCCCGGTTCACTCACGCACAGAGAGACCTGCAGGTCTGCAAGAGTGCAGCACAAAACAAGGCTAAAACTCGTGGCTGAGGGTTGGTCTTGTGCAGTGAGAACCGGTAATATAATTTAGCCAGTTATGTTTGGAAAGAAATTGCTCGGAACAAACACAAAGGTTCACTCCTTTTATGATCCTCAACCCAAACCAAACCGAGAGCAGTACCACAAAGACACTCTCATGAAGATTCCCGTTGCTGCTGCTTAATGTCGTTGTGCTGACCCCCCCTCCACACCCACTTTCCCTGTGCCTCAGGTTCAAGGACACCATCGTAAACGCCAAATACGGCGGCCACACCGAGGCGGTGCGCCGGCTGCTGGGTCAGCTGCCCATCAGCGCCCAGTCCTACAGCAGCAGCCCTTACCTCGACCTCTCCCTCTTCAGCTATGATGACAAGTGGGTGTCGGTAATGGAGAGGCCCAAGACCTGCGGAGATCACCCCATCAGGTACGGGCCATGTGGCGAGGCCAGCACATGCACGAACACACACACACACACACACACACACACACACGCTCTACAGACAACAAACAGCGCTGTCAGTCTGAGAATAACTCATAAGCCTCCATGTTGATGCGTAATGAATAATGTGAACTTTAAGTCTGGGCGGTAGGGCCTAGGCAAGGCAAGTTTATTTGTATAGCACATTTCAACACAAGGTGATTCAAAGTGCTTCACATACAGCCATTAAAAGCATAAAAACACAATGCAGAATAAAAGATTTAAAAACAATTACACAATCCAAAATAAAAGATTTAAGAACAATCATTAAAACAATAAAAAACAGTTAGAAGGCAAAAAGCAGAAATAGATAGATACAGAATTGAATAAAAGTTGCAGTGCAGTTTAAGATATAAAATGCAGTAGTGAAATGTAGAATCTGGTTTAATTAAAGGCAACAGCAAACAGAAAGGTCTTCAGTCTGGATTTAAAGAGGCTGAGGGTCTCAGCAGACCTGCAGCTTTCAGGGACCTTGTTCCAGATGTGTGGAGCAGAAAAGCTGAACGCTGCCTCCATGTTTAGTTCTGACTCTTGGAACAGAAAGTAGACCCGTCCCAGACGACCTGAGGGGTCGGGATGGTTCATAAGGCAGCAGCAGATCACTAATGTATTTAGGCCCTAAACCATTCAGTGCTTTATAAACCAACAGCAGGATTTTAAAGTCAATTCTTTGTTGGACAGGAAGCCAGTGCAAAGACCTCAGAACTGGAGTGATGTGATCCACTCTCCTGGTCTTAGTGAGGACTCGAGCTGCAGCGTTCTGAATCAGCTGCAGCTTTCTGATTGACTTTTTACTGAGACCTGTGAA
Organism: Cottus gobio; assembly: GCA_023566465.1. NCBI lineage: Eukaryota > Metazoa > Chordata > Actinopteri > Perciformes > Cottidae > Cottus > Cottus gobio. The sequence continues at coordinate 6,740,544 of CM042223.1, read as the reverse complement.
CACACCGTTACAGTAGTCAAGTCTACTGAAGATGAATGCATGGACAAGTTTCTCCAACTCCTGTTGAGACATAAGTCCTCTAACCCTTGATATATTCTTCAGGTGATAGTAGGCTGATTTTGTAACTGTCTTGATATGGCTGTTCAGGTTGAGGTCTGAATCCATAACTACTCCCAGATTTCTGGCTTGGTTTGAGGTTTTTAACGTCAGTGATTGTAGCTCAGCGCTCACTTTCAATCGTTCGTCCTTGGAACCAAAAACAAGTACTTCTGTTTTATCTTTATTTAATTGAAGAAAATTCTGGCACATCCAGTTGTTGATTTCTTCAATACATTTAGCCAGCACTGGTATGGGATTATAGTCCCCTGGTGATATAGTTATGTAGATTTGTGTGTCGTCTGCATAGTTATGATAACACACTTTGTTGTTTTTCATAATCTGAGCCTGAAGCATGTAGATATTGAACAGAAGAGGCCCCAGTATTGAACCTTGGGGAACACCACATGTCATATCAGTCAGCTCTGACCTGTAATTAGCTACCGACACAAAGTATTGTCGGTCCTTCAAGTAAGAGTCAAACCAGTTAAGTGCTGCGCCAGAGAGTCCTACCCAGACTTTCAGTCTGTCTAGTAGTATGTTGTGATCGACTGTGTCGAATGCAGCACTGAGATCCAATAATACTAAGACTGAAGTTCTGCCTCTGTCTGTGTTTAAGTGGATGTCGTTGAAAACCTTAACAAGAGCAGTTTCAGTACTGTGATGCTGACGAAAGCCAGACTGGAAGACATCAAAACAGTTATTTTCGGCCAAGAAGCTATTTAGCTGTTGATAAACCACTTTTTCCATTATTTTACTTAAAAAGGGGAGGTTTGATATTGGCCTATAATTTTTCATTATTTCGGGGTCTAAACTAGCCTTCTTTAGGAGTGGTTTAATAACTGCAGTTTTTAGGGCTTGTGGGAAGACACCTGAGAGAAGGGATGTGTTTACAATTTGTAAAAGGTCAGTGATCATGCAGTGCGAAATATTTTTGAAAAAGTGTGTTGGTAGAATATCTAAGCAGCATGAGGATGTTTTCAGATGTTGTATAATATATTCTAAGCTTCTTTGGTTAATTGAATGAAATTGTGTCAAGATATTTGGATGGATGTTATTTAAAGAAGGTGACAACACACATCCTGTGGATGGTGTGGAGCCACCAACTGCTTGTCTAATTTGCTGAATTTTGTCAGCAAAAAAGAATGCAAATTGATTGCATGCCCAGGTGGATTGGAGCGTAGCAGTTACTGACACCGGAGGGTTTGTTAGCTTGTCCACGGTAGCAAATAAGGCGCGTGCATTGTTATTGTTTTTGATTATGATGTCAGAGAAGAAGGCCCGCCTTGCATTTCTAAGTTCCAAATTGTAGTTGCGAAGTCTCTCTTTATAGATACCATAGTGAACTTGGAGATTAGTCTTTCGCCACCTGCGCTCAGCTTTCCGACACTCTCTTTTCTCTATTCGGACCAGCGTGGCATTTCTCCAGGGGGATCTTTTCTTACCTGAGACAACCTTCACCTTAGTGGGTGCAATGGCATCAATAACATTTTTAACTTTAGAATTGAAGTCATCCACAAGCTCATTTACTGAGATGCAAGAGAGGGCTGGTGTGGAGGAGAACTTCTGAATAAATAGTTCACCCATGTTTTCAGTGATGTAACGCTTTGTCACAACCTCAGTTTGGACATTTGTGTGCAGGGAGATTGCACTCTCAAAGAAAACACAGAAATGATCAGAGAGTGCAACATCAGTCACAGCAACCCTGGAAATGTCCAGACCTTTGGTGATGATTAGATCCAGGGTGTGCCCCTTGTTGTGGGTGGGACCTGTTACATGCTGAGTCAGCTCATAGTTATCAAGGACACCACATAGCTGTATAGACCCTCTGTCCTGGGGATTATCAACATGGATATTAAAATCACCAACAATGGCAACACAATCAAAATCAACACAGATTATAGACAGCAGTTCAGTAAACTCATCGAAGAAGGATGCACAGTATTTAGGTGGTCTGTAAATGTTAAGGAATAAAACTCGAGTGGAATTCAGAGCCACATATTCAAAAGAAGTAAAATGACCAAAAGACATCTGCTTGCATTGCAAAGACTCATTAAATAAAATAGCAACTCCTCCTCCTTTCTTATGCGCTCTTGAAACACTCATGAAACTGAAGTTGGGAGGTGTTGATTCAATAAGAACAGCTGCACTGTTATCTTGGTCTAACCAAGTTTCGGTTAAAAACAAAAAATCCAGCTTGTGCCTAACAATGAAATCATTGATTAAAAATGTTTTTCCTGACAGAGACCTGACATTTAATAAAGCTAAGTTTAATGTGTTTAAAGCTCTATTTGGCCTAAACAAAGTATGGACGGTAACGGTAAATATCACTGTATATTCGTTTTCTCCTGAAATGTCAATATAGATGCTTCTGACGGGGTAAAGCACTGATCTGGCAATTGCATGGCATAATTTCAAGCATCCCGAAGTCAATGTAAACCCCCTCAAAAATTCAAAATGTTGTCTTTTTACTTGGCTATTGTCATCGATAGTTTATTTGCAGGAAACGCGTAATTCAAATGAAAAGGAAATACATTATTGGAGTGTTTTATTTAAATAGTTGCTTTGATTAAAATAAATCTTGGCATTAGTATTATCTATAATAGGTGTTAAACTGGTCATAAAAAACATGTCCTTTTAAACTACTGCATCTCTTACTATACCTTTTTAACCCTCGTGAGATCACTATTCCTTATTTTATTGGCCATTTTGGAGGTAATGTATCTATTAAAAAAAAAAAAAAAAAAAAAAAAAGAAACGGCAGATGCATTCGAATACTTAATTGGACGTTGATTACCATGGCAACAGTTGAAGCAGTACCATTAAAGTAACACACTCCTCAGTGCGCGCATTGAGTGTATTGATAATAAAAAAAGCAGCGTTCTCCTCGGCGTGGAGCTGAGCCGGCAGTGCCTACATGTACCAGGATGCATTGAGCACAAGCATGTCCTCCTGCTCGGCATACTCCGGCTCAGACGAAAACACTGTAAAATGTATCCACGGCCATAACATCCTTCTGTACTCTAATTATGGGATGGCATTTTTCACTCAAACTAAAGCTAGTTTGCAACACAAGCGAAGTTCTGTTTTTGAGTCGCATATGCTCACACGCCGCTCTCTTTTCTTTATTTCTATATACATATAATATTATATTTATATTATATAATTGTATAATTTTTGGTGTTAAGGAATATCTATTTTTCGCAACGTTACAGATCAATGTGAACATTATTTCAGATCAAATTCAGAAGAATTATGCCGCACTTACCCGGATTTTTATTTGTGCTCGGTTAAAATCTGGCTTGGGAACCGGACACTTTCATTCAATCCCGGAGGTGGACAGGAAGTGTCAGCTGTGGGATATCGTTGAGAATGAAATGCGTTTTATATTCTCCTGTTGTTGTTTATCATGATCTTTATGTTAAGCTTAAACAAAATATGTCCAGTCCGTTTTGGTATGACAGATGACTGGAGCTTCAGCACATGTTGACAGGACAGACGTTTTTGTTGGAGGCTTCTAATCTCCGAGCGTTTGATTTTAAGCTCATATCTGATACGCTGCGTCTGACACGCGGCATGCGTGCTCCACCATGTGTCGTCTGGCTTTCCTTTCTCTTCTCTCGTCCACAAGACCGGACTGAAGTGAAGGATTTAACGGCACTATTTCCTCTCCTCGCCCACCAGGTTTTATGCACGCGACTCCGGCCTGCTCAAGTTCAAGATCCAGGCCGGCCTGCTGGGACGGCCGGTGAACCACGCCGTGCGGCGCCTGGTCGCCTTCACCTTCCACCCCTTCGAACCCTTCGCCATCTCCGTGCAGCGCACCAACGCCGAGTACGTGGTCAACTTCCACATGAGGCACGTCTGCGCGTGAGGAGCTCGTGTTGGCGTGCAGACAAAACAACGCGGGCGCGGTAAACTCGCACTTGGGATAAAATTGCAGGAGCAGTTGGCCTCTGTTAGCAGGCGCTGGTGGCGATACAGCGAACGACAAAACAGTCGTTCCGTTAGTCGCCTGGAGAAGAAATCAGCGGCGCTCTGCCTGGCGTTCGCCTCCTGATGGAAAAACCACTGTTTCCTCGCCTCTCTCCCACTCCCGCCACTCCTCCCTCTCCGCGAGAAGGCAATTCTGCCTTTCTTCTTTCGTTCGCACCGCTTCACCTCCTCCCCCTCTTCCATACGCAGAACAAAGAGGGACCTGTCGGGAGGAAAGCCTGGAATAAGTGTAAATGGAGATGTAGAGCGAGTGATTGATGTGCGACGGAGGTGGGGAGCCGCAGGTAGCCGGACCTCTTAGATGGAACTAAAGGTGTTTTTCTTTTTTTTTTCCTAACGTGCACCGAAAAGCTGCACATTCATATCAGAAATGCTTGTCCTGTTGGTCCATGACCAGCCGTCCAGCAAACTTTCTTTTTTCTCCCATAGATGGGGAAAGAGGTCATTTTTATATTATATTGCTTTTACATGCTTTTACATATTACCACTTGTATATATTTTATGCCAATAAAACTGTCTAAATTTTGCTCTTTGTTGCTATAGTTCTATTTTTTTTTTTTTTTAGCTGTACAGAAAGTAGAAGGTAGATTTTCTTTTTTGCATTTCAGTGTATACATTAAGTTCTATTTTATTTGAAGCTCATGAGAGTGGCAACAGGTAGAGAGTGCTGTGTTTGTGAGCTTGTGCATGATCAGGTGTGACCATTTATTGTGTGAGGGGGGGAAATCATTGGAGTGGAAAAGCGGCTGCAAACATGGTTGAATCTTGTTGAAATCGCGTGTTGTCGTGCGGCAGATTGAGTGCTTTTCCCCCACCATACCTCGCCTGCAACCTATCTAATAATCTATTTCCTAACGAGCAGTAGTTCTCAACATGTCACATATCTTACCGTAGCCTCATAATGAACCTGAAACGACGTTAGCGCGAAGCTGTAACATATACGAAAGAGCAGCCAAGACGCAGTGTACGTGTCATCATATGTAATTTGAATGCCGATCCCTGCAGTCTGTTCTCCTGCAGCGTATAGCGTCCTGTTTTAAATCAGGAGTCCATCTGTGTAGCGGCCGAAGCGCGGGGGACATCTGTTTCGCTCAAATGTGTTAATAAAAACACGCGAACGCGCGCAGATAACCTGCGGATATGCAAATAGTCTAAAAACACTCCCCACTCCTGACATGAATGAGAGGCCTGCGTTATGGCAATTTATTTATTTTTTTATAAACAAAAGGGAAAAGTGCACACAGGCAGCTGCAAGAGGTCATGGTGGCATGAGAGCAGGTGCTGAGGGATTAAGTGTTCTCGTGTGCGTGTCAGTCAGACGGGGGTTCAAGGTAGAGACGGAAGAAGGTGTTTACGGATGGAGAGATGAAACAACTGGTGGGATTCGGGGATCGATGGGCCCGGAGTGCAGTGGCGTGTAATGCAGCCGCTTTAGTTTGTGCACCAGCAAAGTAAATACTACCTCGCCGATGGGAGGCTTAAGGAGGCCATGTTATGTCATTATGCCGTGTTTGTGTAAGCCGGTGTGTGACAGCACGCTGCGATAAATCAACTAATTACAGGAAGCGCACACAGCAGGCACAGACAGACAGACAGACGTAGGTATAGGAGCACGCTGTCTGTCGTCCTTGTGCTCAAGGGTCAGTTTTAATTTTTATTTTTTTTTATTTTCTTCAGGACACATTGATATTTGTACCCAATCCGACGCTCCTATAGGATCATATCTTTTCATTTTTCTGCACTAAATGTCTAAAGTAAACAATCATCAGCTATTAAATCTCCTCCCAGGTGTTTCAAAGCCAGCAGGGAAGCAGGGAGCGGTGGTTAAAGTCCCGACTGGAATACATCAGCACATGAACCCGGTGGCTCCCAGTACTTAGTGCAGTAACAAATATGTCATAGCCGTCTTATTCTTACGAATCAGGTAAACCCGGAGCCTTCTCCTTGACCTTGGTTGCTACGGAAACATAACCACTCTCTGCTTGGTAACCATCCATCCATTATCCGAACCGCTTTGCTTGGTAACCAATTCTTTTCTAATTGCTGTTGTCTTGGCAACAGCGCAACCAATGTAATCCAGAAAAGGCCACCATCCTAAGTGTTTCCTGTTGCAGCGCTCGCCTTCTGGGAGCAGCCCCTGAGCGCGCGCGCGCACACACACACACACACACACACACATATGATCATTTAGACAACAGTCGCCACCAAAAATAAATAAACGTGTTTCAAAGTGTGAGGTTTTTTGGAGGAAGACAGGGTTGCCACTGAAATACTCTCAGATATATAGATATATAGATATAGATCTATAGATATAGTAACGGCAATTATGAATCTGCTATGTGATTTTTTTTTTTTTTTTTTTACTACATTTAGTTTTTAGTATGTTCTGTTAATGTCTCACAGTGGTGGGGAAAAAGGGATGTTTGATTCCTGCTTCATCAAAAAATATCATAAAATAAGCACTCGTCAACCTTTAGTGTCTGTTGTATTGTGTTGTTGTGTAGTATGTGTTGTGCGGTGATTCCTAAACAGAGGTACTTGTACACCAGGCGTACAGGAAAGGAGGCTCAAGAATGTTCTTTCCTCACTGCAACGTTAGTTTTTTTAATTACTTCCCATGAAACCATCATGTTACACCTTGAACCCTGTTGAACTTTCTACTTAAAGAAAAACTACAAATTTAAAGTGTCATCTGTATTGGAACCTTGTCAGCAGCAATAATGTATTCACTGCATCATCAAAAACTCTAGTTCAGCAAAACTGACACATTTCCCAGCTTTGATCTATGTCGAAACCAACTTTTTTAGCTTATGTTCAAGTATGTAATTTGATACAAAAATGATTTCCCTTATTTCCTTCTCTTCTACCTCAAAATATAGGAAATATCATTCCTTGTCGGATAGGAAAGAGAGCTTTAGGAGGAGAGCGTTAAAATGGGTCACCTCCTCATGTGCAAGCCTTTCACTAATTAAATTGAAAGGTTTAGATCACTCACTCAGATCTGACCCATATGTTTTGGTCATGCCCTGCTCCTCAACAGCATTGGTCTTTGGTCTGCAAGGGTGTTGCATATAAACCAAGTCCACAAATTGATCAAATTTGATCTGTTCTTCATATCGATTTTCTTCTTGAAAATATGAATTGTGATATTAACTGTTATACATTGATAGTAATCTTTAACAGTTAATAGTAATGGATAACAGTTGCAATAGTTAGCTAAAAGTAATAATACATTTTATTTGTATAGCGCTTTATACGGTACTCAAATGTAATGGATATTCCATTTCAACATGTGTGCTATGTTCTATAAAGATATATAAATGTGAGTGCACGGTTAAACAAGTTCTATCAAAAGACTTCAGGTTATCTCTGGCAGTGTTTCTTATTTGGAGGGTAGGGTCTAAAGAAAATATTGATACTTCTGTGGAGGGTTTTGCTTATTTTTATTTTAGTAGGCGTAACAGGTGTGTAACAGGTATAAGCAGTAGGCGTAACAGGTGTGTAACAGGTATAAGCAGTAGGCGTAACAGGTGTGTAACAGGGTATAAACAGGTGTGTAACAGGTATAAGCAGTAGGCGTATTAGGTGGGTAACAGGGTATAAGCAGTAGATGTAACAGGGTATAAACAGGTGTGTAATAGGGTATAAGCAGTAGACGTAACAGGGTATAAACAGGTGTGTAATAGGGTATAAGCAGTAGACGTAACAGGGTATAAACAGGTGTGTAATAGGGTATAAGCAGTAGACGTAACAGGGTATAAGCAGCAGGTGAAGAAACTGACGAACTACAAACCCGTCTGCCACTTCAGCACCACAGACAGCGCCATGGATTTATCAACACCCAGCGCGGCAGGGCTACTGATATTTCAAAGCCATGGTCTGGGCCATAGATTCTAACTTGCACAATAAGTGAGATAAATGATCAATAAGTCTGAGTAGACGAGAGGGACAGTGTTGCTCAAGTTTACTACTCAAGCTGGTGAAAAATACAGGTGAGGTGGGGAAGGAAGAACAGATAATCATATGGATACAAGGCAGTGGCTGCAAAAAGGTCAGAAAAGATTTACTGGGGAGGGGGAGGGATTAATTATCTGGAGCTAGAATGTCCACCGATGACTGAAGGGCCACAGTTTTGTATTACTCTGAAGATGGCTGCCATATGCCAGGGAGATGCTAGCCTTCAAGCTAACTGCTTGTATTTGATCACAATCAGAACTGTGTATAACCTGTACATATGAGACATGCTCACCAATGACCGTAATGGTAAATCCAAGAAAAACAGAATTTGTGTTTGTGCTCGTTGAATCACCAGAAAATGTACATTTTACAAACTCACCAGAGCCTATATTCCTTGAGTAATTTCATTGGGACTATTTCTTTAATGTGAAGTAGTTCCATCGGTGAGGTCTGTGGATTATTCAGAGCAACCAGGACGCAAATCAATATGGCTTAGTGGACAAGAGTATGTCTCCGAAATCCTTTATACTCCTCTCATACGTTGATGTGTTCACAGTGGGAACTACTGCACACAATGGGAACACACACACAGGTGTAACACACACACACACTCACAACGTCCACCTTTACCCCCTTCATATCCCTCACCTGTTATTGTTATCGACCGCTCCGGTGTTATTCCTCCCTGTTACATAGAACACTATAACACTGTCAACATTTCATTTCACACGGATTACCACTTCAGCCATCTCTGTACAGCTGATTGAGACCAGTTCTGCACTTGGGGAGCCTCCCGACGAGAACCATCAAATCACAACACCACCACCTAATGAGCGGAAGGAGCAGCCGGGGGCTCTTTGAGGAGGGCAGGAGAGGCTCTAAATATTGAAAGCAAATGTTTGATTTAGGGCGTAGGGGTGTCCCCGATTTATTGTGTGTGCTCAGATACAGAATGCACACACACACTCCCCAAAACCCCAATCCACGAGTTCATGTGTCAACGTCTGAAGCTGTCTTTGACTGGGAAAAAGAGGGGTGGATGCTTCATATATGCACCTCTACACAGTCCGCCGGGCCTGCACCATGCTGAGACAAATACACAGCTTGACTGTGGTAGGTGTGTTTGTGTGTGTGTGTTATTTTGCTGCAGAGTATTTCTTTCTTTCTTTCCTCTTCTTTTCTATTTCTAACTGACTTCCTTTATCTGTTCTAGACACACACATGGTTGGATGCCAGGATGTGCACAGCACAAATACACACACAAAGAAACACCAATCCCTGTGAGGCCCTTCAGCGCGCACTCACACACACCTGACTGAGCACCAGTTGGGGAGGTTTCAGGTGGAAATCCGCAGGGGAGGGCTTCACAGCATGGCCGACCTAAAAATACGTTGCCCTGGGATGTCCTTTGTGGATAAACACGCACACCGTCATATTACCCGCACAGAAATAACTGGAAAATAAAAGGCAAGCGTTAGTGTTGCACATTTAAAATGTCATCAGTGAACAAGAGAGTGAAACAAATACCTCTTACATACGTGTGTGTGTGTGTGTGTTCATGTTCATGCTTGAACACGGTTATGTTGTCAATGTGCATTTGGAAAACTAACGTACAGCTCTGAGTTGTGGCTTGTCAGAATGCCAGTGTCTTCCCATTATTATTATTATTATTATTATTACAGTGAAAGAAACATCGAGGTGAGCCTGAAACTGATTTAAAAGCATTTTTGAGATTTCTGCATGCGGCAAAGCGTGTAGTCAGGGTCACAGCAACACCTGTCTTTGCCCCCCCCCCCCCCCCCCCCCCCCCCCACACACACACACACACACACACACACACACTCACACACACACACACACCAGCGCAGTTAAGGGGATTCAACAGGTGATCACAGTTCTCCACCTGCTGGACACAAAATAGAACCGCATCTTCTTCTGGCCTATATTTTCTTAGAGAGGGGAAGTAATTAGGGTTATTTTGTCCTGGGTTTAATGACATCTTGAGGGTACTTTTATGTGGTTCATTCTCTACGGTGTGGTTCCACATCTTTATACTTGACGACATCACACATTTGAGTTTTAGCACTCTATAGCCTTTTGATTTTCATCTTAGACCATAAAAACATGTATGAATTTGGCAAATAGGTGAGACAGAATAAAAATATAGCCTACTGTGTTTGAGTGTTTTTTAGCCAAATTGATTAAAGGCTGCTGTTCCTCTGGGTTACACTTGAGATATTGTGTGAAAACTATGTTTAACGGCGCTCTGTGAGAGCTATTGTGTATTAAAATGAGTTTACACGTCGGAGGGTCCAGACAAATAAACAACTCTGTATGGATTATGTGATATCAAATGAATGACACTGTATGTATTATGCAAATGTGTCAAATAGAATTATGGGATGTATTAGGTGATGGTGGAAGGAATCCATAAAACATCTAGCCCTCACCAAATAAGGTAACGTCTGTGAGTAAATTAAGGACACAGCCTGAAGAATGCAGCAGGACGCGCTCATGAATGTGATGAGGGTTGCTTGAAGGCCTGAGGACTGTTGTTTATGCGGGCAGGGGTTGGGTTTGACCAACACCTAACATGGAGAGAGGGACTTTAAAAAGAAGAGCACAAGGTCTCATGCAATCAATGGACTGAAAGGGGGCCTGACTTTAACCTTACCAGGCTGAGACATTCTGAAGATCAGTAGATCTCTTTGCGCCTCCTGCCGGGCAGGTGCCGATCTACGCCGGTCAGCTGCCCGGTGGGGGGCATTGGATCTCTGTCCTATGGGATGTATTCTGTGTAGTTCTTATGGGATTCAATTTGTAATTGTGTTTGCTGTACTTTATATATAAATCATCGGAACCATTGATTCAGATCTATGTCGTTGACGGACCTCATGGCAGAGGGGAGCTCTCCTGAGGAAGGCCGAAACACTACAATATCCTGTTTTAAATGTTGGGACCTTGATAAACGGTTATCTAATTTTAGATGGGTCTTTAAGAATGATGCCAAGACTAAAGTTTCTAAAAGTGATTTTTTTTTTTTATCATTGAATTTGACAGAGCGAGATTTCATTTTATTGCCATTAATATTATTGTGACCTTTTGTATGTTGATGCTTTTGGCATATATGCTTTGGCATATTTATATATATATATATATATATATATAATATATTTATATATATATATAAATATATATATATAAATATATATGTAGTTGAACTTTTGGACGAAATTGTACCTTCTTGATTCTTGTTGTTCTGATTCTTGTATGTAACCGTAGAATGCACTTATTGTAAGTCGCTTTGGATAAAAGCGTCAGCTAAATGAAATGTAATGTAATGTAATATATAAATATATATATTTACAGCTTTATTGGCAAACACATTTACACACATAAAAATACTAATACTACTATTAAATATATGTATATATATATAAATTAATATATATATAAATATATATATATATTTATATTGTCTTGAACTGAATCAGTCGAGAGAGGGAGGCGCATGACGTCAGAGGTCAGCTGACAGGTTTGTTTTGCTTGCTCGAGCTCGTCTCGATAACAACACAGCAGCAGGAAGGAAGCAGCTGCGTCGCCCAGCTAAACTAGTGTCCTTCGGTTTCTGTTTTCTACCGACGCGCTGCCAGCGGACGGTTTACCGACTCGTCTGGAGCTTCGATCGTTCCGCTTTGTTCCAGCACCTTCCTTCCCGTCCACTGCCAGCTGGTCGACTTTGACGCAAATATGCCTTCAGAAAAAAGCTTCAAACAAAGAAGGACCTTCGGTAGGTGCCGTCGCTGCTTGTGTAACTGTTGTTCTGTAAAACGACTGCAGAGTAAGGCTCTGCGCGTGCGGCAGCCCTGTACGAGGCCCAACCACGTCGTCCGTGTACACCGCCAGCCCGCGGGCCCGCGGGTCGTTATCCCGGGGGCGAGTCACGTCATTTAGTGTCGGGAGTTTACACAGTTAGTCTGCGCACCGGGGAGACGGGCAGCCCGCTGGAGTAAAACAAGCCACCACATCCGGAGGCCTGAGACGGGTCAACTTATCTAACAGGAGATTGTCGTGATCGTTGTTCTCGGTGGTGTACATGTTTAGATGCATGTTGGAGTTTAGGTACATGTTTAGATGTAGAAAAGTCCGGATTATAACCAGCGCGAGAGGCTGCGGGCCTGAGTGTGCGCGTGCGCGCGTGTTTATTTGCATCCGAGCTGCGGGAGAAAAACAAAGTGGTGTCGAAACGCAGGGCAGAGAATGACGGGAGCTGCAGGATTGGGGGATGGGACTGTTTGTGGAGGAGGAGAAAGAGAGGGGGAGGTCAAAAAAAGAAAAGAAAACGAGGGGACATCGATGGAATGATAGTGCGGAGTTGGGCTTTTGTCTCCGCTCGGAGGGGAGGCCGCGGCCTCGCTGCGGAGTTTAGTTTCTGTTCCGATTCTCTCATCCAAAGACGACGCGTGCACTGTTTATTTTTTCTTTCTTTATTTCTTTCTTTCAAATGAAATGTAACTTAAGTTAATCCTTTCTCTGACTTACTTTGTGGTGCCTTTTCTGTCATTTAGTACATAAGAGAATCCAACATGAGTTCCGTATACTTCTATCAATTGGCCGTGGCCCCGAGTGTTGCACATCCTGAACCCTCAGCAATAATCCCCAGCATGACTAAAAGTGACCGATTTTCTGCCAGACGTCACGTTATTGGACCGAACTTCACAATCCAGGACACGTGACGGCCAGATAGCGAAGAGAGACGTGTGCAGACAGCTAACTGTTTGTTATGGCCTGTCACATGACTCTCTCTCTATATATCTATATAAACAAACACAGCCATTAATGTCTGGGCCCACAAACAAAGGCAAATACACTATACATTGATCCTCTGCGTTCACAGTTGTGTAACCGGTTCAGGTTGCACATCTGTATAAGAGGTCATAGGACGAATCAGGAAATGTTCCGGTCGTCGTGCCAGTCAGGTGCTGACTAATTCCCAAACTGTGACATATGACAGTAACTGTGGAAAAACCCTACAGGCTTTTTACACCGAGTGCTTCCCATTTTATTTTATTTTTTTATTTTTTTCAACTCCATTCCCCTCCCCCCCTCTATTTTATTTGACTGAAAACTGATGAGTCAAAGGCTGCGTGTCGCCGATAGAGACGCACTAATGCTCGCGGAGCCTCCCTGTTCCCGGGCGGGGGAACTCATCCCGGGCCAAATGTAATCATGGAACAATGTCCTCCATATTTTTTCCCTTCAACGTTAGCACGAAGATGGCAGCCTCGGGAAGATAAACATTTGCCAGTCGGCTGAATTGGATATCCAAACATTACAAAATAAAAGTTAGTGCTAGGTCACAAGACTGGAAACCATTAACTTCAAAGCGTCGACTGACTCTGAAAGCAGTGTTTGGGTTCTTTGGGAAACATGAAGTCTTCAAAGGGCCCTCCTACAGCTGAGGCTCCTCCACTTGTAACCAGCTTTTACATTTTGCCGGCTCTACCGAGGTCGTTTCGTGAATATTTGATGTTAACATTGCATCAGGGGTTCTGCGCCCTAGGTGTATGTATTCGTCAATAAATACACATATCCTCGACGTAAATGACACATTCTCGTATCATTTCCGACACACAAGGAGTGGAGATGACTATTTGTACACACTTCTGAACACACATGGGATTAATTGAGTCAAAAATGTATTGTTTTGGTCCAGAAGGCTGCTAATCACTGAAAACAATGCGGTTACAAAATGAGCATTAGTCCACTTTCCCCTGATGTTTATACCCGGGTTAGGGTTAAGCTCATAAAATGTAAGCACATTATGATTATTATTAAAACAAAAATCTGAATATGTTTCAAAGTAGATCTCGTAAAAACAATAACACCATAGTATGAGACCAACTACAGCTGCCACATTCGTCGGTGTGTCTCAGTAGAATATTGAGATATTCCACACAGCGCCTGCATGGTGGAGTGCCTCAGAAGTTCTGGTAAAACCTGCCCGTGGGTTTGTTTATAATATTAATTCTCTTTTTCATAAGTACATGATTCTGCTTTATCCTGACCTGCTAGCTGCTGCCTGCTTACATTAACCTGAGTCTTGTGTTTGTGCCCACAGAGCAGAGAGTAGAAGATGTCCGACTGATCCGAGAGCAGCACCCCAACAAGATACCGGTGAGTTTGCCACATGTTTCCTGGTTGTGCGCTGAACTCTGCACACATTTAAGTGTCATGTGGCACATTGCTGCAAGGCTTTCTCTGCTTGGTGACTTCTGGTTGGAGGTTGTTTTTTTTTTATTGTTGCCTCGATGGTCATTATGTATTTCATAAAGAATTGTTGGTTAGTTTATTTTCTAGTGAGAAATGCTCGCGACTGCTGACACTGCTCATGAGTCGGGTGTCCTAGCAACCCCCAATAAACAAACGCACACCTCGTGTTTCACCTGCTGTGTGTGTGTGTGTGTGTGTGTGTGTGTGTGTGTGTGTGTGTGTGTGTGTGTGTGTGTGTGTGTGTGTGTGTGTGTGTGTGTGTGTGTGTGTGTGTGTGTGTGTGTGTGTGTGTGTGTGTGTGTGTGTGTGTGTGTGTGTGTGTGTGTGTGTGTGTGTGTGTGTGTGTGTGTGTGGGTGTGGGTGTGGGGGTGTGTGGGTGTGTGTCTTTTTCCAATTAAAGTGCCTGCCTGTCTGTCCATAGGAGTATAAAACAGTGAAAAAAAGAGATTTCATAGAATATCATAGATTTGCTATATCTATATATGTCATGTGTCAGGCCATAACAAACGTGTGTGTGTGTGTGTATATACATTCATTCCCTTTAATGAATTTCCAGAAAATGTATTCAGAATGTATATTATTGTATCACCCCCATGGTATATTATTTCTCTTCATAACAGTAGATGATATCCTAAGGGAGCATAAACACACACATTAGTAGGTGTGACATCAGCTGGCTCAGCTAAGTAATTGAAAGTGTTTTCAAATGTATAAACTCAGTCAATCAGAGGACTGTGGCGGCCGGCCTTAGTGGTTAGAGTAATTAGGAGTGTAATTCGTACGTGTCAGAGATGAAGTCGTCTGTGTACTGGCAGTTTAAAGGCTTAATTAAAACACATCTTAACTTCATTAAATATCTCACTGAATAAAAGATGTAATGAGCATTGCTCAAGCTTTTAAGCATCGGGGTTATGGGGTCCAAAAACATCACAGGAAATACTGCCTTCATAGAATTCCACCTTTTTAGAAGGGGAGGAGTCATTGATTGATTGATTGATTGATTGTGTGTGTGTGTGTGTGTGTGTGTCCCGTAGGTGATCATTGAGAGGTACAAAGGAGAAAAGCAGCTTCCCATCCTGGACAAGACCAAGTTCCTGGTGCCGGACCACGTCAACATGAGTGAACTCATCAAGATCATCAGGTACTTTACTTTCCTATCCCCTCCTTTCTTTTACTCTCCTCTCATGTCCCCTTCTTTCATTACCTCTGATGTCCCTTTCTCTCATATCCCCTCCTGTCTTTTCTTTTCCTTTCAATTACTCTCCTTTCCTATCTCCCGTCTTTTCCTCTCCTTTACTATCCCCCGTCTTTTCCTCCCCTCTCATTTCATCTCTACTCCTACCACTCTTTCTTCCTCTCCTTGTCTAGGCTCTCCCTTTTCCCCTCTCCTCTTCTACCACCCCTCTCTTCCTTTCCTATCCCCACTCTCTTTCCTCTCCTCTTTTTCCCCCTCCTCTCATTTTGTCTTCTTTCCCGTCATCTCCTCCCCTCCTGACTCTGCTGTACCAATGTCTCTCCACCAGGAGGCGCCTCCAGCTAAACTCCAACCAGGCGTTCTTCCTGCTGGCCAACGGCCACAGCATGGTGTCGGTGTCGGCCGCCATCTCTGAGGTCTATGAACGCGAGCGGGACCAAGATGGCTTCCTCTACATGGTGTACGCCTCCCAGGAGACCTTTGGCTCCGCCCCGGCCGCCCAGTGAACCCTCCCTCCTTCTTCCACCTGGCAGGCCATTGAACAATTGTAGTTTTTAAGCCCCCTCCATGTCTCTTGCCACACACCTTTTTAGTCTCGACTGTAAGAACTAAAACACATCCGGCTTAATCTAAACACGGCGTTCAGGTGACTCGCGGCGTTGGTTCAGGTTGTGATCAGCGTTACGACCGCAGTGCACCGCCACACTCCCCGAATAGCATAGAGAGAACAGTTTCAAGTAGAGAAATCCCCAAATCGGACTCAGGCCAATAGTCGTTTAGTGCGCGTCTCTGCTTCTTCGCTGTCCTCTCCGGCGGATCATGTCCTCCAGTGTTGTGGTCCCGCGTCTTCTCGGCTGTATTTACGTTAATGTATATATTACTAGTGATATTGCATTAAAGTGGCGAGGCTCCACCACTTGTCGATATATACATTAGCCAATGAACAAAGCCAACCTTAATCTTAAGGTTTTTTTTGGAGAACGGTGAGGGTTTCTGGGTTCCCGTGTTTTTAGGGGAGCATTTTTAATGCAGTGATAAGGTTAAGCTTTGGGATTTGTAGTCTGGATCAGAGTACTTTTGCCAGAGACAACTGCTAAACGAAGTAGAGAAGATTCCTGTCATTCAATGCGTCTCATCCCATCCTCTCAATGGTCCTCCTTTGGTGTTTTTATCCACCCCGCCTTCTATCCTAAAGCATCTTCACTGTAACAAAACTAGTTGAGGAGGGGGTGGGGCTTTTGCTCTGGAAATGGATGATTGTAGTTTGCAACAACAAAAAAAGTAGAAAAAAAATAAATGCCTTGGTGTACAGATATTATTGACTTTACAGCTTTTGAATATTAAAAGGTTCCAATGAGAGTGTAACCAAGTTGACTTTGGGACACACTACAGGAGCAGGGTCTGATCGCATGTGTGAATGGAGGATGAAGATGATGGTAAGGTTTTTTTTTTTTTTTTTTAACGCCCTTCGTCACTAGTATTTATGAAGGTGATGAAGCAGCGGAGGACTGTCGGACAAAAACGCTGATGCTGCGGCAGGCTGATGAACACCCCGCCCGGCTGTGTTCTCCCTTTTTACATTACATACCTTTTTGAGCCACAGGGCCGATTCCCAGAGCCGTCACTGTTGTTCAGTTTCAGTCCGCTGAAATTCAACAAGCGCTTTCACTCTGGGAAACGTACACCTGCCCAGCGGGTTTTTAAAGGGCTGCACTCTAAAAACAACAAATACATAGGATATCTGTCTATAGATGGTCCTTCGTGCTTCCCCTCCTCCTCCTCTTCACCATCGGCTTCACAGATTGAGGTTTAGCTGCTTTTATATATCGCGCGCGGTATTTTATCATTTTGGTTCTTTTTATTTGATGTGATTTTTATTTCACTGTCCAACATGTCCATCCTCTTTGCTGTCTTCATACAGTATGAGATGCAGGCCCACAGTGCTTTCCCGACAAGTGAAAGACACTGTGTTCGTTACGGAGGGGTGGAGCGTTTGTTTCCGTGCTCTTTTCTGCCTGCTCCTCTGTTTCTCACACACACACACACACACACACACACACACACATATATATATATATATATCCACATAGCAATATCACACAGCCTCTTCTTATGTATTTATGTTGGTATTTTGTAAACAATAAAAGGAGAAAAAAAATGATCTGCTGTGGTGGTGCTTGTGTTTTTCTACCTGCTTGTGGTCCCAACCATCCAAAAATATATATTTGATTTGTTTCCAAATGTCATTTGTCTCACACATTTACACTTCAGAGGTCAATGTTTCCTTGGCACCACAGTCATGGAGGAAAAGGAAGGATGTCACAGCAGAGACATGTAGTGTATAAATATGCAAATATCACAAGCTGTGACCTGAAATGAGGCTTTGGGTGACTGGTGAGGTTTTCTTTTAATATTTCTAATCAGCCCCTTATTGACTGTCTGGGAAAAAGAAAATGTCTTGAGACATTTGTTTTTTCTGTTCTTTAATTTGTAGTCTGTTTTACATATAAGGTGTGTACTTTATATGTCAATAGGGAACACACCCAGTGGCCCTGAGATCTCAACACACTGCAAATTATAATAATACAAGCAAATTAGGAAAAACATCCTCACCATTTTCAAATATAAATTAAGGATATTGTAAAAAGAAATTGGTCAAGACATTCTTTAAATTTGCTTTTTGTTTGCTTGTATGTTTCTTTCTTAAATTGGTGCCATCGCAGTAACACCAGAAAGGTGAACGGTAAGAAATCTGTGAGGAAACACAAGAAACACAATTTATATTGATTGTCTGAATATGGAAGCAATTTTCAAAGGAAATATCATTTTAGTTATTTACTTTTGCAGAACTGTGCGTCCCTTTCTGCTGAACATCCATTTAGCAAAAGATATGAATCAGAAATCAGAATGGTTAGCTTGCTTGCAATGTACCGAAATAAAGGAAGACTGAAAGTAATTCCATGCAACACTAAAGATGTTTCTGTATTTTGTAGCATTCTGAAACATCTAATCATACGCGACTAAAATGGGTCTATCTTGTCGGCCCTGTCCTTTTCTATGGAAGACAATGTCTGTTTTTATCCATGACAAAACGAGGCCTGTCATCTCGGTGTTGCTCCGCTGGATCCTTTGAAGTCTTTCAGTCCGCTGGTAACGTTTCCAGATCGGACGATTTAAACACAAATCCTCTGAACAATTAGTGGATTCATAGCAGACTCACAAAGTGGGTCGTTCTAAACAGATTCAGCTTTGATCACACAAGTTTAAGTAAGAGCCTTTCCGTTGGGAAAAGTAAATAGACAGGAATGTGCACATTGTAATAGTGTTGAAAATATTGAACACGCACTGTATTAAATGCATTTAAATGCATGAAATGCAGGAATTTGGAAGGAATACTAGAAACAAATGGAGATATGGAGTTGGAAACCCAGAGAGGGATACTGGGTTTATTAATGAACACGTGAGTATAACTTAGTTTTTGCTTTGTTTAATGTTTATATTATTTTATTGTTGCAGACTTTGTACATTGATCCTGATACGCTGAGAGCAACTCAGAGTAGTGTTGTTTTATTAAGTGCACGTGGATCGCCATCAGCAGTGATGATGGGCCTGATGCTGTAGAAATAAACACACTTATGGGGTGTAATAAGGTAAGTAGGGTGGCTTCAACGTTCCCTGTTTTCTTCTAGTCAAGCCACGACACATTGATGCACAATACAACTCATGAAAGATCAAATTCCTCCAAGGAGTGATTGCAGTTCCTACCATGTCACTGAAAGGCTTTTAATATCTCAAAGTGACTTCATTTCATTCATGAGGGTCGTGTTTGACAGATTATCACTTTTCGGAAAGTTGGAAACTGCCTTTTATGGGGTTATATTGTCCATAAATGACTGGATGAGCTATAATCTGTTACATAATTCATGAAATCAAGTCATTTTGAGACATAAATAACCTTTCAGTGACAGGAGCTGTAATCCCGTCTTGGCAAGTGGGAACTGCCTTTAACGGTTTTGTCGGCCTAAAATAATGCCTTCATAATGCAAAAGAGATTATTTATGTGACCCATTCGCAAATCACTATGATTACAATCTAGCTTCAAAATATGCGACTTGCTGTCATTTCCAGACCCATTGACCCTGAAACACATCAGCTTTCTAATGTCAGCATTGTTTTGATACTCCAAATATGAAGCAAAAGACGGCACTTCAAACAATTATGATTGATTTTAAGAAAAAGCCCTCAAAGTGTGCAGTAAATCATGAAATGAATCATGAAGAATAAAACAGATGGCACACACACACACACACACACACACAGAGTTCTCTCTTTTGCGTTCACACATCAATTCATGGAAGAAGACGCTCACATGCACGGCATAGCCACGTTTAAGCTGAACAAAGGAGCCTTTTAGACTTTAGCCTCTTAGCGACAAAAATTGGGATCTTCTGCAAAACGTGGCGCTGTAAGATGAATCGATCAGCTCATTGATCAGGTGACAGACAGGCGTCTCCCATCACGGTGGCTTTATCACTACGGGGCAAATCAATGCTGACCCAATCAATATTTATGTATTATTCTCCCTCCACTTGTGCATGGTGCCGTTGAAAGTCGGGATCAAGGCAGTACAGTCCTTTTCACAGCAGACAATTCATTTGACGGATAATAATACTAATAAAATGTATATCCTATAATAAATAGAATGACGGCTGAAGTATATTGGGCTGTCAGCTTCAGGGTCCTGGTTCAAAAGGTCTGCTGTGAAAAAGGGCTTGTGGTATGTGTTTTGAATTTTTGAAATGGTTAATATTACCTTTTAACTTAATAAATTGGGCATATACACCTTAGGATAAAAGACAGAATTAGAACATATTTTATTACTCACCTCAAGGTTCAGATAAACATTCAAACATAATAGGTAGTGGGAAAATAAATCTGACCAACACATTTACCGCGTTCAAACACTGGCACACAAATATTCCAAAAGCACTTTTTCCTTTACTTAAGATGAACATGCATGCTGGAGGATCAGTTGACCAGGCACAGTTTTACAGGTTCAGACTCACGTCTGCTTTAAGGAAACTGCTAAATTAATAAAAAACACATCAGAGATGACTTATTTTTGAAGGCCACACTGGTTCCCTGAATAAAGCCAATGGGAGTTTCGCCATTGGCTCTTGGATTCTTGCAGAAAATAAGTTCTGGGGAAAAACTATTATGACATTTACAAGTTTGGTTTCGCAGGATAGTTGTCACAGATGTAGCCCTATTTTACTACCTCACGGTCGCGCCATGACTTGGATGAAGTTTGGTAGTCTCATTTAGCAACTTGTAAGCAATTACTTTTTTTTAAGCCTGTAAAAGCTCAGAAATTCATAATGGGCATTTACTGACATATTGAATGTTTTGTATTGAATTGAACAAAACGTTAAGCTTCTCTTAAGCTTGTGTTCACCACAGACCTTATTTCAGGCATCTAACCAAGGACCCATTCAAGAGAAATGACCCATTTCCAGGTTCTAGGACTCATTCCTGCCCTCTATTTCTGTGACACAAGTGACCCCTTGGTTAAGCCCCGCCCCCTGCTGCTCTGCTACAGAAGTGATAAACCTAGTTAATGAAGCGCTAACATGCTATGTTAATGTTAGCTCCACAAGTTTTTAGGTAGAAAGTAACATTTTAGAAGAACACACACACATGACTGGTGACTGGTTTAACTTTTCAATCAGCTGGACTTTGTGTGTTTTTGGAAGTAGGACATTTAACAATTTTAAATAATCATAACATATATATATATATATATATATACATACATATATATATATATATATATACATACATATTTTTACATACATATATATATATATATACATATATACACATACATATATATATATACATACATATATATATACATACATATTTTTACATACATATATATATACACATACATATATATATATATATATATATACACATACATATATATATATATATATATACACATACATCTATATATACATATATATATATATATATATATATATATATACATATATACACATACACATACATCTATATATACATATATATATATATATATATGTATATATATGTATATATATATATATATATATATATATATATATGTTTCTAAAAGGCCAGTCCAACATTGGGCGGGCGGGGCTTAGTGAAAGGGTAAATTTATGACACAACACAAATGCATTAGTTTGAACAACAGAAGTTGTTTCTACATACTGAATGTTCAGTATTTGCCATTTTAAATAAGCATCCCGTGCCTCCGGTGTGCCCTCCAGGGGCCCCGATACGAGCTTCGTCTTAAGGGCCGCTGCCCTCGTGTCTGCGCTCTGGGTCCTGCCCAGGAACTCACTGAATACGCTGCGAAACATTTTCACACTTATTGAGACTCCAAATTTGAACAGTCCTGATCTGTGCTTTGCATAAAAGACTGTACATGCGGTGTTAATTACAACAACAAAAAAGAGTCTGTTCCCCCCTCACAGGGAGTGAGAAGGCCGACTCCACACGGACACTTCAATGGCACAAAGGTTCGATACTCCATGTCCATGGTGGAGCAGAAGGTCCTGATACAGCTCTACCTTTTGGTGTGCGTGTGCGTGCGTGTGTGTGTGTGTGTGTGTGTGTGTGTGTGTGTGTGTGTGTGTGTGTGTGTGTGTGTGTGTGTGTGTGGAGGAGGTTCCCTTCGTGGAGTTTTTCTTGTCATCAAACAAAAGTTCGGGTTACATTTCTCCACGGAGCTCAAGTGCGTGGATGCGGAAGTAAAAATCCCATTTGCGTTGTGAATCAAGTATCTTTGATTTTCAGCCGTAATGTCGTCACCAACCCAGGCAGACATTGAGATTGTGATGCTCATGTATGATATCAACCTTGTTTTGAGGAAAAACATGTTTTTTGGGAAGTAGCGTTGCTCCGTGAATTCAAAACGGAGCGAGTAATATATCTAACAATAGTTAGCCTCAAAGTTTCCCATGTACACACACCCTTGTACCTTTTTCCCCCCGTTTCCCAATTCTTATTTCCGTTGCTTCCGAATCAAACGTTTCTTTGATCCTGATTCCTCACGTTGTCGGTTGGCTTTCTCTCATGCTTAAAACTCGGTATAAAAGGATTTTCTGAAACATCCATTGAGCGAATGAACGAGAATTTCACTTCTGAAACCGGAGCCGTTAGACAGGGTGTTCACACGTGTAATGTGTTACCTGTGTAATCCATTCATGAGGATGATCTCGGTTATGATCACAAGGATACGATGTTTACACAAGCACAGAGAATACATGATAAACACCAGCAACCCGGTTACTGATGACTGCTATCCTTAGCGATAGCCGGAAAAGGGCCGTTGATGGACACAACTCTCCCACAATCCAATGCTCAAGAGAAAACACAATCGCAGGTGGTAGTTAGGCTTCTTTTTGAAAACTGTAATTGACGCCTCTAAAGTCGGACTCTGATTGCCTTTGCCCAGAGCGTGTATTGCAACATTTCCTATTGGTATAAAATGAAAAAAAATATTTGGTTGATTTCTAGCTGCAAAAACAGACTACTATAAACATTAGTATGTACACAAACTGGAACACAACTCTTGCAACTGGACTCAAAATAATTGTTTGTTTTTGTGTCAACACATTGAATCAAAGCGAAGACGACCCTGGTGCTGGGCACGCATCCGCCCCCCGTCTGTCACGATAAGGGCACGATTTGAGAGAAGCAGGAAGTGACTTGCCTCAGCGCACAGGAAGTTGTGAGGATACTGTTTGATAACCACGGGAGGACCATACAGATGCCGAGTCGCTCAGCTGAGAAGCAGATTTTGAGACTCTCCGGCTCCACCGCTGCACCAGAGCCAACGTGAGAGTAGAGTTGCAGCTACGGTGTCTGAAATGAAGCGAGGCGCAGTTTACAAATCTCTGGCTTTGTATTCGTGGAGAAACCAAATCTGAATTAAAAAAATACAGAAAAACGGTCCGTGACAAGCGCTCCCCTCGGCTCGCCAATCTGGTTCTTTTGCATCCTGATGTAAAAGAGCTGCTGTAAAAAAAAAAGAAAAAAAAAAAGACTGCGCCTCTAGATCCAACGGTCTTTTTGAGCAGACTCGCGTTGCCTCGTCGTCCCCAGAGGCGGCAGGAGCATGAGGTACAGGTGTGTCCGGAGTATGACAGTTCAAATCCACTAGACCCCTGAGTCCTTACTGTCGGAGTGAGGAGTGTACTTCAGCCGAAACGTCCCTGTGAAACACAACAGAGACAGACAGTGTTGAAGCTTTGGGTCGAGCAGCAGTAGGCCCTCTATGCCTGATGACAAACAGTGGGGCTGCGACAACAATTATTTTCACGTTAATGATTAATCCATCGATTAACCAGTTTGTTGTTTTGTCAGAAAATGGTGAAAATGTGTTTTATCCTCAACTCAAAGATATTTGGTTTACTATCATAGAGGAGTTAAGAAAAATATTCACATTCAAGAAGCTGGAATCGGAGAATTTTGTCTTTTTTTGTTCGGAAAAAAAAGAAATGGCTCAAACCGATTAATTGATTATTGAAATAGATGGTGATTCATTTAGTAGTTGACATTTGATGGATTCATCGTTGCAGCTCTAAAAATCTGCTTATTCTTATGTATTTTTGGACAGATTACTGGTTGGACATATAGAAACAAGTTGAGTGGATTCCGATGTTTCAAAAGCCACAAGCATTGTGCCTAAAGAAATTATAATATTAAGTATATTTTACAACAGTTTTTGTATGTAAGAATCCCAAAACATTTGAATTTGGCAATCAGGAAATCTGAAGCAGAGTTGTACAAATATTTTTTTTAAATGTCCAAACTTATGATAAATATAGTTTTTTTAGTCACCAAAGTCTAGTAAACGCACAAAAACAATCTCTCTCGACCGGACAAAAGGTTTAAAGTCAAAACATTAGTGCCCTTTATTGATAGAGGTGATTGTTGGGGGTAATTACATATTGAGAATGACACTTTCTTTGTTTTGCACTCAAACAACTGAGAATATGAATACCATCTATTTGAAAACAGTCATCAAACTATCTTCCCAATGAGTGTGCCACCAAAATAATAATTTACTTTCTTAGAGTTTAACTACAAATTAATTAATAAACAATTAAAAGCATGCATGAGAGGAAAAAAATCATTTACATTTGCTAATTTGAAATGCCAAATGAATAATCCTATTCTCTAATGCAACGTGAGTTCTTGAATCACCAACACGCTCACCTTGCTGCGCTGAGTCCATGGCTGGCTGTTTGCACTCCTCTGCTCTGTGTCCGTTGGCGCCGCAGTTGTAACACGACGCGTTACCCGCTGACCGCTTGTGGGCTCCGTTTCCCACGATGCCGTGGGGCTGGTAGAAGGCGAAGCCCTGCTGCTGGTCGTGTGGCGCCGGGCTGTGGCGGTAGAGGGGCGGAGGCACCATCATCGGGTAGGAGAAGGGCGCGGCGGTGCTGCCGGCGGCGGCGGCGGCGCTGGACGAGGCGATCAGGGGGCTGAGATGGAGCAGGGGACCCAGCGTGAAGAGCGAGGGGCCGGCCGAGAACGGCTGCAGGTAGCCGGCCGCCGCGTAGCCGGGCAACGCCCCGTAGGCGCCGCAGTTACCCCGGCAACCGCAGGAGCTGCAGACACACATGGACGGGGTGTGACCTGAACTTTGATCCAATGAAGAGGCAGAGGAGGGGGAAGGGGAGGGGCTACAGGTCGACTGGGCCGGGTAGTAAGGGTTGCCCGGCACCGCAGCCACGGGGACGCTGCTGCCACCGCCACTGGAGCTGCCCGACTTTGTGGCGGGACAGGAGGAGGAGAAAGAAGTAGGGGGGTAGGAGTAGAATCCAGATGGAGAAAGGGGGGAAGAGGACGAGAGGTGGAAGTGCAGCGGGGGGTGAGAGACATGGTGGAGGCTGTTGGAGGTGGAGGTCAAAGCAGAACTGGTTTCCACCATCAGACCCACTGCACCTCCCGCCAGGCAAACCAGCGAGTCCTGGACTGCGGAGGAGCCGTCCACGTTCCGGCCCGGGAACAGCTTCTCCAGCCGCACCCCCATTCCCACACTGAGCCCCGACGGGAAGCCGGCCCCGGCTGCAGGCGGGCCCGAGCCCAGCGGCTTAGTCCTGTCCTCTGTGCACAGCGGCGGGGGCCTGGGCTTACGGGGGGAGGCGAGGACGCGTGCTGGGTTCGAGACCGGGGAGAGCAGGGCCTGGGGGTAACTGGCCTGCGGGTGGAAAGGAGGCTGCGGGTGGCCGAGGGGGAGGTGGGAGGAGCAAGAGGGAGGGTGAAGGGGAGCCGGGTCAGTCTGGACAGGTAGGACCTGGGCCGTGGGGCGACTGGAGCCCGTGGGGCAGCTGGAGTTCAGGATGAAGAGACAGGACCGGTCCTTCTCTGGACCCCCTGCTGCTGCGTCTGGACCTGACACACCTGCAACCCAGATGCACATAGGTGGTGTGTTGAAAGCCTTTTTCCATGCCTCTGTTTGTGTGTGTGTGTGTGTGTGTGTGTGTGTGTGTGTGTGTGTGTGTGTGTGTCGGATGTGTTAGTTAGTTTGGCCTCATGCAGCAACAAGGTAAAGCTGGAGAATTGGAAAAGGCAGAGGTCTGACCGATTGATATCCTCTTTGTTTGAATCTTTCATCTCGAATTTTGCTGTCCGGATTCCACATATCAAATATGAGCAGTGTATATGATTTCGTAGATATGAAAACTACGACTTGAATATTATTTTTTTTTGGAGCAGTTGATAATTTCCGCAGAGTTTTATGAAAGAATTTGTACTTTAATTACCTGCTTGAAGGTTCAGAGAGGAGAATTTGAACTAGCACATTTTATGTGAAATATGTCACCTTTTCTTTTGTGTTATTTAATACTCAAGGGAAATATCACTCAGTTGCCAATAACGCCACTTTCCAGCTGCTGTATTCAAATATTTGATCTGGCCCTGCTCTTTTTTTTTTTTATCCCCCTGTGATACTGCAATAGTTCTGTGAGATAACGTACGCCTGTGAAGGTCTCTGGTCCTGTCGAAGGCGGAGTCACAGCCGAGTGGCGTTCGGGGGGAGCAGGGAGAGCTGGAGTAGCCTGAGGACGAGCTGTTGTCTGTTGAGACGGGGTGATGATGATGTGGCACCGCGTCCACCTCCACCCGCAGCTCCCCTGAAACACATTTCAATACACTTGCATTTTGAGATGTTTTAAACTTTTCTTTCTTAAAAATCCAGGAAACTAAGCATTCTGGCTTTTCACAATTGTACAAATCCATACATTCCCCCTGGGAGCTCATATACTGCTGGACGCAAGACACTTAACACATATTTATATTTAAATCACATTTTAATCAAATCAATCAACACTCTAAACTCCCGTATGAATGAAGGCAAATGAGCAGATCCAGCCTGAGACAAAGCGGCCGTGTTACCTGCGGTGGAGGTGGGACGTGTCGAGGGTCCCATGTGACTGGAGGGCATCACCCTGGCGATGCCGCTGCAGGGCCGCTTCTCCATCTGAATCTCCCTGCAGGACACACACACACACACACACACACACACACGTATGTTTAACCCTGTTTTTTAAAGGAATTTTACATGATGGATGGACCTTTTTTGTCTAGACAGGAACAGAACAAAATATCTTAAATACCACACATTTAAATGTTGTCGTCGTTTTAAAATCAGGGCACCGGTTGTGTCGGAGTCCTCTCAGTTTATGTCAGAGTTGAACGGCAAGCGTGTGTCCACTTATCACCACCAGGGGGAGACATTATCCACCTAACGTGCTCCTCTACAAACACATCTGCAAGCCCCTAAAACCCGTAGCAACTTTCCATTTTGTTTGAGCATTCACAAAAACACACACACACACACACACACACACACACACACACACACACACACACACACACACACACACACACACACACACACACACACACACACACACACACACACACACACACACACACACACACACACGTGTTTCCACATGCCTACTGGAAACCTTTTGATTCTAGGGATTGGAAACATGATCAAGAGATAATTCAAGCAGGTTCACATGAGAAAAAACCCAGGTGTGTCGGTTTGTGTGCCGGATGTATGTGTGTGTGTTTGTGTGTGTGTGAGAAAAAGAGTCGGAGCATGTGTACGCATTTGCTTCCAAGTCTATGTTTTTGTGGCTTTCTGCTGGTTATCTTCTTGTGAGTATATCTAATCTCTCTGGCCCACAGCTGGTTAACCATTGACGCTGTATGGACCGTTGATGCCGTGTACTCGCCTTCGACTGCCTGTTAATCGTTAATAGGACGAGGCATCCGCTAAACCTCCTCCTGCGCAGTACCACAAAGAGAGATCTTGGTCAGAGGGGAAAATTGGCTTGCCAGCTCTCAGTGCTGCTGCCATACTGAAAATAGCAACCTTCCCTTTAAGGGAATTTACTATATGACAAAAACAGTAATTTTACCTCACAGAACACAGGAGTTGCCAGTCTGCAAAAACGATGAAATCTAGGGTCAGAAAGCGGTGACAACATTCAAAGTGTGGCGGACACTGACTTTTGTATCTCTAGTTGAGTCTTTTGTAGCTCTAGTTGAGTCTTGAGTTTCTTCTTTGCTCCTTGGGTCAGGTCGTACTTGTTCAGGTCCTCCTCCGTCAGCGCCAAAAACTGAAAGTGACAAAATAATACACGTGTAAAAACGCAGACAAACTGGTTTATCGGCGTGTGACAAGCACACACAGCTTGATATACGGATTTTAGTGAGCGATTGATACTATATCTTGAATGCATAAATGACAGGACAAGCATCTGAAGCCCACCCACCTCCTCCATGGTGAGCTGCTTGAAGACAGGGTAATACTTGTGGAGCCGAAGCCTGCGGAGCCAGTCCAGGATGCCGTTCTGCTCTGCGCTGTTGGGCTGGGACGGGCATGACGCCTGCGGGTGGGACTGGGAACGAGACAGGGGATGGGACTGGGCGTACGAAAGGGACTGGGAGTGGGAGTGGGGTGTCGGCTGGGAATGGGACAGGTGCAGGGACTGATGCTGAGCACCGGGCGGGCCGCTGGTCTGAGCATGAAGGTGGTGCTGAGGGTATGAGTGGGGCTGACTGTGTTGGGGATGTGGCTGGGTGGAGGGATCGCAGCCGCCCGCCAAGGAGCACTGGGTGGGCAGGCCTGGCACAGGGTGGGGAAGCGAGGACAGCTGCGGAGGCGGAATGGGGGGAGGAAGAGGAGGAGGAGGAGGAGGAGGGAGGGAGGAGAGGTGAGGGGAGGGGCGAGTCAAGACAGAGCTGTGGGTGCTGACGACGGGCTGGACGCTGGCCACTCTGTAAACCTCCCCGAGAGAGGACATACGGTCAGAGGAGGATGAGGATGATGATGATGATGATGATGGTGGTGGTGATGAACGACAGAAAGACAGACAGAGAAAGAAAAAAACTTACCTGTTGGCTCCTCTGTGCTGAACCATGCAGCCAAGATCTGAGAGAACAGAGAGAAAACAAACAGACCTTCATCGTTTGTCTCCATCATCATCATCATCACCAAACCGCAGATCATTTACAGCGTGAGAGAAAGTTTTAATATTCAGTAAAAAATGCGATCGCGACATAATTCATGCTTTTCTAGGCGCTGATCTCTGATGATGTTACAACAACCGGTCCACGCTTAAACTGACAGGAGAGCGAAGGGTCCGTTCGGTTACATTCTGATGCGTTCAGGCTCTCGTAAAATGTAGTGTTATTGAGAAACTTGAATAAATACAGTTGTTTGAAGAAGAGGTTTTCACAGCAGCATCAATAGATATTTGATATTTAACTCCCCAGCTTTAAGCAGCTCATTAAAACAACTAATAACAAGATTTCGTTGAATCAATAAAAATACTATCTTTTATTGTTTTTATCAAGCAAAAAACCCCACTATAAATTATTTTAACGAAGTAAGACGATAGCATTTAGAATTTCTGATGGTTTACACTGATTTCAGAGCAGCTGAAATTATTTTTGATCACAAAAAGCAATTAGTCGACTAAGAGGGGGGCGGTGCCAGTTTAAACGCTCTCTCCCAGCCACATGATCAGATGTCAAACTTGGACGCAATGCATTCTGGATGCCTGGAAACATCTGCAGAAGATTGCTAGGGATGGACCAGATGTCCGGAAAAACTATTATATCCCAGATGTCCCAGACAGGACAGAAGGTGTGATGAAGACGAGGACAAGAGCTGAGGTACTTCCTATAGTATGTTTGGTGAATACTAGAAGAAAAGGTTTGCTGGAATTACTTTTTGTTTTTTGTTGGTGCACTTGGAATCGCACTATGCATAAATGGATCAAATAATACTGTAATGTATAGTGCAGCATTTATGAGTTATTTCAGAATCAGCTTTATTGGTCATGTGTGTTTGCACTCACATGGAATTTGACTCCAGTTACACATACTGTAGCTCTCATTGTACATATATACACATTTATAATAAGCAAGATAAATATAAAAAAATACATTACTGTTGGATAGCACAATCCATGCACTAAAGAAAAGCCTTTCTTTTTCAGTTTATTAAGGAATCAAACAAGATACCTCACAGACAACAATGTAATTTAATATTTAATATGTGATGGAATACTATTAACCTCTGTTGTATGTAACATCCATACAAGGCATAATCAATCTTCATTATTATTTCTACTCTTTCCCTAGATCCTCAGAAAACATGTGCAACAGCAAAATAACATGAATGTGCTGCTTCATGCTTTATTTACTCATGCTGGTGTCCATGCCAGGTTTAATACATGTTTATGAAATCTTGCAGAGCTTCCTTTTATGAAAGCAGTGTCTGCTGTGTATTTAGTGATATGAACTCTATTACCCATGTGTTCAGTGCAATAAATGTGATGTCAGCCTCATATTGAGCTTATGAAGAATGGACCGGGATATATTGTGCTGTGGGGGGGCAGTTGCATATTAGCCTGGTTTCTTCCCTGGGGTCTTATGAGAGTCACACACACACACACACACACACACACACACACACACACACACAGGGGTAGAAACATGCAATAGTACTGGCATATACACTGCAGTGGCGGCTATAAATACTCTCTGGGATGAAGTCACACTCATCAAATCAAACATGCACACATGCACACACATGCACGCACACACACACACACACACACACGCATGCACGCACACACACACACACACACACGCACGCACGCACACACACACACACACACACACACACACGCACGCACGCACGCACACACGCACGCACGCACACACGCACACACACGCACACGCACGCCAACATTAGGTCACCACACTCTAGGCCTCCCAACACAAACATGCCATGCTGAATTCCCACACCAGACTAAAATAGACCCCGTCCTCGTCCCTCCAACACCTCCGAATCACAAAATTAAAATCCTGCCTGCAGTCTCACCTCCCTCACCTCTCCACTGCCACCAACCGAGACCCACACTCGCGGCCTTGTCCTTTCCATTACCTCCCTTTTCACTCTCCTCTCTCGCTCTTCTCCAAGACTAAAATCAAACATGAAGTTGTTCATCTTGCCCCGTCCCTCATTGGCACCGTCTTTGCCTTGCATCTAAGAATAGGGCTCTCCTGTTTTATATCCCTGCCACCCTCTTTAGAGACTTACTGGTTTTATAGAGGCATTCCCAGCCACACATTCCTGACATTTGTGGGTTTTAACCTGTAAGATGTTATCTGCTACATGTAATATATTTATCTGCATAAAAAAAAGAAGAAGAGGAATAGGAGAAAAAAAAAAGATATTATTGACAATAAAACAAAATCAAGACTTACTAGAGCTAAAGGTGAACGGACAGGTCGGGGATACAGGAGCCGTAGGAAGGGAGGAGGATGATAGCAGGAGGGGGGAGGGGAGGGAGGCAGGACAGTCGGGTGAGAGAGGCCTGGTGGAGGTGAAGAACAGCTGGACGCTGTGGTGCTGCAGGACATGGCAGGGCAGCGCTGTCAGACTCCTGGGCAGAGAGACGGGAACAGACAGGTCAAGTCAAGACGGACAGCAGAAGAGATGCCACATCACATCCAGCTCAACATATTACCAAGCAGGGCAACGAGATGCCACAATGATAATGTGGTTTGTGTTGAGGATGTAGATGGACAGAGTCATTTAAACTCTAAGTAGGGCTGGGTATCGGTTCTCGATACTTTAAGATATCTCATGAAATAACCCACTGTCAAGTGGTATCAAAATTGAGTATATGTGGGTGTTTTTTTTCTACCAATGATAGTTGTATAGATGAACTGATACCAGTGGATTAATCTGTAGGTGTGGAGTGAAGGCCAGGAGTATCGGCGGTTTGGTCGATGACATCTAGTTTATTAAGAACATTTTTGGAAGAGGACCTGTAGATCACGTTGCTGTAGTCTAAGATGGGACGGACTGTGATTTTAAACAGGGTGTGCTTTGCAGACTGGGTAAAGGAGGCGTCATGGTATATAAACCCAAATTCTTGATCTGACTTTGGAAAGCAGTGCGTTTAGTAAAGACCATCATTCAGCAGAAGTAGGTTATTGCCAATTTGTCTCTCTTAAGTCATCTCTGCCTGTGAACATCACATACCGACCATAACATACAGACCACTAGCAAGCACTTGTAGCAAACAAACAGAGATGTAAACAGTCCAGGGTTTTGATTATTCAGAACCTTTGCTTTGCAAATGCTTTATAAAAAGGAACTGGTACCTCTTCCTGAAAGAGTTCTATCAAGTTCCCTAACGCTTCATGAGAAAACAACACTTTTAAAGGGCAAAAAATAAACAGGAAGAGAGGGGTGGAGGGGAGACTAACCTGGGGTCCAGCGCTATGGACTGATTGAAGAATGTCTCCACTGCGTCATCAGGAAAGGCTTGTGACAGCTGTGAGAAAAAACAAAACAAAACATGCTACACTAAGCGCATTGTGATACAGTATTACATTTCTACGCTGATGATATCGAGCTATTCCTCCCTATAAAACAAGACTGTTCAAACATCTTAATACTTCATGTTTTAAAGATTAAATGTCTGTTTACCCTCATCAAATCAGAAACAGAGGGGAAATGGACTCAGACGTTTACACTGTGTAGAATAAACAAAGCTTAAACAATGAACTATTCTCTCAACTTGAGCGTAGCTGGAGATTATTATCCTTAAACGGTGTTTTAGTGGTGGCGCCGACCTGAGTCAGCAGCTCCGTCACCTCCTGCTGAGTTCTGACAACGCAGGACACCAACCCATCTGACCAGCTGGCCTGGAGGAGGGATGAGGAGAGGAGGAAGGATGAGAGGAAGCAGAAATTGCGTAAAAACCATGAAGGGATGAAGAGAGAACATTTGGGAAAGTGGGTGGGCGTCTGTGTTGTGCGCTGGACCCACCTCGAGCACGTATTCAGCGGTGTCCTCCGCCGCGTGGGTCACTCCTCTCAGCGCCACCCTCTCAATCAGCGCTGAAAAGAGGCACAGATTGTTTTCGCCGATGATCAGCCACACTTCACACGTTTGAGGCAACACGTCAGCTATGTAGAGTCGGTAAGTTTGAAGGAATCTAAACTTGGCCGACTCTCACAAGAAGGAAATGACGTGACGACAAAACCAGTATGTTTAAATCACGTCATCAAGTGTTAACTACACTGACTGCGATGTGAGTGCTTATTCACTCCTGCATATTGTCTACTTCTATGTCTGGATGCATGCCTCAGATGCACAGGCAGGTTAGGGCTGCTCCACAGCCATCAGTGAGCAGGTGAGAATGAGGAGAAATGCTAAATAGATGGGTGTTTGTGCAGAAGACCTCTAGGTATAGATTTCAACATATTAGGATCTGAAACCACGTGATCAGCTGGTCCCTCCCCTACAAGCAGGAGGGGAGGGATGGACTTGAGAGAAGGAGGAGACAAACACAGAGGGGGATAAAGGAGGAAAGAGAAAGGAGTCGCTTTCACAGTGCACACACACACACACACACACACATCCCTCAACACCTTTATGTGTGCCTGTTGGGCAGCAGCTGTGGAGGCTCTAAATGCCGCCTGCCATTCACACTGATCTCGGCTGCCTGCCCCACACACACACACACACACACACACACACAAACAGCACGAAGTCCAGGAGCGTTTGTGTGCATCAGCATTGTATCTCCATGAACATCCTTTGTGTCTTCATCACTTTACAACTAGTTTGTGTGTGCGTGTGCCAGAAAAACACATCATAAAACCAACACGAGGTGTGGCTCCTTCTGAGTGGTGGCAAAAACCTTTAACACAAACACACAAAGGAAAAATGGTAGGACATGACATGTGTGTGTGTGTGTGTGTGTGTGATTTATGCTGGTGACAGCTATGTGGTGTGACCATGAGGTAGTGAGATAGTTGAGTATTGTGTTACAGACAAGAGCCAAGACAATAACAGCCCCCAACTTAAACCACATACTAAACACCCGGAGACACCAGCTGGTCCCTGGCCGATTGCTGTCAGATGAATATCCTAGGTTATCCAAACAGTCTTTTGAAGACCAATAGTTTGAGTTCGTGCCTCGACTCAGAACGGCTGTCTACTTTGTCATAATGTGTGTTCAGTTAAAAAATGGGATTTTTGGAGCATTTCTCTACAGCTCTCAACTTGGCGACGGCTGAGCCGATGGCTCGCAGCTTACGGCACTAACACGTGGGGTCCGCCTGGCTATGCAGACAAGGCACAGAGAAGCTCTGATAACACAGACACACACACACACACACACACACACACACACAAACCTGAGCCTTAGGGCAGCATTCTTTAAGCTGCGTCGCAGTGTTCAGATGTGCCAGCATGCCACATCTTGTTCAATTGGGCTAACCTGGTTGTATAACATGACACACACACGCTTTTATGCCGACATGCACAGATGGAGGCTGAAAGGGAGGTCACACACACACACACACACACACACACACACACAAACAAACAGCAAGTCAGACAATTAGATGAAGAAAAACGTAGAAAGTACTTTTGGTGCAGTTCCTGGATGGTGCTGCTGCATCCTGGACCTGTCCAGCAGGAAGAGGAGGAGGCAGATGAGGAGGAAGTGGCGGTGGAGGAGGAGGAAGAGGAGGAGGAGGAGGAGGAGGGAGGTCCGGGTGAGGAAGGGGGAGCTCCTGGCTCACCGCTCGGTCTCGCCGTCCCATGGTGGCCCCCGAGACTGTGCCGGCCTCTCTGGTCTGGCTCTAGAGAGCAGGGGGGAGAGGCCATTCAGTAAGAGAGCAGCGAAAGCTTCGGAGCAGAGGTCGGGCAGATACAGCGACAACCCCTTAGCCTCCCGGACAGGTGGGGCAGATGTAACGGTGACCTCGGGCGGGATATCTTTGCCTGCAGACAGGGTCACGGCTTGAAACACTGAGCAGCGCTCTCTCCGGGGAAGGCGGGGATTGACTTGCTTTGCTCAACAAGCCCTTGGAAACTGACCCCAGCAATCCTGTACCACAAAACGTGGGGGAGTGCATCACTTCAAACATGTTTCACTACTTTTGCATGATATTTGTGCCATAACAAAGCCCCGACACGTTTGGCTTGCCCCGCGTTGCACAGAAAGAAAATGACTTACCCTGAAGGTTATGAAGCTTATTATTTGAACAGTATTTCTTTCTTAAAAATGTGACTTTTTTTCACACTTAACGGTACAATCATATTGGATTTTGTAACACATCTGTTATTAATGGCCGGTATGTGTCATGTGATGTCCATTTGAGAGTGAGGATCTTTTTTCTTTCCTTCCGAAAATGACCCCTACTTTGAGAAATCACACTCCCATTCAAGAAATGATCAACATAGTTCTCAAAAAGTATCATTATCGTACTGAAACAAGTTTGGTAATTCCCATTTCTAATGTTATGTTACTTTACTTTGTTGGAATGTATTGCTATGTTTAAAGCCAGTTTGATGATGCAGTGTGTTTGTAACCATCCTTCCTTTGTATAAAGGGTGTCACTTGCAATGCAGTTCAACTGGAAATCCCCTCAAGATGCTGATTCGTGAGAATAAAACTGAAAAAGATTAAAAACTCTTTCACTTTTCAGAGGGAAAACTCAACATGTGCCTTTGCCCGCTGCAACCAAAAACCCACGCAGTGTAAATCTGAAAACAATTAAGTGTGCTACTGCCACATCCGCATGCTACTCGGCCGACCTGCCAGCTCCGTCTGCAGACTGTTAGAGAGAAGGGGGAGTCGGCCTCTGTCACACTGTAGGTACACGCAGTAAAAACAGCTCACGTGAATCATCAGGGGAATGAAATTAAGAAGCGTTCCAGAGAAGTGTGAGAGTATGTGAATCTCCCTGACCCCCCCCCCCAAAACATAAACGAAACAAAATAAAACCCAGACTGCGTGCTGACAACAACTCCTCCTCCTCCTACAACAGTCTGCTTAACACTGCTTTTATAGATATATAAAGTGCCCATATAATAGGGTGATTATGCAGACTTGTACAGGCCCGACAGATGTGGCCAGTGCTCTGTATGCGTCGTTTATGCCGCGGCCCTGTTGCGAAAATCAGAATTGGACCATTCTTCCTTCCTCTGCAGTGACTCGGCATCCAGCTGCTTCGTGTTAAAATAAGCTCATGCCGGGAAGATCAGACGGCAGTGGCCGGTCTGTCTTATGCGCAGTGGTTTTTCTCAAATACACTGAAATGTCATTATGACATCACGCGCTTCCCCTTACACAAAAAGAGTCAAATTCATAAGAAATCAAAAGGCACCCTTGCACAATGCACATCCAGTGCACCGAGCTGTTTTAAGTTTTGCTTTAATGCATTATTAATACTACTACTACTGCTACAACTAATATTAATAATAGTTTTTTCTTTTAAGGCAAAATGTCATGCATGCAAGACTTAAAAGGACACTGTGGTTTTTCTACTCTGTGTGTTTTTTCCTTTGCGTATCTCCAGAGCGGTCCATCTGATCTACTTCACACTAGAGATGAAGCTCTTTGCAGCGGTGAGGGCGGGGCTTAAGGCCTCTTTGGACTGAGCTGAGCGGCTCGTTGACTAAATTACATTACATTTCATTTAGCTGACGCTTTTATCCAAAGCGACTTACAATAAGTGCATTCTACTGTTACAAACAAGACTCAGAACAACAAGAATCAAGAAGGTACAATTTCATCAATAAAGTTCAACTACAAAGTGCTATCAGTAAGAGCCATTCCAGTGCTACTAAAGTGCTACTTCCTTTATTCAAGGTATGGTCGAAAAAGATATGTTTTTAGTTTGCGACGGAAGATGTAGAGACTTTCTGCTGTCCTGATGTCAATGGGGAGCTCATTCCACCATCGAGGAGCCAGGACAGAGAACAGTCGAGACTTTGTGGAGTGTTTAGCTCTCAGTGACGGAGCTACAAGCCGATTGGCAGAAGCCAAGCGGAGCGCACGAGTTGGGGTGTAAGGTTTTACCATGTCCTGGATGTAGACTGGACCAGATCTGTTTGCAGCACGGTACGCCAGTACCAATGTTTTGAAGCGGATGCGGGCGGCCACCGGTAACCAGTGAAGGTCGCGGAGGAGCGGAGTAGTGTGGGTGAATTTCGGGAGGTTAAAGACCAGTCGAGCTGCTGCATTCTGGATGAGCTGCAACGGTCGGATGGCACCAGCAGGTAGACCCGCCAGGAGGGAGTTACAGTAGTCTAGACGCGAGATGACCAGAGCCTGGACCAGAACCTGTGCCGCCTTCTGGGTGAGAAGTGGACGTATTCTCCTGATGTTGTGCAGCATGAATCTACAGGAACGAGTTGTTGCGGTAATGTTGGCAGTCAGGGAGAGTTGACTGTGAAGAGTCACACCGAGGTTCCTGGCAACTGGTGAACCACAGTTCACTTTGGTGTTGCAATAATTGATGTTTTGCTGCAGTAATTGATGTTTTGGACACTTGGGGGGTCTTATAAATGTGTTTGCAATAAACGTGTTAGCAAACAACTGCATAGACACACAAACACAGGGAAACAATCACATTCAGCTGTAGGTACGTTTCTTTTTAAACACCCGAAAAAGTCCAGTAGTCAAAATATCTGACGCATTGGCTGTTAAATACTTCACCATGTTCACCATCTAGTTGCTAACTATGTCCGTGTGCCATTTGGTGCTGGGGTTCATCCAAGCTTACGGTTAAAACAAACTTTTCTTTTTTTGCAAATGACGCTGGTGAGAGCTGTGAGAGTGAGCCAAGACAGTAGTAAGTTGTGGAACAACAAACCAAAAACAAAGTGCTAAAAAGACCCCACTACGAGTGAACCCGGGCACATTATATGTAAAAAAAAACATTTAAACTGTGTAAAAATGTTGATTGGGGCAACTCCATTTGGCCTAATGTTAACCCTGCTACAATAGAGATGCACATTGATGGACATATATTGTGTCTATTGTGTGTGTATATATATATATATATACACACTAGACCTGGCTAAAAGCTGCTCTACTGTAGATAATGTAAGTGACTGCTCTGTGTTACAATGAAACCCTGTCATACCCTTCAGAGCACTGAGGGAAGGAAGGAGAGCCACAGAGAGAGAGAGAGAGAGAGAGCATTTATAACTTCCTGGGGATTCACTGGAGACACACACACACACACACACTCACACACACCACAGAGGGTTGATTTCAGCATAGAGAAATGTGCTGACCTGCACTAAGCAGGAGCCAAGGGCAACAAAACACTAAATACAAACGCTCCACTCTGAGCCGGGTACTTTCCCTTCGCTGCTCGCACATGTTTAAAACAGTATTCCTGCCCGTCTGTATGTGTGTGTGTGTGTACGTCTGTGTGAATGAGGAGGAACAAAACACCCAACGTTGTGCTTCTTTAACTTTCTTACCCCCTCGTCTCTCTCTCAATCTCTCTCCCATCCACAGCGTCAGATCGGTTTCTTACTCTCCCACAATTCTCTCTCTCCGTCCTGATTCTCTCCGTCCTGATTCACGTCTGCAGAATCCCTCGTCAGCTCCGGGCGAGTTGATCCCAGATGTGATTGTAAGGGAGGTTTAATGAGCCACTTAGCTCCCTGCATCATTGGGAACCCCCCCTTACTCCCTCTCCCTTCCCCCTATGATCTCCAATTTTCATCACAACTCACCCAGCAGAGGGACCACATACGGTCTTGTTGTTGCTGTCCTCTTTGCCTTTGTCATAAATATTTGGACTTTTATGGTTGACCGCTTATCTTGTTGCAAACCAAAGCAAATTGAGCTGTTTTGTTTTACGGAGTCTCAGTTGCACATTTAGCGTAGAAGATAATGTCAAAAGTAAATCCTGGCTGTACACTTTTTTTTCCAGTAATCCTATAAATATCACATCTCTTATGTTTACCTTGCAGTTCTTGTTTGTTTTCCTCATTGATATGATGCAACAGCTGTTCAATCTGGAGCCAGTTCATGAAAAGCGTGTATGTTTGCAACTCCGAACACCTGGTGTATGTTGGCGTCACACTGGCAAAAATCGAGAAGGGGCTTCTATTTTTATTTTTTTTGCTTTTACACATTAATTAAGCTTCTAATCATCTATGACAACCTATCAGCTTCCCTCATCTTGTTGTGCACGTCACTCGCAATTGCTAACACGTGAAAGACAGCATCAGCAGAGTGTAGCTGTTGAACAATACGGACAGGAGCGATTTAGCTAGCCAACAGCCTCAAAACAATATCGCAATGGATGAAATATAAACAGGATGGTGTGGCTACGTCATCAGCTGGTCGCATTGTTCTGAAAACAGCAGAGCCAATCACAAGGAAGCGTGAACGCAGTGCCTTAAAAAAAGAAAAACACAATGCTCATTTGCATATCGATTACTCACCTTGCGTTGGCCTTGAACTGTCAACGGGAAACTTTTTTCTTGAACGCATCCACTGGTGAGCGAAGAATCCGATCTTATTATGCTCACTAATTCCCAAAGCCAACATTTTTTTAAAACACCTCAGACTTGTCCGGACGGAGGAGTAGCACGCCTGAGCATGCGTGAGACGTGAGCGTGTTTATTGTCAGGTTTTAGTGAAGATGATGATATTAGACATTTTCACTATTTCCACCATGGAGGCATGTGAGAAAAACATTTTTTATTTAAGAAGAAAGGGCAAACGTGGGGAGTATATAGTTGACATACAAATGGTCATTTTCAGGGTGAAGTATTCCTTTAACAAAAAAAAGGGGAAAGATGCTTCTTCAGGAAATCATATTGTGGGTTTTAGTGAGAAATGAATAAAAGAAACGCTGATGAAACCATCCTACAACCAATGAGTCACAATACTACTCATACCCCTCTCATAGATGAGACTGCACCATTGTGCATTTCAAGAAGGAACCACCAATCACAAGAGTGATGAGTCACTGTGAGACAACCCCCCTACCTTGTGCCAGCAGGTGCAGTGTGTGTGGCAGGGTTGGCAGGCCGAGAGAGGCAGGCAGGCGGGGGCGCCGGCGGCGGGCAGGGGGCAGGCGGCGGGGGGCAGCGAGGCCGGCTGATGGTGATAGCGGTGATGTGGCTGAGAGGGACCGGTGGCAGCTCGATCCCCGCCAGGGCATGCTGCTTGAGCATCTCCGCCTCCTCCTCCTCCTCCTCCTCCTCCTCCTCCTCCCTTGCTCACCTGCATCAACCAACATATGCAGTAAGATGCCAAATGGGAAACACAGATGTAATGTGTCATCTCAAGTTAAGCGATAATAAAAAATAAAAAAATTGCCGTCCTGTACTTGTTAGACTGGGGCAGGAAGGACATTCGGTCCCAATGAAATTATTGGATGAGCTTAAACAGAGTCAAGCTACAGCCATAGATACCAGTTTGAGAAGTGTACCTATTGGATGTAATGAGAGCTTGAACAAATATATAAATATATATATATATGTGTGTAATTCTAAAATACAGAACCCATCCTAGCTTTAACCTTGTAAGAAACTAATTTGTTTCTAAAAATCCCATTTCAGGACAAATGGAACACATTCGTGCTTTCTGACATCCTTGACTGCCCTTTCTTTGTTTTTCTCCAATGCCTATGTCATTACACAGTGTTAGCAAGAATCCAGTCTGAGAAAATATGGGCTCCTCCTGGCAAACCAACATTCTCAAAGCTCCTTGAAGCTTCCTCAAAGAAAATGTCGGGATGTTGCATGAACAGGCGAAAACATGCCGCACCACCCCCGCAAAAGGGGTGTGTCTGATGGTGCAACCCCCGCAGAGGCAGAGAGCATACATCGCGCCAACGGCTTGCAGCTAACAGTGCTTAACAGCACTAACGGTGCCCCCTACAACGCCATTGGTCGGGGTGAGCAGTGCAGAGCGACGGTCACGACCTCACCAGTCGGGGCGCACTCCCACGCATTAAAAGACAGGTGTGGCCGGCCCGGGTATGTCAACAAAGCACAGAGAAGCTCGAAAAGAAGAAAACGGGAGAAAACGGGAGTGACTTCCTTCTCTGCTCAGGTAGACGTTAATCCGTACGTAATAGTTGCTTGAGGCTATATTAATGCTCCGAGTATCACATGGATAAATAACCCTTAAGTATTTTTGAAGCATAAAAGAGGAGCAATGGTTATTTTGGCCAGCTTTGATTCAGATACGACTTTTTCAGCTTTCACCAACACAAGCGTGCAATTAGCTTTGTTCGCCTCACCGGGTGACACATGGCTGAGGTTATGTCAACTGGCAGCCTGTCATTGCCCGTGTCTCACCTGTAATTTGGGTGTATAGGCAACATGTCAGTGTGCTAGAACATATTTCCTCTGAAATGGCCTTGTGCTTCACCTGCTACAGGGGGCCTTCCCCCCTTTTTTCCTCCGAGCAGGTGAGCACCTCACCTGTGGCCCCCGGGGTCCTGACGGATGGGCGGACGCGGCGATAACTCTGAATTTACGGGCTCGCTGTCGGAGAGAGGAGGATTCATGGCAGAGTGGCGTCCTGCTTTACGAGCACTTTCATGTCACCTTTCCGTTCAGACGGCGGCTAACATGAGTCAGCCATGGAGCGGAGCTTTCACTAGCTGAGGTTGTTTTGTTTTGTTTATGTCATTGACACCCATAAGACCTCACGGGACTGTGTTTTGGAGGCAGTACATGAATCTTCTACACTTCACTTACCAGTATAAATTACATTATTTAAATTATGGCAAGCACTTTACTTGCCCCCAGCCCCCCACTCCCAACCACCACCATGCTATATCTAATGCCCCTTCTCCTGATGTTCTTGTGCCCGTTCTAGAGGCTTTTCCCTTGGAGCATCCCTCTTACCTGCAGGACGTCCTGGATCTGGCTGAGCTGCTGCCTCAGCACCTGCTTCTGGTGGAAGCTGAAGGCCGGGTGGTGGGAGGCCATGGTGAAGAGCAACAGAAACTGCTCCTCGGTCCTCCCGTCGTTCAGCGCCAACCCGTAGTTGTTGATCACCGTGTCTATGTGAGTCAGGGTCCGGTACAGGACCCCCGCAGCCTCTCGGTTGTCCGCGCCGAGCAGGGCGAGGGACACCAGCAGCTTGCTGCGCACCACCTCGTCCGTGATGTTGGTGAGAGCCGAGAGGTCGGCGGGGTTGTTGGCTCTGATCTCCGCGTCCCGGAGGGAGTGGTAGTCCTTGCGGGCCAAGTCCTCCAGGCACGACCCGAGGAAGCGGAGCTCGATGGGGACGCAGAGGTCCAGGAGGCCGCACAGGAACTCGGCTCTCTGGGCGGAGGTGAGGGAGGAGAACCAGCGGTACACCCCCTCCCTCTGGACACTGCTCCGGCTCTCCACCATCCTCGCGGAGCCACTCCCCGTGGCGCGCGAGCTGACGGCTTCCACAACGCGTGCAAGTTGACGCGGCGGACTTTCCAACGGAGAGTGAACTTCACAACGAATGGGCCGCCCGCGCGCGTGCGTAATTGCGCAGGCGCGCAGCGCAAGCAGCGCTACTCTCGAGTTGGCCAAGTCGACGGCTAATGTGTCAACTTTCACAAAATTGCCCGCCGTCCCTCGCGCTCGGTGTTCGCCTCCGCGCGCCGCGGTGGCGGCGGCGAGAGATGCTACAGGTATTTCCTTTGTTGGCGAACCGGCGGCGACGCAGCAGCAGGCCCTTTCCGAACCATAATCTCGCCAAATATGAACCCAAAGTGGTCTGGTTTAGCGTTCAGCCTGCAGCCCCGGCAGCCAGGAGTCCCTCCGCCGTGTCCCTCCCCGCCGGTCGGACCGCTGCACCCCCGCCCACCCAGCGGACGGTACTTTGGATCAAAACACACCGCCCCATTCAAGGGGACGCTCATAGAGAGACTCTTCGGCCGCAGCCGCCCCGCTCTGCTGTCCCACACGGCACAACAATCCCTTCCTGTAACGTTGCTCCTCCGTCCTCATGCCCCCCCCCCCAAAAAAGTGTGCGAGGAGCAGTCAGCTGAAGACCAGCGACAAAAAAAAAGTTCCACGCGCTAGCAAGACCGTGCTATGTTTAAGTTAGAAAACAGAACTAACACTAGTGTGTCCTGAAACTTACCGCTGCTGTCGTTGGGAAATAACATGATAACCCTTCCGAGACATTACGTTGACACGCGCCGCCGTAGAGGAAACACATAACTCCCAAACGACACTGTTCAGGGGTCCGTGCATGAGTTTAATGCAACATGTTGTTCTACGCTCCCTGCATTCTGCCATGGGGGGGGGGGGGGGGGGGGGGGGGGCAGCTGTGTATAACATTAACCAGCAGCGAGACCAGCCCACCATAAAAAAAGGTCTTCTCTGATTGGCTGCGAGTCCCGTCTGCATGCTGCCTCGCTGTATCTCATCTTTCTCTCGTGCGCTCATACATATCTCAGTTTTATTGCCGGGGGATTTAAAGTACCAGCTCGGTACCAGATATGCAATCTATTTAGTATGAGAGTCTCATCAATGATACAGTTATGGTATGCACCGAAATGACGATCTTAGTTATTATTACTTTTCTTTCTTTTTGAGTTTTAGAGGGAAGCTAGCACAGATATGAAAGCAAATGTACTTTAGCTTAAAAACACGAAAATAAATCGTATTAGAAAGTAATATGACGTTTTACAATTGAAAACATATAAATACACACTATTTACGAAGTAGTATCATAAATAAGTAATAAGTAAATAAGTAAAGTCAACCATGAAGTCATAGTGATGAGGGTAATATAAGTCTATAGAAATATAGTTTTGTCAGGAGGATGGAAGTGTTATTTTATAGATGAACATACTTTATACTTTATAAATTAAACAGCATCTTCAAAGTTCACTCTGGACCCTGTGCTGCTATTGTGTAGTTCCCATCGACGACCAGAAGAGGGCAGCAGACGTCCACGTTGAGACCTGAGACGTGCAGCGGGACGCTCTGATGGAGGTCGCGTTGCATCCATCCTGACACCTGACCAGCGGTAAAACCCGCCCCCACTCGACTACAGGCCACGCCCCTCCACTGACGGGAGGAAATTCAGTTATGGTTGCTATGGTAACTATACCCCTCCCTTCTAACCAGGCCTGTGCCACTCCCTCTGCTGCCTGACACACACACACACACACACACACACACACACACACACACACACACACACACACACACACACACACACACACACACACACACACACACACACACACACACACACACACTAACTGTGAAGCCACAAGAGAAAAATATATATATTTTTTAAAATACAAGAGCCAGGAGTCACTTTCTTTCAAACACTTTTCATTATTTTCTCCACATAACTCAAAAACAAAACAGAGTAATTCCCATAGATAGAAAGAA
Source organism: Cottus gobio (assembly GCA_023566465.1). Taxonomy (NCBI): domain Eukaryota; kingdom Metazoa; phylum Chordata; class Actinopteri; order Perciformes; family Cottidae; genus Cottus; species Cottus gobio. The sequence continues at coordinate 6,696,238 of CM042223.1, read as the reverse complement.
AGAGAGAGTAAGAAAGTAAGAAAGAAAAAAGGAAGAGTCAAACTATAGAGAGCTTGGCATGCTGTGGCATGCTGCAGACAACAGGGTGGCAGGGCACCGTCACCAGGCTGATGGCAGACAGCAGAGCTTCTTCAACCTTTTCTTCAGTCTGGGACCAAAACAAATGAAACGGAAATACATCGCTCTGCCTCTCGCGGTGCAGGCACGTTAGACTGTACTCTTGTAATAATGGGGGGGTTGGGGGGGGGCGGGGGCAACACCAGAAATGAGCCAATAGCCGAGTTTGGGTTCCAGTTCGTGTAATTTTGAGGAATGCTGCGTTGGACAGGATTTAAAAAACAACAACAGCGAACCTCCCTGGAAGTTGTTACCGATGGCAACGTGCTCGGCCATCCCGCCAGCGTCACGTGGGGGGAGGATGAGGATGAGGATGAGGATCAACACACGTTCACACGTTCCATGCGCGCGCATGAGTGTGGTGAACTCTGACCTCGCTCGACCTGCATCGTTTAACCCAAAACACTCAGCTCTTTCCTTCCCCCTTCTTATTCTTCTTTTCAGATTCACACGACTAAAACATTGCAGTACAAAAGCATGCATTTATTTACTTTTATCAATTTACTCTACAAAAGCAATGCGGGTGACGAGTATTGTTTTTTTTTTTTAAATTTCCAGACATCTTGCATAGCATAAAAGATGTTTGCAGCTAGCTGTCTCCATGTAATGTGTTTGAGACGAGCAGCGGGAGACACTGGTTCATCAGTGGGACAATGCCTTTGAGCCACTGGTTCACGAGCCACTGGTTCACGAGCCACTGGTTCACGAGCCACTGGTTCACGAGCCACTGGTTCACGAGCCACGCGTGAAAGGCCACGCGTGAAAGGCCACGCGTGAAAGGCCACGGGGCTCCCTTCAAGCACAGGTGCACACATTGCATGAGAGGGGGTAAAGAAGAACGACCACGCTCACATTCTGCACATGTAAACCCATTTTAATGTTTTTTTTTATTTATTAATGAGACGGATGTGGTGAAAGCAATGACTCGCCATCTCTTGTGCGCGCGCACACACAAAACGCGGACACACCTTGAACCATCGGTAACAACACCCGGGCCGCGCAGGCGGAGGAACCGAAAGGCAGGAGTTATATTAAGAGGGCTGGGAGGGTTACAAAATAAAGAATTATATCCATCAACGTATTGCACATGACAGAGAGAAAGAGAGAGAGAGAGAGAAAACAAAACAAAATGTCATTAAATAAATTGTAAGTTACAAATCTGTTGAAAACTATGATTTGAAGAATGAAAAAAAGAAAAAGAAAGAGTCTGTCTCGTCGGTCTGTCTGCAGACAGTGGAAGCAGACGCTGTAATGCCAGCTGCAGCTCTCCAGGGCGATGTGTCTTCATGCGGTCCACGTGGTCCACGTACTGGACTCTGTTGCCTCCTCACAGTCCAGCTGCCGGGACTGGTTCGCCCCCCCCCCCCCTTTTGACCACTCCTCTTATGCACAGCTGGACCAAGCTCAGCCCAGGTTAGCCCTCCTGGGTCCTCGTCTTCCTCGTCTTCCTCGTCTTCCCTCAGCCGTTCGCGGTCCTTCCGCCGGGGGATCACGAAAGGGGCCGGAGGGGTGTGTGTGTGTGTGTGGGGGGTCGGTAATACTCACATGAAATGTATAGTTGTTGTAGCATAGATAGGCTGACTCTGAAAGCGGTGCTGTCTTTAAATAAAAAAGTGGATAAACAAAATAGCCACTCCGATGTTGAGGAGGATCACCATGACAACCAGGATTGCGCTGTAGGCCTGCGTGGGAAAGAGAGGGAGAGGACAGGGGAGAGTGTCAATAATCAGGGCGCAGCACACACACACACATGCACACACACGCACACACACACACACACGCACACACAATGCTCTCACATTTTGAAGACGCAAGGTGTTCACCCGACAGCAGCAATGTCGTCCTGTATTGAATAAAAGGATGCTACTTCCTTTTAGCGCTGCTGTGTGGTACTAAAACTAATGAATCAAGAGCACAGGTTGTCAGCCTGCCCGGGGCGGTCGATGTTCTTTGTTTTTGTTGTTGTTGTCTTTTTCAAATATTGGTTATGCGCACAAATCAACCTCAACGGCTGGTATTAGAAAAGGAAAAATCTTCTATCTATTTGAGACATTTCAAAACAATGTTCACAGATAAAAGAGAATAGCTTGGCCACGTCTCCGATGGAAAAAGCCAGTGAGATGCTAACTGCTGGGGGGTTGTCCTACAAAATTACATTATCCCTGCAGCATAGGATAACTGGGGGGGAAACCAGATCTTTACTAGATATGCCAACCCCACTTCCTCAGACAATCTAATAAGATATCAGTACTAACTAGATCCACACAGAGATCAGACCCCCTGCAGCGACGGCGATGCGTGTTACGAAGCGCAGCGCATCAGAGATGAAGGAGCAATTTGCATCTCGATCTAAATAATAGAAACCCGCGTTGGTGTGGCCTGTTACATTTCCCTAAAAAAAGGAAGGGGGGGGGGGGGGCAGCTTCTCTGACAGAGTCGGGTCAGAGGGCGAACTCGGCCGCCGAACGGCCGCCTGGAGCTGGCGGGGGAGTCAGTGTCTTGCTCAGTGACACTTAAGCAGATGTTTGCTGACAACCCGGGTCACGTGGGTGAAGGCCGGCCTTTCTGACCACCTGTCCGCTCTGGGTAAATATGTGAAAGTGAATCAAGTATATTCACCGACATTATCATCGATGCAGCAGATTTTGTTTTTCTTTCTTTTTTTTTTTTTTACCCCACAAATAGCCTCCTTTGTTTGGAAATGTAACATTTGACAAGTATTTACAGAGAGCATGTTTTGGTCCAATCATAGGACTACAGTGTGTGTGTGTGTGTGTGTGTGTGTGTGTGTGTGTGTGTGTGTGTGTGTTTTAATTGAGTCTAATCGTCTTCACAATAGTTGCAGTGGGAGGGGAGAGTAGGACTCTGAGAAAACAGCATTAGTGCGACATTGTTGCAGATGAATGTGTCCTGAGTGGCCGCTAACAAGGTTTCTGCTGATCAATCCGGTGAAAGGCTTATCACAGATCTGTGTCATAGATGATTACCAGACCGGGTGGAGAAAATCCTCTGATCGTTAGCCTTCTCCACCTCAATTTAGGAAAGAATTTTACGCTTTTTATGTCACCATTCGCCGTAGTGCTGACTTCTATCTCCATTCTTCGAGAAATCATTTGTTGATTACTGAATAACTTGAGGATTTTTCATGTCCAGTCATCTCATTTGTGCCCAAGGAGCAGGATCACTCACAAATAGTATTTTTCGATGAGTAAATCATACGGAAACTTGGATCATAGCAAACAAGGCAAGTTGGAAAATACTGAGGGAACTCTAATATCTGAACTGAAGCTACAGCCAGCGGCAGCAGCAACTTGTTTGTTTCTCTCAGTGTTCATACCAAATAAACAAACAAGATACTGTGTGTTAATTATGGAGCTTTAGAGGTGCTGCTAGGCAAATGTGCTTACCTTTGGATGGAGCCAGGCTGGCTGTTTCCCCCTGCTTCGGGTTTTTATGCTAAGCTAACCTAATTCTGCTGGCTCTTGTTTCATACTAGCGTATAAACATCTCTTCCTGCGAGGAGGTGTACTTTAGGAGCTTTGAACATTCCACCCTGGACTCTAGTGAGCAAATTTAGAAAACCAGAAACATCCTCCCTCACTAGAAGCATGCTAGATAGAATGTTTTAATGGTGTGATTTAGGGATGCACCGATAACGATACCGGTATCGGTATCGGTGGTCGATACTGCGTTAAATACTCGTACTCGCATCTGTTTCAATGACCGATACCAAGAACCGATACTCACTCAACAGTATTTCACTACAACAAACTGGTCGCGCTTTGTGGAGAAGCAACCCCGTGGCGGAGCCGGAGACACTCTTCTCTGTCTCAACTGTCTCAACAGTCTCAACTTCTGAGCAGCCAATCACGCTATCCAAGTTGTTTTGCCGTCCAATCAGATGGCCAGTTTGTCTCAACAGCAGAATCTGGAGCCGCCATCTTGGATCCTCGCTACGCAGCGCTCACTTCTTTCAATAGACAGGAGAAAAGTGAGACGCGAGTACAATACAAGACTTTATCGATATTGTGCTTATTAACCGGTGTTGCATACGTGTGTATGACATATTAGTGCTCATATTAGTGCTCTTGTTAGTGGCTGACAGCCCCGGAGTTACTTGTAATCAGTCCGTCCCAACGCGACGCAAATGTTTCGCGCGACCAGATTACATGTAAAGTCTATGCACAGACGCGTGTGGTTGCGACAGACGCAAATTTACGCCGGCGGCACGTTAGACGCGAGAGTTGAAATTTTCCATATTTAATACATCTATAATTGAGAAGCTCTGCGCGTCATCACCGCCGTCCTGCCGGTTTGAATCAAACTGTTGCTGGTCCACCAGAAGTAGCGCTGGCAGCGGCCTCATTCAGACGCTGTTGTGCGGCTACGGATGATATTATTGTAGCCGAGTGTCTGTTGTGTGTCTATATTTGTAATTCTAATAAAATGAAAACACGCTGCAGGGTAACTTGAACCACTTTTTTATCTCCTTCACACACGTATATCCCACAATTCCACTCTTTTCATTTCCGTTTCTCCCTCCACAATAAAAGCACCGGAAACATAACTTGGAACACAGCTTCCTATATAATTGCTCGATCCCTAATATTATCGCTTACATTATGAACCCGGACACGGGGCGTTTTATGGTCCGACATTAGAGGGACTTCCACAAGAAGTTTAAAGCTTGGGATAGCCTTCTGTTAATTTTGTACTATAGGCTTGACATAATCTGCAGAGGATAAAATAAAATCTGCCTCCAAATTAATTGCACTTTCATGGAGACCAAATCTAAGAAGTATCGGTATCGGTACTCGGTATCGGCAAGTACACAATTAAAAATATCGGTATCGTATCGGTTTGTAAAAAATGGTATCGTTGCATCCCTAGTGTGATTTATTTATTCTCATTTCAAAAGTGCAAAAAATATTCTGTGGAAACATGGCCGTGCAACATGGCGAACTCTGTATAGTATATATTCCACTGACCGAAATGCAAACCCTCGATGTCAGGAAAAAACAATGAGAAGTGAGACAGCATGTTCATTTTCGCAGAAATGATTGCATAAATAAACTATTGCTCCATCAGACAAAGGGCCACTTTGCACAGACATGCAAAAGGCCCCAATCACCTCTTGTTCAGTGTCGTTTTGTTGTTGTTTTGTGTCTCTTTGTTGTTATTGTGTGCCTCTTTGTAGCGGTTTTGTGTCACTCTGTAATGGTTTTGTATCTCTCTGTGATTGTGTTGCTCTTTTTCATAGTCAATGCATGTCTCTTTGTGGTCTCTTTGTAGCTGTTTTGCATCTTTTTGTAATTGCTTTGTGTCTCTTTGTGTGTTTCTTTATTGTCATTTTTGTCTCTGTAGTTGTTTTTGTGTCTCTTTGCAGGTGTGTTGCTTGTTTTCATAGTCAATACATGTCTCTTTGCAGATGTTTTGAATCTGTGGAGTCTTTGTTCTCTTTATGTCTCTTTTTGTGTCCGTTTGTGGTGTCTTTTGGTATCTGTTTTGGGTTGGTACGTGTCTCTTTGAGTGACATTTTGTAGGTTAAGGTAAAGGGAGCCTGTTCTGTTCAACTCCTTTTTTATTTATTTTTTAAAGGAAAACTATGTAACTCTCCCACTGCCTTTTATAATTGTTGTAATGTATCTACAATATGTTATTGTATTACATCAATGACTGGTACAGCACTCTGAAATCCACATTTCTACCATTATTTCTCAATCTATTTTTTATCAAAAAACTGCTGAACTCGCAAACTATTTCATTTTTTTGCAATAACTACTATTTTCTTTTTTGAAAAACACGTCAACAGAGCCGGTTTATTCTTAATCCGCCTGGTGTAAAATCAATAAAATGCACAGAGCAGCACTCTTCAGAGATAACAAAGATCAGGTTAAGTATAATCACGGAACAAATAGTTTAAGCCCCCCCATTTGTTGTTATTTCCCCTTTGCTGGAAACTGCTATAAACCTCTTTGCTGTCGTTAATAAAGAGATGCAATTTAATCTCCCCACTAGCTCCCTTGACCCCACCAAACACTTTTTATAACTTATGCTTATTATCCTGAGAATGAAGTGCTGACAAAGAACAAATAATTTTCCTGCTTACTGACGTCCCCTGGAATGGAGAACTGCCACTGTGAGGCATCACTGAAAGAAGAGTAACTTATATCCTAAAGGCCTTTTTTCAATTTCAACAATTATTCAACAGATTCATTGGATGGTTATACTAACGATAATGCCTCATAATCAAATGTTTTATATGAATACCGTATAAAATGACAATGTGTAATGGAAGAATGGTTGCTTTTATTTTGTTAATCTTTTGTTTTATTGGTGACAGATTTACCGTTTTGTTCTGTTTTACTACTCTCTTCTTCCAGCAGCAGCAGCACGCAGCTGTTTTCAGAAATTACCCAACTCAACTCGATGAGCAAGAGTTGTGGAGAGTAACTGGTACTTTTTCTTTTGTTTCACCTTGGTTGAGGTTCCAAGGGGTACTATCCTCTGTGGAAAACCAAAAAGAGAAAAGAACCTGGTACCAAAAGTGAGTCGAGTCAAGGCGAACCCAACCATGACTGACTCACACTGACTCGTGGGATCCCTCAAGGCTCCATCCTAGGACCACTGTTTTTCCAACTTTAAAAGTAACCATTGACAAAATGGTCAGATAATATGCAAATATTTGACAGTTCTGCAGGTGTAAGCAGCGCTGGTCTGGGACAAGTAGCGAAACCCGGTCTCCTGCATGAAAAGAACCCCGTTCTTTTGTGTTTTTACAAGCTTTCCAACAGATGTTTTCATAATTAGAGTTTGTGCCGTTACTTTAAATTCTTGACACTGAACAATCCCTAGCACTGCCTTTTATCGTCTTATAGGAAATACCGCAAAAGTGCAGTCACATCCTTCAGACGCGGACGCTGAAAGATCTTTTATCATTAGCGGGCTCGACGGCAGTGCTGTAAGGCTTCCTTTTGTGGCCCACCTAAGACAGCTTTACATAAACTGCAGACCAGCCAAAATGCAGCAGTGTGTGTGTGTGTGTGTGTGTGTGTGATGACCAGAGTCACCTGTTTTAAAGTCATTTTAAGATTCTGCCCGTGGTTTTCATATTCCTCATTGGACTAGCGACTGATAACATGTCAAACACGCTTTAAAGACCTTTATTATAGGCTCAGGCCTTTGACTTCGTTCCGTGATCCTCTGCTAAGGCCGATAGAAGAAGCAGGTCTTAATGTCTGTCTGGAGTGGACACTGGCGTCACAATCTGTTGAAATTTTTGAGTCAAAATTCGTAAGATATTATTTTTAGCTCACGGTCTCTGGCATGTCCGCGAGCCTGTCATCTTTCATGTCTTTTTATTGTGCTTGCTTTCAAGATCTCCTCACCATCATGAAAGTTTTTGTTATTGTGGGCCACGAAAGGCTCGGGCTTGTCTGGGGGGACGCGCCCCACTGAGGTGTTGTTCCCATAAATATGAGCCCTTTGGGCATTTCTGTGTTCCATGATGACGACTGGTTCATGTCTTCGAGTGGACACAGAGGTGCAGTGCTATTTTGGTACAGAGGCTTCGTACTTGATGGGGCAAAAAAAAAAAGAGTAAGCCTTCTACGTAATGCACTTTTGTATTGCAATCCTGTGCAAAAAGCACCTTATCAATTAACTTTGATTGATTGGTCCTTTGTGTGTGTGTGTCTGTGTGAGCAGCCCCAACGTTAGCATGGTTTTTGCAGCGTATTTATCGGACTGTGATAGTATCTTTGTGTGCTGTGAACCTGTCTTACACAAATCTCACTTGCTTCTCTGCGGCTGCAAACACACACACCCACACACACACACACACAAAGACACACACACACCACCTCCACCCCCCTGTCACTGACACACGCCAAACGATTGGCCGCCGTTGAAGCAAGGCATAAGCTGTTCCCTAGCAACAGAGCGCTGGTTAACCAATAGGGGGCCTTCTGGTGAGGAAGGGGCTAGTTTGCCAGTCTGCTGTTACTAAGGTGCAGCGATGACCGCTGGGGTTCTCTCTCCGCCTGCATATCTGTGTTTGGTGTGTTTTAGGCTTGGATGTTTTCACATAGCAGGTAGCAGCAGCAGCTGAGCGACTAAATAACCGGCTTCATCCACGGTGCCAGTCATCACACCGCTGCAGACCAATTTGAATTAAAGAGAGCAAGTTGTGTGAGGAGTGTGGAACTGTGTTTAACAGTTTACACACAAGTGAGGAGTGAGAGTGTGTGTGTGAGCGGGAGAGAGAGAGAGAGAGCTCGTATTTATAATGTGTGGCTTTCACGTGACGCTTGATTTTCTTTTTTCTTGCTTTCATTAGCTAATGCTGCAACCATAGTATCATCCAGGATTAGCGTGGTCCACCAGAGTCAAGACGTAGCCAAAAAATTATATTAAAACGGCGTAATCCTACCGCTGCTTGCTCGTAGTACTAAAAAAAAAATCTTTCTTTATTTCACAAGGTTAAACCTTGTGCCTCTCCCCCCAGGATTATCTTAATATGTGGGATAACATTGTGTTATGTCACTGGGGATGGAATGTATCCTCATGACAGCGGGCAACAAATCCTTTTAGTCAAATCAATGTGTGGCAGTGACGAGACAGATATGACAAATGCATCGTTCAGCTGCTGTCCAAGGGTGATAACAGGGCCAAACAGAGCCGTGCAGAGGTTCAGACCAGGCGTGGAGCCAGTAATGAGGCCTGGGCGGCACCGGCCAGCCCACATCACTCAATGGCCCCACCCAGCCACGTTTGATCAAAAAATTGCAGGTAACCAAATGTAATAGACTGAACCTGGCATGCGAAAAAAAACACCAGACGATCAAGCCCCACTCCGTTTCTCTGGGCACGTTTCAAAGCCGGGCCGGGGGAAGTGTGTAGCCATGGACTATTTATTTGACAGGAGGAATTGTGAACGTCTAAAAGTCCATTTGGATCTTGCGCCGTCCCCCTACGTGGACTCAGGGGAAACGCAGACAATCTCAATGAAGGAAACTTTATAGAACCGTTCAAGTTCCCGTGTGAAAATATGATGCACAGCCCCCGAATCGTCCGGAGCAGCTGCCCAGAAACGTAACTTGATGATGTTGCGGGAGAGCAAAACGGAAGTCCGTCGGCAGAATAATCTAAAGGATGAGTCAACGCCTGAACTCGTAGATGTTTGTGTGCGACATTTTCACGCGTGACAAAATAAACAAATAGGCCATCGGGTTCATGGACACAACTGAAATGGTTAAAGTGGTATTTCAGAGAAGGTATTGGAGGTGACTGAACCATTGACACTTGACCCATCTCTGTGTGTTGCCTTCAGTTTTGACAGTTTCAGGAAACAAGGGCGGTGTGCATATGACTCCAAAAACAAACCTTTCCTCAAGCTTTGCATGTTCACAAAATTTGGCTTATAAATAACATGTCGATGTTTTTTGGCCTCGGTACCATTTAAGTAATTAAACACTTTGCTCTATATGATCACACCAGCGTGTGCCTTCTAGCAAACTAATCTCAACACTGAGGTGGTGTACTGTCAAATTGGTCAAATTGGACTTTCAAAATGTATTCTTCATTCTTCATTATCTCTATTTTGAACAGATCTGCGTCATTATAAGACGGCTTGAGAAAATGGCGTTGCATAACAAGCGAGAAAGTCCCCTTAAGGAGGAGGGTTGGGGTGGATGGGTGAGTCAAACACAGACTTTCACCCAAGACACCTCTGATTGAGTCTCAAGTCAACTTACTTTACTGTTTTTGTTCTGAACGGCACAAGTAAGTACTTATTACCTTACTGATTATCCAATATTCAATACTAGACAGTCAGATGCATTTAGGCATGAATAACTTTCTTGTTATTGCATTCCAGGTCAAATTCAGATTATTATGGCATTTCTCTGCTTCCATATTTTTACACAAAAGTTCACGTAAGAGATCAACAGCGGCCCTGCAGCTGGTAAGGACTTGGAGTCTCACTGAAAGACACTTCGGCAGAGCGGAAGCCATTTTACTTGGCCCCTTATTGATGTCACCCCCCCCCCCTCCCCCTCCAAAAAAAAAAAAAAACAGTGCACCAAGAAAACCGTTTAATTCTTCAATCTAAGGTCTCAAACCAGGCAATATTCAAAGGGTCGAGAGTTCATCAGTGAGGTCTGGTCTTTTCCAAAAATGTAAATCCACGAAGACTGCACTGATGGAATCTTTTTTGGGAAACGTAATGTTATGGCGGCCATCTGTTAATTCACTGTGGCGGCTGAGCGAAGGCATTGATCATGTGTTGACTGAGGTGAGCTGTGGAAAGAGTGCATTCTCTAAGAGCCTGTTTTGTATTTTTCTCCTAATTTCGGCTCAAACTGCTTGTGCACCAGAGGCGGATTTCAGTGACGATACAAAAGGCCCGAGAGCAACGTGCAGCGCTGTGTTGAGGACAGCAGCAGCTTTGTGAAACGCAAACCCTGTGTCGCTTTAATCTCATCATTCAGAGTTTGTCGAGTGTTGTATTTGTGTGCCAGAGCTGGTGTGCTCGGTATGAGTCTTACCGAGTTGCCTTTGCTCTGCGTGAGACTGTGGTCCTTCTGATCCGGTGTGATGGGGGAGGACTTCAGAGGGGGGGAGAGGGTGAGGTCCCGACGTAGAGGCCGTGAATCCAACTTTTCCCCCGCTCTGTCCAGCTTGTGCACCGAGTCTTTACCCCCGTCCCTCCCCTCTTTTCCCTCCCGCCCGTCGCGGTTCTTATGCCTCTGCCGCTGCACTGTGTGCGAGCGGCCCTCGCCGTGAGCATGACTATGCCCGGGCTTCTCCTCCCCGGGCCCATGGGGCTTGTGGGTAGTGGAGTCTCTGGGCTGTAAAGGCTTCATCTCCATCTCATAATTGCTCATTTTCTCCTCATCCTGCTCCAGCAGTCGCCCCCCTCGACCGTGCACGCCCCTGTGCCCCGAAGTCCAAGAGGCTGACGAGGACGACTCCGTCCACCTGTCCCGTCTGGCCTGTCTGTGATTGGACGATCCATGCTCCCGGGTCTTGTGATTGGAGGAGCTGTGTTTGTGTCCATTGGTTCGGCTCACTCCTTGTCCGCTGAGCCCGCCTTCCCCTTTCGCCAGCACCCCTCTCCTCTTGTCCTCGCTCCAGCTGTTGGCGCGTGAGTGCTCCCCCTTCCCACCTCCTCCGCCTTCGACTCCCCCGCTTCCCCCCTCCACCATCACCTGGATCTCCGTCTGTCCTCCTCCCCCGCCTTTCTCACATCTTTCTCCGCCGTCCTTACCCTTGTCCCCGTGGTCCACGGCGGTCTGCCGGTGGAAGCGGGCACTCTTGGTGCGCTGAGATGGCCGGGTGGGGTGAGGCGGGGTGTGGGGCGGGGAGGAGGAAGGGGGACTGAGATCCGGGGTGGCGGCGTCGTTCGAGGGGTCGTCGGAGCCAGCGCTCTTCACGTAGAGGTCTGGGCTGTCGGCGGTGCCGACGCTACTCGACAGCCCCTCGCCCTCCACCTCGCTGGACACCTGGCGTTTGGGGCGCTGCACCTCCATGCCTGCAAAGGATAGACGACATCAGAAAGGTGACAGACATTTTTGGGGAGGTGGTGGAAGCTATGACGCTGTCTTTGTGCATTACTCTGTGCATTACTGGTTTAAATGTGTACAGCCAACGACGACATGCATATTATTTCAGAACATGTTGGGGACTGAATGAAAGTGACTGATGATGATTTTTTTTCTTAATCTTTTTAAAGCATAATTTTCTTAACCGTCACCAAAACACTACATACTGAGTGGCATGGCAAGGCCTGTTGGAGATGTTTACCCCAGACGGCTGGTCAAAAGACTGCGGCGCAATAAATAAATAAATAAATACGCAAAGCCATCTTTGTGATGTAACTATTTAATCTTTTAAAACATTTTTTTTTTGTGCATTTACTATAAATCTCCCAACGGAAGCTGGGATGATAAAAAAGATTTTAATCCTCATCATTTTTGCACAGTCCCTTAGTTTTTATCCGCAAAACAAATACAAAAGAAGCGGTCAGGCACACGACGATGCCCAGGACGTACACGCATCAACACAGACAAAATGTCAGCGCTGGTGCGTGTTGACGTAGACGTCCTCGCGATAGAAACAGACAGCCGCTGAGAGCAGAATGGATGGCAAAAGAACAATCACTGTCATCCCAGGAATCCGTGAGTGGGAGTGTACAGTGTGTGTCATGAAGTCAGGGTGTGTGTGTCACTGCGCTGAGGAGCGCATGGTCCTGTGGGTTGGCTACCTGCGGTGCTGTACAGGTGTGAGTGGCAGAGGCCGAGACGCAAAGCTGGAGGGTGGTTTACACTGACCTTTATCCCCATCCCACGCACACACACACACACACACACACACACACACACACACACACACACACACACATGTGTTTTGTTTGCTCACGCATGTGTAGGCACAAGTGTTAAATATTTGTCTGCTTAGCTTGGGTTTGTTGATTATGGACATATGAGTAACTAGGCATGTTGTGATTTCGGGGAGTTGCCTGTGCCCACCATTTCCCGGGTGCTGGAAGGAAGGGGAGAACTGCTTGGCGGTGACCCTCGCCATGCGACTCTCCTCCTGGGCTTTCTGAGCTGCTCCCACCGCGGCCTCAGCCTTACCCTGTGCGTGAGCCGTCCTGACAAACAGAAGACAGGGGAAACAGAATGTGCAGAGTAGAATAAATAAATCAAACTTTTCAGTTTGAACATTCAGAATCGTTGGCTGGCAGTGGTGTCCAAAACAAATTCCTTTGAGAGAGAAAAAAGTGCAGCAGGGTTGGAAGGAGATAAGGCATCCTTGTTCAAAAGAGCAGAACAGAATTTAAAAACATTGTCCAAAACTTCTGTTAATGTGTATATGTATGTAAATAAATATATATATATATATATATATATATATATATATATATATATATATATATATATATATTAGGGATGCAACGATACCATTTTTTACAAACCGATACGAGTACGAGTATTTTTATTTGTGTACTTGCCGATACCGAGTACCGATACCGATACTTCTTAGATTTGGTCTCCATGAAAGTGCAATTAATTTGGAGGCAGATTTTATTTTATCCTCTGCAGATTATGTCAAGCCTATAGTACAAAATTAACAGAAGGCTATCCCAAGCTTTAAACTTCTTGTGGAAGTCCCTCTAATGTCGGACCATAAAACGCCCCCGTGTCCGGGTTCATAATGTAAGCGATAATATTAGGGATGAGCAATTATATAGGAAGCTGTGTTCCAAGTTATGTTTCCGGTGCTTTTATTGTGGAGGGAGAAACGGAAAGGAAAAGAGGAGTGGAATTGTGGGATATACGTGTGTGAAGGAGATAAAAAAGTGGTTCAAGTTACCCTGGAGCGTGTTTTCATTTTATTATAATTACAAATATATACACACAACAGACACTCGGCTACAATAATATCATCCGTAGCCGCACAACAGCGTCTGAATGAGGCCGCTGCCAGCGCTACTTCTGGTGGACCAGCAACAGTTTGATTCAAACCGGCGGAACGGCAGTCATTTTCCGTCGCGTTCGCTGTGAACGCACCATTACTCTACACACCTTGCTGCAAGAGCTGCAAGAGAGCGACGAAAGAGCCGTATGCGGCTCTGGATCACGGGTTGCCGACCCCTGCCCTAGACGTTGAAGTCAGGTAGGACAACAAATCTTTTTCTCCACAAAGCGCGACCAGTTTGTTGTAGCGAAATACTGTTGAGTGGTATCGGTTCTTGGTATCGGCAATTGAAACCGATACGAGTACGAGTATTTTAACGCAGTATTGACCCCCGATACCGGTATCGGTGCATCCCTAATATATATATATATATATATATACGTATAGTCAGTGGTGGCCCATCAGGGCCTTCTCTGCTGGTCTAAACAGAATCACAAAGTTATAGCTATTTTATAATTTAATTGTTTTTCACAAATACACTATATGTATTATAAATATCTTTTCCATATTAGCTTATTTTCTCATTGCACAGCTCCGGTCTTCCTCTGTTGCTCTGATTCCAGTGCAGCTTGTTTTAAGGAGAGCTCTCATCCAATCAGATTTCACCTCTATGTCTCTATGGAACCAGAGCAGCCTGAGGCCTTCTAGCTAGCCTTTGCAGATTAAAGTACATGGGGACGTTATCCTTGATTGTCATAGACTTCAACAAATCAGATCTTTAGTTTGACATGCTGGGCGTGTTCTTTGACGTCCACAGAGCTGGCGTCAGCACTAACATGCGCTGTGATTGGTCAGTGAGCCAGCCTGACTTTAGTCCACAGAAACCTAGCTAGCTGCAAGCAGGAGGAGTAAGAACAGTTCAGGCTGAAATATAACAGAAGTTATGATGTTTTTAGTGTTTTATTTGGTGTAGTTTTTTTAACACTTAATGGCTGAAGAAGGAGAAGAAACGGACTTGGTGGTGGATTTACGGATCCAAATATCGACTGCCACTGTCGAGTGGACATTTTCAGCCCTAAAACGCATGGAAACTTATTCCAGGACACAACTGGGAGGCTGGACTGCCCTCACTGGCGTCCATGGCCATCGAGAAGGACCTGGTACTGGAACTGAACCGTACCGATAAACTGTACAACCGCGTTATTGAACTGAATTTGTTAACAAAGAGAGAAGGATGGACTTTTTATTTATCAAGTGAACAGCATCTGGTGATTGAACTTAGCTTTAAATTAAAAAGATGTTATTAAGTTTTGTTTTTTTAAATTCCGGTGAGAAAGTAACAATTTACATTCCCAATATGTGACCAGTCTATCACAAATTGGGAATGTAAATTCAGTTTATCCGAATAAAGGCGATTCGGAAATCTACGCCGAAGTTTTGGGAGTTTTTGTGAGGAGCCGATGGTGGTGTAAAAAAACATGTCAACAGTGTTATTTAAATTACTTTTACTGCTAGCAACTATGTGGTATTAAAATAAATTATTAAATCAAGAACTGCCAATTTGGTGTTAGCTAGATAGCTAGTCTAAAGACATGTTGATTTAATTGACACATGAAGTGGTTACTACGAGCTGCTAACGTTTTCCATACTGATTAAAGCTATCTAGTTAGCTAGGAAGATAACACAACTTAAATGATACATCTACATACAGTCCCATCCCCATTGAGCCCATGTAAATCATTTCTTCTCAGGTACCATTATGAAAAAAACATTCAGCGTACACCCCCTTCATTCATATCTGAGTCATCCGCTCTATTGTGTGTTGTCTAGGCTGACAAATCTCATTATAAAAGACACCTGAGACGAAGGATGAGAAAAAGAGCAGGAAGGAAAAACAGCGCGCACACAAACACCATGAACAGCTTGACATATTACATGATACCTCGAGCAGTAACTTATTTATTGCAGAGCTCCAGTATGTATTGTATTCATCTGTTTAATCATTTGCCTGTGTTTACTCGCACAAAAATAATTCATCTCTCTGCATGTCGGTCGGTCTTTTCACGTCTCCTTCATCCCTCTAACTGCTCTTCTACAGCCTCCTTTTCATATCTCCCTTGCTCTTACTTTTATTTCCTCCCATGTTCCTTTGTGCCTCTTTCTAATTGCTCCTTCCATCTTTATCACAATCCCCTTTTCATCTGCCTCATGTCCCTCCATCTCTCTCTCTCTCTGGTCATATCAAATCGATATTTTCTCTCAATTACAACCCTACTCTCACCTTTGTCTCCCTCTTTGTCTTCCATCTTTCGCCGTCTTCCGAGGGGCTCTCGACTTGTGTAAAATAACCTCTCCATCCCTCCCTCCTCCTTTCTCTCTCTGGGCAGTAACAGTCTTGATGCAGTGTTGCATGTCGATGGCTATTGATTTTTTTTCTTCTTCTCCCTCTCTCTGCCTCAATGTTTCTCTTTGCCCCTCGCTGCACTCTCTGCCAGGGCCCACAGTATACTCAACACCACCATGTGTGTGCCTGTTGGGAGGCGAGGTGTGAGAGGAGAGAAGAAGACTGACTTCCTGTTTCACATGACATAATCGTAGAAATTTTGACAAGATTTAAAGGTTGAGAATTAACCTCTTCCCATGCAAACGCACTGTTGGCACAACCTGCGATCACCTTGGTGCTCACACCGAACCACAAAACACTCTCTTTAATCTTCCTTTCTCTCTATTGCTCCCCCCCACACAATTCCCTGTCCCACTACCCATCTTCCCAGGGAACAACCTGTTTCAGGATGAATCAACTGCCTGGAGAGAAAAGAGATGCCTGTGCAGTGTTGGCTTGGTGATACAACACACAAAATCCTGTCCAAACAGGAAGAAAAAGTTGCAAATGGAGGGCAAGAGGAGAGAAAGGAGTGAGGTGATGTGGAGGGAGGGCAAAGCGTGTGACAAACAGAGAGATAGACTGAAAGGGAAGAAACAAAAATATGGAGTTAAAAGGGGTTATGTATTCAACATCAATGAATCATTACCAGATTAAGTGTCCCGAAAGACTATGAATTTCACAAGCTGCTCAATCTGTCCACCACGCTGCTAGTGTTGCTAAAGATACCGCACTGAGGTGAGGTGAGAGTCTAATCCAGGACTCATGCTAAGCTCCTCCATCATCTCTGTCATTACTCTGAACCAGCTGATGAGGGTGATTCATACCTGAACAACTAACTGAGCTTTCCGGTGTGCATCACTGCTAATAGTGTACGTGTGTGTGTGTGTGTGCGTATGTGTGTGTGTGGTGCGCTTTAGGCTCGCTGATGAAACCAGGTCACTGGATTGCGATGAATGGCTCCGTCCACACAGCTCAGTGAGTCACCGGTGTGTTTATCTGGTGCCAACTAATCACAAACAACAACAACAACCAACTAATCACAGGTAGCCCTGCCACATCGGTTACATCAGCACATGTGACCGCAGTGATCAGGGCACACGTCCGCCTAGTGCCATACACACACACACACACACACACACAAATATGGGATTTACTGTAACATCAGGCACGTGGACAGCTGACGCAGACTTTCTACCAGCTCTGGGATTTGGAGCCGAACCTGACCTTTGACCTCTCTGCCTCCTGACAGGAAATCAACTTTAAGAAGTTGGATGAACGTTCATAAATAGGCCTAAATTAACATATTTAGAAACACACACGTACACACTTCAGGAAAGTTGGACAAAGAACTGCGTCATCCTTAAACCAGATTGCTTTAAATTAGCTCCATCTGCAGCTAACATCCTGGGACCGTGTTTCACCTCTCAGGGTGTTCTCCTGGTGTTCCTCAAGGAAATACCCTGCTGCACTGTTCTGGGACACAGCGAGAGAGAGAGAGAGAGAGAGAGAGAGAGAGAGGTTGTCCTGTCCCGGGCTATGCCGCTGTCTGAATCTGGGTTAGACGTTTCGGTGTGTGAATGCGCATGTGTGGGCCACAGAGAGCGAGCTGGTTTAAAGACCAGGCTATAGCAAACTATTTATTTTGGAGGTTTTTACGTGCACCTTTGTCAAGGTGTGGCTGACCTCAGCAAAAACACAAAGATCAATCTAGGTAAGCCTGTGTATAGATTGATAAATCAACTTGTGCTTTGATATTTTCTGACAAAATGTGCCTTTGTGGGGTTGAAACTTGTCGCCCATCTGCAGATTGGCGATCATCCCTGTGCTTCTCAACTCTTTCTAACACTGTCATAATCATATCTTTCGATTGCTTTATGTGTGTGAAGGAATAGTGTGTATCTAGAACTGCATACATCCAACTTTAAAGAGGAGCCCATAAGGACAGTATGGCTTGAGCTGAATGCACAGACATTCACGGTCCCCGTAGGATGAATCCAAATAACTTTGATACTCCACTGACCTTCTGTTATTGTCCTCCCCACCAGCAGGCAGAGCACCTGGGTGGAGCTGTAGACGTCTCTCCTCTGCTACTCTGACAACCCTTCACGAAATAGGTTCATTCAAGTGCTTTGTGTATTCAGATCGGTGTTTATCTGCTTTAAGGATGCAAAAAGTGGCACCCTACTTTAAACAAGGACACTCTGTCCCACCCCAAAAATAATGTAAGCCCCCCCCTCCCCTGTGCATGAGCTGATGCCCTCCAAATATCCAAAGGAGCACAATCCTTCTCAGCATGCAGTCGCTGAAGTCTGGATCTGACTGTGTATTATTACGTTTTTCCCTTTCTTCAATGTCTTTAATCTGACAGATTCACCTGTTAATGGGTTCTGCATTAAGTTTCAAGAGGAACGGCAGTTTTAAACTGAAACAAAACAAAAATGCAACTAAATTACTCAGTTATGTTGAGGCAACAAGCCTACTAAATATAGGGTTTAGTTTGGCATTTAAATTAGCGTGTTTGTTTTCGTAAATTTAAATTAAGTACTTTTCGTCACCCTCCTGGGTGAAAGTGGGGCTGTGGGAAATATGTTGTTGATTATTTGTGGAATACAACTCGCTGTCAAATAAATGCTGGAGCGAACACCTCGCCCATGTGTTTCCAAAATTTGATGAAAGTATCACAATTGATTTGACAACCAAACATTGATAGTTACATACCTTCAAAGATTATGTCTTAATTATTTGCTTGTTTTATGTCATGTAAAAAAAAAAACTAACTTTCCTTTCTCTGTTATCGAGTAAGTCCAAATATATTTAGCCTAGCTTAGCACAAAGACAGGAAGCAGTGGGGGAACAGCTCGCCTCCACTACAGCAACAAGAATATGCCCTCCAACCACTGCGACACTGTCCTATGAGCTGTTTTACCAATATGTAGGCCCCATTTCTGTATCTGCAGAGTAGAGATTTCACCTTGTGATGCTGTGTGTGAGTCATCGTGGCAAAATGTGTTCCTGGAGACACTGTGGAGCAGGAACAAGCTCAGGTGTTTATATTCCCATCTGTCTGTCTGTGGACCGATTCTGTGGTCTCGTGTTAAAAAACCCACAAAAGAATGCTTTTCTGTGGGAATACATTTTTTGGGTTGTTTATTGCATCAGATCGATGATCTATTAGGAGGAATCGGTCAACCGCTTTTTTATATTACACCCTACTTACACTATTACTTACACTATTAGTAATGCAAGGATATATCACACCTATGAACTATTCATATACTCTAGTACGGACTCATGTTTTGAAGGTTTCTCTCCTTGTATGAGTGCAACCATTAGCTACGGAAGATGCAGTTAATATTTGAAGATATTTGAAGATACTTCCCGTAAGAGGACGTGAACCAGGGACAGTTCAACTTGACTTAATGCGCCGTTAAAACTCTGCGAGGGACATCACGGTAATACGGTAAAAACACTCGCTGACAGGTTCAAACTGTGAAAGCACGGTCGGGGAGAGATCTAATCGCTATTATATATAAACTTTATTGTGTCTACATATCTCCTCTCCTTTTCTTTCTATGTCAACAGTGTGAGATGAGTTAGGTGAGCCACTGTCGCGGGATGTGGCCTCAGCAGAAGACTGTCGTCAGGACTAATAGGATTGGATCTTTAGTGATTCGACTCGCGTAACCTCTTGCTCTTGTGTGTGTGTGTGTGTGTGTGTGTGTGTGTGTGTGTGTGTGTGTGTGTGTGTGTGTGTGTGTGTGTGTGTGTGTGTGTGTGTGTGTGGCTAGCCTCTCTGCTCTCTCTCAGGTTGCCTGCCGTTGTTGGCATAATGCGTAAATCTCTCTCACCCTTCTGTTTTCCGTCTCACTTCCATATTGTCTTGTTCTCCTTTAACTCCCACTTTTACACTCTCGTCCCTGCGACTCTTTTTCTCCCTGGAAGAGCTGGTCCATCTGCACCTCGACGGGATCTTCTCTGAGACACGGCGCAAACACAAAATGCACATACTGTACATACATGTCAGTTAGGGTTATCGACCATGATGTCCGCGTGTGTCACATTATCGATCTGTTTCAAGGTCAACTGCTAATCAGAGCCGGCTTCATTCACAAACTCGCCGTCACTATCCCAGCTGTCTGAGGCTGCTTTCGCTCCGCAGCCGTTCATCCCAATTGTTGCTCATATCGTTTTGCAGGACAGGTCATCTGTTGCGCAACGTAACTCAATCAGAGTCAGAAATGTGTGCTGGCACTGGGAGGTGAGGTATCTTCAGGGAAAACACTTAAGTTACAGTATCTGTCTATTTTCCTTCGTTGAGTGTTCAAATACAAGACACTGTAGGTTGCACAAAACAGGATCTGATTTTAAAGCAAATATTCACAGTTCAGGTGTGAAATCTAGGCGTTGTTAACACACTTCCAAATAAATAAATAAAAACTCCCGAGCAACCCAAATGGAGGAGAAAAGATTTAATTTTCCATGCCAAAAGGGAATCAAACCTATTTTAGAAGTGAAAGTCAGAGGAGTTTATGTATTTCTTCTTGCTTTAGAGTCAAGCCAGTGACAGCAAACTTCTAAAGATTATTGTGTTTGTTTAAAGCCGTAATCTGTAGGACACCTTAAACAAATAGTTTGACACTCTGGTATGTATACCTATATTGGCTTTCTTGCTGAAAGTTACATGAGAAGATTGACGGCACTCTCATTTGCCCTGTTCTCCGATGTGTTTCGTGTCTAAGCGGCAACAATTTTTTTAATTCGACCAGTATTGAGCGAGCAAGCTCCAGCCAAGAAAATGAGCTGCCATGTGATCCTTCATTGCGCACCGTCAATATATGCCCATTATATATGCTTGTTTTTGCCACTGATAGGCCCAGATTGTTATAATCAGTGTCTGACAACATTGTTGAATGGATCCTACAGACAAATAAAACTTTACGCTTGACCTGGTCTGTTTGTCATTGTGTCGAACCAAGTCTCGCTCAAGGAGAAGTCCCGTTCTGAAATCTCGCACCGTCATTCCCATTGTCAAAAATCAGCTAAATATTCAGCCATGACATTGAAAAACTTTGACATAACGTTAAGCTATACGCTTTCTGCCCTGCAACCCAACAAACTCCTTTTTTTTTGCTGCTGTCTTTTGGCAACAAGTCACATGACACAATAGCAAACCGACTGGATCATGCGAAACGTAAAGAAAAACATTATTATTTATTTTATAATAATGTTTTCCGCCACGTTGTGACAAGTTGCCCTGAGTAATTACATCAGCCCCATTTGCTTCTACCGGCTTCTCAATGCTGGACAATTTTTTTTTTAAATTGTTGTCCCATTTAGCCACTTACACACAAAAACTTGGGACATATTAGCTGATAGCAAGCTAATGTTAGATATGTGTTAGCAAGTTACTGTAGTTAGCTGGGGACACATGAAACATTATACTGCATGGCTTTCTGTTGTATCCACATCCCACTATAACACAAGCTGCACATTGTTAAATGCTCTAG
Organism: Cottus gobio; assembly: GCA_023566465.1. Classification (NCBI taxonomy): domain Eukaryota; kingdom Metazoa; phylum Chordata; class Actinopteri; order Perciformes; family Cottidae; genus Cottus; species Cottus gobio. Next base: position 6,674,806 of record CM042223.1, on the reverse strand, counting down.
TGTAACTTATTGAAATATAAGAATGCTTGCTGCACACGTAGCATTATACTGTTGTTTGCTAGCTGACGGCATGGACAAGGAGGCCCCTTCATGCAATACAAAGACAATGGAGAGCGATGGATTGTTTTCCCGTTGGTGTGGCCACCAGGAAGAGCTCTTTTACATCATGGAATTACAATTTCCAGGTCTGTTACCTGATCCCATAGGGCCCAAAAATATTTTTCCCCCATAGGCTTAGGAAAGAAACATCTGTGCCAAAGCAGATCATTTATTTTGAGGTAAGTCAACATCTCACCACAAACACTTTTCATCTGGATTGTTAACTTCTGCTTCTTCTTCTGAGATCTGCTCGGACTACGCCGATGGTTTGTGAGCCCCTCGGTCGGAAACAATAGTGATCCTTGTATCCCTGTACTAGTATTCCTTACCAGGGGTTGTCCATTTTACTCAAAAGTCTAACTTCTTTTCTTTAAGCATGGTTCCCCTTTCGGCCAAAACGTCTATATATTAAAAATCATATCAAGTCACTTTTCTCAGATTGTAAATACTCAAAACTGTTCCTTTGCTATCAGGTAAATACTGTTTAAATAACAATACAGCCAGTGGGGAACTAAGATAAATATTTCACTTGTGACCTTTTGTATTACATTTCCGAACTGGCTCAGGCAAACCCCTCTTTTAGCAGCTATCATTTCAACTGTGGAATGAGATTCCTATGAAGCAAGCGGCCAAACTGCTGGTTCACTTTGTTTCTAATGAACTCATTATCCAAATGTTCACCTGGACACCTGTAAAAGGTTCTTCTCCAAACACTGCTGTACGAGCCCAATCTGCAAATTATATTTGAATAAAGAAGCTTTGACAGCTAGTGCTGCCACATAACTACTGTGCCCATGGCCCCATAGCCCGATTCCTTAAAACAACAAGGTCTGGGACCAAAATGGGTCGTAGGCCTACTTCTGATGGGTCCCCACATGGAGAGAGTATCGATGTGTATCCATGACTACAGGTCCCAGGACAGCTAATTAATGTCTGAGCCCTGTTGCTGAAAAACAAAAAAAGTGGTCCTTTATATTCCTGTCCGAACATTTCATGCTGCTGTAAAGAAGGTCAGGGCGCGCCCATTAACATCGTAACCCCAGCTGTGCTCATTGTTTTAGTTCAACGAGCACGGCTCTCATTCCCATTCAGCAGCTCATCGGAGTCTTAGCAGCTCCTGGCGGTCTCGCTTCGCTTGCTGTTTCACTTGTACCATCGCCTCCTTAACCCGACTTTTTTCTTAACCCTAATCCTGTTTTTAATCTGTCATTGATCTCAATTATAATGTGGAATGAGGCCATCTACAAGGGTTTACATGTGTCGAGGCAACTCCTCCATTAATGGAGCCACCAGTAAAGGGTAGGCTCCCGAATTACGAGCAGCAGTCCCAGAATCCCAAATCCAATAAATTATACTGAACCTAGTTTTTTTTTTTAAACAACAATAAATACCAATCGTTGTGAAACATTATTTTATTCTTGCCCACAGACGGTTATTGTTACGTCCATAGCCTACATAGCTGTTGTTGTTTTTGCGGGGCAGCGTAGTACCACAAATGTATAAAAAGCATAAGGACGAGACAAAGCTATGACCCGGTTGAATGTAAACACTTCAGGGGGGAGATTGAACGATCCATCGCTGACATGGAGCTTGATGTCTTCAGAGCTGGTGAACATCCAGACAAAAGTGAAAAAAAAGTTACTGCAGGTACCGGGAGCAGGGGGGGTTCATAAATAGCCTTGGATCATTGTCGCCTTACAAAAAACAAACAAAGCATTTCGCAATGGGAACACGCTCACCCCCATCTCCCTTGTCCAGAATGTAACCCATTTTCATCTGGTCACCCTTTTCCAACCCACCGTTCAACTGCATTTCAGTCAGCGAAGGCATCGCCGCTCATACAGTGAAGGTGATGCACTATAATCAGTTAGTTCAGTTTGAGGATTATGAGGTAAAGATTTGTTTGGACACGTATTTTTAGATTATAGCCAGCAAACACACAAATTAGACCTTTCACTTCAACCAAAGGAATGGAGGGAATGACAAACACAAGAGAGACAGACTCAACCACAAGCCGCCGTGAGGCCACTACCTGGACAGAGCGATCTCCGCCTTCTGCCGGGCGATGTCGGATGCTTTCTGTGCTCCCTCCACGGCTCGGTCCACCTTCTCTCTGATCTTGCTGGCCCGGAGTGGGATCAGGTTCTTCCTTTTGCCGCTCACCAGGATGTTCTGTTTGTACTTCCCTTCCTCTTTCGTGCCATCGGGAAACGCGGTGCAGCCGTAGCCGTGGCGCTTGTTGCTGAGCCACTCCCCCTCGTACTGCAGCCCGTCGGAGCGCCGGCTCACACCGAATCCGGTCCGCTTGTCGTTCTTCCACTCGCCGCAGTAGGTCTCCGTCGCTGTGGCGTCCACGTCGTCGTCTGCGACGGCCAACTCTGCGTCTGCGTCTCCGAGACTGGAAAGGTGAAAGGTCGCATTGGGTTGGCTGGTGTGCTCAGTCAATAATCCTACATGCTACAGGTCAATTAGGAGAACTCAGATTGTGCATTAAAATAAAGTGGTTAGTTTAGCTTAGCATAAAAACAGAAGCAGGCGGAAACAGCCGGCCGGACTCTGTTACCGCCGCAACAAACTGAAATGTTGTATGTTTAATTAGTAGATAAATACACATGTCAGAATAAGAATTTGTGATTTTAAAAGGAATTGCGTGTGACGCTATTTCTTTACGATCGAGTTTGCCGATCTGCTCGGCACTTCTGTGCAACGCCACCGATTACAGCATGGGTTGCCAGGTATGGTCTGTGAGCATGGGTACTCCTTTACAGGCTTGACGGCACTAAAGTTGGCTCCCTGTGACTACAAGACTCCAGGAAGCCCGACTTTTGCTTGCCAAGAAATACTTCCCGGAGGAAATTGCCCCTAAAATCATGGAAATGTTTTTGTGTATTTCTGTTAACTGGGTTGAATACATAAAATAAATGAGATACACCGAGAAACATCTAGATCCATACTTATCACCCCCCCTTCCCCATGTCCCCATCTATTCATATGACACCAATCTCTGGTTTAACACTCCCTCATTCCCTCATGGTGAGCCACTGCACAGTCCTTCTGAAGTTGATCAGGAATAAAAAGTGTTTTGCTCAACGCGGATTCACAAGCTTGTTTTCATCTCGCCTCCCCTGGCCCATTAATTAGATCTCTAGTTCCCTTTTGTGTGTTTTCACTGGCCCCGGCAGAAGATTTAGCACTATAATATGTTCAAATGAAAAGAGTATCTAACACATCAGTAAATAGTTGATTAATTGCAATACATTACATAAAAAATGCTGTATTTGATCTTGCATTCATAAATGAGCCTTCGGAGGCTTTTCTCTTTTTTATGTTTACAGCAGTAGATTGAAGAGGGAAAAAAAGAGGATTACGAGCTGCTGTCTCTTGTCGAGAAAATGGTGGCACCTCAATCCAGCGTACTTGGAATTCTACACCAAGTCTTTCCTCTGGTAAGCGATTGATACAACACATTCAAGTCAAGGACACTAGCAGCACGTCCGCTCTGAGTCTGACTATGAGCTGGTCTGTCCAAAGAAAACCGAGCGGACAACAGCGGAGAGACGAAGACAATAGGCTTATCGCCGGGTAACACAATGTAAACCTTTTATCAGGTCAGCTGACCAGTAAGCTGACTTATTGACCCGCTGGCCCCTTTGGACCACCTGCCAATCCATTTTACACTCATGTAGGACAGGTGCCTGTTGTTGCCTTGGTGTCCTTCACAAGGATGACTTCTCTTATCGGCCCGTCATGCCTCCTTGTCCTCTCCCTCTACCTTCCTCCCCCACTTTCATTCATTCCATTACCTCACAGAGTTGATATGACACACTCTTCTCTCCGAATATTTAAGAGTTGCTTTTTTTGTTTTTTGATGACTTTTCACCTTCACTGCGTGAAACAGGATTCTGGGATTTTTAAGCAAGGGTTGGGTGGGTTGCCACAAAATCCTATTAATGCAGAGTAAAACATAATTGTGACAAAATCATACATCTTCTACTCCTGGTGTTACCTGATAGTAGAGTTGATATCCGATGCAGCGGAGGACACGGTGCTCATTCCAGCCTCGCTCCGGAACGAGCTCTGTTTGGACCTCTGGGAGGCCAGGGAGCTCCGGGACTCGGACTTCCGCAGCTTGAGCCCGGACAGGATGGACCTCCGGAACAGCCCGCCTTTCCTCTTCCCCTTCAGCAGCTCGGCCTCGCTGTGTGCCGTCAGTACAAAACCTCCACGAGACACGGCGGGGCTGCTGCCACTGCTGCCCGTGCTGCACAAGGAGACGCTGGTGGTCAGAGTGCCGGGGACAGGAGGAGGACCGGGGACCACTGCCCCGGTCCGGTCCAGCAGAGCTGTGCCGTTGCTGTGCTCCGAACCGGAGCGGAGAGAGTTTATGGAGGTACGGAGCGGTGAGCGGATGACGGCCGCCATGCCGTAGGGGACACTCTGGCGAACCCCGTAGCCGTGGCGCATCCCGCCAACCCACTGGCCTTGAAATGTTCCTGAAGAAAAGGGAGACAACTTGATCAACACCAATTCTATATACATTCATTTGTATTATTTTCTATGTAGTCACCTAGGTCTGCTCACATAACAGGATTTTAAGGTTAGTGCTGCATACATTGGGTGGCTCGAACCCAGATTTGTGCCACATTTCCACTGCATGATGCGAAAGCTAGATAGCTGGCTCGCCAGGTGGGAAGATGACCGTCCCATTTTTGATCCTGCCCACTCAGCATTGATTGGACCTATTTAAAACGTGGCAATCCAAAGGTCTTATGTTTACAGAGGGTCAATGAGGGCTCAAATATTTGCACCTTAACCAAGTACCTTTTTAATGCAAGATTATGAAATAATTCTTATTGACAAAAGAGTAAAGCTTTGAGAAACATAAGCAGTATCAGAGTGGACCATCAGAGTGTATTTTTAATACTTTTTAATAATTTGACAAAGTGATAAATTGAACTGTAACTGTAATCTGTCCATCCACTCCCATTCATTCACAATGTGTCTCTGCACAACCCGCACTCACTGCTACATAACAGTCCTTACATCCCCATGTTGCTGAAAAGTAGGCCATCTGATGTCTGTTTCTGTCATTCTCTCTCTCTCTCTCTCTCTCGCTCTCTCTCACACACACACACACATACACACACACACACTGAAACGGAAGTGTGTGTTCCAATAAGAGTGCAAGTGATCCATCCCGCTTGTCCGTACCTCTGATGTAACAGCACTGATTCATTCTGTTGCAAACGCACTCGCTCTGAACCAAACTACATGGCCATATAAGGAGTGCAACCACGTTCTCTGTCTCTATCGCAAACACACACAAACGTTTCCCTGGTGGGCTCAAGTGTCAGTGAAGTGGGAAGCGCTGAATGAAGCCAATGACATTCTTGCTTACGTTCTCAGACGCACTCACGCGGGCACAACAAGCACATCCGTGCTGTTAGCGGAAATTAAAAAAAACTTGAGTGAGAAGTGGTGTTGTCTCTGAACCTGCCCTTGTCATTACGACAATATGCTGCCTCTTATCCCCGCCCCCCTCTCCCACACACACACACACACAAACAAACAAAAGCAAAGTCTGTGTCATAGGCAGCTGGCCATCACATCTGGCCAGGCCTTTGTAATCATGTCAGCACACAGCTGTAAGACCATATGACAGACGGATCAAAGAACAAACACACACACACACACACACACACAAAGAAAAAACACCCGTGCAACAACGCAACAAGATTACCATTTCATTAAATGGCCGCCAGCGTGCTAGTGCACAGAGGGCAACGAAGAACAGAGACAGCCCTGAGCATCCAGAGACAGACATCACCTGTGTTTCTGTGAGACGGTGGCTTGCAGAAAGAGGTAGAAACAAAAAGTCTGTCTGCTGCAGGTCATACTTCTGGATAAACAATTACTGAAAGGTGTATGCTATGCTAAGCTAACAGGCTGCTGGCTGTAGCTTCATACTCACTTATCAATATGAGATTGGTATCAATCTTTTCATCTTACTCTCTGCAATAAATCCAATTTCCCAAATTTAAGTTAACTATTTTTTTGTATTTTAACTGCAATAAAAATGTGGGGGATTCTGCGGAAGTATGAGCTGTGTTAATATTCTGGTCTGTGATTCAAACATGTTTTCAGCAGGTCTTGGGAGGGTTGTTCCTTGGCATTGATTGTGTTGGCGGTCTTCATGAACAGGATATCAGGCCGGTGGGAGCCCAGTGTCCAGTAAAGGGACGTCAGAATGGCCTTTCTGCTCTTTGCAGATGATGGGATTCTGGTTTTCGGGACGTCGTCAGGATGAGACTCGCCACCTCTGAGCCTGAAGCCATGGTTCTCTGCTGGAAAGCGGTGGATTACTCCCTCCAGATGGGGAGCTTGTTACTGCAGCACAGTAAGAAGTTTGAGTATCTGGGTCTTGTGCGTAAAACTCACTATATAATACTTAAGTATACTCCCACAGAGTATTTTAAACTATCAGTGCCTCATTTGTGAAGTACTGAATTAAACTACACACTAAAGTTGTATAGCTACCTTAGTGTTGGAAAACAAACACTGCAAATAGCAGAGGTGGGACCAAGTCAAGTCTTTGTACTCAAATGCCTAGTCCAGTTGGGGTTTGGGTCCTAAACAAACATAATGCCTTTTTACCAACAAAGTAGTATTACATATTGTATTAATTTGTTAAAAAAAAAAAATATCTAAATGATTTTTTTTTAAAAGGTCTGGGGAATTAAGTGTAACCCTAACCCTAAAATAGCGTTAACATCCGTAGATTTTTTTTAAATGAATTGTTTTGTGGCAAACTTAATAATAACAATCATTTAGCTTTTTGGGTGTCGAGGAAGGTGTTTTTAAGGGTTTCATATTTCATTTTCATCATATTTGTCTCTAGTCTAAGTCATGTGACTCGAGTCCACACCAATGGTAAATAGAAAAAAAACGTTTCAACGGCACCGCAAATTACAGCCACCAAAATCCCCATGAAGTTGAATGAACTCCTCTCTTAAACTGTTTCAACAAAAGCAGAACATTGTAACCTTCATGACTACCGGTATTTATCACAGGGCTGTTGTATTAGACTGTGTCAGTCTCAGCTTGGTGTGACTATGAAACTGGCAATATTAAGATGTGTAATTTTGTATTATTGTTTTGTTCTTACTTTTTCATGATTCCTTGGAAGCATATACCACCCTGGACCAGTAATGGCTGAGTAAATCAAATATTCAGTGGGCCACTAGGTTGTTCTCTCAATGTGGGCCTGTCGCTCTCCGTGGTGCTGAAAGACAGTCTGAGAGGCAGGCTGTTGGCGCTGATATTCCCTCTCACCCATGTACTGTTTGCGTGTGATACCGGTGCATTACACGGAAACACGCAGATAACATGAGCATCTGCTAGACTGAGGAACTCACTTTGACCCCTAAACAGTCTGAAAAAAACCTGTACATTTTAGCACTTCTGCGCAGAAACGCATTGACATGCAACAGCAGATCAACTTATCCTCTTCTCATCACGAACCTGTCACAGCTGTATTGAAAAGGAAATCGACCTCTGTGTATGTAAAGGGCTCAACCCCGGGCCCTACAGTTGTGAGGAGAATCTGCTTCACAACTCACATGCCAAAACGATTTCAGTGATTCCGCCTGGAGGCCCAACAGGAAGCACTCTCGGATCATATGGGCCTGTAACCCGGGCCGAGGCTACACGAGAAGAGTTAACGCAGGGCGATCAAAGCTGCGGAAACATCACAGAGGCACAGCGATTTGATCACGCGCCAAACCCCCAGGCTGAATTCATAATTGTGTCTTTAACAAATGTGTGCGTCTGTTCTCTATTTCTAGGTTAAAAACCATCCGTCTCCTAGGGTCGGATATTTCTTAGGATACAGCAGTCAAAGACACTTGTCAAAATCTGTGAATTCTGCCGGTTTGTTTGAACTGTATTATCCGTCTCTGGGTTTTTATCCCTTCACTCGTTCCAGAGAACACAAAGGAGCTCATGTACATTTATATCACCGCATTGTTGCCTCTGTTATTACTTTACACCTCGATATATTGATCTGTGAAGCTCAGAGGCGAGAAAAAGAGAAAGCATGAAGCAAAAAAACTGTGTGAGGGAGATGAAAATTGGTTGTTTTATGAATTATTAATGTGTTGTTTTGTCACGTCAGCACTTGCATATCGGAGTCTTTCTGTGTTTGTGTGTATGCAAGAGAAATGGGGGAGGGCGCGAAAGATTAGACAACACAAGGTCAAGTCAGTTTACTTTGTATCTCGGATTGTTTGTGCCAGTGGCAGCGGTTTTGACTTCTTCAGTTCCCATCCAATGTTTCATAACCACTGCTAAGACATGTATAATTACAACAATAATATGAATTTTAATACCAACAATAATAAGGGATTGACAATTATCGGTGTGGGAAGGAAAACCTTCACTATTTAAAAAAAGTTGGTTTTGTTTTGCACCTTTTCTTTTCTTTTTCCCCCCATATCTCAAAACTAGAGTAGTGGTACTAAAATTCAAAATCCAAAAAAGTATGATGAATTTCAGATGAAGCACCCTCTAACCTTAATGTGCTTTCCCAAAACAAAAAAAAGGAAGACTACCATCATCGAAAAGCTCTTTTCTGACCCTCCTCTTCCGTACGTTTTAGAGATATTGCAGCACCATGCCATCCCAAGTGCTTCCAGGGCAAACACCCTCATTAGTATGTCCAGTTAGTATTGTATCAGCAGGGATGGAGGGCAGACTTCCAAGATAGTTTTCATGTTTCAGACCGCACCGCTAATCCTCACTACAAACATCAAACCACTCCCGTTACGTAAGCCAAAGCCTGCAGTGGGGTTGTTGTGGTAGTACAGGAGGTACGTAATAGCAATGGCAACAAACAAAAACAGAAGCAGAATGCGAGTGACAATCCTGAATGCATTTCTTTGCTGTACAACTGGAGCGCATGTGTGGGACATTTTAAAAAAGCGACACACAAATGCTGAGGAGGTGATGTGTCACTTTTTTTCCCGAACTGAACAGAAGAAAGTCTGGTGCACCGCATGTGGAAGTGTGTGTCCTTGAATGTGAATGCCGGAGGGAAGTGATGCATACTGTATTTTTTAAGATGGAAAAAGAGAAAGAAACCAATCTGTCAACATAACCAATACGATCAGGTAACCGTGACAGCTGGGCAGGAAGGCACAAGGAAAGACAGATGGTAACTAAAGACAGGTAGACATGACAACTGACAGACGACAAGCCATGCAGACGGGCGGGATAAACAGGCACACAGCGGACCGGCGAGCCAAACTGTGGGAAAATCACTGAACACAAGTCAGTTCAAAGCTAAACCTCTGCCTGTGTAAATCACTGTGTGGGACCATTATCCGTTTAAGAGATTTCGCTTAGGCCCTTTTTCTGTCTGAGTCTTTCAGATTCCCATTTGAGGTTTATTTATCTGCTAAAAAATGTCATGAAAAAGACCCGCGATTACATGCTGGTGTGCCGTTTGAAAATGACGGTTTGAAAATGTCCACTCCTGTTCATCATTTCGTAACCGATTTTGTTTTGATGACCTCGTTAGATCTCAAATAACTGCAAATGGGTTGCCTTCACCAAATAAGTCATATGTATGTATACAGGATGGAAAACAGCCCACAAAGGGAACTGCCCATTGTTTCGGCAACCCATTTTTCTAAAGCTCCAATAGCCTGAAAGGTGTCAAATTGGACCGTAAGCCCATTTGTCCGACTGCCCGTTAACTCATTGTTCAGAAGGCCATTGCTCTGCAAATGCAAACTCTCCCTGCAAAAAACAGAAGCACATGGCTAATCATTATGCATCAGACCTTTCAGATTTTATTTGCGACTGAGGAAAGCACGACCCGCTACTTGTTGCCTTCTCTAGTTGAGTTGGTTAGATTTAGGCATGAGGAGCGAGATTAGTAAGGTTTAGGGTAAGAAAATTAGGGTAATCCAATCAGAGGCACAGTATGAAGGGGTCACGCATTTGCCAATGTAGGACAAAAATGATTGCGACCACAGGGTCTGATGATGTCATTCTGCTTAATAATTAGCCATGTGCTTCTGTTCGTTGTACAGAAGGTTGGTGTTTTCAGAGCAATGGAAGTTTGTGTTTTTAGGATAACGGGCTGCCTACAAATGGGCTTTCGGACAATAGGAAATTTTTTGGACTATTGGGGTTTCGGAATAATGAGCGTTTCGTAACAATGGCATGGCACCAAAAAGGCGGCAGTCAAAATTACACGCCACAGTGGCCTCAACAGGAAGTGGGTGGCTGAATCTACGAGATGTTTGCCCTCTGAGACCACCAATCTTTCAGATGTTGTGGTCAGAGAGACAGTCCTGTACTTGAAAAGTTTTGGTTTCTGCACTAACCAACACGTTCATCAACATATCACACATTCAGCTGAACCATCGTTGACCGAGACACAATTAGGGAAAGGACATACTTTATCTACTTAGAGCTAGGGTGGATTTAAAGGCGCCCTGTGGAAATCAGGAAAGACAGCAGGACCTGCCAACATCCCTCCTTAAACAGCAGGGTGGAGATGTCCTGCCCTCACTTTCCGATAAAGATTGCAGTACAGGGCAACCTCAGCAACTGTGCAAACTACGACAGGATCACACTCGCTCAGCCATACCAGGAAAAGTGCTTAACGGGATCATCTTGAACAGAATAAAGGAATTAGACAGCATTCAGCTGCATTCAGCAACATGAGCAGCACAGACAGGTCCTGTACTGACCAAATCAAAACTCTGTGTATCGTGATTGAACAATGGTAGAACACAGCTTTCGGATCTATATCTATATAGTTAAGGAGTATTTGATGACATGGATAGGAATACTTTTGGGGAAATTCTTCAACAAAAACACTTATGAGGCAATTACTTCATAATTAACTCACAATTTCTAACTGGCAATTGACAACAATCAAAGACATTCGCAAGAAAGACGGACAATTATTTTTCATGTACACAAAACCAACAGATTACATCCCGTGACTAAACTGCTGTGAGGTTTGTATTGTTCAATGGCAGGTGGAGGTTAGGTGGAAAACTTGACAGTATCATTGACAAGTGAGCATCACAAGATGCTGCTGTGTGAGCTGGAATTGGCAAAGAAAAGGCAGCCTTCCTGCAGTCGAAACTACCCATGATTAGCCCATTAAAATATAAAAGTCAGCCGTCCTTTATGGAGACATAGACAGTCATCAGGACAACCAGCAATAATGTGTCCACATTACTCAGTGCACGTCTGAAATGAATGCTACTGCTGATAATAAACCTGTAAAAGGTGCGATGAGCAAGAGCCCCAAGGGTAAGAGAGGTTAAAAGAAGATGGCCGACTTAAAAATGGTCCTGGATACTTCCAATCGGAACACAACCCATCCACATGCGCGGATAAGTGGTCCAGAGAAACACGTCTTAGTTATGATAGCATACACAGTGTCACTGAAGAGCGTCCTCCCACACGCTCAACTGGGCTGCACACATCCCCTCTTTTCCATGCACCCGTCATCACGCTTCCCAACATCACGTCACAACCATTACACAACCCAAAGGTTCTTGACTTCATTTGGCCCACCTATTGTATCTCAGCGTGTAATAATGTATGGAGTTGCTAGGGGTTTACTTCCACATGGGATGTTAATTTATTATGTCAGCTTACGTAACATGGTCGGAGCTTGGAATAATTGCTGCACTGATAGCAAGATATGTTAATGTCGGACAATTATAACGTGGTGTGTTTTGCCAACAGCTGGGGGACAGGAGGGAGGCTCCAGGACGCCGCTGAGCTGTCATGAGCGTCGTTTAACGAACCATCTGCAATTGGATGTGCCCCAATAAGAATAATGTTGTTTTTTTTTCGGTGTGTGGTGGAGTCTTCATGGAGCAGAGGGACAGCTGAGTGAGTTTTTTTGTGCTTTTGACACTGCGTGCCGTGCATTAGCTCGTCAGATACAACAACCACTGCTGCTGTAATCTCTATAGCTGCTGCCACCATCGTACACAGCGACAGTTGTAATCCTGCCTCTCCCTTTGTGACTCACTTCATTTCCACTAAAATGATTACTGAAGCGCTCTTTTCATTTTTCTACTTCACTCTCTCTCACTCTCTCTCTGTCTTTCTGTGTGTGTGTGTGTGTGTGTGTGTGTGTGTGTGTGTGTGTGTGTGTGTGTGGTTGGTAGTCAGTCAGCTTAGCTCTTCATCTCAGTAAACACCATTAGCCCGGAAGGCCAAGCCAGCCAATCAGAACCCGGTAGAACCGGCTGGGCGGCCAATAGCAGCGAGGAACACTCAGTCCCTCGTGACACGCTGACCTGCTGCATGTCGGTGAGCGTTGCTATGGAAACCCTACTGTACAGAGTGTGGCTCCGTGGAAATGCAGCGGAGCGAGGGAGGAAAGCGAGAGGTGGGAGGAGAAGAGAGGAGAGAGTAATGTTGGCAAACGTAGGAGAGGAACCAAAAAAAAGCCAAACAGCAGAGATAAGATAGAGGAGTGTTTATGAGAAACGTGGCATCAGGTGTAGTCGGAGGGGCGAGTGGGCCTGGCAGTGAGCTTGGACCCGTCTGTGGGAAGTGGAGCTGGCTCTAAAGTGCACAGCGTGATCCAAAAGTATGTCGGCAGCAGAGCATCTTTGGATGTCTCGGCTCCTGACTCTTAATGCTTTGGACAAGACAGATCCCTGAGGTTTCAAAGACAGCTTTCGAATGCAGGCGAGTGACCATCACCTGCCGACGCGATATTGTCGCTGAATGTGGGCAGTGCCAGGCGGGGTCCACCCAGGCCAGGCGGGGTCCACCCAGGCCAGGCGGGGTCCACCCAGGCCAGGTGGGATCCACCCAGGCCAGGCGGGGTCCACCCAGGCCAGGCGGGGTCCACCCAGGCCAGACGGGGTCCACCCAGGCCAGGCGGGGTCCATAAAGGCCAGGCGGGGTCCACCCAGGCCAGGCGGGGTCCACCCAGGCCAGGCGGGGTCCACCCAGGCCAGACGGGGTCCACCCAGGCCAGGCGGGGTCCACCCAGGCCAGGCGGGGTCCATCCAGGCCAGGTGGGGTCCAATACAATTTTCCTCACTCAAATAATTGCAGACCTTTATGCATGTTCATGCTAAGTGGGTGAGGGCTCAGGGCTGGTCATATGCTACTGAAGGGACCCTGAAGGTTCATTAAACCAGCTACGTATATTATAATGTGCTAAGCTTTTAGTTATTCATCAATTATTCATGTATTTGTCCCAAGATACTGCTATTTTTGTATTTATATAAGGCACATGCCACTAGGCATGGGACTAGGACTATCAATTATGTTATTCAGATATATAGAAATTAAATAAGAGTAGAAGGGACATTCCCATTCAAATCAGCGTAGCTGGATGGTCACAAAGGCGACCATTTTTATGTGTGCCATTGCGACCTTGTTGCGGGCTAACTTCCATATAAACCAAACCAATTTCTGGCAAAGTAGGATGGGTTAAATGCAGAGAATAATTTCCCCAAGGGGATTAATAAAGGATCATTTATGTCTTCTTTCTTTCTGGATGGCGGAAATAGTAACTGTTTTTACAGAGATAAGTCACAGAGATAAGCCACGCCCCCTTTCCAGCACATAGGAAGTGAATGAGGCGAATTAGATAAGATAAGATAAGATAATCCTTTATTAGTCCCGCAGTGGGGAAATTAACCACATATAGTTTAAATATATATTGAACTAACCACTAGTTCTGCTTTATACTTGATGTGGAAGTCCCTCAAACGTCGGACCATCAAACTCCCCCGTGTCTGGGTTCATAATATTATCCGTAGTCGCACAACTGCGTCTGAATGACGGCCGCTTCCAGAACTGCTTCAGCAACAGCAGGAATCTTCCCATTTGCATTTGTCACTCTTTCTGTGTGCATTTGTAATTATGAGACCGATCTGACCCCATAAGTAGGTCAGACTCCCTGAGTTGAGGTTTGGCAGTAACAACTAAAAAGAGCAGTTGAGTAGTAACGATTATGAAGCCTAGCTAGCGAGAATAAATTAGAAAAATGTCATTGCTTCTCTTGTCAAAGTAGTGTGGAATTAGCAAGTTAGCGAGCAAATTGGCAGCTGGCTTGATTGCTGGCTTGCTAATTCCATCGTGCTGCACAGGTGGAAGAAATGTAAACCAGTAGCATTTTTATGATTGGTTGAATTGACAAAGAAAATCTTTTATTATTTCCATTTTAGAAATTCGGGTGAAGGGAGGATACAGGGCGTTTGTGGGGCTCTTGCACTATCAACCTCCTGACTGAGGGCAGGTCTGGTGCTAATCGTTTCTTTGAAAGGATGACAAGAATGTCCTTCACATCTTGACCTGGAGATATCAAATTAAATTCAGTGTTTTATTAACTATAACTTGTGATGAAGTGGGGGTGAGAATCAGCTCACTGCCATACGATTCCCACAGCTCTCATTTACCTAATATTAAACAGGATGCTATGCCAACACAAGTCACGGCTAGCTAGCAACTAACATCCGGATTGAGGGAAGGTTGCTAACTTTAGCCAACTGTCTTGCAAAGCAAACTATGACTGTGTTTCACAAACGCAGTTAGGTGCTAATTGCGTGTCATTTTTACATATTTTAAAAGAGGGGATCTTCAGCAACACACTGTTAATCTGTAGCCTGAAACACCTGTAGCATTGATGCATGTGTAACTGCTGGTGCAAACAGAGTTCATGCTGAAACCTTTGAAAGAAAATACCAAAGGGAGAGGTATCTCATAATGTAAAATAACGGAACTAAATATTATCAAACATCAAAAATAGCATATATATAACATAAAAATGCTGCATGCTGTAATAATAAGGACACAGTGTACTGCCTGAGCAAGATAAACATTCATAAGTAGGCCAATCTCTGCAGCATTTACAGTATGTGGGTTCAAATACTTCACAGAGCCGCGGTGTCTCTCCAACACGTTCCTCTCTGCGTGGTTTTCTCATGAATTTCTTTCCCATCCATTTTGTCTTCATCTCACTCCTCCCTTGATTCGAGTGTATCTCTCATAGCAATCACCCATTCATCCAACCTGCCATCTTTCCATTATCTGTTGATCATTTCACTGATCCATCCATCCATCCATCAATCTGTACATCTGTCAATCCATCTATCCCTCCCCACCTTCGTCTGTCCGTCTGCCCCATCTGTTTGGTTTTCTTCTTCTTTGCCCTGATTCAACCCCTCGAACCAGTCTGGTCTGCGGATTTTATCGGGCAGCTCAGGAGTGTGTGTGTGTGTGTGTGTGTGTGTGTGTGTGTGTGTGTGTGTGTGTGTGTGTGTGTGTTTCCAGGCCGGCATTGTAAAACGGCATGCAAGTTGTAGAGTTATGTAAGAAAGCTTTAACTGCATGTATGCTGCTGTTAGCTCTGTTACTCAACTCACACTGCCAGATTTCATGTGTGTGCATCTCTGCACACACAATGTGTGTGTATTTGTGTGTGTGTGTGTGTGCACACGCGTGTGTCTATTTTTAAGCGGGAATCCATATGGTTTGCGCTTTCTCATTAACAGTGACTGACCTAAGTCTCGGTCTAAGAGACTCATAGTGCATTGATGGCATTGATTTCAATGGCAGGGTAAATGTGATGTTTTAAAAAAAGTTACAGGTCTTTTGAAAGATTTACATCTTGAAATTGTGAATCCTAAACGAAAAACAATTTTATGGATTAAAGTGTAATTTGGCAAAACTGTCAGATTTAGAGATATTGCAAGTGTCACAATAGCAAAACATCATAGCGCTAGCGATAGCAATGCCGATCAGTGGAACCACAACACAATCTCTCAACAGCCACTAGATGGACTGGCACAAAGCTTTGTGCACATTATTCATGGTTCCCAGAAGACGACGCCTAATGACTTTGGCAATCCTGTGACCTTAACCTATCATGAGGTTCACATTTGTGATTTACAGTGAAATGCTACAAATGTTGGGTGAGTACAGACATTCCTTATCCCATTCCATTATATGAATTGCTTCAATTATGATCCCTTTTATTCTAGCGCCATCATTTCATCATTTTATGACCAAATAACATTCCAATCAGTCTCATACAGACCATGCAGGCCATTGGCGTCTGATCCCAAAGCACAGAGACACACTTTAGCCTCTGTATGAGACGCATCAGGCTTTCAACTAGATAGCCATCTGTGTCAGCATTAGACGGTCGGAGACCCTGACGCATTACAAAAAGTCCACCAAGGTTGGACGTTGGGGTGAACGGTGAATAAACACCGCTTTTCACCCAGGAGACTTCTGTTCAGGTCACTATTAACATCTTTACCGTACCTCTGTTACAAACATACGTACTTTCCGTTATTTTAACCCAAATTGCAATTCTTTTCCGAAGTCTAACCAATAAGTTTTGTTTATTTTGAAAATACAGTGAAGCATGGAGCTTTTTCCGGGAACACACAGTTTTTCCATTTATTTTGTAAAGACACTATGCATGTAAAGAGCAGAAGCTGACACGCCTTCCCTGTCGAGTATTGTTCACAAAAATGCAAGACTTGGGCAAACTAGTAAATGTAAGCATTTTAACGATCTAAACTAAGATGGCAAACATCATCTTAGTTCACCTCAGCTTAGCATGTTAGCATGCCGATTAAAGCATTTGGCCTCACTGAGCCACTAATGGCTGTAGACTCCAACCAAAACCTCAATGAGCTGCATCTCGTTTGGAGTGAAAGAATATTGGAAAATGTATCTCCTACACTGCCACTGAAGTATTAATGTGTTGCTCTGTGGTGTATTTGATTAGATCTTTTAATTAAACTGGCGCATGGTACATGTTAGCATGGCAATGGAGGGTGAAGACATGGATTCGATGTCTCAGCCCTCGCCCGACCTTGTTTTCTAAAACACCTTGTTTTCTTGGGACTTGTTACTTGGGAGCTGCTGTCCTCATCTGTCCCTCCAACCTTTTATTCATCCCTTAAGACTGCATGGCCTGAATTTACGGCCTCCAAATACACAGTGTCTCCTCATGAAGCTAAGGAGTGAGGATGAGGAGGACAAAAAGACAGAGAGAGGAAGAGACAGAGATAGAAAATTAGAGTAATTTTCATCGGCGGTCCTCGTGCAACTCCCTCCCTCTGGACGAGTGTGTGTGTGTGTGTGTGTGTGTGTGTGTGTGTGTGTGTGTGTGTGTCAAGGCACGGAGGAAGATAGGATGACCCGAGATGACCTTTGGACAAACGTCTCCTATTGCACATCTGTCCCATCTGTAACTGTCATCGACACGTCAATCGTCCTCAAGTAACAAGTCATTCTCACAGAAGACAATTGTCAGTCCATCCCAATTAACGCTGGTTGGTTCACACAATCCTCACATACACACGCTCAAACCCCCAAAACCCCCACAATGCATCTGCACCCTCTCCCCCTTACCTCCATCTGAGTACGTCTCTGTTCCGTATCCGTCCTGCAGCCCGTTGTTCCAAGTCCCCTCGTACTTCCCGCTCGTCCCCGTGCTCTCCCGCACGCCGTAGCGTCCCTTAAAGCCGTGCGTCCACTCGCCCTTGTACACCCAGCGGCCCTTGTTCTCGACGCCCACGCCGTGTCTCTTGCCCTGAGCCCAGGTGCCCTGGTAGGTGTTCCCGCTGGGCCAGGTGTAGATGCCCAGCAGCTCGAAGCCGTGGGCCCAGGAACCGCAGTACTCGCCCTGGCCCTTGGGTCCCGTGCAGATCCCGTGGCCGTGCGCCTTGCCCTCGTCCCACCCACCGCAGTATGACCCCCCATCGTCAAAGTTGAACCTGCCGCCAGTGGACATGCATGAAACAGGTCTTGGCAATTCCCCTGAAGCCTCGACAAAAAGAAGAAGAAGAAGAAGAAAATAAAAAGAAAGCAGAGGGGGAGAGGAGAAGGACAGGTTGGTGCTAGGACCAGTCCACTGAGCGGAGCTCGGAGATTGGTGAGGTCAGAGGTGAGGAGGAGGTGGAGGTGGGGAGAGTGGGAGGAAGAGGGATAGAACTCCCACGCAAATTGAGCGCCGCCACCCTTTGTTTTCAGCTGGTTTCGGAGAAGAGGGAGGGTAAACGGGGGGAGCAACAGAAACGTGGTCCCTTCACGGGGGGTGTTAAGGTGTTCTGGGAAAGGGTGACGCGGTTCACACCATCCTCTCGGTGGGCTCCTTGTGGCATCGGCTAGCACGCTTCTCCGTGGCAGACGCGGGTGAGAGAGGAGGAGAGTGGGCCCCGAGCTGCCATTATCCTCTCTCAGCAGGGGTTGAAACCATGAGGCAGCTCCACCGGCTGGGCCATCGGCCTGCGGGGTCCACGGCAACTCTTCCTCCGGCCTTACAGCTCAGAACCCCCACGCCTTCGGCCGCCTTCGGTAGCCTCCTACCCGACGATGCCTCCACCTCTCAGGGGGTGTGAAGCCAAGAAGTCTCCCGGCCCTTCAAACCTCCGAGCCGCCAGCATAGGAGGCACCCTCCAAGGCTCTCTGATCAGTGCGATGCCCAAACTGGAGCTGTGACATGTTGTGTGATGAAGAGAGAAATAAAAGGAGAGTTGATGTTTTCTTTGTCGTTTTCCTCAAGCCCGGTCCCGGTGATCAGACAAAAAAAAAAAGACCATTTAAAAGTCAGACTCTGTAGCTCACTTCAGGCTTCACCCTCCTCTTCTAATTCTCTGCCTTCACACACACACACACACACACTGCCTGGTCGCGCAGCGGAGGAACACACACATGCATAGAGAGAGAGAGAGAGAGAGAGAGAGAGGGAGAGATAGAAAAATTAGGAAAAAAACATAAGGTAATCTGCCTGGCTGCCTTCTTCTTCTTCTTCTTCTTCTTCTTTTTGTGTTGTCTGTCCTGTGGTGCTAGAGAACAGCAATGCAGTCTCCTGCCTCATCCGAGCACGCGCACACACACACACACACACATACTCACACACACACACACACACGCACACACAGTCTCTCTGACAGCAAGTGCGCACACACACAGACAGACAATGAAAATAAACAACTGAATTGATTTCTCCTCCTCTATTCCCCCCCCCTCTCTCTCTCTCTCTCTCTCTCTCTCTCAGTCTGTCTGTAGGTCTTTAATCCACTGCGTCCATAAGTGGTTTATCCTCTGCGTTGTTTGCCTTCAGGTTGACCCGCTTGATGAAACACCATCCATCTATATGATCCTGTTAATGGTGTATTCCATCCTCTTCAGCATCTCCTGCTCGTCTCCATGTTTCCCTACGGAGCGCCGGCTGACGCACAGCCTGCCTTCCTGCCTGCTGTCTTGGTCTTACAATCTCCTCTCCTCCTACGGTTGGATCTCTCTCTCTCTCTCTCTCTCTCTCTCTCTCTCTCTCTCTCTCTCTCTTTCTTTCTCTCCTGATCTGTGTGTCTCTCTCTCTCTCTCTCTCTCTCTCAGAATCTCTGCTCATTAAAGAGGACTGTTCCAATGCAGCCAACCAATCCCCCCTCCCTCCCTCCCTCCCTCCCTCCCTTCCTCCCCTCCTCGTCCTGCTCAATAGCACGCTCCAGCTCTTAAAGAGACACGCACACACTCTCTCGTTTCCTCCCTCACCTGTAGCTTTTCATCATTTACTCCCCCTTTGTCTCCATCTTTCTGCACCTCGCCTCGGTTGGCTCTCAGATGGTTGGCTCCATCTGAGAGCCCATAGATGACTGCAGTGGTAGCGATACATGTTTTGCCATCGGCAGTCAGGTGAACCTTGAGAGTCAAGTACAGGGAGTTTTACTTTAAAATCATGTAATCATTTAATCCCGAACTGTCTTGAATATGCAGGATATGTAGGTATTATGTTTCCTGGCTCAGTCCGTCATAAAAGGTAACCTCCAATTTACGTGAGTTGTTTTTGACAAAGAGCTTTTGGGCAATAAAGAGCCGTAGCACAAGTTGACCGCCATCATGTGATATCTTTGATGTACCCCCTGTAACCAGCGCGAAATAATTTTGGCTGAAAAAAAAACAGCACTGTGCCATCAGAGTCGGATTTAATATAGAATATATAAAAATCTTTTCATGAACTAAAACCTATGCTTATGTCACAAAAAGAAAGAAAGAAAAATAAAAAAGTTATGTAAATGTATCTTTTTGAGATCTGAAAAAGTAAATCACTTACTCTTATTATTGACAGACTAATTCACATAACCTTCTGTTATTTATAACCTGGACGCCCACGGAGAAAACAAATTGTTCAGCCATCAGCTCATAGGCAGTTTGAGCTGAAGTCCATGTGGTCAGTCAGGTGACACATTGTGAAAAAAACTATGTCGGAGGGCTAGCGCAGGTGTGAGTCTCATCTCGTCTGTAGAGAGCAACCATTCAAGCAGATGTGAAAACGCCATTCTTCACATTCCATAAAGTCCTTTGCATTTGCGTGGCGCTTTACGGCTTCTTCCAACTTTGCCAAAACTCCACTCTGACGTTTGCGGCCATACACCGGTTGCATCCGTGTGCTTCCTCTGTGTTTTAGGTCTCCATGTGTGGTAATAGGGAGAGGGCTGTTCTTTTTGGAAGAGCTGCCATGTGGTCCTCCCAGCATCCAGCAAATGGTCCTCTGGCGGACCGAGGAGGCAGCAAACGGTTTTCATGGTGTCGTGCGTTGACTGTCCACAGAAGATGTCCCGGCCAAAAAACTAAAAGGCCATGGTTACATCCCAGGCCCCACATGTCGATGGCTTCACTTATGGGCAGGCCCAAGTCCACCTCTGGAGCTCTGTAGCCTAACGGTTGCATAATCATGCCTTTCTTGACTTCGGCGGCCGGCCTGGCCAAACCAAAGTCAATCAGTTTCACCTTGAAGGCCTCATCTTCCTGACTGACCAACATGACATTGTCAGGTTTCAGGTTGGTGTGGATGATTCCAACACTCTTCAGGGCTTCAAATGCCACCAATAGCTGACGCGCTATCGGACGGATCTCATTAAGGGTCAGTGGTGTCTGTCTCTGCACAACAGTATCTCAAAGGCAACACAAGGCATGTCTTGAATTATGAATCTGTCAATGTACTCCAACAGGTTGTTCTCCAGCCTTTCAACCTCTTTGTAGTGATCTACAAGGTCTTTGTGGAGTGTTTACTCTGGGAACTAGAAGTACTGGTATCAAGATTTTAGCGGTGCCAATCCTGCACATTTAACTCTTGCGCAAAAAGGTATTTTTCATAATGTTGAACTATCCCTTTAAAAGAGTGACGTAACCATTATATATGGAAACCGGCCGTGACAGCGACGCAGGTATTGTTTTCACCCAGCGAGTATGGTGCGAGTAACCATTTATGTGTCAGTCTGTGGATAGATTTAGTCTTCGCAATAGCGACACAGCTGTGGAAGATAGTCACAGAACTTAACAGGTGTGTAAAAATGTAAAGTTGAGTTCGAAGAAGTTTGTGGTCCGAGCAAGGGGGGAGGGGGGAATGGTAGGAAGCGAAGAAGGGATCATTGGCCCACCTCCACCCTACTTTACACAAATGTGCCGATTTTACATTTTTGCTAGTGTAAGCCCATCGCAGGTTATTATTATACAATGCATTTCTTCTGGTCAGTCTGTGGCGGCCATTGCATCAGCAGATCTTTGCCTTTTCAAGAGAGAATCAAGTAATTCTGCCCTGATTTTCACAGACAAATTCTACAATAGAAATTGGTGACATCACCCCTTAAGTAAGGCAACATCACATTCACCCTGATCTGGGCAATTGCATTGCATCTACTATTCACCTTGTATTTAGGGCAAATATACCACTCGGATTCATCCGTCAGGAGTCTCCTGCATCTGCAATAATGTTAGCTAGCGCTTTAAGCAAGAACAGGTTTTTTTTAAACGCCAGAAGTAAACCACTGGACCTCTTGTCCATCATAGAAGATGGAGACCCAGGAGGACACACACCGACTCCCCGCCCCTGCTATCAATGCAAGAGAGACGATGCTTTGGGTTGTAGGATGAAAACAAAACACATCTGTTCTGTTAGACGGGTGACTGAAAAAACACAGTTAAAACATGTCTGGTGTGGACAGAGGGAATATGGCCACGCAGATTTGGTTTAATGAGCCACAGGTTTTTTTGTGTTGAAAAAAAAAGAGTTGAAAACCATTACATTCTTATTTTCTACAGCAACATCTCTTTCAAGAAACAGCATTTATTTCCTGAAGCAAATATGGCCCATAACCTATTCCCTGCTTTCTTGTAGTTTTAAGTGGAGCTATCTACTCCTACCTCATTTATGCTATACATAATTGCTTTATGAACATTGTAAAAGAGTTCATTGTAAAATTAACTTTCATTCATTTTTCTGAATTTTGAAATGCATGACTTTCACACTCCACAAAGTAGGGTCCTCAAGTTTGAAGCAATGTTAAGATGCCATTATAAATGTGATGACAGCAAGACAGCTGGATTCAGACTTAATTTCTTTCTCTGCCACCGCGATCTAAAGAGCTTTAATATCAACTTGTTCAATAATAAAACACGAGCATGTCCCGGACAGCAGTTGCTCCAGGGTTTTGGGATCAACTATGATGAAAAGGTGCTCATCGTTTACAAAGGAGGTCTGAGGACAATAGATTATAATAAATTTATATTATTGATGGCTGGTGCATGATGTGATGACCGGAGATGGCCAGATATACAGTAAGTAGTAACGGACTCCACTGACCCCGCCCCAAAGAAGATACGCAACAGCTCGTGCATCCTTTTCCCACAAGGTGCTAGTAACCTGATGCATGAGCGGCCCTCTACTGTGTGTAAAGTGCATTGGCCCTAAGATTCGAAGGAGCGATGACATTTTCTGTTTCATGAGTGACGTCAGTCGCTTAAGAGGGGATTGTTGGAGGAAAATGTTTTAGAATAATGCGTAACATTTGTAGTGTGTTTAGATTTTTTTATGCGTAACAGTACAACTGCAATTTATCCCATGAGAAACTGTTTGTTATGTATAAACAATGTGTGGGAGTTGGGAAAGACAGATGTCCAAGGAGGATGCTGTCGATATTCCGGACCCAAGATAACTTAGCACTTGTGCTATCGCTAATTTTGAAGATGAATTACATTAATAGATAAAAGTTTGGCATGCATTTTGAAGTTACGGGTTTGAGTTTTGCAACATGTCTTGTGATCGAGTCAAAATCTCGTCTGTTTCCATTGGGGTAAATTCTAGTCTTATAACTGGCCTTCACAGGCCTTGCAGGGTTAAAGCTGGAGTTGGCCACATTGGAGAAACCAGCGAGAGAGTACGCTAGATTTATTTTCTTTTAAACCAAGTTTTGTTTCTCAAGTCCAGTGTTTCACTTGCTCCAAAGGTCTGCAACACTGACAGCCCGCCCCTTCAGGCCTGAGAACATGATACAAATGTTACTCCAATGATTTAAGAATCAACTCCCCTTGTCTGTCCTCTCATCCTCCCTCTCCTAAACTTCTTCGCCTGTCCTCCTTCTACTCGTTCAGCTCCTCCCTGCAGCTGCCCATGTTGCCGTTGTTGTCCTTGTCCTTCTGTCTGCCAGTGTCTGGGAGAGTTAAACCAATTCTAGTCTAGATTACAGTAATGAAATCACTGTGTGGATGGGGATTAAGGTTTAGGCCTCCAAACACACTGGTAGTTGGTGGGGGGGGGGGGGGGGGGGGAGAGAAGAAAAGCGTGACCAGGTGATCAGGACAAGAGAGGAAATGTGCAGTTACTTTGATTTCCTGACCACAACAGAGGGATTAGGATTTAGAGAAGTTAGTGTCTGCACACACAAATCCATGACATCCTCTGAACAGAGTGAATAAGTGCAGACACGCTGACACAAACGTGGGCAACGGTTACTGGGTTCACATATTGTGAAAAACATACAAAGTATAGTAAAGTATGAGGGGTCACATGGGTCTTAACTCAACATTTAACCAGTGGAATATTTCAGACTTGTCTCATAAAATTCTATTCCCAAATAAGGCAACTGCATTGTCAATTAAATTCCTTATTTAGTTTTTGGTGTATCAAATATGTACAAATATATTTCTTATTAGATTAGATTAGATTCAACTTTATTGTCATTACACATGTACAAGTACAGAGCAACGAAATGCAGTTTCGCATCCAACCAGAAGTGCAACAAAGTGTTAGAATAAATAACAATATATACATATTATAAATAAAGCTCAATACAAAAGGGTGTCTTATGGAATTAGGCAGACTAACTAAAATTATAATTAATGAAATAGTGCGAGGATAGGCAGAAACTATCTAAGGTTGCTAAACTAGTGCAAATATTCAGTGCATAATCATATGATAATATCATTAAAACCAAAACCAAAAGTTACTGTAAAAGGAACTTTTAACTGGTTATGAAAACTCCTCCGGCCACGAGCAAAGCTCCGCCTCGCTGCAGCTGGAGACCCGGGCCGGACTGAAGGGAGGGAGGGGGCAACCAGAACCGGGTCTGAGCGGGACGGACCCTCAGATCCTGCTGCAGTAAAATGAGACGGTTTCTCAGGGGACTCTGGTGCTCGGAAACAGGTAAAGTCAAAATTAACAAAAGAGAAAAAAAGTATCCGCAATTTTGGCTAAAAACATTGGTGCGTTGCATATGGTTAAGGTGTGTGAAAATTGCTGCGTCAATTGTGGCCAATCCGGCAACTAGTTAGTGTTCATTTCCGGTGAGGCCGTCCTGGCCCTGCATTTGCTGATCTGGTCCGTCCGAACAATGAGCAACATCTTCAAGAAATCAATAAGGAAGCTCCTCTTCTCTGGGTGGTCAATAGTTATGTGCGTGCGCCTTAGGATGAAAAAAAATGACAGAACCACCAACCGGACTGGTTTCCATCCAATGGTCAACGGGGAACCTTACTGGGTTGCTAGTTTTGGCCACTCTCACATCGTCAGTTCTTCTTACATGTAGATGTATTCATACCAAGTTTCTCTCCACACACTCACGACTGACGCGGCTCTGACGACTACGCGCCGCGTGCCCCCCCACGTCAGCAACGCATAAAACAAAACAAAAAATCTTCTCTTTAGTTATTTATAAAATCTTTTCTTGTCCTGGAGTAAAAAAAAAAGGGGGGGGGGGGGGGGATTCGGAGAAGAAGAACAAAAAAAGAAACAGAAAAAGGGAGACGAGTGGGCGGTGAAGGAGGGAGAAGTGAACGAGAGGAAGGCAGCCTCATTCTCATCCATCTCTCCCTCTCCTCTATTATTCATCAGCCTCCTCACATCCCTCGCTCAACATGCTGATGGAGGATAAAATAGGTCAGAAGGATAGGCTGGTACTCGCACCAGTGACTGACGTCTTCCCTGACACGACGCACACTTCTTCCCAGCATTCCCTCGCTCCCCCTCTCCCTTTTCTTTTCCGTTCTCCCCTGCTGCTGCCGCCGTCTCGTCATCCTGTCTTCTTCACCTCCTCCCCTCTCATCGTTTGGTGATTCCTGAATGCTGTCGTTCCTCCTCGCGCTTCCTGTTCTCCACTTTGAAGGCCATGCGTTGCTGCTAGCCATCAAAACATCACATGACTACGAATCAGTTATGTTCGAGGGAACTTGACGCCTTGACCCCAAAATATGGAAAAGATGACCAGTTTGAAGCGTAAAAGTTAATACAGAGGGAACGATAGAAATGCCAGATCATGGTCTATTTTAGCTTCACTGCTTTGGGGTACTTTGTCCATACTTCCTGCTCTGACGTTCAATAAAACTCAGATGGGGCTTTATTCACGAGCCCCTTCAAGTAGAAAAGTAAATTGCCACCACCGACTTTAATTATTTAATTTCTAACACACTTGCATATATCCACTCAAGGTTCCTAAAGCGGTCTTTAAACGCCATCACCGGTTTTGTCCACCTGTGTGACCGCGGCACTGACAAAGGTGTCCACCAGATGGCCGCAGACCCAGTCGAGAAATACGTGGTCCATCATCAGATTGGATTGTTTTTGCAAAAATATTTATGAAATGTATCAGTGTTGGAAAACAGATGTTCCTGCACTCATCATAGCATATCATCATACTAACAAGAATCAACACACAACACAGATTTGAGAATATGTGTAAACAAAGCACTGTGTCACACACTTAGTGTGTGCAGCCTCCAACTTCCCAGTCCTCACTAAACCAAAACTGCATGTACTTTAATGTGCACCAAGATGTGGCTCCAAGTATTTGAATATGAGTAGCTTTATTCAAAATGAAGGAAACCCGTTACGCGCAACAAAACCATCAAATGTAACCATAAATTCACAAACTAGAAAATAGTCCATATATTCAAATTTAGTTGGATCAGTGGGAGAAAACCAACGTGTTCTTACTTTCCGTTTTAAAAAATAAATCAATTTGCATTACAGTTCAAGGACATGTTTAAAAAAGTGGTAATGTCAACATAATATTTTACACACACACAGTTTGGCGTATCCCACTATTGGTCTTCAAAGAAGACCTTGGCCATGGCGAGGGCAACCTTGGCGACCTTTTTGTCCTTGGCGTCGGCGCCCATGTTGGCCCGTGCCAGTCCCATCCAGTACTGCTCTGTGCGGGTCTGGTAGTCCGTCACCGTCTCTCCCTCCTGCACTGCGGGGTGCGCCTCTTCATCTGGAAACACACACACGGGTAGAGAGGTTACGAGGGAGGATACGCTGGTAACTATTTAAAAAGAAAAATCATAATCATGGTAAAATTTACTTGAGAACTTCTTTCCAAATCAAACATCTTTGAAAAAAGAGCCAATCTGCTCCAAAGCTCCCAACATATAAGACTCCAAGACCTAAAAGGTCAGTTTTCTGGTCACTACAAGTACTACTGTGAGTACTTATGTGTTTTCTGGCTCTGGGAAACCAACCCATTAATAAGGAACATTTCACCCACAAAATGACCAATTGTTTATACATTAGACAATTACCCGGCGTTACCTTGAATTATAATGCTGCGTTCAGCAGAACTAGTGTTAACAAACGCGGTTGTACAGTTTATCGGTACGCTTCAGTTCCAGTACCAGGTCCTTCTCCGTGGCCATGAACCAGTGAAGACAGCCCAAGTTTCCATTCATTTCAGGGGCTGTAAATGTCCGCGTTGTCAGTAAATCCACCACCAAGTCTGTTTCTCCTCCTCTTTCAGCCATTGAGTGTTAAATAAACTACACCAAGTAAAACACTAAAAACGTCATAACTTCTCTTATGTTTCAGCCTGAACTGTTCTTACTCCTCCTGCTTGCAGCTAGCTAGGTTTCTGTGGACTAAAGTCAGGCTGGCTCACTGACCAATCACAGCGCATGTTACTGCTGACGCCAGCTCTGTGGACGTCAAAGAACACGCCCAGCATGTCAAACTAAAGATCTGATTTGTTGAAGTCTATGACAATCAAGGATAACGTCCCCATGTACTTTAATCTGCAAAGGCTAGCTAGAAGGCCTCGGGCTGCTCTGGTTCCATAGAGACATAGAGGTGAAATCTGATTGGATGAGAGCTCTCCTTAAAACAAGCTGCACTGGAATCAGAGCAACAGAGGAAGACCGGAGCTGTGCAATGAGAAAATAAGCTAATATGGAAAAAATAATTATAATACATGTTGTGTATTTGTGAAATACAATTAAATTATGAAATAGCAATAACTTTGTGATTCTGTTTAGGCCAGCAGAGAAGGGTTAGCTGACCCTGACGGGCCACCACTGCTGAAACCTACATCGTCTAGATGTCACCTATGGACGCCATATCAGATTTCATATCGGAGATGTTTTCTCATGCGTTAGTGAGGATGGTTTACCTTAAATGAGGTTTATTGTTATATTATAGCTTCTCGTGTTTATATCAAGCATCCTAATCTGCATCCTGTACTTTTTGCTCGTTATGAATAGCAGGAAGTGAAAAAATAGAAATAATTATCAGACAGTGAAAGGAAAGAATAATCTCTTGCCTTCCTCATCCTCCTCTTCAGACTCCTCCTCTCCTTCTGCTCCTTTCGCTGCCTCCTCCTCCTCCTCCTCCTCATCATCTTCCTCTGACTCAGACTCCTCCAGCCACTCCTGTGTCTCTGTGGGGAAAATTAAAATAAACATCATAAATCTGAATGAAAGCTCACAGACGTCTCGTTCGTATTGCCCTCCAACTCCTCTCCTGCACGCAGTCATGTGATGACATATTCAAACAGACCGCTCAGCGCCGCCTGCTGCGCTGACGCCGAATACTTGTCACATCTTTTATTTAATCTACGTCTTTTATTTCACTCACTCGGGTCCATTTCAACCAGAACCTCCCACTGGTCCATCTTGTTGAGGTCCAGCGAGTAGAAGTCGTTCAGGGTGAACTGGCGGTCGCCGACCTCGAACATCCCTCCGTATAGGAAGAGCTTGCCCTGCCGCACTGTCGCCATGGCGCTGGACCTCGCGCAGGGCTCCACCAGGGGCGCCGAGGCCGAACCTGAAGAGATTAAAAAAAAAAAGAAATAAAGCGTGTGATTGTCCAACCTCTCTCTATTTTCTCACATCTTTTAATTGTGTTGAGCGTGTGAGTGTAATCTTGCCATCGTCCTCCTCCTCTTCCTCCTCATCATCATCATCATCCTCCTCCTGAGCACCAGGGATCACTTCCGTGATGGTCATCACTGTGCCGTCCTCAGTGACGATCTCCTTGATGACCTCAGTGGGTCCTTGCGGGGCCCCTTCCTCCTCCTCCTCATCCTCCTCCCTCTCTGCTCCCTCCCCGTTGGCTCCAGCCTTCTTCCCCCTTCTCCGTTTCTTCTTCTCGGACTTGTTTCCCTGGAAACAAAAGGATAAATAAGTCGAAGCATCGACGCCCTGCGGCAGACTGGCAGCTCCCCTTGGGAGGCGATGGGTCCAATCATTAGTGAGCACCTTAATGGGAACAGAACAGACTCTGCAGCCACAACACATCCCCCCCCCCCCCCCCCCCCCTCCCCCAACAGATTTAAGAAACACTCATTCGTCCAGCAGGTGCTTGTGGCTGACCCTGAGCAGGCCGGGGAACCAGCGGTTCTTTCCCGTGTCGTACAGGTAGAGGTCGTTGTAGAAGTCGCCCTCCAGGCTCTCCTCCTCTTCCTCGTCGCAAACCCCACCAAACAGCACCGCCCGCCCCGCCGGGCCCACCGCCGCGGAGAAACCAGAGCGGGGTG
This sequence comes from Cottus gobio, assembly GCA_023566465.1. NCBI lineage: Eukaryota > Metazoa > Chordata > Actinopteri > Perciformes > Cottidae > Cottus > Cottus gobio. Next base: position 6,645,605 of record CM042223.1, on the reverse strand, counting down.
TGGGCTTGTTCCCAGAGGGGCTCACCCTGGACCACGACCACTTCTCTGCAGGACGGGGGAGGGGGGGGGGGAAATCAGACGAAGGCGGGTCACAATAGAATAACCAACAAGTGTAGAAGCTGCAGGATTTCTTTTATTTCAGTAACTTATGTATTTGTGTACCTTGGCCATCTTTACCCTCTCGCTTGAGAAGGAACATGTCGGAGTGGATGGTCCCCTTCTCTACGTCCTTCTTGACTCGCTATAAGTGAAACGCAGACCACATCACAAGATTTTATGTTTTATCAATACGGGGGAGAAGTGCACACACACACACACACACACACGCACGCACACACACACACACGCACCACTTTGGAGTACCCCCCGTAGATGACGACGCCCATGCCGTCGGCCGTGGAGGTCATCTGAGAGGCGGAGCGCGGTAAAGGGGCGGAGCCTGATGGAGAGAGACGTGACCAGGAGAAGGTGTCCAGGGAGAAGGAGTAGACGTCATTGTAGTAGATAAAATCCCTGCAAAGGGAGGGGGAGGAGGAGAAGGAGGAGGAGGTGGAGGAGGAGAAGTAGAGGGAGGAACGGGCTGAAAGTAAAACACAACTTTGAAACATTTAAGAGCTTTATGACCTTTTGCAAAGAGATGTTAGGTCACAATTACTACTTTTGTTGCTATATTACAGTCATTTTTAAGACTATTTTTATGATGATGAAAAACACAGTAATAAGCTAAATAAAATAAAAATACTAATTCAATAAAATCTCAACCAAAACAATAAATAAAATGGACTCTCTGGCTCTGTTAACATAAATGGCACTTAAATCAATATTAAATATTTGGCAGAAGGGTATAAAGAGTCATTAATCCTTTAACAGACAACATCCTGCCAACAAAGAGCTGAATGATATTTGATCATGGGTTTGTCTCTACAAACATCATAATCTGACCCATTGTTAGACTAAAACTATTGATTAGTGCAGCTTTAAGTTGTACATCCATGTTTAGAGCCTCAAGTAGAGTTCCTGTCTTTTTTTTTTTCATGCTACCACTTTATAAAATGTGATGTGTTTACCAGAAGAGATACAACTTTGCTGATCTATATGAGTGAACAGGGCTTAGAATAAACCGTCTCCGGGAATGAAGGAAGTAGCGATGTGATATTAAACGCGTTACCTGTTGCTCTCGTGGAAACCTCCAAACACCAGCAGCTGTTTCTTGCTGAGGACCATGCGGTGCCCGCTGCGACCCGGTGGACCACCAGGTGCCCTGGAGGGGAGAAAAAAAAAAAGAAAAACCTTTTGGATTGCTCGTGTCGGCAAAGTGAAACAACCACAACACTGTGTGCACCTTTGGGACTTAATACAAATCAAGCTTGTGATTTAATGGAGCTGTGAAGTTGTTTTTATGACCTAAGAATCAACTTATCTCCTGATAAGACTCACATTTACAGCAGAGAATGAGCTAATTAAGATGAAATAGTATTGCTGGTCACCTTCTGACCACCCCCCCACCCCGCACTCACTTGATGTTCTCCCACGTGTGCGTGGCCAAGTGCAGCACCCAGAGGTCCTTGTAGTGGTAGAACTGCTCCCCGTTTGGAGAGGCAAACTCTCCCCCAAACACCCAGAGCTGACCCCCACCCTGGGGAACTACCACCGCCTGAGGGGGAGGGAAAGGAAGGGAGGGTCCTCAGATTTAATCAGTTTTTATTGCACCATAAAGGCCGTGATGACATTGCTGATAAGTTTCCTCCATGGTCGGCCGCCCCCTTGTGGTGTAAACAGAGAACCACATGAAATATCAAGGACTTTATAGGATGTTGCAGCGGCGCATAAGTAGCACCACAAGGGTCAATCCGTAAACCTTTCACTTGATTTCTATTTGTCACTTGGCCGCCGCTTACTTGGAAGTAACTAAAGCTGTTGGTGAGAATCCAACAGGAGCCCACACAGGCAGGACAGAGTCAGGATCCTCGTACCTGGTGGGAGCAGCGTGGCGGAGGAGGGTTGGGGATGTCCGATTTCACCCAGCTGTTCTTCTTGATGCTGTAGAAGAACAGATCGTTGTACAGGAACGTCTGCGTAAAAGAAGGGGGGAGGGGGTTAGATCAATAGACCAAAGGGAAAGAGCACACACGCCCTCAAAGCACACAAGCTTCACAAACAGGCTTCACGGCAGCAATAATCAGAAAGGAAATTAGAGTAGATTAGGTTATTATTTTAGGTATTTTCGGACAAATTCTGTGTTTTTCTTCTTCTTTTTGTTTGTTATTTTATTTCTTACTGTAAATGTTGTTCTCTAAGTCTGTGGGTTTTTTTGTTCACCAACATTGATCATGCTGTAATGCATTTTATGATTTGTATTGTAATGGGTTTTATTCTTCCTGGACCCCAGGAAGAATAGTCTCCAATACGCTGTAGACTAATGGGGATCCTTAATAAACATAAACAAGTGAGCCAGTGTTGAATTAACAAAAGCCCAGTTGACCAGCTGTTTGCAGCGTTGGGCCGTCTCACTGCCTACTCATTCAGCCCTTCGGGAGTATTTTCCACTACCTTCTTTCCATTGAAGAATTCTCCTCCAAATAGGATAAGTTAATCTTTCTCGGGATGGGCGGAGAGAGACGCACTCAATCTGAAAATAATAAAATAAACACAAAAAGAAATCAAGAGACTTGGTGGGTGCTTTTACACTTATCACACCCGTTTGACTCGGTTTAAAAAAGGCAGTCAGGTCGGTAAAAGCGATCAATGGAAACGAACACAAGACTTTATGACGGTGCGATTTATGCGATTTCTGCCTCTAAATTAAACTAAAGCCATTCATTCGTCTGATCTCCCCACATGGGTGCCTGAGGATGCAGGAAGACAACAGAATATAACCCCTCGTCTGTAGGACTTCATGTTTATTCCTCTTGGCTCGTTCGCAATACAGGAGCAAATTTTAAAATACAACAATGTATCATTTAAAAAAAGAAAGATAAACACTTAAAATGCAGTTTGAATGGTAAAAATAAATATATGTTCAGCCAATGTGGAAATATACACGTGTCAACAGTCAAGACTGCATGTGAGACAAAACAAGTGGAGCGTGAAGGAGGTGGTGCAGTCCTTCACCTCGGTGACGGAGGAGGACACATCATCTCCACAACTTGGGTCTTCTTTGCGTCCAGATTCTGAAACTCAGCAATCAGAACTTCCAAATCCTCCTGGAGGCAGAAAAGGATGCAGAGAAGGAAGCGGAAAAGGAGAGAGAGGAGGAAGGAGAGGAGGGAGAGGAGGAGGCAGAGAAGGAAGCGGAAAAGGAAAGAGAGGAGGAAGGAGAGGAGGCAGAGGAGGAAATAGAGAGGAGAGGAGGCAGACAATGATGCAGAGGAGAAGAGAGAGGAGGAGGCAGAGAAGGAGGGAGAGGAGGAAGGACAGAAGGAAGGAGAGGAGGTGGCAGAGGAGGAGGGAAGGATGAAAAGTGGAGAACAAAACCGGAAGGACGTAAAAAAGATTTACGGATTTTAAGATATTAAGAGTTATGTTGTTGTGGGTCCTAGTGATATTACAAATATAAATTGTAATATTAGCAACATTGACAGTCCTAATAATAAGCAGTTTAGTGACCTGGCACTAATTTAGCCTGTGGTAAACTATGCAGTTAGCAGACCTGAGCTAACGCCAAAGTCATATTATATATATATATATATATATAACCTATGTATATTAAGATTACATTTGTACAAAGCTACAAAAAGCTATAGGCACGTGAGTCTCCTCATATAACTAGTACACTATGACCAGTTAGCAGTTCACAAGTGCACATGCACGTTACCTCCTCTCGTTTGGACCTCTTTGAAACCTTCTTCTCCATTTTGGCAGCAGTCTTCTCCGCTCCCTTCACCTTCTTCTCCTTCTTGCCTTTCTTGCCCATGGCTGCCGCGGTGTACTGACAGCTGTCGTTAAACGTCGGCTGGTTGTATCTGCTGTTTCCAACGAGTCCGGCGGCACATGGAAATCCAAACAAACTCGCATGCCGAACGCCGACGTCTTTCCGCCGGCACGCGAGGTTTACTTCCTGCATCAGACTTGACGTCGACTCCGCGTGGAAGCGCAACAGCGCCCCCTGGCGCGGCGGAGGACCCTGGTGGCCGCAAAGCGCTCCAAAACACCCTTTTGAATACTGCTATGGTGTATACAAACTGATGAGAAGACTCCTATGTTGACCTACCGGTAGAGGAAATGTAATAAAGTGCACGCTGTGTTGCTCTTCCAGTAAAGAAAATACAATGAAGTGCAGACTATTGTGCCCTTCCAGAAGGGAAAACGTAATTTGCTCTGGTTACTTTCATGGTTGAATATTATTTATTCTAATCAAGGACTGGCCCGAATATGTATGAATGTGTATGTTTTCAGGGACAGAACGCAGTAAGGCCCCGAGATAAAAGGATCCATTGGTCCCTATTGACCCAAATTACCAACTAAGTAACTGCCACACAGACAACCTGGTCTTCAGGCTATAATATAATATATATACGCATGTGTTTTACACATTCATGTGAGTATGTATGTGTGTGTATGTTTTCAGGGACAGAAGGCAGTAAGGGGCCCCAGGCAAAAAGAGGCATTGGTCCCTATTGACCCAAATTACAAACTAAGTAACTAAGTAAAGGTCTTCAGGGCCCTGGGGCAGTTTTTCACTTTGGCCAGTTATACCCTGTAAAGCAGTTATACCTTCGGCTTCAACAAGCTTGATGATGGTGATGATGAGGTCGACAACAACAATGATTAGCGGAAGCATGTACACACTCTGTGTGGCCTCTGTCAGCAAGTTTGAATACACGTGTCCTTTTATCTTCAGTGTGTGTGGAATGTCACAGGGAGAAACCATAAGTGCTATAATAAGTCAGAAAGTGTCTTGACACCTTGCTATGGCATTTGTTTGTCCCTCAGGTTTAACTGGTGCAATTTAAATACTGTGTATATACGTTATTCCATCTGTATATGTATTATTGATATTGTATTCTTCTTACTGTTTTTTTTTCTTTTTCTATTGCTTAATGTTTATTTATACTATATATTTATACTTTTTTTATTACTATGTGTCTCTTGTTTGCACCTGCTGTAATCCTGCAAGTTCCCCACTGAGGGACTAATAAAGGATTATCTTATTTTATCTTATCTGGACAGACCATGTGTAGGCCCACAGCCACTGTGATCTCTCCAGTTATTAACAATTACAATTATTCTCATCTAAAATGTCTTTTTCTCAGTGATGAATTAAACTCTGTGGATGACAGTGATTATTATAAACAGAAGAGGATATTTGCGTGTTACTTTGGTCATTCAAAACCTTTGCAGTTTACTTGAACTGCAACTTCAAGGTGCATTGTGTTCATAATCTCTTAGATAATGAGAGGTTTAGAAATATTTTAGTGCCTGACACTTAAATAGATGAAAGGTCCGATTAAAGCGATGCCTCAATTATTGGTCATGATATCTGGAGGGAGGATCTTTTTACATATATATATTGTCAACTGCAGAATCACATTTGGCAGTCAAATGATTTAACAAGATTGCTCTGCTTTAGTGTATATTGCCTTCGCCATCAGCGTCTAATCCCTCTCGCTCCTTTGAATGGATCAGCCCTCTGGTTAAATGGAGGTCTTATCCTTCATCTGCTTATTTCATATCTGTTCACGCTGATTAAAAATGGAGGAGACAGGTGTTTAGAAAGGACCTATGAATTCATCAGGGCCCGTTTCTGGTGTGGCGTATCTGCTCTTTCCAACCATCTGTCAACATATTGTGAAATTCATTTCCCTTCCCAGCATCTACAAACACTCACAAAAGCTCAGATTCACATGTACAAACACATCAGCGGACTACACACACACACACACACACACACACACACACACACACACAGCACATGACTGCCATGATTACAACTCACTCCTGACTGCTAACCTTTGGTGTTTTTCTGAGGCGCCCCAGGGTATGTACCACTGTACATGTGTGTGTGTGTGTGTGTGTGTGTGTGTGTGTGTGTGTGTGTGTGTGTGTGTGTGTGTGTGTGTGTGTGTGTGTGTGTGTGTGTGTGTGTGTGTGTGTGTGTGTGTGTGTGTGTGTGTGTGTGTGTGTGTGTGTGCGCGTGTGTGTGTGTCTTTATCCACGTTAGGGTATTGCAGGGCAGGTTGGTTCTCCACTCGTGCTGGTACAGCTCTTGTCAAGCAATTCATTGACATAATGAACTACAAAATCCCTTTGTAGCCTATATGTGTGTCTCTAATGAGAAAAAAACACACAGCCAGACACACTAAAACATTTCATTGGAGTCATGTGGGGATCCACGAGACAGGGGCTCATGAGCAATGTTGGTTCCCAGATGATAGTTCTATTGACCAGCCTGCAGCCAGACTGATGTATGTAAGATGCATTTCCATGCCCTGCAGGCAAATATGTGGCACACAAGCCCGTTTATGTAGTGAACTGGTGCAGTTATGCAGATCGACAGAAATTGTGCATACAAGGTTGGCTGAAAATGCCTTGTTATAAAGGATCGGCCGTCTCATTTGAACGGCGGGTGTTTGCAACAGATGCAGGTGTTGCTTTTACACTTACCATAGAAGGCATGTTATAATTTAAATGCAAAATGACAGAAAATGACTTACGTTTTTGGTTTTACCTGCCTTTAAATTGATTAGTTCTGATTTCAAATTACTGGGCTTTGCTTGGACCTGACTGGATTCAAATCAATTCAAGATAATTTAACTGGACTTGATAAAGCAGTATACTTTTCAAAAGCAGGTCAGTGAGCCAAAAGGGAACATGGACATCTTCTCTCTGAATAAATGTTGTTTACGCCAATGAAGACAGAAGAACAGATGGCTGGCTTACACCTGTGCCCCTCTGCATCTCTCACACACACACACACACACACACACACACACACACACACACACACACACACACACACACACACACACACACACACACGCACAAATGCTTTTGTGACTCAGCATCCTTGCGTCAATACCGCCCTCGGTACCGTGCCGTCTGCCTGTTAGCCCGAACGTCTGGTCGTGACTGACGCTGGTGGGGAGAGAATAAAGAGATGAGCGGAGTGTTGACACCTGAAAAGAGAAATTACCCAGGCTGTGATTATCAAGGCTTTGGAAATAGAAGCTGGTGCCACACACACACGCACACACACACACACACGCACGCACACACACACACAGACGACAGAGCAGCAATACACACAATTTCTGTTGTTCAGAAACAAAGAAACCAAATCTTCACGCTCAATTGAACTTTCTCAAAATTCAAGCAAACAAACTGTCACCCCAGCAGCAGGTGAATCCTTAATTAATTAAACAACATTCTGAGTCTGTTTCTGCTGTTTCATTGCCGTGAGATTTTACTCGGCATGTGTCTTGGATTTGCTTTGAGGCTGGAGCTGTCGACAAGACAAGCTACTCACGCTTGCATGCTTTATTGGTCAGAAAGCAGTGGCTCGGAGCCTAGCTAGCTAGCTAGCTGAAAGCTAGCTAGGCTCCGTCCAAAGTGACACAAAATGTACTAATCATCAACTGTAAAGCTCACCAATTAACAGGCTACCTTGTTGAATCTATACACACAAACAGAAATGTAAAACTGGAGTAACTCATTTTAGATGACCGACCTGGTCATAGTCTGAAGCTGAAGAGTTAAGCAAATAGATCCACTGTTGTTCATTATACAATGTCAATTAGTAAGATTTAGAGGTGTATTTTCTTCTTGTTTTACTTAGGGGAGAGCCAAGCTAGTTGTTTCCCCCTGCGTCTTATGCAAAGCTAGGCTAACCTCCTTCAGGCTCCAGCTCCATACTTAAAGGTGCAATGTTCATGGTTTTGCAGCATCTAGTGGGGAGGTTGCAGATTGCAAACGATTTGATGCAGCATCTAGTGGAGCATCTAGCGTGGAGGTGAGCCACGGTGGCTGGGAAAACGTCGGACCTCCCTATCTGGAGTGTTTGGTTTGTCCAATAGATCTCCCTAAATGCTACAAATTGGTCCTATAATGCATGAGATCTCAGTCTAAGCAAGAAATCTATTAATATCCGTGTATTGACTAGTTTCCCTCACCGTATTGGCTTTTTATTCTTTCCTTTCCCTCATCAGTTTTTCCTTCTCAAACCTCCTGACTATTACTATATAACTATTACTTTCTCTGCTCTTTTTCCACTGTGAGTGCAGAGTGACTTTACACATAGACAACAATGTAAGAATAGTGCAAATTTAACAAATAACAATAGAAAAATAGACCTGAATGTTTGAATTAAAATAATGAAAGTACCATGAAATCATAGTCCCTATTTGTGTAGAATATTTACTGGCCGTGAAAACAAATCTACCTTATAATTTCCCCAAATTGTATAAAATCCAGTCAGCAGCAAGACAAATAATAACAGAATGCAGGTGTGTGTGTGTGTGTGTGTGTGTGCGTGTGTGCGTGCATGTGTGCTTTCACGTCTTCGTCCTCTGTGCTCCTTTAAACCTCACAAACAATAGAGAAAGACAAGCACAAGTAAACAGTGGCCGGTTGATCCCAGTGCACCACTCTGTGTGTGTGTGTGTGTGTGTGTGTGTGTGTGTGTGTGTGTCTGTGTGTGTCTGTGAGTGTGAGCCTCTATGCTCACGTGTACTCCCAGGGAGCACGTAAATACTGCCAGCAGTGTATGAGTGTGTGATTGTGTGCTAATGTAGGGAAGTGAAAACCAGAGCTCACACCTGTATGAAGATAAAGACTGTTTGTTGTTCTGCGGCCACGTTTCCTCTCACACAGCCTTTGTCTGCAGCAGCAAGCTGTGGGAAAAGTTACTATGTGAGGAACTTTGAAGTCTGAATTGAATAGTGACGCCACGTTGTGACCTTCATAAGTAAACAAGACCATCAGCGAGAAGATTGGATATTTCTATAAAGTAATTCTTGTCGTTCTCAGAAACACTACCGCTAACGTGCACAGGGACCGCCAGAATCAGAGGAAAGTCCGATGAAACAGAGTTGGCATTGTGATTTTGTCTATTTTGTGTAGATGTCAGAATGTTGTGTTAAATAAAACAACACAAAAAACTGAGCATGACTTAATCATCAAAAAACAGCTTTATTTTAAATTATTTTTTAAAAATAGATTTCTTCTTCTTTGTGAACAAGCTACATGTCACATTAATACAAAAGCATAAAACTACATCTCTTGTGTGTGTCCATCCTGTCTCTCTGTGTCAAAACACAGAGCTAAAAAAGGCATTAATTTATGTTAAAAATAAACACTACTTTATCAATGTTTGCTGATTGACACGGCCCGATCTACCTCATCTGTGTTACAGGCTTGTTTAAGGGCGAGCTTGTGAATGAGTCTGAGGCTTTGGTTGTTTTACTCTGATAATAGAGAAGGCTACATTTATCAATGTATTGTCTCTGAGGTTCAATATCCCTGTTGAACAAAAAGTGAATATGTTCTTGTTGTTCTCACCCGCACCTGGTTTAAAAAATCAGTCACAATCAGTCACAACGCGTTATTGGCGTCTCAACCAGAAATAGTTCTAAACAACTGTTTATTCTCTTTTTCAAATGTCCCCCATTTTGTTATCAATTTTAAACTATTCGAGTTGTCTGTTCTCAACGGGTCCCTCTAGAGACGACGTCTCCATTCACTCTCACTATTGTAGCACGTTTGTCATGTTTTATTATTATAAATGTTTTATCATTAATGGTGGGGTCAACGGTCTTATGTGTATGAGCATATGTGTTGGCCTCCGTCTGATTCCCGACCAGACGGACTGTTGGGTTGTGCAGCGGAGGGTCTTTAATCTCCCCCTGAGGAAGAGGCTGTTCCTCAGCATCAGTGACCTCGCTGGCAGCTTTTTTTCTTCTTCTATGTTTATAGTAAGCACATGATGCTCACATGCGACTAAAAACATTTTCCTCGAAAAGGGCATTGCCCACCACAGCAGGAACAGCCTTCAGACATCCTGGTCTCATCTAACCCTCTTTGTCTTCTCTGCACTCCTGATGTGTCTGAACGATATATTATTGGCCTGCTCTGCCCTCTGATTGATTTTTGTTTAACTGTTTTACAGAAAAGTAAAATAAAATAAACCGCACAGAATATTTATAATAAGAGAGCTCTGATACGTTCTCCATTCATGTTACCGATACACTGGGGGCTCAGAGAGTGGTCGTCCTGAATCCACAAGGTAGCCGGTTCGATCCCTGGTCTCCCCGAAAATTGCATGTTGAAGCATCAAGCAAGACACTGACCCCCCAGTTGCTTTATAGCAGCCCACTGCTCTTTAGTTATTAAGGATGGGTAAAATGCAGAGAATAATTTCCCCACTGTGGGATTAATAAAGGAGTATAAATAAATAAAACAAATATATATTGACGTCTTGTTTATCCGCGTAATAAATGCAGACATTTTCACATGTACGCTAAGGGGAAGAAACTAAATTCTAATAAAGGTGATTCTTTTATCGTGCACAAGCACGCTGGTAAGTTGTCAATGCAGCTCAGCATTGTTCCAACAAACGTGTTCGACGATGAGCTCGGTGCAAGTGATCCGGTCGGCAACAACAGGAAGCGTCGCAACAATCGGTGAGGAGCGGTAAGGAGTTCACTTGTTTGTGCGTTGGCCTCCCGTCAGCTGCCAGAAAACCCACCCTGAAGTTCATTGCACACAAAAAAGAAAACAGAGCCGGATGGACGGACCGTGCTGTGTGTGATTGCTGGGGGGGATAATCATGACTGTAGCCTGAGTTTCAGTAGAAAACCAGCCAACCGTCACACACACGTGTGTATCACAGTTTAACATCAGCTGCAGGTCACTAGGGCATGGAAACCGGCAGCATTTTATCAGATTGTTTTGAACTACTGGACAAAGAATATCACAGGATCATTTGTAATAGATCCCCCACAGCTAAGGATGTCCTGGAAACATCTGCAGCACAAGTTCATTCAAGTTCCCCAGCCTGTTTTCCCCCCGTCTTTCTAATGAAAGGGGAGGCATTCCTCTGGTTAGGGTTCGGCAGATTTACGGACGTCACACCGATCAAAGAACCAATAAAACAGCAGGCCTGTGTCTACAGATTCAACTCACTCCAATTGGTTGCTGAGAAAGACGAAGACATGAATTTGTCCGACATTCTCTCGGAAAGTGTCAGAATCTCCAGGTTTTTATCTCCTATCAACAAAGACTATACAACAAACATTGTGAGTTAAAGAATACGAGCTGGATCCATGAAAAAAAGACAAAAATCCAGTTATTTTTTTAAATAATGAATGTTGCATTGTAGCCAGACAAACTAACACACACACACACACACACACACACACAAAGCAGTCCCATAATCCGCTCTCACACATGCATCTCTTCTGAGGAAAACCCTGTCAGCTGGCTCTCCGTCCTGAGGAGAGACAGGTACTTCAGGCCTCTCTGTGAAATGTTGCAGCAACCTAGCTGCAGCAACCTCCACTGCACTGCAATTTTCTAAAACACTCTTTCAGAGTACACTTGTGCCGTTATGTAGTCTCACGTTCCGAGTCAAGTAACTCCCTTACATTGGGTTTGGACTCATAATGCGCTCGGTGACCGCTTGACCGAGCAGCAGAGGGGGTGCAGGGCTCGGCGAAGGGTCAATTGAAAGCTCCAGAATGACCACTAAATGGTCTAAAAATGGCCAAATAGGGTAGAACGGGTCCACATACTTGAGTTTAAAGCTTGGATCACAAACTTTGTCCAAGTGCAAGGCCAAAACCTGCACCAGGCCTCGTTAGTCCACGTTGAAGTTGCGTCTTTGTGTTTTGTTCTTCCAGTCCTCATAGTCCTTAATACTACCATGAGGCTGTAATACTGACCTCGGATCAGTCACCCACTTCCAGCCCATTATCTGAATACTTGGGAGGATTAGTTAGGAACATTCATCGGCTGTGTGTAATGTTTAGCTCAGCAACCAACCAAACAGGGTCCTGCTGATCGATAGGCTCTCAATGTGGGTTCGGTTTTTGGGAATGTATACTGTATTGTAACTGCATCTAATATATATGAGAGAAAAGCAGTTTTATTTATTTTTTTATTCTTGTGGCTAAAACACAACATACAAAGTACATACAAAGGCCAAAAGGAAAGAAAGATAAAAGCAGTTTAAAAAGCTCACGTCACAGTTTTAGTCCAGTTTTAAATGATCATATATTTATTGTTTGCAACAATCCCTCATAATGCACAGAATCTACTGTGCCAACCTACAGGGAAACCTCCCCGTCACGATCTGCACGGTGCGAGTCCCGGGGGGCCTCGGCGTTACACATCCAGTCCGCTACGACCTAAAAAGTGGGAGCAGAAACGGGACGCAGGAATTTGTGAGTCTTTGATGGATGCTGAAGGACCCGAGCATCAGCACTTTGCTACCAGAAGAGGAGGAGGAGGAGGAGGAGGAGTGGGAGGAGAGCAAGAACAGAGTAAGGCTTGAAGAACAGAGAAGCACTCGGCAGACACACAGCACAGTGAGGGGGCGGGACAACGTAACCTCCGTGACCTCCTCGCTCTGCTACAGTTCAAGCACGCAACGGCGACATTGTAACGGCTGGACGCTGCGAAAAAGAGGAAAGAGCCTCCATTTGAAAAGGTAGAACATCCGCTTAGAGGGTATAAAATAAAAATAAAACGACAGCGTCCTGTTTAGTGTGTGAAGTCATTCATGTCTGAAAGCTCTTCCGTCCCTCTTTGTTCTTAACTGTTTTTTTTGTTGTTTTTTTTACATATTTATTGCATTAGTCACTCTAGGGCTGTATAGGTGAAGCAACGTTACACCCTCCAACATCAAACAGAATAAAAACATTTAAGCGAAGCGGTTTCTCCAGTCAAAGTAAACAAGGTTGCAGGACTCAAAGTAAACAAGATGAGTGGCATCGCCGCTCTGGTTAATGTGCCAGCGGCTTGTTATTTTTGGCACAGCTGAAGTTCAATTAAAAGCAGTGTAAGTGCAATTGCTTCAACTCCCTTTTTTTTTTTTCGTAGCGAAGCTTTTTATTAAAAATGATTCAATGCATAAAGGATTTGGAGATAAATGATATATTCATTATTATCGTAATGTAGGCGTCTGCAATATTTGGGGCTTATTTCAATGAAGCCCATGGTAGACAACACTTGTGGATTCACCGAGGCTGAAATCAAGTTGGGGAAAAAGGGGTTTTATTCCCCCTCATTTTCCACAAAACTGTACAATATTTTATGGCCATTTAGGGGCAGCACAACCAACTGTGGACAAAACACTGACTATGTATTATTTGTGTTTTCACTGGAAACAAGGAAGAGGTGGACTAAAACAGTAAACCAAAACAATGAGACGTTGACAGTGTAAATTCTGTGGGTTGGTCACGCATTTCAGCCATTGTTTGTATTAGAGAAAATATAACAGCTGTCTAAACCATCACCACATTGTGTATTTATCGGACAAATGATACAAAAACACAAAAAAGTGGGAAAAAAAACTCAACGTTTATTTTAGAAGCACTTTTCATAAAATGCCCTGTAAACAAAATTTGAGGGACTAATAACAATAAACAATAGCTAAAAATAAATAAATAAACTTTCTACAGACCTATTAGGGTTAGTTCACCCATCCACATTGTGCGATGGCTGGAGTGTTAGAAAGGATCTACCTCATTCACATATCAACGCCTCCCGCCGCACTATTAACCACGCTGCCAGTCAGGAGGATTGTCAACACTAACTTTTTCTTTTTTGTGTGAGTGTGTGTGTGTGTGTGAAGGTAAAAAGAAAACATTTGAACAAGAAATGGATGAATAAAAACAATAAGCAACTTCATAATGATCTGAAAATGTGCTCCCTCTGTACGTCCAAATGCACACACATATAAGAACATGTGACAGGTCATTACCGAAGATGTACAAACGCAAAGAGCACGGTTTCCCCGCTCTGCTTCATCGTGGCTTTATTACAGTGTGTAGTCGGACCGCTGTCCCACAGTGCGATGACGTTTTAATGGCTATTGATCCCCCCAAAAGGGGAAATGAGATTGCTGACCCAGAAAATCTAAATCAAAAAACAGCAGGAACATTTCCAGGGATGTTATAACACAATTTCCCATCCTGGTGCCTTCGCCTCTGTCACGACTGACGATTTAAAGAGCAATTTAAAGTCTGAAACCCGGGAATCCCGTGAAGAGACCGGTCTGGACGTGAGATGTAAGCAGCTTTGGAGAAAAACATGGCCGAACAGAAACGTTTTAAACTCCTTTCTCTGGGGTTAGAAAACAAAATGAACATCTCTCTCACACACCAAAGGTCTTCAATCCACTTCCCTCTGTCCCTGCAGCAGCATAGTCCACTTCAAAACCACGACGGGTGAGGAAAACCAGCTGCAGGCGCCGAGTGGTGCCGGGTCTTTACAGCGACGAGGCGAGGCTTTCCACGAGAAGCGCTGAAGATTTGTAACGGTCCGCAGGGCCAAAGGCTTCCAGCGCTTCCTGAATATCTGACTAAACAAATCTCGTTTTGCGCCGACTTTTTGCTTAATAAATACGTGGATTTTTGCATGATATAAAAAAAAAAAAAATTGCAACCTCAGACACCACGACAACTACTGCCACAGCGGTGACGCCGTCATACATTTTGCCATCGAGGCGCAACAATACAACATGTTTCTGATCAGGGAGGATATTTTGAACATGAAGAACGACAAAAAACAGTTAATTGAAATGCATCATACAAAAAGAAGGCATTGCAACCTACAAGGGGATGGTTAGTGACTAAAAAGATAGTCCAGAAGAAACGAAAGAAAAGCGTCCGAAGACGCGGCGGCTTCAGATGCCGGCATGTTTCCGTCTTCGTCAGGTCCTTATCAGCACCCGGCAGACTGGGTGAGAGAGAGGGAGGGAGGGAGGGGGTGGAGGGATAGAGAGAGAGATAGATAGAGATAGAGAGAGAGATAGAGATGGAGAGTCAACGGAAGTCAAGCTTCATCAGCTGTGACGTCAGAACCCGGAGGTCACCGCTTGTGCTGCCCGATTGGCTGTAAAGGCCTCTTAGGTCGCCTGCGGCACCACTTCCATCACCTTCTGACACAAGGCCGTGGTTGAGACTGTGAAACACACACACACACACACACACACACACGAGGGGCGATTAAACACAATGTGGAGTGAAGTTTTCCTAAAACCTCAGGCGGTGCGACGGGCGTCCGACTCACAGATTCCGTGCAGCATCCACTTGGGTTTGTTCTGCCACCGCACGCCGATGAAGTAGACGGGAATTCCTGTCGCGATGATGCCAAAGCCGATCGCACACTCCATCGGGGTCTTCCAGATGGAGACGGCGATGAGGAAGAGGCAGGCGAGCACGAAGCTCACCGGCAGCAGAATATTCACCTGCAGCGGGGGAAAAGAGACTTAAAGTCACACTGAAGCTGGAGCGTCTTTAGCTTCTGTACCGTGATGCCAAAAGATTGTGACAGCAGCAGATTAATGGCAGCCAACAAACCGCTAGCGAGGTACGTTCAGGTGACCACGCGCTTTAGGACCGTGAACTGAGGGCGGCGTGCATGTACCGGGTTACTGGTGAGCAGCGCCAACGAGAGCAGGTAGTAAATTGGAACTGCGTGATTCTCCGCTTCAGATGTGTTGCACAGCAGGAATGTGACAAGACAAAGAAAGGAGAAAGAAATAGAGTGGGAGAATGAGAGAGAGATGGAGGTCAGCGGAGAGAGACAGTGCCACCACTGTCCCACCACTCTCTCTCTCTTTCTCTCTCTCTCTCACAGAGTGCTGGGCCAATAGATCTATCTGCCTCTTTCACTTCACTGCCCTGACAGACTCCGCCTCTGACCGACACAACATTGTGCAAGTGGACGGATGAGCACAGTCATGGCAGCCATCAGGCTCCAGGGATGCACACACACACACACAAATTGTAATTTGTGATTTTGACCATCACAACTAAATGCCTGACCACAACCCTAAACATAATTCTCACCTGAATCTTGAAACAAAGTCCTAAACCCTCGAACAGGCCAAAAAATGTCCTCACTTTCCTAAATGGTCCTCACTTTGTGGTTAAAAACAAGTTAGTCCCCACTATGTCGAAAGTACAAGAACACACACACAGACACAAAAACAAAATGCAACAATGGCACAATGGTGCTCTGTGTTTTACCGAGTCCTGCAGCAACTGGACCAGTCAGGAGGTATGGTGCGCTTCCACACACACACACACACACACACACACACACACACACACACACACACACACACACACACACACACAGGCCTTGACACCAGCTGACAAGCATCCAGCTTCTGTTCTGTCCTTTAATCTGCCATCAGTCTCCATTCATCTGAGCTCTGCTTGAATGGATCTTTTTCTCTTCGCGTGAGACAAAGAAGAAACACTTCCCGCTGCCAAAGCCGACTCAAGCGGGAGTCGATGGTGACGAAGACCAGAGGGAGACCCTCGTGGCCACTCGACTCCGCCCCTCTGCGATCGCCTGTCCAATGAGCTGGGCTCACCTTGATCGGTCGCTCAAGCTCCGGCTTCTTGTAGCGGAGCCACATCATCCCGACGATCGCCAGGGCGATGCAGAGCCAGTTGAAGAAGCTGAAGAAGTTGATGACGGAGAAGATGTCGTTGGAGAAGGCGTAGAGCAGCGTCATCAGGCACTGTTAGAGGGGTGGGGGGGGGCAGATGTGAATGGGTGTGAGAACCAGTGGCCATTCGTTTCCATTAAAAACACTGCTGTTGCTTTATGTCTACACACGTCCCACGGCAGCACTATCCTAACACCCTGTCACTGTGAATCAGGGCAGCGCACTGTGTATTTAGAAGGGCACATACGGTGAATATGAGTGAGGGCAGCGGGGTCAGCAAGGTGGGGTGGATCATTGACAGCAGACTGGGCAGGTGACCCTCCCGGGAACCCACGAAGAACAACCTGAGAGGGAGAGAAAATGTATAGATTGTCTCCATGTACTTATATGTTTCTGTTTTTTTGTGTGTGTGTCTGCGCGTGTGCGTGTGTGTGTGTGTGTGTGTGTGTGTGTGTGTGTGTGTGTGTGTGTGTGTGTGTGTACCTGGATGACGTGAACAGGGAGCCGTTGACCGATCCAAAGCAGGACAGTCCTACAAACACAGGGATGATCCACGCCATCGGACCCAGGTGGTAGTTACCAAAATCCTGCAGGACACACACACACACACACACACACACACACACACACACACACACACACACACACACACACACACACACACACACATTATAGATAATCATAATCACGTTAAGGAACAAGCAGGTCAAGTGATTTCACAGCAAGAAATCCACCGGCAGTGGGTTCACAACGTTTTATTCAAAAGGAAGTATTTGTGCAATCGAATTCTTGTCTAATAAAATACTAAAATAATTTGTCTTTCTTCAGAGGACGGTTAAAAAAAAAAAAGCCGTGATGGCCTTTTGTGCCCCAGCAGGCTGAAGACGGCTTGCAACAACCGGATTTCCCTGCAGTGGCTCAACAAAATGATCTAATCTTGTGATTTAGGTAACCAGGAACACAAACCCCCCACCCACCCCCCCCCCCCCCCCCCCCCCAAAGTGGGCGTGTGCACTCACCACAGCCACGGCCTCCGAGGTGAGCATCTGCTCGGGGGAGAGGGTGGTGAAGTAGGCCAGGTTGGTCAGAACGTAGACGACCGTCACTATGGGCAGGGAGATGATGATGGCACGGGGAAGGTTTCTGAGGGACACACACACACACACACACACACACACACACACACCCTTAGTGACAGACAATCGACAGCTGTCCTACAAATCTGAATTTCATCAAGAAACGAGCACAAGTCGCTCGTCAACACTCACTTGAAAGGCTCAATCATCTCCTCTGTGACCAAATTCAAGTAGTTCCTGTGAGCAGAGGAGGCAGAGACAGTATGAGCCAAACAGATGTAATGCACCCTGTTGGGAAAAAATGTTTTTCTTTCTTCTATTTCTTCTATTATTGTATGGCCTGTGACTTCTAGATGAACTTTCCCCCCCAAGGGCGTCTTATGTCCTGTATACTAAGCAAACCAGCTAGATCTGCATTTCCATGACTGAAGTACTTATCACATGTTTGGGCTGTGGACGGGAGAGTCCACAGTCACCACAATCATATGGGATAACAGCTGACGAAGGACAGAATGTTATTGTTTGTACAAAGACGTCATGATGACCTGCTAGTATGGGATATAAGGAAGGAGGTTTTCATCTATTCTTTGAGCATTTGTGGATGTACAATTAGTGAAGCAACAGAATAAATGACCTGTTGACAAGACCCGGCATGGAGTGTAAATCATTTTTCTAACACACCCTATACAAACAAAACTGCTCTGTATTAATCTGACTTCAGTCGAGTCCTATTTGGATGGTAAATAGATACGTTATTGATTTACAGAATGTCGTGATCCACAGTAATGATTCAAGTGCGTTTCCACCTCAGCGAGGCCAACATCTCAACGCCCCCCTAACCCTAACCCTCAGGCTAACTCACCAGCCGCCGTAAGCGAACAGGCCGCTGTAGAGCGCCAGGCCCAGGCTGCCAAACTCGTACTTCGACCCCTCGAAGGAATTCTCTGGGAGGAGGCGGTCGACGCCACCTGGAGAAGAACAGGGACGAAAGAATTGGGGTTAAACAAATTAAATCCACCGGTCTGCATTATTGCATCCGCAGGCGGGTTCACCAGCCAGCCCAGTCTGGAGGAACCCTGAAAAGCGGAAAGATAAAAAATCAAAACAAAACAATGACCCTGCGGTTGCAGGCTTAAAGCCGTTTTGGTATGTGGGTCAGGGAGGGGCTGCAGAATGGGAGTTAAGACGGGCTGAGACGGTCCATAAGTGACCCAGACCGCGGTATCGAGGCCTCAGCCGCCAGACGGAGAGGAGAAAAGAAAAGCGGTTGTCGAGGGTTGCGAGGGTATTACTCTCCACCTTCCATTAATCAGCTGTTTTCACAGATTCATGACATTTCGGTCACAGCCCCATCTCCTCCTGAACTTGACATTCCTGCCGGAGCAGCTCCCCGCAGCACACACACACACACGCACACACACACACACGCACGCACACATTCTCAGACTCAGCGATGGTTGCTAAACCAACAGCCTGGGGCAGTGTTGGTAATGGGAGGGTTAGCCTTAAGCCGCCGTGTAGCGTGGGAAACACCCAATTGCCGCGCACTTCGTTTGACGAACCGCTCCGATGGGCGGACGCGTCATCCAGACGTTCCCGTTGGTCAGCGCCGCAGAGCGAGGCATGCCGGCTGACCAGGGGAGCTGTGCCGGGGCTCTCCGGGTCCTGGTCTGTGCAGTTTTCAGTTTTTCGACTTGCTTGATGGAGCGTCAAAAGGTCTCCGTTGGAGTGATGTGATTGAAATGAGTCTTCGAAAAACAGATTGGTGTGAGTTGTTGGGCGTCCACTAATAATCCAGGGCGTTCTTTTCAAATCTTGTCTATTCAGTCTTGTTTGGTCTAACCAACAGCCAGAGACCGCGACATTTTCATTATGCAAAGTAGAAAAGTCCACCCGAGGAACGCGGTCGAGGTGGCGGCATTACAAAAACGTGGATTTATTTATCTCTTATGGTTCCAAACTTTAGTGGATTCGGATGAATCTGCAGATGCTCTGGTTCAAAATTATATATTTTGGATTCTAGATTTGTGCCACAAAAAAGGCTGCAACAGACTTGGTTGGGTTTGGTCTATGACGGCCTTGTGTGCAAGGTTCACTGTGGACGGACAGACGCACGGACGCACACATCCAAACACATGATCTTCCCACAAGCTGACGCCATGCAGTGATAATTATATGAACCAAAGAACTGAAAATTAAGAAGCTGGAACTATATACCCCCCATCAGGACCCGATCTTGGAACATTGGGTTCAGCCTCTGGGATTGAGCATATCAAAAAAATATAAGAAAAAATCTAATAAATAAAACAAAAAACCCAAAAAATGTCAATCACAAATCACACAAAATCACAAGTCAATATAAGTTAATTGTGTCATGTTTATAACACTATTACACAATAATTATAAACATAAACCATAAGCATGACTTATTATCTGTCTTCACAAGGGTCTTCTGTATTTTATAGCTTTTTAAATTTTTCAAATAGACCTTGTGAATGAGGAGATAATCAGGATTTAATATGAGACAAAAAGCATCCGCAATTTTGGCAAAAAACATTGGTGCGGGGCATATGGTTGTTTGTCATTATCAGAAATTAACGAATAAAAAATAAATAAAACATATTAATTATTAAAGTTAGAAAAAATATTGAAATTGTTAGGAGCCATGCACCTTTAAGGATGTTTACTGTCTCACAAAACCTGCAGCTCACCTCACATCCCCGAGGCTCGAGCTCAGTGGGAGACCTCTTTTTTTGGTGGAGTTAAAGATTGACTATTTAGTTGCTATAGGGGCCATAGTAAAGCACAGTAAAGAGTTTGTGTCCTCCTTCAATCCTCTGTGTGTCCATTCTACACTGCAATGTACAGCTCCTGTTGCTCCCCGGGTCACTTTCCACAACACTGGTCAGGTCACATGATACGAGTACCAGGCAGTGAAAGTGAGACAGACACACACACACACACGGAATAAAAAATGCATGCACCACCCAGAAAAAAAAGAAAAAGACAAAAAAAAAGAGAGCACATATAGCAACAAAACTGAATGAGAGAAAACCATAATCCTACCTCTGAATTTAAATTAGGTTTAATGATGAGGATAATTAGTCACTAAGAGTACATTTGCATTGACTGCATTGATTGTGTTGATTGAACTGTAATAATTGACCAACTGCAGTTACTATGCTAAAATTATCAAAAGGATGCTCTGCAGTGACAGAGACCAGGTTTGTGTGTGTGTGTGTGTGTGTGTGTGTGTGTTTTATTTATTAGATGCACCAAGTTAAATAGAGAATACAAAAGGTGGGAATCAAACCCCCGCACCGCAGAACCGCAGACGGCCTGAACACACTGAAGTAAACCGGTCGCTGCTGGTCAACAGGAGATCCGTGTGTTTGCCTCCCCCTCAAAAGAAACAGCATTGAGAGCGGTTGGCTTTACTGCTAATCAGATCACACCGTCCTCTAATCCGAGACGCCAGCAGCACTCTGACCTTCTGAGCCACACACACACACACACACACACACACACACACACACACACACACACACACACACACACACACACACACACACACACACACACACACACACACACACACACACACACACACACAGAAATGACTGCATCTCTACCTGATCTCACACACACAAAACAATATTAACAGCTGCAACGTTTTACAACCACCATCTAATTGAATTATTACTGAAACGTCGGCCATTAATTAAAGTTTGCCTCTCCAAATGATGCACTTAACTCAGAGGTCGAATGCCTAGCAGACGGCGTGTATTAGAGCTTTCTTTCTGAATCAGAGCGTGTTGTAAAAGAATAAATGTATAAAAACACACGTATAAAAAACAAAATCCCATAATAGCTGCCCCCTTTTCCAACTGCCAGTGAAGACACCCCCGTCGCGGCGAATCGGTTGTTGATGTAATCACCAGCACGCGCTCAGCCTTTTGTCTGGATCCGGATAATCTGAGGAGTCGCAGATAAACAGCCATTAGGGGCCGGGAGGTACAAATGCTGCACACCTGAAGCAGGTGTTGTGGGCGGGGCTCTCTGCTCCACTTATGTGGGATTGAGGGGCGACTCAAAGATCAAAAAGGGAACATTTGTACGGATTTGAGGACTCTGGTGCACTCAAACAAATTACCACAGAAGTTAATGTCTCCTTGTTGGGAAAGTGTCCCAAGCACAGAGACTTTACTTCTTAGAAATCTATAAATACAGTACTGTGCAAAGGTTTTAGGCAGGTGTGAAACAATGCTGTAAACTAAGAATGCTTTCAAAAATAGAAGTGCTAACAGTTTATTTTCACACCAGTTGTCTGTCTATATGTGAGCCCTGGATAGACTGGCGACTTATCCAGGGTGTACCCTGCCTTCGCCCAATGACAGCTGGGATCGGCTCCAGTGCCCCGCGACCCTAAAGAGGATAAGCGGTTCAGATAATGGATGGATGGATGGATGTATGTCTATGAGACAACTCCCACATTTGCACTATTGCATGTTTTTAATGTGTACCTCCTAGTCGAACTTCTAAAGTTGCCCTTTTTTTTCATGTCTTCTGAAGCTTACCCAAAATGAGAGAAAAGGACCTGCTGTTTTAATTTTGACGGGACAATGCTCCATTCTAACTTTTATCTGTGGTCCCTGAACTCTCTCCCTCTCCCTCTCTCTCTCTCTCTCTCTCTCTCCCCCTCTCCCTCTCTCTCTCGAACAATTCCAGGCAGTGTTGAGGGCCTGTTCACCCACCCGTCAGCTGATCCGAGACCTGTGACATGTGACCTGTGACCTTGGCCCAAACGACCCACAACTTGATGAAGGACTGGACTTGGATCGGGACTTTTGAATCCACAATCCACTACTTCATTGGTTTGATCCCGGGTGACATAAAGAGGGTCGCGTCACATTCCAGCAACAAGGTTAACGTTTCTTTAAAATCTTTTGATGCTGCCAGGAGGTAAATAAAGACGGAAATCTGACCTACTTTTGACTCTAATTT
This sequence comes from Cottus gobio, assembly GCA_023566465.1. NCBI lineage: Eukaryota > Metazoa > Chordata > Actinopteri > Perciformes > Cottidae > Cottus > Cottus gobio. The sequence goes on along the minus strand of CM042223.1, from coordinate 6,622,904 downwards.
ACTAAATGAACATCATGCTGTATTGAAGAAGACTTGAAACTAGAGATTGAGGCATGAACTCATGTTTACTGAGGGAATAAATCAAGAGAGAAGTGGAGTCATCTTCTCATAGACTTCTATACAACCTGACTTCTTCTCGTGTTCAGCACTTTTAGGTTTTGATGTTTCAGATGCTTTTACCCTCTCAAAAACTGGAGGTCCGGTGTTGCAGTTCGAGTTAAAGTGAGACTGTCGAGAAAACTGCAGATTTTCAAAGCCGGCCGGGGTTAATGTGAGGACAAAAGGCGAGGAGGTCATCGGCGAGCTCCACAATCACCCCTTATACCCAGAGACCTCCACCTCACTTTAAACTCAGTGACATTTCTTCGTTTTTTTTTTCCTCCCCTCTTTCTCAAAAGGCTTTGAGTAACAAACGGAACTAATCTGACAAAAACAGGCTCCAGCTACTGATCTGGCACAACATTTGCTTTGTGATTTTTATTAATTCATTGACGTTCAACAAAACAGACCTGTTGACCTCCCTTTTTCTTGGCAGCAAGAACTCAAACGCAACAAAGGGGGGGGATGTAAGCCAGCAGGCACCTGGTCAAAAGTTGTTTTTAGGAAGCAGACAGGTATTAGGCCATCTTCAATATTTAAGAGTAAAAGCCATAGTAGTCTAGAATCTATGACGTGGACCCAAAGAACCCCAAAGTCTTGGTTGAGAGGTCCTTCTTCCAAAAGGCAGCTTGACTTCCTGTCCGTCATAATACTATACCTTCTTTAAAAAGATAAAATAACCTTCAGCCGTCTGATGACTGCCATTGAATGGGACACGGTTTGAAAGGAGCCGTGTTCTGCTCGGGAGCCATTGTCCGGTCTCCGTGCTGTTCCTCCTCCCGCCTTTGGCTCCACTTCACAACATCCTGTGGCCTTAATGAGGCTTCGGGCCCGGGGGGCTAAACTCCGGCTATTCCACTCCCACAGATTCACTTCCCGCCTCGAACGAGGACCGCGGGCCTGGCTCGGATTGACTTTGGTCAGAAGGGTTGGAAATTAGCCGACTAGCCAAATGCGGATGAGATCGATTCTGGTTGTCTCAACACATCGCAAACCAAAAATAAATTTCTGTAAATTTGACGAACTCATTTCAGTGTAGTATCCCCCATCAGAGCATGGAAGTGGATCATTTTAACCCCAAACCATGATCTTTTCCTAAACTTGGTCGGTTTGTTGCCTAAATCCATAGAAGGATTACTGCACAAGCCCGGGGGCCCAAAACCCTCTGGCCTTCATCTACAAATTCATCTACAGCGAAACACAAGGAGTCTCGAAAGAGACACAAAAATGACTACAAAACAAATACAAAAAGATGCTTGACAAAAGTTTGACAACTATGAAGTCTGTGTGTCTTGCTCCTACGTAGGAGAGGTCTCTAACGGAGACTTCTGCCTGAAACTTACATGCCGATTTCATGATAAAATAGGGATTGCTGACCGGTTAATAATGTTGCCGCTTCTATATTACTTCTATAATCAATGATTTAATGCAACATTGCTCGTGACCCGCGGGGCAGAACCTTGTGCTGGAGCGAAGTACCTTGGCCGATCTTGACGAAGCCGATGATGATGATCATCCCAAGGGCCAGGAGCTTGGCCGCGGCGAAGATGTCCTGCACCCTGGTGGCCGCCTTCACGCTGTAGCAGTTCACGAAGGTCAACAGCACTGCAACGACAGAGAGAAAGGCCGTTAGCATCCTTAAGAAGAGCTCTTCAAATTCCACCATGTTGCTTCACTGCGTCTGCTGGATGTTGTGCAACAGAGGATTTCTCATTGAGCACACAAAGAACTGACTTTGTTTTTTTTGCAGCTGTTTTTGATGTCTTTTAACTGCATTTTCCCCACAAAAAAAACCCTTTCATTTTGCACTCAAATTTGAGGTTTGCGTGGGCGCGCGTGTGTGTGTTTGTGTGTGTGTGTGAGCTCATTTGCAGCTCTAAAAAGCATGCCGGGAGCCGGAGAGGAATCCACAGATTGGTTGAATTTACCTCCCGCTTTTCACCCCTTTCTTCTGCCTACACATGTGCAGTGATGTAACCACCCCAACCCCTCCTGCGCGCGCACACTCATTGGGGTTGTGAAAGCAGCCCCCCTGAACCATGGACCCCATTGAAAGTGATTAACTAAAGCAGCAGGTTCCCTTCAAAAGCTTCTAAATCAGGTCGGGGGGCCACAACAGGAAGACGAGACGGAGCACAATGAGGCTCTGTGTTAAAGAGACCAAGACAAAGGGAGCCCCGAGTACAGTAGACAGACCGACGCACACACACACACACACACAACTGACTGTTACTTGGGCCAATGTGCGTGCGTACACGCGTGCACAAACATACACATGTGCGATCTCGGTTATACAAATTCCCGACGGAAACAGGTCATACTGAACGATAACTCTCACCAAAATAGACCGATGTGTGTGACGTGTGTGTGTGTGTGTGTGTGTATGGAGATTTGGCTCTCAGGCTCACCGTGACCCTGACCACCCCACTTACTATAAACACACACACACACACACACACACACACACACACACAGAGATAACCGAGCCCTCTCAGTCTACGGCTTTGTCATGTGGCCTCAGTCAGGATTTAGCCTTAAATCAATTTTAAGATTAGGTGCTGGCACACACACACACACACACACTCAAGTGTTATCATGTATTCAGATACAGGCGTAGTGTGTGACTTGAAAGGGAGGGGGCGGACACTTGTCGTATGTGGCAGTCAAATACAACACGCTCAACCAGAGACTGGCGTTGACAAATTAAAGCAGCAAATAATCCAGCGTTAATCTCGTTAAGACTCTGTGCAAAACAAGTTGAAACGGACTGAAATCTACCAGCGTTTGTAAGCAACACTGAGCTGCGAGGCTAACGTCTACTAAAATAATGAATAAATGAAAACAACATTTAGTGACCCTGAATGCACCTTTGAAGTTGAGGTGTAATTGACTGCATTGAGTGACATTAAATGCATGGCCTGTTTGTAAAACACGTTAAACTAAATTTTCGTACTTATTTTTACTGTTTTACACACACATATACATATACTGTGGCTCACTGGTTAGCAGGTCTGACTTTCAATCAGAGGATCGGTGGTTCAAACCCCGGCTCAGCCAGTCTGTGAGCGTCAGCTAAATGTAATGTAATGTAAACATATATATATATATATATATATATATATATATATATATATATAAATATATGCGCCGGTCAAAGGTTTGCTTGTTCCGCTCTCAGCCGCTATGCTCTGTATTGTCATCTATGTGCCATGCTTTGAGGTTGTAGAAGGTCCTCTTCACAAATATGTGATTTTGTATGAAAGGGTTTGTAAGAAAAAAGTTGTGTTTTGTACATGGAGAACAAAACGCTGTCCAATGGTTGGTTAGACCAAACTGACAAATGAAAGGGCAGAAAGAGAAAAATATCCTCTGAGCAACAGTTGAATTGGAATAGAAGGAATACGTCATTGGTAAAAATGAACTGGAAGCTTAGCTTCAAAGAGTGCAGATTTAAAAAGAAATCATTCCTGTTTCAAGTGCACAAACATGCTTGTAAAAAAGAATATTAACAGGTGTGTTAATATTAATAACAGCTATTCTTAAAACAATATTAATAGAAGGTTAGTAACGGGTTAGCAGTATTGGAACTGTATCAATGACTATCAGATGGAGAAAATATGGACAAACAAATCAAGTGTAAAAATATTCAATCCCACGACTGCAGAGGGCCCAAAATGTTTAGGGCCCAAATGCACCGTTATGTTTCAAGAATGAGCTTGAGTTATTTATGCAAGTTCAAAAATGAAGGGTATTTGGGGGGGGGAGATATTTGCAACAGTATTCACCCATGTAACACTGTGGGGACTCTTCATTTGAGACTAAAACTATTATAAATGTAAATAATAGATATAGTGTCTGAATTATACTATTTTTGTCTCTAGAATAGACATAATGGAAGGGGGAAAAAACAACAGTCCAGGTGACCACAAACTTTTGACCAGATTTGGATATATTAAAAATAAATTGTTATTTAAAAAGGCCTATTCATACAGAAGGTTAGAGCAGATAAAGATGCAGGGATAAATAAGTAGCCTAGAACGTGTGGTCTTAATGTAGGATGCCCAACTGGTGATAATAAAAACATTATTTATGGGATACAAGGTTTTCTTAGGGGAAATATTCAAGTTCAACAGATGTGCTGAAGAGGAGTTCCTTCATTTCACTTCGTTACGTTTTATTACATTTAATTTAGAACACGGTGTCCTAAATATTATGTTCTGTCAAATCCAGAAAAAAAAAATCACAATATTGGCACAGTCTGGCGTCGTTGTTTCTCATTTGTAAAAATCACAGACAGTGAATTTTGTTTTTATAAAAAAGGAGAATAATGGAGAAATATTAAAACATATCCCAGCATATGAAGAAGTGAGAGAGAAAAAACAACAAATGCAAATTGCTCTGAACCTCGCGAGCCATTGATGCTGCGCGAGCATCTTCTTTCATCATCGGCCGGCCGACAAGAACGCGACACTTTCTTGATGCGCGTGAGCGGCAAGTGCATTGAAGTCCGCCTATACGACACGTGTGCAGCTGGCGCTTTTTAAGACGTAAAGCGAGTCAGGAAATAAAGGTCGTGTCACAACAAACACACACGCACACACACACGGATGTGTAACTTCACCCACTTTGATCAAACAAACAAAACCCGGCAACACCTAAAAGTTGCATCATCCCGGCATGGCTCGGGCTCGCACACACACACACTCGCTCGCACACACACACACACACACACACTGCATACTCACGGATGCAGAGGCAGGCCACGAGCTTGGCCCCTTCCTCCGGCACCGGGCACACGGGGAACAGGGGCTTGAGGAGGTAGGTGGCGAACACGTAGGCGACGATGTACTGCGAGGACGGCCGGATGATGAGCAACTCGATCCAGAGTTTGAGGAAAGCCAGCAGGGGGCCGTACACCTCCAGGATGTAGGCGTAGTCCCCGCCGGACTTGGTGATGGTGGTCCCCAGCTCCGCGTAGCAGAGGGCCCCCACCGTGGAGAACACGCCGCACACCGTCCACACCACCAGGGAGAGACCCACCGAGCCGGCCTCCTTCACCACGCCGGTCGGCGTGACGAAGATGCCCGAGCCGATGATGGTGCCCACGATGAGGGCCACGCCGTTGAACAGGGTGATGGTCTTCTTCAGGGCGACCCCTTCCTCTCCTCCACCTCTTGCGGCGGCGGCGTTGTCGGGGTCTCCTCCCGTCGCTCCGCCCAGGTCCTGCTTCTCCCCGACGCCGTCCAGGGACAGCATCCTCTCCGTGACCTGCTTGTCCTCTTCCCTGTCCGCCGAGGAATTCGAGTTTCTCTTCTTTAACACCGACATCGTTGGCTGAGTTTCTTCTTTCTTATTTTCTCACTCGCGTGAGGAGGAACTCACACTCACACACACACACACACACACACACACACACACACACAACACAGACACACAAAGCTTCCCGCTTCTGTCGGTCTCTCTCTGTCCCGTCTCTGTGATGCCGGCTGGGCTCAACCACGAGGAGGTTGCGGTGTCTGTCGGTGTGAGTCAGAGCGGCGAGCCTTCGCGTATCTCTACTCTCCCCGCGTGCGAGAGGACTATGGAAATAGGCATGATGGCCCTCCTCCGTCAAGTCCGGCCCCTGCTTTTGAGTCGGCGTCTTCTCCTCATCAGAGGCGGCATCACTTCTGCCCCATTGGCGCCCTCTATCGACGGGAGGCGGTACTGCGCCTCTGTGGTGCCCACCACCATGTTGATGGTCCCCGTAGACGCCGTCTTCGTTGCATCATCTTCGCTTGAAACAACGAGGAAGTACTAGCGATACAGCACAGAAGCAAGAATTACTCAACAATATGGAAGCACTTATTTATTTGTATTTTTTTCTTCAGACCAGCTGGACTCGTTTTATGAATCCGAATCAGTGTGTGGAATTTGACTCCGGTTTCACGTCGTACATATGATATACAATAAACAAGATAAATACAAAAAAAGAAATTGGAGAACACAGATACTAAGCATCAACATCCACATTCAACGTACAATTCAATGAATAATATAAATATGCATTGTATAATATATACCTTGTATATTCAATATTCTTCTTTACTGTTTTTATCTTATGTTTATTACTGTTTACTGTTTATTTACATTACTTGTTTGGTACAGGTGTACAAGTCGAGGACGGAGAGCAGCCTGGAACCAATTGTTATAATAGTACTATCCGTTGTAGTCTGCCTCTGTCCTGTACAAATTAATGAATCGCTGACGGACAAAATCTACAAATGAGTGTTTGATGATTATTTCTAGGTGTGACGAATGAGAAGAATGAAAGCATATCCTTCCTTCTGCACATGTCTACTGTTTTCCAATACTTAATCTCTGGATAAAAAAAAAATCCATTTCATCTCTGGATTTTTCCCTTTAAATTATGGAGTTTTTGTCTTGTATGTATTGTTTTAATCTGGTGTACAGATTCGTCTCGGGCTTCACTGTGTATGTCCTGTATGGCCGATCCAAACCACACAGTAATGGAGGATGGTGATAGAGTAAAACAGGATCAGCAGCTCCTGAGGCAGGTTGTAGTTCTCTGAAAGTAGCCTGGGAGGAGTTGAGAGCATAATACAGGGTATCAATCATTCATTTAAAAAGGGCGTAATTTTTTCACCTAGCCACTTTGCATTCAAGGGTCATTTAGCGTCACTGCAACACAGGGATACGCAAAAGTTCAACACAACAAACACAAAAGCACATTCCTGTAGTGCGTCTTTTTGGATTTGCAGCATGAGGAATGTAACCAGGCAGCCCCTTCAGGGCTCCAGGGGACTGAGCCATATTTCTGCATTCCCCCCGGTTGGAGGCGGGGCACGCCCTGGGCAGGTTGACAGATTTAAATACACAGTGAAGCCCGAGACAAATCTGTACACCAGATGAAATCAATACATACAAGACAAAAGCTCCATCATTTAAAGGGAAGTTCCCCTTTAAATCCAGAGATTCTGCAAGTATTGGAAAAAAAAGACGTGCAGAAGGAACGATATGCTTTCATTCTTGCTGCTTTTTTCTCCTCGTTCGTCACACCTAGAAATAATCTTCAAGAAACACTCATTAGTAGATTTTGTGATCAAATAATGTATACAGTGGACGTTAGGGGTTTTTAATACTGGAGGCCACGGAGTGTGTGACCATGTTCGGTAAGAGCCGATCCAAGAAACGAGGTAGAGAAGCAGTTAAGTATTTAACAATGACACTGTGCCACCCAACAATGCCGGTGAACTGCACCCATTAGATGGCCCAGATTTTTGATTAGGGAACAGAAGCGAGAGGCTTCGGGTGAGGGGAGTATCAGATTATAGGCAAGGTTTTTTTTGAGACGTGGAGCCAATCAGTGGCCTGCACGAGGTTTAAAGGGACGACACCTGCCACCATATGACTCGGGACAGTTGACTCAAACCACCTCTGAGGCAGTCCCACAAGCTCACCAAGAGATACACACACACACACACACACACGCTAAAACTTTAAACGCCACGGCCACAATGTTAGAACTGAACGTACTGTTGTGGCCTTCCTCTCATATCACAGAGGAGACAGAGGAAAGAAGCATAAGCGTCTATATATGAACACGAATAGTCTCGAAGCTCCGCAGAGGTGGATATGAAAGCCCCCCCATGAGAGACAAACACTTAAATCTGTTCTTAATACATACAAACCACTGACAAAAGCCACAGACAGACTGTTTTCTTTGCTACCCAGGTGGACAAGGTCGACATTTATTGGTCGAATGCAGCCCGAAGGGAGCATCCGTCCTGATATTGTCTCCGTCCGCCTACAAAGCCTGAAGAATGCAGGTCCTTCGTCTCAGGTCGAGCCACAGATCAAGAGACGCCAATATGCCTTAATCCATGTCTGGCTTCCCTGGCTCGCCTCACTTTGACTGTCTGTCTTTGTAAACCTGGAGCTTTTTTTTGCCTGTTTTATGCTGCCTGCTGACTCCTCGCTCACTACTCTTGAACGGGCCCCGGCCAACAGGGGCCACTAGTGATCAACCAACACTGGTGTATTTCCAAGCCCGCCATCTGCTATTCCAGGCCCACAGGTAGGGGAATGACAGCTCACGTGTTGAAGGAGAATGTTTCATAATAATGCCTAATATTAAGTATCGTGATTAGATTGTTTTATGCGTAACAGTACAACTGCAATTTATCCCACGAGAGTTTAATGTGAGAGGTCACTGATTTAAAAGGGAACATCGGGCGTAGATAGTCGCAGTGGCCTTGTTCTGTTCTAGTATCAGCCGGTAGGAAGCTTTAGGTGCCAGAGAAACCAGACAAAACAACGGTTACTGGAAGACGTCAGCGATAGCAGCTACATTCCTTAAAGTCACCGGCTTGAATTAGTATCCATGAGAAGAGTGAGTGACGAGGAATATGAAACTAGAGGGTGGACGGGGGCTGAACCTGAAACTGTTTGTTATGTATAAACAATGTGTTTGTTCGTTCGTTCGGGAGTTGGGAAAGACAGATGTCCAAGGAGGATGCTGTCAACTGTGTTACAAATAAATCTACGTGAAGTGAACTCTGATCCAAACTCTCTGTGTTCTGTCGGTTACTGAGGTGTGTGAGTGAGTTCCTCGTGGTGTCTCACGAGCAGTAAGATAGGTGATGGATAAAGAGAAAAAACACAACCACCAGCACACACACTGCTGTACCAGCTCACTTGTATTGTTGTGGTGGTGTGTTTGGCTCACTGCTAACAACTTGAAGCAGGTTGCCTGCATCCACCACTGGGGTTTGAATACATACATTTGTTTTGCATTGGCATGGATCTGCACTCTACCGAGAGCACTTTTCCAGTTTCGTATGAAGCTAACACAACAACTTTGAGTTTCACGGCCCTACTGCAGTCCATTTTCTAGTCACCAATTAGCTAGAAATGCATGAGTCAGTCCTGGTTTGTGGACGAACATTACACTGATTTTGACTCCGGTCTGTGGAGTGTGAATCCATTTGTTGCTGTCTTACAGAATAGTTTGCATCCACAGAAGATAGTCCATCTTAAAAGGATGAGGCTGGTGGTGCTCTATATCTTGCTTATTGTCAACAACCCCCATTGAAGACCAAAACAGCAAGGAATTCATGATGGGAGATTTACACATCAGTGCATTCACACATGCACGTGCGTGAAAAGGCTCTCTGTGTGTGCAAACATCATTGTGATGATTGTAATGTTTGTTATTGTTACCAAACCAACCGACATGCTGCTGTTAAATCGGTAGCCATGATGCGGCTTATACGTGCCGCAATACTGTCACTATTGTGAGTGTAACGTTGTAAAACAAAAAATGTTAACACACACGGTGCACTGATGGAGGTTTCTTCTTCAGTGTTTGTTTTCTTTGCGGATTTTCCCCGTCCTATCTACAGCTGTGAAAAGCTCCGAAAGCTATGACTTTGTTTTAAACAAACCTACAGATATGGTGGGCGTCGGTTTTGTGTTATAAAAAAAACAATCCAGGTTTTTCCCACAAAGTCTGACCCACTGACTCGGCCTCTGTTGTCAGTACTGGTCTTCTGTGTTCCCGATGTCTCATGATGAACGTAACAACAAGACCATGATGCTGATGTGGCCCGCGGTGAAAATGAGTTTGACACCCCTGATTTAGAGGCAGTTGACGAGATGTTCTCTTCTACAATGAAACTAAGCGAGCAAATACGATTCTGTTAAAAAATACTCTATTCTATGCAGGATATTCCAACTCTTTCAGCCCTTTTGTTAAAATGTGGTGAAAACAGTCCTGTCAGCGTCAATATCTTGTTTTGGAGAAATTCCGCAAGATGCTTTATAAGCAAATTACAGTTTGAGCTAAGGACAATTCAGCCAGTTGGGATGCGTTATCGTGCAATGAGAGGCCCTCGCCAATGCGCTTTGAGCAAACCGGTTCAGACGCGTCATTAAAGTCAAAACACGGATCACACAGGATGGAAGTCCTTTGTCTGAAATATCTGAAGCACCCAACAAGAGGAAGAGCATCTGGCTTGGAGTTCACAGGGAAAAGGGCCCCTCGTCGTGTTCCCGTTGCCCCGCCTGTGTGAGATCTGGAGGTGTTCTCGGGTTGTTGATCTTAAACAAGTTCCCCTCCAGACAGAGAACAGAAAGGACGGCAGGAAGACGACTTCGTCTCCTTTTCATCTCGCGGCTTCACCGCCGGCCGAGGGAGATTTCACATACACGTGAAATACTATAATCTACAATGCAGATGGTTGTTCCACATTCAACAGCAACACCACATTCTACAAACACACTGGAACGGAGACATTGTTACTGGTTGACTTGTGTTTTTTTTTTTTTTTTTAAACCATTGTTAACCATCTTGGTTGTGTACGTTAACATTTGCTAGTTAGTGCAGTGCGGCTAGTGTAGCTGAGGCATCAGGAAAGTATTTAATAGGGATGCAACGATACCACTTTTTACAAACCGATACGAGTATTTTTATTTGTGTACTTGCCGATACCGAGTACCGATACCGATACTTCTTAGATTTGGTCTCCATGAAAGTGCAATTAATTTGGAGGCAGATTTTATTTTATCCTCTGCAGATTATGTCAAGCCTATAGTACAAAATTAACAGAAGGCTATCCCAAGCTTTAAACTTCTTGTGGAAGTCCCTCTAATGTCGGACCATAAAACGCCCCCGTGTCCGGGTTCATAATGTAAGCGATAATATTAGGGATCGAGCAATTATATAGGAAGCTGTGTTCCAAGTTATGTTTCCGGTGCTTTTATTGTGGAGGGAGAAACGGAAAGGAAAAGAGGAGTGGAATTGTGGGATATACGTGTGTGAAGGAGATAAAAAAGTGGTTCAAGTTACCCTGCAGCGTGTTTTCATTTTATTAGAATTACAAATATAGACACACAACAGACACTCGGCTACAATAATATCATCCGTAGCCGCACAACAGCGTCTGAATGAGGCCGCTGCCAGCGCTGCTTCAGGTGGATCAACAACAGTTTGATTCAAACCGGCGGGACGGCAGTCATTAGCGTCGCGTTCGGTGTGAACGCACCATTACTCTACACACCTTGCTGCAAGAGCTGCAAGAGAGCGACGAAAGAGCCGTATGCGGCTCTGGATCACGGGTTGCCGACCCCTGCCCTAGACGTTGAAGTCAGGTAGGACAACAAATCTTTTTCTCCACAAAGCGCGACCAGTTTGTTGTAGCGAAATACTGTTGAGTGGTATCGGTTCTTGGTATCGGCAATTGAAACCGATACGAGTACGAGCATTTTAACGCAGTATCTGCCCGATACCGGTATCGGTGCATCCCTAGTATTTAAAGATGTATCCCACGGGGACAACGCATATCAGTACAAATCTATTTGATTTACAAATGCACACAGAAGGAATGTGAATCGTGTGTGAATCGCTACACATTCGTGTGTGGGTTTATTGAGACTCATCTGACGTCGCCAGATCCACAAATGCGTTTTTTTTCAACATGGACCTATCTGTAGCCAATCAGATGTCGCCCTCATTTTCAACCAATCACATCAGTCCTGCCGTTGCTGAAGCAGTTGTGCGACTACGGATAATATATAGCTAGCCGGTGGGGCGCACTCACAGTGACGGATACTAAAAGGCACGCAAGATAAAAGATTCAAAACCCCCCAATGAGGGCGACTTCATGCACCGCTCGGGTTAATACATCTTTACACGGCAAATAGTTATTGGATGCCATATTGCTCTAAATATAATATAAAGAACATTTAAGCGACATAAACTGTTTAACTGCAGAGCCCGGCTGTCTAAAAATAATGTGTTGTGTGCACTTTAAAGATGGACCTCTTCAGGCCTAAAAGGCAGGGTTATGGATTCAGAAAGCCTTCAGAGGCAGACGAGTGCATGTTGGCTTATTTGAAAGAAAACATAGTAACATTTTATAATGGTGTCACAGAATGGTTTGTGTTCCGATACAAAAAAGGATCACGTTTCTGGACAACGTGGCCTTATCAACCTGCCTGTCCTCACCTCCAGCAGGACAACAGGCAATGTTCCCTCTCAGCGCTACATTTCTTTGCTCATTCACCTCCGACGAAGACGCATGCTTAGAGTCACACACACATTGTGCAGTTCAAAGCTTCGGGGGTCTCCAGTGAGTCTGTCTGCTCGTACAATAAAGGGAAGCCATAGAGACCGACTGGTGCTTCCCTGTACACTCGACACGCCAAGCACAATAAACGCACAACGAGAGGTCGGCATCAACGCCGCATCTTTTGTTTCCCCACCCTGGGGACCCCAGGCGTCAGGGCGGGGGCCACCAAACATCCCCTCTCAGAGTCAGGGGGCTTCAAAGGTATCGCCGGGGAGAGGGTGGGAGGGGGGGTGGAGACCGAGAGGCGGTTCTAACTAGTTCCTGGCCCAGTTCAGGCTCAGAGAGAAGTCGGGTCAGGTGGGGGGAGATGTATACATTCCTGAGACGATTTGTGCCGCAGCAGGTGGAGTTATACGTTTACACAGGTGTCATGACAACTGCAATGCATCATCGTAAAAGCGCTCACCGCTTAATTTCTGCGAAATAAAAACCACAACAACAAAATTATATACATCACTTGTTACTTTATTTTTTAAATACCACCCTATTAATATATCACTATATCTTTTCATCTATATCATGTGTCACCTCACAACCCCCAACACCCCCCACAGCCCCCACAGCCCAGGAGCAGGGGTCTCTGGGAGCAAAACACATCCTGGTTGCTCAGCTGGTCATCCAGGTGGAGCAAAGCATGCTGGGAGGGGAGAGGCGCCCCTGCTGAAAGCCCTGCGGGTCAGGAATGTGGGCTGCCCGCTATACAAACAAACAGTTAAAATATACACTGCATACAGTGTACAGCGTACACCTGCTAAAACATCAGACAGAGCTACAGGCGGCCTGGAAAGCTGTAGCCAAGGTGGAGACCGGCGAAATGGCGGCATTTTGTAATACGTTTATGTTTAGAGAAGCAGAAAATGAAAGAAAAAACACATTTGCAAGAGTAAGGAGATGTTAAAGACCATAATCATCTTTTTTACAAAAACACCACATATATTGAACAAACAATGACCAAAGTCATGTTAAATTGATTTCTGATGCTTTCAAGCTTTTGACGGAAAAAGGCCACGCAAACAAACATTTTTCTACAGATTGAACATTTGTACTGGAATATATTGACATACATTGCATTAAAAGTATTTTTTTTTTTTAAACAGGAGTAAAATGCCATGAAACATGAAGGCAGACGATGATCATGGTGCCCATTTGAAAATACTGTACGTCAACAACTAAACAGCTGTACAAGATGAAGGCAGTGCCGGGTCCCTCGTCTCCATGTTAGTCAAATGCATTGAACATAGATTCGGTATTGCATCATAAAATAAAATAGAACATGTGAAAGAAAGGCAACCATGCAATATTCCTCAAAGTGGCATCACACACACTTCTTCCACACCAAGTACACTCCTTCGGCGTCTTTGTGGTCGAATCTGCAGCCTTTCGCGACGGCTTGGCGTCACTCGAAGCGCATCGCAAATCCTTTTCGACGCATATCCAGTTAAGTCTATTCAGCGTGTGTGTGCGGGGTGGGGGGATGGGGGGGGGGGGGGGCTTCCTGCTGGGCGGGGATGCCTGATATGCGCGTCCATGCAGGAAGGGAGCAACGGCTATTTCTAAAACGGTGGGCCAGTTGTATTGTTCTTTTTTGGGGGGATTATACAGACAGCCGGGAGCTCTCAATCCAACGATAGCAGAGGCCAGATACACGCGGCTTTTAGTGCAGTTAGTTTTCTCGTCCGAAGGCCTGTCTGAGAAACTAATAATATAATTTCACTTCCACCCCCCCCCCTTCCTCCGAGCCTTTTCTCCATCAGACCTCTTCTTCTCTTTTCATAGTAGTGCTGCATAGGGAGGAGGTTCATCGGGTGAGCCAACACTGGCGGACCGCCAGACTTCTTTACATGATGCAAGATTGCATAATCTTGCTCTCGATTGGTCTCTCGTGTGTGCGGCGTTGTTGGACAGAAAACTCACACAGGGGTTTGTTTGATTTACCTGCGGGCGCTCTGGATTAGGTTCAGTAATTAGGTGAATAACAGCTGCACGGAAAGTGGAACTTTCCAGGTACACTCGTTAGTATGCAAACAACTAATCATCCAGTTTCATATAGTACAGGACAGTATTTCCAGGAGGAGGGTTCTTTAACAAACACCATTTCCCATGAGCCCTCATTGCACGGCAAAGATTACAGCTATAAAACTGTGAGGGGAGGGGGGGGGGACGACTTCAGAAGAGATCTTCCAGACAGAATGCCGCCAAGTACTTCTGTTGCTGCGCTTTTCTTCGGGAGCCGTAGTTTTCCCCCCCCCCCGGCACTTTCAAAGCTGTTTTGCAGAACTAAAATAATCAAAAAAAGGTTCCAGCAGCTGACGCAATAGATGACAATTTGACGTGGCCCCCCCGGCAACACGCTTCATTGTTTCTCAGACAGACGAAGTGAGCAAGTTACAGACGATGAGAGCCACTATAAACCGATCTATGTGTAGACACCAGCGAGACAGGCGGGGCGGTACGCGAGGCTGCTGAGGTCAGTTGGTCCCACTCTAGTCACCTCTCCATCCAGCCCGGCCACATGGTAGCAGCCTTGACATCCAGATGGAAAATAAATCAAATCGGTTTTGACTGGTTCGTTACAGCACTTGCAACTCTTTTGGCCCTTTCCTCGAACAAAACAGTGACATTTAAATGAATCTTATCTTAAGATTAACGTCAGTCAGCCCGACAGAAAACTAACCAAACACGACAGACTGATAGAGACTTGATTCAATCAGCCGACCTGAAAGTCCCGTCAGTTACCGGTTCAAGGTTTAAGGCACTGTGGTTACGGTGGATGAAAGTACAAAAGAAAAGAACGTCACGTTACTTTCAATCTGAAAAATGCATGTGTGTGTCTGTGCTACTGTAACCTGGCGTGTGTGTGAGTAATAGTAACAACATGTTAATAGTTCTGAGTATCAGGCCCAGGGCTAAGGGTAAGAGTTCCTCTAAAACTGTCGACAAGGTTTCTGAACCGTGTATCGTATACAGTATATTATCTTTGTAACAGAAAAAAACATACATTCTAATCATCTTATTAAAGTATACATTACACAAAGTTAATAAAACCCAACCACAGATGATTTTGTTTGTTTTAAAAAGCCCTTGATGATATTCTACATATGTTATGTGTTGTGTAGTCTGTTCAAATCGTTTCTGCTGTAAACTAGCAGCAGCTGCAGCCTCCTCCTGTTGATAACAACGTAATGAGGAAGTCAGACTCTGCTGTAGTACCGACTGTGGCCAGCACACGGTGCTGTGGAGTTTTCACCTCAGTCGTTGCAAGTATGAACCCTCATGTACAGTAACTGAATGAACTGTGTATAATAAAACCCAATTCCTGTTAATAATACAGTCATTTAAGATACATATTTTTCCCCCCCCCCCCACACACACACACACACACACACACACACACACACACACACACACACACACACACACACACACACACACACACACACACACACACACACAGCAACCGTCCCTTATTGCTTGATGTTCTGCAAGCACTCAAACCCAAATCTGAAAAATCCAAAGTAATCCAGCATTCACCATGTAAAACTGGTTTGTAATAAAAGAAAATATTTCACCCCAAAAGAAAAACAGCAACAAGTATCAGTGAAGATATTCTGGGGAAACAGTTAAAAATATATTTTCGGTTTCAAATGTGATGAGAAACACTTTGTTGTAATAAGAGTTTTTCATAAAAAAGGAGTGTAGAGTTGCTCACAGAGTAAAAAGGTAGTTGTGGCCTCTGTGCGGAGCCGAGTGACTGGGAGTACTGGTTCCAGCAGCGTCAGTGGGTGTGCTGGTCGCCGTCACCCTCCTGGAGGAAAGGATTGAAGGAAGAGCGGACGGTGCGGCCGCTGACGGACTGCTGCACGCGGAAGTTGTTCACCATGCTCTTCTGTACGTCCTCCTCAGCCGACGTGAAGAGGAGGCTCCGGAAGACCGCCAGCTAGAAAAGGGGGGCAGAAGAGACGGTCAGAAATATAAAATGTAAAAAAAAAAAAAAAAGAGTCAGGTTGACGGCGGGTGAAATTAATTTCCTACAAATTCTTTACAGTAAAAGTAATCCCCTTTATTTTGTCTGCCCCACCCCCCATCACACTGCACGGCAAGTACAAGACGTGGCTGTTGGTATGGAGCTAAATCCAGGTCATGTGTTTTGTTCTTTTGAAAAAAAGATTTGCACCTGAAAAATCAAGTTTTGTTGTTGAACTTTGAAAAATGTACAATGTATTTGAAATAAAAATAAGTGTATGAAAAGTTTTTGGGGGTTAAATATAATTTTGAATCAGTTCTGGGTTTTTTTGGAATAAAATATCTTTTTTCAGTTTTCAGTAACAGATTTTATATTTTCAACTTTAATGTTTTTTTTACAGTTTTAAATCTTTTTTTTACAGGTTCAAATCTTGTTTTCAGGTTCAGATCGCTTTTTTCAGATTTCAGAGTTTTGGCCTGAACCATGTTGCCTTCAGGTTTCCTGAATAATTATTCCGTAATAATTATGAAATATGAAAACTGTGATCTGCACAGAATAACTTGTGATCCAACACTGTGCGTTTTCACATCGCTAATGTTTCATATTAAAGACTACGGCCGTGCATCTCTATCATCATAACGATATTCTACCCTGTGCAGCGCGCATTCATCCAGATCAAACATGACTTAACTCATCTGGTTGCTATAAGGACCTGCAGTGAATCATACGCGCAGGAGTTAGTGTGACTTTTAAAACATTACGATGGAGCAGCTTGCTGCGAGATGTCATCGCTGATGGGACTCTGCACAAAAGAAAAACCCACATGGACAGTGTTTTTATTCATTCCTCTCACTGCCAGAGGTGTGGGCACAAGAGAAATGTATAAATATCAGTAAACATCATGCCCACTGCCTACTACCCACTAGTGGCTATTGATTGAATTTGTTATTATTTTTGAGTGCCCCATGGCGTGTGGACCTGTGTCGATCCCTCCTGTCAGTAGCAGCTACAGTCCCCCAAAATAAGTCTGTGTAAATTTCCAAATAGGAATTATTTGGATATATTATTTGGCTTCTCACCTAAACAAATTATTAGAACTTATTAACAGCCTTTAAAAAATAAAATAAAAAAAGCTTAAAGATGCCAAGGAAAGTAATCGTACTGCCACTTTAAAAGAGAAGCGGTGTTAAAAAATGACCATGCAGAAGAGCCCAAGTTCCCCAAGGTGAAGAACACCATGTGCAGAGGTTTCATGCCTAAAGAAAATGCTACTATGCAGGTTGGCCCAGCTCAGTGGATACACCCTGAAATTATCGGGATTGCTGCGGTGTTGCCACGTTACTGTAAGAGGACCGACTTTCGTGTCACCTTGAAAGCATGACTGGTGCTTAAAGAAGAACGAGAAGCATCGGCTCCGGTTGTCTCCGAAAGACAACAGGAGCCCTCTCGTGGTTGGTTGGGATTCGAATGATTTCTTTTGGGCACTTGGAGGAAGCAGAACAACATCCGATTACAAGCCTCAGAATTTGCTATTGTGAATGGGAACGGGGATATGACGCACCTGGTCGTGGCTGACTTCTATGTGCTGCTTCATGACGATCCAGGAGACGGACTCGGTCAGAGGGGGTGTGGTCAGAGAGCCGTGGTAGGTCCAGTAGTCGTCGGTGTTGGAGGGTAACAGGCAGGCTGGGTCGAACCTGGTAAACTCCACTACACTGTCCTGCAGACAGGAACACGGGGCAAAAACACACACATAGTCATGTAAAATGAATTATTTTAATGTTACGAGGAAAGAGACGAGCAAGATCATAGCTTTTAACACAAAAGGGTCTAATATTTAAATCATATAATATATAATAAAACATAACACAATAGGTAAAATATTTAAAATATTCATAATCCCAATCTGTTCCTGGGACTTCAGTATCATTACAGCACAGACTGATAAAATGACAGAAGACTGCCACTGTTATCTAAATACTACAACCATCATTATCTAATCACTATCCATTATAAAATGTCACACAAGTCCAACATAATGAGTGTTATACAACAGCCGCATGTCCTCGTAATGGACAAACACCGACCTTATCAGACATTATTAGGATAAGCAGAACAGTAGCGATGATGTGAAACACGGGGAAGCTTTGACCGCCAGTCAGTCACCTTAAACATGTCAAAATATATAGACGTATTGTTATTAAAGACAATATCTATATAACTTACATTAGTAACTAATAGGATGTATACATACATACATACATACATGATTGCTGTGAAAGAAGCCAGTCTGACCAGTCCTGTGGTGTCTCTACTGAACCACTAGAGGGCGCCAGTATTTACCTTACAGTAAAGCGTCTTTATCAATCATTACCGGATTTTAAATGGGCTTTAGAAAAAGGGTCAATAGAGACTACAGGGCACATTTTAGTGTGTGTGTGTGTGTGTGTGTGTGTGTGTGTGTGTGTGTGTGTGTGTGTGTGTGTGTGTGTGTGTGTGTGTGTGTGGACTAACCTTGTGTCTGATAGCTGGCAGTGCGTCTACCAGTTTCTGCAGCCCCTCGTGCCGCTTCCCCACCTACACAAAGGATTAGACATTAATCTGGATTGCGGTCTAAACTGTATACACAACACACACCACGTAACGTGTGCAGCGTCGCCTCGTCAACAAACTGCAGAATGTGCACGAGACGGTGTCAACAAGCTGTACTGAAACGTCTGAGCACATATAGCCAATGCGTCTGCGCTAATTATTTCAGGCACTTCAAAAGTGTGTTGTACCTTAAGAAAGACTCCAATGACAGCCAGCCCGTTGTCCTCCATCACAGCCTCCTCGAACAAACTGTACTTGTCAGAGTTCCAGTGGACCAAGTGGAGCTGAGAACACACACACACACACACACAATACACATCAGGGGCCTGTGTGTGTGTGTGTGTGTGTGTGTGTGTGTACACGCCTATAAACCTTCGTGATCTTTTTCACGCTGTCGGCCCTGATCCCCGGCCCACTCCTTCTGTACTCCAGATAAACCACTAATTCCTTCTTTTCAAAATAAGAGTTTATTCTTTCAACCGAGTCATTTAGATTAGTTTTTTTTTAAGTACTGTTAACTTATAAAATAAAATAAAATAAAAGGAGAATAGATATAGAGCAATAGTGCTGCAAACTATGCAATTGTTGTGGATGAAGAAATGGATAGCTCCTGTATGTTAGTTGTAGGCTTTACATGGAGGAACTTGACTAAACTTTGTCTGTGGGCTCTTATTTATTTTTTATCCAAACTCACTTAAAATACAACAAATGGAGGTAAATCTCAGGGCTTGTGTGGAACTAGGAGCAGACGTTTTTTTGGTGCATATTCAAAACTAGCAGTCAGCACGGAAAACATGCATTTACGTCATTTTTCTAAGATCCGGTATGGACAACACATGAAGGGATAATATATTATTCACAACAGCTTTGAATCATTCATAGTAACACCGACTACAACAGAGTTGGCACCAGCAGAGCTTTCCAGAGGCCCCCCCACATGCTCGTCAATATAGAGCCTGTCCACTCATCTATACTCATTCATACAGAATGTGTGCGCGCATGCTCAGCTGAACGGCCGAGTCCTGAGAGAGCAAGAAGTTTGACAAATATGAAAAATATCGTTGATAACAAAACACAAATCAGAAATGGATTGCATCAACAGGGCACTTCCCCAATGATTAAGATCAGCGTGTACGATGGATTAGAGGCGTGAGACCTCCCCTCGAGCTAGCTGGCTACTCCGCAGCCTTGTGGAAAACCCTGACAGAGTTGTCCGTCAGAGCTGTAACTTGATCCTCTGCACATAGACGCACACGAAGACTGCCGAGTGATGACAACAATGACATTGACAGGCTCCCAACAACAAGGGCTTGGTAGAGGACACACACGCACAAAGTCAGTGGAACCTGTTGTTACACATGTGCGCTAAAGTTAATGGGACGCCATGAAAATAGATGGTCCGTGTTCTGAGAGACAAACGCACCGCCTGTGTTTAACTTTAAATGGCACAGAGACGAACACTGTGTATTTCTGACCAACAGAGCGGGATAAACAACTTTCACCGATCCCCCCCAGATACAATACTCTCAGTACTTTTCCAGGGATTTCAAGGAGGGCACGTGAATAGAAAAAACAAATGGGTCAGCAAAAGTAAGTCAACATTTACGAACAGTTTGAACAGTGCAGTGTTACATTCATGTCCTTTCATTTCTCCTTTCTTCTTTTAACCCGTAAGAGACGTTCGGTCGTGGGAACATTAACTGCAGAGGACGAGCTGCTCTCTCTCTCTCTTTCACAACTTGCTTTCTTGAGCACAACATGTATGTCTTTTTCCACTGAAGAGCCCGGTCACATGGTCACACACACGCACATACACCTGCCAGACATGTGACTGCGCGGCCTCTGTACTTAACATGCTACATTATTGCAGCAGCAGGCAAGACAGGTTTTTCTTTTAAAGCTACAAAGCTAAAGATGCCAACATACTGCTGTTACATGTAATGAGACACCTGTGTGGCACCTTAATATGAATTAATAGAGCTGAGCACGATGTCGCTCCTCTTCAGCACAGACGGGGACACTGCTACCTTTACTGTCTCAAGACAGTGTGTCATGAAGAGCAACAGATTTATCTGCAATAGGCTAATATCGGCTGATATATTGGCTTGGACCATTTATCTCTCTTGTGGATATTACATCATCAATAAGAGGAACAGATTGGGGGAGAAAAAAGATCTGCGCAGTTGGTTTGTGTTTATTGACCAGATTGTATCTCTAAAAATGTCAAGCCATAGGAAAGGGTTAATCATCATTAATCAAAAAGCATTCTGATGTTATTTTATGGGGATGTCACTCCGCCCCTTGATATAGTGTACATGCTCACAATATTATGGCGGTACAGTACTGGGCAAAGGTTTTAGGCAGGTGTGAAAAAATGATGTAAACTAAGAATGCTTTCAAAAATAGAAGTGCTAACAGTTTATTTTCATCAATTAACAAAATGCAAAGTGAGCGAACAAAAGAAAAATCTACGGTACTGTAGATAAAATACTTCCCAAAAGATGAATGAGATAACGATATTATTAATATCATCCTGTCTGATTTTATTTTAAAATGTCGTTTTTCTACGTCATCAATACAAGATTCCGAATACGCGGCATCTCGGTGTCCCAGCAGGAACGATGTGTGGCTGGTGAGCACAGTACCTCTGCAGGGAACAGCCTCCTGTCCACCGTGTGCTCTGACCCCCAGGCGTTGCTCTCACCCCAGTGGAAGTGAAACTGGCACAACCGGAATTTGTCTTGCAGGGGTCCCCCTTTCAGCGCTGCGCAGCAAAGTAAAAGGACAAATTAAATATCAGTGCACCTTGACTTCGCGGTCCTTTTTCAAAAGGAAGTCCATCGTACCAAAGCCTGGTGTTCGTTTCCTCATTCCAAAAAAGGAGGAAACGATTCCACATCCAGGGCAGGTTGTTCAAGCAGTAACAATGATCTAAAAAACATAGAGGAATCTATTGTTTTAGCAGAGGCACCGATCACCTGTGCAGCAGTGACTTATTTTTATTAAGCCTGTTAACTGTCAATAGACAGCAGTGACAAGGAGGAGGAGACATTGTAGTCGTCCAATTTGAAGACTGAATCTGGAGTTACAGTACCTGCAGCCGTTTCCTCCTACAGGTAATAAAACACCGTTACCAACATTTCTCTAACCTGTTTTTGTTCTCTCGGCACCAGGCGTGAACATGCGAGGTGGCTCGTTTTGCAGCATTTGGAATTTGATTTTGATGGTTTGGAAAGTGATAGTGTTAGAGTAGCCAACACTTTTCAGACAGTGTGTGTCCTGACCTCTACAACGTGGCAGTTGTTGAGGTCAGGACACACACCATCACACGAGTCACACGACAGTCACCAGACTCACGTGACGGTTGAGGTCTTTATCAGCAGCTTTAAGTGTATCATTGATTACAGGATTTTCCTACAGACAGAGGGTTCTTAAAGAGGGTGGGGGTGGGGGGTGGAGTAAGCCTCTTGTGTAGATCAGAACAGGCATTCCACTTGCTGAGTTTCCATTTAAATCCATTCATCCGGATTTAAAAGAAAAACAGGACTTGCTCCCAATCTAGTGGTCAATAGTGAGGAACTTCTACAGAACAAACCATTATTTTACTTTCAAGCTTTAAATACATATTCAGTTTTTTTTGTGGCCTTTTTAAAAAACGATATAGAAGCACTTACTGGACTTGTCTGTAGTGTCATCATACTCGACCAGAAAGGAGTAGCCGTTGTTCCAGATCTGTTGGCAGGTCTTCGGGTCGTAGTCAGTGACCAGGGGATTCAGCTTCGAGTCGAAGACGCTCTTTCGCACAACTATGTCGATGGGGGATTGGCGATCGCCTCCTGGTACCGCGAGCGGTCCCTGCCACATGGGATGCACTGGAGGAGAGGAGGAGAGAAAGAGAACCAAACTGAATTTTAACAGGAAAAAAAAACAGAAATCCAAACTCCTCGAGAAAAGGTTAAAAAAGAAGAAAATTAAATCCAAAATGCTGACACCTACTTTTCATGCAGTACTCGGCTGCTTTCTGCATGGTAAGACAGTCCATTTTAAAAACAAAAGCAGCCCAAGTGGCCACATTAAACTAAACTAAACACAGAAACTACACAGTGTCGGTGCTGGACTGACACACAAAATCCTTCCTTCTTCCTTGAGCCGTTTGAAGGAACTGAATGAAAAAGGAGCAAGTGAGCAATAGCACTTCCTTCTAGTCCTTTTTTTTTTCCTGCTTGGATATTACAAAATAAAGAGAGAAGTGGGCTGGCTGTACAGAAAGTGACACACGGAATGTTCTGGCACGCCCCCAGCTCCCCTACACAGCAGGGAAATCTGACCAGGACCTCTGGCCGGTCAAGCCGCCAGCTCCGGCCAACGTGTCAATGGACCTGACTTATAATTACCCCAAACTCCCTACCTCCGTCCTTCTTGAAATCCACCCAAAAAAACATGCACTCGACTTATTAAAATGTTGTACTTGTAAAAAAAAAAAAAAAAAAAAATAGCTTATTATAAATTATTGCTACCCTCTCCGGACAAACGGTTAGCTATAGAAATAGATCAATCTTTTGAGTGCTGTTGTCAAAAGGCACAAAAAGCAGTGCAGCCTATTGTTTATCCATTCTCCAGTCATCCAGCACGGGGCATAAGGTTTCCGCTGAGAGCCCAGGCGAACAGGTCCGACTGGGAGATAACATTCACCGTCATCAGATTTCAGCGCTCTTATTGATAACGGCTCGGGAAGCCGGTCGCGCTCTTTCACTGGGTAACCGTGTCAGCTGTGAAGTTCTTCTGCCCCTGCACAGCTCCTGAATCGAGTGTCACGTGATCGGCAGATGTCCCGAATCGGAAAATGACGTGTGTATGAGGAGCTCTGAAACGCCAGCTGCGGCTACCGCAACGACAGCCCGGTGTGTGGAAGATGCTCGCTCACTCAATTTAGTCAGGATGACAGATGAAAAAAACAAAAAGCATTTTCTACCAGTCAGTATCAGACCTGCAACTATTCACGCTGGCATGTGGTTTTCCACTGGACAGTTAAACAATTACCTTGACGACATGTTGGGTGATGGATACGTTGAACGTCTATTAGATGCTTCACAATTAACAGGAGGAAGAACTTCAGTGTTCAGCAACATTATTAGGAAATGTTGGTTTTGCGTGAGCAGTTAATTAACTCAGATTTGAAAGTCTGTTTGAAAGTGGAGGTTAATATAAATAGGTTGCATTCAGACCAAGTCAGGCTTTGCAGTGTTTCTTTTTAGCGCAAGGCCCGTTAACACCAAGTGGCCACGTTTTTTCTTCTTCTTCATCATAGCAGGGTGTTACACCTCTGTATTTCAATATAACTCAGCGGTTTAAGGCTTAAAGCTACATATAATTAAGAAAGTGGCCAATTTGAGTGACAGGCGGCTGCCGTCTCAGGTCGCTAGCGGCTAGCGGCTAGCTGCCCGCTCCGCAGCTCTGCTGACGATCCACCGCGCCGTGTTTGGTGCGAATGCAGCCTGAAAGTATGAATTTGAGCATAATTGTGAAAACAGACGGTAGAGAGCCAAACAGCCTTTAAGAAAGAGCTCTTTGTCTGACGCAAGCACGGACACAAATATGCTGAGCCGATTAGTTTAACGGCTTTGGCAAAAAGGACGAGTCATTTACATTTACATTACAAATGTGTTGTATAAACGCAGGGCGTGACAGTGAGAGGTGCCGGGTTGTATTTGGAAACCATTTTGGGAAATTGGTACCAATTATTGGCCTTTGGCTGCAATCAGTGGCAACCATTTTTTTAACATGTAAAAATCAATAAAGTCAGCAAACCGCAAAACGTGCACCCCAAAATAAATACATTTCCAATTCTGTTGCATTAGAGATAATATAATAAATATCCAAACATTACACGTATTATGAGTTGGCACATTTACTCGCACAGTCATCATTAAAGACAACAATTAAGGCCTGTTTGCCAGCCTGTATATTCAACAAATTAATTTATGTGAAAAGTGAAAGTGCATCATAACGTTGAAGCCAAAATCTTATAGAAATCCAATAATACCATAAAGCAGTCCTGCTAATTGATTCGAAACATTGGCCACAATGACGCATCACACCCAAAAGATGTTAACGGAATAGATGCTTTGTTATAGACAGTGTTGTAACCCTCATATAGCCAAACCCTAGTGTATTAAAAAAAATATGAATGGCTCATTCAACTCAAATCAATGGCTGATTCAACGACAGGAAGAACACATTTAAAATCTTTAACATTGCTGTATGCCTTGGAAAAATCAGGCAGATGAAAAACAAAAGCTGCCTGCATGGAAAGAGTAAGTGGAAAGTAAGTGGACGTAAGTGTTTAAGGCACTTTTGTTCCTCGAGTTAAGATTTGTTTTGTACTGTCCGTCCCTGATGAGTTCTTCTTTAGTGTTTTAAGGTTATTTACTAAAGTGAAAAATAAGGTGTTGGGTCTGCCAAACCCACTAAAGGAGGAACCTTTTTGAGAGGCTTGCATGCTGAAAGCGTGCCTTCCTACTTCAGAGAAGCACAGACTATCCCCTCCCACCCCTACCCCCAGTTCCTCAGGTAAAAAAAACTCTGAAAGTGTATTCAGGGATGTCTCTTTACAAAGAAAAATTGCATGAGGACAGATCAAAAGGGCAGGCCACTGGACGGACAAAATACCTCAGTTCCAGTGGACCACTTCAAAGACTAATCAAAAGTCCTCCCATAAAGGGTTTGGACAGACTGTGCTCATTACAACAAGCTTGTTAAAGTTTAATATGAACTCTTATTTATTATCATGGCTGAACAAAAAAGTTGTACTGCACTGTCATACTTTTCCACGTTCAATCATTTTTGCATGTTGACTCTGAGATTGTTGTTGGCACAAGACGGTGAACAAGACATGGTTTATATTGTCGGGTGTGGTGAGGAAGTCAGGCGAGTTTAGGCGTCTACAGTTTTCCGTTAATATGAAGGCAAATTACTCACAACCAGAAGTCTATCGTGTAAAGGAAATAAATGCTCTCCTATAAATGCACTATTCATTTTGTTTTACATTTTAAGGTTATGTTCTGTCTATCACGTGATCCATCTGAGGTGCTGTGGGGTGGAGCCAGGAATGAGTCCAAGATACCCAGAAATGAGTCTGAACTTAATGTTCAATGGGGTTTTTAGGTTTTATTTTAGGTTAAATGCATGAAATACATTCTGTGCTTCAGATAAGCATAAAGGATTTTAATGTTTTCATCTACAAAATGAAATGCATCCCTGAATAGCCCACGTTTTCAAAACAGCAGTTGCTCACAGGTCCAACATTAACATTGTCACTAATGCTGATTGTATTAACGCTGCAAAATTCAGTAAAAGTAGTGTAGCTTTTTTGTGTGCTAATAATCCAAAATTCAAAAGGTTAAATCCCATTGGCTTTTGTTAAGGGGACGAGTGCAACAAAAAAAACTGTGAACCCTGCAGCATTCTATATTTGCACACAATTATAAAAGGCTGTGATATTATTTTCCAATGACGCTTTTGGGTGGGGAAACAGGCTCTATATGTCATGTGTGCGTCAGAACACAACATTCCTAACGCAACATTACGTAACATACGGGCCCCATTACATAATGTAACATACGGTCCCAATGTAGGTCAGAGGGCTTCAGGTGGCCCCCCTACAAGGAGGCAAGACTCGTTTGGAAAACCCGGAGTCTGAGTCCGTCTCAAACACAGCGAGTCAACTGAGCGCGTCTGACCACATCCAGTGATGGGAGAACTCCAGCCCGGGCTTTCCCGCCGCTCTCAATCCACGTTTTTACGGATGGCAACAAAAGTGACCATTAACTGATGCTGCATGTGACCCACAATGACGGGCCCTTTCATCCTCAATGGGACCCTAAACCCAAACCACTGCCACGGAGACACCGACACGCGCACTGCCACCGTTGGCGGTGATGTCGGAGGGTTAAAACATGCCCCCCCCCCACCCCCTCGAGCTGCCGTGACAGCGAGCTGCCGTGTCAGAAGCGATAAACACCGTAGAGGACAGAAGCGGTACTCACTCGGAGACAGCACATATTTGCTGGAGCACGCCGTGAGGTTGCATCTCCTGGCGGGCGTTACTCGGTGACGGTCGGCGTGTCTGACGAGCTGTCGGCGGAGCTGGGAAGCGAGAGGTCTCACTACCGCTGACAAAGTCACCATATTGGTAAAACAAACGTCAACGGCTTCACGGTGCTCGGCGAGAAGAACAAAAAAAAAAGCCTCGCGCGTGTTTTACTTGCGGTTAGCTTTAGTTGTTTCAACTCCAACCGAAAGTTAAGCTAGCTCTCGGCGCGGAGCCCCGTTCAAAACAAAAACTATCGACTGTCTGCTCTCCTCTCGTCTCCGCCTTCCTACCGTTCGCCTGGAGGCGGGGGAAGGGGCAGGTTTTTCCCTTCACACACATTCAAAAAGGGACCGCAAGAAAAAACTGAAAACACCATCAACGACCGTTTCCTCCGCAGCTATTGCGTCAACTGGACCCGTTTAGACGCTCGATAGATGAGAAGATACGGGGCCGCGTTGGGGAACTGTTTGTTCTGCAGTGCGGGGGCGGGGAGGGGGGGGGGCAGTGCTGACCAATCAGCGGCCTCCACTGAGGGGCGTTAGTGATGATGATGATGATAATAAAGAGTGTTGTTGTTTTTTTATTCGAATTAATTATTTTGTGTGTGTGATTGTGATGATAATAAAAATAGTGTTGTTGTTTTTTTATTCGAATTAATTATTTTGTGTGTGTGTATATATATATTTAACATGTGTATATATATATACATGTTAAATATTTGTATATAAACATTTGTGTTTGGTAGATTATTTCTCTGTTGTAACAATACTTCTTGGCAATACATTGTATACAGTTGGACAGCCTGTTTATTTCCCTTTTAAACGGTGCCCCATTTGTGAGGAACATGAATTTCTGCGATGAGTATGTGGGTTGTGCCCATGAAACATTTGCCAAATCTTCTCTGCCAATGCTGAACAGCTTATTTTGCTGTTGCAATTGACTCTTGTTTTGATCTTCCGGTAACCCAAAGGTGCTTCATTGGAGGCAACCTCAATGCAGAGAGATATCAATGATGAGATTCTGCAACCAATAGCAATCGTATTGCTCCACAGTCTGGGACCAAACTCCATCCTCCAAGCCCCACGGAGCAGGTTTATCAGAGACCTGCAGAGTCTGGGAGAAGAGAGAACGGACTGGCCTCCAGCAGTCCTGACCTCAACCAGCTGAACACTTGTTGATCAGCTTGTGCGTGCTGTTCATGCTAGAGTGACCAACATAACCACGTTGGCCGACGTGAGACAGATCCTGCTTGAGGAGTTGAATGCCAACTGGTTTTCATTGGAGCAATCCACATACTCAGCTGTGAAGCTCATCCCACAAATGCATGTTCCTTACAAATGGGGCACAGATTAAAAGGGAAATAAAGAGGCTTTCCAACGGTATAAAGGTTATTGCCAAGAAGCATTGTTACAACAGAAATAATCTAACAAACACAAATGTCTTCTTTTTATTTGATGTTTATATATAATTGTATATATTTGTATATATATAATTGTAGCCATCCTCATAATAGCGTACTGTTAGTTATACTAATAAAAACAAATCCAACCCCTTATTATGAATTTATATCGACTTACCCAACTGCTTTAAGATGCCATTTTCTATTAATTTTATCCAGAAATGTATTTCATTTCTTTTGTTTTCCTGTAAAATATTTGTATTAAAACCTTTTAATAGTAGTGTAATAAGCACGCTAACACTGTATTTCTGCTTTAAATAAAAGTATCTGTGTATTAGACTTCATTAGAAGTCGCCATTCAAACTTTCCCTGCAGTGAAAGTTTTATCAGCAACATTTCATTAAAGTATGAAGAGCAACATACTCATCCTGCAGAATGCCCCCATTCATACTGCTGTAATATCACATATGTTGTAGTGTTTCAGTGCATTATTTCCTCAAGGTACAGTATGACAAGTCAATAGTGTCATAAAGGTCTTCTAAGCCCCTTCTGTCAGTTGCATTATATTTTATTTTGGTTTCCATCATCCATCCCGGATCCTGTCGGATCATTGACGTTTCATCAAATCAAACATTTAGAAAATCCATTTAGTCGAAAATAAAGGGCCGCCCGTGAGCATTAGGTGGTGTTGCATCATGGTTAGTTACTCTTCTCAAATGTCACACTCCAAACAGACCACATGACTGTTAAGACTTTAACCCCTGTAGCCAACAAACAAATCTATTTAGAACGTCAATAAAACGCAGGTTCATGTGATCACACTCAAACAAAAAACAAACAAAACAAACATGATCTAGCAGACGTCTGCGTGATAATTTAGTGCGTTTACTTCAGGTCACTTTATGAACCAGAACAGACTCCCAAAATAACTAGATCCTCGTCTAAACCTAAACCACATACACAAACCGTCTGTTCGGTTTATTTTCCCTCTACAGTCTTATAATACTCTACAATAATAGGGGATATGTAATGTATTCAAGACATGCACAATGATTGTATTTCTTAATTATACATATATATTGTTATTAATATGGGAGACAAATAAAAAATAGACGAGCAATCTGTGCCTTTGTTGAGTTTATTGTTTTTTTGTCCAAATGGCTTTTGTAGCCTTTTAACAAACAAGTCAAGACCACAAGGAAATCTGAAATGACGGACAGTGTGACGGCAGGAGCTCAGCGGCTGCACTTTGTGCGAGAGGTTCTGGTGCACAAGGTGCGATCGACATCCGCGGTGTGTAAAAAAGAGGACACGCCAAACTCCCATCTCTGGCCCGAGGTTTCGTCTTGATCCGTCCAAACAAATTGACCACTTTTCTCAAAAGGCAACGGAGTCTTCTGTAATAAAAAACCGGCTGGGAACTCTGCCGCTTGTTCTTAGCCGGGGTCTCTTCAGGACGCGGTGCCGTTGCACAAGGAGCCGACTCGGAGGGAACGGTTATGAATTTGCAGCCAGAACTTTCTTCTAGAATAGAGGTAGCAAACTAACAGCCTCCCCCCCACGTGGCCAAACACCGACATAAAAAGAAGACCATGAGCACCACGAGCTGCAGCTCCTCGGCCTGTCCATTACCGTCCCAGCACAACAACTGAGATAAATATTACAACCCTCGAAATTATACCTTTGTTTTTAATTCATCTTGTTACCCGAACCACAAAGCACAACACCCCGCCGACTTATGTAGCATGAGAAATACATTACGTTTATAAAAAAAATACAAAACAAAACAACAAAAGCAACTTTTTCTTCTTTGAAACCATTGAAAGGCATTTTATAGGGACCAGAAACAAATAACAATAACCAAAAGAAGTACGCTTTACCAAATTTTTTTAAAAAGGTAGAATCTATTTACAGCATCATGTCAGAGGGAGGGACGTGGGGGAAGAGTATGAAAGCACAAACACAGAGCTGGGAGGGGAGGCGAAGCAGGGCGGTCGATTGTTCTTCATCAAAGAGGTGTTTTATTTAAACCTACTGGCAGTCTCGACTCAAAAACAATAAGCCTTCAGAGAGTTCTCAGTCCTTTGGGGTGGGGTGGTTAGTCCAGAGCGATGATGTCGTCGTCGTCGTCGTCATTGTCGGTGGGGGCAGCGGCTGCACCCGATTGGTCTGTCCGCGGGCGTTTGGTGGAGGTCTCGCCAGTTTCTGCGTCCGAGTGCTTCCTCTTGGTGCTGCTCGTCGCAGCTGCCGTGCTGGACGACGCCCCTTCTTCCTCGCCATCGTCAGAGTCAACGATCATGACGTCATCGTCCTCTGCTGGAGCTGAAAGGTGGCGGACAGCAACGTTCACAGGTGGGGGAAAAAAATAAAATAAACTGTTACAAATTTGTTTTTCCGTGAACAGAAAACATGCAAAAACTTAAAACAACGCGTTGCAATTTGAGTCTTTATAAAGATCAAAAGGTCAGTTTGGATCAAAAGAGGTTTTGTGCCATTGCAGATCTAAACTGAACCAGCAGCACTCTGATGTTTACAACGTAAAAAGAAATAAAAACATTTCGTCTCCCGCTGACCTTTAGAGGAGGTGGACGGCTGGGCGGAGTCCTTGTTGCCGTTGGTGATGCTGTTCACTTCTTCCGGGGTAGTCTGAGGGGGCGGAGCTTTGTCTGGGGCCTCGCCCACAACCTCAAACTCCACATCCCGCTCGAGCTCCTCGCTGCCAATGAAGATGCGAACAAATACAGACTTTTGTAGTTTTGTTCACTTTTAAACACAGTAGAGTATTTTATCCACGCGATGGAATGAACGGAGGTACATACGTGTGCAGGACATTAACGAGGAGCGTGTAGTCTTGGAGGAAGTCATCGACTTGGAGACGGCTGCCGTTACGGATCCCAAAATCAGCAAGAAATTTGCTGTTGTTGGCTGTGGGAGTCACACACAGTAAATACATTTGGTTTTAAGACTGTAATTTTTTTATACAAAGATTATATATATATATATATATAAATACAGTACTGTGCAAAGTTTTAGGCAGGTGTGAAAAAATGCTGTAAACTAAGAATGCTTTCAAAAATAGAAGTGCTAACAGTTTATTTTAATCAATTAACAAAATGCAAAGTGAGCGAACAAAAGAAAAATCTTGTTAATTGATGAAAATAAACTGTTAGCACTTCTATTTTTGAAAGCATTCTTAGTTTACAGCATTTTTTCACAAATGCCTAAAACTTTATAATTACAAACCCTTGCAAAAGCTCTAATCGTGTCAAGAAATAATGCTTTATTAATCCCCTAGTTTTTTTTGCTACGTTGGGATGGACAGATGCTGCTACAGCGCCATCCTCTGTGAGAATATGGAACCACAGTGTGCATTGCACTGCTTTCCATCCCCCACCCTGCTTACTTTCCGTCTCCCCTTCCTCCGAGGAGATAAGGATGGTCCCTTTCCCGTCCTCTATCTGAACATCTGGAGCCACCATGCCAAACCTCTCCTTCAGAATCTGATCAGAGCATACGGAAACAAAACCAGGTCAACAACAAAGTAAGGGAGGTTGGTGAATGCGCAAAAAAAAAAAAAGAAGCTCATCGTCTTACCCTGTCCTGTAGCGTGAGGACCGTGGTCTTGTGGACGTTGAGCTTGACCGTGACTTCGGGTTTGCTGGCGCAGACGTAGCAGTTGGCGCTGGGCGGGTCCAGGACACACGGGACCAGCAGCTTCTTCCTGAGGTTGGGACACTTGTTCAGGAAGATCTTCAGGAAAAAGGGAAACGGGTGTCAAGACTTTATATAAAAAGTGCAATCTGAATGAATGCCCTGAAGGATTTTTTAACCTGGATTTCAGATGTTGTCCCGACATCAATTATATTGATTATGACCTTTTGACCTTGCCAGTATGAACAGGGGGAATTATTACAGTGAGGAAACTTATTTGAAAATATTCCACAGGGGCACCTGACAATTGCTTTCAGACAGACTTGAAACACTGGGGCCCTTTTTTTCTTTTCAGGTGAGAGACTACAGGTGAATAGGGGGGAAAAAATAACTCAAAGATTCCACTCTGAAATTGATATTAACATGAAGACAATATTTTTTTGTTAAACAGGTTTTCTGAAATGTTATGTTTAAATAAGCAAATGATGCATTACCTATTCCAGTGGTTCTCAAATGGGGGTACGTGAAGGCACTCCAGGGGGTACGTGATATATATATATATATATATATTTAATATGAGCATTCATTAAAAAATGTTTTTAAAATGGTTATTTAATGAAGATTCAATAAAATATAAGTTCATATACTGATTTGCATAGCTTCTATATTAAATTAGACACTGATGGCACAGCGCTGTGTATTACATCTTTTTTTCAACCCAAACTTCTTTTGCGCTGGTTAGGAGGTAATTGGCTGAAAAAAAATATTTCACAGGTGGTACATCACTGAAAAAAGATTGAGAAATCGGAACATCTGATTCACATAGTTTGACATCGCAGAGTCAGATTTGTCCACGTAGGGAAATATATAATTTCTCTATTTATTGCCCAATAAAATTTACAAAAAAAAGCCAAAGAAAAAATTATATATATATATATTTACTCAATGTTTTAGGAATAAAATGTTCTATAAATCAGGCTATGAATGATATATTAACAATCCTGTCGCTAAAATCCTCCATAAAAAATAAAAAACAGAAAATGTGACATGGTCGCTTGGTACTAACCGTACGACAGGATTCCAGTTCCCCAGACAAGATCTGCAAACCCTGCAGCACGATGAGCCCGGCGATGACCGCGTTGGTCGTAGCAATTGCTGGGATGATGTTCCCCGCCATGGCTGAAACAAATAGACCAATTTAAACTCTTAATTGAGGGGTTTAAAAAAAAAAAAAGTGTATGACAGAACTAATTTGCATCATGGAAAAAAATTTCGTAAACAAAAATAAATACAGAACATTCAATATGGTAGTTTGCAGTGTGACCAAAAGGACGCGATGCACACAACTTACACTTCACATCGAAGCGACTCTTCGTGTTCATGCTGAAGATGTGCATACGGAGGTTAGCTGCGGCCGTGACAAAGTCCATGGCTGGGGTGTCGTCCTGAGAACAAAGGGGCGGGGCATGTGAGCCATTAAAAACACAGTGTGTAACATTTACACTATGGCTGTGTATTCTGTTGAAGAATAGCAGGAATAGTCAACAATACTTGAAGCGTTTGAGGTTTTTTTTACAATTGAAGACTTTACAATTTTTTTGATTATTATTGTTCTTCAAGTGTGCAAACATTCACACAGTTTGTGTGTTACCTTGTCCCACACCAGCTCGGCTCCCTCTCCCATCTTCTGCAGCTGTGAGCGGAGAGTCTCCACGCTGTGCTGGAACAGCTGGCAGAGACCCCAAACGCCCAGAACCTGCTGGTCCTTCAGACCCGAACCCACGGAGACCTCCTGAGGACTCGCTGGGACACACCAGCAAGCGTGGATGAACATGACAAACTAATGAACAACCACTGTTGCAAAAGAGACGGGTAAACAGGCCAACATAGGGTACACGTACAAAGCCCCCCCCCCCCCCCAAAAAAACACAGCTACAAGTAAATATTTAAAGAGACATACCACTGTTCTCTAGCTGCTGCCAGACCAGAGGTTTAGGGGCTTTCCTCGTCTTCCACAGCTTGTCCATGGTCAGCAGGTACATGATGTCATCGTTGAAAAGCTGGAGAGAGGAGCCAACAGAACGGAGCTCAATATATTATAAACATTAGTTATTTTTGCACAGTTAGAACTTTTTTTTCATAGTTCAAAGGGATTGCAAATTTTAGTTTTTTGTTCTGATGGAGCAATCTGGTTTATTTGAAAGATAATGCAATTTTCTTAATTCTATTACTCATAAAAGCACAGATGGAGTCACAAAATTATGTTATTTACAGAAAAGGTTTGAGAACCACTGCTTTAAGCGTTTGTGTTGTGATTCTTTACAGGGTGCGTATAAAAAAAGTAGGCCATGAATATGAGTTTTCAGTCCAGTATAATTCCTCCTCGGCATCGAAAAGGGTGGTTTACTCTCGTCGTCTCCCTGCTTCTTCACAGTACGTTTGGTTTGGTTTAAAATACGCGCCATCCGTGGAGGCTCGCGCCGCCACTACCGCTAGCGGAAATAAAATCTTTAACTTGCGTGTTGTTGGTTTTTTTGGGACATTTGGAAAGAGTTCTACAAGTTCGATGTGTCCGACCGTCTCTGACCTTGTTGAAGAGTTTGACGGCGTCGTATCCCGTGGAGCGGGCCCACTCCTTGGTGGAGACTCGCTTGATGTCCCCATCCTTTTCTGAGGCTGTGGCGCGAGCTGCCGTGTTCTCGGGATTCCCTGTTTACGGGCCACATGCACATTTTACATTTTTGTGTATTTCTGTCGCCAACCACCAAATGCAAAAGTTACAAAGTGCCGCCCCAAAATGAAGCAAATATAAGAGCATAAGTAAAAAATCATTAAGTTTTGTAGAAAAGCAATGCCACTCTCTCACTCACATGCAGCCTCCGGGTCTGCTGTGTCGGGGGACACCTCTTGATCCGCGTCCTCCTCCCCAAATAGCTGACTATAGCGGCAGACAAACAATGGGAGGTGACCATTAACACACAGCATGCCGGCCTCCATAGCTTTTTATCGCGTCGTCAACTTGAACGATGCTCGTACGATGAGAATGTTGCCTTACTTGAAGAGATACTTGGCCCAGACGATGCAGTGGATGGGCTCGGACGGTGTGTTTCGGATGGTGCACCCTGGGAAGGTCTTCTGGGTGGGCTTGGGTTGACACTCGTAGCACTCCGTCAGTCCCTGTGGAAACGAGGGGAGCAGGAGGGAATAAAGAGACACGACGAGAGACGGTGCATCTCACCGTTCATCCACCCGTTACTGGATAGGAGAAAAAAGTAAATCTACGCAACGGATGTCAGGACACAAAAAAACATGACGACGTGCGCGTTCTACCTTCTTGATGACGGTGACTTGACCCAGGTAACCGGCGGTGCCGCTCTCGATCAGAGGGATGTCTGCTGCCAAGCACATCCTGTTCACGTGGTTACGGGCCGCTGCGGAGACAGAAAATGTTTTCCTCGTCATTTCAACGCGTTTTATATTTTAAGCTATACCCGGACTATATTCACATACATGCACACAGTAAACCAATTAAAGCACAGATTTGATTGAACTACATGAGCAGAACTTGTTAGACGATGCATCTCAGTTTCATTACGATCTATTATTTTGTTGAATTACGCGTTAATACCTCTGTTATCCAGAGCATTCATCACCAACATGAACTTTCTGAAGAACTCCACATTGTAGTCAGGACTGTTGGGGAAAAAAAAGAAAACACAATAAGTTCCACACACTAGGACAAAACTCTGAATGTATTCAGAGACTCAAAGGAGCAATAAACCGAAAGAAACTCACTTTGTGATGCTGTCGTGGTAGGCAGTGATGTTTACAGTGGGACAAAACTGCAAGACGCTCTCCTTGGCCACCTGCAAAAAAAACAACAGGGACAAAGCACGTGAACGCGCGCACGTTGCATGGGGTGTCCAACAGGTTCAAAAACAATGCCGCGCCAACGGAGGTTAATGATGATATTTGCGTTTACCTGTGCTTTGGATTTGCCAACATGCTTCTTCTGGAAGAGGAACTGGCGGTTCAGGTTGCTGACGTCAATCGTGTCCAAGTCGATCTGCCGATATGTCAACAGGGCGGAAGCGTCAGTCACGTATAAAATTAATGTGACACGACGAACACAATTGAAGCCGTTGCAGCAGTGTATTTAGATTTTTTTAAATAAATGTCTTCCACCGTTGTACTTGTGGTAATATCCAGTCTTTTACTGGGATTGAATCGTTAAGGATTAATAATGTAGTTCAGGAGGAGTTCACTCCAATATCCTGTCTAGTGGCTTTTGTAAAAGATTGTAAAAGCAAAGGTCACTCCTGTTTAACCATGAACTACCTCAAAAACGCCTTCCTCTCACTACAAAACACAATCAAACAAATGTTTTACTAGTACTTTTTAAAAAGAGTGTAGCTTCGGAAAACAGAGTTTAAAGCCCTAATATCTGATGTTGATGAACCCTCCATATTCATTTGTATCCCTTAATTGTCCTTTGCCTGGCTAAGGATGTGTTGTTCTGGTTTACTTGTGCAGGTTGTTTGTCATCCATACATGTTCTGGTCCTTTTTGAAAGCAAATTGGCATTGAGTATCAATCTATTTCTCCATCCTTTAACAACGCCTGGAGGTCTCTGAGCCCTTCAATGGGATCCAGTGATTCTCAGCTTCACACACCCTGTCGGCTAACCATCGAAACTAATAACAATAATGTAATTTACTGAAATGAATCGTCCGAAAAAAATGCATTACATATAACATGACACAATGAAACACAAGGGGCGTCCAAGTGTGTCTGTGCCGGTTCGCCGTCGAAGCTAGCTCAGAGGAGCCGATGGCGCCAAAGCAGCAGCTTCAATGTCGGGCCTGCTCCTTTAACGATGCACCCGGCGATAGAGGGCGAGGGGGTCAGAAAAACACTCACACTCGTGTGTTTTACTTCTCCATAAACCCCCTCCCAGGAATGAGCCCGAGCCCGCACACCCCCAACCCCGACAGGCGCAGTCTGTGCAGCACAAAGACTTAGCATGAGAGCTAGCTAGCTAGCTAACAGACACACACAAACATAAGTGTGACGGACCACTTCGATGTTTTTGAAGCCGGTGAGGACGAGGTTCTTCAGCAGCTCGCAGCCGATCCCTCCCGCTCCCACCACCAGCACCTTGCAAGTGGAGAGGGTGTCAGACAGCTCTTTTCGGAGAGAACCAACTAGTTGGACCATGTTGATCAGCTAGAGACAGAACCAGAGCCTGTAGCACCGAAAGCTTCTTCTTCTGCTTCAGAATAGAAGTGCCGCCCACTTCCGGGTTACTCCACCGCTTCTGCGGGCGCTTGTTGGCCCGACTAGCGCCCTCTACTGTGGAAATGTGGCAACTCGACTGGATTGGGGCAGTCTCTTGTTATTCTCCTGAGAGATAAAACACTCGTCCCAATGTTATTATTAGAACATGTCGAGCCATATTACGACTTTCCCTGGTTCTCTAACACACTGTGGTGCCAGAATCACAAGTGTATCCTGCAAGTAGACCCATGAACTATTTAATACAATTTACTGGGTAACAGTTTATTATGTTAGTCTTAATGAATAATTATTACATTACATTACATTTCATTTTATTAAAAAAATATAAGTATCTCTTTATTTACTGGGAATAGTAAAGGCTACTTGGATAAGTGTTTCACCTTGAACACATAAATGAAGAACACGGTTAAAAAATAACTACCATCCACCATCTAATATAACTCACTCTCCTCGCATCGGCCTACTTGTTGCCAACTCACTCAACCCATACATTTTACTCTCTTCCTTGCTTTCAACATTCCCATAAAAGGATGTTGTAGTCGGGTGGCCCTCTGCATGCTTCTGATTATAGGCCTCTAATTCTGACACAGTATTTGTCTGACCTCTAGTGGCATCTCTCGCGTAATGATTTGGTTTTCTTTATTTTAACTTTCTGCCATGTTCCAATACTATCCTCATTAATACTCCCCCAATTAGTCCACCCGGTACAGGCTATGATTCATTGATTTCAGAACCACCAGCATGTCATGCCATTATGCCTGAGCTGTATATCAATACAGAACACCAATGGCAATTTAACTTCACAAAGAAAAAGTTATTCCCAAAAAATGAATATTAGCTTCTTAATTTCATCTGTGATGTATTTTCATTTATTTTTTTTGCAAAGAATTATTGCATATTTTAATTTAGTGTGTTTTTGCTCACATAGTCTGCAAATAGCTATTCATAATTTTGGGTCTCACTTTTCCTCTCACTTTTTTTCTCTGTTCCTCTCAGCCAGTCACATCACTCCACTCTGTGAAACAGCCGTGTCAATCACAGTTACAGTGATTACTGCAGCTCAGCAGGGAACGTTTGACCTCACGTCTCGATGGTTCAGAGCAACGACATGAACACACGCCAGAAAAGTCAAGATTTTCCAATCAACTTTTTGGACTCATAACTACCCCTACTTTCAGCCACAGACACTGTTCCACTATATTAAAAAAATCAGCTCTGAAAGTCTTGAGTAGAAACACAAATAGAAAGACTTGTTTTACTTTATTTACACATAGGACATGTCTACATTGTCAGAAAGGTCTTGGGAGGCTCAAAATTAAGGTTAGGGTTACAACAAACAGCTTTTGACTGAGAGTCTGGTTCTGGAAGTACCTTCTTCGTATTATCACCAGCCATGTCCAACAATGACTCAGCACACAGAAACACAACGGGGATTCGCATCAGTAATTAGACCTAATCAGTTTCTCCCTGTCTGCATCTGTGATTAGTCGACTGCTGTTAAACTATTTTTAGCAGTAAGGACCCCTTACCCCATTTTCAACTGTTGGTCATTATGGAACGTCGTTTTCAGATTGTTTTGTATTCCTAACATTATCTGATGTTTTCAGAAGGTTGTTTATGGGACTTTATTTTCGGAACATTGTTTTCTTAATGTTGTTTTTGGAAGCTTATTTTAGGAACATTGTTTTCGGAACATTTGGGGAACGTATTATCTAAACAATGTTTTCAGAAGTTTTTTTTAGAACTTTATTTTTGGAATGTTGTTTTCTTAATGTTTTTGGATGCTTGTTTTAGGAACATTGTTTTCGTAACGTTTGGGGAACGTCATTTTAACATTATCTTTACAATGTTTTTGGAAGGTTGTGTTTGGATCGTTGTTTTCAGAAAGTTTGGGGAACGTTATATTCTTAACATTATCTCAACAATGTTTTCAGAATGTTGTTTTCTGAAAATTTGGGGAACATATTTCTAATATTATCTTGTGTGATTTTGTGAATGTTGTTTTAGGAAGGATGTTTTAGGAACACGGTTTTCAAAACAAACGTTTGAGAAAAGTTGTATTCCTAACATTATCTGAACAATGTTTTCAAGTTGTTTTTGGCACATTGTTTTCTGAACGTTGTTTTAGAAATGTTGTTTTAGGACTGTTGTTTTAGGAACACGGTTTTCAAAACAAACGTTTGAGAAAAGTTGTATTCCTAACATTATCTGACCGTTGTTTTTGGCACGTTGTTTTCTGAACGTTGTTTTAGGAATGTTGTTTTAGGAACGTTGTTTTAGGAAACAAATCTGCAATGGAATGTTGTTTTTCCTAACATAATATTCTCAGAACGATGTTTTTAAAAATGTTACTTTAGGAATGTTGTTTTTTCCTCTCCCCTTCTCGTAACATTTGTTTTTAGAACATTTTCTGAACTTTCCCGGAATATTCTCTATTTTTTAAACGTTCTCGGAACACTACTACTACTACTCTACTACTTTGACAGTAAAACCATTTAGCTTCCAGCTTTTCCGTCAATGTAATTCAGCTCTTAATTATCTTTAGATAATGCAGCTTAGCTGCCAACTCTGCCAGTTATACATTTCAACAATTAGGTTTTTTAGCAGTGCAGTTCAACGCTTTTGAGCATGAACATTTTTCAGGCAAGAAGTTTCATGTTTCTGTATTTTCAGCAATGCGTTGGAATTAATTATTACAACTTCAACAGGCATTTTCTGCAGGAAAAGCCTATTCCAGTTAATTTTACACAACCATGTTTGCACTGCAATATCATTCAAGACTGTAACATGTCAGACTACTTTTCTATAAAGAAAATTGGAAGCTATAATGAGCTGGTAACCAAACGTTCCCAGGGCGTTATCAGAACTTTCAAGGGAGGTTGTTTCCTAAAGTTCACAGAACGTTTGCAGCCATTGTTTTTCAGAACACTGCCTTCTGAACTTGTATGTGACTGTTGTCCTAATGTCCAGAGAACATTCATGACGTACGTTTTCAGAACGTTGACAGGACGTTGCCAACCTAATGTTCGCAACATATACAGAAATGCCACAACCTAACTGCACTTGTGTCATAAAGGTGGTCTCCGGTACTTGAACAAATATCAATACATTCCTGGTAGTCCAGCTGTTTGGCGCATTGCAGAACGCTGATTGGAAAAATGACACTGCTCTCTCGCTGCTTTTCTTTGTTTCATAGGGCCAAACCAATGAATCAGATATTAGTTCATATTTTGATGTGAGATTTTGGTTTAATCAACACGGACAAGCAAGGTGCTTTTAATTTTGGAAATTTGAAGGCGTTGTTTTCAAACAGGTCGTGGACGTTGCCTTCCTCAAGTTTGTGGGACGTTGTTTTCCTAAAATATTCGTGAGGACGTTTGTTTTCAGGGAGGATACTTTTTATTCTAAATATTTATCCATACTATACAAATGTGTAGGCTGTGGTGCAGTATATGATTCTATGTGTGTCCAAAAGGTCTATTACCTGGCTGAAGTAATCAGGAAGAAAGGCCCTCACGTTATCATGTTTATAATGGAGTGGAGGCATGTGTCATGTGTCCTCATCTCACAGTGTCCAGTGTCTCACAGTAACCTCACAGGAAGCAGGTTTGCTATCTCGTGTAAGCGTGGCAAAGGGGAAGCACAACAAGGTGAACAGAGTGCATTATGGCCGGGAGGCTGTCATACAGTTCAGGTAGTAGCTAACAAGTATCTTCACGGGAGTTATACTTGTAATGTATTTTTCTGTCAGCAGCCCTCGTGAAACAAACACGACTTTATGAGGTGAAACAGTTATGAATTGTTGAAACAAAATTATGAATACAAATGCCATCCTTTTGTTGGCTATTCTCTGTATATAACAAGTATAATTCAATTAAAGGTGTCTTAAATGGAACATTTAGGGCGTTTACCAGCATAAAAAGCCCTGGCAACAATTCATGGTTTTAATACATTACATTACATTTCATTTAGCTGACTGCATAAACATATTAGGCTTTCTTTTTTTCTTTTTGTTTTTACCACCTCCTAATTCTGGCTATGCAGTGCAAAAACAATGTCCACATATATTGATATTGATTTATTGAGCTATACTTAAATTGACTTGTTTTAATATAAATCCGTGTTGTTTTCTTGGTCTAAGTCATGTTCTCTTGTCAATGCCCCGCTGTCAATTATCTACATTCTTTTGTGTAAATAAATATGTCATTCGGGAGAATCAATAGGGCAATGGGTCGTTGTACACGTGTTTTATTTTATTGCCCGTGCGAGTGCGCGCGCGTGCGGGCTGATGTCGGCGGGATTATTAATGTAAACCAGGTGTTTTCAGAGTAGTTTCATAATATCTGTTGTTTGTTTTGTGGGTCTGTAAAGTTGGTCCGGGCAATGTGAACGTTTCCAGAATGAACAAACTGTTGCTGCCCGACCCGCCTCTCCCTGCCTCCACCTCCAGCAGCATCACCAACACACACACGCACGCGCGCGCACACCCACCCACCCACGCGTGCGCACACACACCGAGGCAAAGCACCGTCCAGCGGCGCAGCAGTTTGAAAGAAGCATGGGGTCCACAGGACGCGTCTGCTCGGTGCTGCTGGTCCTGGGCCTGCTGGGTCTCCAGCACTCCTCCGGGTTCTGGATCGTCAACGTCGTCTTCCCGCCAAACGCCAAACCCAGGGTGTCAAGCAACAGCACCCCTCCGCTCATTATCGGTAAGCGCCGGGAGTGTTATGGATATGAATGCCACTGGTTAAATCATTGAAAATCGATTATTAACACGGGCTTTAAAGTTGAAATACTTTCTTATTTGTGGTTCTGTATTTGGGTTATTTGTGACTTTTTTGGTGTTTATTAAATGATTGTCGCGGTATTCCATCATGTAGTATGAGCGCATGGCACAGGCGCAGGACATCTCGTGTCCGTGTATTGATGCCCGCGCTATCTGTGGGCTGTTTGTGTCCCGCTTATCGAGGCATCTGGAGTTCAGAGCGTGATCCAGAGGTCATGCGTTTAGTCAAGAGAGAACATGAATTTGACCTTTAACCAATTTCTGGTCAAGAC
The DNA here is from genome assembly GCA_023566465.1 of Cottus gobio. Taxonomy (NCBI): domain Eukaryota; kingdom Metazoa; phylum Chordata; class Actinopteri; order Perciformes; family Cottidae; genus Cottus; species Cottus gobio. Next base: position 6,580,620 of record CM042223.1, on the reverse strand, counting down.
ACATCATGATATATGTCTCTCTCTTCATACCTTCTCCCCCACAACCAAAAATACTCACGATTCTGCCTTTATTTTTTTTCATTTTTGATAGGGTCATTACATTGCTTTTTGAAGCCACAACATTGAGTGGACCTGTGAGTCACTCCATACCACTGATAGTGGGACAGTGTGTGATAGGTCTACTCATCTGTAACAATTGAGGTGTTGAAATGTAATTTCGTTCATTGGAGATGGTCTGAATTTTGAGAATAAAATAAGAGATTAAAGTCAGAATTCTGACTAATTTAATCTGAGATTAAAACAATTAAAGAGCTATTCTCAATCAATATGTGTAATTCAATAGACTGAATAAACAGTATATTATATTTTTTCAGACCTCTGACGTACTGACCAATAATCTCTTCGTCACTTCCTGAGAACCTCCTTGCCGGTTTGAGACATATTATATATATATATATTATAATATTATTTTTTAAATATATGACACCGAGCAAAGTGATTCAAAGTGCTTCACATACAACCATTAAAAGCATAAAAACACAATGCAAAATAAAAGAAGATTTAAAAACAATTAAGAACATTCATTAAAACATTAAAAAAACAGTTAAAAAGCAAAAAATAAATAGATACAATATTGAATAAAAGTTGCAGTGCAGTTTAAGATATAAAATGCAGCAGTAAGATGCAGAATCTGGTTTAATTAAAGGCAACAGCAAACAGAAAGGTCTTCAGTCTGGATTTAAAGATAGTGCGTACATTTACTTGCATAGCCGTAAAGTTGTGTTTCGACCTCAGCCCGGTCCGTGACCTCTGACCTTCAGCGATGATCAACAACCTTTTCAGCTTGCGACCCTTGTCGCAGCTTGCATATGTCAAAGAGGGATTTCCCCTCTGAAATTTTAATTGTTTCATTTAAATACTGGACATTAGCCCGAAGAGGAACAATTCCCCATTATTTCACACAAAACACCTACATTTTATAGAAAAAGAGATTAAACAAAAGTACAAACGTAGTCCTTCTGGAGTGGCTTGTACAAGCGATTCAGGAGGACTTTCCGCATTCGCATATCCGTATTTTGTATTTTCTCTTTGACACAAACGCAATTCACAAGTGGTCCACAGCGATCGCAGGATCCATCTTCCACTAATGGATTACATATTTCATTACTATGAAGCAATTTTGGAGTTAAAAAGCCCGATACAAATTACAGCTCTTAACTGTGCTGACTTTAACCCGTTTGTATCCACATAGCCTGACAATATCACAATTAACTTGATGTGAACATTTTAAATGTGTTTGTGTGTGTGTGTGTGTGTGTGCGTGTGTGTGTGCGTGTGTGTCCAGTGCCTGGGAACTTGGGGAACCGCCTGGAAGCTAAGCTCGACAAGCCGACGCTGGTCAACTGGATGTGCTACAAGAAAACCGAGCACTGGTTCCCGCTGTGGATTGACCTGAACATGTTCATGCCTATAGGCGTCGACTGCTGGATCGATAACATTAGGTGACGCTGACCGCTCCTCTCATGTCTGTATCATGTATCACCTTGAAGCATTGTCTTCGACACATCTTCCGCCTTAAATATTCCTGTCTGGTCGAAGCAGTTACTACCAAACATTCCTAAATGTGGCCCACGATAACGCCTGAAAAAGAATTAAAACAAATTCAGCTTGACCATCCCGGGACAATTAAAGCGGTGGAGAGCACGAGAGTTTATTAGAGTCACATTGGCAAGTGTTTTCGCCCAATTGGACTGACATGAATGTCCGTTTGCATGCCACAGACTTGTTTACAACAGGACGACTCGCCGTTCATCCAACTCGCCCGGGGTGCGGGTGCGCGTGCCAGGATTCGGGCAGACGTATCCCATTGAGTTTCTAGACATCAACAAACTGGCTGGTGAGGGGAAAAGAATGCACCTCTCTGTTGAATGATTCAGAAATGACAAAGGATTTCATTGAAGCCAATGTTGCCAACACGCTGTATAAAAAAACTTTTTTAATTCTTACACTGGATTTCTTTGAATGTCTCACGTGCACTTTGCAGCGAGCATTGCTGACTCAGCCGTCTGGTATCATTGACTGAGTCCGCTGCCGGTTTTTGCAGGTTATTTTTTCACTATGGTGCAACATTTGGTCAACGTGGGCTACACCCGAAACGAGACCGTCCGAGGAGCTCCATACGATTGGAGGTTAGCGCCTAGTAAGTAGCAAAACCACACGTGCACCCTCACATGCACCCTCATTCACACAGTAGGTGGCCGATTAAAAGATTTGGGAAGGGAAAAGGGGCCTGCAGACCAACTCGGCTTGTCATTTTAAGGAATAAGGGATAAGGAATAATGGCGCTATTTGGGCTCCCTTTCCCGATGATATGTGTGTGACTCATAAAGGCCCCTTTTATTTAAGAACTGATTTAAAGCTCCAGGGATCATATTGTTTTTTATCGAAGCTGCTTCACTTCTTTGGCCACGTGGGGGCAGCAGAACCAGCTCTAAACACAATGCAGACACACTGCATCTTCACCTTATCATGGCGCACATGTTGGCAAACCCAGAGCGACATTAGCGTTCATTTGGAATGGCGTTTGGCCTCCTGATCTACAACATAAGTCTTATTCTCTCTGTTGGCTCCCGAGGAAGATATGTGACTCTTTATATTCGATGTGATCACCAGGTATTCGCTACACATTTGTTTGGTGCCTATTTTAGCTCATAGTTTAGTTCTTGTGGTTGGTAGACAGCCGAGCATAAGACCAGCTGGTGAAGAAAGCCAAACGTTTAGCAGCCAAATTATTTTCCCCTCGAATCAGGAGTTGGTGGAGACCAAAACAGAGCAAAAAGGAGAGTGAAAATACATCAGGAGGCCTAAAACAACTTTATATACAAGGTTGTAACACGTCTAACTGATCGGACGACAATGCAGGTTGATTGTGCACACTTTACACATGCACTCATCGCCGTCACCCTCCTCCCACAGATGAGAATGCAGAGTATTTCACGAAGCTGCAGGACCTGGTTGAGGAGATGTACGAGCAGTACCAGAAGCCCGTCTACCTGCTGGGACACAGCATGGGCTGCCACTACGTCCTCTACTTCCTCAACCACCAGCCCCAGGCCTGGAAGGACAAGTACATCAGGGGCTTCATTTCCCTGGCGGCTCCATGGGGGGGTGCTGTTAAGCCCCTGAGAGTCCTGGCGTCAGGTACAGGCAAAGTACCTACAATAGGAGGCAGTACAGTAGAAGAGGCCGCTGACGTTTCATAGCTTTTGTCATCTACATTACTGTCTCATATGACCTTTCCTGGACCGTGCAGGGGAAAATGACGGCATCCCGATGATCTCCAACATCAAGATAAGGGAGGAGCAGCGGATGACAACAACTAATCCCTGGATGCTGCCCTCTGACTTAGCCTGGCCAAAGGACCACGTGTTCATCTCCACGCCGACCTTCAACTACACCAACCAGGACTACCAGCGCCTCTTCACGGACATCAATTTTGAGGACGGCTGGTAAACTAACAGCCTCAATGTTCTAACACAGCCTTTCTCCGCTATCAACTGCCTCCATTTTAGACACGCTATATTCCTGACAATCCAACTTCTCTGGGAATTTTAATGATTTACCAAAAGGGGATTTCATAACAGCAGACACACAAGAACCTAGTAAATTATGTAAATGACAGCTTTGGGAGCAGATTTGTAAAGACAAGCACAAGCACACAGCCGCCTTTCCTTGAGGTTACAATTGTATCGAGAGAAATAACTGCTAATGATGGAAACTATTAAGCCCCACATTGTAGAAAGTGATAATTACATGTCTATTTGATTACAAAGCAGATATAGGTGCTATACAAATACTGCGGAAGTATCGAAATGCTCAATGAGAAATGCCCACAGCCCGTATTCAGAAACACACACACACACTCAATGCAAAAGGCCGGAGTTTTTTCAGCAAGGGAAGCTTAACCTTTTTAAACCTGCAGTCCTCAGCCCCAACCAACTGACTCACGTGACATCCCTTGAGGCCCCTTTCTGTAGCCTCAAAAAACAATCAGTTATTACAGGTTTTAAGCCCCTACCTTGTATGTCAGATTTAAAGACGTCTCTACACACATGAACATTCTACACATGGGATGGGGGGGGGGGCTTTAAAGGTCACATATCACGCCCATTTTAAGGTTCATACTGGTATGTAGGGTCTCTACTTGAACATGTTGACATACTTTAATGTAAAAATAACTACTTTATTTTCCTCGAACTATCTGCCTGAAAAGACCTGTATTGAGTCTCTTTAAAAATAATCTTATGGTCCAGCAATGTTTCGAGATAGCGGCGATAAATCCGTGGAGTGCTCTTTTAAGGTTGCCGTGAAAGGGACTCTGCAGAGTCAAGGGATAATCCTCTGAGGGTTCACCACGACCGGCCAACCCTTTCACGAGTAGCCGTGTATCCACTATTCATATGAAAATGTTGACTAGAATTGCTTTAAAGCGTTTGGTTCTCGTACCCGTCCCATCTCACAACCTCTCTACCCTCTCGTTGGTTACAGGCACATGTGGGAGGACACCAAGAACCTGACCGGTGCTCTCCATCCACCCGGCGTGGAGGTGTGGTGCATGTACGGCGTGGGCCTTCCGACTCCGGTGACATACATCTATGACGAAGAGTTTCCCAACGTGGACCCGTTGGACTTCGTCTATGCCGACGGGGACGACACGGTGGACAGCTTCAGCATGAGCCTGTGCAAACGCTGGGAGGGGCAGCAGGAGAAGCCCGTCCACGTCACAGAGTACCGCGGGCTGGCCCACCTGGACATAGTGTTCAGCGAGCACGTGCTCAACCAAATCCAGCACATTATGGAGGGCAAATCAGACACGCCCAGTGAGATTGACGTCCGATAATAGAAGTATTTAGGAGTAAGAAAAACACATGGGAGTGCTGGATTCTTTATAGCTGACTTTTGAGTTTGTTCAACTGTCAAGTGAAAAAACACATTCCACATACATCCACTCTTAAACCAAGTAACACTTCTAAACCAGTCTGGGCCAGCAGCTGATCGAACCCTGAACCCTGACCCGAACCCTGACCCCCCCCCCCCTCAGGCCTATAACAATGATCCCCTTATCTCACCTGCGAATGGCTTGCATCGCGGGTTTGACCCTGACTTGCTTATTGCAATATTCAAGGACAATAATTACAAATATAATAGTTGTTTGTTTGTTTTTGTTTTAAATGATGGTTCATTTATTGTTGTATTGTTCTCACGGTCCAAAAATATCAAAAAATACCCAATCCTGCTGTGTACTTTTGACGGGGGATCACTTCACTAATATTTCCAAAGTGCCCACACACTCAATGACACATATTTATCATATTCGAAGGGTATTATAGTGTTGCTAATGAAAAGGGTATAGGGCTCTCACCAGTAACTCCCTTCTTTTTTATTGTATAGGATGTAACTGTAATATTTCTATTAGGATTTATATATTTGTATCTGTATGAACTATTTTTGAATAAAATATAAGGCTCATGCAGTAGTTCATATATGCACATTAAACTATCGTTATCTGTATTTGAATGTCTCCGCTTATAAATAAAGCATCTAATTTCACAAAAAGGTCGCGCGCGTGAAATTATTTCCAGTATAAAGTTTAAATTTGGCACCGTGTTGTCAAATGTTGATCTCTCTCGGCGGCCGCCCGACTACATCTGCGGTCGATGACTTTTGACTTGATTGCGGAAGTTGCGCCGCCGGAGTTGTGGTCGCTCCGTAATCTGGACCTCGTGATCGGCGCCTTGTTGTTTATCGATCGTCTTCATCAGCGGTTACATCTGATCAGAGGCCTTAAAGAGCAAACCAGCAGATCACCACTCAGACCCACGCGCACAACATCGAGGAGGAGACCATGGCTGCTTTAACGTTACTATGAGACATGGAGCCATGGCGGCTTGGCAAAGCATAGCCGCCTTCTCTTCGCTGCTCCGGGTCGGCTTGTTGTTGTTGTTGTTGTCGGCTCGGAGCAGCGGAAGACCGCGGGACCCATGTCCCGGCGACAGGTCCTGTCAGCCCCCGAAACCTCCCGTGGTTCTCAGTAAGTGTTTGTTCTTTTCTTCAGTGTTTTGCGGTGTTGGTCAACCCCACTGTCCGTTGCTAAATAATTGTGTAACTTATTGCCGTCAACAGCTAGCTCCGGTGGCCATATTCAAGATGGACCAACTCCCTTCAGATTGTAATAGATTTAACATCTCCTTGCATGTCCGAGTATGGTAGAGCGGGCTTTAGGCGAATATCGGCGCATTTCAAAGGAGGCTACTATTTTTGGCAATTCGGCTATTAAATATTTATCCAATTTGTGCATTCATCGTTTATATTTCAACTTTTTCCTAAATGTTTGGCCCGTCTGTTATCTTCTTCCACCAAAACAGATTGTGTGTGTGTGTGTGTGTGTGTGTGTCAGGTTTTTATGTCGAGTTGTCTATGAATAAGAACGAGTTTGAGTGATATGTGTGTGCCGTATTTAAAACGAGCTCCAGTCGATAACGAAAATGTGTTTGGTCATTGTCTGTTGAGGATTTTATTTTGCTTTTAATGAACGCGTTTTAAATGTGCTCTGTTTGTGGAAGGAGTTTGGCAGGAACTCAGATATATAATTACCAGGAAGAAAGGAAAACAAATATATATATATATATATATATATATATATATATATATATATATATATTATTACCACACCAGTGTTGACACATGCCATTAGTACACATTTCAACACAGTTTAAATGTGTCTGTGTCTATTGCTTACAGCCAGAGGGGTATAATTACCCGCATCTTATGACTATTACAGCCGACCGAATCCCCTGGATACTGACAACGTCTCGATCTCGACTTTTCTAGACCGTTTAATCCCCAAAACAAAGTTGTTAACTTTTGATATTATTTAAATTCACAGTCCAGGCTGTGAGATATAACATAACATTTCTATATCTGCATCTTCTTCACACTCCATTATTTAATTACTCTTGGGTTTAGTGTAATCTTTTCTGCCTCTGTAATAGGAGTCTGTGTATAGATGCTTGACCCATAGTGACCTCTAAGGCTGTTTGTGTTTGTGTTTGTGTTTGTGTGTGTGTGTGTGTGTGTACACACACACACAAATGGATCTGGCTTGTACGCATTACCTTTCTTTACATCCGTCTTTATCCACACACACAAATGGATCTGGCTTGTACGCATTACCTTTCTTTACATCCGTCTTTATCCAGATATCATTGGCATTAGGAGCAAACTGACATACACACTTAGGCCTACAAACTACCACAACCAGTAGATAATTCATTATTTCTAGACAAAATCCTGTGCGTCGCTTCTGTAATTTTGTGACACACTGACAGTGATGTAACCAAAAGGGCCTATTCAACTATGTACTAATGGATGAAAGAGAAGAGCTCGCTGTCTGATTATAAAGTCTGAAGCAACAAAATGTCCAGTTTGAGAACATTCTGCCATTTGGTGCTTGAAGTGTATGCATTCGCTACATGGGATCCATCATTAAGACAGAAATAGCAGAGCACAGATAAACAATGACGGTGCACGTACAGTACAAAAGTCCATAAAAGGATTTTTTTTTATTAGATAAAGTACAACGGTGGCAATACTGTGCTAAATGTTTTACTGCTATTGTTCCATATACATATTTGCATTAGAGGTATGTCATTTTGGACACGTTGCTGACATTTGTCTCATTGCTAATGTTGCAGTTCCGGGGGATCTGGGCAACCAGTTGGAGGCGAGGCTGGACAAACCGAGTGTGGTCCATTACATCTGCTATAAGAAGACCGACACCTACTTCACTCTGTGGCTCAACATGGAGCTGCTGGTCCCGGTAGCCATAGACTGTTGGGTGGACAACATCAGGTATAATAACAGTAATCAATTATGACATTGGATGCTTTTTTTTTTTTTTTCAAAGCTTATCGCTTTGGGATTTTGTCTGATGAGATTATTTATCATTATTAAAAGACAAAGGTGACCACTTTTTGTTTTGGGTTGTGAAGAGAAAAAAGAAAAAAGAAGCTGCGGTGCAAATTCCAAAAGTGCAAATTCCTGGAGATAGCACATCTGCAGGATAAGGGATTTGGGTAGATTGGGATCAATGACCTGATTGACTTTGTGTGAAAAGTTACCAACGTGCATTGGAGATGCTGACCTTCGGAGCCTCCGTGTATCAGCAAGGTATGGAAGGAGACATGGGGTCAGATAGGGTTCTTTTAATGTGGCCATCAGCAGTCAATGTGTCTGACTGGCTCCATCACATGACCAGCCAGCATGGCATCGTGGCCACAAAACACACGTTTTATGTTGCAGATGCACAATGGTTAATTTAGTCCTCCAGAAAAGCAACTTTGAATTTAAGCTAGGATGAAACCAGAGATTATACTGTACGACCATCTTTCAGAAACGTTCAGTAATAAATTGTTTCAGTCGAAGTGTATAGAACGTTTCCTACATTTGAGTTGTTTAGTGTAACGTAACTGCGAGCGTAAATCCAGCTGATGTAACTTTTGATAAGTGTAATAGCAGAACAAGTAGAGATGAGGCATTGAGTCGGCAAATTGGCTCAGTGATTACGCAGCAATTATCTAACCAGTTCGTTAGCATTAGCCACCATCCTTTACCAGTCATGCCAGACCATTACTAAATAGATCCGTCATGTGTTAATGGATTTAGTAACTTCTATAGTTGTTGTTCTTGATTTTTGTTTATATTATTTTTATTTGGAGGATAATCATGCTCTCAAGTTTTTGAAATTACAGATCTAATAATAATTGGGGTTTTAAACGGGAACGTTGATTTGTGTGAATGGACTTGAGTTATGAATAAAGTTATGAAAATGTGTAATTTCTTCTCCCTCCACGTTACCCCTTTGCGCCTAAATAATTTGTATTATTACTAGTATTATTTTTTTACTATTTTAAGATAAATAGCCAATATCCAGTTGAAGCACATAATCATCAACCATTGCTTAGTAATTTTTTTTTTGGGAGGGGGGGGGGGTAATCTATGTTTTGTTATAGTTAGAAAGTATTTTTTTGCAAATGTTCACTTCGTTTTGTAAAACCAGACATCTGGTTTGATCATCTGGAATGAAGTTTTAGATTTAGGGAAGTTAACTAACAAGGTGGTGAGACTGGTGATTTCAAATGGGAAGTGGTCCTGTTGCCACGTAGCAAGATGTGAGTGTGGCGTGTGTTTGTGGCTCGGATGCAGAACTGACCCTGATCCAAGTCTGTCTGTCTGTGTGTGTGTGTGTGTGTGTGTGTGTGTAGGCTGATCTACAACAGGTCCACACACAGCTCCTCGGCCCCACCAGGTGTGGACATCCGCGTGCCGGGATTCGGGCAGACTTATTCGGTGGAGTATCTGGACCCCAGCAAACACAGTGTGGGTGAGTTAAAAGGCCCCCAAAACCAAACCACTCTTTAGAGGAGTGAGAGCAAGCTGTCGTCACTATCTCGAAGTCCTCACAAAGATAGACAAACGGGAATCGGATGTTGCTTATGTGTCGTTCTCCTCCTGTCTCCTAGGCATGTATTTCTTCACTATAGTGCAGGCGCTGGTCGAGTGGGGCTACACCAGAGACGATGACCTCAGAGGAGCACCCTATGATTGGAGGAAAGCCCCCAGTAAGTGTGCACGCACGCACACACAGTGCATGCATACAGTGCATGCATACACACAGTGCATGCATACATACACACAGTGCATGCATACATACACACAGTGCATGCATACACACAGTGCATGCATACACACAGTGCATGCATACATACACACAGTGCATGCATACACACAGTGCATGCATACATACAGTGCATGCATACACACAGTGCATGCATACACACAGTGCATGCATACACACAGTCGTCCTCACCCATGAATGACAAGCCCTCGCCCATGAAGCCCCAAAATACACCTGTTTATTTCTTCCTGTTATCACGAGTCATCGTAAGATGATGTCACTACTACATTCCTGTAGCTGCTCCCCTCACCAGGACATAAGTACTGGAACATTTACACCATGGATCACGCAGAATCGGCTGCATTTCTTTTGATTCAGCATTTACAGGCACAGTTCACACCCCAAAGAAAAATGGCCCATATAATAAGGGTAGTTTTGAACGGGGGGGAAAGCTAAAAGGCTATTAATCGGATGATAAGAGCTGAGAGTGTTGCGTTATGTATTCAACAGAAAACCTTTGTGGGGAGAAATAATCCAATATGAGACAAACACCACTTATCTCACATTTCTAACCCTATTGCTGAAATAATGTGTGAAAGGTGGTTTTCACAAAGTGGAGGAGGACCGTGGTCTAAATAATGGCCCAATCCCAGTATTCAGTTTATACTTTTTACTCTCTGATTCAAATGTCTTCCAGGCTCTTTCCTCTCAAAATGAGAGGTAATTTCAAATAATGTATTTACTCTTTTTCCAATCGAATATCGGAAATGCAGGGAATTTCACTGCATGGCCAGAGGGGGGTTTTTTGTTTACTCATTTTCTCTTTGCTCTTTCATCTCCTTCCAGATGAGAATAAGGAGTACTTCCTGGCGCTGCAGAAGATGATTGAAGAGATGGCGGAGAAGGCTGGCGGGCCCGTGGTGCTCATCGCTCACAGCATGGGCAACATGTACACCTTGTACTTCCTCAACCAGCAGCCGCAGGCCTGGAAAGACCGGTACATCAAATCCTTCATCTCCCTGGGGCCGCCATGGGCAGGCGTGGCCAAGACCCTCCGCGTGATCACCTCTGGTAAGAGATGGAGATGGTGCGAGGTGAATGACGGTCCCGGTGGGAAAACCCCCTACCTCTAGTCAAGGAGTTTGGGAATGTCGCATAAAAAGCGCCTTGAACCCTTTAAGAATACTTTAAACTGATAAACAATGCTGTGCAGTACATTACGCTGTATAACTTCTCCTCGCCCGTTTTTGTTTTTTGTCTGCGGCTGGAAATTCTCAGCTGAGTTTCAGTTCTCCGTCACTGGTTTTCCTGTTCTCTGTCTACAGGTGACAATAACCGCATCCCAGTGATCAGCTCGCTGAAGATTCGCTCCCAGCAGCGTACGGCTATCTCCACCTCCTGGCTGCTCCCCTATGCCCACTCCTGGCCCAATGATCAGGTGTGTGTGTGTGTGTGTGCGCGCTTTTACAGCTATCTTTGTGAGGACCAATCAACACATTTTCAGAAAGTGAAGACATTGTGCCTGGTCCTCACTTTGAGACAAAACTCCAAAGGCCAGTTTGAGGTTTTCATCAGCATCATCTGTAGCTCACCTGAGCTCCATAAAGTGTTTTAGCATCTTTCAGCTTATTTTTTGGGGGGTTATCACAGCGAACACTTCACTGTCATCAACCTTGTAATTTGCTGCAATGGGCATCTTTTGCTTCTGTCAAAAGCTCTAATAACCCTGCCACACAGCACACGGACAAAGTTAGCAACCAGCCGGTGAACGTAGTGGAGCCATTGGCGGCTTAGGAGTCGCCGATTTCTCTCTTGCTGGAGTTGCTGGAGACCAAAATGGAGCTGAAGGGAGAGTGAATATTGCACCTACATTGGTCAAGTAGACAAAACAGAATAATTCTCGTGATGCTAAAACAACTTTTTAAGGTAATACATAATGCACTACCAGCCAACAGGCAGCGGTGTCGATTATCAATACAAATCGCAGCATGCTGAATTAATAACACCATTTATTTTTAATTTTTTAAAGGTTGTTGTATTAGAATGAAACCTTTAGCTATCTTTTGAAACTCCATGATGGGGGGGAAAAACTAGTTGAGTGAAGATGGCGTGTTCTTCTTAAGCATTCGGCAGAAGAAGAAAAAACTTTATTTTTCCCTTTCCCCATCTATCACCAGATCTTGGTGCAGACGCCCACCGCCAACTACACCGTGCTGGACTACGAGCGCCTCTACGCCGACATCGGTTTCGAGGACGGCTGGCTGATGCGGCAGGACACGGTGCCGCTGGTGGCCGACCTCACGCCCCCCGGCGTGGCTGTCCACTGCCTGTACGGCAGCGGCGTGGCCACGGCGGAGGCCTTCCATTACTCGGACAAGTTCCCCGACGTGGAGCCCACGGAGGTGTTCGGCGACGGCGACGGGACGGTGAACCTGCGGAGCGCCATCCAGTGCGGGCGGTGGGTGGGGAGGCAGAAGCAGCCCGTGACGCTGAAGGAGCTCCCCGGCAACGAACACGTGAACATGCTGCTGAACTACACGACCGTGGCCTACATCAAGAGCGTGCTGTTCCCCCCGTGACGAGGCAGGCGGCTTTGCGCGCACACACAGACGCACACACACACACATAGGGGCCGACTCTTCTCACTAGTCTCTCTCAACACCTACTGCCAAAACGTTCATCGCTTAAGATTTTTGAATTTCTGCAGAATTTCATTCATTTTAAAGACGTTTTTATAGCTGTAATTATGCAGTGATGTTACTGTCAGGTTGTTTAGCCTGAACACAAAGACTTTTATATTGGTCTTCGCTTTTGAGCAACCTGTGAATTTACCTACTTAATCCAGCATATGATTGAGGACGTGTGAATGCACAAGTCAAAAAAAACAAACGGGGATGTACCTTGTGTGTGTGCCACTTTTCTGAGTTATTAATCAAAGTCAGATTTGTATGCAGCTAAGCTGCAAGTCCCTGATGGTTTTTACACAAGTCGTGAGTGTGCGCTGAATGACCAGAACCACACCTTCCATATGGAAGTTGATTTTAGTCATGTTGAAGCCATGCACAGGTCAAACGAGATTAAACAGTTGAAATCTTAACTCAAAGTCCACTTAGCATCTCCCAGTTTAAATCGATGAAAGAAAACCGGTTCCATTCAGTGAGTTTGCTCTGTTCAATGATGAAGACCAGAGGTGCAGTTGAGAGCTCCTGGGGAAAAAAAATAAACCTTTCCTCAAACTCTCAAAAAAATAAATAATTGTGCAAACATTTCAACAAAACTTCCCTCGAGGTCTAATTTATAGCTTCTTTTTTTCCCAGGGCTTTCAGCTGCTTTTCAAGGTCTTCATCAGTAATTAGTCGGCTCAGTCGTTAACGTGGTTGTCCTGAGACGAGATTCAATGTAGGTAAAAGCGCTGCTCTTTTACTTTTGTACTTTGTTTCAGATACCAAACTAATTCATTTGAAATTCTGCTCCTGGATTTTTTTCTTTTGTAGAAGTGGTCTACTTCTTGGTGTTTGTAAATGTTAATTATCAAAAAGCCAGGGAATAGGTGCCCCGACGCATTGGCTGTTCACAGATGGAAATGAGGGGGACTTTTTGGGTATAAATCTTTTGTTTTTCTTACTTCAGAGTTTGAAACTCGCTGCCCTGAGTGATTGTACAGTTCCATCCAGCCCTCACTGGGCCAGACCAAGACGTCATATCTGCTGTGAACTATCCTAAGTGTCAAACATGTGCGGCCTTCTACATAGTAAAATATTTCAAATGTTACATTTTGGTCGTTGTCTTTTTTTGTTTGTTTGTTGTTGCAGTAAATCCATCTTGTAAGCTTTTCACACTTTGTTAAAGACGTAGAGGGCGGTGGAGCCCTGAGAATAAGCATAAGTCATTTTTACGGATGTGTCCAATTCCCTCTTGTATTAATAATGCCAGCGAGGTAAATTAAACGAATTGAGCCACTATGCGACATTTAAATACTGATTAATGTCAACAACTTCCTGTTATTGATTCTTTTGCATGTCAGCCCATCCACATGTGCGCCGTAATTCTCTAAAAATGTGAACACCGATCACATAGCATTAGTATTGTCCCGTGCAAAAGTAGAAAATCAGCCTCAACTTTATTTATATACAGTAATAAAATACAATTTATCAGTTTTAAAATAATTTTCCCAAATTGTTTGTTTGTTTCAAGCTTGTGTGTGCTTTAAACCGCTGCACATTCCCACAGCTGTAAAAGGTTGAGTGGTTTAACATGCATCACATTTTAGGGCTTCAGAGGGAAGTGGAAGGTCTTGTTTCCCGTCCTGAGGCGCAGCTCCACGCAGTCCAACCTCTGCAGAAATGGTCCTTCTTCGTGGTCATCAATCAGACTCTAGGCAGTAAAGGAAAAAATAAATGAAATCAGAGACGTATGAACAGAAATCAGCTGGTAAATTCTATAAAAGTGGAAAAAATGTAATGTAAAAGTCATTCGGGCAAAATCCCTGTAACGGAGTCCAGTGGTTGAGAAGATTTTAATTTTCTTTACTGCCTTTTGTTGCTGGCATACACAAGACTTATACACCTGCATTGAACTGCTAATACGTGGGTGGAAGGCACAGGGGCACTTTTAAATGGACGGAGGAGCAACAGTCGAGATGTGCCAGTACCTGCATCCCCTGAATGCACTCCATCTGGCCCGTCAGGTCCCCGACACACCAGGCCAGACTCACGTGGAAAGATGGCTCCTAGAAAACGCAGCGGAGGGAACTTTACTGTGAGCGCTACTTCAAGATGTATATACACGTTGACAGATTAAAGACAAAAACACTGACATACATCATTCATTGATAATCACTTCTACAATAAATCACAGGGAACATTGTGCTGTGTTTTTAATGTGAGAACACATCTGTCATTTTCACTGAAATCAAAATGAGAATGAAATAGTTACACCAACATTAACTAATTTGGACCCCGCAGAGTTACTGTATTCAGCCAGGTTTCAACAGCAGAGACGGACTAAGCAAACAGGTCCAGCTATAGGAGGAGGAAACCTATTTGAGTGTGAAAATGTGTTGATTGCTGACCTTGTAGAAAGTCTCCAGGCGAAACTCCATCATTGTTCTGTCCACTGCTTGGACCAGCTCCAACAGCTGAGCATGCCCAGTACACAGTTCCATCCCCAGAAATGTCCTGGAGGGGACAACATACCATTAAAACATTTATTTATTTAAAAACAATTTATTCTCTCTCTCTCACACTCACACACACACACACACACACACAGTACCTCGTTCTCTCAGCGTTACAATAGACCCTCAGTCTCCCTGCCGAGCACACAAACCTGGCAACAAGAAATACGGCTTGAATAAAAAAATTCCAATCGCAACCTTCTCATGTAACTTTTACATATTTATTACAATGATTTTCACTATTCCACCTACTCGAGTGCAAGCAATTATCTCGGATGCTGCTGCAAACACAGTTTTACTCAACTTGCCGTGAGATATTATCCTTACAGAGTTATATTTATGGTATATATGTAGTGATTATATACTGCACTCTATTGTTAATTCCTCTTTGTCATCCCATCTTACCTTGTTTTGTTGAGTTTTTTTAATGTAATTTCTACAGTGCAACCCTTTTCTAATGTATAAAAAAATGTAATGTATCCAAATGTAGACAAAATATAATTTTTTCCCTTCTGTGTACAGGTTTATTTGAGCGAACCTCTTGCAGTGCACCAGGCCTGCCCTGAGGCTCTGGTTGAAGGGCTGGATCCAGTGGTGTCTGAGCACCACCGTCTGAGACAGGCTGAGGTGGAACTCCTCCTGCGGGGTCCAAACCACACCGTGGGCCCTGGCCAATGAGAGCAGGTCCTCCAAGAGCTCCCCAAACTCCTCCTCTGGGTGGTCTGATGTGCAGAGGAGACACACAGGTGGAGAAATATGCTCACAATAATCCAAATCCGGGTTAAATAATTGCAATCGATCCGTCAACTCATCAGCTGGACAGTGTTGTTGGTCTTACATGGCAAATAAACATAGGTGGCCCAGTTGCCTTGCTCGTGTTTGAAGGAGCGGACGCGTCCACCATGAAGAGAGCTTTCCTCGGTCAGTGAGCTCACGTCATCTGGAAACATGTCCAACAGGCAGCCAGGAACAGGCAGCCTAATGGAAACACAGCCCAGAAATACATTACCTTTTTATAACAGTTTCAATAGGTTCATTATCACCAGGGGGCGGGCCGGGACTACAAGTACATATTAGGATTTAACATAACGTTTAATAACTTCTCTTGGCCACGCGCTGCAATTACACAAAGTGTTTATTGTCTCCTCCTCATGCAGCTGGTAATTCATGTTATACGCGACACACGCACCTTGTTTTAGCAACCTGTTCTTTCTCAATTTTGGGTTTCTTTCTCGCTGGGCTGGTGTTGTCGCCACCATCTTTCTCTGGACACTTTCGATAAAAACGTTTGCTTCGGTCAGTCGCCGCCTCGCTTTCCTCCTCCGAGCTGCTGCTGTAGCCGACCAACATCCTGCAAGTAACGTGACGTGTGCGGGCATTAAAACGACAATGCTACATGCGATTTATCAATGTAGATATTTAACTATAACAATAATAGTTATGTCGCCTCGGCTTCAAAAACGCATTTTTGAACTAAACAGGCGGCATATCTTCCACCCAGCCCTTCGCTTCCGATGTAAACAACCTGGTGTCACGATAATAAGGGTCCCGGTGAAACGCAGACCGGCCTGGAAGTAGTTCCCCCTTCAATAGGTTTGCCACAGTGCGCGGACGGCGCGTCGATGAAGAGGCCAGAAATATTCCCTCAAATGAGTCACAAATGCATTTAATGCCATGACATTTGAAAAAGGTGACGAGGTCAGATGAAACTGGTGGGATGTCTTGTTATGTTTAAATAATAGTTTTGACTTCATAAACTGTCACTCACACTGATTGATTATGTTGGACAACGGGACTAGATCTGGTGGTAAAACGGTTTGTTACATTAAAGCCGTCGTACACTGTTCCGAGTGTGTGTGTGTGTGTGTGTGTGTGCGCGCGCGCGCGCGCGTTGTGAGCATGCCAATTAACTCTTGGTTTATTCATGTTCCCGTGCGCGGGCAGGGGCTCAGAAGCTACCCGATAGCTAGCTAGCGATTTATATCAAAATGCATGCGTTCTCGCCAGCCGGGAGGAAACCATAGGGTCCAAATACATGTCCAAGTGAAGCGATAAGGTTCGTGGGCAAAATTGGGGAAACCGTGAGAGAATTCTCGTCCATTTTAATAACCAGCAACCCCCCTCCAAATATTTTTTTCCGGCCCCTGGAGCCACAGCGCTTGAACAAGAGGCGCCCGAGCGCCGTTTGCGGATGTAAAGAAGGGACCTAATGTTATCCGGGGGAGTAACGGCTAGCTAACCTACGGTGGACTGGCATCTATCGGGAAACACTAGCGGGCTTGGACTGGCCTTTCCGGGTATGTGAATGCGAGGGTTTTCTGGTAACTGTGTACACGCGCCGCTCACTAACAAAGGTGTCGCTGCAGCTCCGAGGCTGTTATAAGGCTAGTCCGCTAGCGTTAGCATGCTAGGCTAGCTAGCTAACCAACCCTGATTACAGTGATCTTTACCCGGAGACGAAAAACGATGCGCAGACGCTGTCTTCCTTTCCCCCCTTTAAAAACAAAACGAGACTCGTTAAGCGTTTTTGGATTTCTGCAAAAACTAAAATTGGAACTACATAACCAATACAATAAAGATTTACATATCCGACTCTGCGTTCGGTGTTTTGTGTCTGAACCCTGTTAATGAACGAGCACTTGCGCTCACGGTGCACAGCACTCTCCCAAAGTTGTTTACGTTTTGTTCGAGTTGGGACGACATTGGCGATGTCGACATGCGGCAACGTTACATAGTGTCGGGGGTGTTTTACGTGACTGCCTTTGGGGGAGATCAATAGGGCTGATTGTAAACACGCTGAGTGGATGGGGAGAGTGCGCGGTGGTGTTTTTTTGGGTGCACGGGCAGCTGCCTGCATAGCCTGGCCCCTGCTAATATTGCAAGTCTCTCTGGTTGAGCAAAATTGCATCCCCAATCCCCCCCCCCCCAGGTTGGTCTGTCTGTTGGATCAGCAGTTGTTGTAGTTGCTACACTGTTGTTACTGAGTAACACCCTTAGTGCCCATTGATATATTGACTTGCTTTGATTCTTTTTCTTTCTCATACAGATACCGCTTGAAGTCGGCAAGTGGCGCGAAAGCGGGTGATGTTCTGAGTCTGACCTCCACGCAGTCGTTCTCAGCTGCCCTTCTTCAAATCCTTCCGCCACAGCCCCCTTCACCAAGCACCCTCGCCAGTTCTTCAGCGCCACTTGCTATAATGGAGTGAGTTTTTTTTTTTTTTTACATTAGTTTTTTTCTCTACAACTCTGAAGCCTTCAGCCCATTTACTTAAATATCCTCCGATCTACCTTTCTCACCGCAGTTGGGCCACACCAGCTGCCAAACTGAACCCCTACACCCGAGCTCGCATGTCTGAGGCCTGGCAGCAGCATGCGGTCGCTCCACCTCCGGTTGTCCACACCCTCCCCCCGGGGGCCGAGAGCGCACTGGGCTGTGCCGTGTATGGCATTGTGCTACAGCCAGACGCCACGTCTTTGCAGCAGCAGAGCCAGCACGGGCAGCATGGCCAGCAACACAGCGGGACTCCGCAGCACAGCCAGCAACAGCACCCCGCCCAAGCCCAGCCGACCTCCCTCCAGGTCGCAACAGAGGGGGGACACAAGTGTGGGGCCTGTGGGCATGACATCTCCCATTTGGCCAACCCGCACGAGCACCAGTGCATGGTGAACCAGGACCGGTCGTTCCAGTGCACCCAGTGCATGAAGATTTTCCACCAGGCGACAGACTTGCTCGAACACCAGTGTGTGCAGGTGGAGCAGAAGCCGTTCGTGTGTGGGGTGTGCAAGATGGGCTTCTCCCTGCTCACCTCCTTGGCCCAGCACCACACGTCCCACAACAGCACCAACCCAATGAAGTGCTCAATATGCGAGAAGACCTACCGACCCGGCTCCTCCGGCAACGTCACGCCCAACTCTAATAACGCCCAGCAGCCCAGCAGCGACGGGGCATCGGCGAGCAGCAGCTCCTCCATCCTGCCCTTCCCGTCGGCACGGGACCGGCCGTACAAATGCTCCGTCTGCCAAAAGGGCTTCAAGCACCTGTCCGAACTCACACGGCACGAGAGGGTGCACACGGGCGAAAAGCCCTTCAAGTGTGACACGTGCGACAAGGCCTTCAGCCAGTCGTCCCACCTGCAGCACCACCAGCGGACGCACAGCAGCGAGCGCCCGTTCAAGTGCGCCGTCTGCGAGAAGAGCTTCAAGCACCGCTCCCACCTCGTGCGGCACATGTACGTGCACTCCGGCGAGCACTTGTTCAAGTGCAACCTGTGCGAGCTGCACTTCAAGGAGTCGTCCGAGCTCCTCCACCACCCCTGCCACCCGCAGGGTTCCCGGCCGTTCCGCTGCGCCACGTGCGGCAAGGGCTTCAAGCGGCCGTCGGACCTCCGGCAGCACGAGCGCACGCACTCGGAGGAGCGGCCCTTCCACTGCGACGAGTGTCAGATGAGCTTCAAGCAGCAGTACGCACTGGTGCGCCACCGACGCACGCACAAAGACCCCTCCGACCGGCCGTTCAAATGCAATCTGTGCGACAAGGGCTTCATGCAGCCGTCGCACCTCCTCTACCACCAGCACGTCCACGGCATGGACAACCTGTTCAAGTGCGCCTCCTGTCAGAAGGAGTTCAGCCAGTCCGGAGAGCTGCTCCGGCACAAGTGCGGCGAGTCGTCCAACTCCTCGCCGGACAAGCCGTACAAGTGCGACGTCTGTGGCAAGGGCTACAAGAAGAGCTCCACGCTGCAGCGTCACCAGAACTCCCACTGCCAAGAGAAGCCCCTCAAGTGCTCGCTGTGCGACCGCCGCTTCCTGTCCTCCTCGGAGTTTGTCCAGCACCGCTGCGACCCGTCGCGGGAAAAGCCTCTCAAGTGTCCCGAATGCGAGAAGCGCTTCAAATACTCGTCGGACCTGAACCGGCACCGGCGCGTACACAGCGGGGAGAAGCCGTACAAGTGCGACCACTGCAACAAGGGCTTCAAACAGCGCGAGCACCTGATCAAACACCAGAGCACGCACTCCAGGGAGGGCCAGTTCAAGTGTGTCTGGTGCGGCGAGCGCTTCAGTGACTTGGGCTCTTTGCAGGACCACACGGTGCAGCACACCGCCGAGGGAGGGGGTTACCCAGTGCCACAGTGCTTATAAATCCTCCAAGACTTTTTGAACAGACGAGTCCCCACACCCCAAACCCCTGTCTTCTCGGCCTCCTCGCGTAGGCTATTTATTCAGCTGAACAATCTCCGCGTTTTGAAGGACAGTCCAGGCTATTATCATTGCATTCATTCCCACCGGGTATACACCCACTCTGTGTTGCTTTACTAACCCGCCCGGAGCCCTATTAGTACCGCGGCTGTGTCATTCCATAAGATCCTCGAGCTTTCCTTTTGGTTCCACCCTCTTCTTCTACTTCTTGTGCCTGTCCCCTTTTCTTTTGGCTCCCTGATCAGACAGTTGATGGCAGTGAAGAGGCCATATCTCATCAGATGATGCAGGTTGATCCGACAAATCCCCCCTTCTTTCCTCCCTTAATTTTCACTGAATGAATGAAATGAATAGCGTTGAATATCCATCTAAACTGACTCGGCCAGGGACTGTCTTTGCTGCTGGGTTTTACTAGAGGGGCATCGATCCCCTGTTTTTCTTTGCTCCCTCTTCATCTCTCATGACGTCTCCTCCCATCACTTCAGTTTCTCCTTCGCTCATTCTTCCGCTCTCATTCGTCCTCTCATCTTTGCTTCCTTTTGATTCTTCTTCCTCTTTCTGCCTCATAATCAGAAGACTGGGGGACGTTTTGATTAAACCCCTCAGACACACGTGTACTCACATTCATTTGTCTTTAGTCTGGCAAAGGATGATTTTGAAACCATTTTGGTTTTTCATTTCAACAGTACTTCCCCATTAATACAGAGACAGGGTGAAGACTCTTTTGGTCCCAACCGAAGCCCTGAATAGACATCACTTTTTTTAATAATACAAATATATTTCTATAAAGGTGCTCCATTCAAAATTTAGAGCATTATTATAGCAACAAACAACTATTTGCGATATAAAGATATAGTGGAGTAATGAACCTGTGCTTGTTACAGCTGACGGCACCGTTCCAAACCCGTGGCGACGTGGAAGCGTAGCACCCACCCTCCGGCCCCTCGGGTTAACACCGTTAGCTCTGTCGGCGCTGTTAACATCGTGGGCTGCATGCCGACGCCATGTTGAGAGCCACGTGGGGCAAATGATCTGAATTAGAAATTCAGCACCTTTTTTTTTGAACATATTATTTATACGGTAGCCAGTAAAGTCCTCAGCGTATATGAAGGGAAAAGTGGGTGGGGGGAGGGATTTATTGTCCTATAGTGAAATAATTTCAATGATAAAAATGTCTGAGTGTGTATGTGTGCGCCATGTTTTTTCATGGCTGCTCCCGTTCTTACCAAAACACCAATATGAAGCAGCGCGCAATCCCAAAAGTGTTTCGACAAACCAGCCAGCTGAAGTTTACCATCAAACCCCCAATGATTGATGCTAATCTCACCCTCCAGTATAGACAAATATTAAAATATATATATATATTTCACACTAATATAATGCTCATATTCCTGCAGACGTTAGTGCTGTCAGACTTCTTTGAACGGAGTGTGTCCAATTTGGAACATTACACGGCGTGTGTGTGTGGTTGGAAAGTTGGAAATGTCAGAACGTATCTTTCTTAAAAACAATATGTGAGAACTGTTTTTGTATTCTTGCTACTTTCTACCACGTTAAATGTTTTTTTTTTGTATTCCATGTCGTGATTGTATGGATTTGTTGCAGGGAATCTCAAAGAGCACCCTCTGTATGCGTGTGTGAATGTAAACAGTATTCTGTCAAACAGGGAAATTCAGACTAGAGAATTAGAAATGTTTACGCAGACCTGCACCCCCCCTTTTTTTTTCCTCTTCTCTTTCTTCCTTTCATTTTTCATTCAGCTGGTTTTGCTGGGAGAGCCTGTGTTCAATATTTCCCACGTCTTGGAAGAAATCTGAATACCGTTTCTTGTTGCGTCACAGTGGGTTCTTCTACCGGAGTGAATGACACCTTCTTCTCCTTCGAATGCCATGAGATTGTAGTTGCGCTTGTGAAGCCCGGAGAAGAAGTTGGTTTATGATCCATACTTGTGATCAGGGGTTCCTTTTGGGTGCAGTACTGAATACAAGCGGAAGAGGCCAAGGGGGGGACTGAAGTATTTCTTATTTCGTTTTAGCCTTAAAGCCTCTCTGCCTCTTCCTCCTCTCCTGCTTTCTGTCTCTGTCCGTCGTCATCGTCATCACACGCGGTCCGGTGGTTGGTCACAGTTTTAGTTTTTTTTAATTTATTTTCTGAATCTGGCATTATAAGACTGAGAAAAACTTAAAGAAGTACTGTCTGTGTTTTTATTTTTGTTTTATCTATATTTTTTATATTATTAATCTATAAATTGATATGAAAATCTGTATTCCTCGTTGGAGAGACCAGGGCCTTGGGTTAGGATTGAGGGAGGGAGGGAGGGGTGGGGGAGATGGCTGTGTTTTTTATTTTACTTTTTTTTTTTAAAACTGCCTGAGTTGCTCAGCTTTCACAATGTCCCATGGTTTGTAAAGCCAACTCGCAGAGGAAGCGATGTCCCCACTTAAAGAAGTCTGTGGGGCGGTGGCGTAAAAAGTAAATAATAGGACATAGAGGTGTAACGGAATCAATAATGACGGGTTCATAATTGCCAAAAGCGACAAGTGCTCACAGACTTTTGACTTGTCAATCGGTGCTGACACAGCATCCGATGTGCATGGTATACAAAAACAAAACAACAAAAAAGCAGTCGGTAACGTGATTGTCCTGTGTGTTTTTAAAGAGAAACATTGACGGACGCTGAGGATCAATTCTGGGTTCAAAAGCTCAAATCCCACGTCCAATGCGCAGTCAGGGAAAGGAGAGGAAAATCTCCTGTATAAGCACAAATACAATAAACCCACCTCATCTGCATTTTAACTGGGGATTTCAGGGGGGAGGGGCTGTGTAGGTGCCCTCCTCGCTGACATTCTTGGTTCCAATGAATAAACCCGTCAGACCCTGGTGTCTCTTGCTCGCTGCATGCTTGCTGTGTTAGTTCCTGTGTTCTGTCCCGGGGAACTGGTGCTGCCTCCCCCCCCCCTCCCTCTTCACAGCACTGTTCCCTCTTATAGCTTTTACATTTTTTTAAATTTTTAAATTTTCAAATTGTACTGTAGTATATGTGAATGATGTTGGGAAAAAAAAAACAGAAAAAAAACTTTGTGGCGACGTACAGTTTGTGTACATTCATGCTAAGATTATCTGTATGTATGTAGCATTCGATTACACACAGCACTAACAAATAAAACTTTTTTTCATTTATAAACCAACACGAGTTATGAAGTTATTTAAGCATTTTTTTTAATGAGTTATTTAAAAAAAAAATGTATTAATGATAGTATTAGTAAAAGTAATACTCATATTACCATGTAATATGTATCTAATCTAATATACAATGTTTTTGTTTACATAAAGGTTTTGGGGAAATAAATATTATAATAAATAAATGTAATAGAAATATAATATTAAAGTCGAAAATGGATGAACCAGTCAAATCCTTTTACAGAAATAAAGCCTTCACTTTCCGCCCCTCGCACGTCCTCCTCGCTAGGGGGCGCTGTGTCCCGGCGGGCTCAGCGTCTCGTTCCTCCTCTCCGCCCCGGCAGCCAGCGGCTTCACATCCGGGCTGCTCGCTCGCTCCTCTTCAATCACGATCCGCTTCCCTCCCCCTGCGCTCTCGACCACCGGGGAGGTCTGTGGCTGCAGAAGAAACCCCCAGGATCCCGGGCCCCTGCCCGTCGGCGTCTGGTACTGGGCCCGTCCGCCGCCCAAACCCCGCCCTCCTTTACCCCAACGAGTCGCCGCTTCCCCGCAAAGCCGGTCGCACATGACGCGGGCTCCGCCGATGGTGGTGCGCGGCGCCGAGCGCTCCTTGTCGGTGCGTTATCTCCGCGCTGAAGTAGCATCGCTGGCTAACGTTAGCTAACAACATCGCTCTCCCGCCCCCCCGCCCTCATCATCATCATCATCACCATCATCCCAACGTTTCGGATTTAGGGCCCGAAACGACATTAACGATATTTAAATCACCGACGCACCTTCATCCTCCTCCTCGGTGTCCTTTTAGGGGTCCATTTGCTCTCTACCTCATCACCCCGATGCCTCCCAGCCTCCGTGTGTAACCCCCCCGCCCCTCTCCCGCTCGGGGCCCCACCGACACCCGGCTGCTGCTGCTTCTGACAATCCGACAACGGGGCGCTGCACGGCGGGCAGTGGTTGAGGCTAACCCCGGCGGACATCTCCGGTTCTTTCTCCCCCCCCTTTTTCTTCTCTCAGTCCGGCTGCAGAGGGAAGCCAGCCGGGCTCCGTGTTCCACTTCACACCCACAAGGTCAGCAAAAGTCCAGTTCCCGGTCGACCCCCCTCCTCCCTCCCTCCCTCCCAACCCCAGCAGACACAGCCCCGAGCCACGGGTCTCGCCATGCCGGGTCCGGTGGCCGGTAGCAAGTCCCGTGTGTACGCAGACGTCAACACCCTGAAGAGCCGGGAGTACTGGGACTACGAGGCCCACGTGCCCAACTGGAAGTGAGGACATTTCTGTCCCATTGCATGCATGTGATGTCTGACCACAGCAGCTGCTGGGCCCACTGTGTGCATGTGTGGAAGAGGGGACCAGATGGGTGTCTATTATTGTGCATCTAGCTGTGAGGGTGTGGTTGCACCTCCCCACCCCCTCAGCAGCAGCTCCCATCACGGAGTCACTGGTCCTCTCTCCTCTCTCACACCAGCCATTGTTGCGCTGTTGTCTCTGTCCGTCCCCATAGCAACCAGGAGGACTACCAGCTGGTCCGCAAGCTGGGCAGAGGGAAGTACAGCGAGGTGTTTGAGGCCATCAACATCACCAACAACGAGAAGGTGGTGGTCAAGATCCTGAAGGTGTGTGTGTGTGTCCGTATGCACCAATCTGTGAAGAGTGTGTAACCTGTCAGTTACTTTGATCTGTTGTCACTGTACACCTGTCAAAAAGTTACTGTCACAACCGGGTACAAAGCTGAGGTATCAAACAGCTTCTTCTTCTTCTTCTTCTTTTTCTGCATCTGGCGAGATAAAAAGAGGGTCTGTGTGTGGGGTGTAAATGGGGTCAAATGTTAATTTCGCTGTAGTAGTCTTCCGGTAAACTGAGCATAATTAGGTTTTTGGATTTAGCACATAAATTACTCCAAATTCAATGTGGGATAGTTAGTTTGGTCCATGAGAAGTCAGGAAAATGCAGGTTCCTCGAACATGACGTCAGGATGATTGCATATGGACAAACCTCTCTGAATTTACATCTTGATGGGATGCAAATTTTTTTTTTTTACATTTTTCTAGCCGGTCAAGAAGAAAAAGATCAAGCGAGAGATCAAGATCCTGGAGAACTTGCGAGGGGGAACCAACATCATCCGACTGGTGGACACGGTCAAAGACCCAGTGGTAGGCTCAAACTAGACATCGAGACATAAACTCATGTTTATAATGTTTACTGAGGGAATAAATCAAGAGAGAAGTAGAGTCATCTTCTCATAGGCTTCTATACAACCAGACTTTTTGTTTTGCAACCAGAGAAGTCGCCCCCTGATGGCCATTAGAAAGAAATGCAAGGGGATGGCACTCTGCATTGGCTTCACATTTCAGACCCGGAGGTGGCCGCTGGTCGGTACCCGATTCCACTTAATATGGGCACAAATATGGCTCCGGTACACAGTGTCTTCTCTGACATTAAAGTGTATTTCTCTGCCGTGTAGTTTCAAAGTTTTACAAATAGAATTCTTCCCTTTTATCTCCGGTCTGAAGACCGTGCTGGAAACCAGCCTGAATACCTCACCAGGAAGGAAGAATATTTTTAGGCCATGGAAGCGCACTGACTTTGGTGGAGGCGTCTTCCTGTGCAGGGGTCCTTTTTTGTTTGGGATCAGGTATCCCGTAAACCACAGGGCGTTTGAAAAGTATTCATATTTTTGGTTTGCTCCAAACATCAAGCAGCAACGTCACTCTTGTGGGTTTTTATTTGACTGTTTCTCGTCTCCCTTCCCTCTCGGCCTCTCTGCGGCGGCTGCACAGTCCAGAACTCCAGCACTCGTCTTTGAATGCATCAATAACACAGACTTCAAGGTACAAGGATCGCCTCTCTTCGGCATGCTTCC
This sequence comes from Cottus gobio, assembly GCA_023566465.1. Taxonomy (NCBI): domain Eukaryota; kingdom Metazoa; phylum Chordata; class Actinopteri; order Perciformes; family Cottidae; genus Cottus; species Cottus gobio. The sequence continues at coordinate 6,554,472 of CM042223.1, read as the reverse complement.
TGGGGGGGATTATAGCGTCCCATGTTGTAGTATCTTCATCTTTAGGGGGTTGGCATCATTTATATATTTCTTTCTTTCTAATCTCAACCTCAACCCTGACGTAAATGGTTTTCCCCGCAGGAGTTGTATCAGAAGTTGACAGATTATGATATCCGTTTCTATATGTATGAACTACTGAAGGTGAGACTTTTGATTTTTTTTTTTTTTTTTTTTAAAGAGTTGCCTCATGAATCAGGCATTTTCCCAGTTGGTCTATATTTTTTGGCAAGATATATCAAAAATAACGTACACACTTTTATATTTTTGTCTGCTCTGATAAGGCTCTGGACTACAGTCACAGTCTGGGAATCATGCACCGTGACGTCAAACCTCACAATGTGATGATCGACCACCAGCTGAGAAAGGTAGGCGGTGCCCCATATAGTCCTACTTTATTTTAGTCTTCACACACTCTGAATATTCTCTCACCCCATGCTCGCTCTCTCTCACTCACACATTCACTCTCTCACACACACACTCACTCTCTCACACATTCTCACTCACACACATCCTTACTTTTCCATGGTTTGAAGAGGAGGTTATTGTTGCTTAGTAATGCTCAGCATTGGCTCTTATGTGGTGACACAGAAACCACATTGAGTATTACATTACATTTTTACATTACATTTAGCTGACGCTTTTATCCAAAGCGACTTACATGCTATACAGTAGACACAGCAACGGTGAGCAGTGAGTGTCTTGCTCAAGGACACAACGACATGGACTACCGGAGCAAACCTTCTGATTGAAAAACCGACTTGCTAACCACTGAGCCACAGTCCCCCCTAGTACAGTCAGTCAGAGTACAGTCAGAATAATGTTCATCCATGTTAGTAGCCATAACAACTGTCTGTTACTATAACTAGTGGGCAGTATTGCTGTAGTTTACATTTTTTTACAGCACCAAATATAGTTACTTAGGCCAAAAAAAGCCTTGTGCACTTCCAGCATTGGCTAGCAGGGGGCGTCAGGCTTAAACAGATGTGGATTAACCACACAGACTGCTTATCACACACACACCTTTACTGTGTTTCTCTAACCAAACGTGGTGATAGGTTTCAACTGTTAAGCTACACTTTATTATTATTATTATTATTATTGATTTATATTCTGTGAATTTGAGGATGAATTGTGTGTTTCCCTAGCTACGCCTTATAGACTGGGGTTTAGCAGAGTTCTACCACCCATCCCAGGAATACAACGTCAGAGTGGCCTCACGATACTTCAAAGGCCCCGAACTCCTGGTGGACTACCAGGTAACACACACACACACACACACACACACACACACACACCCCTACACTTTGAACCAGCCCATCTTTAAACACCTTTCACAGATACACTAGTAAAACACACGTGTGTGTGTTTTAAAAAAACGTTGCCAGTCACACACATTTGAGAAAGCGTTTGTCAGCACACATGGATAATTCTGACGTCTGTGTTTTCATCATCGGCAGTGCTGTTTGATGATCTTGTGTTTCAGATGTATGATTACAGCTTAGACATGTGGAGCTTGGGCTGTATGCTGGCCAGTATGATTTTTCAGAAAGAGCCCTTCTTCCATGGACAAGACAACTACGACCAGGTGCGTCCGGCACACACCTGAAGCTCCGACTGGTGTTGGTTTTGTCAGCGTTTTAAATTGTTTAGTCTTGGTCATGTGCCAATTGTCCTGTTAGTTATTCATTTTTTAAATTCTATATATATATATATATATATATATATATATATATATATATTTTTTTTTTTATCACGATATGAAATTACCTGATATCGTGGTCAAAAATGTTTGTCATATTGCACTACCAGAATATTTTGTCCCTTTAATTTTGCAAAAAATGGGGGGTTATAAAGATTATGCCAACATATCCATAAAATCAGAATCCAATTTTTTTTTGTGATATCTGCACATGCATTCATGTAACATCCCTGTAAGGCTCCCTGTAACATCCAACCCTACGCTTTGATATTCGGCTTTAAACACAACACAAAATGAATCGCCGTCGGCCACAAGTCCTGGCAAGTGAACTAAAACTCAGTGTTTTTGTGAATCGCCACCGTATCACAAACCATAATGCCTCGACACTTCTTCTTTCTTACATCCCTACTGGCTCCTGGACACTAATGATGGCAGCAGCATGTTCACAAGGAATGAGACAGATGAGCGAGGATCGTTGATTTACTGATTTCTTTTTCTTTTTTTTTTTTTACAAACACCTCCTGGAAAAACACAAAATAAATCCAAACGTCCAAAGATTGAATTATATTTCAAGGTGGAACTCTTGAGTTTAATTGTTTTTGTTTCCTTTTTTAATTATTTTTTTTAGCTGGTGCGAATTGCCAAGGTCCTGGGGACAGACGAGCTGTTCGGCTACCTGCGCAAATACCACATTGAACTGGACCCGCGCTTCAAAGACCTGCTGGGACAGTAAGTCCACTCTGACTTTGCCTCTTGGACTCCCATCACACTCTCACACAAACATCCCGAGGGGCAGCACAGTGACGTGGTGCAAACATCAGAAGTGTCCGTTCCCGTCAAACACTGAAAGCGCCCAAATTAGTTATTTTTCAGTGCTGCATGTGACCACCTCCTCTTCTCTCAGTTTTAACAATATGAAATCTGTAGGGGCGGCCTGTGGGGTTTAAACTGCACCACAGTGGCAGTAACAAACATTAGTCCACCTTTTCCACTGCAGCTCTTGTGGAATGTGCTTAAAAGGTACCCTGTCGAGGTCGTTAGCCATGATGAAGGATGGGATGATGGGAAATCGAACAAGTGCTCACACTGGTCAGATCCTTCAGCAGACATCCCCTCAGCGGCTGATGTGGTGGTCGTGTGTCTGCAGGCAGAGCAGGAAGCGCTGGGAGCAGTTCGTGCTGACGGAGAACCAGCACCTGGTGAGTCCTGAGGCTCTGGACCTGCTGGACAAGCTGCTACGCTACGACCACCAACAGAGGCTGACCGCCACAGAGGCCATGGAGCACCCTTACTTCTGTAAGCAAGACACACACACACACACACACACACACACACACACACACACACACACACACACACACGCTTCACAAGTCCTCACACGTGCAAGCGCACCCTGCTGCCCACTTGTAGTCTCTTTTAAAAGGTAACTGTCCGGTCCCCTCTCTCCTCCTGCAGACCCTGTAATTAAGGAGCAGTCTCTGTCAAACTCTGACAACAACATGGTATCCAGTGGCAACACTACGACGCGATGAAACACAGGTAACCGTTAGGAAAAATGGATACAATGTAGATTTTGTTTTTTCTTTCCATGAGAAAATAATTTGACAACTTTTAGGTGGTAGAATGCCCAAAATGATTTCACATTTCACAATGCTCAGAAAAAACCAATCCGATCTGTGTCACACAAGCAAATCGTCAAGACGAGAACTAAAAAAAGTCATGCTTTTTTATGGTGTCCCCTCTTTTTCTCTCGCAAGAAGAAGAAGAAGAAGAAGAAGAAGAAGAAGAAGAAGAAGAAGAAGAAGAAGAAGAAGAAGCTGTTTGATACCTCAGCCTTGTACCCGGTTGTGACAGTAACTCTTTGACAGGTGTACAGTGACAACGGATCAAAGTAACTGACAGGTTACACACTCTTCACAGATTGGTGCATACGGACACACACACACACACATGCATCGATATAAGCACACCTCGATACAAACGTGCACACACACGCCCTCCTCCTCTGTATCAGTCTGTGACTGGCCTGTCCTGGTTCCCCGTCCATTAGCCTGACCAATGAACTTAAAGATGGCCCCCAGCTCAGTCTCATGTAGGTCGTCCCTGTTTGTTTGCATCAGCATGGAGGATGAACACGAGTGTGAGCCTGTAGTCTCTCTCCCCCCCCGACCTGTTCATCCATCTCCGTCTGCCCCCCTTCCCCCGACTCTCCCCATCCTGAACCCCGACAGACATGTCAGACGGACGTCTTAGCACTACTCCAGTTCTGAAAGTGGCATGGTGGAATCTTTCTAGGTAGAATGATAATATTAATGACAAATAAATGATTTTTATTTAGATGATTTCTGCCTCTCAAAGAGTGAATTATTGCTTACATTGATTCTTTTGGAGAAATGATACAACATTTTCTTTATCACTGTCTGCCATGATACGATTTTGCTTACATTTATTGGAGGCGGGCCTGGGTTCGATACGATATGTATAATATGTCCATAAGACACAATTGGTTACTTTTATGTCAAATTGCAGCAAGAATCTGAAATATGATTTGAAGACTTTATCAGTGGCTCTGTAGGAAGGCTCGGACGAATTGGAATTTCAAAATAAAGGCGTTTCCTAAAGAGGATGCGTACTGATGTATTCACTTGATCATTGGATCGATATTGATATTGACATATAGTTAAACCCGTACTGACTTGAGAAGTGTCGTACAATGTCCAGACGGAGCTGCGATTAAGTTGCACCAAGAATGATATAGAGAGAACTAAACGGAACAAAGGATTTTTGAAATTCTTGCACATTTTATTCATATTTTACATGGGTGTTGCGCTTGAAATTTACAGTTTGGTAATAATGTTATGATAATATTATTATTAAAATATGCGCAAGGCATCAACAGTATCAAATGTGTTAAAATAAAAACATTTGTTTAGCATTTATTTTCATATATCCAGGTTCCAATTCTGCTTTAAACATATGTTTACAGTATTATCTTGAAACAAAAGAGAATGTATGGAATGTGTTTTCAGCATTATGATATGGAAAATACCAATTATGTCTTTCAAGAATTTGAATGTGAAGATAGTTTTACTATGCTTTTGTGAAAGTATAATTCAAACTACATTACCTCATCATCATCAGGTTGTTAACCCATTGATGTCACCATGTTACCATTACTTTAATCCAAATATTGCACTGATATAACCGTTTTATTGTTGGTGAGATACCATTTTGTCACCAAAATATTACATTTTGGTTGCTTTACCAATATAAAAAAATTCAACTAAACTACGTGGGGATTTCCAGTTCAATTACATGTTGCCTGTGTTTATCAGGTTGTGTGCAACGCTGTTGGACAGGACACCGTCACAGATGATTTGAGCATAATTAATGATCTGCTATTAAAAAGAGACACGGCAAAATACAGACTTAGGTTACATTCACTAGTACATCTTAAAAGTAGGAATGATAAATAGAAAGATACGTAGCTTTATATAAAATATACTACAGTGTATGTTTATACTGTACATATATATTTCAATTTATGATTAATCTTTAATTTTTCCAATTCATTCAGTCAAAGTTTTCAATTAAATCATGCGAAAAATATTGTGACATACCATAGTTTCATCAGATGTGTTATTCAAAGATGACATCAAATATAAAGAAAGACTGTCCTTAAAATGATGAAGAAAGATATAGTTTGTTTTAAATATTATATTCAACATTCACAGAAGCACTGCATGCAGAGAAAAAAAGGAACAGCTGTCATTTCATAAATTATTACTTTCAATTAGTTAAGTATCTAATTACTTGTTATTAGATTTTCAGTATGTTAATTTGTGTGACTTGTTCTTCATGAGGCAAAAAAAAATTATTAATCAAACAGATGAAAAATTGTCTTCGTTTTATCAATAAATTATATTGAAATACAACAAACGCGCTGCCTTAAAAAAACATATCCTTGTGGAGAGGAGATAGAGAGAGAGAGACAGAGAGAGAGAGGGAGAGACGGAGAGAGAGAGACAGAGAGATAGAGAGAGAGAGACAGAAAGAGACAGAGAGAGACAGAGAAAGGTAGAGAGAAGGAGAAAGTGGTGTCGGTCCTTGATTTGGAGACGGAAAGAGACCACTTCAACACTTTGAACAGCCACAAACAAAAAAACTCGAAAAGTCATTTTTGGAGTTCAAAAGGTCGTGAGAGGGGGATCACGCCATCTTCTCCTATCGGGCCGCAAGTCATGAGAACGTCGTCCTCCGACATCCTCGGCCACGCGGCTACCGGTACAAACTGGAATAATCTGAGTGGACTCCTCCATTGGAGGGCTGGTGATCTGCACGTCAGAGTTGGACCTGGGCTCCGGCTCCGGGGTCAGCCCACCCGCTTGATGCTTCGCTTGTGCCGGAGACAACTGAGGACGCACTTCTTCTCCGACTTGGTGCCCGGAGCTGCAGACCCCTGCTTCCTGTTTGGAGAAAGGGAGAAACCAGACACACCGGTGGAGGAATGAGAGGAGGAAGCGGGATTGAGTGTTTGTGGCAGTGACACGAGAGTCTTTCATTATTAACCCACTGACTCCTGTGGCCTCCAACCGCTGGTGTTAGTCCAGTTTGGGCCAGCCGAGACTGTCCTCCCTCAATTCATCATTAATGTAATAACAATAATCAGCCCGATGGATGCTTGTCAGCTCAGTCATTACCGCAGAAGAATCAACGCTGTTTAAAACGTCAACACGACCGAGACTCAAGTATACAGAAATAAACATTTTGAGCCCTTTCAGCTTCCACATCTATACTGATCACAGGAGTGTGTGTTCATAGGGATATAAACAAATGTGGCCCATCATCCACTTATTGATTACTTATGAAGCATGTATTAATGATTACTTACATTTATAACTGCATTATAACTATAAACAGTAGCCACAAATTATCTTTACAACCTGATAACCCTGTGGTAAACCTGATAACTTCATGGTCCCTAGACGATGAAGCCCAATGACTTTGCCGATGGCGCTACGAGCAGGTTAAAATGCTCACTTATCCAGCAAAGTATCTCAACATCTACAGAAAGTATTAGCACAAATATTATTGCAACGAATGACTTTTCCTGTGGCACCACCAAAAGGTTGACGATTCAATTTGTCCAATTCATTTGTGATACCAAACAAATACCTGCAAAACTAATGGCATGCTAACATGCTATGCTAAGATGGTAAACATGACGACACCAAACGCTATGTCTCAAAATACGTGACATATAAAACAAGCTAACGTCAATTAATGCACTAGTCCTTGGCTACAAGTTAGAGGTCACTGAGTTGTCCCTCACCTGTTGGCGGCAGCAGCACCGGCGGCGGTATTGGCGGCAGTGGTGGCGGCAGCCTCTCTGCTCCTGACCTGCTTCATGACCTTCAGCATGAGACAGATCTGTCTCAGGCTCATCCTCGGAGCGTGGCATGCCAGGCGGGGCCGCGGGTCGAAGCCGGGGCCCCGGTGTGGGAGGAGAAGCAGATAGTTGCCCCGTCCGGGTCGTCTGCCAAACAGCTGCAGGGGCTGAACACTGGCATAGCAGGATGCGAACTGGGGGCCGTGGGGGGAGAGAGACAACTAAAATGTTAAGATTAACCTCAATATTAGCAGCAAAATGGTAATAAGTCATTTGGAGATTCATTTTTAAACTTTTCTTGTGACGTGGATCACCAAACTCTAGCTTCTCAAAATTCTAACTTTAAAAGCATGATGCCTTATTTCTTTTCCACGTAGTCCTAATCTTCATTTAACAACCGAAGGACACAAAGGCCTTAACATATAATAACAAATGTAACACACCGACACACATACACACACACACACACACACACACACACACACACACACACACACACACACACACACACACACACACACACACACACATCACACCACACCATTTTAATTAGTGTACGAGCCGCTGTCTTCCTCTCACAGACTTAATCATCCTCTCAATCAGAAACCCAAGACACACACACACACACACACACACACACACACACACACACACACACACACACACGGGAAAGAGCAATCACACAAAGAGAATTAAATTGTGCAGATTAATTTACAGCAACGACACTTGATAGTGCAGATTTGCCCAACAGTTGTCGACCCATGCATGAGCACACAAACACACACACACACACACAAACACACACACACGGACACAATAGCTGACCTAGTGTGTTTAAGTTGTCAAGCAAAGAGAAAACAATATGTGCATATCCAATATCAATATTAAAGATATTATTATTATTAAAAAAGTAAAATCATTTGGAGTACAGTATGGAAACGCATCTCGTAGAGTTATTTTATATACTTTGATCACTGTCGGTCACTTTAGTGAGTTTACTTGCTGAGAACATCTAACAGCACCAATGACACAGCGCTTAAGAAGAGACACTTTGGAAAGTTCGAGATACTCAGAATGTCCTCACTGTGAAACCGGTTCTCACAAAGACATATACACAAGTACACACACACACACACACACACACACACACACACACGGATACTTACAGGGACGACGGCAGCCATGGAGGAGCTCTGTGAGAAAAAGTTCCTCACAATAAGAATCGTTGCCTTCTTATGCAAGTTGACGTGACCGACGAGCCAATCACACTTTAAAAGACAACATAACCCCGCCTACTTCTGACATCACCACAGTGATGACACACACACACACAGACACACACACACAGGTTTTTTTTCCTCAGGTTACACGACATTGACACGCAGTCTATTATTGAGGACTCTTTTGTTATGAAGGGCTGTACCTCAGGGAATGGTGGTGGCGGTGGGGGGGGGGGGGGCATGGTAACTAAGAGAGGAAGAGAGACAGGAGGGGACTGTGAGGACAGGCGGGCGTCAAGACAGAAGAGAGACACGGCAAAGGGGAGGGGAAAAAGACAGTGATGGAGAGATCACACAAAAGAGGAGGGGAAGCAGGCGTCACACAGTGTGCGGTGACGTGCCAGAACATTGTGAGGCATCGGCGCGTTACGTGTCATCGATCAGTACAATATCACACGCCGCTGGCTTTAGGCTCGACGACGTGCGTGAAACGATGCACGAGACATCTCAAGGTGGACTATTGTTTTTAAGATTTTGATATCCCCCCCCCCCCCGCAGGAAGATGGGAGTAACAATGAAAGTAAACCAAATAATCTGGGTTGTTTATTTATCACATGTTAAATCTAATTTGGGGTTGAAACTCATAATTATATCATCTAATATTCTAAAAGTTAATGAAAACAGACAATAAGTCCTTAAAAAAAAGTAAACAAACATATCACAGTGACATGTCTGATCACTAATGTATCATCTTTGGTTATGTACTTCAACTTTTAAGACATGATATTCTGTAATGAGTAGGAGGTCATGAGATGGTTTGCAACAACCTGACTTCATGTACAAAGTGTAAACAAAAATAAAAGAACTGATTTTTAGCAGCTTGAGTCCGAAACACATTTAATGCCACAACATAACTCTGTTAGTACCAAACAGCACAATTAGGCATTTAGCCCCCAAACAACAACTGCTCTAACACAATACATCTATAACACACCTGGAGCTTAATAATAATAATAATAATAATACATTTAATTTATATAGCGCTTTTCAAAATACTCAAAGACACTTTACACAACATTTTAAAATCATCCTATAAGCTAAACAATAACACGAATAAAATACATACAAACAATAAGAACATAGAGCACACAATAAAAGCAGTTCTGAAGAGATGGGATTTGATCTTAATCTGAGGATTTCAGAATCACAAATGACATGAACCCAGTGTTTACAGCATTATACCGTGGTTTCCAGCCTTATAATCAAAGTGTGCTGAGATCTCAGCAATTACATGTGAACCAATCTTGTTACTTCAATATCAACATCAACACCTTTTGACATTGTCATAAGATAAAACTAGAACATATTGACAGTGATAGTTGGTACCGTGTCGTAAAATATGAGCAATTTGGACTTTGCTCCGTGCTCCAGAGAGTTTTGTCAAACAGTTTTATGGATTTCAAGCATTGCAAGCCTGGGTGGATCATAGCATGCTGTTATGATATCTGGTGTTGGGGTTACAGGTTTAATCTGGGTAGACAGGTCACAGATATGATCCCTTTTTGTAATGTGAAGATCAAAAATCACGTTCCAGGAGCAAACAATACTTACACGATTCTCAAATGATCAATTAGTGTTTCTCATTTGGTTGTTATGTGTCTCTATGAAGGTTTTTCTCTGGTGGGCCCACTGCCCACAGGCATACTTCTGCTTATGTAAATTGTAAATTATCGCATGCATGAGGTTATTCCTAAACTTGTTAAACATAAAGCGAAGCCAAATGCTGTAATTAAGGCTGAAGGCTTGAATATATGATAGCAACATGTAGTTTTCTTCTCCCCTGCAGCAACAAATGTTGCAGTGTGTGAATTACTCCAATAATTGATCACTGTACAATTTTAGTGTATTAATATCACATGAAACCTGCAGTCTTGGTCACAGATCATGAATGATGTACTGACAAATATTAGGAGATATTACATAATAACATAATAGATTATTAATAATGAATCGTCTCCATAAACAAAATAAGTGCAACCAATCTCACTTTAAACTAACATTAAGGCATGACAGCTGAGAAAAATATAATTATAAAGTTCAACGGCAACTCCACCTGCAGAGGATGATATACCACTGTTTTTCTGTGATTTGAAGGCTTTATGATTTTAGTTTTATATATTGCAAGACAAAAAAAAAGAGAAAATAAACATTATTTAGTGTAACAGAATATATTTATTTAAATTTGTTAATCATTTCGCGACCCTTTGATTTATCTTGGGATCCTTCGACAGATCGCGACCCGAAGGTTGGGGACCCACGCTGTGAAGCAGCAGTGCCCCAAGAAGACCTTCAATGAGATGCCCTGCAGGGGACATTTATATGGTTGTCAAACATGTTTTTTTAAATGCTGCTTAAGATTTACAAATGAATAGGCCTCAACACATTCTCTATGCAAGTTGTGGGATCATTATATTCAAACAGGTTTCCGATGGAGCGGCAAAGCAGTAGCTGGTCTAAACCAGTTGGATTCAACAGGTGAAAGAAGAGCAACAGTGTGGAACGCCCAGGTTTCAATGTCACCGGCCGGTAAGAAGGACCTCTCTTCGTCCAGCTGCAGTGAGCGGTCCCTGCGGAGACAATCATGAAGACAATGCCGTCGCCCTCTTCTGGGTATATTACTGCACAGGAACAACCTCCTGAATGATTGTTTGAACAAACATGCAAAAGAAATAACTTTTCTCAGGAAACCAGCAGTGAGGGACGGTTAAGGGGAACATACCTGCAAACGCTCGCGCACAAACCGACTTGACTTACATTCAGACATCTGCAAGTGTTTGCAGAGTGCTCAAGTTCAGGCTCTGAAGCATCATTTGTTTTGAAACTAGTTACTTTGGATGATTAACTAAAGCTGTCAGTGCTGAGAAATCACCCGTTTGAAGAATGTGCTGTTGGGAATGACCGAGTTACCTGAAAGTGGAGCAGTGTTAATTTGACATCAAATATGTAGGCTGCAATTCAAAGTTTAAGCCAAACTACAACATTCATTCTCAACCTAGAATCATTTTTAAGGATGCATCAGGGTCAGGTACTCTAAAAACAACTTTATAGTTTATTTGGATGTATAGCCAACACAAGTGGAAGACATGGAATAAGAAAATGTTCCTTTTTTATTAATAAAATCACCTCAAATCTTAATAATAGAGGGTCACTTCTCCAACTCCGACCCCAGACGCATGTGGCAGGGCATCCAGGCCATCACTGACTACAGACCCAGCAACCTCACCCCCACAGCCACAGACATCTCCTTCCTGAACGAGCTTAACCACTTCTATGCTCGCTTCGAGAGGGAAAACAGAGACAGAGCCACCAAGACAACACTCCCAGCAGATCACCAGCCCACCACACTCTCCTCCACTGTTGTCCACACAGCACTGAGCCGGATCAACGCACGCAAGGCGGCTGGACCTGACGGCATTCCTGGTCGTGTGCTCAGGGCATGTGCGGAACAGCTCACTGGGGTTTTCACGGACATCTTCAACCTGTCCCTTGCCCAAGCAGCTGTACCAACATGCTTTAAAACCACATCCATCGTGCCAGTGCCGAAACACTCCAAGCCGACGTGCCTCAACGACTACCGCCCTGTAGCACTCACACCCATCATCATGAAGTGCTTTGAGCGGCTGGTCCTGGCACACCTGAAGGACTCCCTCCCACCCACACTGGACCCACTCCAGTTTGCCTACCGCAGCAATAGGAGCATAGACGATGCAGTCTCCTCAGCACTGCACTCTGTGCTCACACACCTGGACAACACCGACACCTACGCGCGATTGCTGTTTGCTGACTTCAGCTCGGCTTTCAACACTGTCATCCCCTCCAAGTTAATCACTAAACTTGGAGACCTGGGCACCAACACCTCCCTCTGCAACTGGATTTTGGACTTTCTGACTAACAGACCTCAACATGTTAGGTCAGGCCATACCTGCTCCACCACCATCTCACTCAGCACCAGTGTGCCACAGGGCTGTGTACTCAGCCCATTCCTCTACTCCCTCTTCACCTACGACTGCAGACCTATGCATGGATCCAACTCCATCATCAAGTTCGCAGACGACACCACGGTGATTGGTCTCATCAGCAACAACGATGAGACAGCCTACAGGGAAGAGGTACAGCACCTGGCCACATGGTGCGCCGAAAATAACCTGCTCCTGAACACCAGCAAAACCAAGGAGCTCATCGTGGACTTCAGGAAGGAGAAAAGAAGCAAGCATGCGCCCATCCACATCAATGGGATGGATGTTGAGCGTGTCTCCAGCTTCAAGTTCCTGGGGACCCACATCTCGGAAGACCTGTCTTGGACCACCAACACCTCCAGCCTTGTCAAGAAAGCTCACCAGCGCCTCTTCTTCTTGAGGACACTGAAGAAAAACCATCTGTCTTCAGCCATCCTGGTGAACTTTTACCGCTGTGTGATCGAGAGCATCCTAACCAACTGTGTCACAGTCTGGTATGGGAGCTGCTCTGTTGCGGAGCGCAAGGGACTGCAGCGGGTGGTGAAAACTGCCCAACGCATCACAGGAACTCCACTTCCGGCCATTGAGGAAATCCAGAGGAAACGCTGTCTGCGTCGAGCTCGCAGCATTCTCAAGGACGCCTCCCACCCTGCACACAGACTGTTTTCCCTCCTGCCCTCAGGCAGACGGTTCAGATGCTTCCGGACAAGGACCAGCAGACTGAGGAACAGTTTCTTCCCCAGAGCTGTTTCCTTATTGAACTCCGCCCCATGCTGACACCCCCCCTACTCCCCAACCACCTCCACCCACAAACCCATCTCCCCCCACTGACCAAAGACTCTACACCTGCACTCAAACACTTTTGAACTGTCTGCACTAAAAACTGAGCATTGCACTAGTCTAGTAACGTTAGGCAGCTACTGTTTATTATTATGCACTATTTAACGTTCACTCAATCTGTATTACTTAACTTATCATATGCCCATTTGCCTTTTGTAAATTATGTTTATAGTTCCTGCTTATAGTCTACCTACATTTAATGCACAAATCAACCTGTATAACATGTACATATTACCGCAATCAATCTGTATATCCCGTACCTATATCACTAACTTATTATCTGTAAAATACTTATTATTATCTGTATATTGGTATTTACTGCTATTGCACTTCTGGTTGGATGCTAAACTGCATTTCGTTGCTCTGTACTTGTACATGTGTAATGACAATAAAGTTGAATCTAATCTAATCTAATCTAATCTAATAAAAGCACTTCTGCCCTCTACTGGAGAAAAGATGAACATACAGTATATAAAATGTATAAAATGGGGTTTGTTTCATATAAATAATTAATAGTAACACAAATACAACTATTAATCTTCAACACAAGTAAAACATGTCTCTATGGCAAACACGCCTGACTGCACCAAAGTGAAATCCCTGAGAGATCATCAGAACGAGGACGAACCAGATCATTAAACAAACACTTTCAAATATTCAATCTGTCTTAAATACAAAGTTATTTAGATTTGTGGTTGTATTAAAGAAGTGCAGACGGGTGGTGAGTTCAGCTCAGTCTTCTTCATTTGTCACTTAAACAAACGAGATACTCATCTGTTATTCAACTGTACCCGAACAACTTAAAGTTGTTCCTCTTATTCCCAGGAGCTAACGCCTACCAATTAATCTAATAATGTAAGGTATATAGCAGACTCTGGTCCCAGTTCCATTATTTAAGCATCTCGATTTTTTATTTCCATTAACCCTTCAATTACCATTCTATTTCCATCATTTCCATTCCCCATAATGTGCTATGAGCATTCAAATCTCCACAACATATTACTTTCCATTCAAAATGCATTGCTAATTCATCCAGTAAATCAATTGAAGGTTTCTTACATGCATGGGTTATAAAAAGTTCGCAATTCTGATCGTTCTCTCTCTTGCCCAAAAGGATCATATTCCAGCTGGGTTCCTTTCCCCAACACTTTATACTGTATTGCTTGTTTTATAAATAGTATGCAGCCTCATTCCCTCTATCCTGTGAATATATGTCCCGGCAGTGAATGAGTACAGTGCCTATCCTCACTTCCTTTGTTGATAAGCTCTTTGATCACGTTTAAACTCCATAAGCTCAAGTTTGGTGGCACTTTTTATAATGACTAATAAAGGTACTATGCTTCATAATCTGCTTATATAAGTGTATAATTACAGTTTTAAGCACTCATAAAAAATCAATAATGTTTTAAAACAATAATCATCATCATCATCATCATTATTAACCTTTATTTTAATGACCTATAAGGTCAAACATTCTTCAGGCTGGTCACACAAGGATCAAATTACCTTTTGAAACTTTAGTTAATCAAGCATTGACATTACAAAAAATACTAAATTACAGCTGTAAGTTCAATTGAGTGAAGCAAGTTATATTACATTACTGAAATGTAACGTCCATAGTTCTAGTGTTCACCATCATCAAAAATAGTTATATCTGTTTAATGCCTCTAAACAAATAAATACATTTCAAATTATATTTTCTTCTTTATACTGAAAGCAAACAATGCACTGAGTCGCTCAGCTTGTAATGTATTCCCTATCATGTCCATGTAGAGTAATCACATTATAACGCATATACCAGTGATTATAATGCGTTATAAAACGTTATTACAATGTACCACAATTATATATGAAAATAATGTCGGTGAGTGACCAACAATTATGGAGTATTTGGCCGCACACTCATTATAAAATGCTTTAAAATATGTCCTGATTGTTGTGATGAATGCAATTATTAGTATGTATGAGTGCTTAGTGTCACGCGCAGATTGTAATTAATAGAAACGGGCTTCATAGAAATGTTCTTCCAAATATTGAGAAATTTCGGCGACTCCTCATATTTGTTTCTAAAAAGTGTGAATGTGTTGAACGTGTGAGAGAGATGTTGTTGTTCAAAGCTAAATAAAGGGTCAAATAAACCATGTACAGCTTGACAAACTAAACATAAAAAACGAGGTGTTAACCTCTTAAAATGACTTCAAGACAATTCTAAACTTCTCCCTAATTTTCTATCTAAGCTGACATAAGACTTTGACATCACGGGAGTGCCACTTTGATCAGCAACAATTGAATATTGTCACGTGTTTCCCTAATCACTGAAAATTCGCACATTATTATAAATATTTTATTTTATTTTTCTATTTTAATATCGGAGCTCACCAACGGAAAGGAGTATTTCCGACACCACGTGAATGCCCCAGATGAGCTCATCTGCCAGGTCAAGATAACGCTAAGAGAGAGAGAGAGAGAGAGAGAGAGAGAGAGAGAGAGAGAGAGAGAGAGAGAGAGATGCGTAAACAACAACACGGCCCCCTGTTTAGTTTGTTTTTAGAGATAGCTACACCATATAACCTTCAAAATGTGACCAACTAAATCTGTCTGCGCGGGAACATTTATAGTTTTGGAGAGGATTCACGTCTGTGGTCAGAGTGCGCAAACGCATTGCTTATTATATCAATAGTTTCTACATCAGGTCAGGTTTATATTTAGGTATATATTAATATTGTATTATAAATTCCTCCCCGTAAGGGCAATGACCTCATCTCATTTATGAGGACGCGATGACAGGCTACATGACAGTTATGTGTTATGTGCCATAACTTCTTTATTTGACGTCCGCAATGAGCGTCAATTTGAATAATCCAGTTTGAGACTTGTTTATTTGTTTATAGAATTTCATCCAATAATACGATTAGTAAAGTTTGCTCTCCACAGCAGGCTTGAGGTCGGAGTATCTTCACTGTCGGCCCGAGAGTTTTTTATTTTCCTCTCTTCAAAGCAACAGGTGCGCCTGGATGTGATGCTGCATTCAGGGAACATCTGCCTTTTGACAGTCTTACACAAAACCCGTCCTCTCTCAGCTTTGAGGTGGACAATCGCGCTCGGGACAGCTGACCTCTGTTTACCAAACAAGAGCAACCTTCTGAGGAGGCACATCGAAACCACTGCAGCGCCGCTGTGACTGTTATCGGAGGCATTTGAACGCCTCACAGACCCCGCCTCTCGTGCATAGTTGGGCGCTTTAGTGCCCCTTGGTGTCAACCGAGAAGTTGAACTCTCGGGCCAGTTATCCGGTCGACGGCCCTCGAGGAGGTCTCAGTGCTCCCCTCCCTGCGCTCAGTCTTCGGTTCAGCTGGTTCCGCATCTCTGTCAGCATGTCAGCGTCCCCGCGGTTCTTCACGGAGAGGGAGGTGGCCCGCCACAGCACCAAGGACTCCTGCTGGGTGCTGCTGGGGACCAGGGTGTACGACGTGACCTCTTTCTTGCGGATGCACCCGGGCGGGGAGACGCTCCTACTGCGGCGGTCAGGCAGGGACGTTCTCCGGGAGATGGAAGGACCCCCGCACCGGCACTCGGAGAACGCCCGGCGGTGGATGGAGCAGTACTACATCGGGGAGCTGGACGGAGACAGCGGCTCGGACGAGGCACAGGTAGAGGGGGTGGGGTGGGCTACATTTCATTTGAGATTTTAAACGATTGCATATAGTAACACATCATCTCAGTAGAAAGTTAATCGTTTCTTCAGTCTCCAGAGGTATAGAAACAAAGGCTGGGATAAACTATAGTTTTCCTTAAAGACCTCAGTATTAGATCATAGCCATCATTCATAGAAACAAAGGCTGGGATAAACTATAGTTATCCATAAAGACCTCAGTATTAGATCATAGCCATCATTCATAGAAACAAAGGCTGGGATAAACTATAGTTATCCATAAAGACCTCAGTATTAGATCATAGCCATCATTCATAGAAACAAAGGCTGGGATAAACTATAATTTTCCATCAAGACCTCATTATTAGATCATAACCATAATGTATGCAAGCAGTGGCAAGCGCCTACATGTGTTTTTAAAATGTCAACTAACTAAAACTTTATTTTTTATTTTTTTATTACCATCCTCTGTTAAATTGTAAAATTAGAGGTGTCCCCCTGAGATACATATTCCACACACTGAGCCAGTACCTTGACAGCTCTGAGTTGTGGTTCTGATAGCCTATAGAGGGGCCGGTTGGCCCTGTGAGTAACAACAGGTGTATAATTGTCTCTCACTTGACTTAACTGGGCGTTTCTGTGGGGGCAGAGAGAAAAGGAACTCCCTGCTGCTCCTCCTCTTCCTCCTCATCCTGGAGTATTGATTTTAGAGGAGGGAATGAGGAGTTAGTGGAAAAAGGGTATCTGGCTCGATGGGTGTGTCGTTTCTTTGGGGGAGGGTGGTGCAGGTGATATGGTAGCCCTGTGGGAGTAGAGTAGGGTGGGGGTCAGACGTGTTAATGAATGATTCAAGACCTGTGTGTGTGTGTGTATGACAGAGGAAAATAGAGAGAGGAACTGGTTTGTGTTGTCTTAGTAGGGACCTGGGGCGACATTCACACTAATAAGTTTTAATTACATTATTACAGGTTTAAAAAAACAAAAAACAAAACGATCTCGTCCACAAAAACGATCTCCACCCATAATAGCCAATCTGATAAGGAACATGGCTATTCATGTGCAGGTGCCGCTGTAAACAGGAAGTAGATTGGTTGCTTAGTATTACAGCAGTCTTATAATAATATAAGGAGCGCTTGATACTTCAGATCTTCCTCTATAAACTCAAACAGACACATTTCGTTGGAAGGTTTTGAGGTTTTATTTCTCCATCTCTCTCACGCACACAACTTCAAAATGAACACTTACAAATCAAAGTTTACTAGATCATGAGCACATTGATCATGAGTCAATAAATGTGTCCAACAACCGCTGCTTTTAACGCAGCTGGGCAGTAGCCGTCTGTAATCAGTGATCCATGTTCGATTAACCTGGTCGTCGATTGATGATTATTATAATTAAGGCAGATGATGTTTGTTTTCTTCCAGGAAAAAAGGCCCCAGAGTTTTCAAACTCACCCCGGCTTCAGCAGATTTTTATAAACTCTGTTTGACTGTTTAAAAAAAGAAAAGGAAATATAGTGTGGGATGACAACACAGGGCAAAATCGGACCCATGCCCAATTTACTGCTCTCTCTATCCCTGTGTGTGTCTGTGTGTGCGTGTGTGTGTGCCTGTGCGTGTGTGTGTGTGCGTGCCTGTGCGTGTGTGTGTGCGTGTGTGCGTGCCTGTGCGTGTGTGTGTGCGTGTGTCCCTGGGTGTGAGAGGCAGAGTCAGTTTGCATAAATCTCCGGCTGATATGGAGTTGACATTTACATGGCTTTCACAGGACCTGCTGTCACTTGGGTGTGTGTGTGTGTGTGTGTGTGTGTTCCCCAGCTGTCAGTTGCATATCACCACAAAGTCGGCACAATTGCAGTAACAAAAGCCATTTTATTTTTGTCTTTAAAAAAAAAAAATCATGCTTCAGTTCACTCAACTTTAAAAAAAAAAATGATTTGAAGCTTTCTGTATCGGCTGTATCTTTAACATGTTACCTGAATCTTTTTCTTTCTTCAGGACCGCCTGACAAAAACGTAATTTCAACGTGAAATGACTGTTTCTTAATTGGACAGTCACACAATCTCACACACACACTCACACACAAGAAAAAAGTATTCCCATTAACATCCTCCGGTCACGCTATGGCTCCGCTAAGAAAGACAAGTCATGAGAGTTCTGTACCTTCCGGTTGTTGAGGATAATATCGCCCCGACATCGACGAGGACAAGAGGCACCTCGGCCTAACAAATGTTGAACCGCCCCCACATTTTCTTCTTTAATGATTGGCCTGCTTAACAGTGGACGGCACGCAGCACAAATACCAGGCCGTGAGTCAGGGAGACCTCAGATGGGTTTTGGTTTGGATTGCATCCAACAGAATGCTCGGTCACAGAGGCGACACCGTCTTGTCAAGTATTAGCGAGCAGCTTTGCCTTTTCTGGTCGGGTTTCGTTGGGATGCGTCATGGACACGGCGGCATTGATTCATAATTTGCTTTATGAAACGTGTCCCTACAATAACTGATTTACTATCAAAGAAAACCAGCAAATGGTGTCATTTGAGTTGTTGGGGACGAGGGAATGTTTGGTAGTCTTGTCTTGATAATCTGACTTTTTCAATCCGATGTCGATACCGAGAACCGATCCAATACCGGTGTCGAACTAATACGCTGTCTGCAAGTGACTGGGATCTGTTCTTGTTTCTGTGTTTCAGGCTACAACAATGAAGTAAATACTTATGATATAAATTGCGGGGCCAACAAGGTCGGGTGAAGGAATGGATTTTATTTCCCGAACACTGATGATAAGGTCAGCTAGGAGGTGAGTGCAGGCAGAGCGGTGAGGTGAGATGGGCAGGCGTTCAGGTAAAGGAATCCTGGGCACCGGGAACAGGGGTTGGTAAAAAGTCACAACGAGAAAAAAACACAAGAGAACTTTAAATCGTTAAAAGGAACTTAGAGTGGCCGAAATAATCCGGCAACTGGAGAGAGGGAAGCCCGGGGGTATTTAACAGGAAGGATTTGATGAGATGACAGGTGCTGGAGATGATGTGCAGGTGTAGAGATGAGCACAGGTGCTGGAAGCCACACACACGCACACACGCACACACAACAGAGAACAAACAGAGGAAACAAAAAAGAACTGGAGTCACGATATCGGTATCAGTGCATCCCTAAAACAAAACGGTCAGTGATTCATCTCAAACTGATTAATCACTCAACAAATTATTACAGAGAACAAACACAGTTCTAAACATGAAGGTTGCCTAGTGAATAACGAGTGGGCCTTCTTTTCTTCCTTTTTCTATGCGTATGTCGTCGCCTTCAGTTTCTGATGAAACCGTCGTTGGGCTCAACAGGGTGGAGGTTCTCCAGCCTGCAGCATCGCTGTTGATTACTCTACAATGAGGGAAGTCCCACTCTTTTAAGGGAAGGCCTCGTCCACCAAGGGGTTAACCCTGCCGGTCTCGGGAGAACGCTCGGCTGGCACTCGCAGGACGAGTGTTTGATCAGACTATAAGCAAATGGCGTTTAGCTCGGTGGACATTACAGGACTTGTGTGGCATTCTGTTTGAGGTTGCTCACAGAGCAAACAGACGGAGATTAGACGAGATGGTATCCTTCTTGTTTGCCCGAGTGAGATTACATATCTTGTTTTAAAATTGCAAAGCCCAAACGCATCAGTCGTGGGAGACGTCACACGTCTTTCCAGCCAGCGCTCAACAAATGATCTCGTTGAACAATGAGTCCGCCCACGCCTCCGTATTGACGTTTTCTGCATGCGTGCGCTACAGTCACATGCTTCTGGACCCCTGAACATGATGTTTTCCTAACGATAGTCAGACGGGAGACAGGTGTGTGTGTGTGGGGGGAGGGGGGGAGAGAGCTGGTTTACATTCAAACAGAGGTGCTGTTTATACTTCAACAAATAAAACTGCTTTGTGATAGACGGCGATTGCTACCATTCAGAATTTGTGTCATTGTGTCAATGGCAGAAGCACTCCGTGACCTCGCGACCTCGGCTGCAGAGAGAGCGACCGAACGGTCTGAGGTTAAAGCGGGACATTTCTGAGAATATACGCTTTTAGTGTTTGAGTGAGGCTAAAATCATTTCAATCAGGAGAGACGGTGAGTGATTAGTGGTTAACATTTATTATGCCAGGTGATGCGTTCATGAGTTACACAGAATCTATTTGGCGCTTGAACTCAACAAGGAGATTTGAGATGTGTTTGCCCTGAGCGGCAGCAATCTATGGATCCCCCTCGAGGAGTCCAGACACTGGTGGTGGTGGCTGGAGGTTCTGCTGGAGATGCAGATGGGGTGCTGAGTCTGAGGAGGCGGATGGTGCTGGGGAGGTGGAGGGTCGCATGAAGGAAGCGGCGCGAGCTGATAGGCTAACGCGAGGATGTGGCTCTGCGCTTATTGGCTGGAGGCGCCCAGCTGTTGAACATCTGGCGGAGTCTGGCGCTCTTGACGCTCCTGATGGAGACATCCGGTATAGCATGTGCGCTGCTGGTGACGGGCGGTATGAGTGGGAGGCCCAGGAGCCCGGCGTGACGGGATGGTTAACTGTTTGAACTTACGCTAGAGCTTCATTTAGTTTATGTTTTGAACATTACCTCCCTGCCCAGCTCCAAATGATCGCCTTCATACATGTTCTGTCAGTCCAGTAGCTGAGCTATTTGCGGTGTTTCGGAGGGGTCGACCACATTAATAAGTTCACATTATTTAAATTAAGAAATGTGTGTAGCGGCGATCCAAAGTCGCCAGTGTAGTGGTATGTTGAATTATTGCTTATTCTCTTAATCAGTGTGTCGCAGCCAGACGCACCTTTGTTTGCTCTTTGCTCCGGTTGCCAGAGGCCAATCCACCTCTGGACAGGATGTGGGAATACACCGCTCTCTGTGCCTCAACAAATTCTTTCAATTTAGTTTTCCACTTTTTTTTGTCTCTCTTCCTACACATTGGTCAGAAATGGCAATTAATTCAATAATGGCTTGTCGTATTTCTACGCCTAATGTGCAGAAGAATGTGACTGAATGAATGAACAGCGGTGTGTGTGTGTGAGTGTGTGCCGAGAGAGCGTAAGTGAGTCGGATTGAATAATAGTCGTAGTTAAGTGAAACTCAGAGAGGCGGGGGCAGAGCACAACAGGGTGATGGTGTTTTTCGTGGATGGAATGCTGGAACGCTAGAATGCAGACTTTCAATATGCATGGACCGTCGATGGGAGTCGATGGGAATGATGGGAATGTGTCTTTCACCAGCGGGCAGGCTGGAAGGGGGGGGGGGTCGAGGGGATTGGGAAAGGTACAATATTAACAATAAGCTCAATATTAACGATTGAAATGTGGACAATGTTGTCACTGGTTAGTCATTTATCTTTTCATCAGCATTGGAGTTGGTATGTTTTCCGATACCATCTTTTCTTTCCACATAGCAATATCTGAACTTGCATATCGCCCGATACCCATCCCATACCAGTGAGGTCAAAATGTTCTCCTTTGTTATTGTCATCCATCGTGGTTTTATTGGCATAAAAACACACAATCCAAATGATTAGGATCTATTTAAATAAGTGCTTTGATTAAAACATAAGTGTTAATCGTGTGTTCTTAAGCAGCTTAGAGCTAGTGTGAGGTCATAACTCCCTCCAAGATCTAACGCCTCCTTCAACTGTATTTATTCAAGTTTACACGATTACATTTTGAAGACGCCATTATGAAGTGATGATTGACTTTGTGCAGTACAAATTGTTCCTGAACGGAGCTTGAACGCATCGTAATGGACCTTAACGGGACCTCCGTTAACGTTTGCCATTAGACTGTGCTACCCACCGGCTAACGCCAACTAGCTCTCCTGGTTTTGGTTACGTTGTGGTTATTTATGAAAGTATATTTCATATGTATTCTACTACTATAATACTTATTACTGCCTCAGTAGTAGGGGGCTCCAGGATCCTCTGCATGTGTTTTGTTTACATTGAGGTCCACGCCAGCGGAGGGTCATCGGTTCTGTCCCCACCAAGCTGTTGAGGCAAACGGACCTCTTTTACAGCTCTTAAGAGCAGTTTATCCCCGTGGCGACACATTACCCGGCTCATTGTTTTCCTTCGCTGCCATGGAGACTGCGGACGCCGCAATTAGCGCTCAGGTGCCCGGCCCCAGGCTCCCCTTCATCGCTACGGTAACACCTGGGAGAGACGGGGGGGGGGAGAGAGAGAGAGAGGGCGAGCGGAGATGAGGGAAGCTGGGTGGACGGTCAGAAGGGATGGAGACGAGCATATGCTCGAAAGGAGCAATTGATTTGGGCAAAGTGCCCCACAGGAGGGATGCTGAGGCCGCCGTTAACCCTTTGCGCCCGTGTTAAGGTCGCGGCTCCATTTCCCTCGATGCCACTTCTGCGTTCTCATTGGTCTGTTGCTGGAGCAGCTCGAGGCCCTGCCGGTGTATGTAGTGACACAACCAACCAGATGGAGGAGAGTCTGGAACGCCGGGAATGGATTTCCACTCAACTTTCCTAAAATATCATGATGCATTTTGTATATCCAAGTTACTAAAACAAAGTCACGTAACTCCGTTTTGAGGTCTACGGATGTGTTTGTTTTCCCATCGCGTTTAGATTTTAAAGTCCTCTTTGAACCAACACATATGCATTTGTTCTGTTTAAAATGAATACTCCAACTAAAATTGAAAAAAAAAAATAGTGTTTTAGATTACTTTCCGCACCGCCCGCTTTATCCCATTATGGACGTTGTGTAATCAGTGCAGGTCAGAGTCTGGGTGAGTCTTCAGGTGAACCGTTCTCATTCAGGGACAGAATGAAACCTCTGCTCTTCTGGGGAAACACCTCGGTGTCGGGTGAAAATAGTCGGCTGGGAATTTGCGGTAAAATAAATACACTTGTGTGTGTGTGCGTGTGTGTGTGTGTGTGTGTGTGTGTGTAGCTGCTGCCTTTTATTCCATGCCTGCCCTTCCCTATTCCAACCCACAGGTTTTACAACAACAGATTATAAAATAAATAAGACATGGCAACAATTCAATTTAACGTGGCTCCGTGTGATTCACACATATAGCGACTCAGGAAATGAACCGGGACACATTTAGAGAAATCATCCATACAGCCATCGACCGGTCCAGCCAATCATCTCCCTCGTGCTTGTTAACACACACATATGTGGAAGAAACAGGTTGGGCTGGGCTTTTCCTTCTGGTGCCCAAGAAGTTAAGGCAGATCCATTATTTAGGTAAATTGAGACTTGATTGAAGTCTTTCAATTTGTCAATGACGAGAACATTTCTTAGAAGAAGAGAAGAGAAGGAGGACGGAATCTCAAGTCCAGGTCATTCAGGTTTGACTGGTTCCTTTAGTTGGAGGGAGACGAGTGATATTGTTAGCCACACACACACACACACACACACACACACACGCACACACACACACACACACACACACACACACACACACACATAAACACACATATTACATCCTTGTTTCTTTTGTTGTGTCCCGGGGCTAAAAAAGACACACACACGCCCGAGGCAGGAGGACACAGGATTCCAGGCATTCGCAGAAGCAGAAAAGCTGCCGCCACAATAGATGAGGTGGCTCGTACTGTGGAAGGGTTGCGTTCACTGTCCAACCCTAACCCTTGTTTACAATCCGTCATTCGCCTCGATGACCTGGAGGTTTGCTCCGGGGAGCTACACCAGAATACACTACGTATTTGTGGAGCCGCTGAAAGAAGACAGGGGATTAGTGGAGCTTTAGAATCGTTGCGTAGCTGAAGTAGTCGTGTTTACCATTCTGTGTGTTTGGTTTAGCTCTGTTTGTCTGCAGGATTACGTCAAGACCTGCTCAGGCCCTATTTAACGTCTTTTTTTTTGTTTTTAAACTTGGTCATCCGGACGAGTGTGAGCCGCCGTGCCACGGGCGCCAGATCTTGCCGTTTAATAAATAAACAACAAGTCGATCTTATATTGATGCAAAAAAAGAAATCCTTCAAATAACTGTATTTATTCAAGTTTTTTTGGCAAAAAACACCTCAAACATTTGACAAGATCACATTTAAACTCATCGTGATTTACTGAAAAGACCCTGAACGCATCCTTATGTAACTGAATTGAACCTCTGCATGTTAGCCGTCAGCGCCAGTGCTGCCAACAACGATTTAAAACACTGTTTATCTTTCTTCACATAGCATTATCAGGGATCCTCGACTAGAAAGCATTAATGCAGATCTCCGATTGCACTTTTCTTCTACTGAATATCTTACAATATTGATTGGCAGTAAAACTGTATTTCACGCGATGGCGGTGAAGGAGTGTAATTAATCCACGGTCCACTTGCTTCCGTTCCACCACAGCTGAGACTGAACAAAGATGAGACTGGTTGCTGGATAGTGTGTGAAATAGATTGATAACAAGGTAGGTCAACAGGTTTTGGCTCATCACGTCTGTTGGATTTGTAAACGAATCGTTTTCCCTCGCTGTAATCCGATCGATCGATGAGCCATCGAGTGGTCAGTGTTATCAAACCTGAACTTTCAACCCGGCTCTTTCCACATGCATCCGGCCCGGGGACTTGCTGTCGACACGCCCTCAGAAACACACACACACACACACACACACACACACACACACACACACACACACACACACACACACACACACACAGTTGTCACAACGCCCAGTCCGTGCCAGGTTGCAATGTGCAGGTACAAACTGACATCACATTATGACGTTATTTTCGGGTTGACGTCTCCGAACACGTTTCATCCCATGTTGGCCATGTAAAAAAATCATGTCACCCATCTGTCTGTCTGTCTGTGTGTGTGTGTGTGTGTGTGTGTGTGTGTGTGTGTTATGCGGTCAAACACCCTCCAATCAAACAACTGAAAATATATTCATCGTGCTGGGCAATATGGTCAAAAACTCCTATCACAACATCGGGTCATTCCGTCTATATATATATATATATATATATATATATGGTGCATACAGTGCATCCGGAAAGTATTCACAGCGCTTCGCTTTTTCCACATTTTGTTATGTTACAGCCTTGGATTAAATGGATTAAATTCTTTTTTTTTCCTCAAAATTCTTTACACAACGCCCCATAATGACAAAGTGATCGGTAAAAAGCACATGACAGCTGCCTGGAGTTTGCCAAAAGGCACCTGAATGACTCTCAGACCATGAACAACATTCTCTAGTCTGATGAAACAAAGATTGAACTCTTTGGCCTGAATGCCAAGTGTCATGTCTGGAGGAAAGCAGGCGCTGCTCATCACCTGGCCAACAGCATCCCTACAGTGAAGCATGGTGGTGGCAGCATCATGCTGTGGGGATGTTCTTCAGCGGGAGGAACTGGGAGACCAGTCAGGATTGAGAGAAAGATGAAAGCAGCAATGTACAGAGACATCCTGGATGATAACCTGCTCCAGAGCGACGGTTCATCTTCCAACAGGACAACGACCAGAAGCACACAGCCAAGAAAACAAAGGAGTGGCTTGGGGACAACTCTGGGAATGTCCATGAGTGGCCCAGCCAGAGCCCTGACTTGAACCCCATTGAACATCTCTGGAAAGATCTGAGATTGGCCGTGCACCGACGCTCCCCATCCAACCTTGAGAGGTTCTGCAAAGAAGAACGGGAGAACCTGCCCAGAAATAGGTGTGCCAAGCTTGTAGCATCGTACTCAAGAAGACTTGAGGCTGTAATCGCTGCCAATGGTGCTTCAACTAAGTATTGAGCAAAGGCTGTGAATACTTATGTACATGTTATATTTTAGTTCTTTAGTTTTAATAAATTTGAAAAAAATGTTGATCAAACTTTTTTCACTTTGTCTTTATAAGGTGCTGTGTAGATTTTCTTTTTTTAGATTAAGGTTGTAACATAACAATGTGGAAAAAGTGAAGCCCTGTGAATGCTTTCCGGATGCACTGTATATATCTCACAATATAGCATGCTTTCTGGTAATACAAGAAATTTAAAATGTATATGATATAAGCGGCCCTCCCTGTGGACGAAAGTGGTAGTGTTTCCGAGAGCCAGAGTTAAATTTGAACCTGCAAAGTCCCTCCAACTTTGAATACTTGATGAATGAAAAGAGATCTTATGACGATGTTTCAATATATGACATCATCGCCATTTGGTTTAATTGGGAGACGATACGTTATTAGCGCGCGGGACCAGTTGTTCTGGGTGTCGCGAGCGTTGTTTCTTACAAAACGGTTGTATCGGCACAGGTGTGATGAAACAGGTCAGCCCCCCACAGGTGGACTGACGCTCCTCGTCTGTTGTGTAACTGGAGACCAGAGGTCATGGAAGCTTTTTCCAGCACGAAGGTCGCCTGTAGAGCCGCTGCCTCTGAAGGCCCAGTTGTGTCTTGGCTGTTCCCGAAACCCCCCCCCCCCCACCCCCCTTCCTCCCCCCTAACACGCTCCCTGTCAACAGCCATAAACCACACGGTGATAAAAAACATAATGACATGAAAACCCTGAAGAGAAGAAGGAGCCCAGTATTTCTAGTGAGAATGCACAACCTTTAAATTAAGTTTCATATTAACTCAAAGTATCAAATCAGTAAAAGATAAGACAAATAAAGAAATACAAAAATGATGATTCCTTACTGCCACTTGCCTGACGTGGCATTTTATTGGCCCTGGGCAAGAGGACAAGCCTTTTATTGAGCCCTGAGAACTTGTGACCGACTAAAGAGTCGGTCACAAGTTGTGTTCAGAATAACATTACACAATTGCTCTTTTTCAGATAAGTTTGTCACGACAATAGTCAAATATTAATATTTGCTGTTGAAAACGTTGGCATTTCTATTTGCTCGATCGGTTTAATCTTTTGACCCTCGGGACGGGAACAAGGGAAGGGGAAAAAGGGATCCTGGATGACGTGTTTAGAAATAAAAAAAAAATACAAGTTACAGGAGATATATCTGCAGAAGACAAGGCACATACAAAGCTCCATGCAGTTCAGTGTAGGGGGCAAAGGGAGGTATGGAATCAGAACTCACCATCAGCAGATACCCGGCGTCGAGGGATTAGGAGCTGTTACTTCAAAGGGCTAATCTTGACTCATTTTCCTGTCGTTCACCTTTGCCTTACCCCATCCCCTCGTCGGTTCAGTATCGGTCCTGCTCATCCCTCCACCCTCTTTCATGTCACTTCAACCCACAACCTCATGATGCCATTGAGACCAGTTCAACCTTTCCAAATGGGTCCCCGGTTAGATCCTGTTGCCGTGCGATGACTGTCTTGGAAATAGGAAGGGTCAGTACTTTATTGTGACAGCACAAGTGAACGAGGTGGGCACCATCATAGTCCCATTTGAACCTATCATTTCACCTTTTGACTGAAAAATGCTTCCACACAATAACGCAACAAGCGAGACATGATAAAACAATGATCCTATGCTCCGGCTGCTTTTACAACCATGCCAATTTATTAATGGCTCTGATAATAACTGGTTTGTCTCAATGACATGGCCCGTCAGAGCTAGGTAAATAAAGGGCTTGACAGTGTGCTGCAATGCTTGCAGTCTGCCTTAGGGATTTGCATTCAACCACATGCACGGGATTAAGCTAGAGAGGCTCTAACATTTGCGAGGACTCCACCTTTTTTTTTTTGAATGCAGCTGAACAATCATTATTAATTGCTAACATTAATGCTCTCATCTCCAAATGAAATCAGGACATCTCATATTGCCGGCTAACGTTAGCTCAACAAAGTGCAAATGCTCACTGAGTCCAGATAAAGGTCCAGATTTAAAGAGGCAAACGTTGTACAATAACAGAGCACTGGCTCACGTTGGCCCTCCTGAATATTGTTAAATGTCATGAACAGTTTGATGGTCGGTTAGTTATTGATAACAATCAAGTGCACGTAGGGTATGATCGGCGTGGCGTTCCCGCGTGAGTTCCCGTGACGTGAGCCCCTCCCTTCTTTTAAGGCCTCGGTTGGGAGTGTCAGCTGATAGGAGTAAACAGAGGCCCGAGCTGTTGCCACGCGATTGAAGCCAATGGAGATGATCTATAATGACAGCGCATCTTTGCCATTTGGTTCCTCTTCCTCCCCACCTGCTTACCTTTGGGAACACAATCAATTGTTGACTAAATTAAACAAGGAGGGGATCACTGTGGACCGCCATCCATCGCGACTTCTTCCTGTTCATCCACTCCCATCCTCATCCTCCTCCTCCTCCTCGTCCAGCGGAGGCTGACTGTAGTTCCTGTGTTGTGATGGTACCAGGCCACACCGCCGCCCCACTCTAACCATCTCCATTGTTTTATGTTGTTTTTTCCCTCCTACTGGGACAGAGCACTCCTTATGTTTTTCTCCTCGACAGTGACGTCCTCTGTAAAATAAGATTATTCAGTCAACCCAGCCCTCTCCTCTGAGGCATCCCCGAAGCATTCATTTCACTGCCCGGCAATAACCTCAATACTCCTGTGGCATTAGAGGGTATATATACACAATTGTATAAATGTAATCAATAATCTACCTCAACAGCAAATATGGACAAAGGAAGGACGGCGTAATTAAGGTTTACAAAAATTAACAAAAAGTATTCTTTTGGTTTGGGATGTTTACAAAGCTTGTTGAATGCTCTCAATCACGCCAGCGCCGCATGAGCAAAAGTCCCATACTGCAGTCAATAGGTGTCCTACTCGCCATGACAATGGGTCGAAGCAAGTGATGGTTGTGTCAATAGCACAGGCATACCAGCCATTGTCTCAGCCCAGGCCTGAAGAGTGTACACAGGCACTCCTGGATCAACAGAAACAAAGATCGAGGCCAGCCATTAGTTACTGAACTCCTTCCTCGTGCATTCAGAGTTTCATTAACAAGCAGCTAACTGCACCAGCTATTCATTTGTTCTTCGGCAATCTGGCTCTACGTGCAGGCAGTAACGTAGAGGAAGTGTCAGAGCAGGTTGATTGAACCTGAGCTGCCTTTGACTTGCATTCTCTCTACTCACTGCCATGGTTGCAAAAAAAAAAAGTCTGATTATATGGAAATTTACAAGCAAATCACTCTGCTTCTTACCTGATTTATTACCTCAGTAAACATTGATTTTAGTTTATGGTCTCAATCGCTAGTTTCAAGTCTTCTTCAGTCCAGCATGTTGTTCATTTACTAAAGTATGGTCCCTTTTAGAGGCAAATAGACCATAAAGCAAGGTACGCTTTCAGGCCAAGATGGCGACGGCCTAAATGCTGAACTCAAGGCTTCAAAACCACAGTCCGCAAACCAGTGGGAGACATCCCGACGACTACGCCCACTTCTTACATAGTCTATGAGATGTACAGACATGTTTGGAGAACCATAGGCGACCCTACCTTTCATGGTGGAAGACTGAAAAGAACAGAAACTAACGGCAAACTAATTCATTGTACACAGTTGGACACATGTTGGACACACGTTCCAATGTCCAACTTCAACGGAAAAGAGAATCTCGTCCCACGAAAGCCTGGGATCATTAGAAACGGCAGATTGCCAGGTTGCCAGGTTGCCAGGTTGACCAGCCACACCCATCAGAGATGACAGATCTGTTGCTCCATTCCAATAAATCCCAATGGCCCTATATTTAGGCACGTTGTAAATCACCGCACCTGCCTTTACCTACCGCAGAATTCGGACACATAGTGGAACTGTGATCTTTTGTCAACCTGCCACATTAAATATTGGTAAAAGATTGATCTTATATGTGAAACTATAGCAAAGAAAAATCAAAGCCTGGACCTGAGTGGTGATTATTGCTGTGTCCTTGGTGGGAAGGGTAGTTTTCTCACTGTAGTGTGTATTTGAAATCTCCACAGACAGCAAAATATATGTAAAAAAGAAGAAGAGATGAGCAATATTATTGTCAGTCCTAATTGTTTTTGATCAAAGGTTGGTGAGTTGTACACCCACAACAACTCAACTTCCTGTCCTGGTCAGGTGGGAGGGTATGACAAAACATTGGCGTCCCAGTGGATGAACAGCTGGAGGAACACCGTCTACTCCAGCTGACTTCTACCCATGAGAAGTCTACTTCTTTTCAACCGCTGGCCTCTCTGCACTCCGCTTCAGGCGGTCTAAGAATCTGTCATAAATAATATGTAAAAGAACCAGCACCTCTTTTTACCTTTTCTTTGTGTGTGTTTTGAATCCCCTGTACTTCCTTTACATGCTACAGCGATCGCTTCATATTCGTATTCCGTGTGAACGGCTTAGGCCTTTAATGGCTCTAGGAGCTGACACATTTTTCAGTGCCTGTGTTATCTCAGGATGGGAATATTACAACGGGTTGAGTAAACATTCAGCCCCATTTAAACCTTCAGTTGTCACATTTTGAAAATATGGAAGCAGAGGTTTTCCTCGAGCTTCGAAGCTTTCTGGTAATACAAGAGTGAGGGTCTCATACATAGACTTGCAGAAGTGCCTTTTAACTTGCATTCTATCTGCTGACCAGCAGGGGGCGACTCCTCCGGTGGCAATAAAAAGGAAGATTGTATAGAAGCCTACGAGGAAATTACCCTACTTCTCACTTGATTTGTCACCGCGGTGAACATTGTAAACATGAGTTTATGTCTCAATAGTTATGTTTCGGTTAATCATGAATCACTAGGTCCGTTTTGTTTTGGGATATATGGCTAAATAGGTGAGTTTGATATGAAATCTAGTTTGATAACCATACTCCTTAGCTCTTTTATAATTTTACACTATATTTTAAAGAAAACCTAAAGGTTGTATTTAATATCTAACAAATCGATGCAACAATGGTAACAAAGGGACTTGTGTCTGGTGTATGCAAATATCAGTAGTTGTACATGCTACATTGCCAACTATAATAACTATTTGTTCTCACCTTTCCGATCTGTGACATCATCACAAAGTTTAGTCCATGGTTATACGCAGGGTGAGTCAATTTTTTTTATAACTCTAAAAACATACAAAACAACAAAAAAAGAGAGGAACCAAACATTGTTGATCACTTTCAAGCCAACACTGGACCATTTATGTTCTTACATATAAGGTCAGAAAAAGCTACAAAGTAGCGTGTGCAGGTTTACACATATTTTGAGTATAATTGAAATGAGGGCAATGTTGGACGAGTTGCAACTTCCTGAAGCATCGCTGCACGGCCCCCTGAACGCACCGCACAGCCTGTCGACCTCCGGTGACCTTTTGTGAAGCCGTATGTATAAAGTGAGACGAGCTTATTAAGAATTCGTTGATCCCGTAGTCCACAGCCACTGCTGATACAGAGGGTGTGTCTGCTTATTACTGCCGCCAACATAAAGCTATCACCGTGTGTGTGTGTGTGTGTGGCTTTGTGCCAAAAGAGTTTGCCGTGCCACCCTGTGATTGTTTTGGTATCGGGTCTGTATCGCCAGGTACAGTTTCACCTGTACCGACGACAAACAAATCCCAGTCAGTGTACAATGTATTCATTTTACCGACATTGATTTGTCTTCTATTTTCTGAAACTTTTTCTCTGCTCTGTAGCTACACTTCTCCCCCTGTGTTTCTGAGGAACACGTTATCCAATCATATCAGTATTAATACTGCTGTTAATACGGACAAGCAAGCTACTTTATTTCTTTTATCAAAGTGTACAAATGTATCATACTGTGTCGGGATGATCCACATCAGTGTTAAGATAGATCTTAAGACAGGTTTCAAGTAAAGTAGTGATCTCATATTACCAGAGTGAGTGACAACATCAGACATATTGGTCTTCTAAGGACGAGACAGCTTAATGGTCCCTTTGTGTCTTTTTTTGTTGTTGTACAGTGTGATAATTGTGTGTTTGTGGCGTTATGTTATATGTTATGTGTTATGTTTCCTCTGTAGGTGTTATATTGCCAAGTAACAAACCACAGGGGACCTGTGAGTAAGGGTGTGTATTGTGTTTTATGTACGTGTGTGTGTGTGTGTGTGAAAACCAACCAGCTGATGAATATTGTCACTTGACTGACGAGCCGAGGATGATCGCAGATCAGAGAAGGAAGACTTATGACGAATAAGACAATATTCCTACGTTTACAGGACTGATGAAAATGAATATTCCTCTAATATTTCGGTAAACGTCTACTCATATTAACTGTGCTAAGCGAACGCAGCCTCCCTCTTTCTCTCTTCAACCACCTTCTTGAAAAGCTGTTGAAACCCAAGTCTTTCAAACTGTTTCAAGAGTTGCTGTGTTTCTCGCTCGGACAAGAATCGGTATCTGATTCGGCATTAATGGTGGAATATCAGTGTTTGTGTAAAGATCCTCTAAAGATGGTTTCAAGTGGCTCCTTCACGGAGGGCAGCATCTGTACTCGGGTTAAAGGTCGGTCCGAACGGGTTCTCCTGCGGCACGATCCACATCTCCGCCTCATTGCTTTCCATTCTGCATTCATAACGCTCACAACCGCAACAGCTGCTGCTTCCTGTCGTCGTCAGGGTGAGTGACGGCGTGAAAGCCACCAATGTTTCGTTCAAACGGGCCCACAGCGCCTCTGCCTCTTTAGTTTCACGCAGGAATTCAAAACCTTTCCACCGAGTGGGGAAACTGAGTTTTCTTTTTGTGACCGGGCCTTCACGCTTTTCCTCCACGCCTGACACTTCACGGCCCACACTTTGCAGTCTTCTTTCCGACCGCGGCCAACAACAACAACAACAACCTGGCCTCATATTCTGCTCACGTCTTGAAAGGCGTGCGCCGTGTTCTGCACATCCCCCTGTGGAAAAAACAGCAGTTGTAGGTGTTATGTCGGCTCAAAAGGTTCAAAGATTGAGGATCGTAAATGTTAAGTGTTGAGGTGAACATGTCACATCATTTTCTTTTTTTTTTACAATGTGGTGTTGAGAGTAAAGGGCATTCTCTCTGGAATAGAACTGGGCCACGTCAGTGATGCAGCGCAAACGACCATCTTGGTTACAATGCTCTGTGGGTGGGAGTTATCATTTTTTGCCCCGTTATCACCTTTCATACGTGTTCACAAGAGCACAAAGTCCTTCGTGGACTTAGCCTCTTAATATTGACGCATTTCACTTAAATATACACACACAGTCCCCCCACTTGAGGGCCCCAGGCCCTCCCACCACAGGCTCACAAACTGTGGGAAACAGTGTGACAAAGTAATCTGGGATGAAGGCTGTTTTTTGTAGGAAATGGTGCTTTCAGGGGTTCATTTCCTGCCAAAACCTCCACTTGCCTGCACTGATCTTGCACCACCACTATGACTCTGCGCCCATGCAACCAAACACACACACACACACACACACACACACACACACACACACAGGTCAGTGTTATAACCAGGTCCGTCTCCATCTATGACTTTTGTAAAATTACAGGAGATTAGAAAAAAAGGGGTCTCGTCCCAACTCTGACCACAAGTCTATCGTTCCGCCGTCACTCACGTCCATTTTTATTTAATTTTTTTGTCTCGTTTTTCCTTCAGACTCTGAGAGAGAGGAGGAAGGCCAGCGAGCAGACGGTCGGAGAGAAAGGAGATGAGACGACGGACGAGCACACGAAAGAGGAGGACGAGAACGCCGATTACAACCGCTGCAGCTCTGTGGACCTGGACAAGGTGTGTGTGTGTGTGTGTGTGTGTGTGTGTGTGTGCTGGTCATGAGGTTGTAGACGAAGAGTGAACAGTCTTCAGGTTATTCACCCTGCCAAACACGCCCCTGTTTGTTAGGACAGTCTGTTGTACTCACACTGCGGGACAGGAGCACTGCAAACAACAGACAACCAGGAACCCTCACTGAGGGTCTTTACCGACACGTCCCGGTAAAGGGAACTGCTCGTCTCAGTTAGAATAAAAACAAGCAGTGTGACAGTTGTCCTCCTCGGCGGCCCATCAGCAAACCCCAGGTCCTTGCGCGGGACATGGCGATGACATAGCAAGCATAATAAATATTACAAATTAACAACAAAAAAAATTAAACAGAGTATAGAGTTTTAAGCTAAGCATCATTTTCTTGATGGTAGAATTTAATGACTTCCACCACCTCCGTCTGGGGGAAGTACCGACTCTCGTCTCATATCTTCATCATGTGGCACTTCACTTTACTTTCTTCTTCTTTCTTTTTCAATAAACAAGGTGCCAGCTGATTTCAGTGCACTTGTTGTTGTGTAATGCTCCTTTACTTTCTGCTGTAGCGCTATTACTATTTGTATTAACTATTTATTGCTATATGACTTTAGTGGTCCAGACAACAACCCTTTAAACCACACCATCATACTACACCTGCATGTCAGAGTGTGAAATTGTGAAATCAGTTTACTTAATGTATGACAATACGTATTATACATATATCCATTGACATCTGTACTTATGTTACAGCTGTGCAAAGTAGGCTTGTGTGCAAAGCTCTCAAAAATAACGTTTGTTATTATTTGGGCATTCTGTCGTTATTATATAAATATATTAATATGAGTGTAGATATTGTCTTATATATTTTGGATAGCATAATGTGGGACAAGTGTTGTCTTTTATGAACTAACCAGCCGGTTCTTGCTGTCACCACAAATACATTCATTGCTGGTGAAAAATCTCCGACGCACATTACTGCCCAGCATTACTCGCTCTCAGCACAAAAGCAGAAACAAGGGGCTATCAGTTCGTCCCGAGGTAATAAATGACAGAGATGCAACGCTCCGGCGTTGATAACTTGGCAACCCGACAGTGATATGACGGCGAGCTGACCCAGCCTGTGCCGCTGAACTGTCGCTGTGAGTGAATGTATTAGTGAGGCCCTCTTTGGGTCCAAGTGTGTGTGTGTGTGTGTGTGTGTGTGTGTGTCACCATCACTTGTTCTTTAATGAATAAGTGATGGTGACAAGGATGAGGATGAATTAGATGAAGGTACCAGATAAACACGTTATCACCTGGAAAGACTTTTAATCAGCTTTAATATCTGGGTATCAGTCTGTGCCTGATATGGATCTCCTCAAATTGGGGTCATAAATGAGACACCGTCGCTGGGGCAACAATCACCATGTCCCAAAATGATAAATAACACCTTTATAGAAGTGCAATATTTGGGATCATATGATGCCTAAAGTGTTGACTCTCTGGTTCAATGTGATCTCTTCTGCAATATTCATGGTTTTTACTGTACTAAAAAAAAAAAAGTTGTAATTGTTCATCGAGACCCGCATGCCTTATGTAAAAAGAAAAGTAGTTTAATCTCTGGTCTTATGATTCAGAATATTATATTATTACTGGCTCAATCACAACACAGTCTCTTCCTGGTTTGGCCAGAGCGGGTCATGAGTTTTCTAACTCTCTGCTGCCACCTGCTGGAGGCTTTTCCACAAACAACTTGTCATTGGTTGTATTCATACAGGATTTGGTGGACTGGCGGAGGCCGCTGGCGTGGCAGGTCGGCCACCTGGGGGAGAAATATGATGCGTGGGTTCACCAGCCAGTCGACAGACCAATCAGACTGTTCGGAAACGCCTTCCTGGAGGCCAGCACCAAGACCTCCTGGTACGTTATATTTTAAAAACATAAATCATCGATTATGATACAAATATTCATGCATAAATATAATATACTTGTTATTATTATGTAATATCATATTTTTTGTGAACACATTTAATCAAATATAAATTAAAAAGTATATATAATATATATCAGAAATATACAGACATACTTCTATGTACAGATACTATTATCTGTACATAGATAATATTTTTCTAGATAGTACAGCTGCACACTCCAAACTCCAAAAAACACTTGACTCCTTGACAATCAAATAGCTCTGATTAAGAAATAAATGTCCGACATCTATGAATAGATGACAGCATGACCGGCTCATAAATTATGGAAATAACAAATAAAGAGTCTCATATTGCCTTTTGCCGCCGTTTATAGTCTGTGGCGCTTTGCCGGACCCCGGCCCCCGTTTTGCATGAAGATTATGTGTGTAAAAACACAACATAGCCGATACAGATCAGTTAAAAAAATGCCATGATCGACTCCGATACTTTGAGATACAGTAATACAGTCACTCCCAACCAGCGGAGTTCATCCTCAGCTCTGCACTGGAGCAGCTGCTGGTGGTTTCAAGAGAGGCCTCATTATTGTGGGAGAATGGTACATTCTTTTCTTTTTTCACTTCACCCACTTCAACTTTTTCCAACAGACTGAGGTTCCTGCTCCATCACCCTCGATGTGCTACAATACGATATATAGAGAAAAAAAACCCAAACCAAACGCAGCTTCTTCCATAAAGAAGGAGAGAATGACCACATTGCTTTCTGCTCTCTCCTGCTACAGGTACTGGGTACCAGTGGTGTGGCTTCCCATTGTGTTTTATGTCAGTTGGCACTGCTACACCACCCTGGCTAAGGGCACCACCAGGCTCGACCTCACGTCAGGTAACACACACACACACACACACACACACACACACACATGGATGGGTTGAATGCAGAGAGAACATTTCATGAATGTATGTAATATGACGACGTAATAATTTTTTTAGTTTAAGTGACTGAAGACACAATGCCTGCTATTAACGCTGATAATGAACGCAATTGAACACATTTTCATTTGCACGTCCAGCTAACTCGTTGCCCGTATCCATGTCTCGACCTCTGTGTGTGTGTGTGTGTGTGTGTGTGTGTGTGTGTTCCCAGGCATCTCGGTCCCGATCCACAAGTACTTCTTCCCACTGCTCTTCCTGCTGGGCTGGTTCTTGTGGTCGTTCATCGAGTACTGCATCCACCGCTTTGTCTTTCACATGAAGCCGCCGGCCCACAACTACTACCTCATCATGATCCACTTCCTCCTGCACGGACAGCACCACAAGGTACAAACCCTGCGCCACCGAGGGACGCGGCCAGGAAACCGGTTTAATCGTTAGCTCCTAATTGTCTCCACATAGTTTTCATTTTGTGTTCTGAATGTTTTCAATAGTTATAATTGACCATGATAATTTACGAGTCTCTCTAAACGAACATCTATGCGCCGCCCGTTGCTTCATCCTGTGTCAATGTCTCGTCTCCACAGTCTCCGTTCGACGGCTCCCGGCTGGTCTTCCCCCCCGGCCTGGCCTCCCTGGTGGTGGGAGGTTTCTATCTCCTCCTCTGCAGGACGCTCCCGGAGATCCTCGGGACGTCCGTGTTCGTCGGAGGCCTGTGTGGCTACGTCGTGTACGACATGATCCACTACTACCTGCACTACGGTTCCCCCAAGAGGGGCTCGTACATGTACGGCCTGAAGGCCTACCACGTCAAACACCACTTTGAGCACCAGAGGGCAGGTGAGCATCCGGAAGCCTGTGAGACCAAGGGGGGGGGGGATTCTCTGTTAGATTTCATTATCCACACCGCTTCTGTTTTTGTCTGCATTTAAAAGTGTCAACGTAATCTCTTTCCAGGTTTCGGAATAACCTCCACGTTCTGGGACCACCCCTTCAACACGGTCATCCCCGGTGAGAAGTTCTAACACGGAGACGGCTCTTCTGAAGGGCCACAGGACTTATCGACCACCCAGCTAGCTGTAACCACCCCGGACACCCGCATTTCAATCTCTGCCGCCACAGCTTTAACAAACCACGGAGGATCCGACGAGTCCATCTTAGGTCATCCCTCCTTTTTCATCCCAGCGCGCTAAACAGACTTGGCCAGAGCTCGGTCATGTTAGTGCGTCGCACCAGCACACACCATTTCCTCTGTGTGATTGTTCCTGCACAAAGCCTTTATGTGTCATTCTTTTATTTTTTTATTATTATTATTATTAACCGAATCAACATCAACCACCAATGTGCTCTTCACCGCACTGACCTCGTCCAGCCGAGTCACCGGAGGAAGGCCAGGGACAGACGGCGAGGGACACACACACTCAAACAGACACACACACAAGCACGTGCACGTCTGTCTACAACTATTGCGTCGTACTTGAAATTGAAGGAATTAAACGCTTCCTTTCCAGCTGTATATAATAATAACATATAGTATATCGCACATTCAAAATCACACTGAAGAAAACTCCCCCCCCAAAAAAATACTCCACATACGCGCTCTTTTCCTGCTTCCTAAACATCTGCCAGCGGCCCAAAAGGACGCGGTCGCACATGCGTAAAATTTGCATTTCCACTTTCAACTTTGGCGAACTCCACCCCGACGCGGTCAAGCCTCAACGTGCGCGGTGTGGCTGCGTCAACGTGCAGCTTTTAATATTTCCTTGCGTGACCGCGTCCTGATGCGGAATGAACGTAGCCCTGCTTCCACCCAAAAGAAACGTGCACAGCCACACACACACACACACACACACACACACACTGCCCAATATTCCCTCATAGTAGGGAAAAGGAGGGAAAAGGAAGTGATACATGGTCGTTGAATGTGGAAGACAGAGAGGGAAGGGGATGTGACGGAGTGACAGAACGTGTGAGTGAGAGAGAAAGAGAGAGAGAGCGCCCGTGAACGGGTGAACCGACTCAGGACAGAATAACCTCCATCCTTCCTCCGCACTTTGTGCAGCTTTAATGCTTCTCAGATGCAGAGCCACTCTGTGTGGGCTGCATTGTCTGGAGATGTTCCCTCCACTGTTCTTCTGGCCTCATTGTACTTGTTTGGAAACAGCTGTGACATTTCAACCAGCTTTAATTTATGAATGATCAGCAAAGCCACAGAAGTGAAATAATGCTGTAGGGCACTAATGCAATGTCATGCTAATGTCATGTAAAGCCGAGTCCCACGTGTTTCTAACCACTAGAGATATATTTTTTCAAGTCTTTTGTAATACTTTGTCCGTTTTCGTTTTCGTCGTTTAGGATACAACAAAGATGTAGAAGCGGTATTTTGTAAGATGCTTTGTACAGAAGAGGAGGGTGTTTAATTGCGTTTTTAAGTTGGCCGGAATAAGCAGATTTATTTTTCTCATCGGCGTTGAGAAAAACAAAAGCGATGGGATGTAGAGATGGATGGATGTAGTGCGTTGCCATGGCGTTTATAGGGACAGAGATGAAGGCATGAGGCCGGCCTGTCAGACTTCCTGCTGTGGGGATCTCGGGGGTCTTTCTGTGGCCCCGCAGACCCCAGCAGGATGACGATGGACGAACCATCTGACCGGGCAGCAGGAGGCTCTGATGGCGACCGGCGGATCCTCCCAATGTCTCCTCTAAACTCTCCACGGCAACACTGATAACTAAAGCAGAACAAACTATTAAATAACATGAATGAGTAGAGCAAAGTGAGAATATACCACAAATACAGAAAATAATCTCTCATCCATTTTTCTAGCTTGAGTTGAGGCTCCCATTTACATAATATATACATATACATACATTCCTACGTTATGTAAAATAACATACAACATCTATTTCAGAACATTCATGAAGGAGAGTGAAATAATAACAATAATGCAGTGAAATTAACCCATTGGCGTAGTTATTTTCTTTTCCTTTCTATCCAGTGCTGCAATAATAATGAAGTCTTCAGGAAACCCTTCAGAGGGCTGTGTCGCCAAACACTGCTTCTGTTTTTAACTACGTAAGTTGCTTCAGAGAAAACCAAAGATTCCTTTTGATGTTGGTAATGACGGTGGAGATAGTGATGACCGCGATAACAATAATGAAGATGATGATGATAACGAAGATGACTGTAATCATGCAAACTGATTGTGGAGCGATTCCACCCGTCGGAATGAAGTCCATGCGGATCTTATTTATGTATATTTATATGATACGGATGAAAGACCTCAGCTTGTACGGACTTTTCCTTCTGCTAAATTATGCAGCGTGAAATGATATTCGCTGAATCTGTTTACTTTAATATCTTATAACCTTTATTTTGAAATTGTAAGTGTCTATGCAAATGCAAAAAGAATACGTATTTGTAAATAAATGCATGTATATTTCTGATGTCAGTCATTCTTGTACTTTTTGTTTGATCACTGTCAAAGTGTCAAAGTGCTTCACATAAAACCCTTAAAAGCATCAAAACATAATGCAAAAGAAAAGAAGATTTATATAAATCGAATACAAGTTGCAGTCCAGTTTAAGAAATAAAATGCAGTAGTGAAATGCAGAAATTGATTAATATCCTTGAATCTGGTTCATGTATTTATGTAAAATGTATGTAAAATTGAGAAAAAGGCCTAAGACAACAGCTAACAGAAAAGTCTTCAATCTGCATTCAAAGGAGCTGAGGGTTAAGAGATCAGTAACATTATTACAATTCATCTTGGGAGGGTGAGGGGGGCATCAAATATTTGTTGAGATATTTCAGTTTCTACCTGTGGTGGACTGCCAAACTATTGCCATGCCTAACCCAAACTATCATAGTCCATATTATTATATGTCGAACATGAAGCATTGGCTCCCCACCAAGGACCGCAATGTGGGGATGTTTTAGTGACACAGCTCCACAGAATGCTATGGACCACCAGGGACGTGACCTTTGGCTTTGGTTGCAGCGCCACCACCAGGTCCACAGTTGCCTTTGTCCGAGGCTTTGATTGATATCTTCTTTGCCAAACAATCAACACTACCTTCGGTCTCAGTTTCAGTTTGCGTTCGCTTCTAATTAGCGCATGTTAGCATGCTAACATGCTAACCTAAGTAGGGTGGTGAACATTACCTGCTAAATATGCGTGCCATTGTTGTCATTGTTCTAGCATGCCATTGTTGTCATTGTTAGCATGTTAGCATGGGGATGTTAGCATTCATCCCCCTGCTGTTCTCTAGCAGTCCCTCACAGAACTGCTAGCGTCTCTAATTTTCCAGTGACTCCCTGAATGCTAACTGAATGTCTTTGTAATCCTGTGTTATTCTCTCTTTGTTTTCAAAAATATCTTTAAGAAATTAAGCGGGAATAACATTAATAAGCAAAGATTAGAAAATATAATGCTGTATGGCATTACATTACATTACATTTTATTTAGCTGACGCTTTTATCCAAAGCTATGATAATCATATTTAACATTCCTCTCTCAACCCTCAGTTTGAGAACCACTGTGGTACGGTTTTTATTTGTGTCAAACATTGAATGCCCTTTTTGTTTGGATACAGTAAAGGTCAGGGCTCCACTCTGGTTTGACCCGATATGTTTTTCATTGTCTCAGCATCTTTAGGTGTGTGTGTTTTCTCACACAGTTAACACAGAGTATAGCTGAGGCGGGTGGAGCAGTAGGACCCAGTAGCAGCAGCAAAGCAGAGCGCTGGCTAGAGGGAGGAGTCTGACTATAAAACAAACAACCCTCCACACCCTGCAGTCTCTGGAAGTTCCTACGCATTCCTTCCATAATCACACACACACACACACACACACACATATATACCCGCACAGAAAGCTGGGAGGAACCACACACTGACGCTGGGTAAGTGTGTGCAGAGAGTGCGAGTGGGTTGTGGCTGGTTTCTATTCAAGAAAACTGAACAGATATTCTCTTCCTGTTCATTTGTGTGTGTGTGTGTGTGTGTGTGTGTGTGTGTGTGTGTGTGTGTGTGTGTGTGTGTGTGTGTGTATTCAAACAGGAGTTGGGAGGAGGGGTTGTGTGCCTGCTGTAGGACCATAGACCAGAGCACCTCATCATCCGCTCCCTGCCAGGTGTCGTATTTCCTGATTGTCACCCTGCACATGTCTCTCTCTCGATGTCATCGTCTGTTTCAACATAACTCAGCCGCTATAGGAGAGACGGTATCGCTTCCAGTCGTGTCTTCCTGTATCTCCGGCAAGTCTTGTTCTATACGCCATGCGTTTGTCAGTGTGCCAGTTAAGCCCAGAAGCGATGCAGAGGAATTACTTCCTGAGACAACTATAACTGAAATTGGAGAACCAACGGCAGTATGCAGACTCCTGGAAGACTGTGACTGAAATTGCTGTATCTCACAACCAGCCCAACGTTGTTATAATGTCATAGCTGCTGATGCAAATGCAGAAATGCAAGATGAAAGTCACAACGGTCAAGATATGATTGCACTCAAATATGTAAATGGTGGATCAATAAAAAAAGAAAAGAGGTTACAAAGGTTTGGAGTGTTTGGTGGCACACTAACCGCGTCCTTAAACAGTGAGAATAAAAAGGGGGCCTTTTTATTGCCTTGGCTCATAAAATGATAAGTAAATAAAGTAATGACAGTGAACTAACATGTGCATGCTACCGGGCTCACATTTGCAATGTTAACATGCTGATATTAAGAGGGTTTAATGT
This sequence comes from Cottus gobio, assembly GCA_023566465.1. NCBI lineage: Eukaryota > Metazoa > Chordata > Actinopteri > Perciformes > Cottidae > Cottus > Cottus gobio. The sequence goes on along the minus strand of CM042223.1, from coordinate 6,511,477 downwards.
TTACCATGTTTAGTATCTGACATCTGTTTATTCACACAACGTTCAGCTGAATCTTACTTTGGACAGCCATTAGTCTGCAGGTGTTTGAACTGACGATAACTGACGCGTTATCTACAAAGAGGCGCTCTCATTCAATCACTCGCACAGTTCATACAGACGGCGTTGTTGCCTCCAGCGAAGCTTCCAACAAACATACACTGACGTTATCTTTCATTCAACATACATCTATATTCTGCACCACTTTCATTATTCGAACATTATCCTTAAGTCATTTTTACACTAAGAATGTATTACCTTGTCCGGATCGCCTTCCCTCCACTCACATCTAAATTGTCCTAGTCTACCTTTACAGAATTTGGTTCATGACAACAGGCTTCTGCGTTACCTTTTTAGTTGAGGCCTCATGTGAGTAGGGAGGAGGGATCATCCAAGGGGTCCCAGAGAAAAGTCTGGTCCTTTGTTCAAATCACTATTCTTCAACCACAACTCACCACAAAGATCACGTCAGGGTCACCAAATTGTTAAGTTCAAAAATCTTTGGGCGGTTGTGTGAAGAGAAGTCCCAGATGCAGAAAGTTATAATACAAATTGATTTAATAAAAAGATGATGAACAGCATTTCAAAATGAATCACACTAATAACTACACAATTTATACAAAATATATCCCATGGGAGAGAGATATCCCATGAGACAGAGATCCAGTGCCCCCCCCCCCCCCCCCCACCGGGCAGCAGATCCATACATACCTGCCCGGCAGAAGGCACCCAGAGATCTGCTGATCTTCTCACAATGTCTCAGCTTTGCCAGGTTTGGGGTCAGCCCCCCTTCCTCTGGCTAGCCTCTCTTCCAGTCCATTGATTGGACAAGACCTCGTCCTTTTGGTGTTGGTCAACCCAAACCCCCTCTCGCATTAACAACAGTACTCAGGACTTCAATCAACCCCCTCACATTCCTGAGCACGTCCTCCTTATCTATCTGCTCCAATCTTCAGGCTGCGTAACTGTTTGTGGGCTCCTGATGTTTTCAGGATTCATTCCACAATCACTCAATACATTCCATAATTCTAATTAATACATTTGTGTAGTACATACAGTGTCATTCATTCGATATTTGATAATCCATACAGAGTTATTTATTTGAGCACCATAAAGCATTATTTTCTAACATAGGTCTTAAGATATTTCATAGAAAACCTCTCGCCATTCTTTTTAGAGTGTCAGCAAACCAACAGTTCTTAGAAGATGATCCAGCCCTATAGCTCCTCTATTGGGAGATGTTTAAAAAACAGTGAGCAAAGAAAAAACTGCAAACTCAAACTGTTTCGTTACATTTTGTCACAGTCCCAGCATGAGCAAGGCAGCTGGTGATGAAGATGGCGGTGGAGGTGGCAACAGTGAAACAGCTGAGCAGCCGAAGGTCAAAACGCCACCGGGGGCGGCCATGAGCAAACTGGGTGCTGGCACCATTGGACCGGACTGGACCAAAGTCAGTTGCCCCTGCTGCGTTTTGGAACGGGTCGAGCCGCTGGTCCTGGTGAAGCTCGGAGAGAAGGTTCGCCCGGAGACGAAAAGGTGGCTCATCCGAGTGATTGGAGCGCCTCAGAAAGATGGAGGTGAGGGCTCGGATAATGGTGATGAGCCGCAGGAGTCCTGCAGAGCTCACTGGTTCGTCTGCATCGACTGAAGCATGTATATCCAACATGTAGGAGCCTTTCTCTCATACTGGAAGTCTATTGGACAGAAGAGTTGTGGCCTGGAGGGTGTCGAGCCTTTAAAGCATCTGGCAATAATGCATTTGCATGCCAATTGGAAAAATACCAAAATATAGTGAAATGATTCGTATCTAAATGTACAGCAGAGGGTGTTTAATTAGGATAGAAAAAAAAGAGGGATACTGGTTTTCTGCAGTCGTATTCACATATTCACCATATTCAAACTACCTTATGAATGGATAATACCATTTCATTATAATTTCTTTGCTGACATTATTATTATTACAGTTATTATTTTCTAAATCATGCAAAATTCAGTCAGTTTTGTTAGTGTATCAACCATTAAAAAAAAAGAAAACAATAAGAGTTTCACTGTCTCTCCCCAGGTGCTGCATTGCTGGCGCACCCGGGCGAGGACGCCAGTGGTAACATCATCGTGCTCTCCGCCCCGCGCTGTACGTTACTTAAAGCCACTGAGGAGTTGGGTCTATGTAAGACTTACCGCAACGAGGAAATGGAAGCGTTCTCCTACAACGACAGAAACAACTTTAAAAATGCAGGTACTGGCCCTGAATGCACATTACATGTTTAATACAACTATAAAAAGTGCATTTACAATTCATGACCACACATGGTATGGCTAATGTTACTGTCTCCATGTTTACGTTACCAGTTGCTCAGATATATATATATAATTAGTCGCATGTATGAAACATACTAAACCACCATGGTACCATTATCATTGTGAGCATGCTAGCTTGTGAGTTAGCATTTAGCTTAAAGCCGTGGTTCTCAACTCCAGCCCCCCAGGTTTGTTATTTTTATTTTTTTAACAGACTTGGCTTGTCCATTGTGCTCCAGTGTGTGGATTTTTAGTGCATTTCGTGACTTTTTCCCCCATCAGAAAGTCACGTGCAGGCACACTTTGACTCCCAGAAACGCTCGCTAACATATATTCTGCAGCAAATTATGTCAAAGTAATGGTAAAACAATCCTAGTCTAGTCTGTCCCCACAATCATCTGGCAACTCCCTGAAAGATTCTCCCTTGGGGGTCTCCGAACCCTGGGTTGAGAACCACAGACCTAAAGCGCCTCCAGGCCTATAAGGGCGGCCTTGCATCGCTTGGCTACATCCTCGTATCAGTCTCCATTCACATGTGTGACAGACAACATGGAGCTGTTCCTGACCCTGGCGGAGCGGCAGTTCATCGTGAAGTACGAGCTGGACGGTATGCGGGCGCAGAAAGACCTGAGAGTCCCCGGCCTGGCTGACTACACGCTGCAATACCGTGACAACATCTGTGAGTGCTCTCGTGCCAGTATGACTCGATGTGCACACAGTGGGGGAAATATCCATCAATGGGGGAAGAAATTATGTATTGGGAGGATATCTGTTTTCCAATTTGATGGAAACACACAAACGTCACTTGTTGCACTCATCGCAACGTATGTCTCATATCTCATCATATCTCATCAACACTTTTCTTTATGACATATTGACAGCAATGTTGTAAACATTCACATTCAGCCAATATCCACATGCACTATGTGCATCGAGGTCTCGCTGACCTCAGCGGTTCTGATCTCTCCTCACATACGATCAAGAAATTGCTTCGGTCAGCATCAGCCTCGGAGTGTGTGACGCACTAAGTAAGTGTGTGTGTGTGTGTGTTACTGTGTGCAGTGTGGATTAGCCATCGCGTCCATCCCTCTCTCAGCCGTGTCCTCAATGCTACTGTGAGGTGTGTGTGAGTGTTGCTTTGTCGTGGGTCTAAGGAATGTCGTTGCAGGGCGGAAGCTCGGGTCAGCTGGTGTTATTGTGGACCTCCTTCCCCTCCACAACCCGGACCAACTGAGGGATCTCAGTAAGGCCTGGTATTCTGGGAATCAGCTGGCTCAGCCGCTGGGTGGGTGTAAACACAGCGCACACACACAAACACATGACGCACACAAACACATGACTGCACACACACACAAAATATTCAAATATATCAGAATTTGCATTGGCTGTCTCTTGAATTGATGGAACCAGCCGTGCACTTACACCAGACAACCCGTCTGCTGCTTTGTCCAGATTCAGTCAACCGGTATTTCGGAAGCTCTGTGGCTTTCTACTTCAGCTTCCTTGATTTCTACACCTGGTCTCTGCTCCCGCTAGCCGTACTGGGCCTGTCCATCACATACTTCTCAGGTAAGTGTGCAGATTTCTCCTTTATTTTTGTTAATGTACTGTTAAGTTCAAAAATCTTTGGACCATTGTGCAAAGAGAAGTCCCGGATCATTCCAGATGTGTTTGTTCACCACCTTTATTTGCCTCTATGAAGGTTTTTCTCTGCCCAACAGGCATATTTCTGCTTATGTAAATTATGTAAACTGGACGTGGACATCATGTTCCTCACACATTCACACCGCCTGGGACGCTCTGTTATAATAAAAATGTATTTAATAAAAAGATGGTTGAAATACAGTTTTTATCCCTTGTCGCATATTTATAATGATGGCGACTTACCCTTTGTGCGAAGAAAAGTCCCGGATGCAGAGCGTTATAATAAAAATGTATTTAAAAAAAGATGATGAACACCATTTCAAATTGAATCACACTAATAACTACACAAAATATACAAAATATATCCCATGGTAGAGAGATATCCCATGAGACAGAGATCCAGTGCTCCAATCTTCAGGCTGTGTAACGGTTTTGTGGGGTCCTGATGTTTTCAGGATTCCTTCCACAATGACCTAACACATTCCATAATTCTAATTGATACATTTGTGTAATACATACAGTGTCATTCATTTGATATTTGATAATCCATACATCCATTTATTCGTCTTGACCCTCCAACGTAAACTCATTAGCTCTCACTAGGAGCACTATAAAACATACTTTTCTTACAGTATACTGTCAAGTTTTCCCATTATAATAGAGACGCATGGATCTATTTTGCAAGTTACTGGAAGCAGAAACCTGTTCACATCTTGAAAAGTATCTTACAAGGCCGCTTTGTTTCAACACATACGTATTACAAGGTGAAGCATCTGTTTGAGCTTGAAGGGACTCTCCATGTGATGCTTTACACCGAATTACAACAAAAGGACAAGAAAGGAATCAATAATACAGGTCTGCCCAAGTGAGGCTATAATAATCCTAAAAAAAAAAGAGACACCTTGCTAATCTTATCAATGGAAGCCAAGAACAGTTGTTGCAAGAATTTTATTTAATCACGTTATCTTAAAAACTAGATCACGAGTTAATTATCTTGGTAACAACCTTTTTTTTTTTTGCGAAGCAGCGGAGGAATAGGACCCAAATGCAGACAGACCAGGTGGACAGGGGGGTTCAGCTGTTTATTGGTAAAATAAAAGGCACAGGAGCTTACTGGCCTGGGTGGAACATTCCACACAGAGTCCACGGGTGAACAGGAACAGGAACAATGTCTCAATAAGTATTGCAACTTGACTGCATCTGCCTGTTGGACACTGAGTTTCTCTCGCCTCGTCACAGGGGAGGTCCAGAAGGAGACGGATGAGTCCCTCTCGGGATCGCCGGTCAAAAGTGACGAGGATTCGGGGCCGGCCGTCAGTGGTCACATGGTCCAGGCGGTCTTCAGCATGCTCTGGTCCACGGTGGTCATGGAGCTGTGGAAGCGCCGGAGCTCCTCCCTGTCCTACCGCTGGGGCACCATGAACCTCGCCGAGCGCTTCGCCGAGCCCCGGCCCGGCTTCCACGGCGCCCTCGGGGTCAACCCTGTGACGGGTCGCGTGGAGCCGCTCTTTCCTGAATGGCAGAGGGACCTGCGTATGGCGCTGGTGTCCGTCCCAGTGGTGGGGCTCTTTCTAGGTACACCTGGAACTCTAAATGTCAAATGAACAACCTCACCAACGCACGTGACTGAAACTGTGAAAATGCTGTTTTGGAGAACGCAAACCTCTCAGCTCTTCCCACGTCCCTGTGTCTGCAGTGTTGGTGGTTCTGGGGATGCTGGGCTTCTACTGGGGGGAGGCCCAGGTGAAACAGCTCCATGGGGACTGGGACTCCCTGCTGTCTCAGACCCTGCTCTACGTGCCCTCGGTGCTTCACATCGCCTACACAAATATGCTGGGGACCGTTTACGGCACGGTGGCCCGGTCCCTGACTGAATACGGTGAGAAAGACGGAGGGGATGCTACGCGGGGCAGCGGAGAGGGGGGAAGTTTGTCTTGTACTGGTGATGGTGTGCGTTAGAAACCAATGCTGAGGCTGAGGTAAAAGGGTGATGGGAGGGAGAGACGGGGACACAACAGGAGTCATTCGGCCGATCAGGTCGTGCAACCCGACCAATAGTATTGTTCATAATGCGTGTTTCCCTTTAGAGAACCACAGGGAGGAGTCCGCCTTCGAGAAACATCTGACGGCCAAGGTCTTGGTGGTGAGTTCCTCCTCACCCCGGCGCTCCTCACCGACCATTATACCCAGCACCCGGCTCATGTATCTCTCTCTCTCTCTCTTCCCTCAGTTCACCTTCTTCAACTGCTTTGCAGTCCTCTTCCACATCGCATTCTTCAAACAGGACGTGCCTTTGCTTCGTAAGGTAACGGCAACAAACCTTCCACCGGTCTCAGTTGAGAGTTGTGTCTTCAAGCAGGGTTTAGCAATGCACTTCCCTAAACTTGGCCTGCAAAGGAAAGCTCTCTTCGGCTACGATGCTTTGTGGATAACTTTGAGCTTTACTTGTCATAACTGAGTCAATGAGTAGCATTCTTAAACCAATCGTCATTTCAAAGAACTGTTTGCAACTCATTGTACTAGGATGCTTTATGAATAAGGTCCCTTATGGCTAATGTGGGTCCAGATCCCCCAAAAAGCTGGATCCCACAATTCCCATAATGCAACTAGATAGTGCGTCTCTTTAGGTCCTCCATGCCCGTATCTTTTTAACGCCACCCACCTTGTTTCTAACGCAGGCGTTCTGTTAAAAATGTAGTTTCTCAACACTGGCTGAGAAAACCCTGACGACTTCCTTTTCGCCAAGTTCATGTTGGGAGGGGATGTTCTCTGTGTTTGCCCTCACCAGTGAAGTCAGTGAATGAAATGAAAAGTAAAAATCCCCCTGAGTAACAACAAGTTGTTGTGTGCTCTTTGTCTGAAGCGCCTGGGGTCTTTGCTGATAGCATCCCAGCTGTTGAACCAGGTGACGGAGGTGGTCATACCCTTCCTGGTGGACCGGTTCATCAGCGCCCCGAATAGGAAAGAGAGCAAGGACGACCCGCAGGAAGACAAATTCAGGAACCAAAGCACCCTGCCGGTTTTCCCCGTGAGTGTGCAGCATGCAGACAAAAATAAAACATCATTGCCGTAAAGACCGGGCTTAAAAGCTGCTCTGGCAGCATCTGACGCAGCTTCTTGTTGTTGTTTTTTCTGCCACAGGGCTTGTTTTCAGAGTACATCGAGCTCCTGGTGCAGTTTGGGTATTTGAGTCTCTTCTCCTGCGTCTTTCCCCTGACGGCCGTGCTGTTGCTCCTCAACAACCTAACGGAGATCCGAACGGACGCTTACAAGATCTGCAAACTCTTCCGGAAGCCCTTCTCGCCCCCCGCGGCGAGCATGGGCGTGTGGCTGGTCAGCAGGCAAAAAACAAAACACACACAACGCGCAACAGAGCTGAGACGCTGGCCTGAGTCGCGCTCAGTTATCTCGTCACCGTCCTGTGTTTCAGATCGCCTTCGAGACCCTGAGTTTCGTCTCCGTCGTGTCCAACTGCTGGCTGCTGCTGCTGTCGCCGTGGTTGCAGAAGGTGTGCCAGGAGGGCGGGTTGAGCGGGACCAACGTCCTGCTGTTGGGTGTTCTGGTGGAGGTAAGAGGGAGCAGGGAGAGCACCACCAGGTGAGTCACGTGAGGGATGATTACAGCGTGACGTTTTGTTTTTTTTGCGTTTTTTGCAGCACGTGCTGATCTTGGTGAAGGTGGTTTTGGCGGTGCTGATTCCCGATGAACCGGGCTGGATCCAGAAGAAGAGGGATCATATTGAGTTCACATCCATGCAGGCCCTGAGAGAGCAGGTTAAGCCTTCCACCATAACACGTCACCTTTTTTTTCTTTGAAGTTCCACTTCATTGGTGTGACAACTTTGTGTTCTTGTCTTCCAGAAGCTGCACGGCGAAGGATCTTGATTGCTTTTGTTGTCCTTTGCACGGCGGCTTCAACGAGAAGATGGTACCAACCTCAGTGTTGTGTGGACCCACGTAGGAGAAGAGCCTTAGATCTCCAGCTGTGCCCCAAACACTGCCCCTCACGCTGTTTCTGCTGCTCTAGTTATGGTGCTTCCGCAATGTGCACCATTTTAAGATGCCACTCATAATAGATGTACATTGCAAGTGCCATTGAAACTGCAACTTTTTACATATATATATACTGTATATACTGCATTATGTGTGCAGACCTTTAATTTAAAATAGACTTTGGTATGATAACGGGGCTTTTGCAGGGTTTGTCAAGATGTAATGAGGGCACTTAAGGATGTTAAATCACTTTGGCTACAGTACGTACAGTCAGTAGTTACAGTAGTAAGGGACGGACAGGACGGAGATAGAATACTTGACACAGTTTTCCATTTAAATATTTTTGTCTGGAGTAGTGTTTTTGCTCAGATTACTTAGTGATAAACCATAGTTAGTTTTCAAGATTAAACTAACAAACAACATCCCCGGCACAAAAGAAAACCAGAGAAGCCGTGCGGAACGAGTCCTGTAGTGGAGGGCAGGGTGCAGGGGTTAACAGGTGAAGGGTAGGGAGCAGGAGTTAACAGGTGAAGGGTAGAGAGTAGGGGTTAGGAGGTGGAGGGTAGGGAGCAGGGGTTTGCAGGTGAAGGGTAGGGAGTAGGGGTTAGGAGGTGGAGGGTAGGGAGTAGGGGTTAGGAGGTGGAGGGTAGGGAGTAGGGGTTAGGAGGTGGAGGGTAGGGAGTAGGGGTTTGCAGGTGAAGGGTAGGGAGTAGGGGTTTGCAGGTGAAGGGTAGGGAGCAGGGGCTAGTAGGTGAAGGCAAGTTTGAAGAGGTGGGTTTTTAGGGCTTTGTTAAATAATGATAGGGTGGGAGCCTGACGGATGTGTATGTGGAGGGCGTTCCAGGGGGGTGCAGCAGCTGAGAAGGCCCTGTCACCCCAGGTCCGGCGCTTGGTCCTGATGATCTTCAGAGTGTTCACATCGGCGGACCTGAGGCAACCGGGCGAGGATGTCTGAAAGTTGGGGCGGGGCCAGATTGTTTAGGGCTTTGTAGGTGGTGAGCAACATTTTAAAGTCAATCATATATTTAACCGGGAGCCGATGGAGGTTGCGTAGGACCGGGGTGATATGTTCATAGCGCTGGGTGGAGGTGAACAGGCGGGCGGCAGAGTTCTGAACGTATAAATGTCTTTATAAGATGCTTTAACGGCCCCTATTCAACATGCAGAGCATTAATATTGATACAGTGGAGTCATGCCTCCCTCTGTGTGTGCTGTAATCCCAGATTTGTTACACAGTCGGGCCTGGCTTGCATTTTTAGTGCAAGTTAGCGTGTTGCGTAGCGCCCACCCTCCGGTAAACACTGTTAACTCCTTCAGCACCGTTAGCGCTGTTAAGCACCTTTTAGATGAGAGGCAATAGATGTGCTCTGAATCTTCACTTTGAGCACCTTTAATCCGTATTTCTCCGTGAGAGGTTGGTCTCATAATAATGAAACCACAGAGAATTATCACCCAACAGAGCATTAGAGCATCTCTAAGCTCATTTTGTTTTTTTTACTTTGCTGTTATGAGAGAGGGAATATTGGATGTTAAGAGGACAGAAACACAACCCAACATCAATGTTGTGTTTACAGTTAGTTAGGCTACCCCCAGGTGGGCAAAAAAACAACTATTGCAGCTTACGAAAATCATAAATTTGGTCTCAGATTGAATTGTAATTATTTTGTGACAGTGAGAAACGAGTAAGGTAGAGCGTGTTTGACATATTTATGAACGCTCTACTGCATCGGCTTCACTCTGTTATGTGATCAATTCACTCGTCTTGTCTGAATTGATGTTGTAGACCTTGTAAGAAAATCACAAAGAAAAAAGGCTTAAAGATTTGCCTCTGGTTGAGTAGTGAGAAGAAAATGTTGCTCTCGTGCCCTCTCCTTACATAACCAGAGCAGGTACAGGGCCGTGGCACATCTGTGACATGCCATGAAAACAGCGAACTATGCACCGAGATTTGATTTGCTTTGAAAGTGACGGAGAGCTACCAAAGAGCCGCTGTGTGCTTTTACTCTTAAAAAATTTAGATTTTTTTAAAATGTGTGTGGTTTTCCATCTTTTCTCACTTGCCGACCTGTTGTGTGCCTCTAAGGACGACTGCTCGAGTCTGTCCCTTTACATTCACACTATTCACCAATTTGGCTTTATGCAACGAACGGGGAGTCGAATCCACCAATTATTCCACACTTGCTTGACAGTGGCGTATTGTTTTCTCCTCATAAGTTATTGATTTTAAGAGGTAGTACTCTTTCCAGCCACCAGGAGGCACTCAACGCTTTCCATGTCATAACACATGCAGCTTTTCACAGTACGTGCCCTGGTGGCTGCAGGACAGCTTCGGAAGTGAGGTGAGACTTCCTCATGCAGCAGTAAATGTGCACTCCTGACATTAATCATACGTGTGTGTGTGCGCACGTGTGTGTGTGTGTGCGTGCTCTGTAGGGGTTTGTATAGAGATTGTAAAGATTACAACTATTAGATAACCTGGTCGCAGGATCAGGATTTCAGGTCAGAAAACAGGTTTCCATGTTTGACGGTTGATCTTTCAATAAACTCCGAAGAAAACAGGTTGTTTTCCAAGTCTGTATCTCTGTAAGGAATCCCCTCTCCTACCTTCTTTCCTTCATTCATTTGACTGAATTATTAGTGGATTTATAATTTATCAACAAACGCGGTTGTGCAGTTTATCGGTACGTACCAGGTCCTTCTCCATGGCCATGAACGCCAGTGAGTTCAGTCCAAGTTTCCATGCGTGTCATGTCCACGTTGTCAGTAAATCCACCACCAAGTCTGTTTCTCCTCCTCCTTCAGACATTAAGTGTTAAAAAAAAACTACACCAAGTAAAACACTAAAAATGCCATAACTTCTTTTATGTTTCAGCCTGAACTGTTCTTACTCCTTTCTGTTGACTAAACGCTGGTCCACTGACCAATCACAGCGCATGTTATAATGCTGACCACCAGGCCACCTTGGTGTCCCTGGCATGTCAAAGAACACGCCCAGCATGTCAAACTAAAGATCTGATTTGTTGAAGTCTATGACAATCAACGATTACGTCCCCATGTACTTTAATCTGCAAAGGCCAGCTAGAAGGCCTCGGGCTGCTCTGGTTCCATAGAGACATAGAGGTGAAATCTGATTGGATGAGAGCTCTCTTTAAAAGAAGTTGCACTGGAAGCAAAGTAAGTAAGACAGGAGCTGTGCAATGAGAAAATAAGCTAATATGGAAAAATAATTATAATACATATAGTGTATTTGTGAAAAACAATTCAATTCTAAAATAGCTATAACTTTGTGATTCTGTTTAGGCCAGCAGAGAAGGCCCTGATGGGCCACCACTGCTGTACTAATACTTCTTTCTTTCAGGACATACTTTTTTTCAAATTGTATTCTATATACTGTGTTTTATTTTAATGCATTTTTCTAGCATTCTATCACATGACCTTTTGTGCTCCAGTTCTCGGCTCCAGTCTATTTTCCCCAACATTTACAAAATAATATAACGTCTCTCACACTAAATAACAGACCCTGGCTCACCCCTTTTAAAACAAACTGTTACGTTGCTATATTTATACACATGCACATCGCAATGGAATGATGACACTCAATTAACAAGTGATTTACATTTAGTACATGTTAGGACCCTTTCACAGCACACTGTGTGGGATTGAGCGGTGTGGTTGCAGACTTACAGGGGCCTTCAGTAACGTAACAACGTGCAAGGCCCTCTCTAGAGCCAGTGTTTTGTTTGTCTATTCTGGGCTACCGTAGAAACACGGCAGCAACAGGTGGCGAAGGGGCCCCTCTGCCCATGCACTCATGAAGGGCTCATTCTCAGCCAGGCCTCCAGTATTATACTGGAGGACGAACAAACACACAAGTTCATATACAAATCCCACGCCATTTGACAGACAGTGTTTTTCAGGTCTTCATCCAGTCAGCTGCTCTGAGAACGAACAAGGTAGAGAGAGGAGTGCCTAAAAAAATGGCCTGTAATTTCTGCTTCAGCTGTTCTGGTCGTTCACACGGTTATCGGTTAGAAGGATTTGCTAAATTTGATGTGGCACACACTTGTACACCCCCCCCAAAAAAATAAGAATATGAAAATGTTCTTGCATGAGGGCCAATGATCCATCTCAGATTGTGTGAATCATAGACCGGTAGATAATTGCGTGAATTTTAAAGAAGTTCATAAAGTAGCTAAAGATGACACTGAAATTGAAAATATGTTGTATGTGCTCTCAATATTCAACAATATTAGACAGAGATATCATGAGAATACAGCATCTTACCTCGGCAAAGATCTGTTGGTCTGTATGAAGTTCTTCTGCTGATGATGTAATGTCCAGAAGGGGATATTTAGTTCCTGGTGTGTGTGTCTGTGTGTGGGAGCAACAACACCGTACAGTACCTCATCCACGTTCTCTCTTTAAAATCAGCACACTACACACACAGTAGTTGATTTATTCCATTTTAATAAATAAATACAGAAAAATAAGTTCACAGCTCCGTGGAGACGTGGTCCTAGTTACAACGCAGGTCAGTAGACACGGATTGCGAGCTGCAATCACGCAGGAACAAATAATTAGATTTATTTTCATCCCTCGTCTGCGTAGAATTTGATGCATTATGCGGCTGATGAAATATGAGCCGTAATCAGATTTCATGCGACATCCCCCGCGTATGCGGTCGGGGGAAACGTCCGATCACAGGTCGCACGTTTCAAAGAAAAATACGAAAAATTCCAATTAGTTTACCCATGAGGCTGCAGTGACCGACTGGAATGCGTTCGCTTTACCGAGCTAGAGGAGGATCATTCTTATTGTACAGCTTTGGCCTTCTTTAATCTTACAAAAATGCTTCAAAAAAAAAAGGAGGGAAAATAAATATACAGTATGAGAAAATAGAGGAACACACAGGGGCATTACACGCTATAATAATAATACCACAGGGGGTGGGGGTGGACTCCTCAGCTACATAATACGGTATCACATCATTTGGTCTAAATGGCCAACAAATCTAACCCATCAGTCCAAGGGCAACGCTTGCGTAAAGCTACCTGTTGCTGTGTGCAATTCATCATTCAGTGGATTACCTCAAGGTGCTTACAGTTACACAAGAACTATGTCCCGTCAGATCAAGACACATGGAGGTATATCGTGATAATTAACAGTAATAACATGCAAGTCACATGTCTCTTCAGAGAACTGAACGTCTTTGACAGTCCTAAAAAATAAATAAAAGATACTTCATATCTGCACATCTAAAATAAATCTGTTCTGATCAAATACGATGACACGGTTCCGCGTGAATAAAAAAAAAAAAAAAAGTTTGAATACGATGGAAGACCTGCATCCCGATTCGTGATCCAATGATCCAATCCATGGGTTTATACAGTGCGTTAGGAGACGCCATCATATCAAACAGACTTTTAGGATTGCAGAGTACAGAGAGTCACGGCATCATCTCAGCTGTGGGCATATATTACACATATTATCACATCATAACAGTCTCAGTCGGAGCTTTAAACCGACGACGAGCCGGCTGTGCAAAGGGACGAGGAAAACAAAAAGTTACCTTGTAGCAGAAGCTGGTTCAAACTTTATTCTAATTCACTTGTTGTGAAATGTGAAATGGTGGATCTACCGAGCGTGTACTTTTATTTTGTACAGACGGAACCAAAATGACGCGGAGGCCCATGCATGTACAGTGTGAAACCCATTTTCATCGTTGTAGGCACCTTTTAAAACAAACAAACAAGACTATAGCTTATTCAATACAAACGCTCACGCCTCGTCTGCGCCGGTCGCCCCCGGCATCGTCCCCCGGCATCGTCCCCCGGCATCGTCCCCCGGCATCGTCCCCCGGCATCGTCCCCCGGCATCGTCCCCCGGCATCGTCCCCCGGCATCGTCCCCCGGCATCGTCCCCCGGCATCGTTTCCAAGCAACAGATTGGACACCGTCTGCTCGTTGTGACTTTGCGGTCGCTCCAGACGCCGGACTGCTGTGCTGTACAACCACGGCTAGCTTAACACGACGTCCATCACACGAGCGCAACGCTGGAGGTGTTTGTAGGTATGGAGCTGTACACGAACCCCGCGGCCTTTGCACGCCGGCGGGTTCGGACGACCGGCCGCCGGCCCGCGGGCCGGGGTTTCCCCGCTCACAGCACGTGGCAGCAGTTGTACTGCGCCAGCGGCAGGATCTTGGGCTTGTTGTGCGTCGGGATGTTGAAGGCCAGGGCCTTCTCGCACAGGGGGAACTGGAAGAGTCTCTCGCGCAGCTTGATGCTGTGCCGCTTCCCCGACGCGCTGTGGGGCTGCAGCCGGTCGGCTGAGGGGTCCTCCCTCGCGCCCTCCTCCGTCTTCTCGCCTGGATCCAGTTTTCGCGGCGACTCCACGTTCAGAGCGAGTCCGGGGGAGGACGCAGGCACGGCGGGCGCCGAGGACTCCGGGAGGAGGAGGAGATCGGGAGGTTTGTCGGTGTTGTTGTTCGGTTCCGTCTCCTCGGCCTGTCCTTCCTCGGGGCCCGTGGCGTCCGGCGGCCCTCGGCAGCACGGTACCCCCAGAGCAGGCAGAGGCGATGGCGGGACATCAGGTGTCTGAACGACCAGCTGGTCTCCGTGACTCACTGGCTGGTCTGAGATCACACAACCACTGTCCTCTTTCTCCAATTCTACTTCTTCCTGCTCCTCCTCTCCCTCTTCCTCCTCCACAATCTCCACTAAGCCTCCTGGTTCTTCTTTTTGTTCCTCCTCCCTGCACCCTTGATCGTCTGCACCATCAGGCATCTCCTCAGCTTCTCTTTCTGGCTTGGCCACGGACAAAGATGCCAAACACTCATCCTGTTTTGCCAAAACACCCTCCACCTCCACCTCTTCCTCCTCCTCTTCCTCCTCCTCCTCGCAGATCTGCTGTAGCGCGGGGACGTTCTTGGCGGCCGGAGGCTCCTCGGCTGGAGGTGGCCGGAAGCTGATGCTGGGCTGCCAGGGGCCGGGGAAAGCCTGCTGAGGCGGGGGCCGCGCCGCGAGCAGGTCCCCGCACTCCGGTGCTCCGGAGCGAGGAGAGCTGGGAGAGAGGGCCCCCGAGAGCCAGTGAGGCGGGGCCTCGGGGCTGAGCAGGGCGTCGTCGAGCCCCTGCAGCCAGTCGTGAGCCTGGATCTCCTCGAGCGAGGCG
This sequence comes from Cottus gobio, assembly GCA_023566465.1. Classification (NCBI taxonomy): domain Eukaryota; kingdom Metazoa; phylum Chordata; class Actinopteri; order Perciformes; family Cottidae; genus Cottus; species Cottus gobio. Next base: position 6,496,339 of record CM042223.1, on the reverse strand, counting down.
CGGTGGGACGGGTCCTTCTGGAGCATCCTGGAGATCAGGCTGACGGGGAAACGACAGAGAGGATTATTATGTTTATGTTTCAGGCATAGAACAGAAGCTGCAGTTTGCTAGCTCTATATATATTTGCGTCACAACAGCCGACACGACGACCGGATTGACACGGATCACGATTCGATTAATATCTGTAAAAGGTCATCGTCGTGCATCTTCACGTTTTACTGAAGTTGCTTTAAATACCGAAATGAGTTCCTAATGCCCAGAAGGTTGTTCTGTTCTCATCGACTCCATTATGTGACCTGCAAGTCATATGACTACAGCTAGTTCAGATACTCCAAGACGAGTCGCGGCTGCAGATCAAATACAAAGCGTGAATTTATGTTCCTTCGGTGTATAAAAGGCGTTCATTCATTTCATTCTATTTTCTTCTTCTTTATTTTAACGGTGCATTATGTAAAACACTCAACACTTTGTCATATTTCGGTATTTTTAAAGTGCGGATTACCCCCGTCTGGGTGCTTATATGCTCAGTTTTAAAAAAAGGATGAGGTTGGTTTTTTTCTATATTTATTGTCAACAAAGCCAAACCCAAAGAAAAGACCACAACAACAAGGTGTTCGTGCATCTCGTGCAAGACTTTCTCACTTTCCTTTCTCGTCTCTGGTCGTTTGCTCCCGAGCATATTTATTAGGGTTGAAATATAAAAAATTTAAAAATACATAAAAAAAATCACAAATACATAATTTCATTTAGATATATATATCAAAAAAAGGCTCAGTAAAACGGCTGTTGATTTTACTAAACACTATTCAGGCCATTGCTGCTTTTGGTCTTCTTGTCATTTAATTAGTGTGAGATTATTTTAAAGAGCTGGAAAACCAGTAGAGACGGTTATGGACTTCAGTCCTCACTAAATGCTCAGCAGTATATGTCAAAAATTATTAATTAATTAGATTAACACAGCCCGGAACAGGAGCAGAACACGGGTAGAGGGATTAACCAATTAGAAATGATTAATTCATAGCGAGCTGCTGGCTTTAGGTCTGTGGGGCGTCGCCTGAAACAGCCTCCAAACAATAACAAACATGTTATAATGAATAAGATAACGACAATATTGAGGACTTTTGTAAATTACTTTTGAACACCTTCTGTGGAGACTTCTCAAGATTTGGCTACAAATACAACAACAACAAAATAAAAAAAAGATGCAAATCTGAATTTGAACTTGATAAAAGTGTGTGAAGTTTTTCATTCACTCTGCCAAGATGCCGACTCAGCAGCAGATCCAGCTGTATGTATGTGATGTGAATGTTGTAGCGTTTTGCTCAGCACAGTGTGTGTGTGTGTGTGTGTGTGTGTGTGTGTGTGTGTGTGTGTGTTTTGGTTGGACGTTGTGAGGAGTGAAAGGGACGAGAGAGAGGGAGTGTCTGTGGGCCTCAGATGAGATTAAATCACAAATAGCTAGATAGATGATGCTCACTGTTTTCAACCAAGAAAGTCATTTTTTAAATGTTTTAGCAAGAACAGCATTTAGCAGCAGAGTGCAGGAGCTTCTGGGATAACTAGGACACCATCATTATCCAGTGAAACGCTCAGTGATGAGATGATTTCACGGTCAGCGGCTTCTTCACACGGGGGGGTCACCCAACGCATCCATGCCACAGCACAAACATGTCCCGGGGGCCATGAATCAATTTCAAATATATATTATTCTTATTTTCTTCTAACCCGAGTGTGACTCGCGGTACCCACTCTCTGCAGCCGGCGGAGACGTGTTCGGGGACGCGGTAGCGGCAGTCCAGGATCATGACCAGAGTCTCGCTGTCGTTGGTTTCCTGGAAAGGAGGGGCCCCGCACACCAACATGTACAGGATCACCCCGAGAGACCAGATATCTGGAACACACACACAGAGCGAGAGAGAGAGCGAAATTAGCCTTGAATAGCAAATCATGTCAGGCCTACAATCCCTCTGCTATCAGATCATATTTAGAATTCTACAAGCCTCTTATTACATAAGGGATATTTCAAAATAAATGCCCCTTTTTGGGATTTGACTCAAAACTAAGTACATAAAAAAAAGAAGGGCATCATTTATCTACTCTCTTTCCTCCTCCACATCCTCGGCAGAGAGGTCAGAGGTCGGGGTGAGCAACAGAGCGACCGGGCGGTACGTAACGCCAAATTAGGGTTATTCCTCAATAGAGCGGAGAGGAGAGAGCGTGAGTAACGGATGCATGACCGAGTCTAGTATGAGGCATGAGGCCTAAGCTGGAGACGGCTTGGCCCTTGACTCAGACACACACACACACACACACACACACACACTGGTGCTGACTGACAGTGCTGACACTGTGTTCTTTCCCCATCTCCTCCCTTTCCTTCCTTCCTCCCCCGTCCTCATGCAAATCCAGTGAGAGGAGTTCCACACAAACTCGGAGCAGCCTGAACCGGGAGAGAACACTGCAGCGACCCGTTCAAGGAAACACACACACACACACACACACACACACACACACACACACACACACACACACACACACACACACACACACACACACACACACACACACACACACACACACACACACACACACACACACACACACACACACACACACACACACACACACACACACACACACACACAGAGGAGCCGAGGGCCATAACAAACAGAGGGCCTGTTGTGGCGTTGTGCTATTCTGAGAAGGATCTTGCTTTACCTCTTTCTTTCTTTTTCTGCATTTCTCCCGAACACTGGAAATAGAAACAGTGCACACGCTGTTCACATTGTGCGTCTGCACTGATGTAATACTAGAAAATAGAGCCGGATGGCAAAATAAATGCCGAATATCACATTTGTTTCTCGGGTGACTTAAAAGGACAATTCCAGTTATTGTCGAGATAAGTCATATTTTTTTTTTTTTTTTTTTTTTTTTTTTTTTTTTAAATCCCTGACTTTTTCCTCTTTTACGGTTCAGATCAAATTTCCAAGCCTCCAAAGAGCTGCCAGCATGCCATCAGTGCCTGTACAGCTCTCTTTTTCTCCATTTGTTATCTCAGATTGTGGACATGTGGAAATCTTGCTATTCGTGCCACACAACAAAAGAAAAATTGATGATCACATCTTTTTCTGAGAAGCCACATACACAAGCAGCATCAGATAAGATGAGAACACGTAGGGGTGCACTATGCTGGAGAACACAGATAGAAAGATGTAGACTATCTGCAGCTTCATGACACTTTTTCCATTATCATATCCATATCCGTAGATTCTCACATGTACCACTCCCCATGTGGCATGAACGTCCAGCCATTGTCCCGCATCGCACTCATGATGGTCCAAACAACAGCCCTCAGTCCACGCTGTACAATGTACACTCGCGTGCACGCCCACGTGCACGTCCAGAGTAGTGTTATGCAACGAGGAGGAGAAGCCACTAAGTGCTGGGAGTGTTCTTTCCTCCGCTGGCTGGGGAATATCACACGTTCCCACCACTAGTGCAGCGGTGGACAGGCCTCAGCTAAAAGAGCTCCACGCAGCTGTGGAATCATTACGATGTTTACATGTGAAAGACATTTTATTACGTTACTCGTCATCAAACTGAAACAATAAAATGAATAAATGAATTAGTGAGTCAGACTTGTTCTTCTACAACGCCCGTGTGAGAAACGGTGACGAGTAAAGCAAAGTTGACTCAGGGCCCCGTAACGCTCAGGTCCCGCCCCGACAACACGGATCCAGGTCGTGGTTACTCAGGAACCGCGTTGGCGAAGGTGATTTCCACCGTGGTTAAGAAAATAAAAAGTAGAGCGTGGATGTAATTAGCCACGGTGGTAACGCTATTAGTGTCATGGGTTTGTATCTCGCAGCAGTACATTTGTACTCACAGAGGAACACACACACACACACACACACACACACACACACATTACATTTAGCTGAGGCTTTTATCCAAAGCGACTTACATGATATACAGTAAACCGTAGACACAGCAACGGTGAGCAATGAGGGTTAAGTGTCTTGCTCAAGGACACAACGACATGGACTACTGGAGCCTGGGATGGAACCACCGAGCCTCTGACTGAAAGACAGACTTGCTAACCACTGAGCACACACACACACACACACACACACACACACACACACACACACACACACACACACACACACACACACACACACACACACACACACACACACACACACACACACACACACACACACACACACACACACACACACACACACACACACACACACACACACACACACACACACACACACACACACACACACACACACACACAGCGGCCCTTTTTAGGAGCTGCCCTTTGGAGTGCACATTCCAAGACCAAATATGTCAAAGGGGGGGGGTCAACAATATCCGCCCCCGCTCCAAAAGAGACCTCCTCGTTAAAACAAGAACATTTATTTTTCCTGATCTGATCTCCTGATCCTGACAACTCTCATTATTCTCACACGATTATCTTCTGACGCTGGTAGAACGTTCTGGATGAAGCTGGGAAGCAGAAGGCTACACGGACATGTGTTGTGCGTGCGGGCCTGAACCGGTGCACACATCACTGTGACTATTTCTACAGCAGGGTGGCTCAGGCTCACGCTGGTCCGTCAAACATTTGATGTCCGTGGATAAAACGTTCACGTCTTCCAACTCGCTCGCGTGCCGCTGCCAACCAGTCAAGTTTCTGTCCCGTCCGTCCCATCCATCCATCCATCCATCATCTGAACCGCTTATCCTCTTTAGGGTCGCGGGGCGCTGGAGCCGATCCCAGCTGTCATTGAGCGAAGGCAGGGTACACCCTGGATAAGTCGCCAGTCTATCCAGGGCTCCCGTCCGTCCCGTTCACGCAAATTCTCCCGATTGTTGAGTTGCGGCGCTCATGAGAACGATGGCCAGGCGGCTGGGTCACGGTGACCTTGACCTTTCGTGTCATCAAAACGTTTGGGCCAAATTTGTAGAAAATCAGACGGGCAAAACAACCCGTGGCTGTCGTTGCCGTGGAGGGATACAAATACGCGGTCTCTCTTAAAACAGCAGTCACGATCTTGTCGTATTTGAGCACGGCAAGAGGCGGCATCTAAAGGCTTCTCCCGCTTAGCACTGTACGCACATAAAAGTGTTGGATTGGCCAGTGTCCAGTTAGGGTTTAGCTCCAAAAGACTGGATCCTAAATGTCCCATCATGCAACTATGGGCCTATTTCTCCTCGAACTTTAGTGCGATTGTTTTGTTTCACAGGCTGAATGGTGTTCCCCGTGACAGTTTAACTGACCTTCATAGGTAGAGTTGTTGTGAGTGGCCCTAATTTAAAAAAATGGACAGACTCTGTTATGATATGAACGCAACATGTTTTAGACGATCTTGGATTTAGTTACCAAGAGTCTTGCTTCTTGTGTGTGTGTGTGTGTGTGTGTGTGTGTGTGTGTGTGTGTGTGTGTGTGTGTGTGTGTGTGTGTGTGTGTGTGTGTGTGTGTGTGTGTGTGTGTGGTGGTGGGGGGGGGGGGGGGCTTTGGCTCTGGGCTTTGCGAGCTTTGGAAAAGTCCTTGTTGATATAAACAGTCCAGCATCCTTGAGGTTGACTGTTTTACAATGCCACTGTTTTAGTTTTCCACCGCCTGCTTGATTTTATGAGTTCATAAAGACGAGCGGAGCGCACAACAAAACAGGCCCCGAGGTCGTCCACCATCAGCAGCAGCTTTCCCTTTATCTAATGTTTGGAGACGCAACAACCCTGTTGAAGTCGATACCTTGTTTGCATATCTTTAATGCGCTTTAGGGAGAATATCTTTCTAACTTTAACCACATGTGAGTGTGTAGCTGACGCTCAGAGAGGCTGATACACAGAATGCAGAACTTCCCCCTGCTCAGCTCCCCCATCCTCCCTTATCTTGTCATTATTCTGTGACTTTATTGCTGAGCACTTCAACGTTGCAGCTCGACAACGAATGTTAAGGTTGTTTTCAGGCAGTGCGCGTTCATGTGCGTAATTCAAAACTGTAATTAGAATTTTTTTTTTTAAACGTGCTGACCCAGTTCTATTCAAATCTTCAGTAAGAGAACAAAAAAATGATTACATTAAATTAAAATAAAGAAACAGGTTAGCATTACCGAACATTAAGCGTGAGACCTCAAAAACACGTGTGAGCGCAGCAACGGGCTGCTGTTATGTAACTGCAGTCAGTGTTTATCTTTTTCAAAGGGAATGGGTCGAATTGACCCTTGTGTCTCTCCTCCACAACATATGACACACACACACACACACAACTACACACACAGCTACACACACAGAGACCATGTCCGCAAATGCTGTGTGCATATGCTGCAAAGACTCCCAGCAGCGAAGGAACCACAGTGAATTAAACAGCAGTATGTTTAGAGAAATATCAAAGACGTGTGTGTGTGTGTGTGTGTGTGTGTGTGTGTGTGTGTGTAGAGACGGGTTTATGAGTCCCCTTACTAAGCTGAGATCCCTGAGGGACATCTCTTCCTCTTGTGCAGCACAGGATTATCACACAGCGGCCTACACATGTATTTATGTGGTGTGTGTGTGTGTGTGTGTGTGTGTGTGTGTGTGTGTGTGCATTTCTAACAAAGAGATGATGTAACCGTGGCATCCGCAGGTAGAATTGTGCTAAAATAGAACGAGGAACAAAAATAAAAAAGTGCACTCGGGAGTGGAGGTTTAAATATATACGGCCCCTTCGTGTGGATGCATGTAGAAACAGGAAGTCACAAGAAAAAAAAAATCGGAGAACCAAGGCAACATATTAACGTTGAAGTTGAAACTGTGTGGGGTTAATGACTGTTCCCTGTTTTGTTTTAACTTCCATCCCACAAAGAGGATTATAAACAGACAACGCACGGTGAAAACTCTTAAAAATGACACTTTCACAACGAACACTGGAGCTCCTGCTCTTATTCTTTACAGTACAAGTGCGTCCCAACCACGCACTTGTACTGTAAAGAATAAACAGACAAAACCCTAACCCTGCCAAAAATCCACCCTGATCCAGTCTAGCGGATCAGGCCACGACCTCCCTGACGGCGACATGTTGTGTGTTTTCCTTCTGTTGCTATCGTGTCACATCCTGCAATCTATCGGCCTCCTGGGTCACACAGATCCGCAGCAGGACGGACCAGCCTTTCTGCTGTGGACAAACAGTGATGCATGGCACTTTCTGCTACCTATCTCTATCTCTCTCTCTCTCACACACACACACACGCACACGCACACGCACATGCACACACACACACGTACACAAATGCTGGCTACGCAGTGTGAGAGACCAGTGGTGAGCTGCAGTGTTTGGTTCCACTGCAGAACGTGCCCCGTTGGCTCAGGACTGGCTGGCTTGCTTAGACTGACCCAGATACACACACTAATCCTTTACGGACATTGCACACACACACACACATATATGTGCAAACACACACACAGATCTGCACGTACACACGGTCAGGCACAAACAAAACTAAGCACATACATAGCGAAGGGATGTACACTGCAGGAACACACTAACTAAGACACAAGCAAATACCCGGGGTCAAGGCGGACAAACACACACACACACACACTCACACACACACACACACACACACACACACACACACACACACACACACACACACAGTTTGGTTACGTTCATAATGCAAGCTTTGGTGCTCAATAGAGATTCATTACCACGATTTTTGTTTTTGTTTTGGCTGTTCACACTTTTTTTTCCTTTCTTTTTTTTAAAAATGTGGTCAATATCAGAATCCAGTGTGAACTGGTCACAGTGCTGACCGGCATGCATGAAAGAACAATAACAAAAGACGTCACACAGGAGACACCATGTAGGCCGCCAAAGTCCGCTTTCAGGGTTTCATCTACGAGTTGATGTGGAGTGGAGGCCGGCGAATTTTGTGGATGACTGAGGTTGGAAGACCGGACGAGCAGATACTGTCCTTTTATTCTATTTTGGTCATTTAAGTTGGTTTGGTGAGGTGCAAAATAATTAAGAAAAACACTTAGTGTATTAAAAGATATTTCAAAAAAAGTACATATGTGGGAGTTTTAAGATGAACCGGTCTTTCAAAGTGGAAAATACTGCAAATATCTGACCGTGTCGATCACTCCTAAAATATGTTCCTAATATTTTAACAGCAAGTGGAACACGTGACCTTTTCTATCGATGCTTCTTCTATTTTTTTTACATTAAAAAATCGTTCATCAGCAATTCCATAATTGGACGAAAATCATTAATTAATTAAATAAGTTAAAAAAAACAAAAAACTAATAGGATGCAGCACAAGTACGTATTCTGTTAATCATCTTGTGACCGTTCATATTTCTCTCGTGACCCCATGTGGGGGTCCTGACCCCCAGGTCGGGAACCATTGATCTTCTAGACCAACAGTTCAGTTTCAACACTCCCACATGCCCACAACAAACAACAAAAATAAATAATAAAATCAAAGCGTTCCTCACCCACAGCCGGAGCGTCATACTCTTCTCCCAGCAGAATCTCCGGGGCGGAGTACGCCAGCGACCCGCAGCTGGTGGCCAACATTGTCCCGGGTTGGAACAGGTTGCTGAACCCAAAGTCCGTCAGCTTCACCGCCCCCTGCTGGGGGAAGAACACCACGTTCTCGGGTTTCAGGTCCCGATGCACCACGTGGAGCTGGTGGCAGTACGCCACGGCGCGCACGATCTGGGCGAAGTGGCGCTTGGCGGTGCCCTCGGCCACGCCTCCCTCGTGGCGGAGGATGTAGTCGTAGAGGTCGCCCCCCTCCGCCAGCTCCATGACCAGGTAGAGGGTGGTGGGCGTGTCGATGACCTCGTAGAGGCGCACCACGTTGGGATGCTGCACCAGCCGCATGCACCTGGAAGTAATGAGTAATATGGGGAGGTGATCGTCTACTAGAGGATGCTTAGAGTAAAAAAAACTACATATCAAGTTTTTTTGTTCCATGTTTGGCTCAGATGGGATTCAGATGGATCCCACATGGTTTACTACTAGCATGCCCGTTTTAAATTGGACATAAAAATATCTACAAAGTGCTCCCACTTTGTTTGGTTTTTCAAACCTTTTCCTAAATCCTTTCTTCTCAAGCTTCCTGTCTTTCAGCAGCATTTACCTCACTTCCTGTAAGAGGTGGCTCGCTGCCATCACGTCGAGTTTCGTCTTGTCAATCATCTTGACAGCGACCAGTTGCCGGGTGCTGACATGACGGGCCAGCTTGACCACGGCAAAGTGGCCCCTGCCCAACGTCCGGCCCAGGTGGTACAGCCCGCTGAGGTCCGAGCGGCCGGGGCTGCTCCTGGGGTTGAGGTGTCCATCCTGGGCGCTGGGGCTCTCCCCAGAGGTGTCCATGTTTGAAACAAAAAATAGGGGGGGGGGGACTGAAAGAGCTTCAGGATAGAGGGACAAAAAGGAAACGGGGGAGACGGAAAATAGTTGTTTCAAGTTGTCGGGGAGGCAGAAGGGAGGAGGGCCTCCTTTGTTGCAGGGCCGCAAAGTTCTTCACTGGCGAGGAGTTGCCTGGCAGGACAAAGAAAAGACAACACGGTTAGACGCAACGAGAGCATATATGATTTGGCCCTCGGGGGCCCCCGAAAAAGTGGATTGGGCTTCGAAGAGGTCAGTGGATGCCTCCTCCCCTTTCAAGCACCGGTCCCAGATTGATGTTTCACATCTTTGTTTTCAAAGTTGAGTAGCGAAGACTAGATTATATACAAAGGTCACGCTCCAGTAGCCCAGAACGAGAACAGTAGAGGGTCAAAGAGGATTTATTATTATTTATTTTTATTGTCTGTGATGTTAAAGGGCTGCACTTGGCTCGATCTCAAATAACAGCCATCGAGCACAAATGGCACGCCAAATCAATACCGTAATAGGAAACCATAACGTGTGTGTGTGTCATTAGTTTGTCTAAGAGGGTCAGAAGGTGGCATTAGACCTGATGATGTCATCATCAGACCCCCCCCCCCCTCCGCCCCCCACCAGGGTAACAAGTTTAGCTGCCGTCATCATCTTCATCACCACGGCCATCATCACTCCCATTACCACCGTCAACTTCATCGCTGGTACCTTCATCTTATTCATCCTCATCACCATCACTTATTCATTAAAGAACAAGTGATGGTGTCTCTCACACGCACACGCGCGTGCGCGTTATGTACATAGCCGCGAGCTGCTACACTTGCGGTAAGGCCAACTGTTCTCTGACTTGGCCTCAGCCGCGGTCCCGAGTTGGCACATACGCATGTAGCCTCCCCTCCAAAAAACAAACGCCACCAACAACAGCCCGGACGAGCATTGTGACCGGAGGAGGCGGCTCCGACGCCCGCAGTGACCCCCCCCCCCCCTACCAACCCCCCTCCCGGTAAACCAACTTACCGTTGTTGCGCAAATATCCCGTAGCTGCGAACTGCTCCGCCGCGCGGGTCCTCCTGTCACTCCGCCGCCTCGGCACGCCGAGCTCGGACTGTAGGAAAAGACGGCGCCGCCTCCTCGCTTGCTTTCATAACACTCCATGTTCGCGGTCCGTGAGTGTGCGCATACTTTTCTCATGAAGCGCCCGTCCGTGCGCGCCGCCTCGATTCTCTCCAGAGTCTCGAACTGCGAGAGCGCGCACCCGCTCCGCTGAGAGCGAGCGTGAGAGAGAGAGAGAGAGAGAGAGAGAGAGAGAGAGAGAGAGAGAGAGAGAGAGAGAGAGAGAGAGAGAGAGAGAGAGAGCGGCACGGGAACATGCCGATGTGCGCGCGCGCACGCACAAACGCACACATGCGCGTGTGTCCAGCTTTCCTTCTGACGTCAATACATTCCGACTCGCTCCCGCGGCGCAGCAGCAGCAGAAGTGTGCAGCGGCCGCGAGCCTCTTGTGCTCGTGCGCAGTGGAGAGAGAAAATGTCTGTGAATGAATGCTCAGGAAGTCCAAGAAATTATATAACTGACTAATGAGTGTTTTTTCTAAATAAAAGGGGGCACAATGAGCTATGCTATAACATACATGATGACGTACATTCCTGAGATTCTTCCATTATAATGACTAGCTTGACTTCACACAGAAGACTCAGAGGGCCACTACAGAAATGAGGAGAAAAACAAAATTAGTATTGTTATATATATATATATATATATATATCAAACTTATTATAATAATGAATTATACCCTTTGTTGTCCTTCAGATATGGCGTCTTATAGAAAATGCACATAGCATTCTTTTACTATCTCCATAGGGAGCTACATTGTGTCAAATAGGACTCCTTGAAATAGGAGATTTACTACTGACCTCATCATTTGGCCTAAATGTAATGCGTTCTTTTTGTGTGTATTATATCCATTTATTGTATCTAATGCCACATGTAGCAGCACCCCCACTGACACATTCACTGATCACATTCTTGGACTGAGTGCATTTCATATGTTGTCGACATCTATAGGTTTTAAAGTTCAAGCCTTGTCATATTGAAAAGTCTGCACTGTTGAGCCAGGAGTCTGCTGGATGAGCTCATCCCAGCTGCTCTTTGTTTCCTCCAACCAGCCAACCTGCAGAATGAGGGCGCCACCTAGTGGTACTTTTCTTTGTTTCTCTCATTGAAATCTCTCTCTCTCTCTCTCTCACTCTCTCTCTCACACACACACACACACACACACACACACACACACACACACACACACACACACACACACACACACACCTTAAGCCCTTTTCAGACCAAATTACAGTTTATTCAACTGACATCACTTGTGTCAAATCTGCAGATCAGGAAAGTTCAGTGCTCCTTAGGTGAAAAGCAACTTTGGAGTTTTTCCACAAATTACAAACAGAAGGAATATATATATATATATATATATATATTATTCTGCCAAAGTGCCAAAAGTGCCAAAAATATTTATGTTGTTGAGTGTTAGACCAAGATGATGATAACATGGCGCGAGGTACAAACAAAATATAATATATTTAAAAAGTAATTACAGACAACACATTTGGTGGAATTAGGTGGTTAAAAATGATCTAACATGTCACCTAACTTAAACACAGCTGTTGGCTTATCATACTGTAATTACAATATTTTCTCCAACCCCATTTACTCCCCTGTTAACATATAGTGCAATTAAATTAAGAAATTACCATACAGCATAAATTACACATTTTCTAGTACATCGCATCAGACAAAACAAGATGCATTTAAGTGTTGTATTGGAATGCATTAAGTAAGGTGCAACATAATAATAATTGTATTTATTCCCACTTGGTCTGAGCAAAAAAATATTAAGACTTCCTGAGAAGATGTAAAACAGATGATTTAAACACTAAAAGCCTAAATGATAAGATACATTATTGCATGTTACACTCAAAGTATCTTCTGCACTGCTGCTGCACACCGTAGCGCTTCAAGGGAGGAATGGCTGCTCCTCGGCCGACCCTTTTAAAGTACACTGTGACAGTGTCACGGCATGTGTTTACAGTGATGTTTGTTTTCTAATCCTGAGGTAGCACAAGGAAATCAAAAAATCAGGCCCACCCAAAGCCAGCACAGAAACAGTACACGCTCCTGTCCAGCAGCTGTGGATCCGCCCTCAAATCGAGAACCCGCTCTCCTTTACCAGGGCCGCCGTCAGCCTTTTCTGCAGGATCTCCTTGGACGAGTAGAAGGGCAGGAACAGATAGGAGTGGCATGTCAGAGACTCGGGTAAGATCTGATCGTGCTGCAGACCACTCTGGACTTGGGTGACTTGAACGATCATCCGGACCTGGTCCATGCCAAGAATAGGAACCTTCCTGTATCCAGTCACGAACACTGCAGAACAACACCCCGTGGAGAGAAAGGAGGGAACTTCAAGTCACTCTTTGTCTGTTACCATCTTTGCACATCAGCATCGTCTGCTTAGCTGCAGCCGCTACAGCTGTCCCTTCCTTTATTTATTTACTTGAATGCATGGAAGATAATCAATAATAATGATCTCAAATTAGATTTAGACCTTGACTCCCTTTTTAGAAATAACCTTCTTGACTGTTCAAGCACAGGCAACAGATGATGTTAACAATGGCTGCATTGCATTTAGGGTGCACAGGTTCCTGTCAATGCTGACTCACTGGGACGCTGGGAACAGAGCCGTCATTCATATAATTATCAACTTCTGATCTCAGTCTCTTCAAAGCCGGAGATTTGGTTTGATATTTGTCCGCACATTCGCGGAGACAACCTGCAGCGTCCCAAACTGAATTGTCCTCATGCATACTTGACAGTTATTGGAGGATGCCACTAGAGGGCACACCAGAGGACTCACAACGGATTTGCACAATGAACATGGCCACGCTTAAACAAAATGTAAAAACTCCGCCCCCTACGTTCATGTGCGACTTCACTGCCTTGAGTGTCTATAGCTCACATGCCGCATGTTAGATCAAAGTGAAAATGTTCACACGAGGTTCAGTACTTACAAAAGAAATCTTTCTTCTGGTCTTCAGTCAGTTTGTGAAAAACCTCCCAAAACATCTGCTTGGTGTTGTTGTCAAAGCGAGGATCCCACACTGTGTTCTAATTGAAATATTAATGAAAAAAAAAAGCAATAGTTTGATGCGGTTCAGAACAAGCATGTGGAGATTTTAGAACCGGTGGAGCTCGTGTTTGGGACAGTGCTCTTTTCACCTCTTTCAGTTTGGCCCAGTCGTAGACGTCTTGGCCCACCAGCACTCCTCGCAGCTGCTCCGGCCGAAACAGCTTCACCAGTGCCCGGTCACACACCTGGAAGAAGCCTCGCTGGAACTCGTTGAACACGCCCTCCACCGACGCGCTGAACGCGTGGCTCACGTAGGCCTCCACAAACTCCTTCCTGTTGTGGCAGATTGACGTTTAAATTCAACAAACATCCCTCCGAAACGGAGCAGATCTGGGTGCAGGTCACACACACACAAACACACACACACACACACACACACACACACACACACACACACACACACACACACACACACACACACACACACACACACACACAATGTTTGAAACATTTTAAAGTCTTACTTATTTTGAACTGTCAGTGGCTTTTTAGGATTTTGGGGGTCAAGGTCAACGTCTGTCCCACCCCAGTTAATCTGTCAACCAATTATGAAAGTGGAGGTTAGTGGTATTGCAGACAGAAAGACAAAAGAGGCACATTACTTGACGTTTTAAAAAACGTAGTACCGGGAACAAGGACCAGGCCCTGAACACAACTCATTTCCCGTGCTCTCAGTACTTTTAAGCATAGCAGACTCGTTCACTTCCTCCTTGACGTTGTTCCCACATCCTTCCCCCTTTAAAAAAACCCTATTGCTATTCGCATGGTCTTTGTTAGTGAAAACACCAACCTCAAAGTCCTGGTCTTCTAGGTCATCCTCTTCACTGTCCAAGATGCGCTGCAGGCTCCTAAAAAAAAGCAAAACAAAAAGGTTATATTCAAAGACATACTGAATTGCTTACTAAAATCACATTATTCAGGCATCCATTTAACACAACAAAATCTGTATTACTAAATTGAGATGAATACTCACTTCCCATGAGAAAGGCTGAATTCCTTTAAATCGTCCAGCGTCGGCTTTTCACCGAGCAGCTTCTTGAACAGAGCCAGCGGGAAGGGGAAGTGTATGATGTGCTGGTTGTACAAGGCCAGGCCACACAGGACCCCAAGCAGGAAGAAGTTTTTCTGGTCCTCCTCTGTCGTCTGTATGGAGAAACAACCAAACAACTATTGCATATTGTTCCATTGTCGCTTATCAACATTAGCATGAAATCCATCAAGGGAAGGGAACCCTGAGCCTATGGGTTCGATGGTTCGATGGTTCCCGCACAAGGATTTTAAGTCTTACCGTGGAGGGGAACCATGCCAGCGTTTTGGAGTCGTTGAACATGAACATCCCGGATACAGTTGACACAATTTCACGGAAGAAGTGGTGAAAAAGGTCCTTTGCGTAGACGTGCATGACCTTTGGGTCCTCGTCAAAATAGACCTGAGAGGTAAGAAAAAAGAAGAAAATCACAATAGAGGTTAACTAAAAATGTGTGTGAGATTCAACAACATAAGATACAAAATAGGTATAAAATGATTTGCTTTAACCATCAGGTAAAAACTGGATATTTACCACAAGTTGCTTCTTGAAGTCACTGGGCTGAGCAGCAGCCAGTTGTTCGAAGGTGCCTCTGAAAAGTGACGCTCGCTTCAGCTTCAGTTCAAAAAATTGAACTGACGATGGAACAACTCCAAAAGGCCACATCGTCAGGTGGTTTCCCTATAATACGGTTCAAAATGACATTTTCTTACAAAAAATTCCCATCTCAACATTTTTATTGGATGTACTGTAATGCATTTTATTCACAAAGCTGCATAATTGTTTTTGACCACTTGGTGGCGACGCAACAAGCTGCAAAGAAAGGGACATACTATCACCTTATAAAGTAACTTAGTCGCCTAAGTAAGTTGTGTTTCCGTCCACCTGCTGAACGTGAGGGCAATATTCACTCTGCTTATAGCTCGAGTTTTAGTCTCCACCAAGTCCTGAGGCATGTATTCAAATTATTAATATAAATATTTATATTAGAGGCCCATTCTTGCTGGAATTGAGGTGGATAAGGGCGGTGAGTGAACCAAAACGGTAAAACAATGGGCTGTTAAACCAAAACAAAGAGCTGAAAGACGCTCGTTATTACATTTCCTGTACATTTCCATTTTGGCTCTTTGTTGAACTTGGTAGGACACCTACTTATTGAATGTTGATTTATCTGGGATTTCCTGACGGCCCTCGTTGTATTGTTTGTACGGTTTAGTTGGCCAACAGGCAAAGTTCCAGGCTCAAGTTACCTTTGTGTATCCGGTGTGCATGTCAAAAGTTATTTTCTTCGATTTCAAATCCATCAGAAATGGGAAGTTGACCAGCGTCTGATCATCCAGAAGAAAGCAGATAGGCAATATATTTACAAAAATGTAAACTTGATGACCACAGAAATGTTGTATTTCGTTAACAGTTTATTACCTTGATATTGGATGTCATATAGCAATTCTGCAGCTCCTCTTGAAGAAACATTTGGCTAATCTCCAGACCAAAGATTTTTTCCTCAATCCTCTGACGTCCTGCCAGCCTGAGGTTGGCCTTTAAAACCGACATATTTTATGAATAGAGCGTGAGGGATTTGGTCGGCGGTAAAAAAGCTTTATGTTTTGTAGAAAAAAGCTGAGTAAGGTGGTTTCTGTGTGGTTTGAAATTCACAGGGAGGAAGAAAAAAAAAACAAGATGACGGATACTAACGTGGTACATGTACTGGAGGACGAGCATCAGGTTTCTGACTCCAGAGTCGCGAGGATCAGGCTGTAAGGACAGGATCACGGAGAGGGCCCGCTTCCACACCTCCACGTGCTCCACCATGGTGGGGGGCGGCAGAGAGGACCACCAGTCCCCTGAGGAAGACATCATCGTCAGTGAGCATCTTAACAGCTGGGCAGGTGCCACCAGAATAGTTCATGGTCATTATTAGACGCCACATATTACCAATCATAACATTTATACAAATGAACAAATATCGATGAATTGATCGAATGAAAATGCATTTAATTAACATTACATTTCATTTAGCTGACGCTTTTATCCAAAGCGACTTACATGATATACAGTAAACTGTAGACACAGCAATGGTGAGCAATTAGGGTTACGACATGGACTACTGCCATTAACGCCTTAATTAAGTAACTCTAAGTTTAAAAGATACGTTATACAAGAACATTTGTTATTAATTTTAACTTTATTCCACTTAATAATATGTCTCTACAACGAATGCCCTGCCTTACAATTTCTGGGGGGGAATTTGAAAGCCTTTTCTTTGTTAAACAGCATTTTAAAACATAATAATTAAATAAAATGAATGATGCATTTCTTTCATGCACCTTTAGCTAACCACGTTCCTATTTTAAATGTATCAATGTGTTCATAAATTATGATTTGGGAAGGTCTATAATTATCAGATTGCCACACTCCGGACTGCGTACAAGGACACAACTTAATTCAATTAATGATAAGCATCTCATAAAACTGACAAATGCAGCTGGGCTGTCGTGTTTTTTTTGTCTTGTATAGTTAAATTACACAATAGCATCCCACCCCCCTTCATTCAGACTCCATAGTTTTACAGTCATTTAAATGTGCACATTTCCCTGCCCTAGTTATTGCTGCAGGGCTGATGAGCACACTGTCCCCTGGTCCTATAAACAATGTCAAATGAAGCGCCTCAAGCTCTCAAACAGCTTTCTCTCATCGTACCTAAGACCTGGAGGCTTTCGGCACAGAGCCTCTGCACGGCGGCGGCGACCGCCTCAGTGAGCGTTGTGCTCGTTCGCAGCAGGCCGCGTCTCTGGATCACATGCAGGAGCTCATTGAGAAGCAGGAAGACCCTCAACCCCTCCACTCCCACCGGCATCTCATCGAGAGAGGGGAGCAGGCGCAGGACGGCGGCCTCCACCTGTCGAGATCAAACGCGGTAGCTGAGCACGGCGTTACCGAGGGGCCTTTGGAAAGTAAACCTGAGTGCACAAACGCCGGTTGCGTGCCTCCGCCAAAACTTGATCCATCTTCGCCAGTTTCTTGAAAGCATGTCGCGCCGATGACAAGTCCAGGCCGGAGTACTTTGGCGAGGTCTGGAAATGTTTGTCTTTGCTATGGAAGAGGAAAAAACCAAGAGTGGGAATGTGATGCAATCGCAATGGATGCGAGGGACGTGCAGAGCGAGCGCGGAGGGCGTCTACCTTTGGTCAAGGAAGATTTGATTGACACAGGACGCAGAGGAGAACGTCCTGTGGATTTCCCTGTGAGGTTTTCATGTGGTTAGTCAATGGCACTGATAATGGGGTATTCATAGAGTTAACAAGCCAATCAGCTGTTTGCGATGATACTGATACTGCATCTGCTTACCGTTTGATCTTTTTCCACGACTTTGAATCACACACGGAGACCCATTTGTTGATTACATCGCGCGTTATGTTGCCGACGCCGGCAGTGTTGGACTCCTCATGCGCGTCCTGTGAAAGACACAAGAAAGAGCTGTAAAAATGTCTTCACATACATACATAATTGGGTTTAATGTATTATTACACCTCCCACAATTATGATGTGTACTGCATGTATTCGTACCTGAACGGGCGTGCACGTTGCAAACGAACAGTTTCCTCCCGCGTAGATATTTCGAACTTGAAGTCCATTATTGGCGTCTGGAATGATGATATAAATAAATAATATAGATAAATAAAAGTTATCTCTGTCTCTGAAATAAAAATTGAATCCATTTAGGTATTTCAGAAATTGTGGTCACCCCGTGGCAGCTGAACATGTAGCGGCACGGACGGATGACTCTCCTCTCCGCGGCCCAGCTGCCCCTGCTCGCCACACCCGAAGGAGTAGACCCTGTTCGAGTCCGTCAGCGCCAATGTGTGATGCCTGATGGAGATAACAGCAACAGAGATGCCTTTTCAGGAGTTGTATAGCCTCCGAGCCTCCGCTTTGAGATATTAGAAACATTCCTGTGATGTTATCAAACGCAATATTGAAAATATCTTTCTTTACGACGTTAACGTTCTCATGTGTCAGTTTGAAGCGTTCGAATGGACCAAAAGAGGTCTGGCAAACCGATTTGAAAATGTGTTTCAAGGTACTATGTGAAATGGAATTTTCAGGAAACCCTTGTTAAAAGCGCCCCGAGTCCTTTCCATAGAAGTCGGTCCACATGCTGTTAAAGGCAACCAAGAGGGTCGGGGAAGGTCTCCGTTTTTTAAGACTTCTAACAAGCGATTACAGCGATTAATACATTTAAATAGACTCACGCCGTGACCTTGAACTCTTGGCAGTTCTAAGCAAAAACAGTCACAATTGGAAGATGGCAAAAATAATCAAAGCATGCTGGAAGTGCTCACAACAACCACCTGAGAGTTTAGAATTGTGATCTTTGATTAAGTGAAATCCCCAGAATAATTGCATCATAAAAGGTATTGTAACGCACCGTCCACATGCAATCTTGGTGACCTTTGCCCCCCAGAGCTCCACAACAAGTCGAGGTCGTAGTTCATCGGCGAATGAGTTGTGCCCGAGCTGTCCATATTGACCGGAGCCGAATGTGAACACTGCCCCATTCTGAGGAAGCAACCAGACAAAACCAGACTTTAAATTCCCAAACAATGTCTATTGTTACTTATTTACATTTCTGTGGGATCTAGGAAGTTAGTGCTGCATTTAGGCTGCACTGGTGAGGCAGGGGAAATCATTTTGTCAGAGATCATTTAAAACACGTTCTATTATTTTAGTGTTATAACACGAGCGTAAACACAGCTTATTTGTCTAACCTTTGTCAAAATGGCAGTGTGGTCCTTTCCACAAGAAATGTAAATAGTTTTCTTCGTGTTCAGGCTACAAACAGGAGTTGGTGTCGGTCTGTCTGTTGGGGACAAAAAATGACTTTCAGGTTTACATAGAACACTTTTATTCGTTTACGAGTATTCGACATAATGATTGCTTTAAAATACCTGTCGTGTCTCCCAACCCGAGCTGCCCGCGGTCGTTTCCGCCCCAGCCGAACACGCCTCCGGAGACGGAGAGGGCGAAGCTCTGCTCTCTCCCAGCAGCCACCTGGACCAGGGGGAGCGCCGACAGAGAGCGGAGGGGTTGGGGCGAGCCGGAGCCGGGCTTGCTCCTGCCCAGACCCAGCTGGCCCCTGGAGTCCCGGCCCCATGTGTACACCTGACCACCTGTGGAGATATGCAAGTCAACACAACAAAGGGTTTACAAGAGGCAGGGATTCACTGTTTGAGACCCAGGAAGAGTTTCTATCCCACAAGCCAGCGGCTCTGAGCTTCTACTTTAGTGGCAGCTCACTGTAGACTTCACTGTACCTTGGGTGAGGGCCACTGAGTGCCGGCTCCCACAAGCAACCTGAGACACCACTATGTTAGAAAAAGCTTCCAGGGGCCTGAGAGGACAAGAGACAGAAACAATTAAAAAAGTGAGACAAATGTGCACCCTTTCACACATTTTTGTTGCAAATTCAGGACATCAATCGACATCATGAGGTGAGTTTCTCCTTACTTTGGAATGTAATTGCGAGTTGTGTCCACACAGAGAACCTTTCCTCCCCTAGAAAGCAGCGTGACCCCATCTTCATCATCACAAACCACGGCCTGAATCTTCTCTTTACACTTCACTAACTCTGAAAGAACACAACAGGTGTACAGTAAGGGGTGCAGCTTGTAGTCCTGGAGCTCACCACTGCCAAGAACACAACTTATTTTAGCGAGAGCTGAGAAGGAAGTCATAGGACTCATGCTCACTCTGTTTTCCTCTGACTCTCCCCCCATCTTTGCTCTCGTTTGTACGGATGATGGCAGCATCGGCGTTGCTTTTGATGAAGGCGAGCACGCAGTGGCCAGCTGACAGGTCTGTGACGTCCAAGCCGAGGCTTAAAAGGTGAACTCCAGCGCCTGTTGAGATCTTCGGGCCGTCTTTCAACCGAAAGCCCTGCTGGCAGTTCTCTCCCCATGAAAACATCTCGGTAAAATGTCATCGGGAGAGCCGTCAGCTGCTTTTTATGGCTCGGCTCAATCTGGCAGAATCGAAACTTGAGTGTATCGTTGCGCATGCGTGAGCGCAGGAAAACAAAACTTATGACCACGATGAAACGAAAGTGAGGCAGGAGGAGCGATCCAACTTGTGAGGGGATGAGAACAAGGAAAGTGAAACTGGAGTGGAAAACAGTATTTACACTGTGAACAGGAATACTGGACTACTGAGAAAACGAAACGCTACCATACTCAACATTATTACACCCGTAATAATAATACAAATGATTATGTCCATTCTCTTCTTCTATGCCAAAGTATCAGCAAAGTTTGAGTGTCTGGAGTAATGCAAGACATGCAGCAGTTGAATTAAACCCGTTTCCTTTTTAATGCACCAACAAGAATAATGTTACATGGAACAAACATTTGTTTACGTTAAAGTTTACTTTGCAGTAGATATTTATTTTTAATGGAATACTTTTTGTGCAACTTGGCACCAAAATAACAAACTCTATAACAATCTTTATTACCTGAGGAGATGCAACACTTGTAAAGATCACTTAAGATTGCCCTGCAACATATACAGTTTATACATATACACTATCTATACCGGGGATGGGCAAACTTCTTGGATCAGGGGCCACAATGAGTGTTAAAATTCGACAGACGGGTTGGGCCAGTATCAGATGGATGGAGAGTGTTTGTGTGAACTAATATAAACTACAAATAAAGCCATTAACTAAAATGTAAAGAAAATGTAATTTCATGGTGACCAGTGTTGGTCACCCTTTTTGGCCAGTGCTTCAAAGTTTGGTTGTGGCAATTCTCTGAGCTGTTCATCAGTTAACTGAGATCTGTGGCGTGATTTGTTGATGTTCATCTGCTCACACACGTATAGACAAACAACACCAGCATCCTCTGTGCCATCCTCCTGATGTTTGGAAACCTGGCTTTGCTTAGTGAAGCATACAACTCATCCAGGGAATTGAACTGTCAATCAGTTCCTATTGAAAACTCCTGCTGTGCTGTTTCATAGTCTTATGACAATGGGCATGACAGCAGCTGAAGTCACTTTCTGTGGGTCTGATGCACTCATTATGCCGAGAAAAATAACTCTGGATTAAGCTGTTAGTTCGTTTTACAACTTTAAAAACTATATGTTTTTTTATTAAGGGCTATTAGAGTGTTCTAACTGGGGAGTGGGATCAACTGAAACGCCGGGTATTGCAGGAAAAAGGCAAAATGAATGCGGTTGTGCTGGAAAGAGATGTAATTAACCTCAGCTGCAACAGATGTTTTGATTGCATTTTTCCCAATAGATTATACCCTAGAACGGATAGAGAACGTGAGCGGGTAACGCAGCCTGATACACCAGCGGTTTCGACCCCAACTGGTTTTCAAACCCACTGGTTTCCCTACGCGCAGGGGCGGACTGGCGGAAAAAAGTAGTCCGGGAGTTACTGTCAGACCGGCCCCCTCAATACACGGTGTGCTATCCACTCAATGCATTGCACATATCAACCAGCCAGTGACCTATTTGGAAAAATATCCATGCACTTAAAATTATTTTGGATGATTACAAAGAAATTACATCAAATATGTTTTTTTGTCAGCTTTTGGCAAGAAGCCAAGAAACAGCGAGCGCAATTGTAACCTGTAACAGCGTAACATAAACATATAATCAAAAGTACAGGCTGCAAGAGGGTCTCCTTGCAGCCTGTTGCAGATGGTTGTCTTGAACATTAAGCGTGAGACCTCAAAAACACGCGTGAGCGCAGCAACGGGCTGCT
Organism: Cottus gobio; assembly: GCA_023566465.1. Classification (NCBI taxonomy): domain Eukaryota; kingdom Metazoa; phylum Chordata; class Actinopteri; order Perciformes; family Cottidae; genus Cottus; species Cottus gobio. The sequence continues at coordinate 6,473,970 of CM042223.1, read as the reverse complement.
GTTATGTAACTGCAGTCAGTGTTTATCTTTTTCAAAGGGAATGGGTCGAATTGACCCTTGTGTCTCTCCTCCACAACATATGACACACACACACACACACCTACACACACAGCTACACACACAGCTACACACACAGAGACCATGTCCACAAACAGAGTGTGCATATGCTGCAAAGACTCCCAGCAGCGAAGGAACCACAGTGAATTAAACAGCAGTATGTTCAGAGAAATATCAAAGACGTGTGTGTGTGTGTGTGTGTGTGTGTGTAGAGGTGTTGAAGGTGCGCGCGAGGAGTAGTATAAATGTCAGTCGGTGATTAATGATTTCAGGTATTCTGTTGTTCTGAAAAGCATGGAATATAGTCGGGGCCACGAGGGCGGGCCGGTTGGTGATGGAGGCGGGCCGTTATTGGACCAGCCCAACCCCGTCGGCCCCAGTATCCCCCATGAATGTACCCCTGCCTACGCTTGTGCGCGTTGTGTTCGCTGGAGATCTTCAAGCCACATTTCATATCCAATGCCGCGATCACAATTGTGTAAGTGAGCACGACATCACAACCCCATATGAAGAAATACATGTAAGAAAAAACAAATATATATATATATATAAATGGAAAGATCGCATACAATAGAAGAAAAAAAAACTTTTTACAGTTTTTGCCTATTGCTTACACACGTTTTGCTAAATTTGGCTCATTGTGTCAAAACTCTACACACAAGCAAATAAGACACAACACTGGGAAATAAACCATTCGCATCCATGTCAAATTGAAACTCTGCTATCAAAACCTAACAATCCTTTGTCAAAATGTCACTCTGATGACAAAATGATACCCACTTGCATCATATGAATACACTTTCAGATCAGCAGTAACACACTAGTTTACTTTATATAAAAAACTGCAGTCTTTTGTTTTCAATGTTTTTATTCAGTTCCATAGAGGGCATGTTTTCACAACAACCAAAAAAATGAAATACTGAATTCAAAATCTTTACATTAGTATATTTTACAGTACAGTAAATTCAGTTAAATCAAAAATAAAACAAACAATACACTACTGTAAACACAGAAAAACACAATTGTGCGCAAGTGGGCTTATGGATCCTGCCGTCTGTTGGGGTCTGGCCACAGGATCTCATCAGCGTCACAAGCAATGTCTTCTCTCGCTAAGCATCGGGGAAAATATCCCTTATGTCCTTATTATGGATGAAACTGTGAAGCGGCTTAGATTAGGATGGACTCTCTGCCCAGCTTCCCTCATAGTCAGGCCATGGTTTATGACATGGTCCACCAAAGTTGCTCTTATGTCATCTGAAATAAAGGTCCTTGCGTGGCCTCTTTGACCACATCCTCCTCTCTCTCTCTCTGTCCTCCTCTTCCTCCTCCTCTTCCTCTTCCTCTGCCTCTAGCTCTCCCTGCCTCCATGCTTGCAAAGTTGTCCAAATGGCTTAACTGAGGCCTTTTTGTAGCTGGCTGATTGGTGTTCAGTTTTGTAAGTAAGTGTTTTCAGGTGTGTGTCTATGTCTTTTCAATTAACCAATGTGTGTTGTATTTTGAATAGATGTGTTTTCCCAATGGTACCCTGAGATTTCATTTTTGAACTAAGTGTCTTATGTATGAAATAGTGTGTAGTGTCTAGGCGCAAGTGTGTTGCAGAAAGGAGCAAGTGTGTTACAGAATTGCAACTAAAGTGCAAAGCAGCGCTTTTGTTTAAGGTATGGTTACACTTTGTTTAAGGTATAGTAACAACAACTTCAAGTTATGTTACTTTGGTTTAAGCATGTGTCTATAGTGTTCAAGCAACGGACAAAAACTGTAATATGTAAAAGATGGACTTTACATTATTAATATATTCATAATACACTGGTTGGATTAATAGGAAACAAATATGACCATAAAGTTCTTGACTTGAAATAATTTCACAACACAAAGATAGTGGGACTCTGACCTCTCAAACTGCATTCAATGGTTAAACTGGAGTTTGACATGCTGCATACATCAACCACAAGGTGGAGCTAGAGACCCAATCTGCCTCCAGATCCGTTTTTGAAAGAAAGATTATATTCGTTGGACTTACTGAATCCCGGAGACACTTTTAGAGATGTTGTATTTTTTACCAAGTCAATTTATCATCCAAATAAAGACTGAAATAAACCAGCACCGCTGATTAAAAGGTGACATGTTGGTAATAAAATAAACTCAAGATGAGCGTGTTGCTGAATGTGTGTCTGCTGATCGCCTTCTTCTCCGTCGGTTCTCACACAGTGAAGAAAACATCCCAAATGTCTTGAAGGTGTCCGAATCCGTTCTGACCTCTGACCTCTGCAGTGCATCACCCCAGAAAAGTAGACCACCTCTTCTTCTTTTTCTCCATTTGCTTTCTTCTGTCAGAGCACTTTTGTAAAAAAAAAAAAAAAAAGAAAAAGAAGAAGAAGAAGAAGAAGGTCACAGGCAGTTTGAATACAAGTACCCACTCGAGTACTATATTTATGGATTGGAGTGGATTCTGTTACAAAGTTCAGTAAATGTGTGCCCTTAGAATAATTACATTGGGCCTATTCCATTGAATACATGCTCATATTTTAATGGTTCCTTTCTTTTTGTGATAAAACACATCAGTGAATGTGTGTCTATAAATTACAAACTTATTCAGATGCTAATTTTAATAATACACATCGTATGGAGAAGATGAATAAAAGTGCTGGACGCAAAACAAACTTTGGGCTATGCTAAGCATGAATAAATTGTCCCTCCCGGCTCCCTATACGATCAAGATGGCGGCGAAGACTCGTATCTTGCCAAACTTTAATGTGTTTATAACATATCAGCGATGGAATCAATCTGCAAATGCTTCGGTTAAAAAATTAATTAACCTTTTAGATTCTCGAGCCGCTGGCTCAAACGTGGTCTGCAGCACGCTTTAACGTTTGTTTTTTTACCCAATCACGAGAGGTCCATGAGCGTACGGCCACACTGTGGACAGACAGACATGAACACACACACACACACACACACACACACACACACACACACTACAGTACAGTACCATCCACTTTCCTCTTCCTGGCGGAGATGACTTCTCTTCACAGGTAATACGAGATGCCAGAGTGTGCGTGATACGGTCGTGTGGAAGCATTTTAGAGCTGAAACTACAGGACATTTATTTATCCTTTTCAAACAGGTATAATTGAGTCTATCTCAAAACCATAACCACATTTAATAATGCGGACCGTGCACTGATCGTGAGATCTCACGTGCACTCCCTTGTTGTTCTCTTGGGCTCCACTGAAGAGGATGACCACGTAACATACAGTAGTTTCTGCTCCAAAATAAAAACTCTCACTTATTTATTATTTGTCAGGTTCATTCCCTTCACCCGCAGTGCCACAGCCAGAGGAACGCCATCTTCTTGCTGTTTTGTGCCATCGAGAATCAAAACAAAACCGCTTTTCCCTCCAGAGCCGACCCGTTATCAGCTGCTCTGTGAAGAACACGGAGTGCAGCTGATAGCGTAATTAGTACGTTATTGATGATGAAACAGGGTTGTTGAAATTAAGTAAATCCTATAACAAGGACCAGCAAAATGATAAACGACTGCTGTATTTTCTGTTTACTTTTAAAATAGCAATCTCTCATTTGCTGTACATACTCATGTCAGATTATGATTGTCTTTTTTTTCCATCCTATTGAAGCAACTTGATTCTTTGACAGCAAGTTAAGGAATGCAGCCTCTTGAGCTTGTGTGTGTGTGTGTGTGTGTGTGTGTGCGTACTCGGGGGAATGTGTTGTGCTGAGCCGTACCAGGACCTTAACATCTCCCGTTCTCCACTTCCACAGTTCACAGAACAACATGACCGCAAGCAGAGAGACGTAGAGACGATGAAACATTTGGAATATGAGTTGTTTCGGTGCAGCCTGGGCCTGACTGAATCCAGAAACTTTCCAATGTTCACTGAGGTAATACATCAAGTGAGACGTATGGTCATTTTATCACAGACTTCCATACATTCTGACTTCTTTCTGCAACCAGAGGAGTCACACCCTGATGGCCATTAGAAAGAATGCAAGTTTAAAGCACCTCTGCATAGGCTTCACTTCTGGACGTTGATACGTGACAACGTCCAACCAGAAGTGATTAAAGCTGCTCGGCCCAGTTTGCGGCCACCAGAAGCAGAATTGCTTCATAACAACCTGACAGACCTTGAGATATTATTATTATTATTATTTTTATTTTTGTCTAAACTGAGCCCGAAAACACACGTTTGTCTTTTTAGATGCTGCATGTTCCACTATCTTCACCAACTAGTCGAGAACTCTGTTTTATGAAGCTTTTTTTAAATTCAAAATAGCTGATACTGTCAGGGAACAATCAGTGATCAAAAACATATAGAAGTGCTAACAGTTTATTTTCATCAATTAACAAAATGCAGTGAATGAACAGTTGTTGTTGTTGTTAATTGATGAAAATAAACTGTTAGCACTTCTATTTTTGAAAGCATTCTTAGTTTACAGCATTTTTTCACACCTGCCTAAAACTTTTGCACAGTACTATAGTACTGTGCAAAAGTTTTAGGCTATATATATATATATGCTATATATATATATATATATATACATGATTGCTGCTTTAATTGCTGTCTTTTGTTGTTCTCTTTAGCAAACAGGCTACATAACTAGCACTCTAGCAGCTGCTCTGTGGCTCAGCAGGTATTGCTTGCAGGATAAATCACCTACAGAAATATTCAGATTGGCTGAGCACCAAATGCGATGTTTTTTTTGTTTTTTTGTCTCAGTATTTTTTAACAGGCCTAATCCATGTAGTCCATATCTGCTCTAAGTAGAACATTTAGATACAGCGTCTTATTTGACTACTGAAAGTGGACAAAACTATACGGTTACACTGACCAGCTCTCTTGCTTCAAAGGCCTCCAGCGGCATGAGGCTGGGACAAAGATGAAACACACACACACACACACACACACACACACACACACACACACACACACACACACACACACACACACAGCAGAGAGAGATGAGAGATATAGGCTGGGTTCGACAGCTGAGATATAGCACCAGAGCCCTGGGGAGTTTCAGGGGATTTCCACCGAGGGAATCGGACACGTTGTCTGATTTACACTAACACTTTGGCTAAACTTATGATAAAAGTTCACAAAAGAAACATCGCTGTATCTGTCTTTATCCATCTCGGCCTCCATTCGTCTCTGTTTTCTGCTCTTTCTCTCTCTCTCTCTCTCTCTCTCTCTCTCTTTCCATAAATACTGCGGTGACCGTCGGTCAAGAACATTTTAAAGTTATAGTTTTTTATGTGCGCATTTCACTGATGAAACTGATGAAACTACCCGAAAAAAGTCACAAGTTATCTTGCAGCTGAAGTCATAAGGGTGACATAAATTTAAAAAAAAACATATTTCAAACTTTACAAAAAAAGGTGGAAATAAGAGGAAACAGCATGAGAGAGTGAAAAGAGTGAAAGCGAGGCTGAAAGAAAACACGTTGACTTTTATCGGCCTTTACTGCTCCCTTTTTTTTCACTGAGAGGAGAGCCAAGAATGGAATGAGGAATCCAGGGAGAGATAAAGAGAGGAAAGTGGACGGTACTGTACTGTAGTGTGTGTGTGTGTGTGTGTGTGTGTGTGTGTGTGTGTGTGTGTGCGCGCGCATGCTGATTGTGCAACTGTTTGGGTCTATTAGAGTTTTTTCTTTTTTTTCCTTCTTCAAAGTTTCTTCCTTCGTCTCGTCTCTTGTAAAGCTGCTCTTTGATAATGTTTGTATTTGCTTTTTAAAAGGAAAAGAGCGTGGTCCTGGTCCCAAAAAGGTCAGAGTATAACTGTGCTTACTGTGTAAAGGGAGGGAACCTTCGGTCAAGGTCAGCTGATGTATGGACTAAGTATTTGCACATATTTTGTATTTTGATATTGTAACTACAGGTGCTGTGGGATATTGCACAAAATAAATTGCATCGTCATAAAGATGGAATCATACCCAATGAGGCAACAACATTAAATGGATATCCCCGTCTATTATATGACCTGCTCGTGGGCTTTATGACGATAATACAACATCACCAACGTATGAATAAAGGCTGACTTAAGACGAAACCCTTTTTTTTTGCTCCTGTGACAGTCATATCTACTTTGTCTAGCTGCGTCTGTAGATTTCTCCTGAATTCACCAAAAGTTTACATATTGTCACATAATATTTAAGACAACTTTGTCTTAATCTAAGGAATCAACTGGGGGAGTCTCATGATTATATGATAATATTTGTGTTAAATCTGTCACACTATTCACCTGTAGTGGCTCCAAATAGTCATTTTACAAAACATATCTTCAAAGGTTGGTTTTATCAATATATATACATATATATACATATATATACATATATATATGGTCATATATGGTCATATATATATATATATATATATATATATATCAGTATATCAGTATATCAGTATATATATATATATATATCAGTATATCAGTATATATATATATCAGTATATCAGTATATATATATATATATATATATATATATACACCAAACTTTGCAGTTTCACTCTCTCACTATCTATATTCTGATGTTTTTTGCTGAGGGTTTGGTTCAGATATCATTCATAGTCTGATTTATACAACATTTTATTCCAAAAAACATGATGAAAATTGTTTTGAAGTGCTTTTTTACTTTACTTTACTGGGGCGACTGTGGCTCAGTGGTTAGCAAGTCGGTCTTTCAATCAGAGGGTCGGTGGTTCGATCCCCGGCTCCGGCAGTCTGTGTCGCTGTGTCCTTGAGCAAGACACTTAACCCTAATTGCTCACCGTTGCTGTGTCTACGGTCTACTGTATAGCATGTAAGTCGCTTTGGATAAAAGCGTCAGCTAAATGAAATGTAATAATGTAATGTACTTTTCTGGATGAACCTGGCTTTATTGAATTTTCAGACTTCTGCTCTGCAAAGGTATGCAAATTAGTACATATTTAATAAGGTAATGCATCATTCTTTTAAATTTGCATAATAATAATAAATAATAATCTAAACATAACATTTTTAGAAAACTTGTAATGCAAAAAAAAAGTCTTAGTGTAAAGTAATCAACTAGAAGTTGTATGGTTCTATCTAATAACAAGTTCAGCCAAGTCCCCTGTCGTGTCCACTTCATATCTAACAACAGGGGAAACATTGAAATGAACAAATAAAAGACCACAGAGGCAAACTGGTACTGTATTAAAACAGTCTCAATACATTTAAAGAGAGAGAGAGACATCATGTTCAATTATCTCACACTTCTGAGTACAAAATGTTTCACTGACAATGTGCTGTTCGGTGACTCAAACATGAATACACATGGAAGACTGAAGAAATGAAAAGTATAAACACTTCCTGAATCCATCCAAAGACAAGTCTAAAACATATCAGTTAAGTTACATATTTCTGCACATGGAAAGAGTTTGGTTCCCACGTTGAACAAGTATTATTTACATCTTGACCATAATGTCCAGGCCACAGAGCCAGTGTGACCGAACACACATATTTTAAAGTCTAACACACTGCCAACATCCAGCAATATTTACACACCGCAGAGACAAGAGACTCCCAGGAGCGCTGCCTGAAAAATAAAAAAAAATCAAATCGTCACATTACTCAAAAACAAAAAAAAACATCAGCTTTGTTTAAATACAGCGGGTATTTAAGTTTACAATGTATATTTTAATGCCGACCAGACAAAACACCAAAAGCTTGCATTGCAAACACAACGCGTGGGTTGTTTGACTGCAAATTATTCACTTAATTTTGATGTCTTTAAATCAAACCCCTTTATGGTGAGTGTGAAAACTAGCGCAGCACAGAGACTGAGTGGCGCCTCGCTCCCTTCAAATCATTCCAGTGAGATCAGTTCTTTGTCCACAAAAAAGATAATAAATAAGCCTCCCCAAAGTTGTTCCGCACAAAGAGATATTTACAGCAGAGAGGAGCGAAGCTGTACGGGCATGTTTGACCTTTGACGTCACTGTACGGTGGAGTGACGGCAAGAAAACAGTCAATTACTGGGGATGAATGAAATATTATATGGTAGTGAGGATGGAGACATGATCCCCCTCAACACTGCATTTTTATGCTTATGGTAAACAAACACACTGATTTTATGAAAAGATCATTTAATATGAGGAATGGTTTCTTCAAAGGATAAGTCTGGTGACATCTTGTTTATTTGTATTCAAAGCCGTAGGAACAAAAGCGGCTGACTTCTGTATAAACTATACTGACATGAGGCATGACTCACTGAGGGGAAGGTCTCTATAGGTACAACTAAAACCAGCCCTGGAGTAGTAGCTTTAAGAAGTGAGAGAGCCGGAGAAGGAGACGGAGAGGCTACGTAGCTAACTAGCGGACAGCTTGCTAGTTAGCTCGCCCGCTAGTTCCACCACGCTTTCATGCTACACTCGGCACAGAAAATGAGCCGGACAGCGGGCTGGTGTCTTACAGTCTGGAGAAGGAGAGGCTGCATAGCTAACATTTTCTTTAGTACTTGTCAAATGACCACAGAAAACAGTTCAAGGTCTGTTCCCAAGTTGATCCTACGAAGTTCTGTCACAAACCTCGGTGCAGTTGCCCTCAACGGTTGCCCAACAACTATTATAAGCAACGAGACTTCAGTTGCACCGGGTGAAATGTTCCTCCCGTACAATGAACATTTGCACCATCTTTTATTTTTTGACTCAAACCCACTTATGTCTGCAGCTGAAAAAGAGTCCCAAACGAACTTATTATGATTACTACTATTTACACCTGTTTGAGTAACATTTGCTGAAAACTAATGATTAAACCTTTACATTTTTTTAAAAACATATCCACATAACGTATATGTTTGTGATCCATTTCATAAGATTTTCACTGTCAGTTGGAGCAGATTCAGCAATCTGGGCCTGTTGTTTTAGGGATTGGTGAGACGATGAGTTGCATTGCACAGTGGATTATAATACAACAGAAAGGATTTACAACTTATTATACTAAATGTACTGGCGCTGAACGACGTTGCTCATTCATTGGTTGGTACGATTAGCTGTTTATCTTTAGCCCGGGACTCGTCTCTTTAATGTGAACTTTTCAAGTGTTATGTATTGATTCTTTTTTGCTGCTTTCTCTCACATGTGTGCTTTTATGCTGGCGTCTTGGAAAGCACTGATTTTGAATCTCAATGGGACTGAATTAAAACAAAAATAAAACCAAACAGAACTATTTTAAGGTAAGCAGCGTGATCTACCAGGAATGTGTGCTTGCATGTATGGGATTGGCCAAACCCAGCACCTGACCAAATATTGCGTTGAATTTTGTCAAAAGCTGAGTTAAACTTCTTTTGGCTGGAGCCCTCTACGTCGGCACCCCCGCTATATCAACAAAGTGATCCGAGTGAAGGGGAGGCTGTCACACAGTGCTAATGTCTGTCTAAACGCTACATGACAAATTTTTTCAGTTTTGGGGATTTGTTTGCAAATACAAAAAGTATGGATTATTGCCAGCCTTATCCTTTAAATCTCACTCCCGGGACGAATAGAGACTGTTTCCAGTCCACACAATTTTTTGAACGTGTCAAGACTCTCTTGGCTTATAAGTGTAGACTGTGGTATCTAGCTCTTAACTACTATTAACTTTTTAACAGGACACTGGTTTCCCACAGGCTAGTTTCTTGGGAGCAAATGGGGTCACCAGGTTTGCATTGACCGCAGAAAGAAAATATAAGCAGATGTAACCCCAGGTGTTTACATTTTGAACCATGTCCCGGGCCTCAAATACAGTCTCAGATGGCCAGCTGGAGCTTGGTGAGGTTCCTCTGGTGCATGTTGTGGTGTCGCACCAACTCATCGCTCCGGGCAAACTTCTTCTGACAGTTGGGCCACCGGCAGTTAAACGGCTTCTCGCCTGAGAGAGAGAGAGAGAGGAGGAGGCGGAGAGGATGGCAATGACGACAGGTGGCCAGGTGGAATAACAATGAAATAAGAAAAGAAAGAGGGAGGGAGGGGCAAGATAAATATTAGAATATTATGCTGATCATAACCCAAATAGGAAGAATAAATGGACTTGATGTAGTACTGCACTAGTAAGAATAAATATATGTTGACGCTCCAACACTGTAAAAACTACTATACTTGTCATGTAAACATGAAATGGATGAAGAAGAAATGGAAAAATAAAAGTTTACGCACTTGTTTTACCTGTATGAGTCCGGGTGTGTGTCTTAAGGTGGTCAGACCGAGAGAACTTTCTCTGACACGTCTCGCATTGGAAGGGTTTAACTCCTAAACACATGTACAGTATGCATGCACACACATACACACAAGCCCAGGTTCACACACACACACACACACACACACACACACACACACACACACACACACACACACACACACACACACACACACACACGCGCGCACAGAAAACACATGTTCAACATCATACACACACACAAGGACAGAGGGAGAAAAATACAGTAGAGCAGAGGTTTGCAGGGAAGCCATTCCAAAGTTTGACCAGCCTCTAGCAACTTTATCTGATGGGGAGGTTGGGGTGGGGGGGGGGGGGGGGGGCAGTGTGTTCACCACTGTACACAAAATGCAAACTGGGCCTTTTAAAAGACTGCATTGTCCACACAAAATGGCTGTCATGCAAACGGCAGTGGGAGAACAAGCACATACAAGGAACTGAAGAAGGGGGGCGGGGGGGGGGGTCAGAGAGGACAGACCGAGTTAAGCTGATCAAACCTGTGTGTCTCCTCTGGTGTCGCTTGAGCTGGTCAGAGCGAGAGAACCTCCGGCCGCAGTCTGTGAACTCACACTGGTAGGGTTTCTCCCCTGGACAAAGACAATCGAGAAGACGCAGACCATTAAACGCGGTTACATTTAAAATGATCCGATCGCTTCTTCATCCCGGAGGACTTCCCATAAAACACATCAATGGGAACATTTGGTTTTCAAATGTCGGCTCGCTATGAGGAGCTTTTACATTTTTGCGTCGCTTTTGGCGGCCCCTGTGGACAAAAGTGGCGGGTGCTTCCGAGCGCCAGTCCCTTTAGAAAACCTCCCATTTGACTGCAGCAGGGTTCTGGTTCTGGTTCTGGTTCTGGTTCTGGTTCTCCCGTGTCTCCTTCCCTCCAGAGGGGCCAGCTCAGCTCCTGATCCGGGATCCGGGTCTGTCCGCGACGGGCTGGTCGCTGCTCGACGCCCCTACCAATTGATTTGATTGACTGACCGGCCGATTGAAAGAAAATGAAAAGGCCACAATGTTGAACCCACCAATTGTAATCTTTTAATCGAATGCCAAAACGTTTTTTCTGGGTTTTCTTTGTATTTTATGTCAATGGAATATCTTTAAAAAGTGGTCTCTTGGTGTTAGCTGACTTTTGCTAGCTTATATAAATAAAACCTAACAAACCGAGCTCACAAGCCAAGAAGTATTTTTCCGGCAATAGCCGATAAGGGAATTGGGGCCAGCAGAAACGTCCCTTTAATAAAAGACTCTTTTTTTTAAGAGGTCCAACAGAAAACCTTGGAATGAAGTAAGAACACATCGATGAACGTGTCTGGAATCACTGGCACGAACAATGGCCGCCGTCAGTAGATACATAGTGAGCAGAATGTCACGTCCCATATTCCCGTCGTCTTGCTGGGTTCACCTGTGTGTTTGCGACTGTGCATCTGCAGGTGGGACAGCTTGAAGTATCGCTTGTTGCATCCTGGGTAGGCGCACATGAACGGACGCTTCTCGCTGCTCTCTGACCGCACGATGGACGGAGCGATGCTGGGCACTCGCCGCACATCCTGCACGCACACACACACACACACACACACACACACACACACCAAACACTTATAATTTAAAGCCAAACCACTCGAGGCGAGATGCACAAAGCCACACCAGTAATTGAACCAGTGAAATGTAATTTAGAAAACAGGCAATGAAATCTGCCCCGTGTGTAAATAAGTGCATGTGATGTGTCTGGCTCACGGGATCGTTATAATAAAGTGCTCGTATATTCATTAGATGGGAATTAGCAGTAAAATGACCCCCCGGAGACTCACTGCAGCCCAGAGGAGCTGTTAGTCACGGCCTTTTAAACAGGCCGCCGCTTCCAGAGCGCCACGGAGAAGAACAACAGGAATCACGCCGTGGATGGAGAACACACACTCATCTGCTGCGTTGTAAATGTACTTATTGTGTTTATGATTTTTTATGCATGTGAAGCAAAATAAAAGCAGAGGTTGTGTGTCGGTGTACTGAGTTAATTTACAGCAGGCTGCTGCTGGAAGAATCCGGGCCCTGTGATTGGCGGAGAGGAGTCAGGGTGGTGATATCCACTGATGTTATGACATTTTCAACAAAACATCACAGGACATAATAGTATAAATTGTGAATATATGTGAAGTATAATCGGGAAAATTGCCATAATGAAAAGAAAAAAAAAGTAAAGATTTGAAAAAAGGGGACTTTGCAATTAAATAAAACAAAAATAAATATCATAAAAACAACAAGGTGGAACATGAAACATGTCACAATAAGAAGAAGAATGAATATTCATTTTTGTATTTTACACAATTCATTCATGGAATCATCTTTGATTCTTCAACACATAATAAACAACAAGCTGTTTAATATAAAAAAAATATTTTTTCCAAAAAGCGATATTAATGAAGAATGATTTTCCGTGGCTGTCATGTGTCATTTCCTTTTGCCAGAGGCTGAGAATTAATGTTATCCCCGTTATGAAAATGAAGCCGCAGAGCATCGCTTACTCGCCCGGCTGTAGCAGGTCCTAAATTAGACTTTTGTATGTTTGTTTTCTTTTTCTTTTTGTAATCCATTTCGATGCACAGAAGAAGAAAAAGAAAGAAAGAAAAGTCGTACTGAGGACTAAGAGCGGGTCTGGAGAATCTCTGCCTCCTGTCCTTTAGAGCAGCTGACAGACAATAATTAAAATCTAATGATTTATTAACATGCTGATCCCCGTATGGAAACTGAATCCTTACCAAGTGTCTCTCTCTGTGTGTGTGTGTGTGTGTTTGTCTCCACTGCTAATGGATTGTGGAAAAAGATTCCTCTCGTCCTTTGAGCTGTCTTTTTAGAAAACCTCTGCATACGTGTGTATATGTGTGTGTGCATGTGGAGGCATTCCTGTGTGTGTGTGTGTGTGTGTGTGTTTGTAAATCTCCTCTGCTATATTTCCTCTTCACATGGACCTCATCTTCACATAGATCTCATATCAGACCACATAGATCAGTGCATCAGGCAATCCCCTGCTGTCCACTGATTCAGAAACATGTTAAAAACAAACACATGTTGTTATTTTTATTTGTTTTTAATGTCCATTGGCAGCAGCAGTGTGCGTCCTACCTGCAGGCCCCTGAAGACTCCGTGTGTGTGTATGCGGTACTGGGTGCTGCAGCTGTACAGCATAGGGGTGCTGGGGTCGCTGTCGTAGCCCGCGGCGTGGCTGCCAAAACAGGAAGAGGGAGAAAATATAGAAACAGTTACAAACAATTTCAATTTACTTGAAACGGTGAGAATATCGATCCAGGTCAAAATGTTCCGCTCGAAAATGTAAGGATTTGGAAATTCGGTGCCACTAAATTCCACCTATGATTAAAATCACGTGTATAGAAAAAAGGTTTCCACAGACAAAGCATGTAACGAGACCTGAGGTCAAGATTCAACGGTGTAAATCTTTAAATACGGATGCGTGAAATGCAGTTAAGTGTCATAATTAAACATTGTACAGACGGAAAAACAGACCCAATCATCGGACCTTTTGCACACGGTGCAGGAGGAGGGGTTTAATTTGACCACGCCTCCAAGCCAAATCAGTCGACACGGACATGGACTAGCAGAGCCGGGGATCGAACCACCGATCTTCTGATTGAAAGACGGACATGCTAACAACTGAGCCACAGAGTTCATTTGTGAAGATCATCTTGCTGACAAAATGTGTGAGAGCTCATATTCCGAAAACTTTAATGTTCCTTTCATTCATGGATGTAGTATTATCATCTCCAGTGAACTCTTGATTTGGATCAATCCGCCCTCATCTGCTTTATGTCCTTCATGTGAAGCTTTTTATCGTTACTGCTGCTATCAAGGAATCTATTGAAAAATAGTGACGTCTTTTCTGACCAACTGAACTCATCTTTAAAAGACTGAAAACAGGAAATATTTGGCATTTAGGTGGGTAACGTTGCTTAAAGTATTTATGTAAATTACAACAAATTCAACACTAAACAATGGTTCCCAGTTGCCAAGATAATTGCCCAAGTGGACTAATAATTTCCACATTATCTACAAGAGAAACACTCGACAAAAACAGCTTTTCATATTTCACCCAAAGAGCAGAACAAAACCGGCTCTGTGTGCGTCAACAGCTGGCCGCAATGCCTCCGCTATCTTGTTATGATAACGCACAAGAGAAACAGAAAGCTTTTGTCTTGTGTGTTTCTGTCGGTCCGAGCGAGGAGGACGGGTGTTCGGCGTCCTGTCGTGGGAATGTTCAGCACACAGCCGAGCGGCCACAAGGTGCTCTTTGTTTTGGACTCGTTACTTCTCCGGACGGGAGGCGGGACATCGGTAAACCACTAAGTCCACTCATTTATTTTGTAGCAGCAGGTAATGTACAAGTTATGACGCATTAGTCAGGGGTCATGGAAACCCCCCCTAACTCCAAGTCCATCACAATGATGAAGGAGGGGGCTGCACACCAATGTAATCCGTTGGTTTTGCGTTTTCTTCCGAGGCAACGTTACATTAGAAAACCAAAGTTTAGGATTAAAAAAACTGCTGAGTCAGGTTTTCGAAGAAAAAAAAACATTATGGAATTTTTATCCCGACACAAAATAAAAAAAAAAATGAAATGGTGTCCATTTACACAAAACCAATCGATCAGATTTCGGGACGACCTGCTATGAAATAGGGCTGAACAAACACATTAATAATATAATATAATAATAATAATTAGGGATGCACCGATACCGATATCGGTGGTCGATACTGCGTTAAATACTCGTACTCGCATCGGTTTCAATGGCCGATACCAAGAACCGATACTCACTCAACAGTATTTCACTACAACAAACTGGTCGCGCTTTGTGGAGAAGCAACCCCGTGGCGGAGCCGGAGACACTCTTCTCTGTCTCAACTGTCTCAACAGTCTCAACTTCTGAGCAGCCAATCACGCTATCCAAGTCGTTTTGCCGTCCAATCAGATGGCCAGTTTGTCTCAACAGCAGAATCTGGAGCCGCCATCTTGGATCCTCGCTACGCAGCGCTCACTTCTTTCAATAGACAGGAGAAAAGTGAGACGCGAGTACAATACAATACTTTATCGATATTGTGCTTATTAACCGGTGTTGCATACGTGTGTATGACATATTAGTGCTCATATTAGTGGCTGACAGCCCCGGAGTTACTTGTAATCAGTCCGTCCCAACGCGACGCAAATGTTTCGCGCGACCAGATTACATGTAAAGTCTATGCACAGACGCGTGTGGTTGCGACAGACGCAAATTTACGCCGGCGGCACGTTAGACGCGAGAGTTGAAATTTTCCATATTTAATACATCTATAATTGAGAAGCTCTGCGCGTCATCACCGCCGTCCTGCCGGTTTGAATCAAACTGTTGCTGGTCCGCCAGAAGTAGCGCTGTCAGCGGCCTCATTCAGACGCTGTTGTGCGGCTACGGATGATATTATTGTAGCCGAGTGTCTGTTGTGTGTCTATATTTGTAATTCTAATAAAATGAAAACACGCTGCAGGGTAACTTGAACCACTTTTTTATCTCCTTCACACACGTATATCCCACAATTCCACTCCTCTTTTCCTTTCCGTTTCTCCCTCCACAATAAAAGCACCGGAAACATAACTTGGAACACAGCTTCCTATATAATTGCTCGATACCTAATATTATCGCTTACATTATGAACCCGGACACGGGGGCGTTTTATGGTCCGACATTAGAGGGACTTCCACAAGAAGTTTAAAGCTTGGGATAGCCTTCTGTTAATTTTGTACTATAGGCTTGACATAATCTGCAGAGGATAAAATAAAATCTGCCTCCAAATTAATTGCACTTTCATGGAGACCAAATCTAAGAAGTATCGGTATCGGTACTCGGTATCGGCAAGTACACAAATAAAAATATCGGTATCGTATCGGTTTGTAAAAAATGGTATCGTTGCATCCCTAATAATAATAATAATTAAATTGGTCTAATCTAAATTGATATGACGGCAAAAAAAAATAAACGAGATCGATCAAAGTGCATGCTGGTCTCACGCTTTACTGACCGCAGTGAACGCCTCTTCAGCTGGTGACGTGTGCTTCACGACATATCTCTGCCCTTCCTCTCCAAAGCTCACCTCCCCTACACTTCCTCTTCCTCATCTGCGGCTCCTCGCCCCCGTCTCTCTTTATCTCCCTGTCTCCCACTGACTCCTTGCTACTCCCTCACACCTCCCTCCAGCGAGTACAAATGGACGAAGGCCACGGAAACGCCACGATATCGACCTTCTCTTCAGACCTTTTCAGCGCTCGCGAACAAGAAAACACAAAAGGTCCTAACTTGTCTCTGCTGATACTCATTTTAATATATCCAGGAAGACCGACAACGCTACGATATCCCAACCCACAACCACATTTCTGCCGGCCACCATCGTTTTGAGAACGTACGCGGCCCCCGCAGACACACATTCATCCGCTAACTATGAAGGATGCCTGTTGGCTCGGGTAGAGAGGTATTTGTGAGCCGACAGGTCACGGTGACATGGAGGACCAGGCACACTACTGAACGCTGCTATTTTAACTCAAAGGCAGTTGGACATCGTCCCAGCGGTATGGACATCCCCTGTTCACACAATGTAATTGGTGCTTTTAATTAAGCCAATGTTTCGTCGACTGTGCATATAAGAAGTGGTTTGTGGACTTCTGTTTTTTTTTTTTGTCAAACCGGAAGTGACACAAGAGGGTGGAGCTGAGTATTAACCTAAAGAATAAAATGTTACAACTAACCTTTGAAAGGGTAAAAGTTCTAAGTTCTAAAACTTGGACCACTTTCAGGCCGGACCATGGGTGGTAGCCACCTGTCAATCAAAAGGTAGCCCCGCCCTTAATGGTCTGTTTGACTCTAAATGACCGTAATTTACTAAATGAACATCATGCTGACTTCAAACGATTGAGACATAAACTAACGTTTACAATGTTTACTGAGGGAATAAATCAAGTGAGAAGTGGAGTCATTTTCTCATAGACTTTTATACAACCAGAGGAGTCGCCTCCTGCTGGACATTAGAGAGAATGCAAGTTCAAGACACTTCAGCGTTGTCTTCCACTGTCAGTCTTATCTCTCCAAATAACACACATTGTTTCGGGGAAGATTTTCCTAGTGGTAAAGATGAATATATTACAAGTATAACAATAAATTTAAAAAAAAGTCTTAACAGACTTTAAGCTTTAGAGTCGTATATTTTGAGATGTAATGAACATTGCAAGAAGGACTTTGGTCTACTGGTCTCTTTAGGCTCTGTTCTCTATCGTATCTATTATCCATTGTTGTATATATTATATATATGTATATATATATATATATATATATTGGTAACTAATGCAAATAACCACTTTTTCATCCTTATACTGACGTCTACTATGCTCTTTGCTCAGTTAAAAAAAAAGTTATGCTCTCAGGTCCTCATTGTTTTCTTTTTTTTCACTGATCGGCTCAACAAGCATTAGTGTTTAGTCGGATTATGTACAAATCTACATTAAAATCTACATTAAACAATAACATGCGTTTAGATGCCACACACTCCAACTGAGAGGTAAACATTTTCTCCGCGAGGGACAAAACGTAAGAGAACCCTGTGAGCTGTCGGACCGTCATTTTGCAGGGGTTGAGTGTGTGTGTGTGTGTGTGTGTGTGTGTGTGTGTGTGTGTGTGTGTGTGTGTGTGTGTGTATGTGTGTGTATGTGTGTATGTGTATGTATCCATCTGTGGCTTTTTGTTTACCTTATTAAAGAAGCACTCTCTGGAAAAATGCCAACTGACACAAACACACACACACACACACACACACACACACACACACTCAAACAAAGTTGCAGGTGAAGCTGAGGTTAAAAAATGTGCCTCAGACAGACATTAAGAAAGCCACTTTTCATTAAACACAGCAGACTCCACAATCATTAGTCAAAGCTGCCATATGAAAACATACAGCATAGCACACACACACACACACACACACACACGCACACACACGCACACAGTGGATTTATAGCTCTCATCCCCCTATCACACCACCTGCCGGCTCGCAGCAGTCTGGGCGGGGGTAGCTGTGGTGCCTGGTACCCTGCTCATTACGCAGCCATTATTCTCCAGTGCAGCATGGGGCACGCAGCCAGCAGAGCACACGCGGTGCTTCAGCTGAAGTATTGTCGGATCCAAAGCCGAGCACAAGATTTAAAGTAATGATCCGTGACATTTTCAAATAAATACGCGTCTGCTTCCCTTCTGTACCGGCTGCCCGACGGAGGAGACCCATCGCTGGGTCTGTCCTTAACACCCAATGTGTCTAACAGTAGGCCTCTCCCCTTCTTCCCAACATAGCTGAATAAATAAAACTCAATAATAAAAAAAATTAGATGAATTACCAAGAGGAATGATATATCCCATGGATTAACAAAAAAAGGAGCAACTATGAACATTATCAACAGAAAATCTGAGGTGAAACATATCATGCCCCACTTTAAAGGTCCATTCACTAAAAAATGCCCTTGACTTTTGATGATAACGGTAATCTATAAAATAAATTATATTATAATGTCATGTAAATATTCCAGCATCTCTTAAATCACAATTTTGTACAGTCATGGTTACAGCCTTTCTCTTCACCTCCCAATACTTATATACTTTATATATTTTTTTTATAAATGCACAATAAACAAGGTAAAAGAAATTTCCCTAATAGCATTACTACGAAATAATTTGCCAAATGCCACGATAGTATTGCTATCGCAAATTATTTTGTCACGATAAATTTGTGCGGTGAAAATCAAAGTCTAGCGTTCATTCTCCTGGATCCATGAATATATTCACAAGGTCTTCAGGCCTTCCATGTTGGAGGCACATACCTCAAAATACAAGTACAAATACATCAAATACTACAAGCAGGACTTATGCCACTCAAGTGTTTTTGTGATTTGAACGAACAAACACCTCCCAAAATGTTCAAAGACTTTGAAAACAGCAAATTTGAAAGAGTCTTAGTTTACAAACTGTATTACAAACTGTATTCACTCTGCAGGCTGTCAGCTCTGCCTGCAGAGTGAATACAGTCCTGTTGGTACCAGGCTGCAAGATTAGACAACTGACTCATATGAGTCTTCCCAGCCCCACTTTATGTGTGTGTGTGTGTGTGTGTGTGTGTGTTTGTGTGTGCGTGTGTGCTGAGCCAATATCATTTCTGTTTATGACAAAGAAGACTTTTGGGACAGTCTGTGTCCACTCCACATCTTTCTCTCTCTCTCTCACACACACACACACACACACACACACACACACACACACACACACACACACACACACACACACACACACACACACACACACACACACACACACATCCCTGTTGTGGCTTTTACAGAAGATTCCTCCTGTTCTGCCATCGCTGGAAAACACAGCATCAGCGGTATGTGAGGAATGTTTCATTTAGAAACACAACAACAAGCGAACCGTTCCCCTTACAACGTTTGGTAGAAGCTGATTAAAACTTGTGTGATACATTTCTGGATGACAGGTACGGGCAGAACTACACGGCTGTAGCAGATACTGAGATATTTGATCAAGTTGTGAGCTTAGTGGTTTTCCATTAGGAGCCAACGTGAAGCTCACTAATGTTTTCTTGAAAAGGTGCTTTTGAATGTGCTGGGTAGGAAGAGAAGGGAGGTGAGGCAGGGAGGAAGGGGTGAGGCTGGGTGAGGCTAGGTGAGACAGGGAGGAAGGGGTGAGGCTGGGTGAGGCAGGGATGAAGGAGTGAGGCTGGGTGAGGCAGGGATGAAGGAGTGAGGCTGGGTGAGGCTGGGTGAGGCAGGGAGGAAGGGGTGAGGCTATGTGAGGCTGGGTGAGGCAGGGAGGAAGGGGTGAGGCTGAGTGAGGCTGGGTGAGGCAGGGAGGAAGGGGTGAGGCTGGGTGAGGCTGGGTGAGGCAGGGATGAAGGAGTGAGGCTGGGTGAGGCAGGGATGAAGGAGTGAGGCTGGGTGAGGCAGGGAGGAAGGGGTGAGGCTATGTGAGGCTGGGTGAGGCAGGGAGGAAGGGGTGAGGCAGAGTGAGGCTGGGTGAGGCAGGGAGGAAGGGGTGAGGCTGAGTGAGGCTGGGTGAGGCAGGGAGGAAGGGGTGAGGCAGGGTGAGGCTGGGTGAGGCAGGCAGGAAGGGGTGAGGCTGAGTGAGGCTGGGTGAGGCAGGGAGAAAGGGGTGAGGCTGGGTGAGGCTGGGTGAGGCAGGGAGGAAGGGGTGAGGCTGAGTGAGGCTGGGTGAGGCAGGGAGGAAGGGGTGAGGGTGAGTGAGGCTGGGTGAGGCAGGGAGAAAGGGGTGAGGCTGGGTGAGGCTGGGTGAGGCAGGGAGGAAGGGGTGAGGCTAGGAGGAAGGGAGGAAGGGGTGAGGCTGGGTGTGGCTGGAGGTGCCTGCCTGAGAGGTTTTGGTGGAGTCAGCAGTATGAGGAAATATTTTATATTTTGTATAAGATTTTTCATAATTTAGGCCTTTAAAAAAATACTGTGTGTCCATATTTTGCGCGATGATGCTCAGATTTAATGCATTTAAAAAATATCTTTCTGTTAATTTTACCAGTTTGTTTTTTGACCTGTCAATAAAAAGTAGTGACAGGTCAAAAAACAAACTGGTGAAACCAAAAGTTGACGGAGACTTATTTCAATCTAACGTACCAAACTAAACATTTCAAGGGCCAAACTAAGATGCTTTCATAAATATAACCAAGTAGTTGTGTTTGCGTCTTTTTTTTACTATTTTTCCAATCAGCAATTCAACCCGCTTTCCTTCGCAAACTTCCTGATACCGTCGGTTCGCTTCCTCCAGAGGCACCGTGACTTTTGTCGTAGCTGCCTACGTAAAAAAAGAAAAAAAGAAAAAGGCACGTAAACAGAGTCTAAAATTAGGATTTTAGGGATGCGCGATTCTCACGTCAGAGCTCGCACGACCACCAAGTGAAACCACCCCCGAAGAGCCCCGCGGGGACGGAGAGGAAGCGGCCGTGGCCGACGGACCTGTGCTCAAGGTGAACATCCTGTCCGAGACCGGGGAACAATCAACAATGGTTTCAGAGACATTTCCAGCTTTAATTTGTTTGTGTATGATGAAAATAGATTGCATTTTTTTAAGAGAGTGTGTGCCGAGCATGTGAAAGGTGTGTGTGTGTGTGTGTGTGTGTTACCTGTTGTATGGGTTCCTCAGCAGCAGAGCCTGGCTGCCTGTGCAGCTGTCTGAAGGCGTGTGGCAGCCATAGACAGGTGGAGGTACAGGGTACTGCTGCTCCGCTGTGGTGCGTGGACACACACGGACATCACATCAAACATTATATTACACATGCATTTGTGTGCGGCCATAGAGGTCGAAGATGAAGGTAAAAGCTCATCCACCATGTCCTCTGTACATTATCCCTTTTCAAACTCTTGCCCTCCTCCTGTTTTGCTCAATTTTTCAACCCTTTCTTCCACGAATGCCGACCCTTTGCTTCACGTTTCTCTCCCTGAGCTCCCACAACGGCTCCCTGGACATTTCTCTGCATTCCAAGATCTCCCCACGCAACTACGATTCCCACCAGTTATCTTCCACGTTAAAATTGGGCAGCAATTTACAGCAAATATTTACCAACAACATGTTGCCGAGGAGGGATCCAAAGGGGAGAGTTGGGCGGATGAAAGAGGGGATGAGAGGGAGGAGACGAGGGAGTTTTTCCCCGAGTCAGGATGTGGCTGATTTATACCTTTGGAAAGGAGAGGTCACGCGGAGATGTCAGGATAAGGGACAAGGCACTCCCTAGGTGAGGGCCACGGAGCTGCCATCCAGACGCAGCTGTGCAATCGCACACTGACTTTAAATAGAGGTTTGTTACTGTGAGGAGAAACATGTTGTTTTATTTGTATAAGAGAAGTGACTGCTGAAAGTTAAAAATAGAAAAGAAAGGGTCTTTTTTTTTCAGATCTTCGCAGGAGATGCTAGAGGAAAATGCAACTTGTAACTCAACAGAACTGCCCTGGAGAGGCAAAGCGCAGCAGCTAAGCTAAATATGTAAATAATTTACATATAAATATAAAATCCCTTTCAAAAACAATGATGCCATTGAAAATGTGTACAATTCTGTGAAGATTGGCAGTGACTACAAAAACTTAACTGCAGAGATAGCCGGGTTTACGACTAAAGAGCTACGTCAAGTGTAAGCTAGCTAATGAGCTAGCTAAAAGCCAGCTATTATGTTTTCTTTCCCAATAGCAATGATCTGGAATTGAAAAAATTAGCATTTTGTTTGCTAATCCATGTCACTAGATGAGCCAGTGGCTAATCCAATCATGACAGTGAAGAAAAAGCTAACTAGCTTAGCAGAGCAGCAGTATCAGTGGTTAGTTAGGGGAATTCACATTTAAATCACATATTTGAAATAATTAAATTGTTAATTATTGGTCGTATTGTTATTTCATTTTCAACAGCAGTCTAACAGGCAGCCATCTGGCGACACATAACTTTAAAATAGCTAATTTTCTTAAACACGATAATTAAAATGGTCAAGGAAGCTGAAAGGACCTTTTGCAAAAGGTCCTGCGCACATGAACACACTTACCCATGGTGCTTTGCTGGGTTAAAGCGTCTTCGTGCTTGAAGGAATGGTTGGAGAACTGCGAGCTGTGGTGTGTGGGAGTGTGTCCGTAATTACCGGCCCCATCGAACGCGACCGCGCTGTAGCCTGCGACACGGAGAACCACAAAGCCACAGGAAGGTGAGGTTAGGTTAGAATGAAGTCCATCAGGGATCACGCTCCGTAACACTGGAGACTTTAAGGTCATTGTATTTATTTAGATCATCAGATACAATTACGCAATGCGGGTTTGTTTCATTTCCCCATCATTTAAAAAAGTGTTTTTTATTATCAACATTTACAACCATTAAAACTACTTCAACACGGATTAGATGGCCTCCACGCTATCACTTGCTTTAAATCTCTTTATTTTTCTGCTCACGAAACAAATGTTTAATAAATAGTCCAGTTTGTTTTACAGTGAAGTACGTGGATCAGGAGTCATAATACAGCTTGGTTGCTTCTTCACAGGAAACTCAAGAGGAATTCATAGCTAAATAATTCCTTTACTCTTCTTCTCTGACCGTCACAGATTTTGGAGTTGATCTTATTGCCGATTTCAGAATTCACACTTTGGAGTCATTTTGAAAGATTCATTAACTCTAAATAAGCAAATTAAATAAGGATCGTAATTACCTGACAAACCCCACATTGATTTAACGCTGTTTGCTGATGGTGGATATCTAATTTTGCAACAAAAACATAAAACGTATGTAGTCAAACTTTGGAACGTTGTACATCTATACACACATATTGCTCTGAGAGTAAAAAAGTGACAGATACTCCAGAGAGAGGAAGGGACTGAGATCGGCCTCTATTTGGGTGAAAAAAGCAGATTTCTTTATGGTTTTATTAAACAACATCACACCAGGGCACACAAACACACGCACACACGGACACACACACACACACACACACAGACACACACACACACACACACACACACACTGTTGTTCTGAGACTAGATCCGTTTCTGACATCTCGGACCCGGACCCAGACTTGACCCAAGACTTAGACTAACCTGCAGGCCACAATGCTCATCAATCACCCACATGCACGGTCGAACAAACACACACACACACACACACACACACACACACACACACACTCGCTATCTCTCACTCTCACATATACGCCTCATTAATTCAAATGCAGCACTTCACTCACTTTCCTCGGTGGATCATTGGGTGAGGGGAGGGAGAAGAAGGTGTTGGGGGGGTAAAAACCTCATTAAACATCTCCATTTATCTTCCACTCACCCCTGTCTGACACCAATGTGTGTGTGTGTGTGTGTGTGTGTGTGTGTGTGTGTGTGTAGGGTGATACCATTGTTGCCTTGAAGTTCAGCACTGAGGTGACAAGCGATGAGGTCAATTTGTATTCAACTGGAAATACCTCAAGACATTTTCTTTTTTTCCACACTAAATACTTCTCTCTTTTTTTTGGGGTGTGGAAATTCCACAACTTTAAAGCTTCCTTTGTATATATTTTATTTTCATCCTGACACCCGTATTTATTAAAAACACTTTTCCAGGTTCACGCAGAGGGTCAAAGTCCGCCATGTCTCGAGAGCTACTGGAACACTTTACTGAGCGAAACCTTGCAGACCTGTGAACATGATTTTATCCTTAAAAACAAATGACTTTTGACTTGCTTCCGTTGGGCCTCTCTCAACGAGCCCCACAGTGAAATATCAAGCGCTGATATTGAAAATGAAATCCCTCCTGCAGGGCGTTCATACAGTGACAGTCTCGGTGACCCTGCTCCGCTATCAGAGACCCGCCTCCCGCTGGGATCTGTTTGTCTCTGCTCGTCCAGCCACAGCGGGGAGCAGATAAAACAGGTTAGAGGTCGGCACGGCTCTTTGATTATAATGTTATTGCTAAATTATCTGCTTGATAAGCATGTTATTATTAATTAATCTGTTGGGAAAAGCACCGACAGACTCATTATAGCAGGGATTGGGGGAAGAACCAAGATCCCATGTTGGGATTTTACTGCGTCACATGACCTTTGACACAGGTCCTCACCGTCACTCTGCAAAGCACTTTTTAAACACAAGTGAAAGCTGATGACTTTGGTGTATCATGTGACGCTGCAGACAGTAATGATAAATTAAATAATTTGATTAAAGTCGATTATCTCAAAGTCATTGGACAGA
This sequence comes from Cottus gobio, assembly GCA_023566465.1. Classification (NCBI taxonomy): domain Eukaryota; kingdom Metazoa; phylum Chordata; class Actinopteri; order Perciformes; family Cottidae; genus Cottus; species Cottus gobio. The sequence continues at coordinate 6,448,893 of CM042223.1, read as the reverse complement.
AAAGAAAGAAAATAAAGGGACAAAAAGATTCAAGGGGATTTAATTCTACAAAAGAGTGTGAATCTATTCCATCTGTTTCGGTAACATACAACTTTTTATATTTTGAGGATTTTGAATTATTTTAGCAGGTCATTTTTCAAAACATGGGTCTTAATCTACTGTGGTATACAAATGTGGAATCTAAAATGTGAGAAATACCAGATGCCAGTAGCCACACTGACAAACTAGGATTACCTCAGCGATGCTTCAACTACTGCAGCTTTTTTGGCTTCCTTTTAATAACATCTGGACAAAAATTCAGATTCTTGCATTTAATTTATACATTTGAACATTTTGGAATAAAAATAAAGTTTTCTGTTCGTTCTGAATGATCTTCCTCATTAAAGAAGTCCACGTGTTTATGTTTCGAATTTTGACCTATAAACATTCATAAATGTGTCAAGTAATAACAATAAAAAAAATAGCACGATGAAAGCAGAGAAGCATCAACGTAGTGACTCGGAGTCAAAGTGAGCCGGGTTCGGGTCAAAACTGGTTCATGAGGACGACTGACTGCAGTAGTGTGGGTTTATTCTCTAGATCTGGTCTTTCTCCACCAAGAACACTAAACTAAAGGTTTGTCTGTGAGTGTTGAAGCTGGATCTGCTCTCTACAAAAGCCAGCTTTCATATTTAATAGTTACGTCCTTGTTTGTCACAGACTTAATGACGCGGCGATGAAAGTTAAGAGGAACTAATCCGGTCAGTGAAGGCAACGCCTCTCATTTCAAATCATATAATGTTTCATGTACGTGCTTCAGATTTACATCCCTTCTCGGTTAATGACAGGAGTGAAGGTTGAATTAAGATGAAGTCTTCATTTTATTGGTTTGTCGTCTTTCAGAAAAAGGAGGATGTGTGGAGGAAAGGAAGCAACAAAACTGTAAAAATACATTTGTTGTTAAAAGAGCCTGGTGTTTTTTTTTTCTTAAACCTGATGTGTTTTTTGCAAAAATAATTGGATAATTAATTGTACACTATTATATTATTAAACAATTTAAATTACAATATTTTCTTTCCTTTTTAATATTTTTTAATAAGTATCCACATTATTTTAAAAAGCTTTATAATAATTTCCATCATTTTAAAATGGTATTTTTAATGTAATTAAACAATTCACACCAGCTATATCAACCGGGAATCATTCATTGGGAGCCGATCAATAATGTTTTGGGCCAATGACGCTACTAAATAGGACGGTTCCTTTAGTTGTGCACTGGTCATCCCTTGACTGAAGTGGTGCCGTCTCGAGGCCTTTTATGCTGATTGGCCTACTATGGCTCACCCATTACCTCATTATCTCGTTATTTGATCGCCTGGCACAGTCTTTCGATTTACGACGATGCATCGTTTTTTAAGAACACAGGCGTGAACGAGTCTGCAGTTTAGGAACACATTGGGAATCTGACAGAGACATTCCTGAGGAGCTTCCTGAAGAACAAATTCGAGAAGAAATCCACCCAAAATATATTGGTGAATGGGCGAGGATGCTGACTAACGGCAATGGTCCAGAGTTTGATTCCAGCACTGGGACCCTTTTCTACACTGTCCCCTCACACAAAGGCCAAAAGGCCTCAAAGGTCCCGTTCGGCCTTACCTGTCTGGTTGCGCGCCGCCTGCTGCGTGTCCATGCAGTTGGTCAGGTAGGGCGGGTTGCTGAACATCCTGCTGGGGGGCTGGTGGTGGTGCGGGGCGGCCACGGACGGAGGCTGAGTCGGGGGCGGCGGCGCCCCGAAGGCCCCATACCTGCACGCCCCGGTGCCGGTGAACTGCCCGGAGAAGTGGACGGTGAAGGCGCTGAGGCCGCAGTGGGGGTCAGCTTCGTGGTGGTGGGGGTCGCCGGAGGCCCCCCAGCTGGGCTCCTGCTTGATGAAAGAGTGCGGCCCCAGGGAGGCGTGCGGGGCGGCCAGGGAGGCGTGCGGGGCGGCCAGCGAGGAGTACGGGGAGGCGCCGGTGTGGAAGTCCAGGACGGGGGCCCACGGAGGGGCCGTGCTGACGGGCAGGGCCGGGCAGCCGGGGCTGGGGCACGCCGGGAGCGGGGGCAGCAGGGAGTTCAGGTCGCGTACGTCTGAACCCATCGTGGGCCAGGGGACGAAGCTGGGACAAAGGTCGGCTATCTTTAAATCGGATCGTCTCCCCGCCTGTGTGTCCGGCTCACCCAAAACCCAAATCACCCTCTGGATCCCCGAGAGCCTCGAAAGTCTTTCTCTCACCGACAGAGTGTCTTCTTCTCTGTTTCTCCCTGGCTCGGTTTATTGCCCATCGGCCGCTCACAGCGCTTTATCTTCTGATCTGGAAAAAAGCCCTTAAGTCCGAGAGAAGTTCATGGTCGACACGGCAGAGTCACAAGGAGCCGACCTATCTGGGCGGCAGAAGCAGAACGAGGAGGCGGGAGAAGTGACGACGGAGTGAAGCACGGGGATCAGCTGAGGTCTTTTGCAGTTGAGAAAAAAAGGTTCTCGGAGAGATGGCAGTCCATTCACGGAGGAGAGAGAGAGAGAGAGAGAGAGAGGCTTCTGCTCAGAGCTTTCCTCGGTGAATGGAGAGAGAGGAGTGAAGGAGTGAAGGAGCCCCCTTTTCCCTGCTCTCTCAGCCCCTGTGTGTGAGTGTGTGTGTGTATGTGTGTGTGTGTGTGTGTGTGTGTGTGTGAGGAGGGTAGGAGGTGGAGTCAGGAGGTGATAAGGGACAGGAGCCCTCTGACTTAATTCATATACTGTATGCAGAACACACACACACACACACACACACACATTTGCGGAAAAATAAATCACAATTATGACATCAGTGCCTTCAAATAAAAATACATCTCCTCATTCTTATCCTTTATATATATATATATATATATATATCCCCATGAAATTATCTCTCAGCTGGTTGAGAAAAAAAATATTCCTTCTATTCTACTTCTATTTGTTTCATAAGGTTATATGCAGCTATAGATCTACTTTATCGGCGGATGTGCTGGATATTATTCAGCTGTAGGTTCATTATTTTGTATCAGGGTCATAAAGCAGCCTACACGTGGGCTTATCATTTTTAATGATAAACTATCACACGCACAATTCTAAGACAATGGAAACAAATTATAATAATAATGCAATTATAGTCTATATTATTGTGATTATTTAAGCTCTAAAAACTCCCCAGAACGCAAACGGAGGTGAGAAATTAGGTCCGGCCCCGCGCAGGAATATTGTTAGAGAGCAAAAATAAAATGAAAACGTCATCTCACCTGAGAACAGGTGTGTGTGTGTGTGTGTGTGTGTGTGTGTGTGTGTGTGTGTGTGTGTGTGTGTGTGTCAGGTGGTCTATTGGACTGTGTGTATCGTTGTTGCTGACGGTAAGAACAGAAAGGATTGTGGGTCGCAGAGGAACGGCCCGCGAGACGGATTCAGGCTTCAAGGCCTTCGGTTCTTTTCGTTTCTTTTGTTACATGTTTTAATTATTTTAGGCTAAAACTGAGCCGACCGTAGAGGATTAGAATTGCCTTTATAAAATGCCAGATAGAATGGCACGTTAGTCGGTAACCCAGATGATTAAAGGTGAAGTGCGCGATAAAACGAATTGAATTGTCTCAAGTTGTCTCAACGCACAGTAACAGAAAATAGTACATTTATTTATTTTAAAACGTTCTATTACTATACACTAGGCGATCATTATTATTATCAGCCGATTATAATTTATTGTGTTATTATTTTATTACAGCTGACGTTTCCCTCTTAATCCCGTGCTGTTCGTTATTATTATTACTAATGTTGCAATCTTCATCTCGCTTTCTCTCTCTCTCTCTGTGTGTGTGTGTGTGTGTGTGTGTGTGTGTGTGTGTGTGTGTGTGTGTGTGTGTGTGTGTGTAACTGTGTGTTGAAAAGAGGATGACGGCTCATTTAATGCAAAGATCATATTTTACCATGCAGCGTTGCAGCGCTCAATAAAATACATAAACATAGTCAGACTTTACCCTCCAGTTCACCTTTTAAACATGGCAGCCACCCGAAATAACACAATTAATTAATTAATTAATAATTAAAGAGCGCAAACGTTTTGTTGGTGAACTTAAAAGGCTTTGTTTTTATCTTTTTTATTATTATTTGTAATCCAATAATGTGCCCGAACAAAGTAACTGGCATTGATAACAACCGAAAGTCAGCTTCATTAATGTGTCTGAATTTAAAAAAAAAACATATCTGGTCATTTCTAAACGACTGACCATTATTTATGATGTCATTGTCTATAATAATATTAATAATATAATTGTTCTGCTTCTGGGTATTTATCTGTTTTTGAACCCGTGTCCCTTCCCCCAGGGGGTTGCGAGAGGAGGACAACTATGATGAAGCATCTTCACGCTGGAACAGAAAAAGCTCAAAAACACTTCCTTCACTCTGCAAATAGATTGTCCTTAGTAATAATTATAAAAAAGCCTTGTGATTTATTTCCAAAAGTAAAATTGCATTTTGAAAAAGAATGCCATGACATATTGTTTTTTTTAGTTTCATGACTCGCCACCTTTTTTTCCATTGATTTGTGAATTACTTCTATTGAATTTGATTAACTTCCGCAGATGACGCACCGCGGCTCACTCACATCATATTTCCATGAATTCAAAAGGTGTTGTCCCTGATGGACAACGTCCTCATGAGCAAGAAGAGCACACAGTGGAGACCCGGCCGGCAGGCCCGATAAGCGAGAATTGTTTCCAAATGAAGGTTACTGTGACACAGGCAGCCTGAACTGTTCGCTTGAGACGAGTCAGCTCTCCGGATTACAGAAACAACGAGGTCACGTGGTGTCTGTTGTCTGGGGGGGACTCTGTGAAGCTGACATTTTGGCGTCTTTGCGGCCTGGACATCCAAATGTAGTCGCAGGACTGTCTGTGATTGGCTGAGACACCCCTCAATCAGGCCATCCCGTCCCAATGTAGTTCACTTTAAGTCTTTTTTTTATTTATTTTTTAATCACCTAATAATAAACAACCGTTTTTAAGATTAACTAAAAAAAAAAGACAAAATAGTGTATCGTGAAATTCCCTTTTGAGGCCTAAAACTTTTGTGGAAAAATTTGCTCCGAAGTGAGACTTTAGAGGTCTGGCCCGTCGACTTCCTGTCTGAAAGTGTCTCCTTTCCAGTACAAAAGTGAAAGCTTAAATTTGTTTTAAAATCTGTCAAAAAAAAAAAGAAGAACATATTACAATTGAGTGTTCACTGAGGGGGAAAAGTTATATTGCCAATAAAAAAAGGAAAGTGCAATGGAAACAGACTTGGCAGATGAATCACGACGTAGAATGCAGCGTTTGAGCGAAACGGCCGCCGTGGGGAGGAAGAACGGCGACAGATGATTCAGATCTGAGCGATGTGTGAGGCCGTTACCTTCCACTAATACGTGAGCATTAATATTTGTATTTTCCTCATTGTTTCTGAGGTCTATATGATGCTCCTCCTGTCACGTCGCCTCATTCTGTCCTCGTTGTCCACAATGGATCAATGGTATGAAGGTTCATTTTTTTACTGCGCAAACTTGATCCTATGGAAACTCAACTGTTTTTGTTAAAGTCGGCCCCTTGTGGCCGTTAGATGAACTGCAGCTTGAGGTCACTCAGAACAAGCTGTTCAACACTGATGCCAAAAATAAAAGCAGGCTTGAAAGATTTAGTTTTGCATTTAATGCAAACAATTTTAAATAGTGTATTCCCTGCGAGCTCTGTAACAGAGTCGCTACAACAACCTGGGTCGGCTTCCGGGCTCAGGACCCCATTTCCACACTGATCACCTGTCAAAAAATATTTCAAAAAGATTAAATATATATCACTATTATTGATTATAGGCAAAGTTACCATTACATAAAATAAGAATACGTAGACTTTCAGTTTTAAATGTGTCTTATAACACCGTATCTATTTCAATAAGTAGCATTATATACATTTATACATCTATTTATACATCGTATTGCTGCGTCCCATATGAACTGGGAGTGTGAGACCAAACTGGGATACACACTGGCTTTAAACAAATAATCGCATTATTGTTTTCTGACCTCTCAGTTCCTGTGTCAATATCCTCCTCTCATACGTACTGTGTGTGTGTGTGTGTGTGTGTGTGTGTGTGTGTGTGTGTGTGTGTGTGTGCTTGTGTGTGATGTCCTTGAGCAATGCCACGGCTTCTGATCTCCTATTTAAGCTTATCTGTCTCTATCTCTGACTGATGCTCCTGGTTTTGCCAGCTGTCTTGTGGCCATGGCAACCAGTGCACACACACACACACACACACACACACACACACACACGGGTAGTACAGAGACTTCCACTTCGCTGGGAAATCATTTGTTTAATAAACCAGCGACAGAACCCAAATCGTTCTTTGTCATCATGTAAAAGAAGATCACGTTTGGGGAAAAAAACCAACTGCTCTGAGACGGAAACCCAATCTGCAAAGCCACTGGGACAGATGTTTCAGAGTCGAACAGCTGGACACGTTTCGTCTTCAGCGTTATTAACAGAAACCTTCTGGGAGTCTTGAACATGATGTCTTGATTCTTTATTTTTCACCCTGAGCTTGTATGCTTTCCCATTCAAGACAAATGGACGTTCAACGCTGGCAAGCTGCCACTGGCGGACGCAAACACACAGACTGCCCCCCCCCCCCCCACCCCCACACCCCCCACACACACACACACCCTCCATCTTAACGGAAGTGTCCACTCAGCGCTTTTCTTCCGATCATGCTCTTCCCCTGGAGCCAATTACAGCAGTGACGCGTCTCAATTTCTTTTACACATTGGCCCACCAGTACGTCACAGGAAGCAGGGCAGGTACGGGCAGGTGGCAGAAGTGTGTGAAGTCACTGTGTGTGTGTGTGTGTGTGTGTGTGTGTGTGTGTGTGTGTGTGTGTGTGTGTGTGTGTGTGTGTGTGTACACGGAAATATGAGTTTGGATGTATCTAGTGGAGATAAATGGTGACTTCACCATCTGGAAATCCAGTCTCTCTCTCTCTCTCTCTCTCTCTCTCTCTCTCTCTCTATCTGTCTGTATGTGTGTGTGTGTGTGCAAATAACTGCTGACCCATGATTCAACTCTTCAACTCCACAAGGAACAGAAAGAGAGAGAGGTGAGGAGGAGGAGGGAGGAGGAAGGCAGGAGGCTCGCAGTGTTAAAAGTGTTGGTCATGAGGAGAAGAAGTCAGGCTACTTTGTTCGGCCGTCAATGAGGGTCCAGTGAAACAAGAATGCATGTGCACATATGTGCAAACACTCGTGCAGATGTGCACACGCGCACATGCAGAGACGCACACACACACACACACACAGCGTCTGCTTGCTGTGTTACTCGTGTATTTGACTTATGTTGTTTCCCTCAGAGCCAGACAGTGGCTGACATGTGGGGAATAAAATAGATGTTGTTTTAATGAAGTGTGAGCGTGTATGACTGACATGCAACTCTCTCTGCACTGTGCACCGTGTAAAACATGCAAGCAGAAAGAAAAAAAAGTGCACGTGTATAATATGAATGCGCTACATGTTCTGCTCGAAGGACACAACCGAGTCGATGAAATCGCTAAAGTTATTTTAACCCAAAACTATTATTTTCCTGAACCTAACCAGGCACTTTTCTTGCCGAACTGCATGCATGTAAGAAGTGGAAATTGACACGTGTGGCGGGGCTTTTGTAGATCTGCAACTTCACTCTTATTCACTGGTGGGGGAGACCAAAACAGAGCTAAAAGCAAAGGATATATAAGACTTACATCCACCAGATGAAAAGAAACATCTCCAAATGAAGACTAATGTTGTTCTGAGTCTGCTGGGCAACACTGCTCCTACACGTTTATCTGAACAACTTTATAAAGTGATCAAATGTCAGTTTTTGTTCCGTTCCCCCGGCCAACAACAATACAAATCAATTAATGCTGCTTTAAGTATGTAGTTGGAGTCTGGGCCTGGTTAGCCTAGCTTAGCATCACGTGTTGCCTACTGTAGAAACATGGCGGCGCGACATAGCAAACTCGCTGGAGAGGACGCTTCATTCTAAAGGTAACAAAAACACTTCTTATTTTCAGGTAATCACAAAAAACACACTCATTATAATTGTATTCTGTTTAGCCCCTAAACGTTTCACGCTGGCCCTTTAATTGGACTGGAGTCGTGGTTTACATGCATCAGCCTGATTATAATGAGAATTATTCAGTAACCTGTTGAACACAAAGACATGTTTGAGTCTTTTTGTGCCCGTGTTTTCCTGATAAACGCACACTGATCCATCATGATAAGCCCTGTGATCTCTGATAGGCCTCTGATAGGCCGAGAAACAAACCAGCAGCGCCCAGACAGGCGGCCTCAGGGACACGCTGAAGTCAGCTGCTGCTCCTCTATCTGCAGCTCTTCCCTTTTTCTCTTCTTTTCTTATATCTTCATAAGGATCACGCATAAGCACGGACACACACACACACACACACACACACACACACACACACACACGAAGAAAGGCAATCACACTCTCCATATTAACGTGGCTGCTTTCCGTCCCGGAGGAGCACTAAGGCATCTGACCAGTCGACCAATCTGGTTTCAAAGATTGATGGCCCCCACGGCCGATGGAACACATTCCTGCGGCATGAACAACAAATTATCTTCAAATGAAAAGCCTGCTACCTTACCCTCTTGCTTTCTCTAGAAACACAGAGATCCCAGTGACCCGGGGCATATTTTGTTCTTTCAGCACACACTCATGTTGGAGTGGAACGTCTTTAAACTCTTTAAACTAAGGACTGTCACCAGGCCTCTTGTTGTCGTTCCTCTCTGAGTGCACGCACACAGACGGAGAGAAAACATTAAACACAAGCTGCTCTTGTATCCTGCTATCCTTGCATTAGCCAAACACCATGCAAAAAGATGCTTTAACTGTGTGTCTTTCCATTTTTGGAATTCCAATATACAGTATGATGACTTTCCATAGTACTACTTGGCATACTGGAAAGGTTTTCCACCGATCTTTTAATGTCATAAAACATACGTTCTGCAGTTAGTTGTAATGTGAGAACATGCATTTACTAATGCACAGGTCTGTGTGTGTGTGTGTGTGTGTGTGTGTGTGTGTGTGTGATCATGTGGCCCCAGGTGCATTCTGTGTATATCTTTATGTGTGAAGCCCACTTTTGTTTCAGCAGGTTAAGTCTGGATCAGTGGGGCCCGCACGGTTCCTCCCTGCTCTCTGTACGGGCAAGCTGTGTGTGTGTGTGTGTGTGTGTGTGTGTGTGTGCATGCGACCCTCCCGTCTTAGCTATTTACTGATAGGAAGGAGGAAGGAATGAGCTATTCCACTTACAGCTGGCTCACAATATGGCAACAAAGAGATTACCTTTTCAACATTATTGTATTTCAACCAAAATCTGTTGAAATTAGTGCAATTCTTTCAGCAGTTCCTCTCGGTGAGCTGCTTTGTTCTAGTTTCTCACCTCTTGGCCGTGCTGCAGAGGACCTTGAGCTGAACAACAGTGACAAACGGTAAGTCTCAGAAATACACACCCAGAGTGACTTCCACAAAACAGAACATATTGTACCCTAACAAAATGAGCATTTGGATATCAGAAACAGCAACAGCAGAATACAACAGGCTCCAAAGAGCGTCCAACACATGAGAAAACACTTGTGTTGTCTTCTGTTTTAGTTCTCAGAAGAACGAGAGGAACATTTCTACGAACCGTAAAAGATGATTCTGATTCTGAAAAGCGGGGCGTCCAGCGGGAGGACGGGATTATGAATGACGAGCTAGCGGTGTTACGAAAAAACTGAATCTGCAGCAATATATTGGACGTGGTTGGAAACTTTGCATTTTAAAGTGTGCACACATTTTCCGCTGAAACACTCCTGACAGGCTGGAGGACTCACGGATTACGACGCAGGATGAGGGGAAGCTACGGACACTTAGCAACAGATGCATCACGTTACAGCAAGAGTCCAAATCCAAGAGTCATTTTTTGAAGCTTTCAGACATTTCTTTGCCCCGACAATGATAACTAATGGCAGTGAGGGAACTAAGTGCAGCTGCTATGACCTTCAGCCTCTGAACAATGTTTCTCTTTGGTCAATGTTGGTAAATTCGCAACCCTGCAAACACAGGCGGTGAGCTGGATTCCACTGGACGCTCTATCTCTCTCCGGGCGATGTTCCTGTGCGCTCCAGACACCTTGCAAAAATAATATCAGAGGGAGTGTAAGAGCGCCAGGTTGTCCGTTAAGCGGATGTGGGACGACATCCAAGAGAGGAAGTGATGGAGAGAGCGGCACCACCAGCTGCAGTCTCAGTTGTCCCTACACGCTGGTAATCAGACAACCTTGAATCGGCCGCCAACACCCCAACACACACACTATGCACAAATACAAAGGTGTGAAGGGAAAGATTCACGGCTTGAAATAACTGGAATTGAGTGGGATGACTTATTAATTCTTTCACTCTCCATTGAGCAGCTCGTGAGAATGAATATCACACCAGAACTGACGATTAAAAATCGACACAATCTCCAATCTTCATTTGCAAAAAGCTTTAAAAAAATTGTCAAAGTCAACTGAATTAACTAATCTGTTACTGTTACTAACCAGAAGGGGCAGAAGTCAGGTTGTATAGAAGTCTATGAGAAGATGACTCCACTTCTCTCTTGATTTATTCCCTCAGTAAACATTGTAAACATGAGTTTATGTCTCAATCTCTAGTTTCAAGTCTTCTTCAATTCAGCATGATGTTCATTTAGTAAGTTATGCTCCATTTAGAGTCAAACAGACCATAAATGAATAACAGTGCCCTTCTTTGGGCAATACCAATTTAATGTTTCACAACAAAAGTAATTCATCAAAATCTCTGGTTCAGTCTAACCTTTGAGACAAACAGGACAGGATCCAGGACATCTGGTTACTCTAACTGGAGTTTTTTTTTTCAGCTACCGGCTGTGGCTTGATGAGAGCCGTGAGACTGAACGGGAAAAAAACGTTTCGGCTACAACCGAAATAATGAGGGGAAAGTGTTTAAACACTTAGTAAAGCTAAGGAGAACTGCAAAGTTGAGTGACAATTCTCTTTGGGTTTGTTGGTTCAAGCTAATTCTTTCATTTTGCCAATTGCCATCAGATCCACTGTTGATCAAATTATCGTATTGTTATAATTATTATTATTGCTGCTTTCATGCACAGAATGAGAATAACAGGTCTCCTCATCTCACTCTTGGAAAAAAGCATATTCCAAAAATGTTGAACTTTTCCTATTGCAAGTAATATAATAGTAATATGATTTGTCAAATGTGTTATTAATCATTTATAAATTATCCTTAAAGGTCTCTTTTTCCATCGGACTCACATCATCTCATTTTCTTATGAAAACGATAAGCAGATGAAATGGAATAATAAATATCCTCCGTTAATAACTCAGTATTAACGTGTACATGAGAGAAATGTCCTGTGTTCCTGTGGAAGTGTTGATTTCCAAGAACAAAACGAGTCGGCTTGTACAGATGTTTTCGACCAGGCAGATGTGAAGGAGAGGACAGAGATGGTGCGACACACTCAGACGTTGGCTCGCTGTCGGCTTCGGACAGCTGTGTGAAGTAAGTTATGTCTTGGCTGTGGCGGACAATTCTTCAAAGATCCTATCTCTGTCTCCTGAGTGGACGGCCGAGGGAAGAACTTCTAAACCCCGTTTGAGGATATATAGCGGAACACTGGAGCAACAAATCACGGCTCGCTCCTTAATATCCAGCGCCAAAACCACTGACACCATCTGAAGCTGCGGCAGAGTTAATATGCATCTGAAAATAGATCCAAAAGATCTGACCCGCTCGACGGGCCTTCGATTCAACTCACGGACTGAAGCTAGGACAGCCCCCGCCGATTGGAGACGTTTGTGTTGCTCATCTTCAAACCGGCCATCGGTTAAACCGGATCCTCGACATGAGGCAACATTTACTCCGACCATGGGAAACAAGCTGTTTGGTCGGAGGAAGTGCAGACGTCGATGGGGCAAAGAAAATACAAAACGGACTTTATATAAACACTCACAACCAGAATTGACTCTTATCTGATAAAGATAAGTCTACTGGTAAAACAAAGGCTATAAATAGGAGGAATAAACAGAGTGAGAGCAACTCTTTCTGCCTTCAGCCAACACCTGACCTTTCCCAAGTTTCTTCCCTGATAACTGATAACAGTCAATTGATGAAGCCACAGGAAAGTATAATTCCTCATCTCATATCTTGAGCTACGGTAATTCGATAAACAGCAGAATAAGCATAGGAAACAACATGTGTCTCCCATAAACAGAAATATATGTATATATCTGCATATATGCAAATCAAATCAACAAAAAAGCCCTTAAACAACAACACTGTTCTCCTCCCCCCCTTCATAATGGGCTAACTACTTGACGCTCAGGCTCCAGTGATCCAACGCAGCCCTCCATCTCCATGTTGTCCTTGTCACCTGCTCATAATGAGCCAGAGTCAGTCATTCGACCGGCACAATAAAGTAGCGAACAGGGACGGATGGCTCCGCTGGCAAGAAAACTGAGAGCAGCAGATATCAGACGGAGGAAGGACTGCTGCATGCGTTGGGTTCACCGGCTGGTCAATCGAAAGTGTTTCACAGAAAGAAAGAAAAAAGGCAACATTCTTGGCCCGTCCTCACATAAAAGAGGGGGTTTCTCCACAAGAAACGGTTTAATCTCACAGAGCAATGAAACCTTGTCATTTCCTTTGCTCCCTGTTTCTTCTGAACAGGATTGAAGCTGTTCCCATCATCAAAGTCTCCAGCCTCTTTACGTATTATCCTCCAATGTGGGTTTTCAGCCGCTGCTACGATCAATAAAGAATAGCCAGGTTCATTTCCGTTTACAACCAGCTCAGTCATAAATTGTCGTGAGGAGCCATTGCTCTCTTCAGATACCGCGACTCATCGTGACGCTTGATATGTTTAAGCTGCATTTCTTAAGACAAGACTTAAAAGGTGATCTCGCCGGCATCGTAACGATCCTATTGGGTTCATGCTATGGCCGAGTTTTCCTTTCTTCATCCGCTCAGCTGCTGTCGCGGTGGAGTCGACAGACCCGATGGAGTTATTGGTGAAAAAGCGATCAATAAAAACATAGAAATGTCACGGGGTTGCTAGGAGGGTGTGATGGCGGCGCCAGGGAGGGGCTACTGCGCTCGACGGTGCAGCATGACTCCAGTTAGCGGCAGCAGGTAGAACAGATACCGGCTGCCTTCAGATTGTAGAAAAGAGAGTCGCCACAGTAAAGTACGCAGCCTCTATGCATGCGCTCGTCTCGAAGTCAACGGGTTTTAGGTGTGATGCTTGAAACGAGGTGCAACGAGGAGATTTTAACGGTGAATACGTCATTGCATGAAAGGTGGTTGCTAACAAGTGGCGATATGAAACTACGAGTCCGCCTTTAGCTTTGCGTTGGCTACGTGAAGTCATGCATCTGAGGTGTAGGTGGATTGTAGACTTTTACTTCATTCGTGAAGACTATCCTGATGAACCAAATGTGTATATATCATAAATCTTTTAATCCAAAGGAAAAAAAAAACATTGTTGTTGTTTTTGGAGCGAACCAGTGCGCTGCTAACTTCCTGGTTGGCCTCCAGAAATGCTTACACCTATACATCTATCTATCTATACTTAAATGTGTTTAATAATGACCCTGGATGGAAGCACGTGTGTACCTGTGTTATTTTATGGCATGTGTGTGCGTGTGTGGATGGGGGGGGTCATAGGGACGTAGCTCAGTCATGCGGCCTCCTGTTGCCCACCATGATGAAGTACCAGACACATTCCAGCACTTTAATAACAAATGGGTTGACAGGGGATGATGAAGGTGGGGAATGGGCTCAGTCATCATGTGTAAAAAAACGAGTGTGAGTGTGTTACAACGCTTTGAAGATGGGTATGTCCAATGCCTTTTTCTGTTTTACTTTTAGTGACACAGTTCCTGACTTGTTGTACTTTCTTGCGTTTTTTCCTTCTCTCTCAACATCTCTATCTCCTGTTTTCTTTCCATCAGGACTCCCTAGCAAATCTCAACCTTCTATTTCTAGTTCCACATGTTGCTCTTGGAGGACGGCCCAACTTCACTTCCGACATGAAGAAGCCACACGAAGAAAATAAACACCGTTCGTACTTATCGGAGACGGAGGGAGAATGGCCACAGTGGCAGCGGGCAGCTACACTGATCTGAGTCCGATGACTTCTGACCTCATTTTTCCCGCCATGTGACAGGTCATTAAGGGCTAGACTGAACGCCATTAATCAGCAGCTAACAGATTGCCATCAACTCGCATTATTACCTCCCTCCGAATAGTTATTTGAAAGCAAAACACTTTATCCATCATTTTATCAATTAGTTATCAAAAAGGCTATTTTCACAAAGAAAGAAAAACGTAGCTTCAGTTAAGTCAACCATGTGACCTTTATCTTAGCCCTCTGATGTCTGCGTGTAGTAATTCTCAAATTTTTACAAGGATAGCTAAAGTGAAATATTATGAATGAGCTAAAAGAGGAAAAAGAGTTATCTATGGCGTAAAATGTTTTCCCGTTATGAAAAACCATTAAGAGAGGAAAAGAAAACACGAGAATACATAGTCAGGCATGACAGGAAGTGAGTAAATCAAAGCGCTGACCTCTGTGTATCACTAAATCAGCCATTGGAGCCGTTTCTAAAAAATGACCGGTCAACAAAATGTGAACGTTAAGCCTCAAAATAGACAATTTAAACTTGACTTTAAAAAAACTAAAGAACAACCTGGAGGGAACTTGGCTTCCTCCACACAGCTGCAGATTCTATCAGGAAAAGGGCTGGAGGAAGATTTCTGAATTTAAATACAGACGAGAAGGCTGATAAGTGAGTGCAGTACTGCAGTATTCTGTTGGTTACGGTTGGTGAGGGGAAGTTTGCATTATGTGGTTCAACTACTGAATATGCAGTGTGGTGGGTCACGTGCAACATTAACAACCCACCTGAGGAGCCTGAGGTCAAACTAGCTAAAGGCAACAAGGATTTGAAAAATGTCCTTTGCACCTTTAAGCATCCTTATATTTTTTTTTTCCAAGTTAAGGTAACATGCGCTTTGGTTGACAACAAACTAACGACAATGTGCTAAACCTTCGGCTCAGAAGTTTAAAATGGGTGTAATTGCATCATAGTGACTATAGGACAAAATGTTTAGGACTGTAGGACGTGACTTGGGGTTTGACATTGGACTTGTTGGTCTTGACCAGACCACTACTGTGGGACACATTGGTTATTGACTTGAGACTGGACTCGGGACTTGTCGGTCTTGACAAGAGATTTGATTCGTTGGTCTTGACTTGGGACTTGATAGTCTTGACTTGGGACATACACATTTGAGACTTTCATATTAATTGCAAAACAATGATTTTGCCCCACCTCTTGGATTTGCAAATATCAAGTACAACCCCATGACACTTTCTGGATCAAGTTCCCGTCTAAGATGAATGTGTTATGCTAAGCTAAATAATATGTGATTAGTCACTTTCTGCCAACTGTGAGAACACTCCTCTCTGTATTATATCCCCTCCCCCTAAACATCTAACTTTAACCAGACATACACAAACAAGTAACATCATTTTGGATCCCACTTGGTATCAGTCGCTAGACACGACTTTGCAAATGGATAAGCCAAAGTGAGAGGACATCAACAGGGACCTCACTATTCCCCCATTCTTGGAGTCTGCTTACAACCAAAGATTGCAATCAGTCGACCAGTACTGCGTCAGTCACGAACACAGAGGGAGATTAAACATTTTCTCATCGGCCTACTTCCCTGTTAATTTCTATGTTTGTACCTTTGACCTTGTTCAAACTGATACTGGCAACTGAGGACAGTGTAACATGTCCCCTTTGGTTTGACGTCTTAATCTCCTGGGTCTTGCCCCTGGAGCGCAAGGGTGTCCCCCAGTTGGGGAAGCCCTTTGTGGGTCGAGGGCAGTGGGTCTCTGAGCAGCACATGGAAAACCACAGAGGCCAGTGGGCCGAAGAGAGTGGGAAGATGACACAGGCTCTTCTAATGGAATCATAACAGAGAAAGACATTCATCTGCGTCCCCACGGCTTTCCTATCAAAACAAACAGACCTGAGATGTATCGGAGCGCTTAATGGGCCGCTCAGTGGGGATTACTTGACCATTTTTAATCGTGACTGCGATCCCTTTTCTGCTCTTCTCTGCCTCCTTTACGCCAAAAGCAGCACTGAAACGGAACCTGTGCAAGATTTTCCGCGAATAACAATATATAACGAATATCATGATTTATATTTTCAGTACCGCGTCAGTGATCCATGTGCACTTGGCATTAGCGCCACGTGAGTGGTCAGACGGTAATCAGATGGGGAACAAAGCAGTGCAACCTCAATACGTTTAAGTGGTTTGTTCACAGAAATACATTTAAACTGGGATGGATCCCAGCACCACCAGATTTAAAAGTGGGCCGGTAAAAGGTAGGCGGCCATTCCTCGACAAAATAAAAGTACTACATGCAGTTGCAGAAATAAATCAGATTGTCGATAAATTTAGTCAGTATTACAATATTAAAATACATTTCAGAGTGAATGAACTACCATGCACATACTGTATATGCATACATAACAACAACGATGGAGGAAGGATACTGCATGCATACATTGCGTACACCACTGCTTGTTCATGGGCTTATTGTTTTGGGGCGCTGTGTTTGGCTAACTGCTAACTCTCTGCTGTGTGTGAAGTGTGTTTTTACGACTCCTCACAGCCCAGCGCTGTCCAGACGGGAGGTTAGCCTATTGCGAGTCGTATTCACTCAATCACGCAACACGGCGGCGGGTGCACCGGTCCCACTTTGCCGGAGATCTGAACTCTGAGAGCCCCTTTTTGTAGTCCTTTAAAGTTATTAACGGTTATTATTCCTGCTCCGCTCCATGTGCACTGTAAAAATCCTCATCAGATCACGTGACGACCCCTCTGTTTGTTGTTTCAGCCTCACGGGTCCCGTCTATTTGAAACAAAATCTCAGAAAACAAGGTCAAACATAGCAGCCGTTATCGACGGGTTCAAGCTGCGGCTCGACATCAAAACGAGGAGACACAACTGTGTTGTCACGGACACAAGGGCCTCCGATCGCTGACGCTTCGAGGCCGGTAACTAAATACATTTGTAGCATAATGGAGCTTGGCAGGTCGTTCTGGGCCTGAGATTTAGTGTGCATGTGTGTGTGTGTGTGTGTGTGTGTGTGTGTGTGTGTGTGTGTGACTGAGAGAGACAGACAGTGAGTGTGTGAGGCTCCTTACTGTTTGGGCGTTCGAAAAGTAACATTTACGCACAAACGCAAAACGGGCATCTCGAGACAAACCAAAGATCATTGTCGTGACAGGTTTATAGGATCCCCCGGAGAGAAAAAGAGTTCTCCATCATACCGACCGCCAGCGACCCGCTGAGAGGGGGAGGGGGTTTGTGTGTGTGTGTGTGTGTGTGTGTGTGTGAATGTGTGTTTGTGTGCGTGTGTGCTGAGCCAATATAATTTCTGTTTATGACAAAGAAGACTTTTGGGACAGTCTGTGTCCACTCCACATCTTTCTCTCTCTCTCTCACACACACACACACACACACACACACACACACACACAAACACACACACCAACACCTCCTGTAGTCTCTGTGTGTGCGCATTTGTGTGTCTGTGTGACCTCAGGCTTCAGGGCCCTACTCCATCAATAACAAAATGGCTTCATCTTCTGGAGTGCGCACACACACACACACACACACACACACACACACACACACACACACACACTCCTGTAGATATATAGGCATCAGTGACAGTGTTGGTGCGTGGGAGGACCATGTACCCATAAGAAGTTAAAGCCTTCCCAGGAAATCAGAAACGTATGTTTCTGCCGCCCCGGTGGTCCTCCGTGGAGGATGATTCAGTCACAGCCGGGTCCGCAGAGTATCACGTCTCTCTTTCCAGCCTATCTTTCCCTCTCTTTGGCTTATCCTTTCCCTGCGTCCAACACATTTCTTTAAGGTTTTTTTTCTTCTTTTTTTTTTTACGACGCCGACCCCTTCACTGTATTCACGTTGAGGTCACAGAGCCCTTTTAAGGAACATTTTCTCCGTCAGTCGCACAGACCAGTGATAGCCCGGCTGCGGTGCAAGTGTGGAAGAAAGATTCCTTTTGTTGGAACCACAGTTGATATCATGTCGGTAGCAACACATAGTCTTTCACAGTTCCTAATTTATGTTGTTTATAAATGCTTATATGTTTTTTTTAAACCTTTTTGCACTTTATTATTATTATTCACTTATTCACTTTATGTTGGACAGAAGAGAAGCGTACTTTCAATCTTTTGTATGTTTGCACATATGTAAGAATTGACAATAAAGCTGACTTTGAACTTTCTTAAACGCATACTTCACCCCACATTTATTATCAACCTGTGTGACCTTGAAGAAAACTTCCTCTCATGTCTCCACGGTGAACGATGAAATCACAAACGGGGACAAATTCTTGATTTACATTCCTTTTTTTATTTTACAGAAAATTATAGAAAATATCTGTTTACAAACCCTCACGCGTGCTGTGCAGTCCAAGTCTTGTTTGTTTTAATGTGTGGCTTTGCTGTTGCCTCTATCCACGTCAGTGCATTGAGATTTCTCTCCTTTCCCCTCTCTTAATGTGTGTGTCAACGTAATCTGTATACTTTTCAAAGTACCTTGTGGATTCAGTTGTTATTTATTTTTTGTCCTTTGGAAATCAATCATCAATCATGTCAACGTATAAATGCGATTGTCTTTCTAATCGTGTCCAGCAAGGAAAGTCCAGAGAGTCTGTCATACAGATATTCACAGGTGAGGTCAAGATGCTCAGACTCACTTCATCCACATGTTGTTGCCCCACTTACAGCTGCCAGTGGGCTGGGGCAGAACAGGAGGGTGGGAACACCCATTCAGTTGCTTTGCTCATGATGTTCACCTCATCATATTACAAATTGAGTGGAAATCATGATGGTAAAATGATAAAGTATTAATGCCATAAAATGCCAACAAGCAGCAGACGGACAGGACCGCAGTCCGTCTTTGTCTCCTTCTTTTGCTGCGTTTGTTTTCTTTCCGTCTCCCTCGTGCATCTTCTCTTCTTCCCACAATGCTCCCTTTCTCCTTCTCCGCTTCCTCAGACATGATAATTCATAACTTGCGGAGTCCGATAACTGCGCGAAAAAGGGAAGAGTTGGCAGGAGCACGAGGCCGGGGCTTATTTAAGAGCCTATAAATGATGTGAGGGGGCGACCTTTCAACTCTGCTGACCTTTGACAGCGGGGCGACGTTTTCAGGGATTATCTACTCTGCTCCGCACTCTCCTCGCGGGTGAAGGACTAACGCACGGGGAGTGTGTGTGTGTGTGTGTGTGTCGAACACAAGTGATTCACAGCTGAGGACACACTGTTGCAGTGCAGTCAGTCATGCTGCGCCCTGCTAAGAAAAGGTGAAACCTGTTATTTATCAGCGTCGTGAGGTTTCACCGCAGTAAAAATGAGCAGAGATAGAGACAGTGGAAGACTAACGGCACCACTATATTTCAAACCGGAGAATAGCTATGTATATATATATATATATATGTATATATATATATATATATATATATATATATATATATGTATATATATATACATATATATATATACATACATATATACATATATACATATATATATATACATATATATATATATAAATATATATAAAAGTAAAAAACTGAGAGCTTTTAGTTGAGATGTTATCTTTTCTTTTAATTTTACCATTGTGTTCAACGGGGAGTTAAGTGGTTTACTGTGTATGGACTCCAGTGTTGGAGTAGTACACATAATCTTTGTACTTTGTAATAGTCCTGAGTACCTTAGGGCCCAGATCACCACAAAAGCAATAGTTCTTATGGTTTGGCGTGCCAATTTGCTTGTGGTTTTTTGAAGCGAAAAAAGAAAAGAAAAAAAGTCAAAGTTTTCTCAGATTTCTGCTCTTCAATATCAATACCAATACCAATAAGCCAATCAAATCAAGCAAGAGGCGGGCTTTAGGGACTCTGCCGGCGACTTCCTGTTTTGATGCCGGTAGATGTGGTAGGGCCAGCTAGCTAGTTATCTATTGGACTGCGAGAGGAGGGGCCCTAACCTGTCATTTGTGACTCAAGAAATAAGCAGCTACCGTTAAAACAAGGGCTACCGTACAGGTTCCCCTCAGGCTTTTACTTTCAAGTACTTCAAGTCTGCATTTAGCCCCGCTTCCTTCTTGGTTTTTACCTTTACTTGTATTCAAACATACAAAAAGCCATAAAGCTCCGTCTGTATTTTGGATACTTTTCTATATACCCCCAATCAGGCCGGATCTTGGAACATTGGATTCAGCCTCTCGGATTGAGCATATAAAAAAAATATAAGAAAAAATCAAATAAATAAAACAAAAAATGTCAAATCCCTGCCTCACAAGTCAATATAAGTTAATTGTGTCATGTTTATAACACTATTATACAATAATTATAAACATAAACCATAAGCATGACTTAAAGTGACTCAAAACGACTAAGTATGGACCCCGGGTTTTGAATAATGCTGATTAAAAAAGTTAGGAACTAGCTAGAGGGCTAAACTCAACGGCATCGCAAAGATATACACAATAATGTCATTTGTGTCCAGCAAAAAATTTGAAAATTGACTTACTTATAGCTGAAATATGAATATTCCAGGCCTTCCTGCTCCCTACTGACAGCTAAGGCCAAGGAGCACCATGCTGCAGTGAAACGAGCCCCGTTCAGGGACCACAGAGGACTGTGGGAACTTTCATGCTTGAGCAGAGTTAACATGTGTTCTCGACATTTATCTGAACTAAAATATTTATTAGAAATACTTAACTTCACTCAATGAAAGCCAAGTTTCGCACAGATACTCCTACAATATTGAGCTATTTTATAGTATTTTATAGTGTTCATATAGATGTGTAAGGTAATACAAATTAACTTTTAACATCTTTTTTTATTTTCGAAAAATACATCTTTTTAATTTTTTTTGTATGTGTATTATCATAAACCAATATACCACTAACACATATATGGCCTTATTATCTATCTTCACAAGGGTCTTCTGTATATTATAGCTTTTTCAATTTTTCAAATAGACCTTGTGAATGAGGAGATAATCAGGATTTAATATGAGAAAAAAAGCATCCGCAATTTTGGCTAAAAACATTGGTGGGGGGCATATGGTCCGTACCCATGGTTTTGCAACCTTTTTGCAAACCATGAAGATGTGTTTTAAAAGTGTAGTTTTTAGCTTTTTTCACTATCGCCGATGTAACATCACAACGTACCCTCATGATTTTTACAAAGCCAGCAACATGTGGGAATTTCCACTCGTTCACACGGAATACGCTCGGTAAGGTTAAGGCAAAAAAAAATAATACTGAATTATGTTTCCAAAAAGATCGTGAAAAGGCAACAGAACTACACCTCCCTCTGCCTTCTGCCTCCATCTCCCTCGTTCATCACGTACAAAATAACTTGATTTTATACTATTCTGTTGCTGTAGGTTTAGGTACGAATACTGGATGAGCGGGTAAACAATGCGAGCAAGTTTCAAAGTCTTCTACTTAATATTAATTTCAGAAAAAACACATGACTTGCACGCGTAACCATCATTTGCAGTTAGAATGCATAAACACAGTGGCCTTTGAGATTATTTAGGAACCAATAAGAAGTGTTTTCACAGCTACAAAGTACATACCCATGTTTAATGTCTGGATCAAAACAGGAAGTGTCTCTTCAATTTAAATGCACACTATATGCGCTGAATGAATACACGTCAGACGGGTTTTCCAGATAGAGGGAAAACTGAAAACAGTGAAAGGGAATCCGCTCTCTCTCTCTCTCTCTCTCCCCATAATAATCTGCTCATTTAAGTATTTTTACGGGGCCAAAGCAGCAGCTGCGCTTCTTCACTTTAAGACTGCAGAGTACACTCAGAGTGCCAGGATTGCACTCAGCCTCCGTCTCGGAAGACATCCACTGCGCCGTTTAATACGACTTCCCGGGGCCAGATTTACTGTGATGGCTTTTGAGGCAAAGAGGTATAATATGACAAAGCATGGCCCCCGTAACCCTGGGATGTTCCGCAATGTTTAGTGGCGAGACCCATTTAGCCGGAGGATTGGCAAATATATTGCTTTTCCTCCCTCCTCGTGTACAGGATTTCAATAAAATGGGGCCGTAAATCAGGCTCGAATTCAAACTTGTGACTGCTCTCCGACTGTATAGGCCTCGGTATTTTAGCTGCATGGGGGGAGAACCTCGTTGAAACTTACATGAATATAATAATGTATAATAATGACATTAGGTGTGTCATTAGGTACAAACAAAAGATACATTTTTTTTGCAGAAATAAGGTGATAGACACATTATTCACATAATTTCTCTGATGCATGTCCTGTGTGTCAAAGGTTTTTCTTCTTTTCTCCCATGATGCCCACCGTCGAAGAGGGTTATTTTTTTACATCAAATCACACACACACACACACACGTTGATGGAATGTGAATGTCAGCGGTCTCTTTATTTACTCTCCGTATAAAACACTGAGCAGTAATTAACAGCAGGTATCCTCCCTAGCCGCTGGGTAATTGACTGTTTCAAAGCGCCAACACATCATAACCCAGGCTGTGTGTGTGTGTGTGTGTGTGTGTGTAAGAGACAGAAACTGTATGTGAGAGAGAAACCGAACGTCTTTTTTTGGTGTGCTCGAGTGTATTAAAATGAACTCCTTTTATATTCCACACCTCCCCTCCCCCCATCCCTCCTCCCTTCCTCCCAATAAGGATAAGGGTCAGCGGCGGTGGGCAGAGCCACTCAAAACGATGCCGGATTTCTTTCTTTATGAGTGCATTAACATTCAGGCGTATTCATTATCAGTAAGTCTAGTAAGATGGACCAAGAAGGAGACTTTGTGCCACCGTCCGCCCCAAAAAAACGCGTTAATTTGAGAATGTGTGCGGAATGTCGGCGAGATGTTGTCGCGTCAACGCGGACATCTTTGGATTTACAAAATATAGCTTCTGAAAAACACTAAAGTGGTCGTATTTCTATTGATTTTCATACTTTTTTTTTCTCGCTTATCACATCCCCATTTGACGGAAACCCCAACAAGCAGAGCCAAAAACCATCTGTATTATTTAGCCCCCTTTCCAACACCTCAACCCACATTTATCCCATTTTATCCCATTTACTTGCGGGATATATTCTAGGGCTGTGGTCAAATACTACACCGCTCCGCGTAGTCCGACGCGGCATCGGTCAGCGGCATCGCGCACACATCCTCAGGGTCACGTATCTTTAGTTCTTCGCTGCTTTGTTCATGCTCTGAACGTACGGCCCACATGTAGCACTCAAACTCACGGGGCCACATGTGTTGTCCTCCGCCATCCTCAGAGGGAACATAAAGTTAACGAGAGGCTCGTTAGTCGTCTGTTAATTAGACGGCGTGTTTGCTAATTGATTTGTTAATTAGAGTCGGGTGATTGTTATGTTTATTAATGTTAATAGGCGTTAAAAGGATTCTGACCAGGTGTTTCCCGAGTTGTAATTCGCACAACAACAGCAGCAGCAGACACAACATGGTGTCAACCAAAAGGTGCCTCCACAATTAGAGCTCCTCTGAGACATGCACCCCTGATTGGCCATGACTCTAATTAATGTTAATTGGCGTGTTAACAGTTACAGGCCTTTTTGTAACCAAGAGCCGTTTAGTTTAATCCGGCTGTAGGGCTCTGACATGCTGTGAGCTTGAATCCAATAAACCCATGGGAACCAATGCTGCTCGCTTGTTTCAATAAATGTCTGTTTGCTGAGATACGGTGGCACTTGTTCTTCAAAAAGGTACTTGAGGAGAGAGGGACACATCAGGGTTAGAACAAAAATCACTGCTGAGCGGTTACACACTACAGAACTTGTGGCAAATATTTGGAAAACTCAAATGACAAAATGTAAGCTGAATATTTTTATTTGTGTTAATATGACAATGCATACCTTTTCAACATGGCTTTGTGTATACACACATAAATATTAAATATACATCAATACATCAATCCCTTCTTCTCCTGCACACCTACACGTGTACAATGTCGATGCAACGACGACGAATCAACCAACCGGTTTTCCGGTCAAATTTGTTCATAACATTAATGTGAACAAGAAATGATTTGAGCCCACGAACTTGGAACCTTGTATTTTTCTTTCACAGTTAAGGTTCTCATCTCTAGAACGCACGAGTGCCACAGAATGCAAATGCAACAGGATACAGTGGAACCCCTCGTCGCTTCAGTTGTCCGTTCTTCGTCTTTTGGGCAGACGGAGCCGCTCTATGTTGAGGAAGTGCTCGATTTTGGAGATCTGGGCCCTGAATGAGGACTGTTGGTCTTCCCTCTCCTGGGAGCCAAAGGGCTCCCAGCTGGACTCTGAACTAGGACCTGCAGCTGAGGAAGGAGCTCTGCTACACCTGGTGTAAGGAAAAGGAAAACATATATTGTGTTAGCTAGTCAGCTTGACTCACCTTCATATCATGTTAAAACAATCAGGGAAAACTTAAAATACATTTTCTTTTCAATTTCTTGTTGTTGTCCTGTGATGCGTTCACTGTCTGTATGCCGTTATTCACTTCCTGAGTGGGGGGCGGTAGCTAGCGACTAGCTTGGTTGACAATACTATTAAACTTTGCTTTGCATAAACTGTTTTGTAAAAAAAACAGGTGAGTTGCAAGATGACCTGCAACCGTCGTAGCTCCAACATCATTTCAAGGAACGTCTTCCCGGTGAGGTGCAGAAAACTGACAGTAGAGCATCTATACCTGGGTAAATGGACTTACTTACCCCGGGGCACTTTGCCACAGCAGCCTGCTGACCGGAGAAGACATGACGGACAGGGACGCTCTGCTCTCCTGTGCAAAAATGACACCGAAGCTTCCATTTAGCCTGGAAAGATCCGTCCCGTTCCCAAACCTCAGTGCCTCCTGGTGGAGCTAACGCTTCGGAGTAAAAAAGGAACGTTGACCGATAAACAAACTCGGGCAGACAATAACCAGTGGCAACTGATATGTAACAGTATCCGGCCCCGGAGAAAGTAGCCAGGCCCAGACTGAACTCTGTGTGACGTTCCCAGTGTTCAGAGTCTGCAGAAAATAAAGGCTTTGGCCCTCACTACAATTTGTTACGCTATCAGAGCAGTTTTTCCCTCATACTCGAGGCACGGTGCGCTCTATCTCCCTCAATTGCCGGCACCTGGATCTTATAAAGCACCGAGTGGCAGTTTGCGGTGGTGGTGACAAAAGAGAGTGAGAGTGTGCGAGAGTAAAAAATAAAAACGGCAAGCGAGTGGATGGAGGGGCTGAGTGAGTGAGAGACGGATGATGAAGTGAGAGAGAGAGAGAGAGAAAGAGAGAGGAAGGATAAAGACTGAGTAAGTGAGAGAGGAGGGGTACCCAAGCGCCATTAGGTTGACTTTCTATCACAGGTCATTCGTTCTCTGTCTGTCTGGCTGTCTGCGAGCGCGGCACACATCGGCTACGAGCTTTCACTCAACACCCAACGCAACATTTGTCAAAGTTTCACTCGTCTTAAAAAAAAAGAAAAATCGTTCTCGGATATTCCGCACAGTCTGCTGAATGCGTTGGCCACGACGCGCTCGCTCTCACATTCTGAGCCCGCAAGAATGTTGAGGTGGGAAAAAAAAGAATAAAGCATTACAATGTTTAGCTCTTATGAAGACATGTCAGGTTGATGTAACGGATGTATTTGTTAGGCCCGAGCACAAATTTCCCCCGGGGTCCACTCGGACACAGTTTATGAAATGATGGAGCGGAGAAATCGGTGGAGCAGCAATGACCTCAAAACCAATTTATTTGATAGAGAAGATATTTTATAGGGGTCACTGTAACTTCCTGTGAGGCTGGGGCCCATTTCCTGCTGGTCAGCGTCAAGCAGCAATGCGAAAAACAATGTTGCTTTGATGAAACGGGACTTGGACACGGGCTTCAACACTTGAAATGAAAAGTTCAGATGGTATTCAGAGATCACGCCGACATCCCGTGAGAGGGGAGAAGCTTCTGTGACTCACCGTGTCCGCCGCTGCCGTCTCCCCCAGAGCGCCTCGCCTTCCCAGCCGGTGTGGCAGCGTGGAAGCGGCGGGCCCGGTAACCACCGAGGGGACTGGGAGGGACGAGGCGAGAGGGTGAGGACGAGTGAAATACAGACGTACATTGAGTTCACTGTGTGAGAGGTGGAACGCTGCAGTACTACTGCGTTCCACGATGGCACGACGCCGTTTAAAAAAAAGAAAATGGAACGGATGGTAGGAATGCAACCGGCACCTTTGCTCTTCAGGAACATGGGCGTTGTGCCGGGAGGATGTCCGAGGAGTTCTCCAGGACCGCTTGTGTTTTGCTCGGACGCAAGGGATCCCTGAAAAAAATAATAATAAATTACTGATCATTTACTGTATACAATACTAGTAATTATATTTGTTTGTGCTTTAACATATATACCGGGACGCTCTATCATCGTAGACACAGGTTTAGAGTCTAGTCCGGTAGGACAAGCACAATGAGCAATAAGACCATCGGATGGGTTTCCCTCACCTGACAATGTTGATGCAGACGGCATTGAACAAATAGGTCAAAGTAATGGATGTTTGCAAAATAAAACATCCCTATAGTTTGGTCGGAATACGTAATGATAAAGCTGTGAAAAGCTGCATCCAAACAGTTCACCCCCAAATTAAAAACACATATTTTCCTCTTACTTAGTGCTATGCGCTAGTGCTATGTGAGTTGCCGAGTGTTGGCGTTCTCTCCAATATAATGGAACTATCTCAACTATCACAAAAACAATCCAGATTGATAAATAGCACTTCAGCTGAGAGAATTTTCTTCTTCTTTATTTTGGGGGCGTCCTGCCCCTTTAAGGCTCTCGTTCTCCACTAAATGGCAATACCGTGTCACCTGAACAAACTGATGTGGGACGGAGACGTCGGCCTTAACCCCGGAGCTTCCCACTCTTCCCTGACCGCTGCCCCTGTCAGATGACGGCCCGTACGGCCTACTGTCGAGCAGAGACCACACGTTTGCGTCATCACGCTGTATTTCTTTCGCTGGAGACCGCTCATAGCATTTCGTGCCGCCGGTCTCTGGTGTCGCGTCGCTCTCGTGAGACGGATAGACGGCTGGCTTCAAATCAGCATCGCTCTTCGTCATCTTCGCTTCTCCTGCGCTGTCTATTTTGTCGGCCGTCGCCTCCTCCCGACTGCTGCCGCTCTCCAGACCCGCGGCGTCAGCACCGGCATCCTTTAGAGGACATTGGTCCGCGGGTTTCTGGGCCCTCCCCCAGATTTCCGGACTTTGTAACGCATCTGTTTGTTTCATGTCGCTGGGGATGTCCGAAGGATGACCAGGTCGATTCTGCGCTGTTGCCAACTCTTGGATGCCGACACCATCCGACCGAGCACCTGATGGTGCGGTACTGATCTGTGAGCTACAGACGCCCGACTGATCCGGAGGTCTAGAAAGTTCAGCAGACACATCGGCTGCGGATTTCTTGGACGGCTTCTTTTCCGTGGTTTCCTCTAGAAGGTGATGAATGGGACTCGGAGTAACCGACTCCGCTAGGGCTTGGACCGCATCACGACGGAGGCTTTGCGCCTCTTGAACGACACGGTTCGGCTCGTCACCGACACCTCGGTGATCATCGTCGCGGCACAGAACCGGGGGCGTCTCGTATCCTGCGTTCACGTGGCTGGAGACGTTCTGAAGGAGACTTTGTGAACGGTCCGCGGGCTCCGTGTCCGTGAGGTCAACGGCCTGCTGGGCGTCGCTCTTCTCGGCCGTCTTATCAGTGCTCGTCTGGGCCGCTATCTGGGTTCCTGCGGCCCGCGGCCCCGTCTTTCCCCGCCCCTCCGCTCCGCACGTCCCTTCACCTTTGGCTCCATCTTCTGTTTCTGCTTCAGGCCGTTTGGAGCCCCTTGCGTCCTCGGTTGACCCCGGCCTACCCTCTCGCCCGGCTGATCTATCTGTTGTTTGGGGGCCGAGCGTTCTGCTCTTCTCTGCGGCACCTCCTCTTTCCTTCACATCTTCTTCCTCGCCATTCTGCTGCTGCCCCTCCTGTCTTTTCTCCTCGTCGCCGTTGTAGTTTACTTGTTTTGCGTCGTCTTTCCAGCCCTTCTCCCTCTCACTGATTCCTTCATTCCCTTCATCACTGTGAAAGTCCAAAGATCCATCGACACACATCTGGCCATGGCTTAATACAGTTGATACTGTTGGAAAAAAAAAAAGAAACAGCTCATAAAAATATATCTTGTAGTCTGGCAATGTCGGAGTACAATTCTGTGTTGACTCCTTCGCAGAGAACAAGTCCCAACATACGTTTATGTACTGTACGTTTATATTTAGCCGGCTGACCTCCAGTTGCTCCAGTGGCATCTCGCTCGGTCACAACCCCCGTGTCCTCCAGACCGTCTGGGTTGCTGCTCTGAGCGGAGGCCAAGTGCTGCAGACTGCCAGAGCTCAGAGGCATGTCCGAGCTGGAGACGGGTTCATTAAGAGTTCCCTCTCCTCTGATGTCCTCTGTCGGATCACTGGGGCTCTGACCGCCGTCTCTCATCTGTGGAGAGAAATCTAGAATGTTGCATGTTTTCATTTCACCGCCAAACCACCAGCTGTGCGGTGCATGGATGGTGACTAGCACTGGGCTGAGCAGGTTTGAGGAAGATTGTATGTGTGTGTTGCTACCTCCAGTTCATATATATGCTGAGCCTGCACTTTGGCCTGCAATGACAGCTCTGTGTGTTCCCGACGAAGCTCCTCGTGAGCCTCTTTCACCGCTCGGAGGTCCTGCCGCTCGCTCTTGATGCAACCCAGAAACATTGACTTCTGTTTAAAACAAGCGTATAGAGACAAATTGAAAAAGCAAGACATGCTTTTGTTGTATTAAAATGTCAACCACCGCACTGCCTACTCTCCCACTACAGTTTCTCTTCCACCTCTTTGTCCCAGCTGTGCTTGGAAGCGGCGTCGCTCTCCATCAGTCGGGCCACCTCGTCTTCAGCCGCCTGGCTTCGCTCTCTCATCACCCTCTGTTCCTGCTTAAGGGCCTGCAGTAAAATTAATCACCCGTGGGATTTTTAATGCAATACTAAATTTTTATGTGTTTATTTAACGTGAACAGAGGGTCTTAAACAGAGCGGGGAGAGAGAGAGAGCACTTCTCGCCAATACAAATCAGTTGGCTTGTGTCATTTTAATAATGATTTTAATAAATGAAGAAATTGGTGAATTAAAAAAAAAAATTGAAAAGGGGGTACAGAGAGAAGAAAGGCGAATAATAAACCGTTAAGCCGTAAATGGAGAATAAACACACAAACTATCATTCAGTCGTGGAGGGGATCATATTCACTAATGTATATGTTGTTATGTACAACACAGCATTCATCACATTTATGAGAAAAAGCAACGTTATTTATTTCGGTCCTTGTATAAATTCACTCCATAATCATTTAAATAGGTTCCTGGCCCGTGTGGGGCCAATAGGTGGTTGCAGGGTTTCACCTGGTGAAATACACCACATGCTCATGCTGTCACATCTTTTCTGAAATACATTTGCTTCCATCTGTTTAAGCATACGATGTATGTACATCCAAGAAAAAACAAGAGGGCAGTCAGGAAGAACAACAGTGAACAACAAAACAAACAAAAGTGACACTAATGTGTTTTGCATAGTTTTCTAAGAAGTTTTTGTTTTGTAATCGGTCAGAGCAGTTGGTCTTCTGAGTTGACAATCCTCTTGTTTTATTCCTATTTCACAGAGACATATTTATGTAGCCCTTAAATTATTACCGGTTTCAATCTGGATTGCACAATGTCACATTTTTCAGCTTTATCTGTCCAAAAAGATAAATTCATGTGTCTCCAGATGACTGAAAAGGAGGAATCTTGGTTCTATGTTTTCTGGTACACGTGACTGTATAATGATGATTTATTCATACAGCTCTTTGCGTCTTTGAGATTAACTTCCTTTTCCCACCTTTCCCACCATCCCTAACAATGTAGCCAATTGTGTCTACTTGTGCATGTCAAACTTCAATTTTGCTTCGCTTTAAATAAATTACTTTTGATAGTAAATAAGGTGACTTTTCATGATTTAGGAAGACTTCCACTGTAAGCTGTGTACGTATTCTTTTATTGTTTAAACGAAGAATGCTTTAAAAAATAGAAGTGCTAACAGTTTATTTTCATCAATTAACAAGATTTTTCTTTTGTTCACTCACTTTGCATGTTGTTAATTGATGAAAATAAACTGTTAGCACTTCTATTTTTTAAAGCATTCTTAGTTTACAGCATTTTTTCCACACCTGCCTAAAACTTTTGCACAGTACAGTATGTTCACGCATTTTTGAGCAGTAATGCCCACAAACCGGCAAAGAATAAGCATCTCTGACCTGGTACTGCGCCCTCTGGGTTTGCAGCTCCAGCTCAACTCTGCTCACTGTCTTTGTCTGACTCAACAAAAGCTGCGTCGTGTGCTGCAGAGACCTCATGACTTCCTGTGCAAAATACAGGCATCCACAATGAAATCATTAAGAGCTCACACAATTTCTTCCAGTGGAAGGAAAGTCACTGTTTTGGTATTGTTTTCAACAGCGGAGCATCATCAGGTTCACGGCTGTGATCACAGGTGATTTTCATCCCTATTCTTTAACCTGCTTCTCTGCCCTTGCTGACACACTTTCCTCCATGAGTTTCTTGTTCATTTCAGTTTCCTAAACAAGCAAAATAAATATATGAAAAAAGAAGCACAGTTAAGAGTTATATTTTATAGTGCGACAGAGATGATCTATTATTATTATCATCATCATCCGGTTTACTGACGGTTCTTTACCGTGCTCAGTTTCCGGTGCAGCTGCTGACAGTGCTGCTCTCTGCCTGTAGCACTGTGGGCCTCCTCGTGTCCAACAGAGGACATCTTGGCCTTGATCAGCTTGTGACTGACCTCCTCCAACTCCTGAGAAAGCAGCAAATAATAATAATCATTTCATTATTTTTGTTTAAATACTTACAATAGTATATCTGAAATAGGATTTCGGAGGCTACCATGGATATTCATTGGCTGCAAACTTCAGGAGCAGCGACAGTAAACACAACGTGACGACGCACTTTTCCCACGTACCTTCTTTAGTGACACAATGGTGGCTTCTTGCTTTTCATTGGCAGTAGTCAGCAACTTTTGTATTTTCACGGCCTTGTCAACTATAATTACACACGGTGAGACACCATCACACTTGATGCCATCTTACATTACTGTTAATGAGGGACGCATATAATAATAATGATATATATATGACCTTTATATAAGCAACAATAACTTTCATAGTCTCCCCTCTGGTTGTACCCTGATAGATAATCCTTGTATCCCTGATAGATAAATGATAAAAGACACATGTCAAGTCTTTTTTTTACATTAAATGAGTCAGCTGCATACCCAAATCAACCCTTTAAGATAGTGAATTACATATGGAAATAGACGATTAGGGATAAGTGTGTTTCTAAGTTATGCAGCTGTGACAATGTGGTTGGCTTCAAGTCGAGATTGCATTGGTCATACGTTTCATATTCACATTAGTCCTGACAACAATAACACGCTGTATAGCGGCGTGTATGTTAACTGTGGGCCTGCAGAGATGCCGCCACCTACTATTGTCAACATCCATGACGAGACATATGCACTGTGAAAACCTACCGTCTTAAAGCCGTCTCCCTTTTGAGATGCACACAGTGCTGCTCTGAACGGTGGCTCACACAAACTTTTAAAAACAGAGTGCAGATTTTTGTTTACTCCTTTAACCGGACCACATGACGGGCAGCCTTGAATAACGTCCAGAGCTCGAGCTGCTGGGCGACAGCGGCAGACAATCGTGTCCGGCTGCTCTACGGCCAGCCGTCTGTAGTTTGCACATTATACGGCAGGATGCATATTTGTTGTCAACGGCGTGGAGCGTGTCAGCAGAACAGGCTGCTGGTATCAACGTTGCCTGCTGTTGACCAGGGAGATCTCCACATAGCCACGGTTTGCTCTTTATCCGAAATCTTGGGAGGAGCAGTTCAAAAGGAACGTGATCGTTGCTCGTTACCCGGATCTCGACCCCGAAATGATATCTTGGGGATGAAGTGAAACTGGATATCTGTAGGAATCAATGTGCTGTTAAAGTCACGTTACTCCATCAAGTGAGTGTGGATAGAGATCTCTGCGAGTCGTTTCCAGCACCTTGTTACATTTATACCCAAAAGAATTCCGGCTGTTCTCGGTTGCCAAATATGGCCTCTATTAACCTATAAAACTGCAGCTATCACCACAGGGAGAGCATCTATAAATCTTAGTGTACATCACAGACTGTATATACTCATCCATCGGTACATCCATTAATTTACCGTTTTGCTCTAGTTTCTCGTGGGCCTGCTTGACCATCGCACACTGTCTGGAAAGAGCACTGAAACGTTTCTCAACCTCCCCCAGCTGGTTCAAGTGGCAGTCCTTTGAGCGGCTCTGGAAGGCTAATTTCTGTTCCTGTGGAGAGAATAAAGTTAAAAACAGACAAAGAAATGAGCGCCTTCTTTTGAAACAAAGTACTGCACAGTGTTGGACTCCCCCATCGAATGAATCGATTGATGACTACTAAGAGGAACGAGGAAGATGGTTTCAAAGCTTTCTTTTCTTTACAGAGAGAGTTTAACATATGGGGAGGTTAGCTTCCTTGCTGGGAGTTTGATGGTGAGACTAATACCACTCTGTCCGTCTTTGAAGCTTTAAATCGACCGCCAGCAGCTGGTTGGCTTGGCCTGGCATGAAGACCAGAAGCAAAAAGGAAACAGCGAGCCTGGCTCGGTTAGAAGGCGACAGAAAGGAGGTCAAGGCTCCAGGAATTTGCCGGCAAGAAATTGTCTTGCGTGTAGCCCCCCTGTAAAAACCCAAACGTTGGTTTTTATATGAGTGAAACAAACATTATATAACATGGAAATGAGAGATGTTCCTGTAGGCTGATTTCTTTTAACTTTAGAAACAGTGAGGCTAGCTGGTTCCCCTACTTTCAAGCTAATTGGCTGCTAGCTCGGAGTACAGCATTGATCTTCTCATTCTCATCCCAGCGAAAAAGACAAAAACAAATCCATTTCCCAAAATGTCAAACTTTTTCTTTAAAAAAAAGAAACACGCTCAGGGTTAAAAGGCGGGCAAACCGACGTCAGGTGATTGAGAGGACGGCGGTCCAACACAGATAGTGCCCGTCTCTTTCTGTGGGATGAAAGAATCAACTCCGCGCATGCCTCAGAGCGCTTTATTGCTCGTCAAACTGCCATTCTAGTTTGATTGTCTGTATCAAGCTGAGCAGATTATTTTGGGCCTCACTCTCCTATCCTCCTTTCCCCACACCCTCCCTCCCTCCCTCCTCCCTTCACACACCAGCTCACTTCGACTCCCCTCTCGCTCTGCGGAGCCACCGTTATGTGAAGAGGGTTAAACCGAGCGAGGCCCGGTTATAAAACATTTTAATAGAGATATTTTCTCTGCTGTGCTGGCAGTTCAAAGTGTCGCGCACTCCCTATCTGTTACTCCTGATGAGCTCTTCCCTCCAAAACTTGGCCCTCCTTAGCACCGTCCCCTCGCCCTCCTCTTAATTTTTCTCACTCCCACCGATCCTCTGTCAACAGTTTGCAGAAAGTACAAAATCCTTCCTCACCAGCTCACTCGATCTCTTCTCCAAGTTGTACTTCAGTAACTGTGAAACAGCAGCAAATTAAAATCAAACGAGATAAAAAAAGCTTTCCACTTGGATGAGTCGAGCGTTTGATGTTTTCAAACCTTCTTCTCGGGATCAAAAACATCATCAGTGACAAGATGTTCTGCACATTAACTCAATAAACCACAAGGTCAAAAACAGGCATTACTCGTATACAAATATTGTATGCATTTTGAAATGTGCGCCCTCTGTATCGATCTACGGCTGCAACTAGTGGTTTTGCTCACTATGAATTAATCTGTGGATCTTATTTGTATTATCCAATTAATCATTTAGTCTATTGAACAGTGAAAAATGTCTCCAAGCGAGTGAGGTGACATCTTCACATTGAAGAAGCTTGAACCAGAAAAATGTGTCAGTTTTCTTTATCAAACGATCCAAACAATTAAACTCAAATTAAAATTCTCCCTGTAAGAGCTCCACGATTAATTTTTTTCTCAAAATTTACACTGAAAAGGTTGACATGATCGGCTGCCCTGGATGTTATCAGACTTTGGGGATCATTTATCAGACAACCAGCACTTCATTAACAAGTGTCAGTGGGGTTCTCATGCTGGGGATCCAGACCCACATGGGGGTCACCAGATAACATCTAAAGGGCTGCAAGTTGATTCATAGGTTAAGGTTTGTGTTGTTTTCCCTTTTTTATGAAATATGTAATGACCTCTTCTAATGATTAATGAAATAAAGCAACACAAATGGGGAATTGTTCTTTCATTATATGCACATGCAGCCAGTGCTGCAAGTTGGCAAATACTTTTAATATGACCCTGTTTGACCCTATTATTTGTTTGATCTTGAGACAAATAAAAAAATATTATATATTTATATACAGTATATATATATATATATATATATACTGTATATATATATATATATACTGTATATATATATATTCTAGAAAATCAGCCAGTTTAAAATAACCTGCCGCGATGATTTATTCAGATTTAATTAAAGGTTAGTTGAACCAGACTGTTCCAATGGAGCTCAAATTTGTAATTTAGCAGATTGTCAAGGTGCTGCAATTAAATCTCTTCAATCCCAACTGCCACTGATGGGAAAGCGTGGTAAATTAAAAAGAAGCCCACCAGACCGTGGCGCAAGAATTAACACACAACTGGGCCTCGCTTTAGCAAAAGAAAAAAAACACCACAGTCAGTATCTCCCAGATAGAATATCAAAAACAGTCTCTATTGTCTCTGTAACGCGGCCGGGTTGTTAAAGTGCAGCGGACCGTGGAGACGGCCGTATATCACCTCTGGGGTGTCAAGCCTGAAGACTCAGGCCTGGGCTCTAACACCCGACGCCCTTGACTCTGGTTGGGCATGAGCTTCCTCTATTTACTTCTCTCTTTGAACTATTTTTTTTCTCCCATTTTTAAGCGATGGGACGAGTGGGAGGACTGGTGTGTGTGTGTGTGTGTGTGTGTGTGTGTGAGTGTGTTTGTGAGAGAGAGAGACACAGAGACAAAGCCAGAGAAAGAAGGCTGTGTGTTACACATCTCAGTACCTGTAGGGACTTCAGCTCTTCTTTCAGGTTGTTAATCTCCTTGTCTTTTAACTCAGCACTGACCTGGTACTTCCCCTGAATTGTTAAAATTATTATTGCGAGTGTCAAAAAAAAAAAGCAATAAATACCAAAGCGCATGACTAAAGAATCCCTTCAGAGGGCCAAGATTGTGCAACGGAGCGGAGTGAATTTACTACTCCGCTAAAAAACATGAATTGAATAAGATGTTTTGAAGTTTTTGGGAATAAGCCCTTTATACCTTCTGCTCCTCGATGTTTATTATGTTGGCCTGAAGCTTGAGAAAAGGAAAGAAATTGGTTCAGAGGGGTTTTAATTCATCGTTAAACGTCTTTGTTGAGATGTAAAAACTGCAACCGGACGGTAAAACATACCTGCTTCTTAACATTGATGAGTGACTCTGTGTGCTGGTTGGACACCGTTTCAATTTGATGCTGCAGGGACTCCTGTCACACGAGAAAAGACTCAATCAACACAGTATACGATATCAAAAATGAATTATGTGTTAAATAAGAACATCCGCCCATCCAGTACCAAAATAATAAAGATATCAAAGACGCTGATGTGACGCCAGCGGGGCCCAGCCGTACCTTCTCCCACTCCAGCTCCTGTTTCTCCAACACCAGTTTACTGATCTGATTCTCAAAGCGCGTCTCCGCATCCTGAACCACAGAGAAGGCATCGTTTACACAACAGCCGGTGCTCAACCATTGCAATAGCACAAGGAGTAATCACAACCAGACACCTGCTGAATTAAATAACAACGCTGTAACTTTAAAAAGGTGGCAATGGACGGGTGGGACAGGGCATGGCGCAGACTGAATTTTTGTATTTTTATTTTTTTTTAATCTGTTGGAGTTGACCCAGAACTGCAAACTGCAGCAAGTTTCCTCGGTTCATCCCTCCGTATCTTTTTGCAGGAGCACGCAGAGAAAGAGGAACATTAGAGGGGAGGTGATATTTGTGGAAAGCCATCCCTATCCTCCCTCTTCGCCGGGAGAAGGCAGGTAAAAGTCAATTGCTCTCTATATATCCATGGGACTTTTTTATGTGCACGTGGGAGCTGGTTAACTCACTGAGTTTATTTTATAAGTTCCAATTAAACTATGCTACCAGCGTGGCGGTGCACTTTAAAAAAAAAAAAAAAAAAGAAAGAAAAGAAAAGAAACGAGAGAGAGGAAAAAAAGGAGTGCACAGGAGATAACGCTGACATTTTTCCACAGAAGAATCTGTATCGGTGTGTGTGTGAGAGAAAGAGTATATGTTTATTAATCAAAACCTTTTAATCTGCAAATGCTCTAAAAACTTTTCAAATATATTTTACCAATTAATATACAATCTTATTTATTATGTGAAAATGCATGATCGTTAACATCATATTTTTGCCATTGCTTTTAATCTCTTTTATCTGTTTTATTGCTGTTCTGAATGGATGCTTTTTACTGAGCATTAAAAAAAGAAGAAAAAAGAAGTATCTGGGTGATGATGAAAAAGTGATGAACTATTTAGTTGAAAGAAGTTATACATAGCGTGCCCTCAAGTTTTCTATTATACTTGTTATTGAGATAAGTCAAACTGTGTCTTCACATTTCATCTGAACACTGTAAAAAGTTTCTCTGCTCACACTAACTGTCACATACTTTGACAAACATTTTTTCCGACATGAAGTGCTTTGCCATTTAGGTTTAAGTCTACCAGAGTACCACATTCTCACTAACTAAAGCATCGGGTTGTACTGCATTAAAGAAGAACAAAAAAAAGAAAACAAAAACCATTGGAATTTGACCTGCTCAGGAATGTCCGGCACCATCATGACATCCTCTCGCTTCTTAACCTTTCCACCCCATGAACGCCAAAACGCTATTTTGATAACGGCAGCGCCCGAGGAGTATCACACTGATACACCATCTCGTGCTTGTGTTCCAGTTAACACGACTATAACAATAAAAACTAAATGGCAACAAACGACCAACATCCCATTTTTGCTCGCCCAACCTTTAAGCACACTCACAATGTGTTGTCGTGCTTGAAAGTACTTGCTGGAGGGCGAAGACCATTCTTATTTATTTTGTGTTACTTTTATAAACAAATTGTCTTCCTACTTATTGGTCAGTGGTCAAATGGCTTTCGGTGACCCCCATCGCGATGCAATGTGCATCGAACCTAGCTGGTTCTTATCCAGATGTCCGAAAAAGGCAGCTGGCTCCCTCCTACTTCTAGAAACCACACTTAGTGTCCGAGTTCTACTCAGTAGTTAGTGATGTGACGCAGAGGTACGGAGGAAGTAAGCATTGCTTAAAATAAAACACATGGTGACATAAACGTTAACTGAGATTAACTGAACGTGGGCTGAATAATTCAGCTGAATTTGAGAAAACAAGTTGAATAAACTTAAAATATTTAAGGAAGATTTGATTCCTGTTGACGTTTTCTCAGCATGAAAAGTCTGTTAAATTTGCCCGAAAACGTTCAACTTTAGCTTCTCCTGTTGGAGCCACTTCACACAAAGACGATGTGGTGATGGAATTTTGATATGAACCTACCTTGATATGAAATCACATTGTTTTCATGAACATGAAAAGAAACAACAGTGACTTTATTTGACATGTATTAAAGACACGCTGCAAGTTTTCCTATGTGGTCATTAAACTATAAAAAGTGATTTGCTGATTGTGTTTCTTTAGAAACTTGATTCAATATATTCATTCATTCATAAAACTGTAAACTCTAAACTGAGCTTTTTTCTTGTTAATTAAATAAACCAAGGGAACAATCTTTCTTTCGGTGAACTGGTCACAACCAGTGGAAATACAAAAGGTGACGATAGGAGACACACATACACTGCATCGTTTCAAGGGATTACAAAAAAGCCAGACACCTGCTGGTTATCACATTAGGTACAATCATCAGAGACTTTGACCGCTGGTTATTTTCCAATACTGCATTCATTTAAAAAGCAGCACACTGTTACTGTAAATGTTACTGTACCCTCCGAATGTGCAACTCCTCAACAGCTTCAAGTAGATGGGTTTTAAATTCCAGTAACTGAAGTAAGATGGTGCCTCCACTTTCTGTTTTACAGCAAGCGTTAGACAGAGACGGCTCCTGCTCCATCGCAGGTCCTCCTCCCTGCAAAATAGAAATGCACGCTTCTAATTTAGCTCGATACTAAATACTCAGTAAGTTCGGGAATTCTAAAAGATACAAAATTGGGTTACATTTGTAGGACAATGCATGATTAAAGTAATTTCCTCCTGCATACAATAACAAAATGTGTTTTTAACAAAGAACAAACTGTTCTGCAAGTGTTCATATGTTGTTTCTTAGAATAGAACTGTAACAAATGCCCAGTAATTATTTATATGAAAGGATTTTTAGTATAAATCTAATCCTAAACTAAATAAACAAGTCAGCTCCTGATTGTTCTTTGTTTTGTCCTCTATTTTCAGAAGTAGTAACTTACAGCGGTGTAGGTGGGGAGTGTCCTGGAGTCAGCACTAAGATCCATCGAGTTATTTCAGGGCAGGCCAAGGTCCCTCTGGGCCTCTGCTGCCTGTTAATCAAGGGAGAAAAAAAAGAGCATTTAGTTGAAAGAGGTTAATAGAATTGGCTGTTTAATAAGCAGTGACACTCTACCTTTCCACTTGCATGCTTATAATTACTTCCTCGTCTGCAATTTTTACTGCTAAATGATTTTATTAGAAATAATATGCGAGCACATTAAAGCCCTGTAATGTTCCTCAATCACTACAATCCAACCTAATGGCTTTGAAATGACCATTAGGATTTTTTCTTCCTTTGTTTTACACCACGTCCATTGCGGCGAGAAGATAACACCTTGATAAGCCATCTAGGTTCAAATGAACCAGCCCATTGACACTAATACGGGTCAGAGCAATAACACTGAATGGACAAATTGCACTGTCAATGCTTTTTAAATTATCTTGGTTATTCAATTTGACCTGCGGATGGTCCTCTGCGACTGTCTCCGTGTCCCCTCAATATAACCAAGAAACTGAGTGAGACACACACACACACACACACACACACACACACACACGAAAATATGACTATTTAAGTGGGAGGTCTCCACTAGCCACTGATCTCTTAATAGAACAGACCTTTTTTTTCACTCCCATTTAACCTGTGCTGGTATCAATCACGTTGGAGAATTAAATGATCCCTGCTAGAATTGGCTACTATCATAAAATGACAGTGTGACCCCCCCAGGCTGAGGCGGGAGCGCAAACGTGCGCTAGTGTGTCAAAGAGCTAGTGTGTCAAAGAGCTAGTGTGCGTCCATCTTATGTGCACGCTGCAAATATGTGTGTGTGTGTGAGACTGGGAGTGAGGGAGTAGACCGCAATGTCTTTATTTTCTCCTGCTGTGCTTCAGTTGAGCAGGTATTAACCACCATCTCCGAGCCATGAAAAGACAAATTAAAAAGAACTGCCATCTATTAAATGGGAGCATTCCTATCACGCAACATGATGCCTGTATTACCTTCGCTTGAGTTATGTTACTTACTGTTTTGTAATGCACTGAGGAAAAGAAAGTTAAAACCACAGCCCCAGGATTTTATTACAAGTATTCCTGTTACAGCTTCCATAAATACAATAACAGAACTCAATTACTTCTGTAGAAGTGTAGTTACAATAGGCCTTTTTTTCCACTGAAGACATTTTATCATGTCACACACAAGGAAAGCAGGGGTGGGAAAATAAAATGAATGATGGCTGAATTTAATTTTGCTACTTCATTTTTAGAGTGCTGGTATTGTGCATGCTGGCTTAATGTTATCACAGCACACTGGTGGCTTAATGCCTATTGGTTTTTGACAACACGGTATCATTAAGGACAACATAATACAGTCCATATTGCAACTAAAAGACACAATATTGAGCCAATTATGTTTCTTTAAAAAAGGAGGTATTTTGTTTCATTTTTTTACTTTTTATTTAAAAAACAAAAACAAACCTGTAATATTCGTTCAACATTGTTTGCCTTATCGACTGTTTATTGTGATTCATAACGGTACATTATTTTACTCCTTTATCGGTAAGACGGTGAAACAATACATTTACTCTTTAAACTGTTTCCAAGTGCCAATCAAGAGCTTTAACCAATGCTTACACCTGAGCTAACACCCCTTTTAAGTCAGAATTTATTAACTATATTCCAAATTAATTTGGTATAGTGTTACCTTTGACTAGAAGCAATCTAAAGTATGACTTAAACAAAGAAAAGTTAACTACAATGGAGTTTCCTCTTGGAATTACCACTAGACCTAAACATTAGCCTGAACCAGAAGCTAACTTAATGCTAGCTAAAATGAAACGTTAGCTAGCACGACCCTTCAATGTATTAAAATAGAACAGAAAATAAGGCTGTTTGTCCATTCAATTTAAGATTATATTGTTTGAAAATGTATTGATCAGCCTTGGAGTAAAACAAATAATTTATTTCGATAAAATCTGATTCATTACCTTTGGGTGAGGTTAGCTAGTTAGCCCACTGGCCAGAGGAAATGGATACAAACAGCGCCCTCGTGCCTCCGGACATGCGCATTTTATTAAATTACCATGCAAAAGTTCAGTTTTGGGAGCGGGGGCGTTCAATGTTTTCTCTCTTTGCTCGTACTTTGTAGTATCAGCACAGTCTGAAGGTCATCCCTAAAACGATAGAATTGGACGTGTGCTCATGTCCCCAAAACCTAATTTTAGTTAACTCACATCACCTGGTGAAGCCGATACATGTGCTGCTCTGAACTATTGCTGCCGAAACAGATACAACAAACAATATTAAATTATTATTTATTCCATTTCATGGATCGAAGATCAAGAAAAACGACACTCGCGCAATCAATGAAGGCATCACGTGAACACAACATGAAGAGCGCCACAGCGGCCCAAGAGATCCGGCGGCACGGCGTTAAAGCAGTGGGCCCCTGGCGCCATCTAGCAGCTAAATGTTAAAATTGCGCACTTTCCCTAATGAGCTGCTGCCTTGAAGTGCTTTGCTCCTCCGGCTGCTTTGTCTTGCTCGTCTGCACGACTGGAAGTGCTCACCCCACTTTCCTTTCGACAGACATGTCGACAATAAAAGAAAGAGCCGCGGCGTTGAACCTCGCCGAAAAGCTGTGTGTGCGTCCTCGTGGTGAGTCAATCGAAACACGCATTTCAGAGGTATCGGTCATGGAGGCCTCCCGTTTATTGTCCTGGCCAACAGCGATAAACAAACGCACTAAAACAATAAAACAAATCCCTAAAGTTGTAGTGGTCAACCCCCACTGACTTGGGTAGTTGGCTAGTTAATTAACTAATTCGCTGCTTTCCTGAGCACCCTCCTATGTGCCCTTGCTCCCACGCAGCACAGGTCCTCTCGTGCGATAATGTCTCCTTTTGACCCTCTCTGCGTCCTTGTCTTAGCCCACGGAGCCCCCGGTAGACCGGTCAGGTCCTCTTCTTCCACGTGGAGCGACCTCATCTCCCACCTCAGGTCCTGCGTGACGGTGAAGCGTCGTCGAGTCCATCTCATGTCCCACAGCGACTGTTTCCTCGGCTCGGAGGCCGTCGACGTGGTGTCAGAGCACATCAGCTGTGTCAAAGCCTTTGAGGGTGTGTGTGTGTGTGTGTTCTGGGCAAGTTGATTTAACATGTGGCAGCACAATTTTTTTTTTAATAAAATAATTGGGTGGATTTTCAATTTGAGCTTGATCTTTTCATCACTTTCTTTTATTTATTTTTATTCACAAACTATGACATTCAACAAATTGACCATTTCCTCTCTTTTCTGCCTGATGACAAATCGAAGGCGCCCACGTGTCTCGGGACAAAGTGGTGTGCGTGTGCCAGGCCCTGTTGGACTGCACTGTATTTGAGGCGGTGGGCACCAGAGTGTTCGGCAAAGTCAAGAAGCAGGGTGTGTTTCAGGACAGCAAGAGTGCTCTCTACAGGTCAGGAGGTCACTTACACACAAACGTGTGCCGAACGTACTCCTAAAGCCACAGTCCTTTTGATGTTGATATGTTTGATTTTTTTTCCTTCCCACACACAGGTTTGTAGGCGTGTGTTCTCCGTCGGTCGACGAGTTGGAGAGGGGTGCGCTTGGGGAGGGGATCCAGAGACTGTTCTGCAGGGCAACTTCAGACAGGTACGAAGTCAGACATTTCCGGGCTTACTTCCTGAGGACGCATGTGTTACTCACGTCGACGTTGCATTTCATTTAGCTGACGCTTTTATCCAAAGCAACTTACAATAAGTGGAAAGTGTCACTACTAACTACAGACTCCAAAATGACAACAGAGTTGGAGAACGTAGTTCACACAGTATCGGCAGTGACTGAACATTTTAAGACCGGCAAAGAGTGAATATATTGTATGCGTCCTTCATTAATGGTTCATGTGGACTTGGTCAAATGCATACTGTCAAGTGTGTGTGTATATATACAATAAGATATCAGGAACCTTTTGTGGGTTCTTTTTTTAAACAAGTCTTATGACACGTTCTTCACCAAGAGCGGTGTATATGAATATGAGTCAAAATATTGTAACATACTACTTCCTCATAGCAAAGCACCTTTAGCTCTGACCCTCTTGCTGCACAAAGGTTTTTATTTTTTTGTTGGTCAGAAAAGCATGCTGGCTTCGATACTGCCAAATGCAACAGGATGCAGTAGCACATCCTGCTATTTACTGTGTTTTTGTGTGATGTACTT
This sequence comes from Cottus gobio, assembly GCA_023566465.1. Lineage (NCBI taxonomy): Eukaryota > Metazoa > Chordata > Actinopteri > Perciformes > Cottidae > Cottus > Cottus gobio. The sequence goes on along the minus strand of CM042223.1, from coordinate 6,405,730 downwards.
GGTATGCCAACAAAAACGATTAAATAGTATGAGTATTGGAACCAGTTCCAGTCTTTTGACGTTTTCTTTTTTTTTAATTCTATGCAATCTTCTTCCGTGCAACCTGGCCTCAAATTCAACTCAAGCCCCATCAGCTGGGAGATTTGTGTGTGTTATGCTAGTAGCGGTAGCATATATATATTTTGTGTTTTTCACTCTGAACATTTTATTAGACTTCACGCAAACGTTTTTTCTTCACATTTACACTTTTTGAAGCTAGAATTACAGGATAGGGATGTTTTGAGTTCCAAGTGACTGGAATACCGGACGAATCCCTCATCACATTGATCAAAAACCTTGTCGTGTTGGGTAAAAACAACAACAACCAAGATGGGACCATTGCCGACTACGCCAACGTCTCCTCCGTGGTCTATGACTGGCATCCTTTTATTTGTTTAAGTATTTATTTGTTTGCATTCCAGCCAGGAAGAGCAGACATATCCCACCGGCTCACACATTCAGACGTCCACCACTCTCAAACTTACCGAGACGCCCACAAAAGCCAACCAGCTGGACACTGCCGCCACTGCCGGTCCGTCGCTAGAGCCTCTGGCGGACCGCCTGAGTCCCAGCAAAATGCAGCCGGACGCTGTTTTACCACAATCGTGTAAGACAGTGTTTTCATCTGTTGAAGCACCCTGATTGGACTCCAGTGCATCAGAGTCATAGTAGGAAAAGCGCAGGCTAATTTAATAACATTAACACCATTGTTGGTGTTATTGATCTTCACCTGTGCTTTCCTGCGATGACTGATCTGAGTCTTAACTACAAACTACATCAGGTTGTTTTTAATGGACCGTTTACCTCTTTGCCTCCATTAACAGCACTTGATTCAGTGTTTCATAAATGCTTTTGATCTCCTTAATTAAAGAGTAATGGCAAATGCTGCCACATTCTGTATTATATTTTCCCCTCATAAATTAAATCAAGACCCACCCACACCATATTACTAGATATACTCATCCTCTCTCAGAGATGACTCTTTTCCTCATTCAATAGCGTTATTTATTTATGTTAAGTCTTTGGTTTACCTAGAATATACAAATAAACGCAGACAATTGTATTATTATTATAAATATAAAATAATATTAATGTATTTATAAATGTATTCTACATATAATGTAGTATTATTATTATTATTATTATCATTATTATTTTGTCTTCATTCCCCAGTGGTCGACGAGGTGTGGCAGGAGCAGACACTGCTCCGGCTGTTAAACCTGGTGGAGCTCCCCCTGCTGGAAGGGGTGCTTCAGTGCAGGCAGGCTCCATCACCTCCGCCTCTGTCAAACCTTCTGGCTCACAGTAATCCGGACCTGATCTACAGCAGCAACTACCTGGACCGGCAGATCCTCAAGGCCTTCAGAGACTCTCAGTACGCTTCTATAGTGTATACAGCAATACATTTCCTTTTTAATGTAATTATATCTGTCTTTGCTTCCACGTCCCTCAGCGAGGACGAGTGGCTCGGTGCAGCTCTGGACTGTCTGGACTTCCTCCCTGATCAGCCAGTGGTGGAGCTGAGCAGGGAGCTACCTCACTGTTTCCCGCAAGACCAGGACAGCCGTGAACATGCGCCAGCCGGTAGTGGTTCACAAGACGCAGGCAAGTTCTCGGATGGATGTCAGAATTGGGGTGGGAGGGTTCTATCGGCTGTCCACGTCCGCCACTGTCAACAATATGCGTTTCTGGATTCAGTCCAGCCTCCGGTCCACCACGCCGACGAGCGGCCTCGCCTCTTCCCGAGCGGGCTGGCCCAGTGCAAGCTGCTGCTGTACGGGACCCTGGTGAGGCACTACAGCCACGCTGACAGACCCCCACTGCTGCCGCATCACATGGCCGACATCTACACGGCCATCACCGACCTGCTGGGTAAGACGTGGCCGCGCTTGCCAGTCAGGCGCCAACCTACGGTGCAGGAAAGTGAAACCAAATGTGGAAATGCGTTCTCTCTGATGGCCACCAGGGGGCGACTCCACACGGTATAAAAATACGACCGGTTGTTTGGAAGTCTGTTAGAAGACGACTCTACTTCCCTCTTGATTTATTCCCTCAGTAAACATTGTAAACATTAGTTTATGTCTCAATCTCTAGTTTCAAGTCTTCTTCAATACAGCATGACGTTCATTTAGTAAATTATGGTCATTTAGAGTCAAACTGACCATAAAGCAGGATATGCTTTAGGGCTGGGCTACCTTGTAATTACATTACATCTCATTTGTTGCTAACTTGCTAAGTCAGCAACAACTAACTTGCTAACTAACCACTGAGCCACAGTCGCCCCCTGACTGTAATTGATTCAAATGTAATTGATTTTCAATTTTTTATTTATTTTTTATTCCGACTTCCACAAAGATGACTTTATTAGCGCCCAACGCTGTCAGTCATACGAGCAAGATCGTCACCGAAAGAATTCACGCAAAAAAACGGTCTTTTGGAAAAGAGTGGGAACCCTGCTCTTTGTCAGTAATCTCTACACCCCTCCCGTTTGCCCGCCTCCCCCCAGTGAACGCCAAGCTGGCCACGGCTCTGGAGGCGCTGCAGTTGTGCCTGAAGCTGCTGCCGCCCGGCCGCAGAGATGAGCTGCGCACGCTGCTCACCTTTATGTGCTTGGCGGCCGACCCGCAAGGGATGAAACTGGACAAGGAGGTGAGAGCTGGTGACTTTTTGTACTTGTCCTTTGGGTATAAAAAAGAAAGGCCTATTTCCAAAGTTGTACCACGTGTTTGTTTTTTCCCCCCCTGTAATTTGACATTAACGACGAGCACAGATGGAGAACAGGCAGGCGGTGAAGAGGTCTTTCTCTCGGGCAGTACTCCCCAGCAGGGTTCTTTCAAAGGAGAAGGAGGACCTGATGGTGGTCTTCATGCTCAGCAACGTAGAGGACATCTTCAAGGTAAAGGGATGTCCCATTACATTCTGAGTGTCCTTTCCTCGGGCTTTCACCCTGACTCGCCCAAACAAGCCATGGACCCCTTTTTTTTTCTTTACGGTGAGGGTGGAAATGCACATAAAAAACACACACACACATTGGGATTTCTGCTAACATTCCCACAATGCGATGCATTATATTTAGATGTACTGCTCCCTGTAGATAAAACTATAGAGTGTGTTGAACCGGGAAGGGATTTTGGTATATGTTTCTTCTGGTTAAATTTACTAATGAAACGACTCGTGATTTTGGGCCGTACAAAATAAAATTGACTTTAATGAAAAGCCTGCTCCTCCTCAAACTGCAAAGCAGGTTCTGACCCTGATTCATTTTTATTTTTGTTGTCAAAATGTCAATGTTTGTGTTTCGACATTCACTGGCTTTGTAACTCAATGTCGCGTGAACAAATTGCTCAAATCGAGTCTCAAAGTGTAGTTTTAGAAAACGCCATCCTCAAGACGTTTTGAGCGATTGGCTTCGGTCAACGGGATAAGTGATCTTGATTTGAAAATCAATTAATTTGGGGGGGAAAGCGCCATTTTGTTGACGAACCACAATCATTTAGGCTTTCTTCTCTTTGCTCCAGATACCGGGGACCCTGCACAATGGAGTGAGCAACACGCTGGCCAGCCTGGCACAGGGGAAGCAGCCCGACTTGACAGGTAAACAAGTGTTGCTCCAACAGAAAAAACTGTTCTATTGTCTAAGTCAGACTAGATGATTAATAAATCTGACCCTCTCACTGGGTTGCATCTGTGGCCGTACGGCGAGCTCTAATTCACCTCCGTCTTTTTAAAATTTGTTTAAATGACCTGGATTTACATCACATCTGGGCTTGAGGTTTTTTATGACTCCACTCAAACATCTGGGATTTACCACATGTCTGCAGCCTTGTGTCCTCATCACATTACAAAAATGTATTGTTGTGTACTATGTGTATGTTAATCATGTTATTTCAGTTGATAAAAGGCACTGATGGCTCTCATTCCAATGCAACACCGGCCTGTGTCTATTTCCGTTTGGTTTCTTACTGAAGCACGGTAGCACAATTTGCTTCCACGGCTAATATTTTTGTTGCCGTAACACCACCTGCTGTATAATTTTCTACAACTTGTTATCTCAAGTTAAGATTTACTATCAATTTATCACACTTACTTTTAGAAATGAGCCAATTTGATGTTGTCTTATTTATAGATTATCATAATGATGTCAAAATACTGAGTGATGAACCCGCAGAGAATCAACACGGCACTCTTCAGCTTATGGATTTGTTTCATACGCCCCAAAAGCTTTGTTGTTTTTGTTTATCTCTCACTGCGTGTGTTCATCCCAAATAAGTTCAGATGAAACTGCCTCAATGCCAAACTACAGAAGTTCCAACCTCAGGAGTTGGTGGAGAATAAAATTAAGCTAAAAGGTAAAACCATATTCACTAGACATCAGTCAGGTGACCAAAAACCCAAATTAAATGCTAATGTTGCTCCACTTCTGCTGGATTTGTAGGCGGGCCTTTGCTTGTTTAACGCATTTCCCTTTGACAGGTAATTATTGTGTGCACTAATAGCTGAATCCGATGTTCATGATTGCGGAAAACAAGTTAACATTTACTCTTAAGTCCCCCTCACAGTTTACACAATTTGTTTGTTTTTATTTTTCTCTGTGCTTCAGGCTTTACGTTTTGTCAGCCGGTCTCATGCGGGACTAGCGCTGAGTCTACAAAGAAGACCACCAACCAGGAGCTGTGTGCTCTGCTGGGCACCATCCACCACAACACCAAGATCTCTGCCAAGGAGAGAAAGCGCCTCCTCCGGCAGTTTAATCAAGCCCACCCGGAGATATTTAGCCAGTACTTTGGTGAATCTGCCGTTGGCGTGCTGTAGTTCTGTGCAGACACGGGCACATGGACTCTCTCTGGCTTCCACTGTAGGATGCACACGTAGCTAGAGTTTAATGACAACCTAAAAGACACATTTGTGACTGACTAACAATACCTCCAGCATGTGATTGCACCCGTATGTATCTGTATTCACTTCATTATTGATAGAAATAAATAAACTGTTATTTTTTTTGGATTACCTTTCACTTTTATATGGATGCAAGGGTTCATGTAAAACAAATGAAATAGACTAGACCAGGGGCAGTCTGTGATATGGAGAAGAAAAATGGCAGACTTACAAAAGCAAAATGATGTTTTTACAACAAAAAGGTATTTAAGTATTCAGTTGTATCTCAGTCCGGTGCTGTGTTGAGGTACCCAACTCCAATATTTGTGTAAAATGTAATTTATTTTAAATATGGCTTGATGTACTTTATCTACTGTAGGTTACAGTGGTGGCTCACTTCAATCACAGCAACCATTTAATTTGATGAATATACTTGCCAGTCAAAATCATGATTCATTCCTTCCGCGCGTGCGTGTGCGACAGAGAATGGGGCTCGGCCGTTACGTCACGTTAAGCCCCGCCCAATACCGGAAACAAGATTCGCTCGGTGAGCGGCGACCCACGAGAGGAAGGCTGCTGCGACATCAATGAGCGCGAGCTCCCGGAGGCTGAAACGAACGCCCCCCCCCTCTGAGGACCGTGTCCGGCAGCGGCGGAGCTGTGACTAGACCCGTGACTGCGGTCACCGAGGCTCTGCGGTCTCTTGACACGGGAGAGAGACCGAAAGCTAGCGGTCGATAAGCTGAGCGTCGCCGCTCGGCCGTCTCTTTCCTCGTTGGCTTCCCGACCGCTTTCAGGTTAGTGACGTTGCCGCGGACGGGACGCGAGCGAGCCGCGACACGAGGAGGCCGTGTGGTCTGTTTACCATATGTCGCGTTCACCGCCTCTGCGTCAGCCAGTTAGCATCGCACTTGCACACCGGCTCCTCTCCCCACCCCTCCCTTCTCCCCCTCCCAGTCTAGGTGACGTCACCTAACCACAACAAACTTGCGCCTCTCCTGTTTAGACTAACAACAATCACAAAAATTATAGTGAATTGATGGTAGCAATACAGTATGTCTAGGAAGAAAGAAAATCCCAAATAACTGTTATAGTAACTTTCATGTGATATTCCTCATGCACTGCAGTCATGTTGCTGATTGCAACTCTCCACACAAATCTGTTACCGTGCAGACCCGGAGCATGCCGAAAGAGGCGGACCGCCTTGAGGGTGCAGCAGAGGAGGAGTCGAAGGAGGAGGAGAAGAGGAGACCGGAGGCTCCCGAGGCAACGGTGAGCAAGAGGGGCCGAGCAAATACGCCGAGCCCCCGCAGGGAGGACACTCAAGGTGAGGAACTGATTGACTTCACTCCAGCCGCACAAATATAACTTAATCCTGCAGCCCGTCCTCAACATATGTGATTCGTAAGCTCTACAAAAAATAAATAAGAGTTGAATTGAATACATCAGATTAATTTGAGCAGAAAACAAAGGAGTCTACTCGGATGAAGAAAGGTATTTTTAAGTAAGCATCGCGCTGTATAAGCAGACTGAGGCAGCTGTCCTGCTCCAATCCGCTCCCCTTCACATACTGTAGCCGCCCAGCTCTCCTCAGTTTTTCATTAGCACAGAACACGTGGACTCGGAAGCAGTGACGTCAGATAGTTATGACGGGCCCCAGCGCGTGCTGTTACCACGGGACCCCAAGGCAATAGGGCTGTCAACGAATATTCTATATTCGAATATATATTTGAATAGTTGTTAAAAACCGAATTTCGAATGTTAAAGAAAATTATATATATTTTTGGGACAAGAGTCGCGACCTTAAATTGCTTGCACAAAACTCTTGATCAGCACTCAGCATTTGTTTATTGTTGTCGTTCATTTAAACCGCTATGCAGGGAGAGAGAGAGGTCTGCGGTCTTGGCCATTAGTTAATTTACTTATTTTCGTGTAGGTAATGTTAAATATGTTTAAACTTAAATAAATCACCTATACAAGTAGTTATGTCTCGTTGTATTAATTTGTCCTGTTATTGACGTGCCTAATGCGCAACTTGGAATATTAGAATATATGTGTTTTTTTTAAAGGGAATATTCGAATGTCATTTTTGAGCAATTTTGACAGCCCTACGAGGCACACACTACTCACTTGGCCCGCAGATGTGCTCAGCTTGCCAGATTTCTTTTGCAAACATGCCGCTGTGTATCGTGTCGACTTGACATTGGACAACATCGCCATACATGTTGCACAGCAGTCATCGTTGCCCATATCCGTAAGAATCATCAGCTTTTATAGTTTATTTATACCATAGTTTATGTAGACGAAGCATGTTTTGTAATAGTCGTTTTTGTTTTCTACAAATGTTTTGTACACACTCTGATGTGTAATTTTGTCGGAATAAATCACACAAAGATGGATTTCCCTCACAGCCAGCCCCCCCAGGCTCGTCTCCGTGGAGGAGCTGATGGAGGCGGCTAAGGGAGTCACCAACATGGCTTTGGCCCACGAAATAATGGTCAACCAGGATTTTCAAGTCAAACCTGCGGTGCTTCCTGAGGGGAGGTGAGAGTTCAATCAGACACAGCTCGAGTCCTCGTGTTTGACTGAGTTCTTTCCCACCGAAGTAACAGAAGTAACAGTGCCCCCCCCCCACCCCACCCCACCCCCCGTGCACCTTGTACAGCTTGGAGCGCCAAGTGAAGGAGATAATGCACAAAGCGTTCTGGGATTGCTTGGAAGCCCAGTTGACGGAGGAGCCGCAGACGTACGGACACGCCATCAAACTGCTGGCGGAGATCAGAGAGGTGAGGTTCAGATGCAAGGTTTTAGCTGCTGCCTCATCCCTCTGCATATACGGATATGATCCCCAGCGGTTGTTGTGTTTTCTGATAGATAAAACAGGTCCGGCACTAGAGTATCCATCCGTCTTCCCATTCATCGCCAGTCATCGTTGTCTCCCTGCCCTCCCTCCAGACCCTGCTGTCCTTTCTGCTGCCGGGCCACGGCCGCCTGCGCTCCCGCATCGAGGAGGTCCTAGATCTGCCCCTGATCCAGCAGCAGGCCGAGAACGGCGCGCTCGACATCGGAAAGCTGTCGCAGTTCATCGTCGGCATGATGGGCTCGCTGTGCGCCCCCTGCAGAGACGGGGACATCAGCAAGCTGAAGGAGGTCTCCGAAATCGTGCCCCTGCTCAAGTAAGCCAGGCGACTATTATGAGCCCGGCATGTTCCATTGGGGGGGTCCCTCGGCCTATTTCTGGATTGTGTAATGTCATTCCAGCCCATTGCGGCTCAGAGGTCAGTGTGTTCTAGGGTGACGCAGGCAGGCAGGATGAGCTAACGCGGACCCAATGAGAGCGAATGACATATTCACTCAAGTCAAGTCGAACCTGGAATTTCACACCTCCACGGTGCGTTTTGAGAGGATAGAATCTCCCGACATTTGATTCCCTGTTTGTTTTTGCCCCCCCCTCCTCCCTCCCCCCCTCCTCCCCAGGGCTATATTCTCCGTGCTGGACTTGATGAAGGTGGACATGGCTAACTTCGCCCTGACCAGCATCAGGCCTCACCTGATGCAGCAGTCGGTCGAGTACGAGAGGAGCAAGTTCCAGGCGTTTCTGGAGAAACACCCCAGTAAGGAATCTCTCTTCCATTTAATGTCATGTTATGATTTATCCATGCCAAACAAATTAATACAAAAATGACACAATGGGACCGCCTGATATAGATACATACAGACATTATACAGACATTTGACAGCTGAAACCTATTTGTGGCATTGCTAGCCAATCATGGCCCACCCTGAAAAGAAACTGTGTGATTTGCCACTTAATTCGCCACATACCACATTCACAATAGTCCAGTCGCCTTCTCAAACATCACACATTTCTCCTATGTTTATGTGAGGAAGCACAGTACAATCCTTATTTGTTATTTGTCAGTAAAATAAGAGGAAATATTTAAGTAATTGACTGCCGACGTAATAAATTATGTAAAAAGAATGGATGTGGCGTCTCACTTGTTTTGGAGTATCTGGTGGAGTAAAAAAAAAAAACAGGATCTAACGACAGAACGACCCGTTCTTTAGATGCCTTAGACTACACTGAGAAGTGGCTCGAGGACACGGTGAGATGCCTGAGGGAGGACGGTTCCTGTGGCGCTGCGTCGTCCGACCCGCCCTCCCTCCTCGCCGTCGACGTCCACAATCGCGCCTATCTCCGCCTGCTGACCTGGGACCACGCCTCCGACCCCTTCCCCGAGGTAAACGCGAAAGCCGGTCACCGCATTCTAAGCTGTCTGTTTGTATGTCTTTTAAATAAATAAGAAAATGCTTCTTCCCATTGCTCGCCGCAGACGGTGTTGATGGATCAGGCACGGTTCCAGGAGATGCACCGGGAGGAGGAACAGCTGGTCGTGCTCTCCTCCGTGCTGCTCATCGTCTACACCACCACGGGGGAGGCGATCTCGGGCCTCCCGGGGCTGGTGGAGACGCTCAAGGGCGTCGTCAACGCCATGCTCCTAGACATGCACGTGCCGTGAGTAGCGGTCACGGGAGTGGGGGCAGTTTCAGGTTTTCTACAGCAACATTGGAATGTTTTTTTACTTGAAGCTATGCAATTTGACATCATTTTTGGCCATTGTTACATACCATTGTTATGTACTGTAAATAACGCCCAAGAAGTAAGAAGTTTCAAGACGATGCTTGTTTGAGCTGAATAATTATTTTATTATCCATCTGATCATTTCATTTTTTTCCCGGTAATATTTACAATATTCTGTAAATCAAAAGAGGAAATTCAGAAAAGTCTTAACTTAAGATTCATGAATAGCTAGAGTTCAATCCGGTTCTTCTCCGCCAAGTGACCTCTCACCACGAATTCAGCTTGAAATGTGTGTTGCACAGGTTGCGTTGCTTCCACTTTAATGCTTCCTTGTTGCCCGTTGCCAGGTCTTTCAGTGTCCAGGAGGCCTTGGCGACCATCGGGGAGAAACTGTGTGTTGAGCTGAGTCAGTGTCTGAGCCAGCACGGCTACTCTCCGTTCACGGCCGACCGAAAGGGCATTCTGAGGGGACAAATCTCAGCCATCGTGCAGCCAGACAACACCGTCCGCAAGTTGATGGGTAAGAAAAGCGGGGTGGGATCAAGTCAAGTCAACTTTATTATCAATAATGCCATATGTGCAGGACATACAGAGAATTGAAATAGCGTTTCCCTCTAATCCCGGTGCAAACAGCATTAAACATGAAATATTAAATATAAAAAGTATAAGTAATTAAAAGATATAAACAGGCAAATCTAGACGATATAAAGAGTATTAATATGGCGGGATGAACAGATGACGACCCTGGGGGGGGCGCGGGGGGGCTTCCCGTGGTCGACTATGTGTTTTTCAATCGACGCATCTATGCGGCAGCAACTTCTCTCTTTTCCTCTCCCTGCAGAGTCCCGGGTTCAGAACTACCTGCTGGCCTCCCTGGAGTCCAATCAGCATAAGACCCCTCCCCCTCTCCCAGGAGGCCTGGCCCCGGTCGGCAGGGAGGTGAAGGAGCTCGCCGTTCGCTTCAGTCGCCTCGTCAACTTCAACAAGCTGGTCTTCTCCCCGTTCTACCAAAAGATCCTCCAGAAACTACTGACAGCCGGGGAGAGTCCCAGCGCAGGGACGTAAGCCCCCCACCTCCCACCACCAACACTAGTAAGAGTTTAGATTTAGAGAAATGGGTTGAGGACGCTGATCTGTCCCCATCGCTTGCACCTTAAGCCAGCATAATAATAAAAAACCCGCTAGCGACCATCTCAGTTGCATTAACTCAGTGTTGCTTATATGATCAAATCTCAGGCCTCATAACCTCATCTGGCCGTGACGTGGTCAGTATTACTAGCACGGTCGGGTGTCATCCGCTTGATATCCGAGCCACTACAATCCCTGTGTTTTAGAACCAATACTAAAACAGGACCAAGTGTTATGTGTGTGTCACCTTACTTCGCAGCGTATAAACACATTTCTGTCTCCAAAAAAAAAACACAAAAACTATGGCTAAGTAAAAATAGAAGATGAACAAAACTACAATTTTAAATCCTAAAGATATAAGTTAAAGATGAAATCAACAAGACAAAAAGGATCAGGGCCTTTATTTATCGAGTGTCTCAGTCCTCACTAGCCAACTGTTCTCAGAGTGACACATGTTTAGTCCTGCTGCGTTTAGGCCCAGACGTATTTTATCTTTTTGTTATTTCTTTTTATTTTTTTTACCTAGACCCATGGCCTTATCTATGCGAGATTGGGGGAATTTTTTTATCGCCTTTCAACAGGGCAACGGCTGAGCCAGACACTCACTGCTAACAGTGCTATGAGTGCTAACAGTGCTATGAGTGCTAACAGTGCAGGTTACAGCAACGGTGCTGACAGAACCGCAGAGGGAGAGCGACTTCGTTCCCTGCTCAGGTGGACTTCACTCCGCTGTATCTTTACATAGCAAATAGCTGTTTGTTGCCAGATTAATGCTCTGGATGTCATCCGTTGCCTCTTTTTAAACGGTGCTCCAGAGCCGTCTAAACCTGTCGGGAGTTGCAAGGAGACTGCGTTCAGGCAGAGCCAAGCGGGGACACGTTTCATGAGAGGGGGAAGCCTTTAGCTTAAACGCACTGGCTTTTCTTAACGAGAAGATCGACCAGCTGGTTTAGCTTCGTACAACGACTGGGAGCAGAAAAACTAGGAAGTCTCGCTCTGTTCAAAGTCCACTGAAGTGCAAAAATGACACTTTTTACGGGGTGATTCTTAAATTTCAAACATTTTCAAAGCTCCCCAAACTATTCCTTTAAAAGACAATGTTAACAGAAACAGACTCCTTTTACGCGGCATGCAAAGAACTAACTACAGGCATTAATAAATTTGATTTTACAATAATGCACCGATTCATCAATTTCCTTGCACTAGGTGTGAAGCGATTGGAAAAACAAGCCACATTAGTGGTAATTACTGGCTCATTGATTGATTAATGCACTTAAATTTGGCAGGGCCATGGTATTTCCCCAATAATGTGAAGTACACAAGAGATGGAAAAGTACATTATTATTCCGGTATATTCTCTATCTTGTAATAGGTCCCTAGGCTGAAAAACAAATTGTGAACCGCCGACCCAGGTAACCAAGTTACCATGCTGACCGCAGCGGCTTTTTGCATTTTCCCGTCCCCTCGTCCCCCGAACAAGCTTGAGTCCATGCCTGACCAGTACATCCTGGAGCTCTCCTTCAGCAAGTACCGGCAGAGATGGGAGTCATTTCCTGGTTTACGAGCACCGATAAAGTGCTCGAACACCGTAGCGCCAAACATTCATCACTCACAGAATGTTTGGCCGTGGACGGACTTGCGACACTCGGACAATTTCAGAAATGCAAACAAACCCCCGGCCTGTATTCAGGAACGGCTTTGTCAGGGTGCTTCTGACACGGTTTAATGGATTTGAGCGCACACGAGCATAAAAGAGAACGAACAAGGCAGCAGACTGCTGTTGTAAGGAAATCCAGTGGTTACACAGACCCGATGCCACTTTTACATCTTGTGCTTGAAACCTGATAATTATTACTCGGCTTATCAGATTGACTTGGTGAAAGTAACGATACAAATGTTCAGGTATGCATTCTTTGCAGTGTATTAAAAAAAGAAAACATCCCTTTTTTTTTTAACCCTCAATTTATGTCAAATTGTGAAAGCCTGCTTGAGAGTCCAAAATGCAGCAGGGGGCCGAGACCATGCAGTATTTAAATGTGACCACAATGATTAAATCAATCTAAGATTGAACAAATTCCTGGTGTAACAAGAATCTGTGAATAACTTTATACATATTCTTTTTTTTTTTTACCTAAACCACACAGGTAATATAAAAATATAAGGTGTGTCGACCTTTTGTATCCACTGTACGTGCATTTCACAGTATATTAGAAAAAAAGGAAATTAATCGGGAAGAACCAGACTGCTGTTATCGACCAATTTGAACTGTTCCTCTTTAATTATCTTGTTCTCACTATTTCTGATGGTTAATAAGATGTTATGAATTCTTACTTTTGTCAAACGCTTTGGGCCTCATTCACTAATGTGCGCGTAGAAATGTTCTTACTTTGCGCACAAAAGTGCCTGTGCAAATTTACCGTCTCGACAGATTAGAAGGAAAATAGTTTTTTATTTTTATTTCAAGCAATAGTCTGCTTTGATCCACATTAGTTGGCATTCAGCCTTTTAAAGACAACTTTTTGCTCGCCTGCAGCCCCTCCTGTATTAACGGGGCGGCCTAGCAGCAATCTAACAAGACCCTAGGGTGGGTGGTTTTCATAAAGTACGACGACAGACTTTCAATTACAACATTAACAAATTGTTATTGTCAAAAAGTTATTTCATCCTTCGTACATTTACAGTTGTAAATATTGTCGCTAAACGGCTGTTTTTTTTAATCGAAGGCAGTTATAAATTAGGTCACAGAGGGAGAACAAATTTAGGCGAGGCAATACCGATGAATCCTGGAAATGTTCGTGTCAGACGTTTGTATGCATGGTTCAAGTCCAGACTTGTGCGTATTTTTTTTTTTTTAATGAGACCCGTTACTTTTCCATAATATTTCACACACTCAATCCACCACACGATACACTTGTAACGCGTAGTTGCCACTCCAGGCAGAATGTTACCCATAATCCCCAAATTAATAACGCCTGGCCACACTGATATGTCTTTTAATGTCAATCCAACATGCCAATAAAGAATTGTTTGCTCCACACGGCTGAGTCATTTCTTCAATCTCTCTCCGTGTTGTTGGTTTTTACGTTACGTTCTAAAACATTGGAGTTTTGTGTGAGGACCCACCATCTGCACCAAACAGCATGCGTGCAGTTTACATATGAGATCTAGGTGGAGCCAGATTCAATTCATCTGATGGAACAGTTGTATCATTAATTACTCAATTCCAGTGTTGTCTTTTTTAGAGTGTTTGAACATGTGTGCAACACGGAGCATATTATAATTTGAACAATACAAGAGCAGCAACATGAGGAGACCAGATAAATAAAACTGAGTGTGCCATCAAACTGTATAACTTTACATATGTGAAACATGACATTTAACAGTGCACTATTGTATTTCAATATGCGCAATATAACTTTAATATGCACAATTTCATTTGACTTTTAATAAATAAATCAAAATATATATATAATATTGCTATTATAATTGCCATTATATTTTGCACTGGTGTTAGTATTACTTATTTATTACTCTATTGTTTAAATATGTTTCTATACCTATACTCGATTGTTTTTGTTATTTTGTATTCTTCTGTGCTCAATCTCTAAAACAAAGTATCTTCTCCTAATATCTATTATCTTTTGTTTGGGTCTGAAATGTCAAATAATGCAACATTTATTTTTGTGCCTCAGTTTACAAAAATAGTTGAGACTGTATTATTCAGGATCTATTGTGAAACCCAATTTTAAAAAAAGGCAACGCTGACCCATTTCAATTCAGCTTTTCATTTATTGTGTGCGTGTGTCTCTTCTGATTCAACCTGGGGAGTGGGTGATGTGGTGAGGCCCCATTCTTTGGATGGAATAACTTATTTAATCACAGTATTGTAAACAACATGAGAACAGGAGGTTCTACTCGACTGGTCATTGGCTCGAGGCCTGTCCCCTCCAAGTCCCCCACCAACAGACATGTCACCTTTAGGCCACCATAGCACCCAGATCCACAAACACCCAGCTGCCCTGTGCTGGTCGTAATAAGCTACGCCTAACTTAATTTTAAACAAAAAGGTTCTCAGCACTTAGCCCCTCTCAGTACTGGTGAAAATGCAGGACCTATTGAAGACTATTTTTCCATATTAATCTAATGACTTAGGTCCAGCTCACCTCTGTTGGCTTGACATACCCGGGAATGGAGGCCGATTTAGTGTCCATGATAAATTAAATGCAGCTCATTGGATGATTCAATAAACACGTAATGTCGAAACGTTTTAATTGTAACTTATCTAAATGTATATTAACGGAGAAAAACAACATGGGAGCCAAGTTGTCACAGTGACATGTATATCTCCCTCGCACGCGCTCCCTCTCTCTCGCGCGCGCTCCCTCTCTCCTCCCCAACATTCCACACATGCGGAGAAGCAACAAGCTACCGAACGAGCAGCAACAGCTAACGGCTACTTCCGTCGGAGGGGGGAGACGCGGCGCATTAACATGCAAAAGTTTGGAAACACGCATTCCCGGTGCTGAACCGAGACGAGAGCGACACTGGGCGAACCCCGAGACGGCTGTCGACACCATGGGCCACGGCGGGTGTTCGTAACGGATCGTTATTCGCGTTATTTTGAAGCTTCAAATGTGTGAAAAGTCGCTCGGTCTCACCTCGTCGTTACAACAAGATGGCAGCAGCAGCATCGGCGGCAGCAGCAGCGTCGTTGCAGGATTTGACTGTGGTGCGGGTCCCTGTCGCTAGCCTGTTCCTCGACGCTCTGGGTGATGCGATTTACAGGTCTTACTGAAGGTACGTCGCTTTATCCTACCCGGACCGGTGGTCACATACGTGCTCGGTGTGGCGTTTAAGTTTGTCTGGTTTGTCGTTTTTGACGTCTGAACTACTTCGCCCATCGCTAGCGGGTTTGCTAACTGGCGAGCTAGCCAACTTCAGTTCAGGTGTTAGCAGCGAAAGCTAATAAGTTTGCGCTAACGACGTGTAGTCGTTTTAAAGCGGTATAGTCAAGAGCATGCTCTTGTTTGGATAATGCATAACTTAAGCTACGTATTGTGTGCGAGGTTATCAAGAAAGGATTAGGAAATGACAATGTATTTAAGTGACCTTTTTTAATAAAAATAAATAATACGCAATACTGGCCTTACAGTACATATTGACTAGTTTTTTTTTTTTTTAATTAAAGCGAGATTTGAGTTAGATAATACCTATTCCGCGTAGTATAACAGCCATTATTTGTCTGCCTGTCACCAACAACATAAGTTTCAACAGGTGTCTAGGCTGGTGTTGCCCTTCCCCCAAACACACATGCGCACACCACCCCTTCCCATATGTCAACTGTCTCCTGGATTGATAAGGAACAAATTGCGTTTCCAGCTGGCCCTCTTTTACAACTGAAACATACCACCACCACACACACACACACACACACACACACATACATATGCAGGCTTCTCTGTCATGGCTCTCCATTTCAGGCTTGGATCTCGTTGCCCTGTGGGATATAGGGCTTCCTAGGTTGGCAGTGAGAGGCCAGCTGTGTCCATGCCAGCAGCCTATCCCTCAATGACTGATGGGCATGGCACCTTGTCAAGCATACACAGGGGTGAAGTGTTTGTGCCGAGCTAGTCAGGCAGTGGTGCTTTATTGCATGTGACATTTTTTTGTCAGTTGCATCGGCAGGCTTTTGATCAGTATTTGCCGGGCTTGCGGTCAGTGAGTGAAGAAAGTGGTTTCGTACCACACCACATCCAATGGCAACGTCATTGGCGTCTCTCCGGGCAGGCATTTTGATTACAACCTCCAATTTACAGGTAAACTATAGTCCAGCTCATTTTGGCACTTTTGACAAGGCTACTGGTGATATTGTTCTAACTAGAGTGAAGTTGGTATGTTTCCTCAAGAGTACTTCCTTTTTTGAAAGCAAAGTTTGCTCACAACAGGGGTTGTCAATCTCTGTCGGCAGCGTATCGGTTAGGACACAACGGCCCTTACAAGTCATGAGAAATCCAGTGTACTGCATTGTTGTTGATGTTGAGGCACACCCCGCAGCCTGTATGAGCCTGTGTTTGACGGCCTCCTTAGTTAGGAGGGCCACTGGCTCCCAGCAGGCCTTTTTTTTTTTTTTCTAGGACAAGACGCTATGCTAAAGAGAACCAGCTTCATAAGTGCATTTGTGCAACACAGCAGGGTGTGAGCCCAGTATGGCACAAGCCGTCTCTGTTTGGAAATAATCAGGAAGTGTGGTTGACAGACTTTGCCTCTGCCTGTTTTCTGCCTATTATCATAGTGTCATGACTTGCTGCAAGGAGAGGAGTGTTCCCCTGAAGAAACTTGAAGAGGCACTTTAAATTTGACATTGTTTGAAAGTAGTGTTTGTGTTGCTCAAGAAAGTTTGCGGTTGAGATCAGAGTTGTTTGGTCGCTACAAATTGATGCAATGACTGTGTTTTTTCTTTTTCTCTTTTGTGTCTTTAACTACCAGAGATGGTGAGAAACTCTACTAGTGCTAAAGAAAGGATACATCTCATTTGTTCATTGCAGAAAACAATTGGACCATTTATAAGACCTGAATTGTACTTTTGCTTGCATGCGGGTTGTTTCGAGTGTGAACTTGAATGTCAGATGTGGGTCACTTTCAAAAGTAGATGTGAAGATATGGTTGAAATTTATTATGGGTAAAACTCCAATTTGTTTTATAAACCATATATAAATAGCATCATCACTGATCTTCAAGATCTCACAGAATTTGAATTTACTCCAATTTAGGACCTTGAAGCAGATCAGAATTGAGGATGTTGCTCGGTGTGCTTTAAGTTAAAAATCCTAATGTGCATGGCTGAACAATATTTCAGTCGCAACCCAGCAAGAAAAGGTTTATCAACCAGTGGGATCAGTCATTTGAGTTCTTAGGTGTAAAAATGTCACTGAGTCAAAACCTGCCGGGCTCTGATGCATCTCCCTCCAGGGTCACTGCTTTCTTTGCTGGTCTACTTTGAAACTGACCCTGCAGTGTGGCGTTCAGGGACAGGCCAGAGATGCAACGGACTTCCCCCATTTCTCATTACAGTAGGCCTGTTCCTGTTTCAAGTACGGCGGACACAGATGGTTTAGATGTGTATTCACTTTGGCTCCTTTTATTAGACCATTATATAGACGGCAATCTTACTCAGAAGGATGGCGATGAGGAAGCTGCTCTTAAGCTGTTCACTTCTCTGTCCACTCGCTTTGTGTAGTGATTCATTTTCATATTTACAAGTCGATGATTCATCTACATGATTAATTATCAAGGCCATAGGCTGGGTTCACAACAAACACCAAAGCATAGTTTAAATATTTTAACTTGAGCGATAAATTGGGGTGGTTCTGTGTTGCGAAAGCTCAGCCGTGTTGAGATTCTCCTCCCGTCAACACTAACGTCTTGATGGTGTTGAATCAGAAATGGAGGAATAATATGTCGTCGTAGGTGGGCACCGAGAGACCAGACGAAACTACATGTATATGAATAAATCACAGTCAAGCCATGGTACAAACAGTAACGACGCATTTCCGCCTGTATGACGTTACTTTAAGTGCTGATATATCAGCTTCAATGTTGGCAAAGCATAGCACTGATCGATATAAGCACCATCCAGAAAACAAGCGTGTCAAAAGTTGTTTATTGTAGTTTAATCACAGTAAAATGGTTTGTTTTGGGTTCATACAGCTGTAGGAAACCAGCTGACGTGTGGCTTGCTAGATACAGTGAATACATCTGGTGAAAGCATTTCGTTTCCTGGGACTTCCTCCACATTCTACAAAGCAGCACTGGTGGTTATGTCTGCCATGATTGATGAAACGTTGTCTACACAGATTAACAGAAACTCAAAATAAAACTCCTGCGAGTAGCGCAACTCAAAAATAATCTTGGTTTGAACACAGCGTTACTTTACTCTTGACTAAAAGATACATGTGGCCTGTGCTTTATTTCTGCCATTTCTTTAGGTATGGCCTCACAAGTCTTGGTCTACCCATCACACCTGCACTCAACTCAAACAAGTGCCTTAGGAGCCAGCAGCAGTGGTACCAGCAGAAACAAAGACGACGCTTGCTGCGGTCACAACACCAACAGAGCCTTTCAGCACCGGCCCAAGACCTATGTGATCGGCGTCAACTACGGTATCGCCTACCCAAACAACGTGATCCCGTCCTCAGCCGGTGCTTATCCAGGAAGTCTGCCCGGGGGACTACAGCTTGGCGAGAGGGAGGAGTGTGCACCGCAGACCGCAGGATTCCAGAGAGAGGAGACCTGGGAGATACGAGGAGACGGTCCTGCTGGGATCCAGAGCCGAGGCCCACAGGAAGTGAGGCTTCGCGGAGACAGCAGCGGTACTCCGCCGGGAGGAGGATTGGACTGCGGGCTACTGAGGAGGGCCTGTATCAGAGCAGAGGAGGAGGGCGGAAACAGAGGCGTGAGAGGGAGATACGTCAGCGTTCTAGACACTGGTGCCCCCCAGAGATGTGAGCAGAAGGTGGGCGAAGGTGGAGAGCATCCGTGGGAGAACAGCTGCGCAGGAACCATGCAGATAGTGGAGAAGGTATCTGCTCTACCGTCGCTTCCTCCCCCCGTGGCCATGTTGCAGACCGGCACCGGGAACAATGCAGACACTGTCAGAGTAGGTGGTGGAGGGACACTGTCTACTCAACACGGCAGAGTTGAGGCAGTGACCGGCATGGGAATCAGCGCGGAAGGCGCCGAGACCAGGACTAACGGCAGCACCGAGGCCGCGGCGGGAGCCACGGTGACCAGAACCGGATCGGGGGATGGGGACTATCAGTTGGTTCAGCACGAGGTCCTGTGCTCCCTGAAGAACAGCTACGAGGTGTTGGAGTTCCTGGGCCGTGGCACTTTTGGTCAGGTGGTGAAGTGCTGGAAGAGGGGAACGAATGAGGTGGTGGCTGTGAAGATACTGAAGAACCACCCCTCCTATGCACGGCAGGGACAGATTGAGGTGAGAATCTGTTTTTTTTTTTTTGTTGTGGGGCAAATTTGTCAATCTCATTGTTTTGAGAAGCACTGCTTCTAATGCCATGATCACAACAGAGACTGCATTTTAAGCTTTTGAGATGCCAGTGAAACTGCTTTCTTTTTGATTTGCATTTTGGCTGTGATGGTCTGAACTGAATCTGAACCATTGTTCTGAACCCGCCCAGGTGGAGATCCTGGCCCGGTTGAGCAGCGAAAATGCAGATGAGCACAATGTGGTGCGCGCCCTGGAGTGCTTTCAGCATCGCAGCCACACCTGCTTGGTGTTCGAGATGCTGGAGCAAAACCTCTACGACTTCCTAAAGCAGAACAAGTTCAGTCCACTGCCGCTAAAAATCATCAGGCCAGTTCTGCAGCAGGTAAAGTCAGAGTGTGTCACAGGACCTCCAGACACGCACACGTCAGTTTCAACACCTGCGGACGCAAACGCTCGTGGAAGACATTTCTTTGTTGAGCTGGAGAGCGCCAAACTCACTCATAACGACGTATTTTCTTCATTATTACAGGTGGCGACAGCCTTAAAGAAGCTCAAGTGTCTGGGTTTGATTCACGCCGACCTGAAGCCGGAGAACATCATGCTGGTGGACCCCTCCAGGCAGCCGTACAGAGTCAAGGTCATCGACTTTGGCTCAGCCAGCCACGTCTCCAAGGCCGTTTGCTCCACTTACCTGCAGTCCAGATACTACAGGTGACGACTTCCACATTCAGTCCAAATCTCACTGTATAATCCACTTTGTTGTGGGATATTCTCCACTCCTTACGTACCTTGGAAACCTGTCCAGGGTGCTTCTCTTGTTGCTAAGCAAAGCCTTTCTTACAACTCACTAATTTGTGATCCAGTGACTTAATTAGGCTGGCTTTTGTCAGAATAGAAAGTACTACAGGTGGAGTGATTATTTTTCACAACCCAGATACAATAGTTATGAGGAAATTGCGTAGTTGAGTTCTCGATCCCATGTTTATGTGAGAGAAACGAGAAAGACAAAGTTGCACACCTAAAAAGGAACTGAGTCTGTTTGAAATGCTTCCACGGGGTGCAATAGTTTAAGGAAAATCAGATGTCATGCCATTTATCATCGTGAGATCCCGACACAGTTAGCTGACGTAGTTCCCAAGTAATGGTTGTTTACGTGTGCGTGTCTTTCCCACAAGGCTTAGTAAAGTCTTGCCCCGTCTTTATGTGTCGAGGCCCTCTCTCTTCCTAAGTGCTCCTCATACTCTCACTGGGAGCATCTGCCTTTCACTTGTGGTCCTCTCTGCCTGCTGTCTTTCCGTTTGCCCTTTTCCCCGCACATGCTCACGTTTGGACCCGTGCCTGTATTCATTCGTGCGTCCGATCAGCGCATGGCGCCCCGAACTCTGCTGCTCTTGCATAACGTGCAGATGAACTGAGATGTTTACACGAGGAACGGCGCCATGAAATGGTTTGCATGTCTGGTGGGCAGAGCCTGAGAGGGAGAACGGGCTAATGCGACGGGATTGTGAACTTTACTTACTAAGCCGTAATGTAACAATATGCCACACCAAAAAAAAGAGAGAGATTGTACCAAGTGGAACATTTGTTGAATATCAAAATCCCATCCTCGCGTTTTGAAATAGTGTAAAATGTTGACGACTCCTTGTGGACTCATCCGCTTGTGGAAGTTAGTGGCAGATGACACAATAAAAGGCGTCCACGCTCGTTTCCTATGCGGACTACTTCCTCTTTTACCAACCACTAGACGAGACTCCTTCGCTCTCACCAGCAAGTTTCAGCAAGCAGGCCTGATCGAGTTAGTTAAGCTGCTGCAAACGTTGTGCAATTCATGCCAAATACTTCTGAGACGGTATTTCTGCAGCTGAAGCACTGCACACACCCATCATTACACTCCTCCCGTCCTGGTTTCATAGCCCTGTAAAGAGGACAAAGTTTTCCTCAGTTATTTCAACTGTACTATGAGCTAGTTGTGTGTGTGTATGTATGTGTGTGTGTGTATGTATATATATATATATATATATATTTAAAAAATCGGAACACAAAAGAGTAGGGGCTTCCCGTCCCGAAGCAAATTATTTTAGACCAACTATAAAACAAAGAGCCTCAGCACCAAAATGCCAACCCTGGGTCCTTTTTCTTTCTTTTTTTTGCAAAAGAGAGCCACGTTCTGCCCCCCTTCACCGAGAAAAGTGGGGCTATAGTTGTTATATAACGTTACGGCTCCGCAGTTGACCCGGTTAAATGCAAGTAGGAGCGTGCGGCATCGGCAAGGCTGAGCCCACAGGGCAGTTAAAATAGGCTGGCACTGAGTTATAGGGAGGTCGCTCAGGACACGCACGGTCCGGGAAGAATGTGAAAACCCACATTTAGATCCAGGGGGAGAAGAAGAAAAAACAATTCAGACATTCCTGTGTGTGGGTGTGTGTGTCTGGGTGTGTTATGTGTGCTGGTGTCTTTGCAATAACTTCCATGTCTTGATACTTCATGCAGGTTACACAATGTACCCTAATATCCATCATGATGACAATCTATTATTTTTTTATAACTTTTTGCATTGCAAGGCGCCTTATTTTTTGCCAAATAATGAAGGCTGTTGGGTTGACCGTCTATTCAAAGCGTGCAGACACAGTAACCACTTGGTTTATAATGAGCCCTTCCGCTCCTCTGTCTTCTCTATTTTTTCCGCTTCCCAACGTCAGTTTGTTTGTGTGTGTGTGTGGGTCTGTTTCGCCATGACGACAGCTGTCGTAGTTTACTTTGTGCACCGTGCGTCGGCAGACCCTGGTTAGGTAAACGTTGGTATTTACAGGGAGATGTCACCGCACTGTACTGCCCCCCCGACCCTCATCTATACATACGATTACCAGAGCGCCGAGTGTGTGTGTGTGTGTGTGTGTGTGTGTGTCCTTTTAGTGTGTACATCGGGTTATCAGGAGACTGGCTTGCAGGACACGGTGTCTCATCGTCTCCAGCGCTCATGTTGCATAATGGCTGTGCTGTATTGTTACCACGGTGAAGCTGTAAAGAAATGCTGGCCTCGCCACAGAGGGTAGGAGGAGTGTGTGTTTTTTTTTTTTTTTTTTTTTTTTTTTGCTGGGGTTTTCCCTGGATTTTCCAGAGTAATAGGCCGTACTGTCGCCAGCAGTGTGCGTTTGATGCAAGGGCAAGAAAACCAACAACCCACCCAGGGCCATAAAATTGTAGTGATCTTAACACTCTCATTTAAAGGCACAATAAATGCATGTTTGTGTCCATGACTCCCACACAAACTGCAACTGGACTGGTTTTAATGGTCAGACCAGCGCCAGAAAACGTTGTTTCTGATGCTCATAAAGGTTTGTTTACCAGAATGAGCAGATTTAAGGTTTTCAAACCATTAGGGTATAACAAACAATTGATATGCCACTAACATTGTCTTGATTAGGAATAATAATAAATCCATTTAATTTAATTAAATGTAATTTTTCAACAAGTAGTGGACCTGTGTACTTGAAGCGGCTTATGGTTTAATTTGAAGTTTTTTGGCGATGCATACCAATATTTTTTTATAAATGATCCAGTGTTTAATTTTCTTCATCTACCTTTTTTTTCCTTTCCGCTAATAGACCTCGCCGGTCCTCAGCAAAGCAAACAGACATCTAGGCGCTCCACTGTCGTGGACCCTGGGTGTCTTTTTATTCACCAACAGCAAACAGGCGGCTTTGCTTAGTCATCGGGGATAATGCTGTGTAGCGGATACATGCTTGAACTTTGTTTGATTTTTCACGAGCGTAACTCTGCAGATGGACGTCTCTGCCCCCGTCGCTCGTCATGCATGCTCTGATGTGGTGTTGCCATGGCAGCGTGACACAGCAGGGCCCGGTGAGGTGACTGTGCGCTCCTGCGGGGGCCGGTGACGTATTTAAAAAAAATAAATAAATAAATAAACGGCTCCCACAATGAAAACGGAGCACCGGGTGCGTGAATAATTCAGCTGAGCAGATCGGGTGGAAGGAAAGATGGCTATCGCCTCGGTGTGCTCACAGATTTGGGCAGGTTTTTCAATCCAGGCCCCTTTTCTCTCACTCCAGCTCAGTCACCTTGCAAAAGTGCGACATTTGTTCAACTATTTCAAGTGGATGTTCAGATGTGTGCTTTTTAGGTTCTCTCTTTGGGAAGAACGGGAAGGTGGAATCCTGAGTGGCCTTGACATGTCGCCTCGGGCCGCTCCACACATGAATGCTTTTTAGAGCGGCGCTGTATACTTTCTTTTTTCCAGTTTGCGGAAGAAAAACTGTGAAAAGACTTGTAGCTGTGCGTGTCCCGATGATCAATAGTGAAGCCGTGTATGACGCAGGACCCTGCACCTGCTGCTCATGCGTAGGGCTTTATGAATAATACATGATCCCCCTGCAGGATCTTTTTTTATTATTTATTTCCACTTGTGCACAATATTCTAGTAGTAGTCTCTCATTGCGCTTCAGTTTGTGCCGACCTGCCGTCCCACGCCTCAGCAATGCAGAGGGGTGTGTTTTAACACTTACGACCAGCTTGTTTCACAGGAGCCAGAAGCATTGTGTTTTCACGTCCCGTACCGAGCCCCCGCCCACCACCACGTCGAACGCACTCTGATGCGTACAGAGGTGCACGCGTTCAGTTATCTCAGTGCTCTGCACGCAGCAGGGCGTGTTGCATACACATGCAGTGTTTGTTCTTGCCCTAACTCTAGTGGGAACTGTTAGTGCTGGATCCTTGTGCGTGCCGTGTTGGGCTCCTCGAGTTTATTCGCAAATAAATACTTCTAATATACTTAGGGCTTGGCGGTATGGCCAAAAATTCATACCCTAGTTAATAACCCTAGTTGCGGGTTATTAATTGTTGTTTTAAAGTTAAAACCATGACTAACTCAATGCACGTAACACAAGTAACTCCGACCGCAGCGCCAGTGACAACCAATGTTACGGCTGAGCACCGGTGTGCCGGTATGTGAAAAATTCATACTGTACGTAAATTTGACACCGGTATACCGGTTGAAATGGTATACCGCCCTAACTTAACTAATATTTTTCATGGCAGCAAAAAAAGAAAAGTTTGACAGAAAAACACCTGTTTTAATGTCAAATGTTAAGCAGCACCAGTTACAGTTAAAACCAGAACCTCTCCGTTTCCTCTTCAGTAGCCGGAGTCAAATGACTTTAGTCCTCTTCAGCAGTTGACTGGCCTCCGTGTGTTTGTCTGTGTTTTTTTAAGATATACATTCAATTTTATTTTGTACATTATGTAGCTTTTATTGTGTGTTTTTTTTAATGTATTTGCACCACCCTCTTTGAGTAACTGTCCTCTTTGTGTCCAAACAGTTTTCTATTGTTCTATTGTGTCATTTCCTTTTGCCAAGGAGGGCACGGGCTGTGCTGGTAAACATGAAGGGCCTGACGTCTGCAAGAGAAACACACACACACACACACACACACACACACACACACACAGAACATTGAGCGATGGCCCCATTTATCACTGTGTAATACTGTTACATTATGGTCTTGTGTCCAGCTGTTGCTTGGCAACCGTTGTCGTCACAGCAGTGGTTACTATTTGCAGCGCTGTTGCTCGGCGGCTGTGTTCAGGCCTAATGGCCCATTGTTGTCATCCGCCGCCTCACACCGTGGCTGCAAAGATTACTGGTCCCATTTGAGTTGCGCAAGTGGCAAGGTTTGCTTGCTGAGAGGGATTTAGCGCTTTGTTGCAGCTCGTCATACGGGTGTAATGTTCAATTTGTGACACCCGACTAACCTGTTGTTAATGAATGTTTTGTGTGCTTTGCTTTGTGTTTTGCTATAAGATGAACTGAACTGTTTCCGAAAGATTAAATGTGATTTAAGAGGGGGAATGGGGTCATGTAAAACCTACCGGAAGATGAGATTAGTGGACATTTCATTTGTGGCATCTGTTCAGCGTTTTCTAATTGAGGCCACGTTGGCACCTTGACCCGTAGAAAGCACCATATATGACCTAGACACACTTTTAACTAGATGGGGGTTAAAACTTATGCTGTATGTATGTATGTATGTATGTATGTATGTATGGATATAAAAATTTAAATCGAGAAATTTGTGTTTATTATTCTCACAACTGAAATACATTTTTGTTAAATTTTGAGTAAAAATAAAGGTACTAAATATAAACTGTACCCAACACATTACATTTAATTTCACTGACTCTTTTATCCAAAGCGACTTACATGATATACAGTAGACACGGCAACGGTGAGCAACGAGGGTTAAGAGTCTTGCTCAAGGACACATCGACACGGACTAGCGGAGCCGGGGATCGAACCACCGATCCTCTGATTGAAAGATGGACATGCTAACCACTGAGCCACAGTCGCCCATAACACCCAAAAAAAATAACCTATTGTGCCTCTCTTTCCTCTCTGCAGGGCTCCAGAGATTATTTTGGGCCTGCCATTCTTCGAGGCCATAGACATGTGGTCACTGGGCTGTGTGATAGCCGAGCTCTTCTTGGGCTGGCCCCTCTACCCTGGAGCGCTGGAGTACGACCAGGTAACATTCTTCACGCTCAAGAACTAACACACACACACACACACACACACACACACACACACACACTGGGGACGAGTAGAGATCACGATATATCTCCCTACCGCAAACTAAGGAGAACAAAATATAGTTTTTCAGAGATTACAGAATACATAATGTGTGCATTTCTTCAGCCTCTGCTTTGCCATTAGCCAAAACTCAACAGTGAATTAATTGTGGTTGAACCTGTATTTTATTTTGTTGCTCCGTGGTTGCTCGCTCTTTCTCTCTCACTGTAGTCCGTGTGAAGTCCAACATATCCTGCGTGAAATCCCTTTAATGCTAATCTGAGCCGAGCGAATCAGGAAATTGTTCTTGCAATTGTGCGGCGATCTTCCCACAGGGTCACGAGGTCTAAGCAACACAACAGGGACTTTAAAAAAATGGCAAAGGAAAGGGAGCATGGGAAATGGCCCGCGCTGCATTCACAGACCAGGATTATGTGGTGTGTTTGAGTACAGGCAACTCTGAAGAGTTTAGACACACCCTGGCATAGTCCTGTCTTTGCATGATATTCCACGTTTTATGGCCATCTACAGAGTTCCACCAAGCGGTTCCTTGGCAAATAAACAGTACCAAACAATCTTTCACATGTTTGAGTAAACTGAAAGCTTGTTTGATCTGTTTTCAGAGCAGCAGCTAGCTGTTTGGACAATCTTCAGTCAAAGATAGTGGCTTATAGAAATTCACTGAGCACAGACGGCTCTGTTGAACCACTGGGCCATGCACACACACACACACACACTCACACTCTGGCATATGCATATTGAGCCCCCCAAAAGTATGCTGTGCTATGCCAAGGCTCACTGCAGTTCCACTCTACACAGCAAAATGTATTTATAAGCATAAGCCTGATGGTAGACATGTGCACGCACACACACACACACACACACACACACTGCGGTGAGTGTTCAGTGCACCATCAGCAGGTTCCGGCCAGTCGGTGTGTTTGTTCTGGGGAGTAGACACGTGCACACACTCGCGTACAGGCTGTAAAACGCACCACTAGAGGATATCCAAAGGTCATGGAATTTCTGGAGTATCTTTTTTCTTTTTCTTTTTTTGAAAAGGGACAATTTACTTTGATCAATCGTCAAACAAATGTAAATGTGCATTTGAATTAGCCGAAAGGCTAGTTTTCATCGGCGGCCCCTGCGGCCTGAATTTCGAGAGGGGGTGTAATCAAGACGGGGCAGGCCCGAGCGCCATGAGCTATATGTAAATGTTATAACTTGCAAACCAAACTTTGCTGGAAACCACACCTTTTCTCTTTTAAGAATAGTAAATATTTCTGTAACTGGGCCAAATATATTTTTCATATTTGTAGGTATGGTGTATTGAAGAGAAATGCATTACTAGTAATGTGCAGTGTTTCTATATAAAAAGGAGAACATATCTGAAGATAGGATTATTAATAAACCACAAGCCAAACTCATTCAATTCAGTTTATTTTGTATAGCCCAAAATCACAAATACAAATTTGCTTCTGAGGGCTTTACAATCTGTACACATACGACATCCCTGTCCCGGGACCTCACATCAGATCAGGAAAAACTCCCCCAAAAAATAGTGAAAACCCTTTTACAGGAAAACAAAAGGGAAGAAACCTAATGGAGATCAAAAGAGGAGGATCCCTCTCCCCAGGTGGACAGAAGCAATAGATGTCATGTGTACAGAATCAACATAACAGAGTTACAGCACATTCAATGAATATGACAGAAATGATTCATGTAATGAGTAGTAGCCATGGACCACGACCCAGAGAACCACGATCCATGTCAGCAGACGGAGGCAGAGATGAGGGGCATCAGCAGGGCCGCCATGGCCGGGAGCAGGACCGGCTCTCATCACCTAGTTAAAAAAATATGAATGAATGCCTTTGAGCATTTAACTACAT
The DNA here is from genome assembly GCA_023566465.1 of Cottus gobio. Taxonomy (NCBI): domain Eukaryota; kingdom Metazoa; phylum Chordata; class Actinopteri; order Perciformes; family Cottidae; genus Cottus; species Cottus gobio. Next base: position 6,377,630 of record CM042223.1, on the reverse strand, counting down.
TCTTGCATTTTTTCCGAATGTTTTCACTGGTTTGACGCAGGCTCTGGTCATAATATTCTCATCAGGCGCAGAGCACTTTTAATTTGTCATTCGACAGTTTGAAATAAGGAAACTGAAGAGTGTACGTATGGAGGTGAAACATGAATTGTGTCTCCACTGCTGTGTCATTGGCTACATTCAGTTAGGGCTGCGTAGTAATGCAGAGTTTGATAAAAAGATAAAACCGTGCTCGAGTTGGCTCACAGATGTCAATAACCTCTTCTTCTTTTTTGCGGGTGTGTCGCATGTTTGCCGCATCGGCCCTGGGCCCCTGAGGTGCTCCAACTATGTCAGCCTGGCAGTGTAGTGACGGTCAAAGAGCAGGGACGTCAAAGTGTCGTATTGGATAACAAGCAACTCAAAGACCAGCTCTCAGACAAAACCCAAGATGCAAAGTATAAAGTATACTCAAAGTCAGCTTTATTGTCAATTTTTACATTTGTGCAAACATACAAAAGATTGAAAGTACGTTTCTCTTCTGTCCAACATAAAGTGAATTAATGAATAATAACAAAGTGCAAAAAGGTTTAAAAAGAAATTAAGAAAAAGAGAGAAACATATAAGCATTTATAAACAACATAAATTAGGAACTGTGAAAGACTATGTATGTTAGTATACATGATGGAGATGATGTCTTTATTGCGCTCTAACTTTTATTTTTCCACCCTCTCTTTTTCTGTTCTCTCTCCGCTCAGATCCGGTACATCTCCCAGACTCAGGGCGTGCCTGCCGAGCAGCTGCTCAACAAGGGGACCAAGACCTCTCGTTTCTTCTCCAAAGAGTCCAACTCTCCCTATGCCTCCTGGAGACTAAAAGTAACACACTTGCACACGCCACGCATGTTAATAAGCAAAACACGAGGCACCACGCTATCAGCTGATTCCTGTGGCGGCGGTGAGGGAAACGGACGCACACAGATTAGCTGGTGACGGTGGGCTTTGAAATGCAAGCACAAGGAAAACGGATGCTTAAGCTTTTGAAAACAAGATCAAAATCCACCGTGCCTCGAGGAAAAAGCTTTAGAAAAACAGTTTAGACCAGCTGCTGAGCACATTCTCAGTCTATTTTCTATGAATGTGAACTGTTGAGTTGTATTAGTTGTTTTAACTTGCACATGAATATAAAGAATGTCTGTTTAAATTACAATACTTATGAAGGATAATAATAATTAATAGGAATATTAATTAAGATTATGAATATGTGTATTGTAGCATAGTAGGAAGACACTGGGTTTTATGTTACTGTGAAATTGTTTAGGTGTGAATGGAATCAATTAAAGATGGAGGGCATAGACACGTGGTAAGAGGTTAAAACAAGCGTGGCGTAAGAAGGGACTATTTTGTCGAAGCACAGGATGGCGGAAACACCGGAAGTAACAAAGCTAGCAGGAAGTAGGACTGTTTACCTGAGTAGGACTCCGCCCCTGTGAAGGGTTTAACCATTAGCATGCTATGTTATTGTTATGTTATCTTGCATGCTGGGAAACTAACCAATGGAGAGGCCTTAAGCTCAGCGAATGAGAGTATTTAACAACTCGCGCAGACATTTGGACGGGGTGAAATGTTCCTTCTCGTGGAGAGCACAGACAGCTAACTGCTTACAGCATGGCTGAGAGTGGCCTGTGAACTGCTTGAAGCGAGACACCCCCGGCCGGGAACTATATTCTGATCATCATCATCCTTTTTATTAAATACTTTTTTATTATAAGTAATGGAATCTGGACTCTCTCTTCACGCGATCGCCCGAGGTTTGAACTTAACAGAACCCAACCTTCATCCGCTCGTGCGCTTCCCAGCAAACACCCAACTGCCCTGCACTCAGTTACACGCCTGTGTGTTTTATGACTTAAGACTTTGACCTTTCATTACTCATCATGTAAACATGGCATATCCATGGTAGCTTTTGACACAGAAATGCAAAAAGAAAAAAAAAACTGTTTGTACAAAAACCTCTTTAAATTCCACGCCCACGTATCAGTTTTATACTCACTGTTTTGTTCTCCCCCAGACAACCGAAGAGCATGAGAAAGAGACGGGACTGAAATCCAAAGAGGCCAGAAAGTACATCTTCACCTGTCTGGATGACATCGCACACGTGAGTCCAACCCCACCAAAACCATGCCATAATGATGTTGCATACCATATTAAACCGCACAGCCTGGGCTACAAGAAGAAGTAAGCTAAATCTACACAACTCAACCACTTGAAATTACTCAAATTAGGAATCTGGAAGTTCATGTTTGGGCTCGTTAGCATTATGCTATACGTGAAGGGCGGACCTCTCTGCAAAGCTCACAACCTACGGATTCAGACGCTACGTTCGGATTTCTTCTCAGACAAAGCATCAGCAAATTATCAATCGCGCTGCATCCAGCCCAAAGAAAATTCCCAGCGACTGTACAGAAATGGAACTTACCTTTTTTTTTTTTAGATGAACGGGAGTTCTGGGTAAATCCACGCACGCCATTTTGATTCTAGGTGACCCCTAGCTTCCTGTGCAGCTCTGTGAGCTCACAAAATGTGAGACTTGATGATTCTTTTTTTTTTTTTTTGCTAAAACGCTACAGACAGCCCCCGTATGCTCTCACGATTGAAAGTTCTTAGACTGAAATCGGACTCAGGACTGCAGAGATGTGAGAGCGAGATTATGGGAAATTATGATGCATGCGCAAATATTGCATGGTTATTTGAGGGCACAGAGCATTATTTTTGGTTTAATTAGTGTATGTCACTGCTGTATGTGGATGTATTGAACACTATTAGTGATATAAAAGTGAAATAAATAGCGTGTGCACGGGAAAATTTTAATATCACAACAAAATCATTAACTCGGCCAATTTGGAGATTCAAGTTAACGGTCTGTACTAGGGATGCACCGATATCGGTATCGGTGGTCGATACTGCGTTAAATACTCGTACTCGCATCGGTTTCAATGGCCGATACCAAGAACCGATACTCACTCAACAGTATTTCACTACAACAAACTGGTCGCGCTTTGTGGAGAAGCAACCCCGTGGCGGAGCCGGAGACACTCTTCTCTGTCTCAACTGTCTCAACAGTCTCAACTTCTGAGCAGCCAATCACGCTATCCAAGTTGTTTTGCCGTCCAATCAGATGGCCAGTTTGTCTCAACAGCAGAATCTGGAGCCGCCATCTTGGATCCTCGCTACGCAGCGCTCACTTCTTTCAATAGACAGGAGAAAAGTGAGACGCGAGTACAATACAAGACTTTATCGATATTGTGCTTATTAACCGGTGTTGCATACGTGTGTATGACATATTAGTGCTCATATTAGTGCTCTTGTTAGTGGCTGACAGCCCCGGAGTTACTTGTAATCAGTCCGTCCCAACGCGACGCAAATGTTTCGCGCGACCAGATTACATGTAAAGTCTATGCACAGACGCGTGTGGTTGCGACAGACGCAAATTTACGCCGGCGGCACGTTAGACGCGAGAGTTGAAATTTTCCATATTTAATACATCTATAATTGAGAAGCTCTGCGCGTCATCACCGCCGTCCTGCCGGTTTGAATCAAACGGCTGCTGATCCACCTGAAGTAGCGCTGGCAGCGGCCTCATTCAGACGCTGTTGTGCGGCTACGGATGATATTATTGTAGCCGAGTGTCTGTTGTGTGTCTATATTTGTAATTCTAATAAAATGAAAACACGCTGCAGGGTAACTTGAACCACTTTTTTATCTCCTTCACACACGTATATCCCACAATTCCACTCTTTTCCTTTCCGTTTCTCCCTCCACAATAAAAGCACCGGAAACATAACTTGGAACACAGCTTCCTATATAATTGCTCGATCCCTAATATTATCGCTTACATTATGAACCCGGACACGGGGGCGTTTTATGGTCCGACATTAGAGGGACTTCCACAAGAAGTTTAAAGCTTGGGATAGCCTTCTGTTAATTTTGTACTATAGGCTTGACATAATCTGCAGAGGATAAAATAAAATCTGCCTCCAAATTAATTGCACTTTCATGGAGACCAAATCTAAGAAGTATCGGTATCGGTACTCGGTATCGGCAAGTACACAAATAAAAATATCGGTATCGTATCGGTTTGTAAAAAATGGTATCGTTGCATCCCTAGTCTGTACTAAAACCTTTCTAAAAATGTTCTACTTCATCAAAGTTGAACTTTGCAGGGAGACTGTTAACATAATGTGAAGTGTAAAGGGTTCAGCTGCATCATTTTAAAGAGACGTTCTCCCTGGAAGTTTATTTATTTATTTATTATTCATATTTTGTTCCCGTCTTCATTAACCTCTAACCAGTAACACACACATACTGCTATATAGACGGCTTAACTAATCTCACAAGTGTTTTCGTTATTATAGCACCAGAATGTTTCAAATTGGCACGTAACACAGCGTTACAACAACTGGTGCGCTGCCAGAATTTCAAAACTCATCCGTCCTGTGCGCCTCGCCTGCCTCCGTCCACCCAGGTGAACGTGGTGCTGAGCCCCGACGGCAGCGACATGCAAGCGGAGAAGGCTGACCGCAGGGAGTTTGTGTCCCTGCTGAAGAGCATGCTGCTGATCGACGCCGAGCACCGGACCGTTCCCGCCAGCGTCCTCGGCCACCCCTTCCTCACCATGACCCACCTGCTGGACTACCCGCACAGTAACCAGTAAGCACTGCAGCTGGCTTTTTCCTTGTTTGAACGCCAGTCGTATAAAAAATGATTTCCCCCCCTCACCTGACTACAAACTCCTCTTATTCTCTCCAGCGTGCAGTCAGCGTTCCGCATCATGGACATGTGCCACGGTCGGCCTGCCAACGCAGTTTTCGACGCTCAGAATGAGAACAGCGTTCACTTCTCAAGGCCCCCTGTAGCCCCTGCCGCCTCCTCTGGCCTCCCTCTGGGCTACAGCAACATGCCAGTCCACACACAGGTGAGACACTGAAGCTGTGTGTGTTTTCGTGTGCTACCAGGATACGTAAAAACCCCCGGTAATTATATACACTGCCCGGCCAAAAAGAAAAAGGTCACACACTAATATTTCGTTGGACCGCCTTTAGCTTTGATTACGGCACGCATTCGCTGTGGCATTGTTTCGATAAGCTTCTGCAATGTCACAAGATCTATTTTCATCCAGCGTTGCATTAATTTCTCACCAAGATCTGGTATTGATGATGGTAGAGTCTGACCGCTGCGCAAAGCCTTCTCCAGCACATCCCAAAGATTCTCAATGGGGTTAAGGTCTGGACTCTGTGGTGGCCAATCCATGTGTGAAATGATGTCTCATGCTCCCTGAACCACTCTTTCACAATTTGAGCCCGATGAATCCTGGCATTGTCATCTTGGAATATGCCCGTGCCATCAGGGAAGAAAAAATCCATTGATGGAATAACTTGGTCATTCAGTATATTCAGGTAGTCAGCTGACCTCATTCTTTGAGCACATACTGTTGCTGAACCTAGACCTGACCAAAAACCTGACCAAATATTAGAGTGTGTGACCTTTTTTTTTGGTGGTGACTTTGTTTTGGGCCGGGCAGTGACTATATCAGCCTGACAACGATCTTGATTTACAGACACAACAGTCAGTTCTTTTAAATGCCATTTTGCTTCAGAAAGTATTACGTTTCTGATGTCTTTGGTGATGTTTCTGTGCACTGTTTGTGTACCGATGAGCTGATGTTGCCCTCTACAGGGGAGAAGGTGCTATGACATAACTACATCAACTATATATTAGTCTCTGTGTTTCCGCCACTTGGGACAATTATCGCTGATCTTCATTCCATGTCTGCTCTTGTTGTCTCTCCTCTGTCTAATTTCCTCTAAATGCCGTCTACTGTCTCCTCTACTCTTTTCCATTGCAGGCTATAAACCAGTCTGGTCCCTCGGTGTTGCATCCTGGGATAGCTCTGACAACTGGGAATGGTCAGTTTGGGTGCACTGACTCCTTCCCACCTGCCCTTCTTCTTTGTCCTCCCGCCATGCAAGGTATACAGGCAGCAAACTAAATATGTATACACATTGCATATCAAACACTTTTAGTGTCATGAGGATTTAAACTTTTTTATACTCAACCTTTTTCCAAAATAGAATTATTCAATTCAGCCTTTTTGAGCTCCATGAATGTGAGATGGTTTTCTTTTTAATCTTTTTTTTAATTTTTTTAAAGGTAACCTTAACCAACCAGCAGGATACTCTGTTCCCATGGTAACTCAGGCTCCCATACAGCCCTTACCAGTGAGACCTGGTGTCATTGCTCAGGTGAGACGCAGACCCAAACAATACGTGTCAATACCTGTGTGTCCGAGGCAAGCGTTGACCTCCCAACATGAGGGGATTACAGATGATTGTATTTTCCCGCTTTGTCCCTGTAGCAGGCCTGGTCCAGCCGAGGGCAGCAGCTCCTTGTCCCGGCAGCCTGGCAGCAGATGACTCCGGTGGGTCCTCCTCCCTCTCACCCACCTCCACCACCCCCGACCTCCCTTACCAACGACGCCGCAGCCGGCCCACAAAGAATCAACGACTGGAGGTGAGTCACCCAAACCTCCGTGTCGAGTATCCGGGAAATTCCCCGTTTTTCTAGACTTCCTCTCATTAAAGTTCTTTCCTGTTGCATTCAGTTTGTATGCGTGCACAAAAGTAACTGTCGACTTTTTCCTCCTAACACGATTTCTTAAATGCAATGTTAACCAAAAATATCTTTAACACAGCTTAATTCAAACAGGGGTTCTCTTGCAAATGTGCATGAAGACTTGTTTCGTGTCATATAAAGTTGTGTGTTGTCACTTTTTAGAATTCTTATCATCAATTGTTCTGCTTTCATCAGAGAAAAGCATGTAATCTATTCCTGTCACATGTCTTTGCTGTGTTTAAGTTAATATAAGAGATTTATTAACAGGACATTGTGTCTCTCCCCCCAACAGACACTACACTTCAGTCATGCAACAGCCTCTCCTGACCAATCAAATGCCGGCCCTCTCTGCCCATCAGCCAATCAACATCGGCATAGCTCATGTCGTGTGGCCCCAGCCGGCCAACCAAAGGAACAGACACGGTCACAACAGGTGAGGTTCTGCTCAAGTAAAGTTAAACTGATTTTCTGTTTTTATTGATATGTAATATGTCAAACTCCTCCGTTAAAAGGAACCTGTCCCACCCCAGCAACGTCCACATGCCGGTCAAGATGGCCGACGTTGTTGGGCAGAAGGTGGCGCGCGGAGAGCAGCATCGGAGGGAGGCGCCCCCGCCGGGGACCAGACAACCGGCAGTTCAAAACCCAGACGAAGAGGGAAACCACGCAGAGGAGGAAGTGAGCTGCTTCAAAGAGGCGGTGCCAAACGCAAACAGCCAGTTGGACCTGTCCAGCCGGCAACAGCGAGAGGTGGCGGTTCTGATGGGGGACACGCCGAGCCCCGCGCCCAGTGTGATCAGCATCCGCAGCGAACTGACTGACGAAGAAGAAGATGAAGACCCTCAGAGGTGCCGTCTGAGTGGGTGAGTTGTGTGGTAATGGGATGATCAAAATTAATCGAGTCGGGCCACCTATAGGTTGTCAGGAGCCAAATGAGCCTCTGTAGATTTTAGATTATTGGAATTATTGCTGGCAACCGCAGATTAATTGCTTAGTTTAACCAATAAGTGTGAAATAAAGTTTGACTGACGATAGTCGGTAAACGTGATCAGGACATCGGCATTTAGGCTTTCAATTCGCCGATGTCGACAAATTAGTTTAAATTGACAGGAGAGCTAGTTGCATTAGCAGCAGCACCGATCTCGGGTTTAGTTGCATCATGATGCGTTCAGGCTCTGTTCAGTGAAAACAAGTATTGGGCGGAGGTAAATTATAACATTGTGTTCAAACGTAATCTCGTAAAATGTTGTTTGAGAGAAACTTGAATGAATTCAGTTGTTTAAAGGCTTTCAGAGCAACATAAAAAGATATTAGAAGGAATTATGAGCTGTTTAACTTCCTTAACAGCTGTAAAAAAACAAACACTAGGTGACTATAACATAAAAGAAATTGATGGTTTACACTGACTTCAAAGGGTTGGAATGATTCTCAAGCCTTGTAGACCAGCTGCTATAACCAAACAAGAAAGGGACCTGTATCTGAAAATATGTATCATCCGTGATCAGTACCGGCTACACAGGGGAGATCTCAAAATGTTACATAATAATAATAATAATAATAATAATAATAATACATTTAATTTATATAGCGCTTTTCAAAATACTCAAAGACACTTTACACAACATTTTAAAATCATCCTATAAGCTAAACAATAAAACGAATAAAATACATACAAACAATAAGAACATAGAGCACACAGTCACACATTAAAAGCAGTTCTGAAGAGATGGGTTTTGATTTGTGATTTGAATATGGAAAGGTCAGTGCAGTCTCTGATGAGTTTGGGGAGGGGGCAGCTATGGAGAAGGCTCTGTCACCCCATGTCCGTTGCTTGGTCCTATGGGGGATGGATAGGAGGCATCAGAGGAGTGTGGTGGTGGAGCAGGTCGGTGAGGTACCATGCTGATCTAACCTTTGACCTCTGTAGGTGTAAAGCAGAGTGTGCGTGCAGGAACACCAGTGTGTCCATGGAGCGAGTGTGTTCCCTCAGCAGCCCCGACAGCAGCCTCAGCACCAGCTCTTTTGCCTCCAACTCGCTTCAGTCCAGCCCCTCCCTCTCCCCGTGCAAGAGGCCCAACAGGTTAGTCGTCCGTGGAAGTGTTTTAACTGAGGATGAAATGCACCCCAAAAAAAAAACACTCCAGTCATCATGTTACCCACATGTGTCCAGCATGTCGGAGGACGACGGCCACGAGAGCGGCCGCGACACCGTGGAAGGCTCGCCGGCGTCCGACGCGTCGACCTCCCCGCCCACCAACGGCCCCTATCGTTACCTGGACCGCAACCGGAACTGCAACAACCGCCCGACCATGGCGCCCGTGGTGGTGCCGCTGCCTTCCCCTGCAGGGCAGGGCCGGAGCCCCCGCGGCGCCAGGACAATGGTGGTTCCGCCGATGAGGGTGCAGAACAACAACGGCCACGGGGCCGAGGAGCGGCTTCATAGGGCAGGTCAGTGTGAATGGGAGCAACGGGGAACAAAAGTTTGTACATTTATGTATCGTAAGACTCCATTGTTGTTTATTACAAGGGAAATTGATGCTCTCGTGAAAAACCCAGAAAAGTCCCCGCCCCTCCCCCATAAATGTGCACTTTGGCAGCGTCTGCTTTTGCAGGTCACGTGGAAGCAGTAGGGGCTTACCGCCCCCTAGTGGCTCATAGAGGCTTTAACAGGTGATCAAGAGAAACCGACAGAGAACTCAACACCTTGTACCAACACCTCAAAGATGCATCCATAGCAGGCAATGCTAACGTTGCCCCGAGATTCCTCTTTCTCTCCATCAAATTAGTGTCAAATTAGTGTTTTTCTTCAAGGAAAGTTTACTGGAATAAAGAGCAAATGTTCAAATAGTTGGCGTGTTCTTACCTTATACGCATGCACAGGTGTCTTTTTTCTTTTTTTTGGTCTGTGTGCATTATTATTTGAAAGTTGCCAACATTTAGTGTGAACTTCAGCGAACCGCAGTTACTTTGGCTGACAATCAGTAAAAATCATTTTTTTTTTTTTTTTACCTGTTAATCACGATCTCACCAACCATTCAAACCAATATCTTAACTGCAGTTTAAGTATCTAAATAAATCACTCCACACAGCAACAGAAGATGAGGGGGAAGTTTACTCCAGAAAATGCATATTTCTGCTTTGGAGGGAAAGGTGGATGCATACGATGTGGTGTTGAGTCAGAGCCTACGCTTTCTCTGCTGGTTCTTGCTGTGCAGCAAAAGTTGCCCTCGGGCACTGATCTAAGATCAGCTTCACCTTTTTTTTTTTGTTCTCCCCAGATGTTGATTTAAAAAAAAAAAAAAAAAAAAAATACAAATGGTGGAGTGAGTTTCAAACTGATACAGATCAGAGTCCGAGGAGCAACTTTGCTCCTCAGGTGCCGTTTCTTCTGAGTGCCAACAATGTCTTTCTTTTATTGTCTAGTATTCTGATGCCCTGTTTAATGAGGAGATTCCCAACTGTTCCACTTATCCATACATCGGTGCCGCTACATTGATCGTCTTTTGTCAGCACTTTGTCCCCCTCAAAAGCACATTTGTATTTCTCAAGCATCGACAAATATTTTGCTCAGAGTTTATGGTCAGAAGGAGGCTCATCATGTGCTCTTTTAGTCTGTTTAGTCTTTCTCAGCCAGGTAAAGCCTCTCTGCACACAGTTGAGGATTCTGTGCTATTGCTGTTTATATTTTAGTTTTCATATTTTCCATATGGAACGGACGTATCCTTATTCTCTCCCTGGCATGGACTCTTGTTTGTTGTTTGTTGGACTCTTTTTTTATTTTTTATTTTTTTGTGTTGTCTTCACCTGAAGTCTTCAGGCCTTGTGGACTGAACCTGCCATGTGTGTGTGTCAGATCTGCTTGACTCACTTCTGTCTTCTCTCCCTGTCCCAGTCTCGGAGTCCTGGTCCCGGTCCAAAGGGCGCTGCAGCCTCGTAGGACAACAGAGCACTCCCTCCTACTTCCCCCTCCTCCCTTCCGCCCCCCTCCGGTCCCGGCAGCAGAAAGTTACCGGGCAGCCGCAGCATCCTCTGGGCTTTGGACAGGTCGGTTCAGTTCTCTTTATAACACATGGGGTATTCAGCAGGAGCTCAACACTACAAAACCTCTTGGTGAATATTAATAGAATTGTGTGAGACTTTTTTTTCACGAAAGAATGTGATCAGAGCAGCAGAACATTTGGATAAATTTGTTATTTTGCGGCACACAAATAGTTCAACATCTCGGGGTGTGTTATCCGCCGAGAGTTAAATGAGAGGATTGGTACCACTCTACTAAATAGGAATCTCTCCATCTCTCGCTCGCTCTCTCTCTCTCTCGCTCTCGCTCGTGTTCTCGCTCTCGCTCTCTCGCTCTCCCTCTCTCTCCTGCTCGCTCGCTCTCTCTCTCTTTCTCTCTCTCTCGCTTGCTCTCGCTCTCTCTCTTTCTCTCTCTCACTCTCTCTCGTGTTCTCGCTCTCTCTCGTGTTCTCGCTCTCTCTCGTGTTCTCGCTCTCTCTCTCTCGCTCTCTCTCGTGTTCTCGCTCTCTCTCTCTCGCTCTCCCTCTCTCTCCTGCTCGCTCGCTCTCTCTCTCTTTCTCTCTCTCTCGCTTGCTCTCGCTCTCTCTCTTTCTCTCTCTCTCTCTCTCTCGCTCGCTCTCGCTCTCTCTTGCTCTCTCTTGCTCTCTCTCGTGTTCTCGCTCTCTCTCTCTCTCTCGCTCTCTCTCGTGTTCTCGCTCTCTCTCTCTCGCTCTCCCTCTCTCTCCTGCTCGCTCGCTCGCTCTCTCTCTCTTTCTCTCTTTCGCTCGCTCGCTCTCTCTTGCTCTCTCGCTCTCTCTCGTGTTCTCGCTCTCTCTCTCTCGCTCTCCCTCTCTCTCCTGCTCGCTCGCTCGCTCTCTCTCTCTTTCTCTCTCTCTCTCTCTCTCTCTCTCTCGTTCTGTCTCTCTCTCTCTCTCTCTCTCTCTCTCTCTCTCTCTTGCTCTCTCGCTCTCTCGCTCTCTCTCTCTCTCTCAGGTTCAGCTGTACGGTTCGAACCACAGTGGCACAGCAGAGTGGAACGGCAACTATGGGCCTCTGCGGCCGCACGCCTACATCCCCCCCACGGTCCACACGCACACCTTCACCCACCTGTCGCACAGCAGCCCCACGCACACCTCGGCCGCCCCGCACACCCACGCCCTGTTGCAGTACCCCCCCGGGGCCCCGCTCCCCGCTCACCACCCGCACCCCATCCTGCCCACCTGCCCGCCTCCCCCAACTCTCCTGCAGCACAGCTACGGTCTCGCCCACCCCCAGGGAGGCGCCATAGTGCACCAGGTGACCCTGGGCATCAGTGCCCACCACCACCCGGGCCACCCAGCTCCCCTTCCGCACAGGCTCCTCCCCTCCCCGACTGTCCACCCGCACCACCAGCCCGGCTACGGCCACCACCCCCACCAGTTCAATGCTCCCTTCCCCCCCCCTCACCCTTACATGGCCTCCCCGGCCGCCTACACCGGCTTCCCACTGAGCCCCACCAAGCTCAGCCACCACCCGCAGTTCTCCTATATCTGAGGAGCCGGGCGGGGCCGCAGCAGTACCTTCTGGTGAGGAAGGGCAACGGGAAATGGACCGGGGCTGCGACCTGGGCGTGCAGAGCCGGCAGCAGAGTGCAAAACGGACACTTTTGACGACGACAAGGAGGGCGGCGAACGCGGTTGCGACGAGAGATGCATCAAAGAGGATTGAGAAAGGAGTAAAGAATTAAATGTGTGTTAAAGTTTCATGGTGTTGTTCAGATTGCAAGAGCAACTGAGAGACTTCCCGCAAAAGAAAATCATGCACGAAGAAAACCGATTTATTTAAGTAGCCAATGCTTCTTCTTTTTTTTTTGAGAGAGAGCGCGTCACGAGAGAGAGGATTACTTCACAAAGAGGACGTTTTAGTTGAGAATGTGTCCTTCGCACATTACCCTGTTGTTTGGGTGGCTCTCAGCGGTTCTGATCTAATTAGTGGGCGGGGAAATCGTTTGTTGTTGCTGTTGCCCCCACCCCCTTTATCTTTGTTGCCTTGTAGCATGTGCTAGCCGGTCTGATCTGTGTGTTGAAGCCGGCGTAGTGCGTATCAACCAGGATGGAGCGCTCCCGTCTCTGTTTCGAGGCAGACACCTCGCGGAAGCCGCCGCCCTTGTGCCTTAAAAACCGGAGTCTCTGACGTTACTTCAGGAGCTTATAAATTGTACATTTAAAAATAAAAATAAAAAGGGCTTTTAGCACTTAACCCTCAGACTCTGAACGCGACGGGCTCATTGGAATAACTAACGCTTGCAGTCATGTATTAATATTGGCAAATGTTGGATTTCAGTTTGCTCCCTAACTCGGGGAATGGATTTACTTTAGCTAGCGCCGGCACATTTAGGGCTTTGACTGAATGAGCTTTTTATGTACATAAAGAGTGATTTGATATTTTGATAATCAATTTCTATTCACTATAGTACTTAAATTCATAACAGTATTGTCACTGTTTACTGTAACTGCAATACAATCTAGATTGGCCTCTGGGTTGCCGTGTATTCTAACGTATATCTTTTGGCATTTAGGCTAGACTTGCTTCGATGCATTTTAGTTTTTCGGGAGCGGCGTAGACGTAAAATGCGATTGTTTTGTGCATTTTTTTTGTTGTGTTTTTCAGTTTTAAATGCTTCTCAGTGTTTGAGATGACCTATCAACTTACAGTATCAGTACAGTATAGTAATTGTTTCAAATATCTGTGTGGAAACAAACCTTATTGTCCATGTATTGAAGACAGTTTTGATACATTCCTTGTGCGCGTGTGTGTGTGTGTGTGTGTGCGCGTGTGTGTGTTCCAGTGTGTAGTAGAGCTGCGTCTTTACCCGTCACATCAGCTGGTATTGTTTTTAATTATTTCTTTTCCTCAAATCAGCACCAAAGACTGTTCGTTAATCATTTCTGAAGCGCGGTCAAGACTATTTCTCCTCTCACCTCCAGCGTACTATTGCAGTTATCGACATTGGAATATATATTGTGAGATCTCTATTTAAAAGAAAAACTGAAAAAAACAATTGGAGAGGTTGAAGTTTTATTTTTCTGAGCTGTGTTTATTTTTTGGGGGGCAAATTGTATTTGGAATGTATCGATAATACGCTGCTATGTACTGATTATCTGCCACTTCGTAGCTGTGAATTTAGAGTAATCTCATTCTAGCCTGCGTTTTCTTTCTTTTGTATTGTAGTTCCAGATACAATAGAAGTGTGTGTGTGTGTGTGTGTTTATTTTTTCTTACGTAGTATATTGTATGCTATTCCTATATGCTAGTGCCTCTGTATATTGGCTGTTTTGTTTTTGAAGTGTGAACTGCTGTAATGGAAGTTATGAATTATTATTTTTTTTTATTCTGTTGCTTTTTGGTGCGTTGTGTTTGTTTGCGTGTGCATTAGCGTCAGTATTTCAAACGTAGGCCGTGGGGGTGCTCACCGTTGGATTCTGGGACCGGTTTGTTGTCACCGTCTCTTTTCTCCCGGCTGTATTTGCAACTCTTCGTACTGTACAACTCGTGCCTTTCTTCAAACAGGTGGCCGGCAGATGACGTCCACTCGTTGCGATCTAGGTCCTCTGGAGGGGATCAGCTCTTTTTTTTTTTTTTTTTCACCCCAAAGTTGTTTGTTGGACTTAAGAATAGTTCTGGAATTTTTTTTTTTTTTTTGTAACAGAATCCTAAGAAAGTACAAGTCAGGGATTGTTATCTTGCGCTCACTGAGACCTCTGTGCAGTACTGAAACAAACAAACATCGAACCTGAATATTCACAAATGCAAAGCTTTATTCTCACGCGTGAATGTTTTTGTGGAACTCGACACATCGTGTTTTTTTTTTGGGGGGGTTGATTTGTTTGCAAATTAGTTACTTTGTTGTATTTGTAATGGCAACATTGCTGTTTTTCTCGTCTTCATCATCATACTCATCATCATGTTGGGATTGGGATGTTGACAGTCTCCTGTACGCAGCTATTACCATAGGCAGATCTCATCGTGTGTTCCAGTCAGGGGTTCTTTCAAAAGGCTTTATCCGTTAATCGCACTCAAGTTTAGGTCCAAAGTTCTCCTCTACGGCCGCCACCGTAACAAACAAACAAATCAACAATGCTGCGGCGTAACTTACAAGTAATTTGCTATTTAGTAATAACAAGTCAATGTAAAAAAAAACAAAAGGATCTGTTGAAGTGCTAGTTTTTGTCATGGCGCTACGTAATGTATTGCATCATAATGGTTTTGCCGTGTCGCTAAAGCAATGGAGGGTGAGTGTTGTGTGCCCGTCTCAATATGCTACTGTTTTGACGACGCTTGGACGAGAGAATGCACTGTTCAGCTTGCCTAGAATTATAACTGATAGTGTGTGTGTGCGTGCACCACAGCACCGTAAATATATGTACCTTTTTTAAGGAAAATGTTTCTTTTTTGTGTGTTTAAAAAAAAAAACTTATTATTCTAACCATGTGGTGTGCAGCCTCTCGTTGATTCGGCTCTATTCTGTCAGCTCAGCACCTGCTATGAAATGTCCCAACGCAGTGATCTTTTTTTGGGGGGGTGGGGGGGTACGGCAATAAACAAGAACATATTTCAGATAAATAAATAAAGGCCTCCTTCTACTGGGTCCTCCCGTGACCTACCCAGTGAACAGGCATGGGTCTGGACAGCAGATACGGGTGCTGGGCTGAGGGATGATTTGTGCGAAATGTCGACTCCTAAGACACGTTTTGTGGGTAGATTTTTGTATCACACCGATCTAATCATCGGGTTGACAGTTATTGTATTTAGACACAAATATGTAGACACGATTGCTAAATTGAAAACTGTTACTTTTCTAAGTATGCGTAGATCTGTGTGGCTTTACGATTTTAATTTTGAGTTTAATTTTTTTTTTATTCTTTAATGCTACACTAGTTTGACATGTAGCAAACTGCACTGTGCAATATACAACAATATGAGGACTGGGAAAATGATTATTGTTTGGATGTGATAATGTGTGTCTCACCAGTTTGCCCCCCTCCCCCATCTTCTAGTTCTCAGTGAGTTTCAATGTGACCAAGCCTTATGTACCTTGTCACAAAAAGCAGGTTCCTTCTTGGTGACTCTTATTGGTGAGTGTCAAATTATGAATTGATGGTGTACTATGTCAAGATTCACTTTGAATTAAAAAAAATTATCTTTTGCTTCAGTCAGTGTTGTCTTTATTTGAATACATGTCTTGTCCAAACCATGATCTTGTCACCAGTCAGACCTGGTGCATCGGGGCAGAGAGAGAGAGCACAGACCCGAGTGCCTTTTAAGTTGTTGCCGCTAACGAGCGCAGGTGTCCCCCTCCTATGGGGGACCCCCTCCCCCCATAGAACGGTGGTCCCACAGGATCACCACAACAAACTAATGAATCAAAACTTACACCCATGCCAGAACTAAGGCCAACCCCACAGCAACCACCCAGCTCATAGGGAGCAATACAAAAAAAGCTCAACTGGAGCTTGTGAGAGTGCATCCGCAACCATGGGTTGTGGTCTCCCCTCCATCTCCAGCATATTGCCTCCAAGCTTGGGACAGTCCTGCTTCCAGTGGCCTGCCTCATGGCAGTAATGGCACATATGTCCTCCTATCTCAGGTGCTCCTCTGGACTCTTTACCTACAGATGACCTACCACTACCAACTTTCTGCAAGCCAGACTCCCACACAGACTCACAGTCAGCTTTTATGGATGAGTACGTACTCATCAGCCAATCCCGCAGCCTGGGTGGCAGTAGTAACTCCACGCTCAGTAAGATATGTGGCAACACGACTGTTCTTAAATTGTTCCAATACGACCACATTACACAAACTCAAAATTACTGACACCAGAAGACATACACCAACGATTGAAATTCCCTCGCAAACTCCATATGATCTTTTTTTCCCATGTCCTAAAACACAGCCGATTTGATTCAGGTACCAACTCATATGCCTTCAGTACAGCATCCTTAACTGATATATAAGTTAGATCATCAATTAACGCCACATACGCCTCCTGAGCCTTTCCTGACCACACACACTGCAACAGCAAGGTCTGCAACCCTTTCGAACAGAGAGAAAAAAAACATCTGGGTCCTTCTCATTAAATTTAGGCAAGAGATGCAAGTTAATCACAATACCGGCAGACCGTGATGAAGAACTTCCTTTCCCTCACAAAACATCCTCAGGAAGTTTACCATCTCTGATCAACTTTAACTTTGCCAGCTCCGTCTCTTGCCGCAACCTTTCAATTGCCACTTGTTTCTCCCCCTCAAACCTTAGCCTTTCCAGTATTACTTGCTGTTTCGCCAGTTCCAACCAATGTTTCTCCTGAGGAAAAACTGCATCAAAAGCAATTTTTATACTCCTTTATACTCTCCGTACACCGCTTATCCCCAACACCACTAAGATCAACATCACACTTCTCTGCAATTGTCCAGAGCGGATCTCTAGTGCAACAATCCAAAACCTCCTCACGGGGCAGAAAAACAAATCCTCCAACTCTGCCATAATAGAGCAATATGTCCCCCAAACTAATGTGTAAGTCCCTCTACCTAGACTGCCTATCAAAACTAAGCTGCCTCACTGAACCATAGTCTTCATGTGGATTAGTGGGTGGCTTTTTAAACGTCGTCACAAACTTTATAATTATATTTTTCTCAGCTTTCATGGCTTAATGTTAGTTTAAAGTAAGATTGGTTGAACTTATTTTGTTTCTGGAGATGATCTTTTATTAATCTTTTATGTTATGTAAATCTAATGATTGTCAGTACATCATTATGATCTGTGACCAAGGCTGCAGGTTTGATGTGATATTAATTATATATTATTATAATAATGAATCAAAAAAATGAAGAAAAAAAAAAGGAACTAGCCCAGGTCCAGCTAAATGTTTTGGATTATTCATATTTTTTTTTTACAATTTTGATTAGCTTTTTTGCAGCAGAATGCAACGTTAGCCGTGGACGGACACAGAGGTGCACACTCCACTCAGGAACACATACAGTTGTGTTCAAAATAATAGCAGTCCCACATCACTAGCAAGATAAATCACTGTTTTTGTTAGAATTTCAACTTCTACACTGCAAGTAAGTTTCTAGAAGGTTTAGTAAAGGTATAGAAAACCAACAGACCCAACAGGCATAACGTGCATGCTGCTGATTCTGTGAAACTGAATCATTTACTCAAAGGGGCTTATTCAAAAAAATAGCAGTGCCGAGTTCAATTAGTGAGGTCATGTGATTATGTGAACAAAATAGGTGTTAAACAGGTGGCCCTTATTTAAGGATCAAGGCAACTGACGCTGCATATGCTGGCTGTGCATTTGTCCTTGAAAAACAGAGTAAAATGGGTCGTTCAAGACACTGTTCAGAAGAAAAGCGTTCTTTGATTAAGAAATTAATAAAAGAGGGGAAACCCTATAAAGAAGTGCAGAAAATGATAGGCTGTTCAGCTAAAATGACATCAAACGCTTTAAAATGGCAGCCAAAACCAGAAAGGCGAGGAAGAAAAAGAAAAACGACTATTCGAATGGATCGGAGAATAACCAAAATGGCAAAGGCTCAGCCAATGATCAGCTCCAGGAGGATCAAAGAAGATCTAAGATTGCCTGTGAGTACTGTAACAATCAGATGACGTCTATTTGAAGCCAAGCTACCAGCAAGAAGCCCCCGCAAAGTCCCATTGTTAAAAAAAAGACATGTGCTGAAGCGGTTACAATATGCCAAAGAACACACTGACTGGCCTAAAAAGAAATGGCGTAATATTTTGTGGACTGATGAGAGTAAGATTGTTCTTTTTGGGTCTAAGGGCCACAGACAGTTTGTCAGACGTCCTGCAAACACTGAATTCAAGCCACAGTACACAGTGAAGACGGTGAAGCATGGTGGTGCAAGCATCATGATATGGGGATGTTTCTCGTACTATGGTGTTGGTCCTATTTATCGCATACCAGGGATCATGGATCAGTTTGAGTACATCAGAATACTGGAAGAAGTCATGTTGCCATATGCTGAAGAGGAAATGCCCTTGAAATGGGTGTTTCAACAAGACAATGACCCCAAACACACCAGCAAGCGAGCAAAATCATGGTTCCAGACAAACAGAATTCAAGTAATGGAGTGGCCAGCACAATCCCCGGACCTTAATCCCATAGAAAACTTGTGGGCTGACATAAGA
Organism: Cottus gobio; assembly: GCA_023566465.1. NCBI lineage: Eukaryota > Metazoa > Chordata > Actinopteri > Perciformes > Cottidae > Cottus > Cottus gobio. The sequence goes on along the minus strand of CM042223.1, from coordinate 6,358,800 downwards.
AATGCTGTTCATGAGGCAAAACCAAGAAATGCAGAGGAATTGTGGAACGTAGTACAATTGTCCTGGGCTGCAATACCTGTTGACCGGTGCCAGAAGTTGGTCGACTCCATGTGCCACAGATGTGAAGCAGTTATCAGAAACCGTGGTTATGCAACTAAATATTAGTTTATGATTCTCAGGAAAGTTGAATCTTCAAGCATTTCTTAGTTTATACAGTAAATGTTTTAGTTTGTAAAGAAAGATGTCAACACTGCTATTTTTTTGAACATTATATTTCTTCACTTTCTGTAAAATATTATCAAATTCAATTACTTTTTCCAATTTTCTTGCTTTGAAATAGAATGTGCAGTGTCCCCAATGTATTTGTGTTCATTAAAATACAATTTATTTGAAGAATTTTGAGGTTTACTCACCTTTTTAAACACACTGCTATTATTATGAACATAACTGTACACACACATTCACATATGTGACCAATCACACTACCTTTCTTGGGGGGGAATATACAAATCTTAAAAACAATAATACCAAAAAAGTCCATTTTCAGATGTCTTGTGCATCGTTTTCACGCCGCAGCGTCGAGCATCTAAACACAATCAGAAGCCGAGTCCAGCGTACTTGAATGATGAGCCTGAGACGATGAGTTCCAAATAACGGTTTGACGTGTCGGCAGCTCGGCCCTTCTCCGGTTTCCTTTTCCTTCACAGACTTGAAAAGGCATCAGCGTCTCACCTTTGTTGTCATTTCCCGCCAGCGGCGTGTGATATTGTACTGATCGATGACACGTAACGCGCCGATGCCTCACAATGTTCTGGCACGTCACCGCACACTGTGTGACGCCTGCTTCCCCTCCTCTTTTGTGTGATCTCTCCATCACTGTCTTTTTCCCCTCCCCTTTGCCGTGTCTCTCTTCTGTCTTGACGCCCGCCTGTCCTCACAGTCCCCTCCTGTCTCTCTTCCTCTCTTAGTTACCATGCCCCCCCCCCCCCCCCCCCCCCCACCACCACCATTTCCTGAGGTACAGCCCTTCATAACAATGACAACAATCAATGTCGTGTAACCTGAGGAAAAAAAGCCTGTGTGTGTCTGTGTGTGTGTGTCATCACTGTGGTGATGTGTGTGGCTCGTGGTCTGGCTCGGTCACGTCAACTTGCATAAGAAGGCAAAGATTCTTATTGTGAGGAACTTTTTCTCACAGAGCTCCTCCATGGCTGCCGTCGTCCCTGTAAGTATCCGTGTGTGTGTGTGTACTTGTGTATATGTCTTTGTGAGAACCGGTTTCACAGTGAGGACATTCTGAGTATCTCAAAGTGTCTCTTCTTAAGCGCTGTGTCATTGGTGCTGTTAGATGTTCTCAGCAAGTAAACTCACTAAAGTGACCGACAGTGATCAAAGTATATAAAATAACTCTACGAGATGCGTTTCCATACTGTACTCCAAATAATTTTACTTTTTTAATAATAATAATATCTGTAATATTGATATTGGATATGCACATATTGTTTTCTCTTTGCTTGACAACTTAAACACACTAGGTCAGCTATTGTGTCCGTGTGTGTCCGTGTGTCCGTGTGTGTGTGTGTGTGTGTGTGTGTGTGTGTGTGTGTGTGTGTGTGTGTGTGTGTGTGTGTGTGTGTGTGTGTGTGTGTGTGTGTGTGTGTGCGTGTGCGTGTGCGTGTGTGCGTGTGCGTGTGTGCGTGTGCGTGTGTGTGCTCATGCATGGATAGACAACTGTTGGGCAAATTTGCACTATTACATTACATTTCATTTAATTTAGCTTTTATCCAAAGCGACTTACATGCTGATCCTCTGATTGAAAGTCAGACCTGCTAATCACTGAGCCACAGTCGTCCCAGACTATCAAGTGTTGTTGCTGTAAATTAATCTGCACAATTTAATTCTCTTTGTGTGATTGCTCTTTCCCGTGTGTGTGTCTTGGGTTTCGATTGAGAGGATGATTAAGTCTGCGAGAGGAAGACAGCGGCTCGTACACTAATGGTGTGGTGTGTGTGTGTGTGTGTGTGTATGTGTGTCGGTGTGTTACATTTGTTATTATATGTTAAGGCCTTTGTGTCCTTCGGTTGTTAAATGAAGATTAGGACTACGTGGAAAAGAAATAAGGCATCATGCTTTTAAAGTTAGAATTTTGAGAAGCTAGAGTTTGGTGATCCACGTCACAAGAAAAGTTTAAAAATGAATCTCCAAATGACTTATTACCATTTTGCTGCTAATATTGAGGTTAATCTTAACATTTTAGTTGTCTCTCTCCCCCCACGGCCCCCAGTTCGCATCCTGCTATGCCAGTGTTCAGCCCCTGCAGCTGTTTGGCAGACGACCCGGACGGGGCAACTATCTGCTTCTCCTCCCACACCGGGGCCCCGGCTTCGACCCGCGGCCCCGCCTGGCATGCCACGCTCCGAGGATGAGCCTGAGACAGATCTGTCTCATGCTGAAGGTCATGAAGCAGGTCAGGAGCAGAGAGGCTGCCGCCACCACTGCCGCCAATACCGCCGCCGGTGCTGCTGCCGCCAACAGGTGAGGGACAACTCAGTGACCTCTAACTTGTAGCCAAGGACTAGTGCATTAATTGACGTTAGCTTGTTTTATGTTACGTATTTTGAGACATAGCGTTTGGTGTCGTCATGTTTACCATCTTAGCATAGCATGTTAGCATGCCATTAGTTTTGCAGGTATTTGTTTGGTATCACAAATGAATTGGACAAATTGAATCGTCAACCTTTTGGTGGTGCCACAGGAAAAGTCATTCGTTGCAATAATATTTGTGCTAATACTTTCTGTAGATGTTGAGATACTTTGCTGGATAAGTGAGCATTTTAACCTGCTCGTAGCGCCATCGGCAAAGTCATTGGGCTTCATCGTCTAGGGACCATGAAGTTATCAGGTTTACCACAGGGTTATCAGGTTGTAAAGATAATTTGTGGCTACTGTTTATAGTTATAATGCAGTTATAAATGTAAGTAATCATTAATACATGCTTCATAAGTAATCAATAAGTGGATGATGGGCCACATTTGTTTATATCCCTATGAACACACACTCCTGTGATCAGTATAGATGTGGAAGCTGAAAGGGCTCAAAATGTTTATTTCTGTATACTTGAGTCTCGGTCGTGTTGACGTTTTAAACAGCGTTGATTCTTCTGTGGTAATGACTGAGCTGACACGCATCCATCGGGCTGATTATTGTTATTACATTAATGATGAATTGAGGGAGGACAGTCTCGGCTGGCCCAAACTGGACTAACACCAGCGGTTGGAGGCCACAGGAGTCAGTGGGTTAATAATGAAAGACTCTCGTGTCACTGCCACAAACACTCAATCCCGCTTCCTCCTCTCATTCCTCCACCGGTGTGTCTGGTTTCTCCCGTTCTCCAAACAGGAAGCAGGGGTCTGCAGCTCCGGGCACCAAGTCGGAGAAGAAGTGCGTCCTCGGTTGTCTCCGGCACAAGCGAAGCATCAAGCGGGTGGGCTGACCCCGGAGCCGGAGCCCAGGTCCAACTCTGACGTGCAGATCACCAGCCCTCCAATGGAGGAGTCCACTCAGATTATTCCAGTTTGTACCGGTAGCCGCGTGGCCGAGGATGTCGGAGGACGACGTTCTCATGACTTGCGGCCCGATAGGAGAAGATGTGGCTGTTCAAAGTGGAAAGTTGACTCCTGTCATTGTTTACATTTCCTTTGTTGGTCTCTTTCCGTCTCCAAATCAAGGACCGACAGGTTCAGGTTTCCTGAAGGCAACGTGGATGCCACGCCCCTGTAGTTGATACCACGTCTCCCACGCCAGATCCAGGGCAAAAGTCTGAAAGTGAAAAAAAGATTTGAACGTGAAAAAAAAGATTGAACCCCCCAAAAAGATTTGAAACTGTAAAAAAAAAAAAATTATCAAAATAATTCCAGCACTGAATCTTTTCACACACTTATTTTTATTTCAAATATATTTTTGAATTTCAAGAGACTAAACCTTGAACTTTCAGGTTCAAATCTCTTTTTTTTTTTTTCAAATGATCAAAACTATTGCCCTGGATTTGGCTCCATATATGTGAGGCTCCAGTGCTAACCACTCTATCACAAAAAGATAGAAATGAATATTTACCTTTTGAATACAAGGGTTCACACTTTCTCCACCTCCTCCTCCTACACTGAATAACTCTTAGCACATCTAAAACAACTTAATACATCAAATACAACTTAACACTTCTAGAACAACTTAATTCATGAAATAAAACACCTCTATAAAGGTAATCCTGCAGAGGAGTGGAGGCTCTATGAAAAACAACAAAATAAGTTATTAGAAATATGCAGATGAAAGACAATGTTATAACCATATGAAATAGGGACTATTGTCCAATACAAGCACAGTACAATGAGTACATTGGACCAATCAATTGATAAGCAGAGTCTTCTTCAATAAACAAAGACGTAGGAAGTTCTTTCTTACACTGCACTCTAACTTTTCGTCTTATATTTTATTCCTGTCTAATTCTATTTTAGTTTGTCTTAATTTTCGGTTCTCTTGGTGCTTTTTATTGTATTTTAATGTCATTTTGTGGTGTATTTCTTTTGAATTTTTGCTTTTGAATTTTCAATGGCCTGGTGAATAAAGCTTAAGCTTACCGTCTCATGCCTCGCCTAGACGAGGAGATAGAAGAAGAGAGGGAGGAGGAGGAGCTAGGAGAAATAGGACTGGAGAAGAGAAAAGAGGAGTTAGAGGATGGGGAGGCTGGCTTACGGAAGGACCCAGGGTGGCCGGTCCGGGATGGGGGAAGGCCTCGCCTGAAGGTAAAACAATAAAAATACAACCATCAGACCACTGATCTGACACAAGGAAACAAACCAAGGACTGTTGCAGCATATGGACTCTCTCACATCACATAGTGAATTAAGAGGATCAGTGCCATGCAGTAACACTTCATTGAAAGTAAACGTCATACAATAAATCAGGGGTATTCAATTAAAATTCAACGAGGTCCAGTTAGAGAATTTCCTCATGTAAACGTGTGGAACATCACAATAATGTCTAACGTGCACTATGATTTAGTCCCATATATATTGAAACAGCTTAACAGTTGTATTAACGTCTGTATGTAGTCAACAACTGACTGTCGTTTCAAATATAGAACATTAAATACAACAATATCTCAACAAAATTAACTGGATGAATTATGAGTAATACATATTCTAATAATAAATAATTGATCTCTCATTTCAAGTAAAAAAAGGACTGAATTAAAAAAAAGAACTTTACAGAAAGCTTTTGAAAAAGTGTGTGGAAACCACTTGTTTCAATTCTCTTCTCACACAACTGCCGGACAGTGAATTATTGTGTTAGGATTCTGATCATTTTGGACTCTTAGATACATTTTGGATTTGAGTGGGTACATTTCATTTAGCTGACGCTTTTATCCAAAGCGACTTACATGCTATACAGTAGACCGTAGACACAGCAACGGTGAGCAATTAGGGTTAAGTGTCTTGCTCAAGGACACATCCACTTGGACTAGCGGAGCCGGGGCTCGAACCACCAACCCTCTGATTGAAAGACAGACCTGCTAACCACTGAGCCACAGTCGCCAGAAAAGAAGAAAAAAAGTAGCTAATCATTGCATAAGTTAAGAGAGCCCTTTATTGAAGTGCTGCAGAATATTTTAATTTTTTATTTTTTTATTTCTTTTGTCTTTTTTCACTGCACAACTGGGAAAAGTTTTTAATATATATTTTGGATATAACATATACTGTTACTTTATATTGACATTTTAGCAGAACGTTTTTTATTCATTTATTTAATTATATATTATTATTTTTGATTTATTTGGTGCAGAATACTGTTTTGTTTTTTTACTGTTATTATGTTTAAATCAGTTTCAAGTTACACAAATGTAAATATATTATTTCTGGGGGGGGGGGGACAACAACGTGATTTGTTGTATACATTTTTTATTTTATTTTTTAAGTAAAAAAAGAAGAGTTAAATATCTTCATTGTCTACAACAAAATCCATACATCATAAATCTAACAAAAGTTGGCCAACGTTACTGGCGGCCAACTTACCGATACCTTCCCCAGTGTGGATGCCGTCCAACTCCCCTCAGCGCCCACCAGGGGCCGCCTGCCTCCTGCTGATCTCAGGTCTGCCAAAACAGCTTAGCGGAGCCCCGATATGTTTTGGTCATTTTACTGAAGCAGCTGCACGGCCCATTAAAAAGGAAAGAAATAATTTTTTTTAGCGGTGGGGGAATTAGTCGGCCCGCTGTGGCCCGTCTGTTCGCTGTCATTTTCACCATAATTACACCAGAACGCTTTCTACCTGCTCAGAAGCTTTCGTCAAGCCAGCCACTGCTAGCAGAGACAAGACCGGAAGTTACGTATCAGCCAGTCCATGTCGTTGTGTCCTTGAGCAAGACACTTAACCCTATTGCTCACCGTTGCTGTGTCTACGGTCTACTGTATATCATGTAAGTCGCTTCGGATAAACGCGTCAGCTAAATGAAATGTAAAAAAAAAATGTAAAAAACAAACAAAACAACGCATTGCCACTAAATGATTGAAGGAAAGAACCTATGTATTTTCTCAGATTAGAAACACTAGAGAGAGCTCTGTGAAATGCATGCATTATTATATCATAATACGTGTATTTAACGATCACAATCGACAGTGATGAAGTTGACGTTACACTCACGTTACGGCCCTGTTTTCTACTTTTTTTAAACATTTGAGAGTAATGAAATAGAAACACAGGCGCCCTTTGGTACCTCTACCCACCACAGCAGTTGAGAAACAGCTTCTGCTGGGGCCATTTAATATCTACTTATGCTTTTACCAACATATCAGGGGGATATTTTGAGCAAATTGAGTTATCATAGATATTACAATTACTGCCTTGCATTTATTGTTGGCTATACTGTTATAAGCATGTTATAATAAACATACATCACTGTAAAGTGAGCAGTACAGTGTCCCTTTAACCACTCCAAGCCAAATCCACTCCCAAACAAATCCAACGCTTTTATTTTGAAGGCAGCTCGAGCTGTTTTCCGGTATCGCATCTTCGTCTTGACGCAGCAGCGGAGGCGAAGAGCGCTCTGCGGTCGCAATAGGGACATCGGACTCCGCACAGAAACATAAACGGGGAGAAGCGGAGGGAACAATACAACTAATAATAATAATACAAAAAAATCCTCTTTGTTTGCTTGTCGATCCCCGCAGGCGGGCTCATGGAGAGCGGAGCCCCGCTTGTCCGCACCGGGGGCAGGTTGATCGGATGCCTTTCACCGCAGCGGCGCCGTTAGACGTTCTCCGCTCGGGATTAATTGGTTGACCAATGGCTCCAAAACATGCGCTCCTCTCCGGCAGCGGCCCCAGGGTCGCGGGGCTAAATAAGACGGGGGCCCCTTGGTCCTCCTCGTCGACGGCATGGACCCCTGATGCGGGCACGGCGGCCGTCTCTTCGCCGAGGAACAGGCAGAGGACGCGAGCAGCGGACGGGATGCCGGCCCGACGGTTGGTGGCCGTCGGCGCGGTGCTGGTGCTGATGCTGCAGAGCACCTTGGCGGCCGACGGTAAGATGCCGATGTGTTGTGCTTTATTTTTGTATTATCCAACCTGTAAGAGCGCTACTTTATTCTTTATAATCATACACACAAAAAAACACGACATGACTCACGTTCCATTGTCCACCTGGCTTGATTATTCATATTAATAAAAGCAGGTTTTATTGGCCAGTTTATGAGGAGATGTCATCACGCTCTTGTTTCGTGGAGCTGCTGTATAGCGCTGAAACAGCGGCCGTGTTGTGTATGACGATGTGGCTGTCATGTGTGATGCGCTTGGTTCTGACTGCACACGTCCGTGTATTCATGATTATTAGTTTGTTTTAATAATTGGTGATGTAGCACACGGGCCGCTATAACCATTGTTACACACACACACACACACACACACACACACACACACACACACACACACACACACACACACACACACACACACACTACTAAACATCCAGCCGGAGCGCACGGTGGAACGCAGCGCCGCGCCGCCTCAGCGCGCGCTCCTCCTCACCGCCTCTTTATTAAACGAGGAAACTTTTTAATTCATTCATGCATTCATTCATTCATTCATTCATTCGTGGAGCCTTGAGCCCCGCGGTCGTCAACCTCGAACAAGATCCATATGGGACGTTTTCACAGTCGACCACAGATCAATAATTGACGGTCTCCGCGTCTTCACGGCCACCCGAGGAAAACATAAAAATAGCAGCAGCAGCAGCAGAGACGGTTCCAAGTATCAGACATAAAGCTTTGACTGCAGCTCTTAGAGAAACGGGCATTTTATATACTGTAGTAAACATTTATTTCATGATTTTAATAGAATATAGACAAAGATATGATTTAGAAATTATTTAGATTAAAGGAGCTTATAATGTTTTCCAGTGCTGTTTTTAAAGCACTGCAAGGTGCTTAACTGAGCTTTATGGCTGCATACACCTCAACCACCATAACCCTCGAGGCGTTATATTTCGGTGTTGAGCTGGTTCAACTTCGGAGGAGGCCATGACTGTATAAGTCAAGTTTGCTTCCATTACAATGTTTTTGACATTTCTTTTAAACCAAGAGAGAGTCAAGTGTAAATTCAGCTGTAATATATATATATATATATATATTCCCTCCATGTACATAGTTTAGTTTAGAAGATGATGTATTTGCAGAGGTTTGGATATATCAGCCTCTCAGACTTGATGCCAACATGGCGCTGGGTGTGGGTGGAATTTCAATGGAGCCTCTGGCTGCACAGAAGATGACATTTGAAAAAACAAAAATGTCAAATGTCTCTTTTCAGGAGTTTTTTTTTTTTAACTCAATTGACATTTTGCCAGACACATGTGGAAAGTATTTCAGTGGTAGACATGTATGTTGCTCAAAGGCCTTTTAGGTTATCTATTTTTTCCAATTGTTTTCCATATAGAAGATAAAAAACCTCCTATCGGTCAACATCACATTTGAGTGAATATTCTCATGTTTGATAAATATCATATTTCATATGTTATGTGGTGGCAATGAAGTGATGAGCGGCTCTCAGGCTTCTTCTCCTCGCTGCCTGAATGTAGCTTCAAACCTCTTGAGGGGATATTTCAAAAGCCCATAGTAATAAATTGGCTTTCATGGACGACCAATCACACTTTTGGAGGCAGACGTGATTTGTGTCCTGCCTCTAAACAAGACGTCTATACAAACGCTCCAAATAGTTGGTGCTTTTTATTTTTTATTTTTTAGAACGACAAGCCGAGTAACATGACAACACAATCGCACATCACAGGCCCCATTTGACCCGTTCATTTACTGGCTGCTCGCTTTGCTCTTCCTGCCGTTTTTTTTCAATATTTGATAACGGGCAAACACACACACTTACCGCCACTACACGGGGGGTTGTGTGACTCTGAAGGAAGCGTATTAAAAATGCGTGAATAAAAGCGGTGATACAGAACGCAGAGAGACAACTGCCAAAATAGTTTGGGATATATATATATATATATATATATATATATATATATATATATATATATATAAAGACAGTGAATCTGCCCAGTTAAATCAGAGCAAACGGCCCACACACACACACACACACACACACACACACACACACACACACACACACACACACACACACACACACACACACACATCCTCTTGTATATCATGCTGCTGTGCCACTTAAGAGCGAGCCCTTCTGGGAGGTTTGGCTTGTTCCCCTGCATTCAGCCGTTTGAGGCCTTTTAGAGTGAAAACCTTTCTATTGTATTGTTTTCTCCGTCTCCATTTATAACAACAAATAAAGAGAGGATGTTTTGGAGGCTGACGCCTTGCCTGTGTGTGTGTGTGTGTGTGTGTGTGTAAGCCTCAATAGTCTGCTGGCACATTAAGTATGTGTGTGTGTGTGTGTGTGTGTGTAGGTGGTGTTTTTTTTGTTTTTTTCCCCTGCTAGATCTACAGACATCTTCATCCTCAGTCAATAGCTGAGATCTATTTGTCCGCGTTACCATGGGAACAGATCTGCAGCTAGTACTTTTCTCACAGTGGGTGACTGCGCTTGTCAGTCAGGGATTGAAATAACATCTGAGTAAGTGCCAGGTTCCAGTCTGTTGCATGATAATCAGTGTCGGATGACACACCGGCGGAGATGAAGCGCTCTCCGAACGCACTGGAAGATTTGCTGCGGTTTAAAACTCTTAGTTTCGTGGAAACCTCTCCTCCCCCCCCTCCTCTTCCTGTAGCCGACATCATTTTACAAACACTTCAACCGGTGCGACAGCATTTCTTGCCGTAATTTAGCCGTATGCCAGAGTTGTCCAGAGAGGGCTCTGGGAAAGAAAGGAAGATTAAGAGGACTGGGCCGCAGCCAGGAACTAATTTGTTCAAAATGAACAAGCACAAGTGGCGAGATGGTAGATTGTCTTCCCTTCTTGTGGCCGTCCTCTCGTAAATCTGGAACAAAGTGGAACGGCAAGAGAGCCAGCTCTCACAGCTTTTCTGTTTTTCTTTTTCTTCATTTTCCCCCTGAACAGTAATGCAACAAAATGACGTCCTCAATACATAATCACAATATAAATACAGCGTAAAAAAAAATCCATTTCACTAGACCGATATGTTGGAAACGAGTAAGTATTATTTGAAACATTTGACTTTTCCCGATATAATTCCAGAAATTTGGGTTACGGAGAGTAAAATCTTGCTTCTCTACAAACCTTTTTTAATTTCTTTTTATAATTTGGCAAAAATCAAAAGGTTCAGAATGACGTGATCAGAGTGTTCAGCTATTTCTAAGTTGTATTTATTGAAATATATACAAACGGACAGCATTACCGTAAGTCATAAGGTATCCTGTGATAGATGCACGTATGTTGAACAACCAAAATAAACATTGAGCCATTACCAAAGTGCAACCACATCACCAGAAAGCAGTCACATGACCTCTCCAAATGTTCACCTTGGACTTCAGCTACGGCTTTGCCTCTGGTAGCAACCTGTCAATCACCTTGTAGCCCCGCCTTAACGCATGCCCTGCTTCATGGTCTGCTTGACTCTAAATGGAGCATAAATTACTAAATGAACATCATGCTGAATTGAAGAAGACTTGAAACTAGAGATTGAGACATGAACTCATGTTTACAATGTTTACTGAGGGAATAAATCAAGAGAGAAGTAGAGTCATTTATATAGACTTCTATACAACCAGACGTATGTTTGCAACCAGAGGAGCTCTTTTCAGAGCTGAGGGGTTGCTACCTGGATGAGATTCACTGATTCAACTGTTTCGGTTTGTCTGAAGACAACAGATCACCTTTAGAGCACACGTGGCAATTCATGAACACACTTACACTCAGAATAATTTATGCTCTGCGGATGCTCTGTTTTTGGTCTAAAAAGAAAGAAATGGCCCTGCAACAGTCGGTTTAAGATTTCCCGACTTTCCCGATACGCGGACCATCATCACAGCAGCTGACCATAAAGATTCCTTTTTGCGGATAATCATTTATTCGTCGTCACCAAATGTGCGATCGATTGTTTCTGATTAGGTGCAGCGTGGCCTGCATCCTGTCGCGTCTCCTGTGGTTCCCGAGAGTGAAAGGAAGTTGGCTTATCAGAGCGCAGAGAGCTTTCCATCCGTGGAACTGATTAAAAGTTGAGTGGGGGCTCATCAAGAGGATCAAATCTACTCAAATACTTTGCTGGATGTGAGAAGAAGACCGCCTCGAACGATATGTTGATTTCTTTTAGTTTTCGATCCCACAAGGTCCACGGACATGGCGCTTTTAAGTGCTGCGCTCGTGTTCGATGCTTGGGTAACCGCCGGATGTGACGGGAAGCTTTGATGACGGGTGACAGACAAGTAGACAAATAGGACGAGTGGTGCACACCGCTCCTCGGCGATGGAGGAAATGGCGTTGTGAAAAAAAAATGGTGATCCACAAGGTTTTCCGGGAGCCACAATAGTTCACTTCTGCCGGATTTCTTTGGCGTCAAAATATGGCGTCTCTTTGAGATCTATTATAGCGTTTATGTCGTTTATGTCGCTCAACACAAAACACTAAAGCACGGTGGTTTGGTGAGGGCGCCGCTCGTGATCCACGGTGATAATTTAGGCAAGATCCCAACGTGATGAGATCACATGACTACTGGGAGAAAACCGAACAAAAACCACCTAAAAAGCCATGAAGCTTGGCTCGGGTTTCCAAGCTAGGAAGACGGTTTAAGTCCAGCTCGTTGTTAATTAAAGTGTTCGTCTGCTTGTCAGATTTTCGTCAGCCAGCATCCTTGTTTTTAATACCTCCGTCTGGAATGGGCACTTGGCTTCGATAGAATTAAGCTGAAGGGTTTTTAAGACATCAGGGAAGATAGCGGGCCGCCACCCAAAGCCACTCGATGGCCTCTGCAGCACAGCTGTCGTCGTCAATGACAAACCACTTCCCCCTCCGGTTTGAGTTGCTCCCTTCTGGCGACGCTACAGAACAACCTTTGGCAAAAGGTATGGATCTGCAAATGCAATTAAAGCGGTGAACAAAGAAGAGTAAACTTAAATATGAGAGTCGAGGCTGTTTACCCGATAGTACGAACACAACGGCTTCCAGGGGTCTTTTGTTCCGGTCATGCGATGTGGACCTTATTTTGAGGTTTCTCATTTTCCTGCCTCAGCTGGAACAATAAGGTGGATTTGATTCTATTAATTCAAGGCAGTCTCAGTGGATTTCAAAGGACAAGGATGGCGATAGGCTCTATTTTTATGACACGCCCACTTTCAGTAAAGACACGCCCACTTTCAGTAACATCAGTGAGAAGCAGGAAGCTACACAAGGACCCGCGCACCTCAGAAAAAAGCAACACAATGAAAATAACGTAGATATAATAGCTCGGGTGAAAATCACCCGACGTTAGTGTTCTAGGGTTAATTAAAGGGTTGAAACCCTTACTGTCGCCAACGTGCGGGCCTGAGAACGAGGTCCATAGTAGGGACGCCACGGTGAGGTCCTCCATGTAGTGGCAACGCCGTTACCGATGGTGCCTGACCATTTCACAAATGAAATGACGTTTGCCGATTGGTTCTCTGTATTCTTTCTCCAAAAATATTGAGGCGGAGCGTCCCTCCTCCCGCTGTTACCAGGCAGAAACGCGCAGAAGCCCCTTCATTACGGCGGGAAAAAGATGATATCTCTTGACGCAGCTCCGTTGTAGCTGTGGCTCTGGCTCTTGATTGGGATTGTGACCCGGTGGACGATTATCTGAGACCTTTTAACCCCTCCCATAATAATGCCGGGAAACACAAACAGCCCCTTCAGCTGCACTCTGGAGCTTGTCTATTCCTGGAATGTGTGTGTGTGTGTGTGTGTGTTAGAGAGTGAGGAATATTGAGAGAGACTCTTAAGTCCGAGAGCGTTGGAGAGAGAGAGAGAGAGATCGTAAATATTTCCCTGGCTCCCTCATGGCAGCCCCAACTCACAAATCACACGGGTCTGGGCCGAAGCTCTCCTGGATAAATAGATTCTTATAATCCCAATTAGCCACACTTTGTGTTTCTCTAATCTGCGGAGGCCGTGTGTTCCCTCGCCACGGTGTGTTTTAGGAAAAGGTTAATTATTTTCATGTGAGGAGCCCTTTGATGTACAAAAGCTTTTTCAAGCATTTTTTCATGTTCAAAGCTCACGTGTTGTGAGTGTGTGTGTGCGTTCACACGGTAAAACAACATGGCGTCAGTTTGCCGCCGTGCAGCAACGCGGTTGGTAAAGTGTTTACAAAGCGGAACGCCCGCACCTTGGTGGCGTTGCACGGGCAGACGTGGCGTGCAGCCGTTTTGTACGAACCAGAGACATCCGTATGCCTCCCTCCAGACGCCGGTTCAATCACTGCGTGCATCGACCAGGGGATCTCTGCAATAAGGGAAGAGAGGAAAATGATATTCCTTAAAAGCTCGACACACTCCAGTGGATAGATGATTTCTCACTTACAGGGGATATCTAGTACCTGGGTTTATTTGCGGAGGTTTGAAACACCCTATCCTTTTAGCTTATAAGAGAAACTACACAGAGGTAATAATGAAAAAGAAAAATAACATTTCATATTTCCCCTCCGGGTTGAGCTACACCTAAAAAAAAAGCTTGTTTCTCACCGCTAATCATTTGATTCAGACGGTCAGCTGGAACAGGTGTGGTCCACTTCCAGAGACTGAATTAAAGGCTGCACAACACATTTTATACCACCACATATAAATGTCATACATAGTATAGCATTCCTCCCTCAACAGCCACTCAATAATTCACTCTAAAGTGAGCGGTAATCCAGATCCTTGTCGGTTGCGTTCACGGATGTCGTGTCCCAGTATTCTTTGAATCTGTGCACATTCTTTTTTTTTAATGCATTTTTCTATCGAATGTCCAGCGACACGAGCGATGCGGCCCCCGTAGTGTTAACTTATAAAGTGAGCGTTTGACAATACATCCTTTGAAATAATCGAACAACAACTTGATTTTCTTTAAAAATCACCAAATATGTATAGATATTTTTTAGGACCATGTATTTCCATCCTTTTTTTTTTTTTTTTTAGCTCTGAGGATATTTACAATATGTTCTCACGTGCAGAGATTGATAGATTATGTTTTTTTTTTTTTGCGCACACACAAAGAACATTTTCTGCTTCACACTAAATAAAAAATTCTAAAACAATCTTTTTTTTCATGTAAATAACTCCAGACTGTTATCTACGTTGCTGAACACTGCCATTGTAACGCCACACTCCATTGTCAAATCACCTGCTCCCAGAATGCACCTACTAGACCAATTAGAGCACTTATGGTGTGTTCACACCGAACGCGACGCGAATTTTTCGCGCGACCAGATTACATGTAAAGTCAATGCACAGACGCGTTTGGTTGCGACAGACGCGAAATTTCGCCGGGCGGCGCGTTAGACGCGTTTGACGCGGCGCGTTTGACGCGAAATTCGCGTGAGTTGAAATTTTCCAACTCGGGCGAAAAATCGCTTGGCGAAAGCCAATCAGCGTTGAGAAGCTCTGCACGTCATCACCGCCGTCCTGCCGGTTTGAATCAAACGGCTGCTGATCCACCTGAAGTAGCGCCGGCAGCGGCCGTCATTCAGACGCTGTTGTGCGGCTACGGATGATATTATGAACCCGGACACGGGGGCGTTTGATGGTCCGACGTTTGAGGGACTTCCACAAGAAGTTTAAAGCAGAACTAGTGGTTAGTTTAATGGTGGATGGCGGAAACCGTACTGTTTTTACGGAGATAAGCCACGGAGATAAGCCCCACCCCCTTTCAGACGCGTTAAAGCGAATTTGCGTTGACGGGAATTAACCACATAAAGTCGAGCGACTAAACTCACGCGAGTAACGCGGCGCGAAATTTTGCGTCGCGTTCGGTGTGAACACACCATTAGGAATCTGAGCTTAGCCCTTTAAGTAAAGGATACAAATTCTGTATTTAAATACTGCATTTACATGAGTAAATGTATTTAAATACTGCATTTACTTTCATGAGTACGAGCGCCAAGAATAAGCGCGCTGCATTTACGTTGATAGTGTTTATTTACAGCATGCTCCGAATGAAATGTCACAATAAAACGTCAGCCGAGTAGCGTGTCCATGCCGAGTAGTCGTGTACACGCATCATAATGTATCACCCGGACTGATATGTTCACCACATGTTGAAGGCCGACTCCCTTTTCATTAGCCCGATATAATGTTGACACGTTAACCCATTTTTAAATATACTTCTGAGGGCACACAAAACGTTTTTTCCCCCCGCTATATTCTTTAAATGCGTCTTTTATTTTTTCATCCCTATTTGTTCCAGTCTGTCAGCAGCGGCTAAAAAAAAAAGAAAAAAAAAGGCAAATTTGACGGACAGATGGAAGAATCGAGTACATTTCGCCGCTGATCCAAATGTGAAATGTGTCAATTATTTCGTAGCTGAAATGGAGCCAATGGATGTCGGACATCCGTAACTCCTCAAGGTCAGAAAATCTATGAAGAAACAACGCGTTGAGAGAATTGTTCGGTGTCGTCGTAGATCTGTGCTTGATTGAATTGTATTAACCCCGCCCTCCTGAATGAGAGTACACGCTGTCCCCTCCCCGGGAACAACAATTCTACAGATGAAGTGTCAACCCTGGGATTGGGGGAAATAAATTCCCCTGTAGAGGAGCCGGAGTTGACGTCAACTGGAATAAAGTCTCGTTTCCGTTTTGTTGGCTCAATATGAAGCAGAAATTAGACAGGAAATGTTGAAAAGACTGACAGCGTGAGGAGAGAAAAAAAAGGGAGTGAAAGAAGCGGGCTTCCTGACTCAACTTCCTCGCTCTATAGCGACACCGTCGTCATCACCATCATCATCATCATCATCATCATCATTATAATCAGCTCTCTAATTGCTGTATTTATTGGAATAAACTAAAAACAAAGATTTCAGTCGTGTACTATTGTTTTTCTCGGGAAGAGAAGATGCAACCCGGCTTGCGATGAATGTGAGAAACATCATTGTTTTTGTTTTATTTCTTAAATATTGAAGTTTCTCACATCCTACAGGAGGAGGTTTCAGCCTCCTCCGAACAGGCCCACAGGCAGACAACAGGGATTTATTTTCCGTATGCAGCATCCGAGAGAGCTGGAAGGGGAGGAGAGGGGAGCGGGAACGAGGCAGAAGGAAAATGTAATCCTACGGGTTTCCTGCGAGAGAGAAGGATTTACAGCCGCTTGGCCTCCCCTCCTTCAACTCGCACCATCACTCACTCGCTGCCCTGTGTGTGTGCGTGTGTGCGTGTGAGCGCACCCGTCTGTCCATGTGTCCTTTCCATGTGCGTGTCTGACGTGTGGCCTCCATGTCCCAGTTGTGTGGGTAACAGCTGCATTGTTATGCCTCCCCGCCGGCGACTGTCGTGGCCGGAGGCTTTGTGATTTCTGTCCGTCTGTCCGTCCCATTCTCGTTAACGTGATGTCTCCGGAACCGCCTCCAGGGGATTTCTTCATATTTGTTACAGAGGTCCATTTGGACTTTAACCCTAGAACACTGACGTCGGGTGATTTTCACCCGAGCGATTGTGTCTACGTTATTTTCATTGTGTTGCTTTTTTCTGAGTTGACATGTGACTTTTCCTTCACAGAACAAGGCTCAAATGTCCCAGGAACATGTGGACCAAATAACAACTTCATAGCTCCATTATTTATGTTTTTAATCGTGTTTTATTGACGATTTCCTCATTTTTCACCCGATTTTGAGCCTTTTTTTAGGGTCCCACCATGATATCTGTTTTTCATTTTATGAGAAATTCTATAGGTTAAAATAATAGAAGAGGACTTCAATTTGCCTTGTATAGTTGTATTTTAACATATTTTGATCAGAAGTACTTTTTATCAGGTTTTTTATGTCGGGTGAAAATCACCCGACGTTAGTGTAAGTGTGACTATTTTTAACATTAATGTTCTACGGTTAAGGATGAACAGATTGGAATTTAGTGGCGAAAGGTGAAAGGTCAAGGGCACTGCATTCACAAAACATATTGTTGGCCATAACTCAAGAGTTCATGTGCTAATTTTGACATTTCACACAACTGCTAATAGGATACATTTATGACGGCCACCGGTCTGCTTGGCGGAGGCATAAAACCACCGTTAACTCTGGTTTCTCCTTTCCAGGAGGCTTCATTCACTGCAGCGGTTTTAAATACACGCTCGTCCGTGTTTATTATCTAAGCCGACCGTTTCCGGAGTTGCCGAGCTAAAGGTTGGAGAAGCTCGTGACTGGAAGGTTCACGAGTAAACTGGTGGCTGAGTGTGAGGCAAGTGAAAACCATCAAATGACCTTCCCTCCAAATATCTCATGTCGTACTTTTCTGAGAAGTTAGACGATGTAGTCGTGTCTTTCTTGGACGCACGGAAGACCGTCTGGAGTGTGGTGGTTTAACCGTACGGTGAAATAAACGTTTTTTTCCCCATGAAGCTCGTGTTTATTGTGGCGGTCTCTCTTCCGTTTCCCTGAAGATGCTTGAAACATTATCTTCAGCTTCTTTAGGATTTCGTCTATCGCCCTGCACACACTGCATTTTAAACCGTGGTGATTCAGAGCCACGACGACATATACGCACGGCACATACACGGTAATATTCATAAATGATTATGCATTTCAAGCCATTTCATGTGCGTGTTAAAAAATAAATAAATCCCACATGGCAGCTTATTCTCCTCGTTGAGGTCTGTCTGGTGGATCGAAGTCGCATGGCTGCGTGAACCGGGCAATCGCTTTCGACGAAGGAAGTCAATTACACCCCTCCTCCCCTCCTCCCCGCGGGTGAATCGGAGTCAACCCACGCGGTTCTGACCGCACACACTCGCTTTCTATTTACCGTCCCCCAAGAAGAAGAAGAAGAAAAAAAGAAAATCTCCATAAAACATTCATAACTGTACATAATCAGACACGCTGTTCGAGCCCTAGTTTGAGGTGTTAGGAAGCCGTAAACTGGCTCAGCGACCCAGAAGAGATTCTGGAGGTCCGTGGGAAGGAGACGCACCCGTTTGTCTCATGTCTGAAATTGCCTGCCAAGATCAGAGGCTTGTTTTGCAGCAGAGGTGTTAGGAAACCAGGGGCCTGAACTTTGAGCGCCGAGAGCCTTGAGACGAAAGGTGGACAACAGTATTTTTGGGTTGTGAGTGTTTTATTTGATACTGTTGCCGGGTTCTGCGGTTAAAATCCCTCTTTTTGTCTTCTTAACTGGCACAAACTGTCGGTGGAGATGTTGCACTCGTGGTTTTCATGCGTCAGACGGTTACATAACGGGCATAGACTAATTAGTGGAGACTTTATTCTCTTTACTGTAGTTCGTAGAGCCGCGGAGGCTTTGTTGACGTCAACATCGCCATCTCGACGCCGAGTGAGTCGGGCTCGGGTTGAGGACGACTTGCTCAATCAGATTATCTGTGATCTCTGCAGCTCGCACCATATGTGTCTTACCAAACACACACACACACACGCACCACAGGGGACACAGTAAGGGCAAAAACACACACACATCAGGCGCCATCGAGGGCCAATCAAACTCACCCAGCTCACGTATTGGCTCGTGCAGAGTCACGTGGTGCATCCTGCAGCAGTTTTTGGCAGGTGTTTTGCTGGGCAAATCAATACTGCCTCTCTCACACACACACACACGCACACACACACGCGCACACACACACACACACACACACACGCACACACGCACGCACACACACACACACACACACACACACACACACACACACACACACACACACACACACACACACACACACACACACACACACACACAGGGGCACACACTGTTTAAAAAGTGCCTTAACAGTCCACTTTGATTCTGCTCTTGCATTAAAGTGTGTGTGTGTCTGAGAGTGTTCACATGTGTGACGACACGAGTGTGTTCCGTTTTGAGGGCGCACTTCAGTTAATAGGAAATTATGAGCGAATTAGAGCTTTGAACTTCCCTTCCTGTGCGTTTCAAGAGAAGCTGAATTACGTAAAGTACTGACTTAAGTAAAAAAATAAATAAAAAGTGCTTCAGGAATGAGTCCTACAACCTGGAAATGAGCTCTAGTTCCCTCAGTGGGTTTTCCTGAAATCAGGTCTGTGGTTCACACAAGCTCAAGACAAACCTCTTTCGCGACTTCTGAAGCATTTACGTTGAGAAATAAAAAAGTGTCTGAATGAGACTACAAAACGTCCCGACGCCCACAACTAGCCCGCCTTAACGTTAGCTTCTTACTTCCGCCAACCGCACTCACACTTCAAAAGACCCTAAAGGTGGTGTTCATTAGTGAAGATTATCTCGCCGAACAAAACGTGTGTCATGAGCACTTGTTTGCCGCAGAGCTTATTTCCTGCTATAATCAAGAATAATGAATGATGCTAATCCTGTAATGTAACACTTTAAAAGCAACCACTCTGCTGTGAATGATCTATTCTAGATTCTTAAAGCTGTAGCGTTTAACAACGTAACAATGAAACAATTATCACCGGAGCACATTTTCACTTCATCTCCCCTCAAGTAGAGCAAAACCTCACCGTGCCCGGTACCAAACGTTAGTGACCAGCTCGGGAATGAAGTGCAAAGTTCAGAAGCGAGAGTGCCGCATAGTTCGCTTTTGTTGTGGGGTGGTGGAGACCAAAACAGAGGTAGAAGTAGAGTGAATAGAGGGGCTTACGTTCACCTGGTGGACCCAATTCAAATCAATATGCCAGATGTGTTCACAGCTTGTTGAGCTTTGTCCTAATTAGCCAAAAAATACTGATACTAAAATAATACTTGTGCTGAATGGAATAAAGTATGTTTATGTTAAAGTATTGGTACCTTTACATAGATAAAAGACCTGCATAATTAAGTTACTGTCAGTTTTGTTCTGGTAATCAAATAGCATCTCATATCAACAACTATACAGTTATATGAACAGTGATTCAAATACAAAAAAACATTGCATTTTCAATGGATTTCAGAATGACATATATACAGTATATTTTTCTTTATGTAACTAAAGTTTTTATGAGATAAAATGAAAGCACCTCCCCATTGATGAGATTAAACTAAGGCTCTTAAACTATTTAATTACTGCACGTCTCTCATATTGCTGTCTGGATTCAATAAAAATAGATTGCATCACCCCCCAGTGTCAGATCTCTGCTCCAAAAGCAGACGCCACTTAATCCAACAGACTCACGCTCTCTCCATTTTACCCTTCCCCGGGTTGGGAATCTAAAAATAAAGCAAGCCGCCCTGCGTTTTGGTGTCGTGTCGATGCAGAGCTCCACTAAAAGCCACTTTATTTATGGTATTTTGGGGGGGGGGGGGGGCCCGTTGACCTGTGCGAAGTATTGAGAATCATCGCCCGCCGTTTATTTTGGGGCGAGTGAGTCAGAACTGTCTGTTGCACCTCAGAAATGTGCACTTTGTGAAATCTTGACTTTGTAAAAAATCCCGACTTGACTTGAAGGGCCCGTTAACAAGCGAAAACAATCTACGCTTCAAGCGCAATAACTAGTTTTGAACTCCGGTACCCAGGAATCCTGTCAGTCAGTTGCATCCAGTCATGTTCACTTCCACAACAAAGCTGCTTCAGCTACCGTTGCGTCATAAACGTATGCATCGTTTCACAAAAGGGTTTTTGTGCTGCCGTAAAGCTGACTACCTATAGAGCTGAGGGGCCTGCAGAGTCGGGTGATAATTATTAATGAGTTCTCATTACGAGTCACCCCTTTGACTTGTACACGCCATCTTTTTATGCATTTGTTGGTTTGGAAAATAAGATTCTAGAAGCTTCAATGGCCTCAAGCCTTTCATATTTCGCCCACAACATCTTGAAGTAAAAAGACGCAAATGCAAAAAGTAAAACTTCTTGACTCGGCTTCTTTGTCTTTGGGAGCTAAAAAAGTGTGTCAAATTTACAAACTCCTCTACCCCAAGACAACGCTATCTATAATGCAGCAGCAAACAATACTCGACAAATCAATAATGCAGCCGGGATGTATTCGTAGCATTCACATCGGACACGGCTGGACACGTTCCAGTGACTATAGTGCAGCAGAGAGAGAGAGAGAGAGCTCTCAGGTCACTGATGAAACTTGAGGAAATTGAACTTTGTGCATGTTTGCGTGGTCGACACATAAACTCTAAATCCCCCCCGAGGTTCAAACTTTGAGATAACTTGCCGGTTTCTGGGTTGAGCGTCAGGTTTTGGCCACTGGTGCTGCACAATTCAGTCAGATTCAGAGGATGCACAGGAGTGAGCGTCCCAGGACCCATGATGCACCGGGCTCCTCTTCCCTACGTGGATAGCGCGCCCAGCTCTTTGTTTTGCTTCAAAAGCTGCTTCGTTTCCTCCACACTTCTCTTATGATCTTTCTTCACAGCCTCTTCATTAAAGATTTCCCTGCTGCTCTGCAGCAACTTACATTTCTCAGCCTTCCTCACGCAGCTCCTGCCTTCTGCTTTAATTATACCCTGTTTACACTTTAGTTGTCAAGTTACATTTGCTTAATTCTTATTTTTTTTATCCAAATCTTTGCCTGCTGGGCATGTGATTCATTTTGTCTGCGATGCCAGGTTGCCTGACAGATATAATGGTACGCAGCTGCAAAGTCGTTAGACCCAAATGTGCGTCTCATATCTGTCCTGGTGTTTTTAAACGGGCTTGTTCTAGAATTGTTTTAAAGATTCTGTAAAAGGCTGTAGATTCATCAACACTTTACCAAAGAAGGCTTTATCCCTCTCTCTCTACTGTTCTCTCATGTTGACAGAAGGGTTGATCTTAAAAACCTTTCGGTGTTTTAGTTGTAATGTTACTTCAACAAGGTCAACACGTTCTCACTCCCAACACGTCACATTGGGGTCAGAACTCTTTTTAACGCACTGGCTACCACTTAAGAGTCATTTTTTTAACGTGCAGGGGAAACCGGTAGCCGTTAAAGTTAATTTAAACAAAGCTACTTGGTTAGGAGAAGAAAAAGATCACGTTTGGTACGTTGGTTACGTAACTTAAGTTATGTTAGTAAGTTAAGGTAAGTTATGTATGTTACGTAAGATAAGTATGTGACGTGACTGAAATATGTTACCTACGTTACTTATGTTATCTACGCTGCTTACTTTACTTCTGTTTACTGAGTTACCCATACGTTATGTATGTGAACGTAAGTTAAGTACTTTAAGTATGTTACCTCTTCCTATGTAATGTAGGTGACATAAGTTTTGTACGTTAGGCTACTTATGTGACAAAAGTCAGCATTGGCGGTGTCCTTTCTGAAAGTTGACCCACCCATCAATTTCTCCTTTGCTGCCGTCATAACTACCACTGCCACCGGAGGCAGCCCTGCACCTGCATAACTGACACCAGAAGTACCTGCAGCGCCACTGTCTGACCTGTAAGGCGACTCACTAAGCTTGAATGGGGAAGTCGTTGACAAGGTGATGTCTGAAAAGTACAAAACTGTTCCAAACCATCGGAGAACCAAACAAGACCTCAGCCACATCCATCCATTCTCCTTATGGCACGCGCACAACCGCACACCAACAAATATACACTCATGTGAACACCTCCTCAGCTATCCGTCATCATCTGTCACCACAGAGTTGCCGTCACGCAAGCGAGGCCTCAGCAGCAGCAGGTTGGCTGTGGAAATGAAGCGAGAGAGGGGATCTAAGCCGGTGTGTGTGTGTGTGTGTGTGTGTGTGTGTTTTCCTAAGGTTTGGATGTGTTATCTGTTCTGTGGTTTTTCGTCTGTGCTCCTGTGTGAGTAGTTCTCTATTTGCCATGTTTGTATGTCTTTGTTGTGCTCGTTGGCGTGTTGGTTTGCATGCTTGAATGCCTGGGTTTGTGTGTGCTTGTCTATGGTTTGTGTGTGTGTGTGTGTGTCTGTATGAGTGATTGTCCCTGACACTGCATGTGCAGCTATTTCTCTGTTTGTGTGTGTGCCAGAGAAAATGGATTTAGGCAGATGATGTAATAGTTTTTGTCCCCCTGTGTGTCGCTCCACATGAGCTAAAGGCTCCGGAGTTCACTGATGTACACAGTGTGTGTGTGTGTGTGTGTGTGTGTGTGTGTGTGTGTGTGTGTGTGTGTGCCAGGCAATTGTAATGAGATGCATCTTGTATAATAAAAAGACAGGAAGGTGATCTGCTTAGCAAAACCATAATCCTTAATTGTTTAAAGTGCTGTATTAAAATGTCATCTTTAATGCAGAGTGATGTATCTGAAGGTTTTTGTGGTTTATTCTTAGAAAGAGTGAGCTGGGAAAGCTGTGACCGCTGTTAAAGATGGATTTTGTCGAGGGCCAAGCGGTCTGCATTTTAACAACCATTACAGCCAATAAATGAAACAAACAACTTAGCGTAATCGAGGCTGACATCACTTATCGCTCTGGAGGAAAATCTGTGAAATCCTTCATCCTGAACCTTCATCAGGCTTCTCTGTATTTCATTGGCCCGCTGCTCTGCAGTCACGAGCTGCAGTGCCTGAGCGTCTTACCCCAGCAGAAAGGACAAAGGAAATATGTGGAGTAGTGATGGTTTTTAAAATACAGCTACGTACAATCTTCCATTTCTATTTAATTCAAT
This sequence comes from Cottus gobio, assembly GCA_023566465.1. Taxonomy (NCBI): domain Eukaryota; kingdom Metazoa; phylum Chordata; class Actinopteri; order Perciformes; family Cottidae; genus Cottus; species Cottus gobio. The sequence continues at coordinate 6,334,649 of CM042223.1, read as the reverse complement.
AAGTGTATGACCCTCAGTGCAGCAGTTTCCAGCAGAGAGGCGGATTAGAACACATTAGATAACAGAGAGAATCAATTGACCTTTGCTGCTCCCATTTTCTACAGCCATGTGAGCAACATTTCCATGACGGAGAGAGCTCTGCAGATTATGGGGGGCTTTTTGCAGAAAAATTAAATTCAAAATGGATGTCGTAGGAGTCACAGATAGTCTCCCTTTCCTTTCTCCAATTTAAGTTTGAGTTTAGGTATATTAAAATCAACTCAAATGAAAATAAATAGCTAAAATGAACTTTCTGCAAAACTATATATGGTTTATGAGAAGGTTTTGTTTTAAGCTATGCTAACGACATGGCTCCGTGGCAATGTCAGTCCACCACTGTGGTCCAGACCTAACAATCTCAACAGCTATTCATTGTAGTGACATTTTGTGTAGACATTCCTGATTTCCTGGACGATTGAACCCTTATGTTTTGGTGATTTTTCATCTATAACGCACTGTTTTTTTCTCGCAAAAATAAATGACATCTGCCTCAGCTGTACTTTGTTTCCAGCGCTGATTAGCTAACTCTAGCATGCTAAACTAAGGTGGGGACCATGGTAAACATTACAGCTACCTCAGACTGTTAGCATTGCAATTGTGAGCATGCTAGCTTGCTGACGTTAGCCTTTAGCTCAAAGCACCACCCTGTTTTAGTATAACCCCAAAGAGCTGCAAGCAGGGCTTTATTTTGTTAGCATTCGTCCTCTCACTCCAACAGGTGCCTCGTGTTCTTTATGTTTTTTGCTTTAGCGAGATGTATTTTTAGCACATGACATAATTTCAAATGATTCCCTCTCTAGCGCAGCTCTGATGATGCGATGCAACCAGCCGTAGTGATATTCTGTCATTGTTTTGGTCCTTCCTGTCACTGACGCCAAATGTGCAGTTTTCGGCTGCTGATTTCCGAAAGCAGGACCCAGAGGACTGTGGTGTGAAACTTTTGCCCACAAATGGAGCAGAGAATGTAGTTTGTCAGTGTTAATTATGCTAATGCTCACACCTCACCAACGCACACCTACTCAAGCAGAGGTGGCCTTGATGTGGTGAAACAACTGATATATATATATATATATATATATATGTATATATATATATATATATATACAACTGTGTTTGTGTCCAAGACGGTTGAGGACCACCCCACGGAAGATTCTGCGTGACCCCAAAAGCCAATGAATAGCAACAAGCAGGGACGCTTGTACGGTTGGTTGATATTTTGGGGTGCTAGACTGTTTTTTTTTTCTTTTGCCTTTTAAGATTAGCCGGTAAAAGTAAGAGGCCACTGCTTCATGAAATATTTAATCAAGATTTCAACAGAAATACCCCCGACTGCTGAATAACATGAATCCAGTATTCTTGCAACCTTTCTATCTCGGTTTCCCCCCTTGGCAGCTTTATGTTACATTTTTTATGCACGTATTATTTGCACTGACTTAAGTCTATAGCGGTATATTTACCAGCTGCCACAGCGGTGCTAAAAAATAAAAATAAAGAGTAGGTCCTATATAAGTTTGAACAGCGACTAGTAGGACCACAAGTGACAATTATGGGATGGTTTTAATCGCTAAATCATTGTGCAACAATAGCACAAATAAAAAGTCAGCGACATCTGTTTAAAAAAGGATAACAGCTTATTATGGAGTCCACACTGTAACTAGCTGCAATCCCTGAAGAGATATCATCACATTTACTCCGCTAACGTTAGCTCCACTGTTTTTTTTACGTAGAAACATAATGTTTTAGCCCTCGTCCGAGCTGGCTATGATTGGCCAGTCCACATTTAAGGGGGCGGGGCTCAGCGCCGGGTCAATTAAGGCTGTAGCAGCAAAACAACTGAGTGTGTCAAATTAAGCAACGATGTCTTTAATAGCCAAATGAAAATAACTTCTCAGTTGTAAGAGTACACACTTCTTTGGGGGCTCAAGAAAATTGCTAGCTCAAAAGGAAAGGTCACTTACATTTTCTGCATAACGCGAATGTACGGTTTAGCCACCTGGTGTGCATTCAATGCTGTTGGAGCCGTGCAAGTCAACATCTGAGCTTGTCTGTACACTGCTACAGATTGTTGTTATCAAATAAGTTCAAATCCATCTTCTCGACTTCGATAAAGCTTCCCAGAGTTGTTGTTGTTGTTGCTGCCTTTTGCATCATTCGGCTTCTAGATACACCTGGATTTGCCTTGTGATCTTTCCCACACCCCCTACCCTCTCTGCATGTCATCTCTCTGGTCCAACATGATCCAAACTGCTTTTTGAGAAGGATTCCAGATTTCCTACACAATCTGAAATATGTTTGAGTGTGAGCGTGCATGCGTGCGCGTGTGTGTGTGTGTGTGTGTGTGTGTGTGTGTGTGTGAGACACACAAAGACAAACGGAGACAGAGTGGTGTTTTGTAGGTGTGAAGGGAGAAAGTGGAGATAGCGTGTGTGTAACAGTATATAGGTCTATTTAATCAAGTGAAAACCTGAGTCCTTCTGAGTGCCCCAGTCTTCTTCTGTGACTGGCTTGTGTGTGTGTGTGTGTGTGCGCGTGTGTGTGTGTGTTGGAAGTGTGCGGGTCAATTGAGGTCTGCGTCGCAGCAGCCCAGGACGTCTCCCTAGTTCTGTTTATGCTAGACTGTGCTGACCCGCCGAGCGCCCCGGAGCTGTCACATGACCGTGTCCAGCCAGTCACACAGCACCCAGCAACGGAGCAGCACAGATGAGGCGCCGCGCTGCCTTCTGTCTGTGTGTGTGTGTGTGTGTGTGTGTGTGTGTGTGTGTGTTTAGTCCTAATTGTTGCACGGCTGCAATCCTATTGCCTCAGTGATGTTATTGTGTGTCTGTGTGTTTCTCAGGTCAGGCTCTGTCTGTGTGCACAACATGAATTATCAAACGTCCTAGACATTGAAATTGTTCTCAGCTGCTCAGGTTTCGTGTCCCGGTGCGCATCGTTTCTCATCATCCATTTGATGCCAAGTCTATTACCACAATTTGAATCAGTTTATCCTAATTTGTTCTTCACACATGATAATAATAACAATAACAATTGTCTCCAGTTTGTTATGTTACCATCAAGGTGCAATGTGTAAGATTTGGCACAGAGGACTCTCTCCTTTGTTTCTTGAGCATTTGTGGATATGCAATTAGTAAAGTAACACATTGTATCTCTGTCTCTGCTCCTTCTTTTTGCAAAGAATAAATTACCTGTTGATATGACCACCAAGACCCGGCATCGAGTGCAAATAATTTTTCTAACAACTTCCATACAGTCTGACCTCTTTTTGCAACCAGAGGATTCACCCCCTGATGGTTAGTAGAGTTATATCGACTTCACTCGGCCGAACCTGAGGTTGCCGCCTGATTCAGCTCTGCTGACCAAAGGTACGAAGCTCCCGGAGCAGCTGACTAAAGCAACTTTCACTAACATAACCTTTTTCCTTGTTAAACACCCCCGTGATTCTCTGAATCAAACTAATATCTTTGGAAAAAATCGCGAGACAAAATGACAAAGCCATTCATTGTAAATTAATTGCGGGTATGAATCCTGAACAAGGAAATGGAACATGAATATCAGCCTTCTTGATGAAATGATTTCTGCCTATTATTATTATCGGCCTTCAATAGAAGCGGGGACGGCAACAAGTGCCCTGGTCTCTCTCCGCAGTGAGCCGACACACTGCTGATGAACACACTGCACTAACTAACCGAGTGACTACAGGTTTCTGAACAACACGCTCAGTCTAAAGGGCACCATGTTAAAGCCTCAGGAGCAGGTAGCACAGCCAGGCGGCCTAAATATTGCCAGACACTGCCAGATGCCCGATAAGAAGCAAAGCAGGGGCCCTCTGCCAGGCAGCTAGATACCAAGCGAGCAATAATAGATATCCCAAATGACCGCCGTGCTTTAGTTTGCTTACTGGCAGCTGGAAGTTTCAAGCAGCCGACAGGGCGACATTATTATTGCTTTTCTGCCAACTTTCCGACATTTCTGGAACGCAGCGTAATGATAATTGCAGGGCTCGGCAGTAACAGTTGCCTGGTTGCCGATGGGCTTTTTGTCTCCATTAGTGGCAAAACACTTTACAATGTAAACATTAACGACAGCAAATAGCAAAATGTTCACCCAAAATAAATGTATATATATTTTAAATGTTGTTGCATTACTGTTATTACAATATTGCTGTTACTGTCAGAAGTAACAACTTTCTGATAAAATACAAAATACTATGCATTTTGTACAGTTCCTGCAATGACGTTTTATTCTTTTATGCCACATCTTCATTATTATTCTAACTGCGTAGTATCTCAATTCCTAAAAAAATGAGGTGTCTATAAAATGTTAACTTCTTCAACAACTAAAAATGGCAACCAAATATCTGTTTTCAGCAACCCAAAAACTGATGCCTAGTTGCCGCCTGCAGAAACCCACTTTTAAAAGACACAGAAACTTTATTCTGTCTCTGTCATGTCAAGTCCTTCAAGGAGTTTGGGAGTCAGGACATGGTGTGTTTTCCCCCGTAGTTGCATTTGATAAACGGCACCTCTCGCTGTGTGTTGATCTTTTGACCCCAATAATACATTTTTCCATAAGTGGATGATGTGTGGATGCAGTCCATCTGTTTTGTTATGCTGTTGATCCTCTTCGCCACAGCACAGTATTTAGTGCGGTCGTTAAAGTCCACACCTCAAGGCGGTTGAAGATTCCCTCACATTGACGTGTCTGGATCTCTGGAGCAATTGGGAAGTCCATGTGTGTGATGATGCCTTGCTGTACATAACTTGGAGATTTTTATTTTTATGTGGGTCGCTCAGTAGTCTCTCACATGAAAGAGTGTGAGACATTTGAAATACAGCAGCCTGAGGTCTAAATATTTAAAATATATATAAAAAAACCTATTCAATATTTTACAGCTGAGACTCTTGTTACCTTTGTGTTCTTCACCTCTGACCCTTCTAATGAATTCTAGAGCTACAACATAATAAATTATTCTCTTTGAGGAATACATTCAAACGTTTATTTGTTTCTGTTGAGTCTCTTAGCCAACTAACGCTCGCAATCCCCCAGCGATCATCATTTTATTATGACGGATTAATAAACAATTCATGGGCCCCGTTTATCGTTTATCTTTGAGCCGTTGCCACAGTGCGTTAAGCCCTCGCATGTGTTTTCATCCCGTCATTAAAAATAATGTCTGAACGCCGCCTCTTATGATAAGCTGTGCAAATGCAGGTCACTGATGAAACTGTAGGCTGGTGGTTGTCTTGATTCCTGGGAGAGGTTGCGGGTGATTGTGATTTAAAAAAAAAAAGAAGAAAATCTCTGTCTCCATCATTTTATCAGCAGATGTTTTTGGTCCAGAAAAAAAAAAAAAAAGCCACTCTGTGTTCTGCTGTCCGCGGCGACTGTTGCCACGGTGACAGCATCCCTGTGGAGGACCATCAGCAGAAGCATGCTCTGAGTGGTTTCTTACCATATAACGAGTGCGTGAGGTTTACGGCTTAATGTTGAGAGCAACTTCACTATGTGTTCTGCCAGTGGATGTGTTTATGAGATGGGAATTATGGCTGTGTTCTTCTTCTACTTTTTCATTCGGAGGAGCCTCGTTACACTGACAGCGTCGAGAAGCTCTCGGTTTCTTGTTTCGTTAACAACATAAAACGTGTCCGAAGCCAGAGAGGCAGAAGAAGGAGCAATATTTCCTCACTTGTTTTTACCTGTGAGGCGTCGGTCTGACCTGCACCACACAGAGCATGACACAGCAATTCTTCTCTGTTCGGGGACGCCCAGAACGTTTCAACTAAACAGCTGGGAAAACTGGCATTTCGGCTTGATTCTGTGACCTTTTTGTGAGAGACAAAATTCAACTCAATCTCACTTACAGGAGCTGCAGGACTAATTGATTTAATGACTTTTAAATTGAATGAGAGATTCACTTTCACAGTATGAAATAAAATATTCAGAAACATTTCACATGTCAGTAATATCTATGCAAATTAACATACTGGACAACGATATTTTTGCTTTTTATTCTTGTTAGTTCTATTGGGCATGAAGTTGAGCTCAAAGGAAATGTTAAATTCTGTCACTTTGAATGTTAACCACAAACCCCTACTTCAACGTGAAGTAAAACTTGATTTTATAAATTAGTTATAGTTCAATAACGACCAGCCAGCATATAAACAAACATCATCAGCGGTGCGCTTGAGATCAGGCTGGAGATGTAACGTCTTTAAGGAGTAGTCTTGTAGTGGTCAGTCTGAGTAGAAGTACTGGCCGCCTCCATCTTGCCTTTTTAGCATTCGATAAATGGAAATTACCATATTTGGAATGTGGAGGAGTGACGTAGTGACGCTGTATACTATGGAAGTGACAGCAACCTGTCAATCACAGTAAGTCCTGCGGTCTATTGGACTCTAAATGGACCATAACTTACTAAATGAACATCATTCTGTATTGAGGAATACTTGAAACTAGAGATTGAGACATAAACTCATGTTTACAATGTTTACTGAGGGAATAAAGAGAGAATGAAGAGAGAAGGAGAGTCATTTTCTATAGACCTTCTATACAACCAGAGTGGTCTCCCCCTAATGGTCATTAGAGAGAATGCAAGTTTAAGTTACTTCCGCATTGACAACGCCTCATTTGAGCCATTCCTCGTCCTTTGCGGTCCAAAGGTTCAGCTCAAGACGGCACAGTTAGTCATGGACATAATGCGCATAGTGGAAAAGTTCAAACCTATGTGTTTTTCTTTAACGATGTCGGAGAAACCCAGGTATAATACTAAGGGTATGATGTCACACTCCATTCATTCTTTCTCACACAAACATATGGACCCTCTCTCGATCACTTCGGTGCTGTCAAAGCGACAGTCCAGGTCATTATCCTCCATTGATCTGTTTACCTGACCATCCATCCATTTGACAATCCATCCAAATCGCTTCCTGCCCTTGCCTTCCACACAGACAGATGGATGCCCCGAATAGTTCCAGGAATTGGTTCTATGTCCATCCTGTTGGACAGCATCGCCACTGTTGGACAAAGCCTACTGGCTTGGGACCATCCTTACTCCCACTGAGTCTCGTACCACATCGCTTTGATTTGTTACCAAAACTCCTACTCTAACCACTAAGGCTTTCTTTTGATGGGAAAAATAGTCATATAAACACATTGGCGCTGTAAAAAGAATCATATTGCTCCATCTTCCAACGCCTTGGAAATTACCTCTATAATAAATCATGCACATTTAGGCAGCCTTTTCCAGTTCACACACTAACAATAATGTACAGCTGTACCCTAACTGACTAGCTTGAAACAACAGAGAGAAGTACTTCGCCTGGTGAAGAATGTTTAACTATTAAGCTAAACTAAGCAAAAAACAATCATTAAGAGTAAGATTACTGTATTTAAAAAAGCATGAATATTAGTCTTGCAATTAGTCTGCAAACCACGGATACGCTGAGCGATGACGTTTTTGCATTCGTATTTGCATACGCTTGTTACGTTGTTACAGTTGTTACGTTATTGTGTTATTATTTTCTTTCTAACCTTAACCAAGCAGTTTTTGTCAATCCAAACATTAACCACATGGCGTTTGTTCTGATACAAAACGTATTTATGAAATACATTTTTGGTTCAGAAACATTACAATGTATTCAATTTAAATTATTTCAGGCACCTAGGTTGTCGTGCTCGCATGCTGGTATATCATGGTCCCCCATCTTAGTTGGGTACCCAAAGCGCTTGTTAATTAGTCACAGTGGTTGATGGGTATATCGTTAGTCTTGCAGGTATTTGGTCATAATTCAAAGTCCAATATTTGTTAAAAATATTCCAGTGTTGACCAGCTGACCAACATTGTCATCCATAGAGCCATACCGCTAGAGTGACCAAAAATCTTACAAATAACATATATTATTTATAAAAAAATGGCAATTCTAACTGGGAGAGAGACATGTGAAAGACTCCAACCCAGCATGCAGGACGCACGACACCGAAATGGGAATTTCAAATCAATCAGCTTCTAATTGATGTCGTGTGAGGCTGCCAACTCACAAAGTCGCCTTGCGATAAGACGTGAAGCTTCACTTTAGCCGCTACAGCGCCAGTTGGCTGTAACTTCATTTTATGAAAGTTTGACACTTTCAGCTAACCCGAAAACTTGGAATAGGATGTCGCCAATCTGTACACACTATTTTTTTTATTTTCACACCATCTCAATAACTTTGTGAATGGAGATGGTGAAGCAATACTTTGCATTGTTAGTGTGCACAGAGCTCGGCACACTGTGTTCTTTTGCTTCACCACTCTCTGAGGCTGGAGCAATCTCTGCCAGCACCTTTCTTGGACTAATGAGGAGAAACTACAGTGTCTTCATTATTATGGATCACGTGTCTTCTGGACTGCAGCCACATCTTGTAAATGAGACTATACAGTCTGGTAAAAAAAAAAAACTCCTCTAAGATAGAGATTAAGACGTTTATTATAATTCATCTGGCCTGTTTGATGATTTCTATAATGAAAACTTGCCACCAGTTGGCTAGTTGGCAGATTCAGCCAACCAGACTCCCCCCCCCCCTCCTGAGGATCAGCTGGCTACGGACCATTCTAACACTTCCTAACCACCTGTCCTGCTCACAGTCAGGGTGGCAGCATGGATCAACTCCGCTTGGCACATACGTACACTACACAGAAATGAGGAGGGCAAAGCCATGGCTATGGACCATAGATGTTGACTGTTATATTATCACAGGCCCCTGGCAATTAGTAATCTGAATGGTCCAAAATCTGGCGGTGACCTGGCAAGGCTTTACAGGGTTGTGTTGGCATTTACAGATATTTAGCAGGGCATCAGTGGGCACAGTGCCAGCTGGCAAAGGACATTGGTCAATACACAAAAAAAAATGACTCTAGCCTAAAGACTTGTAAATGGCCAGTAGTGGTTTGTGCACCATTTCCATGTGATAATTCTCATAATCTACTATAAGCGTTGCGTACATACACAGAACTAGGCACAAAGAAAAGTCCTGTGTGTGTTTTTGTCCAAATAGATAAAGCAGGTCAGTACTGCCCTGATCCACATTCATCCATCTTTAATCCACACTTTCTGTTCTCCCATCCATCCCTCCAGTCCATATTTGTTCTCAGTGGAGGTTCTTCTATCCTAGCGTTTTGCCAGAGGTCTGATGGTAGAGTCACATATGTTGCTCTCAGCCAGAGCAGGTGGCTAGCTGTCGGAGGAGAACACACTCAAAACACTGCTAACAGCTATGCATATGGTGCAGTCCTTCCACCCATCCAACCATCATCCCATTCATTCCTTCAGTTATCCATTCATTCTTTTATTACTTCCTTCAAACAAATTGATTCCTAATAGCTATCCACACATGTGGGTTCATTTTCTTAAAGAGCTAATAACTATTGAATGAGGGGCCCCATTATCAACCCAGATTAATTGTTTCTAATGGTATATACTGGTCTGAAGAAGAAACATACAGACTTAGGGCGAGAATGACTAGTACAGAGTATGTAGGTACAATAAAACATTGAAGATGAAAATAACTAACCAACATTTTCCAAAAGAAATGAAGAAATCTGAATAAAAATAGAAATCAAATACAGTGCAAAAACAGAGCAGGCAAGCCCACCAATGAAATGCAAACTCTGGGGCAGCAGAACATTGTCATGCTATCACCAATTAGTTGTTACGGTAAACAATAGCAAATAATTGCCTATTTACACATCCGGCAGGCACAGAACAACATTAAGCATTAATTTGGAGTTGTGTTTTATATGCCTAAAAAGTCCAATATTCATTTCCTTTTACCTCCGTTTTTGGTCTCCACCAACTCCGTAGGGAAATATCTGACTCTCCAGCTGCTGAATGCTCCACTAAAGATGCTAAAAGGCCCCGTAGAGCTGAGGGGAACGGCAGTATCGGATCAAAACTCTCTGCAGGATTATAACTACTAGGATTATGTGGCATGTACACAAGGCCTTTGATGCGTTGATTACACACAAAAAAGGATTAGCGCAGCTTTAATATCCCATTGATGTAAAATAACAGAGCCTTGGTATTGTCAGTGCAGAGAGGTCCACACGTTGTCCAGGGTTTTAGGACTGTGGCAGCATATCAAACGCTCTTTCATGAAGCATATTTATTTTCCAAAATTGATGAAATGCAGGTGAGCAGCAGTTATTCCCTTTTGCACCACCATCTGTTTGGAACCAGGCAAAGAAGCACTATGTGCGCAAAAAAAAGCTGTCGTGGTTCTGATCGAGAGGAATTGCGGATGCCGGTACTAACGCACAACGCTGACCAGGGGTAAAAAAGGCAGAAATTGAAATAGACAATGGACTCTTTTCCTCTCTTGATGACAGTTGAGATGTGACACCCTATGACGAGGGGCAGACTGCTCAGTGGTGGTAGTTCAAAGCCGGGTGGTGAAATGCTTTATAGCAGGTGTCCCGAGGGTTATGGCGCAGCTAAGCCCAGAGCTTGTTCTTGCTCAGAATCACTGTCTTTTAATTAACCAATCCTCCGCAGAGACTTGGGGGAGCGTGGGAAGTGTGCGACGCACACTAAACAATTCTGAAAGCTGAAATGAGTGTGCGCTTAAATCCAATAGAAGAAAAAAAAAAGAAAGAAAATACCAGCTTTCCATTTTTACGGTGAGAACCGATGGAACTGGACGTCGGCCCTCGAGTGACGCCTGAACAGAACCTCTCTGCTCCAGAACAAACGAGCAGATGCGATGAACCTTCTTTTTCGTCTTTTTTTTCATCCACATCTTTACAAGGTGCCTTTGAGACTGAACGTATTAGGCAGGATAATCGCCTCAGTCTGCCGAACCTTCAGGCTTTTTTTTTTTTGAGGCCACAGAGAAGATGAAGACAGTTCACAGAATGGAGATGAAAGCTGAAGGCTCTGACTGGATGCTGTCTTGCTGCTCCTTTTCCATGTATCTGACTCATTGGTCAAATTGAAAAGAAAACTCCATAAAGCTGACGTTATTTGCATTACTCCAACCAAACTTTGCTCAAAAATATATCTCTCTTATATATATATATACTATATGTCTCATCAGTATTGGTCTGAGCTGTGAGTCCGGGTGGTTGAGTATGGTCCAGGAATAATACATCCATGGGGCTTGAATGGCTAACCTAACAGATTAGATTAGTATCTGTGAAATCACAGCTGATTAGAGTGTATGTGTGTGTGTGTGTGTGTCCTAATTTATGCACTCTGGAACATCTAAATTAATTCCCTATGCTTTATCCTCTAAAACATAACTGACCTACTTTAGACATTATTACTATTTTTTCCACCATTGCAGTTCTTTATTTAATCCCTTTGGGTATGTGTGTGTGTGTGTGTGTGTGTCTGTCTGTCTGACACAGAGGAGAGAAAGAAGATGAATATGCACGTGTGTACTTGCCATAAGTGTGTATCCTCAGTGTGTGAGAGCAGATCAGTTTTAAATCTCGGTCGGACAGTCGCGGTGGCATTACAACTTGATGATATGAGGGCTTCAGCTGTGTGTGTGTGTGTGTGTGTGTTTTTATGTGTGTGGAAGATGAGTAGCTGAAGATCCCAGACTGGAGTCATCGTCTGGTCCGTGGGATAGATGAGACTGCTCAGAACTCCTAAGTCAACCCTGTTTCTTCTTTCCCCCTCATCCACCCCTTCCTCCATCTCCCTTCATGTTTTACAGCCGAGGGAGGCCAGCACGAGTCTCTGGGAAGGGCTGTCATGGCTCCGGACCCCACAGTGCCCCCCAACCTCTCAGCCATCCCCCTGACTGGATACACAGCTGGGGCAAAAGACAAAGACGCCGGACCCAGGCGCTGGCCCGGGGATGGCGTTTTCGCTGCGGCCCGAGCAGCGGTTTGGACCCGAGCGGAAGCGAGAGTGCGCGCGGGAGCAGATGGCGCTCTCTTCGCGGAGACCCGGGCTAAAGTCGGGGCTGGATGGAGTCCAGTAGAGGCGGAGAGGGCAGGCCTGCCAAGCGTGCCCATGGTCCCGGTTGCCCGGCCGGGGCAGCGCGGCGAGGGCCAGAGAGAGCGGGCGGCCCTCTCATTGGCCCTCGCCGACGGGACGGCGGAGCTGCCGGCACCAGCACCGAGAAAACCTTTAGGGCTGCTGTCTAAAGCTGCTTGGACCAAAGGCACCTCTTTTTCCTCATCCAAGGCCTCCTCCTCTTCCTCCTCAACCACAACAAAGGCATCCTCTTTGCCTTCCTCCTCCTCCTCCTCCTCTCCGGCCAACAGAAGAGACAGTCAGACAGCGAGACCAGACAACGTCTCCCTGGTCGTCGCCAACAGCAACTCCTCCATCAGCAACAGCAGCTCCAGTTTGGGTATGGTGCAGGGTGGTTCTGTCATATTTCTACTTTGACTTTCATATTTTAAGTAATCGTTCTCCAAACCTCTCCCCCCCCCAGCACAGCGATTGTAGCTTAGCAGCAGCTGGCCTGTCAAGCTCTGATTTCTCTACATGCAGAAACGATGCACACAGGGCTCTAATTAGAGCTGCACTGTGCGTTAGAAGAGCGTGGAGGGCGCTGTCTCTTTTCTTAGCCTCTCTCCACCCAAAAAGACGGGAGCAAAAGTGTAGGGAATGCATTCATTCCTAATCATTAGGAGCACACAGGAGCAATGGGCAATGTTTTTACCAGGGACATGTAGCTTTAGCCAAGTCTTTTAGCACAATATCATGGATAATTAGCCATCAAGTGCATATTTAAGACCCTTTTACAAGCAGGGTTGATGATCTTCATAAAATAAAATAAAAATCCTGACAGAAATCAAGGGTGAAATGCTCTGACAAAAAAAAGTAGGACAGATTACGATATCTGTGGCTGTAGCAGGACCGTTGTAAGTGACTCTTGAAAGCTAGCGCTAACACTGAGCTGGGTTTTTACGGTCTAATCATTTTTTTTAAAGTCTGTTGCACTTTCAGAAGAAAAAAAAACTATTGACGTCTTTGAAAACTGAATATATTCCAGAGAGAAAGAAAAGCTCGACAGCGCTGCAACATTGCACAAGGGGGTGTGGCTTAGCGAGCAGCTGTTTTGGACCTCAATCGTCGTCGTCATTACAATGTTATTTTCAGCCTTCGCCATCATCACAGCCACCTAAACTACCATCGTCCTCATCCATCATCATCATCATCATCATCATCATCATCATCATCATCATCATCATCATCATCATCATCATCATCATCATCATCATCATCATCATCATCATCATCAGTTTGTCATCACTTTTCATCACGTTGTCACCATCATCTTTGCCCTCCCCGTCGTCCTCACCGTCCTGTCCCATTCCACTACCTCCATGTCTCCCCACCTCCTCCTCATCACCACAATAGCGGTGACATCAGCAACAAGGTAATTCCTCCACGTGTCCTTTTGGCGTCCAACGCGAGAGAGCGAACAAATGCTGGCGTCGCACGGCGTCAGCGTCACAGTCGCAGTGTGGCGATGGTCGGGGAGGGTGAGAGGGTGATCTCTCTCTGTCTGAGAGGGTTGATTGCCTCCCTCTTGCTCGCTCCAGCCTCAGTCACGCCTCTCAATTGACGTGGGTCTGATTTCGCCGTGTTAGAGACGATTTAGATGGATTAAATGAACCCCTGACATTAAAATGCTCCTCTCGTTTTGCGCATTAGAATTGGATTTTCATTTCCTACGGGCATTTTGAAACTGCTTAGCTCATTGTACACCAGCCTCATTGTTAGACCTGTCGCTGTGGTCACTATTGAAGGACAAGGTTGGTGATATGTTTATTTTTGTTATTTTCAATAAATGCAATAAGGAGACCAAAACCAACTCTGACTCTGACTTTCCGAGCCCATTAGTTCTTCATTTCGTTTCTTAAAACCGGCTGACTGATTTCCCAAAACAGCTGGGTGCTGTAGTTTGTAGCAAACGTTACTCAAACGGGAGGAAATGCTGCATTTGTTGGGGACTATTTCCAGCCGTGTGTTTGGTTTCGTGAGTATTTATGGTGACAGGACGGTGTATGTGGGATGGACTCAAAATGAGCGTGTGTGTGTTCATGGGAATGAAGTCATCCTGTGCAACAGTGTGACTCATTGCTGTGTGTTTGATAGTGTTGGGCAACAATGCTGCTCTGCAACACAGTGGAATAAGCTGCGTCAGGGGCCACAGATGCTTCATGTCGAGGGTCGATTCGTAGTTGGTTTTGATCTTCTTAAGGGATTCATTGTCAGATAAATACTCCTTTATTACCATTGATCTTCCTGTTGTTTCCCCCCTGCAGAGGAGTCGGTGAGCAGCCGGCCAGCCTGGGATCTCCCCACCGTCCCCGAGTCGCTCCTGTCCACAGTGGGCGACCACGACATCACACTCCCTGCCAACGTCACCAGCCCTTTCTCCACCCACCAGTGGAACACCACCATGCCCGTGCACACAAGAAACACCTCACGGCACACAACCACCACCGTAAACACATCTCTATCCCCCACCACCACCACCACCATCACCACCACCACCACCACCTCAACTTTACCGTTATCCACCACGGAGAGAGCACAGACACCACCGGGACCCAGTACAGTTTCTCCAACCACCAGCCCGGACACTGTGACCAATGAGAGCCTTCAGCTGACGACAGTAACCGTGACGACGCCCTCAACGACCACTTTGGCTGTGACCGCCGCTGAGGTGACGACACAGGCGGAGACCACCGGGAGCGCTGTAACAGCATCACCAAATACAACCACCGCTGCTGCTACCGCCCGGCAAACAACGAGCCTCAAACTGACCATGGTGGCCCCGACCCAGCCCACGACCACCACCACCACCACACCTGCCACCACCACCACCACCACCACTACTACGATCGCCCCAACCACCACCCCTCCCACCACCACCACCACCACCACTACGCTTCCCACCACTACTACAACCACTACACCTGCAACTACTACTGCTGCCACCACCACTACTGCCAACACCACGACCACGACAACAAAGGCACCCGCCACCACTGTCTTCATCCCGATGGAAACCACGCCACCGCCCACCACGACCACTGAACCTCCCTCCAGTACCAGCGCAGAGGAAAGTCCTCTACCATGCAATGTGACCGAGAAGTTCTGGGTCAGAACAGGTACGAGACTACAACATTGGAAAAATCTTTTTTTTAATAATGAATAGAGGTGAAATACCATTTCAGAGAGTCAGGCACAATGCACCTTTTGATGTCCACGATGTAATTACATACACAGAAATTAATTAGAACTCAGGGGCAGATATTCCTCAACCATAAACACTTCTATTGATGGGAAGCTGGAGACTGTAGCCTTTGATTACATTGAATTGAGATGCTGTGATACTAAAGTACTGAAGCCTTTACTGTTTACTGCAGCAGCTGCTAAGAGACAAGCCAAGCTCCTGTTTTATGGACATATTATGTCCATGTTGTTATTTGAGGCAATAATTGGGGTCAAAGTGAGATTTTTCACCGAATGTCAACAAACCATGAACACAGTCAGTGACCTCCAATTTTGATAATGTTTTCCTTCACAGTTCTATCCATTGAGCTGCGTAGGAACTGCCTGGATCTGATCCTGAAGCAGAACCTCTCTAAAGGACTGAGCCACGCCCTGCAGAGAGCGCTGAATGACTCCACAGCCAATGCACAGGTCAGTGCCTCTTACAGCTGAGGTCACAGGTGAGAGGGTAGAATGCACAACTTACACAGCAACCTCAGTGACTAGTTAGCAGTTAAAAAGAACAACGGCACTGGCTTATACAAGAATCTTGTAAATTAGTCAGTAATAAGAAGCAGTTTTATCAGAATAATTTAACTAAAGCTGGGATAGGCACTTTATTTTTGACGGGACAAAAGCATATTATAGATCAAGTGTCCTTCTGACGTATATTTAGCTCAATTTAGTGAAGTTATGATGCTAAACATACATTACCTCAAGTCTCTGCTTCTCTCATAAAATTTTACATTTTAGTTTTGCCACAGTGTTGGCCCTCCGCCTGTGCAGACAACCTGTTTCTTGACTGTGTCATCACTTCACAATATTTCACAGTATATTTTTTGGGGGTAATTTTTCTCCTGCTCGTTCACACTCGTCTGAGTGGCGCTCAAAAATGAACGGGGAGAGGTAACTAATGCAGACGACGTTTGAAGTCTGAATAGAAATAACATGTTGAACAGTGTTTTGCTCAGAGAGGTTTCTTTCACACACACACACACACACACACACACACACACACACACACACACACACACACACACACACACACACACACACACATACACACACACACACACACACACAGACAAAAACAAACAAGATAATGGAAAATTAATCCAGAATAATTGACTGTTTCCTTTAGGTGATCTTCCTATTCTGTTGCGGATATTTATTTATTTTTTTGTCTTTGATTTGTCTTTTTCAAACTGCATCTATTTCTTCTTCATCTTCATCCCCCCAACTCCCCAATCAGATCAGATCTGATCACTCCCTCGGTTTAAGTCGATTGATTTTCTGCCAACCTGTCGGTCTTGCCTGTCTGTTTGTCCACCTGCCTCTCTCTTTCTTTCTCTCTCTCTCTCTCTCCCTCTCTCCCGTGTCTTTTCTTCCGTCTTCATCAGCCGCCTGCTTTTTCTATTTTTATCCAGTTGTTTGTGAGCCTGCACCGGGAGTGACTCAGTGTCTCTAAGCTCCCGTCCACTTTCATCTACCCCCTATAACACACACACACACACACACACACACACACACACACACACACACACACACACACACACACACACACACACACACACACACACACACACACACACACTCCTTAGTTCGCATCCCCTCCATCAGATATTTAATATCTGGATCAGTTTGTTGAGAGACAAAAAAAGCCCGATATGCTGGCAGTGTTTTGAGGCATTGTTGATGGGCAAATATTGGCCTTCAGCAGCGGTGGGGATCATCAAACAGCATGAAATTAGCATGCAGCAGTATTTAATGTGTTGCATCATTGAACAATGTGGTTAACCATAATTGCGTGTGAAATTTGGCCAGTTTTACAGCTTGCAAAATGTTGGCCGGGAGAAAGAAGTGACAGCAGGGGGGCCAAGGGCAGATCTGGTCGGCTTTAATGGATTCAAGTATGCAAAACAAAGGTGAAATAAAAACCTTGCGGCATCCGCAAGGTGCAGGGTCGCCCCAGAATATAATAGACCCAATGCGAAACTAGCAGAATGAGCGAGACTCAGAGCAAACGTTGCAGTTTATTCATCTGCTACTTCAGCACCACGGACAGCACCACGGATTTATTAACACACAGCAAAAAGTATGCCTGATTTATGTACCCGTGTCGTTCTGTGCAGGCTGGTAACCTCTTGCATTGTTTTTGATTTGGCCCTTTGGTGTTCAAATCCTTCGTCAGCGGTCTCTGATTTATTGGATAGGTGTGATTCAATAGTTCCTTATAGGTTTGGCCCAACGGCAACCCCATGGCTGGAAAGGAAACTATGGGCATTGATGAAGTTGTTGATGTTGTAACAGATGTGAGGTAACCCACCTCCAGGCTCTGATGGCCATCAGGCGTCTGCGTCGTCTGAGGATCCCGGCGCAGATTCACGACTTTTGTGAGATGTGCGGATCTCTACGCAAGCTTTTCCACAGAAGTATGACTCAGCAACTTATCCCGATACTTCAGTGAACCGCATGCATGGTATTGTTGTCGTAACATAGTTGTTAAGTAGCCGTTTATGCAATTTAATTTTTACAGAGTGCTTCTAGAATGATGATGACTTCAGGAGCTTGTGATTGGACATTGTGGTTTTTAATAATAAAGCTGTTTTTATTCGCCTCCATGTAGAACGTTTTGCGAGTCTATTCTTAGAAATCTGTACATTCACCATTTCTGAATGATTTATGACTAACAAATTACACAAAATCCATGTATATAGGCGTAGTTTATTATTCTTTTTTTATTACAGGATCATTCACTGTTTACACACATGGACAAATAACACCCAAGCAGGTTAATAAAATATGTATGATTACACGCAGTGTTGTTAAACACTCAGTGACCAGTCACGGATGCTGCATAGGATGAGTTATAGTTGTTAACGAAGACGTAAATAAACACAATGATGTGAACGCCGGGGAGAGGAGAGGACAGAGAGGATAGGAGAGGAGAGGAGAAGAGAGGGATGAGGAAAGAGCCGTAGTAAGAACAGAGCAGCTGTTCCAGCGTGGACGGAGGTGGAGGGCAGAGGCAGGTGGGCGGTGGATGCTTCCAGAAATAAGAGCCTTGACTCACCGCCGATTGTTGTCTGTATGTGTTTTTCCAGGATCAAGCTAAACTATGCCCTTGAGGCAGATTAAAAAAAGGGGGGATTATAAATGCCCTTAGTGAACCCATAGCCGGTACGACATGCATTTGAAAGGGATGCAATCCATCACCGCCCCCTGTCATGTTTCACCTGGTAGCTCTGATTTCTCTTCGGATCGAGACGTACTGGCACCCGCACGTGTTTAGGATACATGAACACTGTCTGTTTTGAAATACTGATGGAAGCGAAGTAAAAAAAAAACACTTGAATTTACCCTCCCCCTCCCCTCCATCACAGGTGGAACACGACGACTGCAGCCCCCACAACGTGACGTTGGCTTACTACGTGACCAGCGGCAAGACCGTCTACGTTTCCTCCCGGGTGGTCGAGGCGCTGCACGTCTACGGTTTCGACAAGCTGCTCTCGGACATCCGGCAGCACACCCCGTCGGTCAAGGCGGTCCTGGTTCCCGTGGCAAGCTGGGCGCCCTCTCCGAGCATCCACCTGCAGCTGAAAACAGGTGATGGAACCTGACGGGAAAAAAAACAAGTTTAGATAGATCGACCCCTAAGAATCGAACAGAAGTGGCGCGCCGTTGTTCGTAATGGAGGTAAAGGAAGCAATAGCAGTGGTTAGAGATGTGCAGGGAGGAAGAGGAGGAGGAGGAGGAGGGAGAGAATACGAGCGGAAGGAGAGCAGGGAGATAGAAAACGCAATGAGAGTACAGGGAGGGAGACACAGGGGAAGAGTAGAGCAGAGACAAAATTAGAAAATTCTGATTACATGTCTGCTCTCCTTTACTCTTCTCTGATACCCTAAATCCCATACAAACTCCCATGATTGCAGAGCAAAGGCAAATTGGTCCATTATTTAGTCAGCCTCTTAAGCCTCTTTAAAAAACACACACACACACACACACACTTCAGCACGTGTGCGTACGCGCGTCTAAAATCGAGTCTTTTGGGAACACGGGGAGGGAAATCGATGCAATTAACACTTTGCTGTTTCAAAGATACAGGCGCGGATTGGAAACCCATTTCTAAACTAGGAATTATATTATTACTATGTATTATTTTTAAATCATGCTGGTGTCGATTCAGCTCACTGCACAGAATCTGGTCGATTTTGCAGTTACTGAATGCATACAGTGACACATACAGTCATTTATTTTCATTTCAAGCTGCATTAATAATCATCTTTGCATTTCAAATTGAAATGACAGTACAGTACATGCAATATAAAAAGAATAATCACCCTTAATGTTGGTAGCTGCTTGCTCACATCGTTGCCATATTATGTTTAGAAGGTGATTGTACATCACTGTTGGCAAAACATAATCATATAACAAATGAATACTACTTAAAATCTTGTTTTTTTTCACACATATTGAGAAATCCTAAACACGGAAGCTTTAACCACCAACGGGAAACAATAAATATCTGCGTTGTATCCTCCATGTTTTCAGACAAAAGGCCAAGTTAAATATTTCATCGCTTTCAGTGTGATGCATACCGCCCGCAAAGACGACCCCCGTGCTAGTGTGCAGCTGTGCCCTTTAGGCGAGAATAAAAACCATTTCTGGCTTGTTCAGCTCATAAAACCATAAATACACAGCATATGCCAATTCACCATCCACAGCACAATTTGCATAAGATTATCAACTGGGTCAGCGCTGTTTGTGCCTCCGAATGTGTCGAAGACCACGAGACGAGGGAAGGGCGCAGAGTCTCTTTGCCTTTCTTCGGAGACGAGGCCTGCGCTCATAAGCACCACGACGTTTGAATTTAGGTCAGAATATTGTTCCTCCTCTTCCTCTAAGAGTTTGTATAAAAAAAAGAAGAAAAAAGCTGAGAAAGACAGAGTGCAGGAGAGAATGGAGGGCGACTGCAGTAAGAGGACTGAGACAACATTAATAACATCCGCCATAATCTGCTGATGGGCTCTCCATTGTTTACCCTGTTCCCCCTTCAGTGCTGAACAACTACTCTTCTCATTCCAGATAGTGATAGATAGATACAATAATCCTCGTTTAGGTGTGTCGGTCACGCAGGACACGTCTGGCAAGAGCACACTTGCATTGATTCCAAAAACACAAACACAATGTTTCGATGGTACAGATGCGTTCGCGGTAAATTAAATTAAACGTCAAACAGTAATAATGATATGTAATATGTATCGAAACCTCATGTTGATGTTGACACTCTACATTGCTCACATTTACTTTCATATGGGGAGAATAAAACAATTATATTGTAGAGGTATAATTGGAAACAATAACCAACTGTTTATTAAATTAGAGGCTCTAATATTGTGAGATTTGACATTTTAAAACTGCATCAATTACATTACTGATTTGTAGGGAGCAATTGCCATTTTCCTGTCTGTTTTGTTTTTTTGTTTTCATGCTTCCCTGCTTGTTCTTTTGCTGTAATTATTCACAGACTGAAATCAAATTCCTTTTCAATATCAATTAAACATAATTCCCCCCTCCTCCGCAGTGCTGAGGTTCGTCGGCCCGACGGATAACGTCTACTCCTGCAGCTTCGTCCAGATGTTGGAGCAGCGGCTGGAAAACGCCTTCGACGAGGCCCAGGACAAAGTGCTGGAGACCTACAACCGGCTCACCGTGGAGGTACGCCGTCGGGTTCACGGACCGCCGTGTGTGTGTGCGTGTGTGTGCGTGTGTGTGCGTGTGTGGCCTGGCCTATTGGGCAAATGCAAATAACACAAAGCTGTAGGTCCAAATTCTGGACGCTTACAACTATTCAGCGACTTACTGCAAAACAAAGAATCATTCCATGGAAGCTCCTTCTAGTCCGAAAGCTTTGGTAGCAATATGCACTGAAAGGGGGGGAGTGGCTTGCAGCGGCATAATGCAGGTTTATTTCCAGAGACGCAGTCCAAAGTCATTCTTCTACTGTGCCGTTTTTAGGTTGAATCCCTTTTCAGCTACTCTCCCTTCCTTTTGTTCCCAGCTTCTTTCTCATTTCCGGTCTCTATTCTCTCTGATCGGCAAGGTGCTCTCATGACTGCAGGATGTATGCACGCACCGGCATGATCATAAAGTGGGTTTCGGCAGGCGGAGGTCGATATAGGCTCCATTCATAATTCATCCTCTGAAATATTAACACTCACGGAGGAATGCGATGGGAGGGCCTCGTATCTCCCATCGACATCTGCTTTACTTTCCTCAGTCACGTTGTTTTCAGAGCGACGAAAGAGAGAAAAAATAAATCATTGTTCATTGAAAGTGTCATATTGTCTCTCAAGCTCCGTTATGCATTATTTATGGGGGCGTCTTAGATGTTTGGTATGATACATTAGATATTTCTGTATACATTTTTCAATTATAAATGTGCCCCCCCTCCCCACACCCTGATTTTTTATGTGCTTGCCGTAAATACAAAATGTAAAGATCATTCCAAGAAGGACGTGTTTATCCTCAGATCCAGAGCGTGTCCCAGGAGCCGGGCTCCCCGTCCGTCTCGCTGGTGTACGTGGTGAAGAACCAGGATGCCATTCTCAACGGGACGATCTCCAGCGGCCTCCTCAACCAGCTGACCGCGGAGCTGGTGGGATACTTCCTGTTCTACCCCCCCATGGTCATCGCCGAGCGTAAGTGAAACCACAATGCACCTTGAGGTCTGAAGGTGGAGAGCTAGATCCTCGTTTTGAGTTGGGGTTTTTTATCCTGTAATTCTCCATTAACTTTTTTGGCTCATTTCTAAGTATCTTTGTATGTTTTTTGTTTTTATTGAAATAACTTTTTGTGACTCCTCCATCTGTGCTTTTTTCAAATAATAGAATTAAGAAAATTGCAATCACTTTCAAGTAAACCAGATTGCTCCGTCAGACAAAAACAAATAAAATGTGCAATCACTTTGTTAGAACAATGCAAATAAAGTTAGATCTGTGCAGACAATAACTAATATTTGACCAAAAAAAAAATGCATATTGTGGATTCAATTAAACTGTTTTACACTGAATATTTTTTCGAGATAAAAAAAGTGCAACTTGTGAAAAACCAGGAGTGTCACAGTCATCAGCAAATCATTATGGTAAATAGCAATCAACATACTTTTATTGAATTTAATTACATGTCAAATCCAAACAGGACAGTGAAAAGGTCACAAATATTCTAATACGTAAATGAGCATGCCAATATTTTTGAGAAGCCAGCAGCTGAATGAGCTGGCTCGTGAACATTTCATCCCTCTTTCACCGCTCGTTTCTGAGCGGTCACAACAAAGAGTCGCTCCGCTCTTACGGCTGCACGGAGAGACTTGGCCGACACCGTCTAACCCGCAATTAACGCGGCCGACAAATTAAAGTCCAGTCAGAGTGCTTGATACTCATTGGCTTGATGGACCTCCAACCTATCTTTTCAGAGGCACCGCCGGCAATCATGATGCCTCTGTAATTCACCACCGAGGGCCATCAGTGAAAAGAAAATGAGTAATGTGTCTGTGGACGAGCCACGTGGCTTCCGACGGTCGCAATGTGTCGCATTATGTTGTCTGACACGCCGCGAAGATGCTCCCCGCCCTTGATGCTCGCCACAAAAGGTGACTTTTGAGACATAAACATTGTGGTTGGACCTTCTCTCTCACCCGACCTGGGGAGTCTCCCCTGTTGTGATGTGTCTCTGTTGCAGTTAGTTTTATTACCACAGAGCTCAGAGCAGAACCATCGAGTCCACTGCAGAGAGCAATGCATGATTCACGGCGTAGTGTGTGTTTGACCTGGGGGGAGTTCAAGATTACTCTATATTGTCCAAGTAAGGAAGCATGTCAGAATATATTGTGGCCTCCAGGCTGAATAGAAGGATATATTTGGGAGGAAAAATAGTTGTAAAAATGGATTTAACTTCACTGACATCCGTTTGTTGCGGTGCAGGGCAGTTGGTTGGGGTGTAGAACTGGACTTTAAACCTAACAACACAGAGATGTGAATCATCACTAATCATGTTTTCATCATCATTGTGTTTTTTTAGCATCGGTTTTTAGCTAACTAATAAGGCCACTGTATGCATCCTGCATAGAACCAAGCCTCAGGAGCTGGTGGAGACCAAAAACTAGATACAAAGGAGTCAGCGATTCTATTCCAATTGCCTTTTTTTGTTCAATTCAGCTAATATTTCCTCATGCTCACTTTGCCTGCTGAAAAATACTTTAAAAAAAACAACAATATTTTCATTATTATTAGTATAGTTTGGGTGTTGAGAATCACAGACCCCACCCTTAATGTGATACTACATAACTTTTGCCACACCAATAACTAATTGTGAAGAGAATGGAACATTGAATTTGCCTTTATTTCCCGAGATTTCTTGAAAGACATCATCGTGCTTATACATGACATGCTCAAATATATTATAACTGGAAGAGATAACGTCAGTAAGACCAAAAGCGACTGTTCATAGCAGACCAAGCTGCGTTCATCTGGTGGGCTTAAAACACGACTTCACATCAATATTGATGTTGCTCCACGTATCTCATCAACATATAAAGGCCATAATCTGTAACTCCCACGTTTTCCAAAATGAACTGATTAGTTCTGCTTCAAAAGACCAATGTGTAGTATTTATGAAGATGTATTGGTAGTTACGGATAGAATATTGTTCCTGTGATTTCATTTGTGCATTATCAAGGGGTTAGCGGAGGGGCATTCAGTTGGTTGCAATCTGCAACCTTACCAGTAGATGGCACAACATTCTACACACTGCTCCTTTAAGGTCGGAGAAAAATCATCGTTTTAGTTGAATATGTGAAAGTTATTGCAACCCATCTTGTGCTTCAAACCAAGGCATCAATATTTACAACCAGGATCTCCCTCTAACACTAATCAAGTGCTTTGAGTCGACTCAACATGACTGTAGAAACCTTAATTGCTCTGCAGTTGATGCATTGCAGATATGTTTATGTTGATAAAAATTATGTAATCAGGGTGACATTACAAATGATTTTTGATAATCCACATTAGGTGCATATGGATTTTGGGAAATTCTCCCGAATACTTTATATTGGAAAAATGTTGGTGGGTTGAACAATTAGTTGTCATGGGTCAGCCTAAGAGACACAGCCGTACACACAGGCCTTGCGGTAATTGTCCAATGACCAAAAGACGTGACAAACCCAAGCGGCCGACTACAGACGGGTCACATGAGCTCTGTTCGTCTTCCACTCCAGCCTCTAATCTGCGAGATTTTAAAAAGGGCAAACAGCTGTACGGCTCCTATCATCTGAATCGCGCCGTGGGCAATCTGTTGTCCGTGGCCCCCCGAATGAGCTAATTTGATCCCGGCGAGATTAGATTAGTATCTATCTGCGCGTACTCTCAACACCCAGCGGGCGAAAACATCACACTTCACTCGGTCACGTCCAAACCCGCTTGGCATCGCCGCCGAAACCCAGTCTGCTCTCTTAAAGAAGCAGTTTTATTTTGTAACGTGACACAAGAGTCCAGACATCGAGCTGTTGCACTGAGAGCACCGACGGCTGATCGATTCCCGTGCGATGACAGCCGCCTGGATATTGATCTCCACCGTTTACGTGCAGAGGACTCCATGTCTACTGTGAGCGTTTCACTGGAGTCCTTCGTTGAAGACTCATTCACGACCTCTACTTTTGGAGAGTGAGACGGTACACGTGCAGCCCTGTTCCCCACTGCCCGCCCCGACAGTAGAGCCTATTTATACGCTGCAAAAGGGCACTGTTTAATCCTGTTTGAGTAACATGTGTTAAATACTGCAGTGGCCAGCTGGTTTAGAACATTTTGATTTTGGAGTTGTTTTTAAAAAAATTGACATTGTCCACATGACTGAACAAGCTTGGCTTGTTGACAGCATGACCTCATACTTTTCAACTTTTCTTTTTCCATTTGATTATTATGAGATTTGCTCAATTTCTCCGCCTTCCCACCCCCACAACCTCTGCAGCGTTAATGAAACGAATGTGTTCGATTGTGTCGGCCCGCTGAGCCGTTGCCGCGTCTGAACCCTCACACCTCCGTCGCCGTTTGCCTTAAGTGTTTATGCCAGCTCGCCGTCAACTGCGGAGGAGGAAGAGGAGGAGGAGGCGGAGAGCTCGGCGAATGTAAATGCGCTCGCATGCAAAGGGCATCGGGAAAGAGCAGAAATGCTCCAGCAGCTACAGCGCCGCTGCGCCGCCATTGACTCCGAAACACAACTCTGGGCAGGCCGCCAGCTCGGAGGAGTTAGGCGGGGGACAGATGGTGAACCAGGCAGATGGGCAATGAGGAGAGAGAGAGAGAGAGTTGAAGGATGAGCAGGACGCAGAGAGAGGCCGACGGACCGAGGGGGTGATGATGGGGGGATGAAGACGGAAGGAGACAGTCGGCCGGACGGAAAGGGAGCAGGCGTTTCTTTTGGGAAATGAATCGGCTGACAGGTAAACAGGTAGCGTGAGGCGGGTGCAAAGGCAGAGGAAGGGTGATAGCCGGCGTGGATGGATAGGGGAAGTGAGCGGTGAGGAAGTAGAGGTCACAATGCAACCTGACAAGAAGTGTTTCATCCTATTTTATCATCCGTGGCAAAGGGGCCAATGCTAACCCCCCCTCCCCACTTCAGATCTGTCGCTGCGGCACACAAACAAACTGAAAGAAACACATGATTAACACATTAGAATAGATAAAACATATGTATAAAAAATCTAAACGATCTAAACTCAACGCGGGTGTATTAAAAAGCATAAATTAAAAGGTATATTTAACACTTTATTTTGGTTTCCCATTCCAGATTTTCATGCGGATGCCGTCAAATAATAAAAGTTTTACAAGTTCAGCTAAAGCCAATAAGATGAAGAAGTGAAGACTAATATATATTTGTTATATTCTGTCACATCCTGAACGTGTCCACAAAACAGGAAATACTACCTGAGATTATTTTCCAAACTGCATTCAAATATCATTTATATGGACCCTCTATAGTGTTACAGCTGTTTCTTCTTATAAAATCCCGCCCTGATGCACACAACCCCACTTTAACTTTCGGCTCGTAATGCTTGCAATGGGTAGTCTCCACCAGTCTTTTTTTACTGGTTATGAAACTCTCAATTTAATATGGATGCCTCTTTATTCATAAGTAAATGAGACCATTAGCGAGAAGATTGTTTATTTCTCTATACAGTAATTCTTAATGCTCGGTGCCGTCCGATTCCACTCAGTATCGGACGAAATAACCCTGATTTACTAGAAACGTGGGCCCCTCGCTCCAGGAGAGGGGGGGCCCACGAGAACCAGGACCAGGACTGGTCATGGCAGACTGTCTCACCCGGCTCCAGTAAAATGAGAGGTTTTCTAAAGGGACCCTTCGTCCACAGGGACCACGACATCAACAGTAAATGAAAGTTGCTTATAGTAGCTTTAAAAACGTGTATTTTAGATAATTGTGGACAATATTATATTTTATAAAATCTGCAAATACCAATAACTTTCTCTCTCTCTCTCTCTCTCTCTCTCTTTCTTTCTCTATTTAGCTCTTGAATACCATAATCTCAACACGTCGATGGCGACCAAGAACTATTGGGTGAAAACAGGTAAATAGCTCTTGCACGCACACACACACACACACACACACACACACACACACACACACACACACACACACACACACACACACACAGTGCTGCTGGATGATCATTGGTAATCAAGACCCGCATCGATCGGACACAACAGCAGTTAGCCCTGGCGCCCTTTTGTGCAATTCAGCAGAATAATATTGGCGCTCTCATTTTAGTCCCCGTTCCTTACAACTCCCCCCCCCCCCCCTCCAAACACACACACACCTCTGCTCACTCCTCTGCTCACTCCTCTGCTCACTCCTCTGCTCACTCCCTCTCTCGCGCTCTCTGCGAGTGTCTATAGCTGGTCTGTTCCTGGGAAAACCTATTGATGTATAATTCAGGGCTTCCTGACTGGGGCAGAGGGAGAGATCACTTCACATCACATCACGGCCGGCTGTGAATGATTCTGTGTGTGTGTGTGTGTGTGTGTGTGTGTGTGTGTGTGTGTGTGTGTGTGTGTGTGAAGTCTGTCCACTCCTCTGTCTCACTAACAGTAAGACACACGCAAAGGAGCAAGATTAATGTAAGCACCTGTGTGTGTGTGTGTGTGTGTGTGTGTGTGTGTGTGTGTGTGTGTGTGTGTGTGTGTGTCGCTGCAGCTGTAATGGAAGTTTCTGGACAGCTTTCAGATGGAAAGGGAAGATCATCTGGTCCTCTCTAATATCCGACTCCTCTCCCGTCTTTTGTTAATTTCTCTCCCTCTCCTCTCTTGTTCTCCCCTCAACATCAACGCCTCCCTTTTGATATCATCTCGTCTCCTCCATCTTCACGCTCTCCCCGTCTCCTCCTTTTTTTTTTGTGTGTGTGTGTTTCCATTCCCACCCTCCGTCCCTTCTCCCCCTCTCGTCTCCTCACAGTGATCCAGGATGTGGAGAGCTCCTCCCTGGAGGCCAACTACCAGAGCTTTGCCAGCCTGATGGAGCAGCGGCTGGCTGAGCTCTTCCTGGTGGCCGGCCGGCAGGGCCCTCGGCCGGCACGCCCCCGGCGGGCCACCACCGTGGGCAGCTACACCGTGCAGGTGGGTGGCAGCGGGATTCTTGTGCGTCACCGTGTGCATTAGTGGCGATGGCGGGGTTTGTGTTTGTGCAGTTCTCTGCTTTAAAAGAACGAGTGACCACATCTCTGTCAACCAAATGGTGTGAACGTTTTTTTTCCCCTTGATCAACAGATAATATCTTTTTTTTTTTCCAGTTGTGTCCTCTCATGTCATAGTAAACTACATCTCAGTGGGTTTTTGGACTGTTGGTCAAACAAAACAATCAATTTGATGGTATCAATTGGACTTTATGAACTGTCATGTACATATTTCACCTTAACAATTAATATATTCATTCAGAAAATATTTTGCAGATGAATCGATAATGAAAATGATCTTCAATTGAGGCCGTATAGTGAAGTTGATGACGAGACAATTTTCTTTTTTTAATTCATGCTAAACATATCTCACGTCTTATGCAAGCAGATTTTCATTGTTTATTAAATGAAACCGCTGGCAGCCAATGAGCACCATGGGAAATAACAACATGCATGTGGCATGTTTGTTCTGCTCTAAGAGACTATGGTCATAAAGATAAACCAATATTGTCATTATGTTGAAGGCACTTAGAAGCACAGAAGAACAGAGCTTTGTGTGTATGTTATTCCCCCGGCCGGTGGTCCATATTGAGCAAATAACAACGACTGACTCTTCCTGGACTTTATGCCTCACACACCCTCGAGGGTTTATGGGAAGTCACAGAAGACCAGTTTTATTGCTGCAGAAGGAGCCTGGGAGAGGAGACTTGATTAAACCGTGTTCGTCAAAATACATTTTTTTTTCTTTTTTTTCTGGTTTGATGTATGATGAAAGGAAATTTAGATTTCAAGTGACTCAGTTATCCTCAAGTGTCTTCCCCGAGTGCAGTTATCTCGCAGCAAATGGTCCGTCACGATCAAAGCAGCCGGGCCGATTCTGAATTGTGATTTGGCCACTGTAGATATGCCAGTGGGTCTTCTGGTCTGCCGAGTTCAGTCTGGCTACAGAGGAAAGTTGCACTTGCAACAAGGTGGACTGTAAGCCGAAGACACTTGTTTTTCTGAACGCCGCGACCAGCTCGAGATGTTGGACAGCTCATTTGTCCTCTTCCAGATGGTGAGCATGCGGCGGCTGCCCGGTCCCAAGAACCCAGCGGAGATGACCTACTACGCCCAGCTGAACGGGGCACCCATCACTGGATCCGCTGCCGCCAAGACCCTCAGCAGCCTGGACTCCCAGACCATGGCTCTGACGCTGGGATACTTCGTGCAAGTGCAGGCTGAACGTGAGCTTTGTTATCTTATGTCACATAATTATGGGTCATATGTGTGAAGGACCAAGCAATTGCACATTAAGGGTGTTGTTTTGTCATGTCAGGGTCCATTAGAAGCACTTTAACGTGGTTATAATCATATTTAACAGGACAAATTAATTCAGCTCTTTTAATGAAGGACTAGTTCTAAGCTCAGGAAAACAGGTGATAAAAGAGAGACAACGTCCCGACCCTTCTGGTGGACTGCTATATGTTTTTGTTGCAGAAGATTAGTCAATGATGAGAGACGAATAATGATTTGATCCTGATGATTAGATTTTTTTCTTGCGTGTCAAACTATATAACTATATAGTATATAGAATCCACACCCAATAAGTGACGTCTCTCTGTAACAATGGGTTCTTGCTTCCCGGCGGATACCCAGGTAAGATGACGTTACATTTGTGAGTGGAACATAGCTAAGCTAACTAGCTAGCCAGCAGACCAATGTTGGTGACGAAACATGTGTTTTTTGATTGAAAAATGATTGAAAAATTGTCTTTGAAATCTTTGAAATTGAAAAAAAAAACGAAAGACTTCATTCTCGCAGTTGATTACCGATCATTTTTTTCTCCAAAATAAAGTCTCAGAGGGGGGTGAGTGGAGGGACTTTGCCTCTTTATACACTAATGAAAACGTAGTTATGGATATCATATTTAATCTCTGCCGATAAGTCCCACTAAATCCGACACACTGAACCTTTGAACAAATGGATAACATCACCAGGCACTGTGAATCTTTATATATATTGAGAAATAACCAGTGACCTGCTGTTGACTGGCAAACGGTTGTTTTTACATTTTGGTTTTCGTGCAGATTAAACAAACAAAAGTTCATTTGTGAACCTTCGTCTTTCTGCTGAGCTAAGCTGACCTGCTAGTGACTCCATGTGTTCTGTACAGATATTCTTCTCATCTTGTTAAAAAAAGCAAATGTTCTATTCCTTGAAATCCACGTTTTATTCATATCAGTTATTCATAATGTTTTTTCAAATGGATGCATGTTTCATTGACATTGAAATTCAATATCAAAATATACACATTTGTTCTATCCCCATTTGTTCACGTACTTGCTGATTTATTCCAGCTATAGAAAAGAAAATGGGACGCTTCTCTGTTTGCCTTTTGCATATTTACATACAGATCTACACAGATTTTCATTTGCGTTTGGCCAATATGCAAATGGAGTACATACATATTTTAGATGCACAGTCAACTCACGCAACACACTTCTCCTTCCGCAGTGGAGACGCCACACTTCCCATTGTAGCGGCTCTGCCGGATTTATCCGTTGAACTGGAGTGTAACCGCCCCGGCTCATCGTGACATCGTGTAGGTTTCTCGGTTTTCTCCAACATTTCCATAATGCCCGACGGCGTCGCGCCCAACCCAGCGTCAGAATATCGCTACAAATTCAAAGTCGCATTAAGAAAACAGTAGTCGTGTAAACTGTTAAGTTCAAACCTCGGGCGATCGCGTGAAGAGAGAGTCCAGGATTTCATTACTTATAATAAAAAAGTATTTAATAAAAAGGATGATGATGATCAGAATATAGTTCCCGGCCGGGGGTGTCTCGCTTCAAGCAGTCCACAGGCCACTTACAGTCATGCTGTAAGCAGTTAGCTGTCTGTGCTCTCCACGAGAAGGAACATTTCACCCCGTACAAATGTCCACGCGAGTTGTTAAATACTCTCATTCGCTGAGCTTAAGGCCTCTCCATTGGTTAGTTTCCCAGCATGCAAGATAACATAACAATAACATAGCATGCTAATGGTTAAACCCTTCTCAGGGGCGGAGGCCTACTCAGGTAAACAGTCCTACTTCCTGCTAGCTTTGTTACTTCCGGTGTTTCCGCCATCCTGTGCTTCGACAAAATAGTCCCTTCTTACGCCACGCTTGTTTTAACCTCTTACCACGTGTCTATGCCCTCCATCTTTAATTTATTCCATTCACACCTAAACCATTTCACAGTAACATAAAACCCAGTGTCTTCCTACTATGCTACAATACACATCTATCCATCCACCCATCCATCCATCCATCCATTTTACACCGCTTATCCGGGGTCGGGTCGCGGAGGCAGCAGGTCAAGCAGGCTGACCCAGACTTCTCTCTCACCCGCAACATCTACCAGCTCATTCTGGGGGATCCCGAGGCGTTCCCAGGCCAGCTGGGAGATATAATCCCTCCAGCGTGTCCTGGGTCTTCCCCAGGGCCTCCTACCAGTTGGACGTGCCTGGAAAACCTCTAAAGGGAGGCGTCCTGGAGGCATCCTAATTAGATGCCCGAACCACCTCAGCTGACTCCTTTCAACACGAAGGAGTAGCTCGACTTCAAGCTCCCTCCTGATGTCCGAGCTCCTTACCCTATCTCTAAGGCTGAGCCCGGCCACTCTACGGAGGAAACTCATTTCGGCCGCTTGTATCCGAGACCTCGTTCTTTCGGACACGATCCAAAGCTCGTGACCATAGGTGAGGGTTGGGACGTAGACCGACCAGTAAATTGAGAGCTTTGCCTTTCGGCTCAGCTCCTTCTTCACCAAGACGGCCCGGTGCAACGCCTGTTTTACTGCTGCAGCCGCACCGATACGCCTGTCGATCTCCCGCTCCATTTTACCCTCACTCGTGAACAAGACCCCGAGATACTTGAACTCCTTCGCTTGTGGTAGGCACTCTGTCCCCACCCGGAGGGAGCAATCCACCGGTTTCCGGCAGAGCACCATGGCCTCAGATTTCGTGGTGCTGACTCTCATCCCCGCCGCTTCACACTCGGCTGCAAAACGCCCCAGTGAATGCTGGAGGTCATGGTCCGAGGAGGCAAACAGGACCACATCATCTGCAAACAGCAGAGAGGCTATCCTGAGATCCCCGAACCTGACATTCTCCGCCCCACGGCTGCGCCTAGATATCCTGTCCATGAAAGTCACGAACAGGACCGGTGATAAAGGGCAGCCCTGGCGGAGGCCAACACCCACCGGGAACGTATCTGACTTACTGCCGAGGATACGAACACAGCTCCTACTGCAGGCGTACAGAGACCGGATGGCCCGTCGCAACGGGTCCGGCACACCATACTCCCGCAGCACCCCCCACAAAAAGCCCCGAGGGACCCGGTCGAAAGCCTTCTCCAAGTCCACAAAGCACATGTAGACTGGTTGGGCAAACTCCCAGGACCCCTCCAGTATCCTTGCAAGGGTAAAGAGCTGGTCCACTGTTCCACGACCAGGACAAAACCCGCACTGTTCTTCTTGAATCCGAGGTTCGACAAACGGTTGGAGCCTCCGTTCCAGCACCCTGGCATAAGCTTTTCCCGGGAGGCTGAGTAGTGTGATACCCCGATAATTCGAGCACACTCTCCGGTCCCCCTTCTTGAAGATGGGAACCACCACCCCGGTCTGCCAGTCCATGGGCACTGTGCCCGACCCCCATGCGACATTGAAGAGGCGTGTCAGCCAAGACAGCCCAACAAAGTCCAGCGCCTTCAGCATCTCAGGGCGGATTTCATCCACCCCCGGCGCCTTGCCACCAAGGAGCTTTTTGACTACCTTAGTGGCCTCTGCCAGGGATATGGGTTCATCCAACCCCAAGTCTTCAGGCGCTGCCCCCTGTTCAGGGGACATGATGACCGGGTTTAGGAGTTCCTCAAAGTGCTCCTTCCACTGCCCGACGATATCCTCTGTCTCGGTCAGCAGCCCCCCTCCCCCGCTGATAACAGCCTGGGGAAGGCCCTGCTTTCCCTTCCTGAGTCGTCGGATGGTTTGCCAGAACCTCCTTGAGGCCAACCGAAAGTCCTTCTCCATGGCCTCCCCGAACTCCTCCCATGCCCGAGTTTTAGCATCCGTGACCACCGCAGCTGCAGTCCTTCTGGCCTGCCTGTACCTGTCAGCTGCTTCAGGAGACCCCTGGGCCAACCAAGCCCGAAAGGCCTCCTTCTTCAGCTTGACGGCTTCCCTCACCCCCGGTGTCCACCACCGGGTTCTCGGGTTGCCGCCACGACAGGCACCGATGACCTTCCGACCACAGCTCCTAGCGGCCGCGTCCACAATAGAGGCTTTGAACATGATCCACTCGGATTCCATGTCCCCAACCTCCCTCGGGATGTGTGAGAAGTCCTTCCGGAGGTGGGAGTTGAAGACCTCCCGGACAGGATCCTCCGCCAGACGTTCCAAGTTCACCCTCACTACACGTTTGGGCTTGCCAGGTCTTTCTGGCCGACTACCCCGCCATCTGATCCAACTCACCACCAGGTGGTGATCAGTTGACAGCTCTGCTCCTCTCTTCACCCGAGTGTCCAAAACATACGGCCGCAGATCAGATGATACGATTACGAAGTCGATCATTGATCTCCGGCCTAAGGTGTTCTGGTACCAGGTACACTTATGAGCCACCTTATGTTCAAACATGGTGTTTGTTATGGACAAACTGTGGCTAGCACAGAAGTCCAACAACGAAACACCGCTCGGGTTCAGATCAGGCAAGCCGTTCCTCCCAATCACTCCCCGCCAGGTTTCTCT
The DNA here is from genome assembly GCA_023566465.1 of Cottus gobio. Lineage (NCBI taxonomy): Eukaryota > Metazoa > Chordata > Actinopteri > Perciformes > Cottidae > Cottus > Cottus gobio. Next base: position 6,300,880 of record CM042223.1, on the reverse strand, counting down.
GTCGTCGCCCACGTGAGCGTTGAAGTCTCCCAGGAGAACTATGGAGTCGGCAGGCGGCGCCCTTTCCAGGACCCCTCCCACCAACTCCAAGAAGGCCGGATACTCCGAAATGCTGTTTGGTGCATAAGCACAAACAACAGTCAGAGCCTTACTCCCCGCAACCCGTAGCCGCAGGGAGGCGACCCTCTCGTTCTCCGGGGAAAACTCCAACACGGCGGCGCTCAGCCGGGGACTCGTGAGTATCCCCACTCCCGCCCGGCGCCTCTCACCCTGGGCGACTCCAGAAAAGAACAAAGTCCAACCCTTCTCCAGGAGTTTGGTTCCAGAGCCAGCGCTGTGCGTGGAGGTGAGCCCAACTATATCTAGCTGGTAACGCTCCACCTCCCTCACCAGCTCCGGCTACACATCTACATAATCTTAATTAATATTCCTATTAATTACTATTATTATCCTTCATAAGTATTGTAATTTAAACAGACATTCTTTATATTCATGTGCAAGTTAAAATAACTATTACAACTCAACAATACCTCGATGATGATGAGGATGACGTGTTCCCGCTCACCTTTCCTCCTTCAGATTTCCCAACAATAATAATTTATAACCTTGAGAGACAACAACCTTTCCAGCAGCAGCGCTCAGACCGGGAACCGAACACAGTGTTCTTGTAGAATTCATTTAGTTTGCCTTAACCGGCTCAGTGGAAACAAACCACATTAGTCCTTCAAATAAAAACACATGCCCTTGGCAAGCTGTGTTTGGCAAAGGGAGCTCAAAGAAAGAGGTTTTTATGGAAGACATTCAAGTGAAGAACTTTGACTGAAGCAGGTTTTATTCATTTATTTATGTTGTCAGTCAAATATTATTTCTGCATGTGGAGTTCAAGTGCACAAATGTTTTTTTCTTTTAAAACATTTCTGTCCGTGTGACACCATTTTCTGTGCACTTTAAATACAAATTGTGATATTTTGGGAAAACTTCTAGACGAGAAGATTGGTACTAATCTCATATGAATATCTAAATATGAAGCTGTGGCCAGAAGATGGTTGAGCCTAGATTAGCATAAGGAAACATTGTTGGCCTTCGCCAAAACAAACAAACATAAAACTAAAGTATGGAGATGATGAATGCTATTCCCTCTTTTTACATATTTATAACAATCAAGAAAATAACATAATATTCAAAAATGTAATAATACAAATCTAAATGTTGTGTTTTTGATGGACCGCTTTTGATGTACCTGGACGGCTTGCAGGTACATCTTCACTAAAATGAGCAGCTGTCCTTTAGTGACGTATGTACTATTTAATATTTGTCTGATGTTTAGTTTTTGTCATACGCCCCAATCCCCGGAGTAAAAGTTTGTTGTTTGTTTTTATTTCTGCTTGTCTCGTCGTTACAAAGTGTGTACTTTACAAAGTGTGTATTTTACAAAGTGTGTACTTTGCGATCACTGGAGGGTCATGGCTTCAGGACTGTGGCTCAGTCAAATACTGAGGAGTGATGTGTGTGTGTGTGTGTGTGTGTTTGTAGCTGTGGTGAAGACGCCGCCCGGCAACCTCTGGATCTTTGCCGTGCTGACGCCGCTCTTCCTGCTGATGGTGGTGATCGTCATGGTGTCCTTCATCCTGTGCAAGAGGAACAGGGTCATCTTCAAAACTGGCGCCTTCAGAAACTTCAAAGCGCGCTCCAAGGTAAGACCGCCCCCCTTTCTCCTGCCTTTCTTTACTTTCTTTTTTATTCTTCTTTCTATTATCTTTTACTATTAATAATAATCAGCTGTGACCTCCCTGAGTGTCCCACCTCCCCCTTTTTATTTATTTTCTTTAATTTAATTTTGTATTGATAGTAGGCATTAATTAGACATTTACAAATGTATTTCAGACAATTGAGATTGCATATGCAGATTTTTAGATGATGCTCATTTTAGTTATACACATATAGAACGACGGGTGATACACATAGAATAAACACCAACAAAGAAACAGAATGACGTATGTAACCCATTTTCCCAATATGCCAAACATTGTTCCAGTTTGTAGTTTATCTTCTCCATGTTGTAAATGTCCATTGTAATGTCCACCCATGTATTCAGAGTGGGACTCTCTTGTGATAACCCTTTTCCTGGTGAGAGTCTTTTTGCCGGCACCAGAAGTACATTTATTAAATATTTGTTTCTTTTTGTCAATGTTTTAGGTAAATATTCCAGGTACATGGTCTTACTTTCCAGAGGCCCCTCCCCTTTAATCATTCAGACAGCACTGCTTCCCCTTAATACCCCCCATCAGGACCCGATCTTGGAACATTGGGTTCAGCCTCTGGGATTGAGCATATCAAAAGAATATAAGAAAAAATCAAATAAATAAAACAAAAAACCCCAAAAAATGTCAAATCACTGCCTCACAAGTCAATATAAGTTAATTGTGTCATGTTTATAAGACTATTACACAATAATTATAAACATAAACCATAAGAATGACTTAAAGTGACTCAAAACCGACTAAGTATGGACCCCGGGTTTTGAAAAATGCTGATTAAAAAAGTTAGGAACTAGCTAGAAGGCCTTATTATCTATCTTCACAAGGGTCTTCTGTATTTTATAGCTTTTTAAATAGACCTTGTGAATGAGGAGATAATCAGGATTTAATATGAGAAAAAAAAGCATCTGCAATTTTGGCTAAAAACATTGGTGCGGGGCAAAAGGTTTTCCCAGAAGCCAATTCTGCAGAGATGTATGACGTGACTTCAGAGTGAGGGACACGCCACACGGGCAAAGCGGTCGTGTTTAGTTGTTTCTGAAACAGCCCGTGGTCATCGCTAATCATGCACGCTTTGAAGGCTAATCGGCCGAGGGGGGAAATAAACGGACAGGGCTCAGTGTACTGGAAGGGAACCTTAGGGTGCTGTCGGCCCCTTTCACAACGCCAGAGTTCACTCGACATCAACTCGTTTGAGGTTAAATAGGAATCAATCATTTCAAATGAGCGTGTGTGGAATAGATTGCCACCAGCTGGCTGGATCGGGTCGCGGCGCCCAGAACAGCTGCCTGTGTCGCGGCAGTCAGCGAAGTGGTAAACAGGCCGTACGATTGCAAAACCCATTTTGTTGTGACGGGGCTCTCGACGTGACTCGGCTCTGATCACGATTACATAATCCTGAAGTGTGTTTCGCATTTGATATCTTTATTAAACTTCTGCTTCAGTGAGATTAACCCGTATATTGACCCGCTCTGGTTGGTCTAAGCTTTAATACCCAGCAACGAAATCTTCTCAATATTATGAATAAATCAACATGCGTAATAGCTGCAGATATGAGAATCTCCAGATCAAAGAGCTTAAAAGACTCAGAAGCTTTGGAACGTTAATAAAATGTTTCCTCTTGGACCGAGCAGTAGTCGAAGAATCTTGGATCTCTATAAATACGTTACAATATTACTGGTGCTCCGCCGTAACATCCTGATGGAGCAAGCAATTATACCTTTTCTTAGGCTGAAAGGGTACCCATAATGCAGTGCTGTTCTGTGAAAAAAAATAAAAAAACATAAGTGAATTGAAGTAAGATGTTTTCTGCCACAAAGCCATCAAAACCCGAATATGTTAACATGTGTCATGTGTGTCACAACTTTGTGTCACAAAGTTATTGAATCACAGGGAAATAATTGGAACTTCTTCTTCTTAATCTGAAAACCTTCCCTTGACACCAGTTTCACAGTTTTGTCCGTCATTAGTGTCGATTAGGATACTGCACTCACCAAGTCGCTTAAATGTGGGAACATTGTGACAGCAAAAGACTGACGGTTATAAACATGCAACAACTGCCTCGGCAGATTATCCAAACTACCTTACTTTGAGGTAACCAAACCCAAAATGTTGTTAATTGTGCTCTAAGAATTACAGTCCGGTCCATAAATCGTGGGCGGAGAGTTAATCTGTTAGCACGCTTACTGCCGGATGAGCACCAGTGGCTAGCTGGTAGACGAGCTAGTGAGGCTAACGAACGAGGAGATGGGCCGTTTCCGTTGGTCCTGCAGTTGTAGTGCATGTTGTTACATGTTGTAGTCTCTTTGTAGTTTCTGTAAAAACCCGTCTGAGGGTTGATTAAATGAGAGGAGGAGATATTCCATTGTGATGGGTCTGATTGCTACAAACAGACTAGAGAGGTAAAAAATAAAAATATTGAGAAATAAACCAATAGGTTTGTCAGTTTTTGTCTATAGGATTTGTTTAAAATAATAATACAAAAAACCTGCCTGATCGTCTGACTGTTCGTGCACAGCTTTTAATATCTTTTTTGTCAACATCAAAATGTTCCCAGATGCCAGCAGTTGGTGTGTTATTAACACATAAAGGAGCGATGACCAAACTATGAAAACAATCCTATCCTAACCCATCCCACCCTGTCATCTTTTGTTCTACTCTATTCTACCCTGTAATCATCTTAACCCCTGCATGACCTTGACCTTCCACCTCTCTCTCCCTGTTTAGATCTCGTATCGAAGGGAGGGCAGTTACCACCACCAGGTATTCACCAGACCCTGGCTGGGTGGATTACTGACTGGCTGAATTGCATCAATGAGTGAATGAGTTGCCGCCTCGCTGGCTGCTTATTTCTGTGTGTGTTGCCTGTCGTTGTTGCTGGGTAAACATGTGCATGTGGCTACTGCGCTGTGGACATGACATAATCCTCCATCCTCACTGGCTGATGGAGATCAATGGGAGGAGAGAGCGAGGGGGCGGTGAGGAAAGGTGTTAAAAAAACAAAATACAATAATACGAGTGTACAATTCACAAGCTTCGTCCCTCAAGAATGAAATTCTTTTGGGTCGAGTCGATTGGCTGAATTAACAAAGAGGGACAAGATTGTAAAAACATGTAAATGAGCTGAAATAGAAGAGGCCGTTCTTTTTTTTTCTTTTTTTTTCTTTTTTTTTTACAGTGTACATGAATAGCGGAAAGGAAGCTCAAAACCTGCGAACCAGACCAATCTATTTTTATTTGAGTAGCAGCCATGAAAAGTGACTCAGGCGCGTGTCATCGGCCCAGACGGCCTCTCTGCCAGCTCCTTTCCCTTTCAAGCCAGCCGTTTTATCCTCTCAGATGAAGCCGCTCATCCCACAGTGGCTCAGCAGGGACCCCACACGGACCCCGTATATATACTATATGAGGCTCTCCACTGAATGATGTACCTCACCCAAAACGCTTTGAGTTACAAAGACCCATGGTTACTGTTGCTGTGGTGGCGCACGTCAGCTGATCTGCAGGTTATTTTCGGTCTCAGACTCTTTTATCCCTCGAGAGGCAAAGTGAGGTGAATAACGGATGGAGGGATGGATGTTCCAGAGCTGGTGTTTACGCCACAGCACAGCAGGGTGTAAACACCCCCAAACACGAGTCCCTTCACTGTATCTCCTTATACTACATTATTATAATCAACATTTAAATTTCTCAGCGCCAAGGTTTTGTTTGCCTTCACAATCCTTTGTAAACATTTAACATGATGCTGTGTTTTACGAGCAAGCGCATCAAATATTAAAGAGTCCCAAAGTATTAGATTTCCTAAGTGGCGCCCGCGAGGCCACAATCAGCGCTCTCATCCACAGCGGTGTTTACCCTCCTCCAATCCCAAGCAGGGGCACGTACGAGCAAGTGAGGTATACATGTCACGCAGGGGCTTTTCATATAAGATCCACGTGTGCATTGAAAGAGTTGCGGCAATTGAGTTGATATGACGTGACACGATACACAACCCAAACCGGGGAACGCTGCGATAGCGCGGTCGGCATGTTAGACCCCCCTCAGCCACCAGGAGGAGCCCAGGGATCCCTTTTCCAAAAGGTGGTTCCAGTCCAAGATTATGGGGGCGCAAGCAAATCTGCAATCCTCTTCGTCTTCCAAAAGCCAATGTCCCTCTTTTCCTTCTGTGTCGCTCGTCGGTGTGCAGCTGAGCTCCAGGGGAGGGATTAGTAACACAACGGCCGTGACGTTGGAAGACACCCATCTGATGTACTGCCCTTGGCTTCAGCACTTTGTTTTGTGGATTTTGACGGCGACACAGACGTACTCTCAGGAAATCGAAAAATGTGTAAGGGATGCGGAAAAAAAAACACATACGTTTTAGCCACACCCGGCGCCACTCGTGGTTGTGGTTGGGTGTGGTCCGTGGTGTGAGGTGAAACCGACTTTTAAACCCAGCTTTTCAGCCTGGCGTTGGGATGACGTTGCCCCAGAAATTATGATTTGTTCATCGGCTACTCGCCATGTTACCTTAAATTTGTCTCCTGAAACTGATCTTTTGATGGAGTTTGCTGTTCGGAGAGCGGCGTTCATTCATTTAGCTTAAACAGAAAGGGATCATTGAACAAAAGAAAGATGTAAAAAAACTAAAAACATAATCAAACTTGACCACTCAGGTTTGATTACGTACATTCGTAGTCGGGGACACTTAGAATGCATTGAGGTCAGAGGTCAGTGTAGTTTAAACCTGCATTAAGCCTGGTGTAAATGCTGCATGAATACTCACCAGAACTAGTAGACTCCATTAAATTGATCCAGCGTGTGTGTTTGTGTGTTTGTGTGTCTTTATTCCGCTCCCAGCTCGCCCTCGCCATCCGTCACCATGCAGGACAAGCTAAAGCTGCTGCTGATCGATACTCCGGGTTATATTAGGTCTGCATGTGTGTTTAGGCCTCAGAGAGTGATTCTGCAGTCGAGTGCGACTGACCTCGTCCCTCTGCGCGTCCGCTGTGCAGCCAGAGCATTGTTCAAAATGGCTTTTTCTCCCTCGCTGCCTCCTTGTGAAGGCGTGGCGCACAATAGAGGGCGGACTCTGCAAAAAAAGTAGAGGCGATCCATTTTTCATTTGTGAATCTGTTCAGTAGAAGTACAGTGCCGTGGCTGCCATTCGAAGGCCTCCAGGTATTCCTTTGTGCATTTTTTGCTGCATCATGCCCCACACCTGCCCCGGGGGGAGTTTATCGAACCGGTGCTGCCGCTCGCCCCCCCTCCACCCTGCATCGTGTCTCATTGCACTTCTTTAATGTACCCACTCTTTTTTTTCGGGATCCTGAATCTCAATCAATATGGCCGCGGGGGAGGGGAGTAGAGCACATCTCGTCCATCTCCTGTACCTCATCAAGCTGCTGTTGGCTGTTACTCCGAGTTAAAATTAGACAAGAGGAGAAGCTTCTGTTTGACGGAGCAGCCGGGGAAACTGAGTGTGGATAATTTGGTGGTGCAGCCGGGTGGTTCAGCCGGGTGGGTCAAAAAGACGTCGTCGGACTCTTCTCTTTCTTGCACCTTTATCTGGTCTAAACGGACGTGAAGGAGAACCACCGCGAAAGATGGCCACACGTTGCCAGTGAGCGGCTGGAACTGGAAGGAGGGATGGTGGGGGAGGGAAGGGGAAGGAGGTTCGGAGAGGGCGAGGACGGATTGAGCCAAATGGGAAAGAGTGAGACGAGAGAAAAGGAAAGAACCAACGGAGAAAGAGGAAAGTGCGGTGACATAGCAATCGCGAAATGTCAGACGCACTCTTCAAGGTCACGCCCACCGACCCCTGAGCGGCACGTCCTCTTCCCTGTCGATGTGCATGTCGATGTGAGTTGAGCGGCACATTTAACCCTTCCCCCCCACCCTCCACCCACGAACAGCCACGAGGCCGTGGGCAAATGAACGGTTGCGCTCTCCATGCATCCTTCACGCGATACATGCCACAACCGTCACCTCACATCACTTCAGCGGGCTAAAAGGTGCACGCGCTCACACGCACGATCCATATATTCACGCCATGGTGTTCGCTCTTTATCTTTCTAACGTCGACGTGTGTGTGCCTGCGTCCCAATACGAGCGCGCATCCGTTTCCCCGACACCCGTCCTCTGCTGCAGCCACGTGTGTCGGAGTGAGCCTATGGCACAGCGGTGTGTATGACTGATGAATTATTAACAGCGCCATCAGCCGGAGGCCCGCGCTTGCCTTAACCTCACACGCACTCAGAATTTAGCACGCATCATCAAATGCATTAGGCGTCCCAATTTTTTGGGAGCGCTAAAATAGAAAAGCGGAGGCAAAAAAAAAAAAAAAAAAGAAGGAATCTGGGTTTGGGCTGATTAGTTGTGTAACCTAAATAGGGCCTTTATTTCCCCCCCTCCTCTCGTGCTCTATTCCGTAATTCGAAAGGCATTCATAATACAAAGAATGTGTCCAGGCCTTGGAGGCTTTAGCAAAACACTTAGTCGGCTGCCTCTCTCTCTCTCTTTGCCTCTTTACGCCAAAACCCCTGACTTCAAAGGTGCTGTTAAAGCTTTATTATTTATTTTCCACCCAACTTTTTCATTATGCCAGCCGCGGTGTTCAGAGAGAGCTAAAAACTTGTTTTTTTTTGCGTGGAGGGAGGTTCATTCAATTACCTTTATCTGAAATGGAGGCAGCGCTTATCTTGCGGGTCCTTACTTTAATATTCAGGAGACCAAGTCCTGTTCGCTGTAAGCAGCTCTGTCATCCGCTCGGCTGTCCAGCGCTTCACTGTTGATCGGACGGCAGTTACAACAGACTTAATCCCTTTGTTGCTGCTGCTGTGTTGAAAAGTAGTAGTAGGGGGCGACTGTGGTTCAGTGGTTAGCAAGTCGGTCTTTCAATCAGAAGGTCGGTGGTTCGATCCCCGGCTCCGGCAGTCTGCGTCGTTGTGTCCTTGAGCAAGACACTTAACCCTCATTGTTCACCGTTGCTGTGTCTACGGTCTACTGTATATCATGTAAGTCGCTTTGGATAAAAGCGTCAGCTAAATGTAATGTAGTTCATTTTCCTACTGTTACATCATGTTATAACCTCACCTGCATTACTGACGCATTACTGACTTCTGTGGGGTTTTTTAACGGCTGCATTTTATGTTGTAAAATGAGATGAAGCAAATCTGTTAAATTTGGTGACACCCACTTTTGAGTTTGTATGTTCTGCTGCGGCAAATGGCATGTTTGAAAAGCAGAAAGGCATTTTATGGAGTGTTTTCACACAGCGTTTTCACACAGTCTTGGAGGGAAATGACATTCACGCTGTGTGCGTCTGTATGCCTGTGAACCTTGTGAAGAAATCAAATGGCTTTTTCTGACCCCTGGTTTGTGTCGTCCTTTTCCCTCTGCCAGCCTGTCCAGGGCTTTGATTACGCCAAGAAGCACATGGGTCGAACCGGGGACGACGCCGTCTCCGTCCCCAAGGAGACGCTGGTGCTGGGCCTGCCTGTACGAGACGCCCCGCTGGCGCTGTCACTGGATAAGAAGGCCCACCAGGACGGGACCGGCAGCAAGAGGCCTCCATCTGCCGACATGCACAAAGGAGGGTAAGGGTTCCTGTGTTCTGGTCGGTTTAGTAGTTTATAGTAGTGAAGCTTCATTCACTAAGTCATTATTATCATGAACGATGTTTGATTTTTGATGATGCTGTCGATACTTCCAACTCACTTTGTCCGAATGCCGAGAACAATATACCCCAAAAATACTTTCCTACCTAACTGCAGATAAAAATCAAGTTCCTCCTGTGGTGGAATTAACATATTATTATGCTTTCCTAACATGTGATTATGCCTTTTTCCTGCATCTGCCTAAAGCTGGCAGATACAGAAATAACATGCAATGCTTTTCAAAATGTTCACATGTTTTTAACTGGTGCCCGTTTGTTCTTCACAATTAAACTGGTCCCGTTGAAGGAATGCAGTTTGGCTGCTCGTCACTGAGCAATCACTGCAAACCATTTCGGACACTTGAGGAACCTTCACACAGCAGACAAGGTGTCACGAGTGCATCAATTCAGTTAAGAAACCCTTCAACATAATATTACTCGTGATAGTTGTCGAGGCCGAGCTCTAGGAATTAGAGAACCTTTTCATTTTTGGAGAAAATATTTTGGCATTAAAAGAGTAAAGTTGAAAGCAGCATTCCTCTTTTTTTTTCATCACGCTAATATGAACTATTGCACCCTTAGTTGTTGTGTAATTGTAGACTATTTGCAGCTTTTATTAGCCATTTTTACCATTATTTAACCAGGCAGATCATTAAGAACAAGTTCTTATTTACAGTGATGGCCTGACAAAAAAACAACACAAACATGTGACGACATAAAAACATACAAAGACATAAAAACATAGCCATAACGACTATTATAGTTATGTTATGGAGCAAACTGTTGCCACCTCCAGCAGACGCAGGGCAACGATTGCATTCATGCAGTCAAATAGTCACGCTGCTGTTACCTCTGTTTTGGTCTCCACCTGGGGAAACTTCGTCCGTCTATGGTTGGGGCTGGGCTTGCAGTGCACGGTGCATTGTCACGGCCACAGGAAATGAAAGAGTCTCCCGTTAGTTTGTCATGACCGTCACCTTCCATGTCATTTGAATGATTGATTATTGATATAGAAAACATTCATCAGTTTATTCTATTCCTACTTCAACAAAAGCATTGGTATGGGTGTCAGCTTTGAAACCCAAATATTGTTTCCAATAACTTGGTTTGGAAACATTACAGAACAGAACTCAAAATCTGGGTTACGCTTTGCAGCCACTGATTGGTGTTGCAGCAAACCGTCATTAATACTCGGCTGTGATGATTGCCGGAAAAGAGGTCACTCCCATCACACTGCTGACATCATCGTGCATAATTCAATACAAACGAAGATGTTTTGGCAAAGCCTGCCTGTTCAAATCACCCGAGCTCACCAGACATACTGTCGCCCCAGCGAAGAGGGAACCACAAAGTTCCTGAGCAGCTGTCGTTTCAGTCGGTGACCGAGCCGCCGCCGCCACCCCGAGCTTTTCTTCCGCGGCACCAGACATCCGTGTTTGTTTGTTGCATTGCAGGCTAAGCCAGACAGAAGCCGACAGCAAGCAGCGCGGCAGATTGACACGATGTGAAGATGAGTCCAGCGTTAACGAGGAGCTGCTTGGAGACAAACTCTCCAAACGCATATTTAGATGAAGCAAAATGCTGGGATTTTAGAACTGCTGGTTCTTCAGGAGCTGAAGGGAAGCGAGCGCTTTTAGCGTGAATAGATAACTGCAGCATCACTGAGCTGTTAACAGGCCAGCACCTCTATGAGCCGTGGTCTGACACACCTCTCTGGCGGGTGGGGAAGGTGTCCTTCAAGCACCTGTACCAGATGTTTACAGGTTCAGCGCCAGAGATTTTAGATATTTTTCCGAAAAGAGGTTAACGGAGACGCTGCAAGAGCGTCACTTATATCACAACCAGTATCAGAAGAGCAAAGAACGACACTGGAGGCTTTTCTCCAGTGAAAATATATTTTACAGATGCACCTGCCGTTTATAGGAGGAGGTGCAAACTGAGATTGACCCTTTTAAGCATTTAACATTTTTGAATGAACGATTTTCTCGGCATTTTCTGTAAAAAAACAGAAAGAAAATAAAAGAATCACCAGCAATGGATTGTAATACTCCCTGAAAACTAATGAATGTCGAGCCTCGGCTCTCCCCCACACATATTTTGAAAATGTGGGTGAGATGGAATTAGATGCTGCCAAATCCTGCACCGCCGGCTCACTTTCATAGTGAAACAAATAAATAATAGAGTTCCATTCCAAATCCATTAGGGAGCATGCAGTTAATCATCTGCAGGGAAAATGTATGCAAAAAGAATTTGTCTGCAGACGAAACGAGCCCGATGAACAACAAGGAGGCAGTCGATTTAAGAGTTGGTGTCTGACTTTGACTGAAATAGTTTCAAAGTTGACTGAACTGTACTGGAGTTGTTTTTAAAGTGGAGACGCGTGCCGATCAGTTACCAGCTTCAAACAAACACAACAAACCAAAAGGAGCTGGTCCTTGTGGTGATCTGAACTGTTGGATACACAGATGGCTGTTATCCTCACAGGCACCGACAACCTGAAGAGGATTCGGACGCTGTAGGTCTGGGGCAACATAGATTAAAGCTATGATAGATATGGTAACATTTAGTCCATCTATTTCATCTGTCCCTGCACTATTTAATGTTTCCTGCACTAATCTGCTATTCTGTCCTCTATTTTACATGCGTAAGCGTTTAAAATGGGTTTACCAAAATGTGCAACCAGTCCGATTCCCAACAGACTTCAAATGATTACGAGTTTGAATCTGATTAATATAGAAAGCATTTAGAACAGAATGAGGAAAACATGTTTTACCATCACACACACACACACACACACACACACACACACACACACATTCCACGGGTGACTTCTTTTCCTTTCGGGAAAGTTTTGGAGTCATAAATGAGACGCAACACGAAATGCAAATTCAGAAACGCGCGCACGAGACGTCGCCTCATAGTTGCACGCCGCTAAGTGGAAAAGGGAATTAGAGGAGGTGCTTCTGGAGGATGATAAACACATGTATATTCATAACCCGCATGCCAGAGAGAGCCTTTCAGCGTAACAATGATGACGGTGTAAAACGCCAGAAGAACTGGCATGGTGCAATTATCTATATATATATATATATATATATATATCTGTGTGTGTGTGTATATATATATGTGTGTATATACTGTACTGTGCAAAAGTTTTAGGCAGGTGTGAAAAAATGCTGTAGACTAAGAATGCTTTCAAAAATAGAAGTGCTAACAGTTTATTTTCATCAATTAACAAGATTTTTCTTTTGTTCGCTCACTTTGCATTTTGTTAATAAAAAAAATAAACTGTTAGCACTTCTATTTTTGAAAGCATTCTTAGTGTACAGCATTTTTTCACACCTGCCTAAAACCTTTGCACAGTACTGTATATATGTATACACACACATATATATATATACACACACTTATGGGGAGCTGTTTTTCTACCACCTGGGTGTTCACTCATTAGGAGATGAGTATCTCATCCTTTAACCAGTGCAGAGTGGAGCTCAATGGGACGAGAGGGGGAAAGAAATCGCTCCAGAAAAACAAGAAAGCATGCAATTATTTACGGTATTTACGGCACTTTACGGTGATTACTGAACAAGAGAGTGAGGAGTTGTGTTTTATCTCTTCACGAGCACAAACAGGCTGGTCTGCTCCATCAGAAAAGGAAAAAAAAAATGTAATAATAAAAAGGTAGGAAAGGAAAATGCCCACGGCAGTAAAGATGGATAAGTTGGATGAGAAAACAAAATGAAAGCTGAAATCATTGCCTTGTTAACGTCAACAGTGAGGAGGAAACTGAGAATTCAGAAGCTAACATTAGATGTGAAGCATGAAAGACGAGGCCGGTGGGACTGTCTTTAGTTTTACAGCTCACATGTCGATGAAGAGAGAGGGACAGGTATTTGATAACCAACATAATTACTGTTAAAGAGGGGAACATGGATGTTTGAGGCATTTAATTGCCATCTGCAGAGCCTCGCTGCATGCATAGCTTAAACACATTAATTCACTCTGTATTTAAAGTCACATCGGTGTATACTTCCATGCCATTTAAACTGAATTTACACTGCAATTAAAAAAGATATACGATACTAATCACATGATTGAAAAGAAGCTGGGAGAAAAATGAATAATCCTATATACAATACTACATGCCCATAAATAGATGATAAAGACTGGATAAATGATTAGCAAGTGTTTGAAATGTCCCGCTGAATGAATGAGTGAATGAGGGATTGATTTAGAAAACAGACATGCAGCAGGTTGCTTTTTTTCTTTTTAAATGCACATTTTCAATCCGTGCTTTAATAAGTAGACAGGCGGAACATTTGAATGAATCTTGAATTTCTTTCTTTAATCTTTTTTGTCTCGGCTGAGGTGGAAAAGTCGGTGCATCCAAATAGAAAGTGCAATGAAATACAGATTTAGTGAATAAATGATGAGCACAGCATCCACTGAAGCTTCTGCTCTGCCTAAGGGACGAAGAATGACGTCAGATTAAAAGACCCCCCTCTTCATTGCTCCACACAGGTCTAATGTGACCTTCCTCTCAGTATTACATCAAACAGGAACACCATATTACAGCCAGTCTTGGTTTTATGGTTTTCCGACTGGATAATTGATACCCCCTCCTGCTTCTCTCTCATGATCACATGCTGGCAATGGATGGAAACAAGCATTCAGAAATACATTTTGAGATATCCTAATGGCATGAGCGCTTGCTTTGCACTGTTCAAACAGCCCGGTGAGTCACGACAGTCTTGATGTAATGAGTCGGCATGAACAACACCAGCCACCTGAAACGATATGCAACCAATGGCAGTCCACTAAACACAAATATCACTCTATATATATTTCATATCATCAAATGAATTCATCTCTATACAACACATGCATGATAACTTAGTTGATATGTATGTCTCCCACACCTTACCATACTAATTTAAATACAGTAAAAGAAGTAATCCTAAGTAAGTCCATCATACAAGCCTTTTATCTAAATATAAACAATATAGGGTTTTCAAAAAAGCACATGATCCATCTGTACATATCACAAACAAATACTTACTTTTGATGAGAATTTCTCTGCAAGTTATTTAATTGTGTCTGGTATTTTGTGAAACACAAGTTAACGTTTCCCTGCAAAGATAATCGTACTGGAATCGGCCGCGCTGCGTTCTCGACGCAGGAGGGATGTGATCGGCACCTCAAGCAGGTGAGACAACAGCTGCTGCTGCAGGTTGTTCGGTGAGGACTGAATGCTAACCAGGGGGGGAGGCTCACTCTCACCTCCAAGAGCTAGAGTGTGTGAGGCACAGAGAGAGAGAGAGAGAGAGAGAGAGAGAGAGAGAGAGAGAGAGAGAGAGAGAGAGAGAGAGAGAGAGAGAGAGAGAGAGAGAGAGAGAGAGAGAGAGGATTATTGATTCTGGTGCTCCTCTCTCTGGCCTTCCCACTCGTACATTTCCATGGAGCACACGCCGTCATTTCTCCCTCTGGCCATCCGGCGCTTCGCTTCAATACCTTTTTACCGCGACCTGGCCAGCGATTGACCGCTGCTCAGGCTGCACTGTGTGAATTGTGAGTGTGTGCGTGTGCGTGTGCGTGTGTGTTTGTGTGTTCACACACACTCACAAACGGGGTGTCGGCCTCGCCCGTGGCTCTGAAATGTCCGGTCAGCGCTGATTTGTGCATCTCGCACCACCTGTAGACAGGCCTGTCACGTCGTGTAGCTGCTGCGGCTTACATGCCCCAAGGCTGTGTGTGTGTGTGTGTGTGTGTGTGTGTGTCATGTATCCAGTTTACGTGCCTGGTTTGTCTGAGGCAAGAACAAACTATGTCTTCATATATGTGTCGTATAAGTAGAATCAAGTGTGTGTGTGTGTGTGTGTGTGTGTGTGTGTGTGTGCATGACATACATGCATACTGAGCTGTTTCCATCAAGGCCTTGGCTGTTGAAGAAATCAGGGTTGTTGCGGCTCTACTCGTATGGCCCTATATCTTCTGTGCTTTCACACAGCATTCTTCTTTCGTGGGATTTTATTGATACAAATAAACTAAATTGTTATCGCTACAAAATATTACAAAGAACTTCAGTACAGTACAACAATAGAAGGTTGTTTGTTGTGTTGTCTGACAACCACGGGACAGGAGGGGTGAAAAGGGGTGGCCTCGAGATTCTATTGTTTGTGCGTGTTTTTTATCCATCACACACACGGTCTTTAAAAAAAAGTTATTTTCAAAGTTGCCAGCATTGACGATGCACTGCTAGTGCACACACCAGAGATTCACAAGCCTTTCCCTTCTCCTTCCTCCCTCGCCTCTCTCTGTTGCCATGGATACCACAGGCGGTTGCCAAGCGAGGAGGACGGCTCGGTGTCAAGTAGCGGCTCCGGGAAGCTGAACACGAGCAAGAGCTCCTCGGCCCGAAGGACAGCGACCGGCAGCAGCAGCAAGAACGGCAAGGAGGAGCTCCACAAGAGGAGCGCCAACGGTGAGGAGGGGGGATGGAGGAATTAAATCTGCCACACACACACACACACACACACACACACACACACACACACACATACTGTAATATTTCACCCAAAGGAAATTATACATGAGTTAATGAAGCGCGCATGAGAACAGAGTGAACACACTCACACATGCAGTGACTCAGCCGCTGCTGCATCGTTGTAACTGTCGGTGACGAGACATGCACTCATCACATGTCTTTTATACACACACACACACACACACACACACACACACACACACACACACACGCACGCACACATGTTGCGTTTGTCGAAACTGCAACGTATTTCAGTTATTATGTTTTTTTTGTGCAGAGATAACAGCCAGCGGTTGGCAGTGCCGTGTGCATTAAGTTTACTTTGAGTAGACTCACAGAGGAAAGTGGATGATTTGTCACAGCGCTGTGACAGCATGCTGTCAGACGGTGTTATTAAAATCCATACAACCGTCAACATACGGTTTGTGCTTCGGAAAGAAACGGTGACTCGTTAAACCTGTGACACAGCAGAGGCTCCTCGTCCTGGGAGAGAAGACGTTGATGCGCTGCGTAGCTATTAAAAACAAATTAGCGCTGTAATTTTCCCCCCATCATTATTATTGGGGTTGCGGGGATATTAGCAATTATCTCCATCAAGTCAGAGATGAGCGGTGAAAACACATTTTCCATTTTAAACCAATGTCAACACAAACAACATATATGACTCTGCTATTTAACCCCATGAAACGGTCACAGTTTTTACACATACATTCTAGTTCAGACTGTGAAACGTTACAATGTTATATATACGTAATCGATCTATTTCCCCGTTGGGAAGCGGTTGCGGTTCTTTATGCGTCAATCACTCTATTAAACATTGTGACATGGTCACGAACACGATGTACCACGTGACGTAGTTACGTACTGACGCAAGAGCGTTAAAATAACGTGTCGTCTTTTGGTTTCACACGGGACATGAACGGCGGTCACCTGGGTGAAAGACATGTTTGTTTGACCCATCCGTCGTTTTTTCCCTGCTGTAAAGTGTAGATTTATCACGCGCTAACAATTGCAATTAATTTGCCCTCGTTAGCTACTATGTGTTCAGCGCTTATGTTCCCAGTGTGCATCATATTTACGGTATGTTTTATAGAAAGGAAGCTTTAGCACCATTAAAGTAAACAGATAACGCCACATTATATATGATTGCTTCTGATATAACATCAGTCTGATGTTTTTTTAATTCTACATGTGCACACAATACATTGCCGCTATGGATGCATGCATCAGAGTAGTATTCATCAATGCACCTCCTTTCCAGTCCTTAGTGAATATAGGTTATAATCTTTTCATATCTATATATATATATTTATATATATAGATATATCTATATCTATATATAATAAATCCTATTCAGACTCCAGGACTGCAGCACCTGCAGTATATGTGCTGCACCTCTGACATGCCTGTCTCAACAGATCTTTTCCCAGCGGTGTGGACTCACAACTGGTTGCATCGCCCCCGATCACTGATAGCGCTGCGACAGCGCTTGTGCTCAATGCAATTCTCGGAGAGCTGTAATTTGCGTGATTTATAGTATTTATGCAAGCAAATGAGCGGATACCCAGAGGGGAGGATGAATAATTGTTTCATTTTCTGTTCACCACCGGACAGATTTGAGAAAGAAGTGAAAAGAGAGATGAAAGCCGACGGGAGCGCTGTTCAAGAAAATGACGGATTAATAAAAGTGTAAATGCAGTAAACTAGAAGCATAGATGTGTGATTCAGATAGAAAGGAGTATTGAATACAACAATATATGAAGGACAGTCAACAGAGTGGTTATCTAATTGAAACGCATTTCATAATAACCTCTGTAATACAACAGGACTCACGTTGCCTCCAACTCTTCTCTTCACCTGCATGCGTTTGGTGCATGATTATTTTTTGATTTCAAAACAAATATATTTTTTTTTTTAGTCTCGTCTGACATTTTGGATGATGAGCTTTGATGAGACGACTAATACGCTCATGCTGGTGAAATAACGATGCCAGGAGCTTGTTAGCTTAGCTTAGCTTAGCATGGAGACCTTGCCCTCTTAAGAAAGTGAAAAATGTCAGCACCTCTAAAGCTTGTTGACTAACACACTGCATCTCATTTGTTGGGCTCAAATGTAAAAATGTCAAATTGGGGTTCAAATTCTTTTCGTTCGTTTTTCTTCATCAGGACATGCACGGACATGAAAGAGGTGTCCACACAGCTGCTGATTCAGATTTTAAATCACACATTTTGCTCCGTGATGGTGGCAGATGGTGGCAGATGATGATAGACACAGAGGCTGCATGGAACATCAGCCGTTAAAGAGGTGTGGACACAGGGTTGCTCTAGGGTGTAAGCAGGACTTTTTACCCAGGATCCCGCTGTAAAAACCAAGTCACATTTGACTAGCTTTTTAACACAAACCACTTTTTTTTTAAGCCTAACCAAGTATTTTTGTTGTATTATGTAAACCCTAAAAACCAAAGTAACCCTACATTGGAAGTTAACTTTGAAATGTGACTGGAAAGAGCGGACACGTCCAAAAGCCAAGCTCGAGGGACGCCATGCTCTGAGGCGCAGGGCCACTTGCCGAGTCTCGGTATATGAGTGGCCAATTGATCTTCATCCTCAGGTCAGTCCTTGGCCTCTTTGTCTGTACAGCGTCATGTTAATGACGCCAGACTTTTGCTGTAAATGCAAAGTATGTTTATGTCATGTACATACTTGTGAAAACAAGATAGATACTAACCCTGACTGAGTTGTTGCCATCCTACAGCCACGTCGTCCCTCCTGTGGCTAAACACCTCCTCTCCTATTTGTAAGCAGTACGTAGTCACAGTGTTTACCTCCCTGTGTACAGAAAACAGTCAGTGACAGTTGATTCAGATTGAAGTTATTTTATTTGGAGTAATGCAGACTTTAGCAAAGGAATAAAGCCAGGTGGTGGTTTGATGTCAGAACCAGAAACGAGGGCCGATGTACTCTGACCCCGCTCAGCCGCCTCAGGGAAACACGCGTTCAGAGTGCACGTCATTTGCACGCAGCATCGCGGCTTCTGATCTCGGGACCTCCTCTCGCATGCGCCACCTTCGCTGACCTTCGCTGTCACACTCTTAATAGGTCGGCGATGTGGGAGGAGGGCGGCAGCAAATGAAGCGCCCGGAGCCGCAGCCGGGATGACTGGCTTCGGAGTCGAGTTAATGGCAGGCTGTTGTGGCCCTACACACCGGGGCTAGTCGGCCATATGATGTCCGTGAGTCACGGTGGACCCGGCACAGCACAACGCTGTCCATCTGCTGCTCCACGCGATCACGTGCACACGCGAACGCGTAGAGCCTCGTGTACTGTGAGGAGCACAGCTGATGCTTCCTCATCAAGCCAAACTACGTGAAACAGCCCGGCTGGTTTTTCAATTTAAATTCTGAACCATGGGACCCGAACACAATTAGTAGAGCTTTGCTCTGATCTAAATTCAGATGGTTGTCCTGCTACTTTCCTTTCAGACAGATTTAGACAAATTATAAATTAGACAAATTAGACATTATTTCTTTGCATAGCAACGTAATCATAGAAAGAACAGGAAGCAAGAGAACTTGAATTGAGCATGAATATCCTGTTACAGATACAGTACTGTGCAAAGGTTTTGGGCAGGTGTGAAAAAATGCTGTAAACTAAGAATGCTTTAAAAAAATAGAAGTGCTAACAGTTTATTTTCATCAATTAACAAAATGCAAAGTGAGCGAACAAAAGAAAAATCTTGTTAATTCATGAAAATAAACTGTTTGGTTGCTAACTTTCATCATTTACTGGGTAGTGTATATAATATAGTCCCAAATGTTCCCAAATGTCGCTGTGTATATATTTGCGGCACTAATGTACATGACTATATCATTATTGTAGGCTACGGACATAATGTTCCTTAATAATCACTATTTCATCAAAACACGTATTTAGTCTAATTTTCATGACATTTGGGATTTGGGATTCAGGAGAACTGCTAAAAATTTGGGAATGTCTCGAATCTTTCGGGAATTATTTTTGCCCCGGACTTCTCGTGGACCCTGCAGTTACCCAGGCTCCTCTGCACACCACCCCACATAAAACCACAACCTGTTTTTTTTTTTGTAGAACTAAAGTAAACAAGACGTGAGACGTCAATGCACTTTTGAGGTGTCTGCAGGGGGAGTTTTGTCTAAACCGCTGACTTCTGGGAGTGTCGACAATTTTGTCATTCTGCTCGTCCGGAAACGATATGTTACCAAAACTCGTGAAAGCAGTCACACGATGTTCTTTACCGTGACTCATTAAAAGAAGAGTTTGACATCATGGGAAATAATAGATGTGAGGACCAGCACCACTCTCTTCACAGCACAGTTCACCCCAAAATTAAAAAATACATATTTTCCTCGACCTGCAAGCCCCCTCCCCCCCTTAATTTGACAGTTATACTCAGAACAGAAGTGCTGCGTGAATACTGCGGGGAAGGACAGAATTTGGGATGCTGTAATGTAACGTCTTTGTCTCGCTCTCCCTCCAGACCCGTACGAAGACCATTCAGGCTCCCTGCGTCTCATCACCATTAAACCCATGACCGCTCAGCCAACCTACTCCTACCCCACCTCCTCATCCCTCAGCCAAGACTCTGTGCTTCTCAACGGGGAGGTGAGTCTGCACACACACACACACACACACACACACACACACACACAAACACACATATACGTGATGCACACACCCTCCAGGCTTCATCGCACTCAGCTGTGAGGGGAGAGCGCAGCACTGACAGTGCAAGGCAGAGCAAAAACTAGAACATTGTGAGTCGCACAGATTTGAGCAGCGCAGCATTTGGTCGTAGGGTACTGTGTGTGCTGATGGTTTCCAATCTTACTGTTTGGTCGCGTGTTGCAAAAGAAATTTCAACTTGAAAAGAAAGATATTGCCCCAGTTGTTGTGACTTAGAGTTGATGAGTTAATCACCAGACAAACGGTTGACGTCATTAGCAAAACGTTTTGGATAAATCAAGGTTTCCATGCTCACATTCTCACACTGCTGAGGAAGCCTCAACGCTGCTCATTGTATGAAAACTACTGTTGAAGGTTGGGCGTCGTCTGCGTACAGCGTACTCGCCGTTATCCGCACTTCGGCACCAACTTTGGTCCTTAAAGGGCCAGTGTGTAAAATGTTGAATATAATCATAGCATCACAACTTTATTTTCAGTTGTTTATAATCACCTGAAACAAAGAATCGTTGGGTATTTCATTAGCTTAGAACGAGTCCCTTCATATCTCATAGGGCGCATAGGGTCCTCTTCACAGAGTCCACCGTGTTGCACCGCCATGTTTCTACAGTGGCTCAAATTGGACCAACCCAAGCACTGGCCTTTCTTGATTTTGAATTACCTGATGGCCACCGTAGTTCTTCCACAAGATTGTGAGCTGCGGAGTGCAGAGCCATGGACTTCCGTTGATAAGTAGTGTTATTATGGGGAGGATGGCTAGTTAGTTATAATCTGCAACCCGCGGGCGCTATATGCCACCAAATCCTATACGCTGTCCCTTTATTACATAGAGTGCAGAAGTCGCAGTTTGCATGGTTAAACCAGGCGGCAACCTTCGGTTCTGAAAAGCGACATCAATGTGAAAGTGTCTTAAACCTGCATTCTCTCTGCTGACCAGGAGGGGGCAACTCCTCTTGTTGCAAAAAGAAGTCTGGTTGTATAGACGTCTATAGAAAATTACTCTCCTTCTCTCTTGATTTATTCCCTCAGTAAACATTGTAAATAGGGATGCACCGATACCGTTAAAATACTTGTACTCGTATCGATTTCAATTGCCGATACCAAGAACCGATACCACTCAACAGTATTTCGCTACAACAAACTGGTCGCGCTTTGTGGAGAAAAAGATTTGTTGTCCTACCTGACTTCAACGTCTAGGGCAGGGGTCGGCAACCCGTGATCCAGAGCCGCATACGGCTCTTTCGTCGCTCTCTTGCAGCTCTTGCGGCAAGGTGTTTAGAGTAATGTGCGTCGCGTTCACACAGTAAAAAATGACTGCCGTCCCGCCGGTTTGAATCAAACTGTTGCTGGTCCGCCAGAAGTAGCGCTGGCAGCGGCCTCATTCAGACGCTGTTGTGCGGCTACGGATGATATTATTGTAGCCGAGTGTCTGTTGTGTGTCTATATTTGTAATTCTAATAAAATGAAAACACGCTGCAGGGTAACTTGAACCACTTTTTTATCTCCTTCACACACGTATATCCCACAATTCCACTCCTCTTTTCCTTTCCGTTTCTCCCTCCACAATAAAAGCACCGGAAACATAACTTGGAACACAGCTTCCTATATAATTGCTCGATCCCTAATATTATCGCTTACATTATGAACCCGGACACGGGGGCGTTTTATGGTCCGACATTAGAGGGACTTCCACAAGAAGTTTAAAGCTTGGGATAGCCTTCTGTTAATTTTGTACTATAGGCTTGACATAATCTGCAGAGACCAAATCTAAGAAGTATCGGTATCGGTACTCGGTATCGGCAAGTACACAAATAAAAATACTCGTACTCGTATCGGTTTGTAAAAAGTGGTATCGTTGCATCCCTAATTGTAAACATGAGTTTATGTCTCAATCTCTAGTTTCAAGTCTTCTTCAATACAGCATGATGCTCATTTAGTAAATTATGGTCATTTAGAGTCAAATAGACCATAAAGCAGGGGATGCTTTGCTACGTCACTCCAAATATTCCAAGAAAACAAGATGGCAAACTCAAAGCTTCAAAACTGCAGTCCACAAACCTCTGGGTGAGGTCCCTACAGGACGACGCCCACTTCTTATACACAGTCTGTGTTGAACACATTTGCAGTATGAGGGGTGGTGTCGGTGAAGGCTTGTTGGAGAACATCAGCTTATTCTGCACCTGCTCCATGTTACGGCCTTCGGTTTCAGGCGTCTGCTGCCCTTCCTGGTGCCGCAGGGGGAAGCTTAACATTTCCTCACTGCACTGATGCTGAATCCAGCTGTTGCTACAGACCCTCTCCCCTTCCAATCTCTCTCCCCTGTCCCTTTCCTGGCCACCCGGCGCGTCGCCTCTCCTTATTCCACATCCACGTCTCTGCAGCCCGAGACCGCGTTACAATGGCTGATGATAACGTATCCACAAATCTATAAATATAAGATCCGAAACTACCCCCACGGGGGCCGGAGGGCTCTCTGGTTTTGCGCATTAGCAGACAAATATCATGTTTAGGATGTGACGCGTTCTCTGATTATCGAGCCGTATGGGAATGTTTGTCGAAACACGTCGATCCGTCATAGCGCGAGAGAGAAAGGACAAAGAAAGCTTCTCAGGAAACAGCAGCAGCAGCTCTCCACGAGCGGATGGACAAGATGATTACTGGAAATCAATATTTGAATGGATTGCTTTGCAGGCAAACCACGGCGGGCTGAAGCAGAAGTCGGACATCGAGCACTACAGGAACAAACTGCGCCAAAAGGCCCGGAGGAAGGGCTACGGAGAGTTCTCGCTGTCCGAGACCGGCAGCCACGGCTACAGCCACCGCAACGGCAGGCACGGCCGGCACGACAACGGGGCCAAGGAGCCGATGACCGCTGAGGAGAAGAGGGCCTCCTTCGCGGGGTGCCACAAGAGGTTCGTCAAATCAAAGGAATCGAGTTGCGTGGAAATGTTTGACCGTCCCAGAATTAAACTTTCCTATTTTAATTATTGAAGCACATGAAAGTTTTTCATTTCATGTCATCTTTGTGAAGTATTAAACAGCTCAAAAGGTTTTCCACCAAGAATGATAGATCCACTGTAGATGTGCAGCTGTGGAACACAGTTGCTAAGCAACTAGGGCGATATTTGGACAGCATATTCATATTTTACAGTTCATACAGATAAGTGTCTGTTTTGCTTCTCTTTGTCATCAACTGATTCAACACTTTTTCCACAGTTCACGAATACTCAGATATGCTGTTCAGGCAAAGAACGACACGTACTAGCAGGCAATCTGTGGATATCACAGCAGTAGTTTGGAGTAGTTTGACTGACAGGTGATGTCTGGATTCGTGTCGCAGGAAGCACCTATAGGATTTAAGGAAAAATTAGATTTTTTGCATGGAGGAATTCCTGCTTTTGCACACTGTTTTCAGACCCCAAAACAAGTAGCTACATGACCCTGAGTTGTCGTTGTATTTTTTATTTTTTTAACACCTGTCTTATCAGGTACTCCCATCCACGGGAGCCCGCCTACTGGAGCCGACAGTCTCTGAGCAGCCCGAGCCCAGTGGAGACGGAGATGGACCTGCTGTTGCTGAGAGAAAGGACCAGGAGGGGCATCCGGAACAACGGCTACGACGTGAGTAACGGCACGGGGTCACGGGTCTTTCGATGTTTTCATCGAAAAACATGAAAACATAGTTTTGAAACTCTCAGACCAGAAAATAGATCGGTGGTGCACAGAAGGGCACGTCAGAAAAAGACAAATACATAATTTCAGTGATACGAGGCACCTTCCATGAGTTTGCGTGGAGGATGTGAAAAATACCCAGCGGCAAGACCATGCAACGCTTTGAAGAATTTAGAAGCTGGATCCCGTAACAAACTGTAATACAGCAACTGACGTCCGACCCCTGACCCGGTGAGTCACACAGAGTGATGGTGATGAGGCCGCGGCTGGATCCTTCTTCCCAAAAAGGCTCACATGACGTGCCGCGGAAGTAAAGCCCTTTCCACTTTTTGTCAAAAATAATCTCCTGGGAGCATTTATGACTTTAATCCGTTCTTTCCCCCCCGCCTTCTCTGACGCGTGAGCTCACACCTCGGGGATTATCGAACCCACCCCCCGGTGAACTTCCTAAACCTGCACCCAACAGAGAGATGGAGACGGACAGGGTGGAGGAAGTGACACGGAAAGATTAAGGAGACAAAAAGGCGATTTTCAAACATGGTCCAGAGAGAGTGAGCGCGGGTGAGATCTCTTCTCTGCAGCACCACAGTAACAGCAGCGGCTGAATATGATTGTTGGCCCGTTCACGGGTTCAGATGGGAGGCGCGATAGCGGAGAAAACAGCCTTGGATGCTCCTAGCGGCTCACGAGAGAGCAGAGTGTGTTTGTGCAGCAGTGTGAACCTCAGCGTGCATTCACGTTGGCACAGGTAAATGAGGGTGTTCACTGGGGTCCGGCTGGGTAATAATTTAATATTATTGTTTATCAATTATTAGTGGAAGGATGTGGACTGATTACGTGCTCATAATCCAATGCTGGTTTTGTTCAAAACTGACACAGTTACTGATGTTTTTGTTACACATCTGATGTCAAGTCAAGTAAATCAACAGTAATTGCATTAAACATTATTTTAATATTTTATGGGATTTTGCATAAATTTGCCATATAATTAAATATTTATCCATTTTGGAGTGTGGCGGCATCTGTGTCTACAGAGACCCGCCCTCTACCTGTATTCTGTATTTATTTTCGTTATGCAGTGTTTTGGCCGCCAACTTATATAACAATGGGATCTGACGGAAGGCTACAAAAATGCACCAAAACCAGTCAAATATAGCATAAATATATAGCGCGTCAAATATAGCACTGCAAATACATCACTGCATATATAGTGCAAAATATATAGTGGCAAATATATATAGTGGCAAATATATAGCGCGAATCTGGGTTTGGTTTTCATCCGTGACGAGCAGTGTAACCCGCGTTGAGCCAGGCAGGAGGAGAATGTTGAAATATATATATATTTTTTTTTTTAATAAGATAAATAAAAAATAATCCCACCTTCATGATGGTTAAAATGTTAAAACTTTGGTGCTGATGCAACTGTGTGCATGTTTTGGAGGCTGTATCTGCGGTGCTGCACCGTATTGCTTCACACTCACAGGTGTCACATTATTCTATTCACCTCGTTTATATCAGTGACTAAATAACAGAAGCACAACACAGTTCAGCAGCACCGCAAACTACATCCACCAGAACGACAGTTGATTCCTGGGTTTGCTTATTTTGCCTGATGATGGGGGAGAAACTCAGGGAAACTTTAGTTTCGACCTTCATATTTCCCTCATATTTCCTTTGGAGCATTTTGTTTCTCAGGAAACCGGAAGTTCAAACAGCGGGTGGTTCAAACTTTGATTTGTTGGAAAAGCGTGTGATTCCGGTGTCCGTGCCCCTCCACCGGTCCCGTCCCTTCCCCTCTGACCCGAGTGCTTGTGTGCTCCGCAGGCCGAGCTGGAGCCGTTTGAGGAGACCAACGTGGACCGCCTGATGAGCTCGCTGGGTTACGGAGGCGGGTCCACCGGCACCGGGAACGGCAGCCTGGGGGTGAAGGCTCACCGCGGCTCCGACTCCTCCACGCTCAGCTCCCAGCCATCCATTGATGAGGTCCGCACGCAGATGCACATGTTGCTAGGCAACGCCTTCAGCCTGGCACCTCCGGACCACGACCCGCCTTCGCCGCCGATCAAGTAAGTTTCCTTCTTTTCTCTCATTTCACCGATTATTTTATTCCTTCGCACATCTGCATTCACTCGCAGCAATGTGTGAGAAAGAGCTCGGCCTGTAAGAACGATCCCAAACACTTTTAATGTTCTTTTATTTATTTTTAATGGTTGGTGTTACCTGCTCTTAATGGTCTGTATTACTTGCTTTTGACAGTTTGTATTACTTATTTTGAATGTGCTGTACTTTTTGTGCTGTACTCTGTACTCTTTGTATTGTGTGCCCTTCTCACCACATATAATGATGTATTATGTCTTTTATCCTCTACTGTTTATTCGTGTTTGTTATGGTCTGTCGAGGGACTACAGATGCGAATTAGCTGAAGCTATAATCTGGTAGAGTGCATCAAATGGTGGCATTTATGTTTAAACTGTACATGGTCCCTTTTAAATAAAAGGTTAAAAAAAAAAAAAAAAATACTTTTCTTTATCGCCGACAGCCACCACCGTCACCACCACCACGCCCACAGAGCCTACAACCCGTCCCACACCAGCCACTACAGCGACGGGGTGACCAGCGCCCCGGGGACCATGAACCACCCCTGTGGAGGCAGGCAGAGGAGTGCAGGATACGAGGACATGCACCAGTGTAGCCTGCCCAAACCGGTGAGCGCTGGACGGGAGCTTCAGAGGGCTTCCGGGCCGATTCCTTCACTCACTCTCTGGGGATAACTAGCCATGCTCATCTGTTCCCACATAACACAGATATACGAGGAGGCCAATGGAGCTCCAGAGGTGGCGCTCACAGCTTTCCGGCTGAAATATGATCAACTTTGTCTTTTTTTTACCATGTCTTCAGTACAGTGTGGTCTATGGAGAGAATAGAATACAACAGAAATATGACGTGATGAGCAATATAGATTTATTAAAAGTACAAAAGAGGTAAAACACACACTTGTAACAAGTATGTATTTTACCTGTTAAAATAGAGGTGAAAATGTACTCCTTTAAAGTAAAAATGTACTCACTTAACTATGATTCATATCAATTTCAGTAGATTTAATATGTGAAATCAGCAGAGGTGTTACATTTGAAGTCTTACTTATAGGAGCAAAATGTACCTACATCTACATGAACTAACTACTGATGGATCTCTCTTCAGCAGCTAAATGCTGGGTGCTGGACAGGTATTGTGCAGCTGGAAAACAAGAGCTGGGAGTTGTTAGAAAGAATCGAAACGGTAAAGTTTCCCCCAAACGACTAGCTTAAGGAAGTAAAACACTCCTTACAGCTGTGTTCACCTCTCAACGACACCTTTTAGAGTACACATTCCTCTGCTAATATAAGAAGATGTGAAAGCCGCTTAGAAGTAAAACATTATTAATCAAAAAGAAGTTATGAGTTTAGAATGTCAAATAAATTAATAAATGAATTGCAGGCCCGGCCCATGTTGTCTTTAACTTGCTTCGTATAATGTGTTTTATGATCCTCCCACAGGCTTTGCTTGTAAAGTCTATACACATATACAGTATGTGAAGTAAATCGTTGGTGTTATTGGGATAGGATACAGTAGTAGGTGTAGATGTACAATGTTGCACAATATGAGAACGTGCAAATACTTGTTTTAAATTTTTTTTATTTTACCTTTATTTAACCAGGCAGATCATTAAGAACAAGTTCTTATTTACAGTGATGGCCTGACAAAAAGAAACAACACAAACATGTGATGACATAAAAACATACAAAGACATACAAACAGGGTTAAAAGAAACAAAACAAGGATTAAATATTTAAAAAATAATTAATTATAATACAATACAAGTACTTTGAAATACTTTAAAATTGTAGTTTATTACTTGGGTTAATGCATTTCATTACATTCCAACTCTGAAAATCTGAATTCTAGCTTTCGTGTTTGTGTCAAAATCGTCTCTCGGTGAGAACACGGCATAATGCAGATGTTGGCCAACGGTGCTGGTTACAAAAATTAAAAAAAGACAGAAAGCCCCCGGAAGTGCTCAGCGTGTGAATTGCCAACAGCTGATCGGCGAGAGAGAAGCTTTACGGAGATTAAAGACTGAACAGCCACCACCAGGATCTGTACTGGTCCTCCGTTTGGCTCTGATCAGATGCCCATCTGAGTCCTCCTGCTCTCTTTGTTTGTCAGGATTTCTTCTTGTGTCTCCATTCCCCTTCTGTTCTTTGCATGTCTCTGCTTCGTGGAGAGTCCGGATGAGCGTTTTACTTGAATGTGTGTCTGCGTTACGTGTGTGCCTCCTGCAGGGCTTCCGGTTCACCCAGCTTCCGGATATGGGCATCGGGTCCCCCCCGCCGCTGATCCCCTCAAGACCCGGACCGCCGCCTGGGACCTCATTGCGACGGTAACGCACTCACTCACGATGTATATTTCAAACATCCAAACAGATAAAAAACGAGGGGCTCATCACTGATCATCAGATGGATGTATAATTGATTGGGGGCCGCAGGAGAATGCGGAATACAAAATAGCTAAAGAACATCAATCAGCACCATTTGAACAGACACTCTCTCTCTCCTTCCCTCCATCTCTCTCTCTCTCTCTCTCTCTCTCTCTCTCCCTGGCCCATATGTTAGCATGCATCATCTGAACTGAGCAGCTTCTTCATTTGAATGCTATGCTGTGTGTGGCGGTGTTGCTGGGCACTTTAGCAGAGAGCCATCCACGGCCGGCTGAGACGTGTTTGCCATCTAGTGGACAAACCGAGACATGCATGACAGAAACAGCTCTGTTGGTTTTACATTTCTCTGCCCTCTGGGAGGAAGCATTTTAATTCCTCTGTAGTCTGCACTGTGAAGCATTACCGTGGTGCATCATGGTCCTGAGAGGCCCTGGCACCGACACCTCCGGCCTCCTACCGTGGCGTTGGTATTTCTACAGTGCAGAGCACGTGGAAGAGGATAATTACAAAAACTATTTTGTTGAGGTCATGAGTCATGAAGCCAAAATAGTCCTTGTTACCAGGAAAAACATTCTGGTGGGGCAATATTAAAATTCTTTATTTGCTTTTGTTGGCCTAAAAAAAGGATCTAAATGTACTGGAATCAGCACATAAAGCCAGAAAGTCAAATGAAATACAGAGAGGCTTGTCTGATCGGATCCCTTCATCTCCCTCCCCGGCTGTCACCAGTAAACATGTCCAATAGCATACCCCAGATCTTGCTGCACATTTCCCACATAGACGTTGTGAACGAACATGTTTTTTATGGCAGAAAATTCACATATACATTGAAACTGAAGTTTTTAATGAGAGACCACAGCATCGTTATCCTCCACGGTGGACTCATCACCATGAGATTGGGAAACGACGGCGTGTGGTCCTGTGGAAGCCACAAAACCGTCCACAATGATACAGAAAACCAATGTTACCCACAATCCTACAGTGTAATCTGATTGATGGAGCTTGCTCCGCAGTCGGTTCCCGGACTCCAAACCGAACCCGCTTGAATCCGACTTCACTTTAGATCGACAACAGTTGGTTTTAGAGGCGGCTTGTCGCCCGTTAGCAATGGTTTATGGGATGAGTACTTCCTTCAAAAGATGTTGATGAATGAATGTAGTCTACCACCCTTGACTTTTGTTACCATTTTCCAATGTTTTTTTTCATTGCTCCGAATCAAAATGTTTGATCGCTTCAGTCCATCTCGCAGGTCGTTGGCTCGGTTCCACATTTTAAAAACTCTTTATTTCAGGATTTTCTAAAACGTCAATGAAGTGAATGAACGGGGAATTCATTTTTGGAAGTGGAGCGGTTGAAAAAGGGAATGCAGAGTTCTGACTCTTTAAGCGCTTCCTCTTTTAAATGACCTCTGAACTGCTTTCGTCTGGTCTTAACGAGGTCACCCGCGTCGAGGTGTCGTCTGCTCTGTTGACCGGCTTTATTCAGGCTTTGCCTGTGTAGCACTTTGGTGAGCTCGTGTCGTTTTAAAGGTCCCATGGAAATAGATTTGACTTGACTTCCGTCAACTGAACTGCTTCGGGGGAATGAAAAATGTCAAACACTTTCAGAGATTAACCTCCAACACACACTTAAATCCCTTTTTCAGTGCTTCAACCACGATTGACCCTCAGCTGTGCTTCAACCTAAACGGCAACGCCTCCCCCGACAATCTTTTTTTCAACCTGTTAGTTCCACCCCGTTGGAACTAACAGACGTTTCCTCCTCACTTGAAGTTTGAGCTCCGGCGTCGTGCTGCTGTAAATGTCACAGCTGTGTGACGGCCGTACGCCGGGTCAACATCTGTCTCTCTTCTCCACTGACAGCTCCACCCCCGACGTTAGTCTGAAGCCCCGCGTGTCGGAGGCCTCGGACCTGCAGGCCCAGCAGCACAACGGGGCCCCGTACCTGCCGCTGTCCAGGACGCCCTTCCCCGCCGTCACCGTCGACCAGTCCATCAGCACCTACTCAGGTACGAAGGGGGCGCCGGCGTTGAAACGCAGACGGTAGCTGTGATGCAATGAAAATGAAAATCATTGTCTAAATTTCGCCTTCACCTCTCACAGGAAACCCAATAACAGCCGTCTACGCTATATCCGCCAACCGCCCGGGTTACTCAGACTACTTTGTCATGTCACCGCCGTCCTCGTACCGCAGCCCGTCCTGGATGTCCTACCCACCCGAGCCAGAAGACCTGCCGCGGCAGTGGAACGACACACCGGTGAGACACACACACACACACACACACACACACACACACATTAAAGGTGTCTTTCTAACACACTTTACCTGTGCCAGCATTTGTGTCTCTCAAATCAGTCTCTCAAGCAGTTCCTCTCTCTCCCCCCGCAGAACTCGCGTCATCTTGAAACCATCTGCTGAAGTCGTCTGCCTGTGACACTGAGTGGGAACTGATAGCTCGGTGGGTCACATAATCTGAGCACTGCTATGCTATGTTTTGGAACATGTGTATATATAAAACATTTGAGTATTAGATATCATATGTGAAGCTGTTCAATTTTAATAACTGAAAATATACCTCCCTTATTGTAACTAATTGAGGCAAATTACCAGATTAGGGCCTTTACATGACATTACGTAATGGTCAAATATTTGCCTGCAAATATGTCTCGGCCTTTTATTGTGAAAGGTAAGAATGGAAGGAATGGACCCGGTAGTTGAAAGGAGTAATAAAGTTAGCGGTCCAGGTTCTGACTACGGAGCACCCGCGATGTATATCTCTGGCATTGTTGCACACCATTTTGTGGAAAGGTTCTGAAGATGGGCAATGATTCTCTCCTCGCTAATGGCTATCTAATGAACAATATGTTCAAAAAGTTTTGTTCAAATGACATGCTTTGGTGGGGCAGTGTATATTCCAACACAGGGTATTCCAAAACCCCAATAGTCCGGAAAAAAAGAAGGCTCATTATCCTGAAAACTAAGCGCCATTGTTCTGAAGGCCCATTGCTCTCCCTGCAACAAACAGAAGCACATCTGAAGACATTGGACCTTTCTGAAATGTGTTTCCCCACCATAGCACCCCTTTCTCTGCCTCTGGTTAGCTTACCCGGATATACTTACCCTAACCCCAACTAATCTCCCTCATGCCGAGACCTAACCAGCCCAACCAACGAAGGCAGCGGGCAGAGTTAGGCCATCGCCATAGTAGGAACAAATCAATGAGGCTTGATGACATCTTTTTTGCATAATAATAAAAGCCATGTGCTTCTGTTTGTTGCACGAAGATGCATATTTTCTGAGCAGGGGGGCCTTCGGAACAATGGTTATTTGTTTTCAGACAAAAGGAAAATCTTTCAGACTATTGTCGTGTTGGAATAATGGGCGGTCGAAGCAATGGGCAGTGCCCCAAACCCAGCCAATCATTTTAGACTTGGTGCCCCCCCCCCCCCCCCCCCAAAGGTCAGCACTGTCAGCAGCAGGACATTTGCGTGGAACAGTAGCTGCCTAAATCTGTAATGAAGAGCAGGTCGGTTAATGTGCTCCATGTCTTTGTTCTTCAGGTGTCTCTTTGGATTGGCAGAGGGCCTCGCTCTCACCAAAACCTCTGGAGCTTTATCGACCCTCCTACACTTCGGCCCGGGTCTTCCTCCCATCTGATCTAATCTTCATCAACCCCCCCCCCCCCACTCTTCTCTTCATCAGCAGCTCAAAGCCCCACGAGCCCCCTTCCCCTCCCTGTCCTAGGCTCCGCTCGTCCAGCCTTGATTCTCTCTTGCACCCTGACCCCCCCCCAACCCCCCACCGGCCCCTCCAGAGACAATGGTCACCATCTCCAAGTAGACTGCCTCCTCTGTGGTGACCACCCGTTGTACAGCAAGAGGACCCCCCTCACATCACACCGCTGAACTGAACTGAGCTGAGCCGAGCCGAGCCCCGTGGAGCCCCGTGGAGCCGGGGCCGTGCCCCCCCTGTGTAATGCTGCACACGTGTGCAGTGTGTGGATGGGCAGGGGGCGTGACGTGCAGGGCCACCTTTCAACGCAGTTCTCTGCACCCCCAGCAATCATCATCACACGGTAATGCCATCTGCCCAGCACACGACGGCACATGCCGCTGCGTTACCGGTACGGTAGAAGTGCCCCAGCCGTGGCCAGCAAGTCTGCTTGTCCTCCGGACCTGGACTGGACTAGACTGGACTGGACCCTCCTGGACTTGACCCTGATTTCCACCATTAAAGCCAGGAAAGCTGGACTGACTTAAAACTGTGCTCTTTTTTTTTTCTCTTCTTGTCGATGAATCCAGATTCCTACTGTATGTAAACATTCTACAGATGGTTAATATGTGTATTTTAAACTTAAGTGAGAAAAAAAAGATTTAAGGAAAAGGAAAAAAAAAAAAACTCTTGTCTTGAGCTGTCTCAATTTCAGTTTTTGGATATGTGTGCTTTTGTCTTTTACTTTTGTGCATTGATTGTTATCAATGGATTACTGTACAAAAAAAGACGTAGTGAGTGTTTCTCTTTCACTCACCTTTTACTTAAAGTTAATTGTTCAAAACAGAGAAATCGGCGGCTTAGTCTCCCCGTGGTTATGATGACATTTCTGTACTTAAAAAAAAAACTTTGTTTACTTATTTCCTTCATCTGATTCAGTAATGAAAACAGGAATATGTCACCATGTTCCGTCGATCCTCCGACTGTGACGTTTGTGTCAGCTGATCCTGAGGCGGACTGGGGCGGCCAATCACGTGCAGTTCTGTGTGTTTTGTAGCTTTGCAGCCGCTGCAGGGTTTGTTTTGCTCCTCAAGTTAGAGATAGGAAGAAAAAAAAACACTGACTACATGATGACTTGGATTTGAGTCGGACTCAGGTCTGTTGAGAAGATGTATTCTTAGAAAAGCAGTTATTTGACTTGAAAAGGTGTCTACTGTATTCTACTGTATATGGATTTGGACTTATGGTTTATTATGGTCTCGATGGAGAGGGATGCATATATTTGGTCGCCGGACTATGGTTTAGTACTGTTCAAGAGACTTTGAGGCTCAGATGAGCCGCACATGTAACGATTAAGTGTATTACTGTACATAGCAGATGATTTAACGAAGAGATTTATGCAAGTACTGTGGGGAGGGATTATTACTTTGCGCAACATTTTTCTGACGCCATTCTCCCTTACTTTTCTTCCCACTGCATTTTTGATGGCGGGGAGGGGGGAGGGAGGGGGGGGGGCTTTCTGAGGGATGCACGCATCATCTGGATTGTTTATGAAGGAACAGATGGAGGGGTTTCGAGGGACATGCAGTAAAAAGGCAAATCTCACCTTCTTTATGAAACAGAGCTAAAATAGCCATAATAGTTCAAAATGAGGAAGTATATATTTAGTTTTTAGTACAAAGAATGTCACAGTCTAAATTATATTTACCCTCATTTTTTCTGAGGAGAACTGGAATTGTGCAAGCACACACTATATGTACGGCTCGTCATCACATGGGTGGTACGAGGGGAGATAATAGCCATACGTTGACTTCACTAACAGTTTGGTTGAAAGGTGTCCACTGAAACCAAATGGGAGTTTATTAGAGAGGAAATGATGAGCGATAGGGAAGCTAGGTTAGTGCGCGTAGTTTCACATACAAATGAGCACTTTTATAAAGAGCCCACACCTTCGCAGAAGCAATGCAAACATGCTGTTGTGCAGCATGCTATATTCAGATTCTATAAATCTACACAACCTTTGCTTCCAAGTAAGCCGGAAACCGTAAAGGCATAATCAAAGTAGAAACCTTTTGAATGATCTTTTATTCAGCACTTTGAGACGGAGACAGGGCCGTAGCTACCGGTGAGGATACGGAAAACTCATACTACACACAGTGAGGCTGATATTTTTCATAAATTCTTGAATGTGACAGTTTTTGGCAAATAAAACTAAACAATGTGCTTGCATTAAAACATAATTGAGAGATACAATTTCCAGAGAAAATCTTTTTTGACGGTTCAATTGATACACAAAAGGAAACATTTTCAGAAAATGTCTTCAGGGAAAGGGCATTGGGAGACTTTTTACTCCGAGTTCGGTATTTCTACAATCCTGTCTACGACCCTGCCACTATTGATGACTCCAAGCTTCCTTAGTTTCAATATCTCCGTACATTTAACCCAATTCCTTTACATAGAAAATAATATGGACATGAAGTCCTCTTTTCCGGTTCAGACAAATGTTTTTTTTTTTTAAATGCCCATTTCTTAAATCCAGGCCTGCGCATGACGAACGTGGACAATTTAGAGGAAAGAAAGCTGTGAAAGGTTATGAGATGACGGCGCTGCATCATTATGAACGCACACGGTGCTATTAGTGTTTTGAATCATCCCATCAGCAACTATTATATTTGCAATCATACGACCATTTGTGGTCGAAACGAGGGGAAAAATCAGCAACCTTTCACTCAATCATTTCGTTTGACTCCATGTGGAAGAGGGGGCGGGTGGGTTTTGGTTTTCAAGCAGTGATTTTAAGAAGGCAGATTGATGCTATGCTATGAGTTGACGAGTGCAATGTTTGTGCTTTTACACGGGTAGCGGCGAGATGCTTTTATTGACGATGGACTCTGGGATGCCAATGGTTCTTTTTCTCCGCCGATGATGTCACGCTGTCGTCGACGAGGTCGCTGTGACGACGACGGTGAACGCTGTTGGATGTAGTTATGCAGAAAAACTTTTTTTGTGAAATGTAAACAATAAAGACAGATTACAATTCTCTTTGTTACTGTTGTTGTTGTTGTGTGTGTTGTTGACTCTTTTTCTTCAGATATCGCCTTGCTGATTGATGTGTGGCCCATGGTGTGCATGTACAGCAGATCCACCAGGGGGCAGCAGACACACACAGGCCTCGCCTCCACCGGTCGGCGCTCTGCGGGCCTTCTGCAGATTTCTCATAGCAGGTGATCAAAGAACCTGTCGGTTCACGTTGGTGCCGTCTGTGCGGGCAGCCACATGCAAAAGAAGGGAAATGCATTCTGTTTTGCGGGGGGAGGCGGTGGCGTTATGAATAAAACATCTTCTGGAGATGAGAGCCGGGCGGCTGCAACAGCCTCCTGTCAGTGACCTTGGCTCCTCCGATGCCTGCAAGCTGTTCGTCGACAGGAAACGTGGCTGCGGAGCGGCCGAGGGCCTTTTTCTTCTTGTAAATTACAACAACACGGCCATGAATCACAATACAGCCAGCCCTGCTGATTGCAGCCTAAAGGAATGGTAATATTTAACTTTAGAGAATGACATTTTCTTTTTGAGAATTTTGGAATGAAATACAAAAATAAAGGTTGTTACAAGTTTGTTCTGTGAAGAAAGCTTTCCATGACTGGCGTGCACCAGCTATGGCAAATCCATCATTTGAGTTCTCAGTAAATAGTTTGGTTTCATTTACTATACGTTGACTTTTTTCACTTTTTCGATATGCTATATTAGGACCTTTATTAACATACTATACTATCGATTTCAATTTTGTACATACTATTCAATGACTTTATTAAACCTTTGCTTGACATACAATACTAAGGCATTGTTCAGACATAATACACCATGTCTTTTTTTCCACATGCTCTATACTTTTTTCCCCACTTTTTCTGACATACCATGACTTTTTGTTGTTGTTTATGCTATATATATTTCCAACAAACTATACAATGACATTTCATGTCTTCTTTCGACAAGCTATAACAGAGGCTTTTACCTTACTTTTTTTTAGAGATACTCAAGTATGGATTTTTGTATGACTTTTTTTGGACAAACATTTTTCATGTTTCATTCAGAGGTACTTTCAGTCGCCACAAAAAGGCTCAGTTAACTCTCAGGCAGGTCACTAAAGAGCATGAAACATTACGATTCAATAACAATACAACTTATATAACTGATCAACACGTCTAAAATCATACGTAAACAATGAGGTTTTTTACACACAATGAGGCTGTAAGCGGGGCAACATCCAGCGCTCTTCCAATCCCTTTTTGGAACGACCGGCGCAGCTGTTCCTGCTGAGTTACAGGCAAAACACATAAATCCCCAAAAATTATATATATATACAAATATCATGAATGTGTTGAGTGAAGAGTGAGAGCGACGGAATGTCTGCATGTAAAATAATAGCAATTTGATGCCATTTTCTGTGGCTAGATCATTTGAAGACGTTTACAGTTTCCAAGTTATATTAATATTCCAACATGATCTCACTGTGATT
Organism: Cottus gobio; assembly: GCA_023566465.1. Taxonomy (NCBI): domain Eukaryota; kingdom Metazoa; phylum Chordata; class Actinopteri; order Perciformes; family Cottidae; genus Cottus; species Cottus gobio. Next base: position 6,263,852 of record CM042223.1, on the reverse strand, counting down.
ATTCACTTATGGAATGGACTATTTAGTGTGCGTATATGGCTACTCAGGAAGTGACATAACTAGTTTTAGAAAAAAACGTGAGCTACAGTACTGTGCAAAAGTTTTAGGCAGGTGTGAAAAAATGCTGTAAACTAAGAATACTTTCAAAAATAGAAGTGCTAACAGTTTATTTTCATCAATTAACAAAATGCAAAAGTGAGCGAACAAAAGAAAAATCTTGTTAATTGATGAAAATAAACTGTTAGCACTTCTAATAATAATAATAATAATAAATTTAATTTATATAGCGCTTTTCATGGACTCAAAGTCGCTTTACAGGGAGCAAGATTAGAAGGCAAAACTGGACGATACAAGACAAAACAAAACTTCTATTTTTGAAAGTATTCTTAGTTTACAGCATTTTTTCACACCTGCCTAAAACTTTTGCACAGTACTGTATGTTATACAATAAAGAAAAGGCATAGTGAATATTGTTAAGATAATACAAATTAACGTTGAAATCTAATTTTCTCTCTTTTTCTCTCTTTTTGACTTTTTTTCTTTTTTCTTTTCTGTGTATTTTCATAAACTAATATACCACTAACACATATATAAACATATTATCTATGTTCACAAGTTTTTTTTTTTTGTATATTATAGCTGTTGACATTTTTCAAATGTACCTTGTGGAGATAATCACTATTTAGTGTTGGCTGCAACACAGTCACAATTTTCCCAAAACAGGGGATTTCTATTAAAAGGTTAATGACAGCATGAGAGGAGAGTATAGTGCATGCTCTTCCCCCTTTTCTTAACGGGACACTTTGTGATTGTATCCATTGTTTGAGTTGGGGAAACAAATTGAATTAGCGCAGCTTTAAATTCATCTTTTCCAACGTGTCATTGCGCTCCGTTCTGTTCTCTCGTTTCAAACAATGTGAAGCGAGGCTCAACGTCATGCAACGGCTTTTAGGAAAAGCCTTGATGGGCCCCGAGCGGGCCCTGAAACCGCCGGCCTCTGTGCTCGCTCAGGCGGCATGTGTGTGTGATCGTCTCCATCCTGTCTGGGCTTCGGTCAGCTCGTCTCTCCGCCGCTAATCCCCCGCGCTCTCATGCGGGGAGGCTGATGTTCTACACTCAGCTAAAGTCTGCCAGATTCCGCCCAGAACAGCATCTTTTGGCCGAGAGTTTCCCCAGCAGCTGTGTGTGTGTGTGTGTGTGTGTGTGTCCTGTTTCGACAATGCTATCTCAGCTCTAGATGCCTTTGGCTCATGCCGTAGGGCCGGTGTAATGAGCACTGTTTAACGGCTTTACACCGCACTCTGCGTGAGGTTGTGTGTTTGTGTGTGTGTGTGTGTGTGTGTGTGTGTGTGTGTGTGTGTGTGTGCTTAATTCCTCCAGCCAGTAATTAATGGCTAATCTCTCTAAGTTAAACAAATGGGAATTAAAGGGTGGACTACTCAGCCGAAGATCAGAGCACGATTTCAGGGCTTACACCGCACAGAGGAATTAGATCCTCACACACACACACACACACACACACACTATTCACCCCCTCCCGATGGTTGTTCAGTGTTGTCTGAGTCAAGACCAGCTTTCATTTTCCAGTGCAGGGCTCTCTCTACGAGTCTTATCACTGACGGGCGGCTCCTTCTCCCTGCAGCTGCCATTGTTTAATAAGAGGGAGAGAGGCAAATAGAGAGAGAGAGGGGGGGGGGGGCAGCAAGAGACATAGAGGGCAAGAGGAAGAGAGAGACAGAGGGAGAGCGGGGGCTGTTTAGCCAGCGTTAATTAAGTTTAGACAGACTCTCCAGGGAACCATTATGAAAGTCGTATCTGCTAATAAGAAAAAAGAAGACACCGTAATTACAGTTCTATCTATCTAGAGTACAGGAGAGGAGAGAGAGAGAGAGAGAGAGTACACAAGAGGAGAGAGAGTACAGGATGAGAGAGAGAGAGAGAGAGAAAGTACACAAGAGGAGAGAGAGTACAGGATGAGAGAGAGAGAGAGAGAGAGAGAGAGAAAGTACACAAGAGGAGAGAGAGTACAGGATGAGAGAGAGAGAGAGAGAGCGAGAGAGAGAGAAAGAGAGAGAGAGAGTACATTGTAAATGAGTACTCTAGTGCTGGAGAAATCTATTTCAATTAAAGGTGTTTTCCAGAAGCAGGGATAGAATAAGAGGTCAGTGCAAAAATATGTTTTTTTTCTGTTCCTACCTCCCTCAAATGTTTTCCAAGATTACTTACCTAATAAGCCCTCACTACCAGAAAGTAATGTTCCATGCAGGCACTACTTCATACACCCACAACCTGGTGTCAGCTGCTACTTATTCTCCAGGACTTCTCCTCGGGCTGTAACTTGGCATCTGCCATATAGAGGAATAAATGAAAAAATTAATCAATAAATCCTGAAAGAAACCCTCATTCTTTTCTAAGAAACATTTCTGAACAGATCTGTACAATGATTAATATTAATACCTGCTAATTATATGTTCAAACTAAAAGCTCCATTTGAATTCAATAGTCATTCATTCGTTATTTATTTCTGATTGGAAAAGTTGTGTGCGGTGAAATTTGATTGGATTTCAGGCATCTCACCAAAAACCCATAAAAGAAACCCAGCAACTTGGAGACGAAGGAACTAATCTGACTCATTTCTTCAGTACTCTCTGAAGGCAAAATATAAACAAAACCAAACAAAAATCTTTGTATTCATAACAAAAATATGGCACAGTGAAGGACGCAGACAGAGAATCAAAATATTAAATATGCAGTGCACAAAACCTCCCCCAAAAAAACATAGTTTTTTTTCATAGAAATAGTTCCCAGAACTTAGAACTAACCCCGTGACCTCAATAAACCTCAGTGTCTGCCAGCTCCGCCCGGCAACACACACACACACGCACACGCACACGCACACGCACACGCACACGCACACGCACACGCACACACACACACTGCTGCTCCTCTTGAACACTGTTAGTTTGTTCTGCAGACGCTACCCACAATGCCGCTCCCAATGACCCGACTGTGGCCGGGCTTCTCCGTCAGGCCCTGCAGCCCCCCTCCACCCCACCGTGTCTACACCTGATGTAGAAGCAAAGACAGACACTTCATTTCCTCCTTCCAGCTTGACACACATCCCCCCGGGTCAGTCCCAGAGCTGCATGAGGTCGGCTGTCTCCTCTGTCTTACTGCCAGTGAAGCTATCGCCCACAGCAGCTACATTTTATATATATATATATATTTTTTTTTGGTGGGTGATGTTGTCCCACAATGACACGTGGAAATAGAGGGTCGACTCACATAAATACGTACAAGTGACAGTACAGAGAAAAACAACAACTATTGGTCTCCTCATAGTTCGCATGTTGAAGTGTCCTTGAGCGAGACCCTGAACCAACAGTTGCTCCCTGGGCGCCTCACAACAGCCCACTGCTCCTTAATTACTAAGGATGGGTAAAATGCAGAGAATAAATATCCCCTTGTGGGACTAATAACAGATTTAAAATTAAAATAAAGAATATATAAATATTGTACTTTTCTTGGTGCAAAAATACAGTGCGCTGTCAACTATTGCTATTTCATGTTTTACAAATATGTTCATATGCATTCAATTAATGGTTTCAAAGCTTCTATCGCGCTGTACTGTGGGAAGTGCAGTGTTTTTGGAGCTGGAACCATTTTACCAACTAAAAGTCAGGATATTTCTTCCTTCTACTGCTTTAATTGTTCTCGCAGTGCTGTGTTGAAGCAGAATGTGTCCTAATTGAAAGCTAAGTGCTCGATTCATAATTGTCCATGCTACACTGGACAAAACAGGGCCGTAGTAACGCTGAAAACAGTCCCCCCCGATTTGATTCCGGCCCTGCAGTCCTTTTTCCATTTAGAAAGCTTAATTACACTGTGCCTGCACAAAAGGCTGTGTGGCCTTCAGGCTCCTCAGGGCAGAGTTGATGCTGAAATCACAGGAGGCCACCAGTAGATGGCACTGTGTCATACGCTTGGAGAAATAAATCCCCTGCACCACCACCACCACCACTTAAAGAGAAGTCCCCCCAAACCCCAAACCCGTGTTCATAATGTCACATGATACTTGCCGTGGTTTACAACACGAGTTCATCCTGTCTCTGAAGCAAACAACAAGCAAAGCAATATGCTCCCCATCATGTCCGGCCAACACCAGAGGACATGTGGCTCCAAGAGGCTCTATTTCTAGGTGAAGCGACGGGGGGACGGGGGGGACGGGGGAGTGTCACCATGGATCATTATCCCATGATTCTTAGCGGTTCCCCGGAGTCAAATAGGTGGCTCCAGACTCTGACAGCTGTCACGTACTTGGATCCCTCAATATGGCTCGATGGAGACAGGAAGAGCTTCGGCTAACCCACGCCTCTGTCCGTGGACATAATATAAAACATGCATGGGGTGGTTGAATGAATGCAGTGGCACTTTTCAGCTGAGATATACGCCCCCCGCCCCCCCTTCCCCCACCCCCCCTCTTGACTGACAACATGTTAGTCTTTCTATTCATCGCAGTGAACGTCTAAACCGGGATTTCTCCCCCATGATTCTCCTGACGGGCTGCCAGCCTTCCCCACCCCAGACACACACACACAACTCCTCCAATCCTTCACCTTTCACCATCTATTTATCTATTCATCTATCCATCGGTGCAATACGTCATTTTTCTGCACCTCTATTTCTGTAGCCGCGTCCTCACCTGCAGGCTGAGGTGTGATCGCGTTAATTGCCGTCAAATCATACACTTCCATTGCCTGCTTGCCTGGACATGTCTCCCTCACACACACACACACACACACGCAAACGCACACACACACACATATATCCACATACACACACACATACACACACACACACATTCTATCTTATCAGGAGGAAACAGCCGAAGCATTTAGAAAACCCTTCCAATGTTAAGCTTTGAGTAACAAACTGAATACTTTCACGCCGTCTGTTGGCCATAAACACAAAGTTTATTCAACGTCCTCACAATTGACAGACGAGGTGTTGCTGCAGCACCCAAGGGAGCCATTTGTTCCACGTTCCGTGCCACAACAACAGCAGTTTGCCCGTAGTGGGCAGCACAAGAGTGATCGGTAACCGGCCCGAGCGGTGACGGAGCTGTTGGGGCTATATATGATAAGATCCTCTAGGACATAAATAATTTCTGTTTAATGTAAAATAGCACCGCCCATGTCATACGTTGACATCAACTGGATGGTACCATCCGCCACTGAAAGGATAACGTCCCAAAAGAGAAGCCGCGAATACTTTCCAGCCAAGAAATCTGTGTGGTCAAATGTCGTTCCAGCCCGGCTGGAAGTTCCCATGAAGTTCACCCAGAGTTGAAGTTTACACAGTCTGTTGTTCGTCGGTGGAGCAGCTGCAGATAAGATTCAGAGTCCCCCAAAGACGGGAACAGAAACAGAACGGCCAATGTTTCCCATTTGGAACGAGGCCAGATTTGACCATATAAATACTGTATATGTTACAGTAGTAGCACGTCTCTCATTCTGGAGATGTTTGAAATGGGAGAGCCAGCTGTGCAGCGTTTCAGCTCGGCGTCGTTATCATTGATAAAAAAAAGGAAGGAGAGCGTTTTCGTCAGCAACCGACCTAAACGACCCAACCAAGATGTATAATAACCATTTCTGTTGAGCACGCAAGAAAGCTCCACATCTGCCAAAGAACCAGCTGCTCTGACATCAGCCGTGACATGGATCTGATCTCACTTGATGTGTTTGTGATGTTGAACTGAACTTGGACGATCTCAACCTCGAAGAAAGCTTAAACTATTGCGTTCCCAGACCGGAATTATTCTCAACCACCGGGCCTTTATTATTTGCGATGGTGGTCCCCTGAGGTTTTCCTCTCAGAATTGGCCCGGAAAGGTTTAATATGCTACAATTTCCGGGGGGAAAATAGACTGATAGAAAAATGAAGAAAAAAAAAAAAAAGTGAACCAATCAGAAAATAACGCGAGGAGGGGCCGGGTTTTAAACTCTTAAATGCCGTGTCAATAAACTGCGACCTATACGACGTGAATGCACATTGCACTTTGAAGCAACCAAAAGGTTGAGATCCCCGGCTCCAGATTGAACCATTTAGTTCCTCCATGCCCCTCTAAGGAGGCTTGTACTGCAAAGACTTTAAAAAAGTCACACAAACAAAAAGTACGATCAAAGCTGACCTATCAGGGAACGGAGAACCCAGAGTCCAAAAAAAACCCCCTGCTGCTTGGATTTGGGCCAATCTTTCTTCAGCATGCCTCCTCATGAAAGTGCAAAACTAGATGCTATTTAATGGCGGACGTGCCGTCATAAAGCTCCCATCAGGACGCCTGCCCTCAAACACCACTGATGTAAGCTGTCGTCATTATTGTAGCAGAATTCTTATTCGGTGGCGACAGTAGCATTGCATCGCTAATTAGAGTCTGTAATTCCCTCCTCCCTCCCTCCCTCCCTCCCTCCCGCCTCCCCGTGTTGAGGGGGTGATGGAGGTCCCATATTGTGTTTCCACAGCACAAAGCAAATAATGCGAGGCGAGGGAAAAACAGCTCCAACTGCCAGAAGAGAGCAGAGAGGAAAAAGAAGAAGAAGAAAAAACTACTGCCAGTAATGAGGGATGTATTACAGAGGAGAGTGGCTTTGTGGTGTGTGTGTGTCTGTGTGTGTGTGTCCACACATGTGTATATGCGTGCTAGCCACCATAAAAAACAACACAAACAAACATTCGGATGGATTAAGAGAGGAAACATGGCCCCGTAATTGCAGGAAGGGGGTAAATGGATCCCTCTGGAGAGAGTTAAGTGACTCCCATCCCAGCTCCCCTCTGAACCACATGAACTCTGAGGCTGTCTCGGTGCTTTCGCCTCTTTTCTCCCACTCTCTGCTTCTCAGTCCAGGTCCAATTCACTTTGGAGCTCCATCTGCACCTCTTTCGCCGTCTTTTTCCGTCCGTCTAATCTCCGCAGACTTCTTGATGAGAGCACCTCAGTATATTGGACATCGTCATCACACTGTCTCAGGAGGAAGAACAAAACGTGGTACAGCAGTGAGGCAGAGGCGACGAGAGAGAGTTGTCATATTAACAGCTGTAATACGTAAGTACACAAAAAAGAAGAAAAAAAACACTCTGATGTACCGCATCAAAAAGACACTAATTATAGCATGATGTACGTATCATTATGAATGCCGAACAAAGCCGCCACAGCGCCAATCAAAAGTTCTCAATGAAGCATTCTCGTGGAGAACAGATATCCTCCAAACTTTGGAACAAAATCTGTCTTTTGTAACTTCCATCTCCGTGATATCTACAATACCATACAACCACGGTTACATTGTGTCCATGGCAAACCAAGGGGAGTCCTAAACCACGCTCTACAGGCGAGCAAGTGGCTCGTTCATTTGTAGACATTGCTAATTAGCGACCCAAAGGCTTCATCAACGTGACTTTGTGCCAAGCCGGCCTGTTGTGTCCGTGATTCTGGAAAAGAGAGATTCAAATGCAACTGTTGTTTCCAAAGACTCCAAAACCATAAGACCGCCCTGTTTAACGTTGTGAAACAATTGTAGTTTTTATGTTAGTTTGTTAAATATGACGTCATGAAAAAGAAGCAGTTCTGAATGTGACTGTAAACGTATTGTAGTTTTTAAACACGTGACAATAGTATTTAACAGTGTAAACGTATTGTAGTTTTTAAACACGTGACTGTAGTATTTAACATCCATCCATCCATCCATTTTCCACCGCTTATCCGGGGTCGGGTCGCGGAGGCAGCAGGTCCAGCAGGCTGACCCAGACTTCTCTCTCACCCGCAACATCTACCAGCTCATTCTGGGGGATCCCGAGGCGTTCCCAGGCCAGCTGGGAGATATAATCCCTCCAGCGTGTCCTGGGTCTTCCCCGGGGCCTCCTACCAGTTGGACGTGCCTGGAAAACCTCTACAGGGAGGCGTCCTGGAGGCATCCTAATTAGATGCCCGAACCACCTCAGCTGACTCCTTTCGACACGAAGGAGTAGCGGCTCGACTTCAAGCTCCCTCCTGATGTCCGAGCTCCTTACCCTATCTCTAAGGCTGAGCCCGGCCACTCTACGGAGGAAACTCATTTCGGCCGCTTGTATCCGAGACCTCGTTCTTTCGGACACGATCCAAAGCTCGTGACCATAGGTGAGGGTTGGGACGTAGACCGACCAGTAAATTGAGAGCTTTGCCTTTCGGCTCAGCTCCTTCTTCACCAAGACGGCCCGGTGCAACGCCTGCTTTACTGCTGCAGCCGCACCGATACGCCTGTCAATCTCCCACTCCATTTTACCCTCACTCGTGAACAAGACCCCGAGTTTTTAAACACGTGACTGTAGTATTTAACAGTGTAAACGTATTGTAGTTTTTAAACACGTGACTGTAGCATTTAACAATGTAAAAGTATTGTAGTTTTTAAACACGTGACTGTAGTATTTAACAGTGTAAACGTATTGTAGTTTTTAAACACGTGACTGTAGTATTTAACAATGTAAACGTATTGTAGTTTTTAAACATGTGACTGTAGTATTTAACAATGTAAAATTATTGTAGTTTTTAAACACGTGACTGTAGTATTTAACAATGTAAAAGTATTGTAGTTTTTAAACACGTGACTGTAGTATTTAACAATGTAAAAGTATTGTAGTTTTTAAACACGTGACTGTAGTATTTAACAATGTAAAAGTATTGTAGTTTTTAAACACGTGACTGTAGTATTTAACAATGTAAAAGTATTGTAGTTTTTAAACACATGACTGTAGTATTTAACAGTGTAAACGTATAGTAGTTTTTAAACACGTGACTGTAGTTGACTTCCTCCCATATTTAATACAGCGTTCCTCCCTCTTCTCACATACTTTAACTTTCTTACTTACTTTTCTACCAACTGACTGCCTCAAACGCCCACTCACTCCGTGTCTGCTTACCATATTTACCTTCTAAACGTCGGGTTTATTTGCTTCCTGAATTTAAAGCTTGAGTGACAGAATTTGAACAGAAAACAGAAAGAAGCCGTGTTGTCGGAGCATTGTTTCCCTTGTGACAGTCTCATTTCCTCATGACATTTCCTCACCGGCACACATTAAGGCAGACGGCGTTACCGTCGGGTGTGAATACAGTGGCAGGGATCCTTCTCCTCTTGAGCTCGGCTGGAGGTGGAGCGAACCGAGGTGACAAGATGACGGCAGTTAACAGAAGCAGCAAGTAGGCAATTGTTTCTAAAGAAGGCATGGAAATGCTAACAGGATAATAGAACTCGAAAATGAAAGAGCCAGAGAAAATGAAAGGGTAGAGCAGCAGTCATCTAATTAACTTCTGCCATTTCCATCACAACACAGTGATGCCCTGTGAAACGAATGAAAGAAAAAAGAAGAAAAAAGACAGGCGAAGACACAACATGAAATCTGCCGTTTTAATTTTTCAAGAGCCGATTGTCTCGGAATTCATTTCCCTCTCTGCTTTTTCAAAAGCTTATTAGCGCTGCCATTTTTGCAGCTTTTTCACGATGGAACAGAGAGATGCTCTGCAGGGGCCCCAGAAATGTGATACTCTGTTAAAAAAAAAACTAGTTGCCAGAATAGTTTCATCCACATAGAGTATGAATATATGATAGAATATCATATATTAGTCGAACATGTGAAAGATGAGTAGGTTGGCCTTCAGGTTCGCCCACCTCTGACTAAACAGGTAGTTTCTCCTGATAGAGATGACCCCAACAGTAATAGAAGTTTAATTAGCCGCCATATTTTGGAATATTTCTGTTTGGAACTAAAGTGTTGGGGGAAAGGAGGAACTCATTTACACTGAACTGTGGAAGTTGGAGGAGACCAAAAACAAAACTAAAAGGAGACAAAAAGGTTGACACGAATGAACGTTGGACTTTTCACACAAGTCCAAATAACGGATAATATTGCTCCAGGTTTGTTGGACCGAAAAGGTTAAAACAACTGTTTGCAAAGAAGTTTACTAGAACAACTTTAATACAGTGATGATATGTCAATGTTGTTTGTTGTGTTGACAATTGTTACATCAATTAATACTGCTGATAATAATATGCACAACATAACCGGCCCTGGAGACTTGTTAATTGCTCAATATGCATCTATTTTTTATTTTGTAAAATCACTATCTCTTCAGTCTACAAATTCTTTTTAATCAAAGGCGGCATTAGCATGACACTGTTATTGAGCCAACAAAACCTCATGCATAGGAAGCTGATTGATGGCTTGAGAAAGGGTGAGACACTAGCAAAGGGAGAACACTGTTCACTTCTCGTTTCCTACCTACAGTATAGAAATGGTGAATTAATTTTCATTCCACACTGTTGTTGAGTCCAGAGGCCTCCAAGTTCAGTCCCAAAAGCCGCTTCCCCCCCTGTGGCCCTTCACTGCACCGCATGACCTGCAAACCTCACGTTTATGTATTCACGTACAGGTCCGCACACAGTATCCGCCGGGCTGCTTACAGGTGGGAGAAAGACACATTTCTCTGTGAGAAAGTGAGGTGAGTTGGTGGATCAAAATGGTAAAGCTCGAGGAGAAGTGGGCTGAAGAATGAATAAAAGTAATGGGATGCGGGGAATAAGGAGGGCCATAAATCGTACACGCAACGGTGCCATGTCTTCAGCTGCATCTCACTCAGCAGTTTTTCACGAAAACCTTTCTCCCGCCTCATTTCCGTAGCCCGGTGCCTTTTTTATTTTTCATCTGGCATGATTTATGTGCACTGCGGATTTGACCATCAAGTGATCATGCCATCAGCTGGTAGAAGGTCAGATTCAATAATGTAATTCTACTTATTTTTTGCTCCATTCACCATTTCTTATTTACTAGCGTTTTAAACAGTTTTTCTCATAGGGCTAATGCAGCCAAATGGAGAAAAATGATCGTCCTGCTGGTTATTGAGTGAATAAATCACAGAGCATAGCCTTGGGTTTTTTGTTTCCTTTCTTTTTGATCTATGGGTTTGTGTGTGTGTGTGTGTGTGTGTGTGTGTGTGTGTGTGTGTGTGTGTGTGTGTGTGTGTGTGTGTGTGTGTGTCTAAAGTCAATAGACAACAACTTCATACTGAATACTTTGTGGGACGCCTTTAGTTATGCATGTCCAAAGATGATTCGCTCTGAGGTTATCATTCATAACGTCTAACAGCTACAGGCGGTGAACAAACATCACACTCTGATGTAAAATGTCAAGTTTTGATGTCTGTCCCCGAGAATCAAAGACTATGACGATGTCAATAGTCTCGCCGCGGAGGAATCCATCAGAGGAGAGGAGAATAGCGATTAACTCCACCAGCAGCCTCACCACCCACAATGCATTGCAGCCTGAAGACATATCGTGGTCTGTGTTCACATATTTGCATTACAAAGCAACCAACTTTGAACGAAACTGGTGGGTAAATGTAGGAAGTTGTGGAGGTTTTTCCTTTGTGCAAGTTTATGGAGATTTCAGCAAAATGAATCACGTCTTGAGCCTGGGACGTTGTAACCACGGTCATGTTCAACCCCAACGCTTTTATTATCCAGTAAAACTTGATGGGAAGTGCAGTATCATTTAGTACGAATTATAGGGACAAGGAGGACGAGGAGTTTGTGCAACTTTCTTGGGCTTTCATGTAAAAGTGAGTGGCAGTAAGACACATAGGTTTGTCTACAGTAGAAGAAGATGCAGGTGGGACAATGTCAAAGGGCCCCCCAGCAGGAAGCAGGACTTGGGCGTCCGTACGGAAACATTTGCCCTCCTCATGGCGTAGCCAGTCCCAATTTTGTTTTGTTGTTCATGTTTCTGCTGCGATGCTGATGAAGATTTGGGTTCTAATACCTCACATAACACAAAATGGTTAGCCAGCACCAGCAACTATTCCTATTCAGTTTCTATTTCTTGGTATTCCAACCGGTGCTTTCGTAAAGCACACAATTCCAACTGGCATGTAAAAACTGGGAAGGCCTTCTCTAGAGCCAATGTTTTGGTTTGTCCATTCTGGCCTACTGTAGATAGTAGAAACATGGCGGCCTCTGTGAAAGAGGACCAGCTCCAAATGTAAGTATGAACGGCTCATTCCAACGAAACAAAAACAAAGAAAGATTCTTGAAAACAACAAGTTAATATTATATTCCCTTTCTGACAATAAATCCTCCTAAATCCTAAGCAATGGTTTGAAACAAATATTGATTGAAAATACCTAAATAAATTGAGCAAATGGGTGTATATGCCTATTGACAAAGGTACTGTAGAAGTAACGTAAACAAGCATTTTTACCGTAATTATAACGCTTACAGAATTTCCATTTTGTCTCGAACATCAACACCATGAACATGTCCTGGCTTTCATGTCCTCCTGTCCATTAAATAGGAGCACTTCTGGCTCGCTCCTTAAACGTTTTACTCCCTCAATATTTCTAGCAAGTCATCTCCAAATCAAGAAAGAAAAAAAAGAAGATCTTTAAATCTCATCAGCATGCAGTGCGGAGTGCTGTGCAGGACTCAGTCGACACTTTCCCTGTGAATGAACAGCTTGGAAAAGATGGATCTGCATCCAGACGTCCATCTGTTGGGCATAAAGCACAGCGTGAGGTGATGCAGCTTCATGAAAACATGCCACATCCAGCACAACTAGATGTGAAAACCAGACCACAAGGACGTGCGTGATCTCTCACTTTCTGATGCTGTTCTTCGTACCAGATACCACCTGGACTACTGTGCAGGTTGAGGGGAAACTAAGACGATGTGATCAAGGGAGAGCGGGACACGACTACCGTACGATCAAGGATGCAATTACATCGATGGCCTGCTGTCACGTTTGATGGATGATGGATGACGGCAGATACTCTCCGGTGCTCAGACACAAGTAAATGACTTGCGACAGCTCAAGTTGATTTAGTGTGGTAATCACAGAGATCATGTTACAATGAGATTGCATGTTACACCCCGTGGTGGATAAATGGAAAATGTAAACATTCAACAGTGAGGTAAATGCATGCATATTGTCAATAAGACAACGTAACAAAACGAAATATAGCAAATGTCTGTGATAGTAAGGCTGTGGCCTATTGTTAATGCTTAAACTGCATCCATTGGTTTATGGTAATGATGTTTTGTTGTCTCATTTTAACACTTTTGAAAGACAGGTACAAGTTTAAAAATGTCCAAAAAGGGTATCTAATGATGTATTTTATATCATAGAACAAAATGTAATACATATACTTTATAAATATCTGAAGCTTGTGTTAACCACAGCACTTATTTTGGGCACATAACCAAAAACACACTGACTTTGAGACATCAAAAATGCTATCTCGTTTTACTTACTCCTGCAGCACTCAATCTAGTGTCTACAATTGAGTGGTCACATATACACCACGATTGTATTTTGCATGCCTTGCAAAGCACTGGAAAAGGGGCGCCCAAGAGAAGTTCAGGAAAGCTTGTAGAGGCTCTGGGGAGCGTGATCATGTGCTGAGCAAACCTCCTGTCTAACTACTGACTGTATTTAGATCATTCTTTAACCAAATCATGTCAAATTGAGCTCATGGCGGCCCTCAGAAGACCATGTATGTACACAGACATTATCTTGAGAACGTGAACTGTCAGTGATCAAGAATCCACCTCTGGGGACCATGAATATACATGGAAAACAGGCCCAGCTGATGCTGAAATATGTGTCCCCAGACCAAACCATTGGATGGCTTTATTGACAGATCAGACCTCACCATAAAATCCCTGCTGGCAACAGGGCCAAATAGTCCCATTGCTTCCTACCTTACTGAAGTAATTTGAGCTACAGCTGTGATATCATTGATTAATATTATGATATTATTTATAAGTCAAAGTAGCTAGGAATGTCCACTGGACCAGCGTAACCTTATCTCAATGGGCCCACTCTCACACAGCTAGGCCTCGATCAGACTTTGCTTTCTGCGCCTCACGTTGGAAATAATCTAACGCAGAGCATAAAAGTGCTCGACATCATTGACTTTGGCTGGATACCCAGAGCTGCACGGATTTACCAACCGTAGTTAAGATCAGGGCCATCAAAGCACTATTAGTGATGCTGGCTGCTCTCTGGCTGGCGGGACTCACTCAGTAGCGTTTAAGCAGTTTCAAATGAAAAAAAGGACGTGACAAGCTGCTGCGGCCTCTATAATTACCACGATAATTATTTGAATTGTTCAGTGACTGCAAGAAAGTGTTCATACTTTCCATATTAATAAAGAGCTGGGTGTCAGTGGCTGCAGGATGAGGACTTTGGAAAAATGGTCAAACCGAGCCCCCTGCATAATTCTTTGTGTTTGTTGGTAATGTAGCCAATACACAGGGCATTTGTATGGAAGAAAAGGTAAATGGACACTATCTGCCTCAGGACACGGATACAATTGTAAATGTTTATATTTTTATCAGAAATTGCCTTACGTGGATATCATAACATTTTCTTCATGGATTCTATTGGTGCAATTACTGTCTGGTGACAGTTTTCTTTATTAAAGGCTGAAGAGGAAACTTGCAGAAACCAATCATTTAACCCCCAGGGCAGCTGCTGATACCACCTCCCTGAGACTATTACTTGGGCTTGGCATCAGCTCAGAAATAAGCAGCTCTTAGCCGGTCCTTACTGCCCAAAGGGCCGGTTCAATACAAATGAATTTGGTCACGTCATTCAGAGTTTAGCTCGTGGTTGGGTTGTGCATCAGAATGATCTTCTGTTTCAAAAATAACAACACTTCTCACTGGGAGGGAAAGATATTTTTCTTGTGAGATTGTACATTGTCAGCGATTTGGCATCCCGTACATACAGATGATGCAACAACTTGCGTTGAAGGAGGTGCAGTTTTTTTAGGAGATACCCACTTACTGCATTTTCAAAAGAATAAATGGTGACAGCAATGATTTCATATGATCTCAATCCTGTCAACTGGCAACTTTCAGTACCTACTTCTGTTATAACTAACTGCATCTCACTTTACATCAAACGCAGCAAGCTATCAATCCAGATGTATTACTCAGGAGATGGTAGAGAACAAAACAGAGGGAAAAGGAGAGTGAATATCGGATGTGTCAAGTCCAACCCAACAATACAAATGCAGTTTTAAATATTTCCCAACTCAAGTTGTAACTGTTGAAAATATCTTTGTATGATTTGTTTTATAATTGAAAAAAAACTTCTATAACAATATTTTAGGCTGTAACAATTTGTAAAAAATGTCGATGTTTCGTTTTCTTTCATGAGATAACTACATAGTCGTGACGTATTCTTCACTGTAAAAGTTGTATGTGAAGTTTACAAGTTACTGTATATGATCACTATTGGATGAATTACTTTATTGACCCCAAATAATCTCACAAAATCCTCCCGAGAGTCCTAAAACTGCAGTTCCAAGAGTGACAGCCTGCGATAGTAGACTCTTTAACATCTGCAGGCAGCGACAAGCGGGCGGCTTTCCAGAGAGGCACTCAGACACACAGCCAGAGGGGGAGGGAAGTCTATTAACGTGTCATGATATGAACCACTGCACTTTAATGGTTTATCAGACAACTGAGAGAGTGTGTGTGTCTGTGTGTGTGTGTGTTTGCACTTTGAATGCCATGTGTTGTTGTGTCTGTACATATCAGTGTGCAGTTGAGTATGAGCATGTAGGTGCAACACTCTTCATCGGAACCAAGACTCTGTTTGCTGTCCCACTCGTCTTCGCGGGGTCGGCTCGAAGGAGATGGTTGAATGTTTTATAGGAGTAGACACAGTTTGCTTTCAGATCCGTAAAGCAGGACGATCAGAATTTTAGAAAAGGACTTGGAAAGTTGGACAGCTTGAACATAGTTCATTTTGATTCAATTTGATATTGATTGATTTATATTATTCAATTCAACTTTCTTCACTTGTCAAAACAACTGCAATGCTCCTTCAATATGTATGGCACTATGTCATAGTGCAAGTTAAACATTATTGTGATGTTCCAGACCTTTGCATGAGGAAATTCTCTCTAACTGGACCTCATTGAACTTTAATTGAATATCCCTGCCATATTGGGTTTGGCCTACGTCACAGGGCTTAAAGTGTCTGAAATGTGGTTTGAAAATGGAGGCTCGGAGAATTAGTGTTCACGAAATGAAGAAAGTAAGTAATTGAAAATTAATCGATACAAATAGCAAAACAATAATAAATTGTGCGAAACAAACAAAAAGAAGTGAAGTGCTCCTTCTCTTTTCTAATTGGTTTGGGATTGTAACTGTAGCCCCTGAACTGATCGAAGCCCCTCTGTTTCAAAGGGACTCGTGAGGAGGTGCCGATACGTTGGCCGGTCTGGAGGGATCCCTGAAAGTCTTTTAGAGGTATCCAACCTAACCAATTCATTTATTTTTAATTCCCGTTTAATAAAGATTACTCTGAAGAAGTTGATCAAGGCCGTCAAACTCTGAGAACAGCACAGAGATCCTTGGAGGAGGTGTGTGTAAACACCTAATGGTGAGATCCACCACAAGGACACCCAACATGCAGTTCCTATTGGTTTTACTGAGGCCCACATATGTGCCATGGGACTGATTTTTGTGATTTTACGTCCCCCCATACACAAATTAAAGAGACTATTCACCAACATGTGCAGGATATTGAAGCTATCTCCCTGGATGCACCAAAAATAATGACGCTTAAAACAACGCTCACTAGGATCGACGCTGCCATAGCAATATGTCAAAAAGTATCAAAAAGTAGTGATCTGTGCTATAGAAATAATAAGACTGGCTCAAAGGCAACCGGAAAACCACCGATAGGTGCATCTGACCTCACACCCGTGTTTTCCACCACCCCACAGACCAGCAATAGAGCGGCGATCAACCACTTCTTCACCGGTGTTCAGATAACTCATTGATTTTAATAAATAAATGATCATTGATTTAGAAGAAACTCCTCGCTGGGTAGCGATATAACAGGGGAACCGACTTGTATTACTCACACAGCAATTCTGTAGAACATGAATTCAGCTTACAAGATCATTAAGGCAAGGACCACTAAGGCAAGGACTTAAAAGCACAACTCGAGACCAGAACAGTAAAAACAAAAAAAAAACACAGTCTTTAGTGGCAGAGCTTTGGTACACATGTAGGCAGTCGGGTCAGGCGAACTGGGGTGAGGCAAATATAGGCATAGGAAAGCAAGTGGAAAACCAGGAAACCATGCTCACAGGGAGTAATTGCTGGAAGGTTAGACACCGAAGTGCTGAGACGAATTGGAACAGACAAAGGGGACTAAATACTCCAGGGAGGTGGAGGGGTAATCGGGGAAGGTGGAAGGTGGAGCTGATCAGGGCGGGGAAAAGTAATCACATTGGCGGGAAACACACACGAGGTGCTGCAGCTGCAGGTATAGCATGCAGCCCAAAAGGGGATCACATCCTTTGTCCCTCCCAAAATTCAGCCGCTAAACAAGCTTTGAACACATGGTCTGAACTCCACACCATCCATCCATCTATCCATCCATTTTCCACCGCTTATCCGGGGTCGGGTCGCGGTGGCAGCAGGTCAAGCAGGCTGACCCAGCGTGTCCTGGGTCTTCCCCGGGGCCTCCTACCAGATGGACGTGCCTGGAAAACCTCTAAAGGGAGGCGTCCTGGAGGCATCCTAATTAGATGCCCGAACCACCTCAGCTGACTCCTTTCGACACGAAGGAGTAGCGGCTCAACTCCAAGCTCCCTCCTGATGTCCGAGCTCCTTACCCTATCTCTAAGGCTGAGCCCGGCCACTCTACGGAGGAAACTCATTTCGGCCGCTTGTATCCGAGACCTCGTTCTTTCGGACACGATCCAAAGTTCGTGACCCCAGGTGAGGGTCTGAACTCCACACGTTTTTTGAAATTGACGCTGATGTCCTTTTATCGATTTCCCAAACGATTTATGTTATGGCATATGTTTTTTGAGTGTTGTTTGTTTGACTGTGGCTCAGTGGTTAGCAGGTCCGTCCTTCAATCAGAGGATCGGTGGTCCGATCCCCGGCTCCACCAAAGCCATGTCGATGAGTCCTTGAACAAGACACTTAACCCGAATTGCTCACCGTTGCTGTGTCTACGGTGTACAGAATGTAAGCAGCTTTGGATAAAAGCGTCACCTAAATGTAATGTTGATGTTTTCTTGATATGCTCTTTGTGCAAAGCAAATCCCACTTGGGGCAATAACAGTTTTCATTCATTCATTCATTCCTTACAACTTCTGTTCACTGCTGCTCTTGGAGCCGGTACCCTGGCCTCTCTCTTCAGATGTCAGTGCTGCCTTGATCAAAACCCTGCCTTTAACTGGCCTTTACTATTTACATTTGTGTTACCTGTATTTATGTTGCTTGTGTCTCCACTCTTGCCCCTCATCACTGCACAGTCGTCCACTAAAATACTGATGACTGGCTTCCAACACCAACAAATTCCATTAGACTCAGGTCTCCTAGTTCCAACATAAGGGCTGGCGCATCAGCAATATTTACTTTCCTGCTGGCTAGATGCTGTGTTATAACTCTGCCCAGCTCATCATCATAAAATCGAAGCAAAACATTCAGGATTCTATCCAGGTTCAGGCTGGTAGACTCATCAGCATTCAAGGACAGCGTTCCTTTTTCCTTTTTTTTTTTTTAAACCTATCAGATAAGTAGTGCCTGAATGGAGGGGCAATGCCATGGGTGTTATAGCATGCTTGAGTATTGCAAACAGTGGTTCCTGACAAAGCCTTATTGTCCTCTGACAGCTCTTTGCACAAATCGACCAGGTCAACACATATTTTCTGGTCAAACACACATCAGCCACCTGTAATATGGTGCTGTATTGCCGTGCACACACAGCCGCCCCGTGGGCAGGATCTGCATTGTGGTGAAGGAGCACTTTCTGTATAGCTTTTTTTAAGCACATCGTACAATAACCATATTCTGTAAGTTTCTGGCACCAGGAGTCAATCTGCTGTCTCTGTCTCCACCAGTTTCCTTTATCCAAGCCCATCTCCATCTACTTTGGACGTATCTGTCAGCAATGCTTACCTTTACACCAGGTTTAATACATGTATTTTCCATTCCTCACCAAAAGACACATCATCTTGTGCTTATGAAAACCCATCGTGATTGGAAACCAAGGCTACTATTGCATGCTCAAAACAAACAAAAGATATGCGCTCAAACCAAACACAAAACAGAAGACATTGGCGAGAATTTGTATAAAAAAACATTTCCATAATAGATACATGCATTAATGATTCGACACATTGCTGCACGAAAGATACCTGCTGTGGTCTCCCACTCTTGTCACATACTTTTAAGAAAGGTTGTGGCACATTGTCGACACGTTGTTGAGTGAAGTTATTGTATGGCAGTCACAACAATTAAGACATGGCTGAGAAATGATCCAAAAAGCTTTCTAAACCACCAAAGAGAATTCAGCGGTTTCTTTTTTCTCTGGAGCCACTTTATTTTAATTGACAAACCATTGTAAACCAATGACCATTCTTTCTGCCACTTTCTGCTCCACATTATATTATATTGAATAGGTAAACCAACCATTTTAAAGACTTCCTTCTATGCATGTATTAATGAAAACACGTACGTGGGTTTGTGGGCGGGATCTTGATACCAGTCCAGCTCCAGCACTTTGTTGAACAAGCGGAAATATTAACGTGTTGGTTAATTAATACCTTGGAAATAAGTGTGTAATGCTGCAGTCACAGCAAAAGCGTAGCAAATATTCAAAATGCTTTACTCGCAACGCATCAAACACCCATCAAACGCCCCTGTGTCTGGGTTCATAATATTATCTGTCCCCGAATACGGCAGGACGTCGGTGATGACGGGCAGAGCATCTCAACGCTGATGGGCTTTAGCAACTCAGCGTTACGCAAATGTTTCGCAAGAGTTGGGGCGAAATTTGCATTGTTCACAACCATTTGCTTCTGTGCATTGACTTTGCATGCAATCTACTCTCGCGAAAACTGTGCAACGCCTATGGTGTGAATGCAGCATCGATCAATTGACCAACATCCTAGAGCTGCTAGTGCAGCCTAAGTGGTGAGGAAGTCTCCTCACACAGTGGGAGCTTCAAACTGAATTTATTTAACAGCTTACATCAGTAGTACAGTGAAAAATAAATGTAAAAAAGCTGAAATTCGTGAGAGACCCACACTGAATATGTAGGATTGTGTGATATTTCATGTGATGATAACGTTTTTCTGTATACACGCTCTAGTGCATGTAATCTTTTACCCGCACTTCCAACCAGCCGCAGTCGAATCCGACGGAAAGGAAGCTCACATTGACACCAGTTTTAAAAGGAAGAAATTGTCAATGTGTTATAATGTAATTTAAGCTGATTGTCCCTTAAATTGTCTCATTACATTAAAACTTTCTGCATACCTCTGAAGGAAAACATCTATTAATTTAAGAGTTTCATTTTCATTGTGTTATATTTAATTGTAGAATAATTTGAGCAGACTTTGCCTGTACGGTAGGTAATGTGCAGTAAATATATTTTGTATGTGAAATGGTCTTAGGATGATTTTGAGCAGGAATCTATTGCGCTTCTCAGAATGGAAATGTTTTTGACTTTTAGTGACGTTACATTTTTTAACAAGACAATTTAACACATGCTGTGGAACAATTATTGCAAAAATGTCTGCCTTTCTTCATCCTTTTTGGCCACTCCAAGCCACCCATAACGCAACAGCACAAATTGGTGTGCATCAAAATCCAGGCGGTGTTCGGCTTGACGTTATGTGCTTTTTTTATTGAGAGTGTGTGACAAGTGTCAATTGTGTGAGAGTTAGTTGCCCTACAATTACTTGCACAGCTGAGATTTGAAGTGCAGTACCACACATATGCAGGCGTTGTTCGAGCCCTGCGAGGCCGTGGCATTTTAATCACCTTCTTTGTTGCCAAGCTGCCAATGATGATTCAAAGCTTGTTTGATCAGTCTGCTTTTTTTCCCGAGCATCCACTATGCCAAGTGATGAAAACAGTGTCCCACCGTAAGGGCCTTATCTGGATCACTACGGATCGAAAGTTTAAAAAAGGGCAGCCATCGCTGCAAGACAAAGACAATCGATTTGTGTTGTCACAATCGCAGATAAGATTGAGATCTAGGATGAGATATTCAAAGTTTGCTCACATCCAGACTAAGTGCTGATGTGTTTTTCTGTCCAGAGATAGGGAAGTGGCTAAATCTCCTGCGTCTTTCTTCTTCTGTCCATGACTTTCTCTCCTCTGTCTCCCACTCTATTTGAGGAACCCTTTACGGACAAAATGAGCCTCTTGATTATAAAATGGCACCAGAGCAGAATACGAAATGGAATTGCAGTAATCTGGCAAAAAAGGGCTGACTGCTTGTGTTTCTCTCCTGCTCGGACCTGTATTCTGCCTTAGACTATAGGTTAACCATTACTTTGCTTTCAGCATTTAGACCGTGGTTTACCTTTTGAGGCGGAAATCAAATCATAAGCTGCACTTACGGGGAGTAATTTGTGACGTGATGTGAGTGCCAATGTCTGTATGTGGATGTATTTTTCCAAGCATTAGATCAGGATGACAACTCCCTCAAACGATCACACACATCCACGTTACACTCACACAAACATTGGGTCATCTTTCTTTTCCTTTTTATTTTTACACAATCAATTATTGTGCAATCAAGCCATCGTTTGAAAAAAAAAAAGAACTGCCACAAAGCTGTTACTTTCCCATGCCAGAATGCCAGTAAAATAGGCCGCTTGAAAATTAATAACAGCCTTTAAATCTATTCAAAAGACAAAAGAAAAACACAAAATGAAATTGCCATTACTCTCCACAACTGACAAACCATGTGATTGATCACGGTGCGGAACCTGTGCACGAGAAAGGCAGCATGGACGTGATGCCAAATGGATCCATCTTCCACTGTCATCCTGAAGAGAAGAAGCCTTCTGTTTTTAAAAGACAGCTGTGCACATCAGAATCTCTCTGCATTTGTCAAGTTTCTCCTCTTATCATCCCACACCTCCTTCTTCCTCATCCGTCCATTTGTGTCTCCCTCTCCTTGCAGGTTGCATTAATGCTCACAGGCTATTTCAGCTTCAATTTCCCCCACAAGGCCATGAAAATTCTCACTAAGAGAGACTCAAAGCTTCACACGTATGGGTTATATTTATGATGATTCATACTTTTTGCAGATGTTCTGCCTTTTCTCCAAAAGGCCTTGGGAAGCATTTTTTTTTCCTCTTGGATTGCAACCAGAAAGTCTTTCCTCCTTTTTTTCCCGGCTTTACGTAACTTTCTTTTTATGCCTACTTTGAAGAAGAGAAAGAGAAAAATGCAATAGAATGTAAAGACGCTTTGCCTAACATTCAATACAATCTACTACAGTTAAATTATGCTTAAAGGGAAAAGGCAGCTGCATGTTAATGTTAAAAGCTGTATTTGTCATAGCCTGACTGGTCGCTGTCCTCTACATTCCACAGTAATGTTAAAGGGAGCGTTTGGAAATTTATCAATATCATTTTCAGACTCCATTAGAAACTGGAGTTGTCATCTTACGGTTGTAAGCCTCTGCCAACCAAGATGCAGTTCATATCCATGTCTGTCCAAAATATTACATATTTGAGAGAACTTTAATGGCATAATGAATTCTCGGGTTATGGCCAAACATGTGTATTGTTGAGGTCACAGTGACCCTTGACCACCCATTTTGAATTAGTTGGACCTTAAGGGCGAGTGGACATTTGTGCCAAATTTGAAAGAATTCACTCCAAGCATTTGTGAGATATTACGAGAATGGGACAGTAGTGAGGTCACAGTGACCTGATCAGTTCAAGCCTGAATCCAGGCGGGCAACTTTTGCCAATTTGGAAGATGTTTCCATCAATGTTCTCCTGAGATAATGTTTTTTTACGAGAATGGACCAGACTGAAGGACGAATGGACGGACAACCTGAAAACTGTTCAGTTCAAAAACCTTGGGCGATCGCGTGAAGAGAAGTCCAGGATTCAATTAGTTATAATAAAAAAGTATTTAATAAAAAGATGATGATGAACAGAATATAGTTCCCAGCCGGGGGCGTCTCGCTTCAGGCAGTCCACAGTCCACTTTCAGCCGTGCTGTAAGCAGTTAGCTGAGAAGGGATAATCACCCATTATAAATGTTCGCGCGATTTGTTAAATGCTCACAATCGCTGAGCTTAAGGCCTCTTCATTGGATAGTTCCCAGCATGCAAAATAACATAACGATAACATAGCATGCTAATGGCTAAACCGTCCTACCTCCTACTAGCTTTCTCACTTCCGGTTTTTCCGCTCTCCTGTGCTACAAGAAAATAGTCCCTTTTCAAAACATGCTTGTTCCAACCCCCCACCACGTGCAACCTCCATTTGTCTATCCCCTCCATATTTAACCATATGGCCCGCACCAATGTTTTAGCCAAAATTGCAGATGCTTTTTTTCTCATATTAAGTCCTGATTATCTCCTCATTCACAAGGTAGTTCCTAACTTTTTTAATCAGCATTTTTCAAAACTTTTGAGTCACTTTAAGTCATGCTTATGGTTTATGTTTATAATTAGTGTGTAATAGTGTTATAAACATGACACAATTAACTTATATTGACTTGTGAGGCAGGGATTTGACATTTTTTGGGTTTTTTGTTTTATTTATTTGATTTTTTCTTATGTTTTTTTGATATGCTCAATCCCAGAGGCTGAACCCAATGTTCCAAGATCGGGTCCTGATGGGGGGTATGTTCCCTATTGGAAACATTGACTGTTTAGCTGTCTAATGGCAAGGTAAATAGGGGAAAATATGAAATGTGTCTTGCTGCTGCCCCCATCCACATCAGTATATCGCCTTGCTCCCCTGGTGTCTGTTTCTCCAAAGTGGGGGCGTGCCGACTGCCATCCACTGTAGGTGATACACTGACTAACAAACCATCCTTTTAAAAACAGCACTGCAGTTTAGCAAATAACTGAATAGGCAGTTTGTCTATGATGCCAGGCCAGGACCCTCATCACTGTCCTACATGTGTGGAGACGTGTTTTTGTGTATGCAGGGACAAGTTTGCAGGTATATCTTGGTGTCAAAACTCTCATAAGGGGCTGAAAGCCCATTCCCGCAGAACTTTCAGACCCTAACTTATGTTCATAATCTCTGTAACGGCCCAGATGTTGCGACAGCTGTGCCGTAGCTGTTCATAGATGCGTTTACCTGCACATTGGTACCGTTTGTGTGTTTGCCAGCATTTATGAATCAAAGCATCTCTCGGTTACAGACCTTTTTCCAGAACACATTCTGGCTTTTCACACACAGGCGTAGCCAATAAAATTACTTAGGATGACTAAATTCCCTTTCGGTACTCTGTGCCAGGGTCCTGCTATTGTGCACAATGGCTCCCGGCCATGGCTGGCTGGCACACCTCAATGGAACAGAGCCATCAACGGTGCCGGTTAACAGATGTGCTTTTTCCTGCCATGACATGTCAAAATATCCACAGTGAGAAGGGTTTGTTCTGCTTGTTCGATGTGAAGGCAATTAATTCCAGCTGCTCAGACCATTGTGATTTCCATGCTGGTATTATGATAAAACCTCAGGGGAGAGAAGTTTGATCATTGTTTTGTATAATGTGAATATAATACTGGATGAAAGTTATTCAAACTGTTTTAATCAGTATAGGATAAGATTGTTGGTCAAGTATATGGAAAGTTTCAAAAAGAAGGTTCCTCACTTAAATGGACAACAATGAAAAGTTGTTGTTGAAATGTTCCATTTCTGTAAATGCTAAGTAAAGGATGTGTTAGAGCTTCCTTCCTCATCTCCTTTAGCACAGGATACATCCTTTATGAAAAGAAAAGGAGATAATTCCATCCCACAATTTCAATTAGAGAAACACAACATTTGTCCGTTCACGGAAACAAACAATCATGACCGATCAGATCACGTAAGCTACCTTTGCCATAACTTGGCAATGCTTAGATGTTGTAAACTTTTAATTAGATGTCAAAGCCCAACGGCAAACTGCATCGTTACATGAGTGTTGTTGAAAACTGCTGTAAAATTATTAAAGTTGTTGTATCTTCAGCCTTCAGGAATATTATTAACTCAAGTAAATTCCGTCCCAGAAGCCTAAGAAAGGCTTAAACTGGATCAGCTCTTCAGTGGACAGAAGTATGTATAAATCAGGCTGGAAGTGTAAACCTTTATTCTCGGGTTCCGTTTTCTCAAAAATGGAACTTTGGGGGACACGGCCCATTAAGCCTCATCCTGTAAAGAGTCACCAATGTCCATCCAGTCTGACAGTCAGGATGAAGAGTTTAACTTATTCCACTTAATGGGTGCAAGAGTGGTGAGGGGGTGATGGCCTTCACGAATAAGAAGGCCGAGAAGGAGGAAGTCAGGAATGTTGCTTTTTTGGAGCAAAATGAAAGATTCCTTGGCCTTGGCTAAACATAATGACCACACAGATGGAGTCCAGCAGCACACGTAGGCTTTAAATGCAGGATATAGGCACTATTCCTAAATACCTTTTTACATACAGACACTACATTTATTATTTAGAATAACAGTTGGAACTCCCTTTACCACTAGTTTTACAGAGAGTGAATGATTTTAATGTTTCTTATCCATCTCTCTCAAAAGGATTGGCATCATTAGATATGAAAAGAAATGCCATTTATTTACTTTGACTGAACCCGGGTAACCAACAAATATGTCCAGATGTCCACAGACAGTGATGTCACAGATTGAAAATGTTCATGTTCAGGTAAACTTGTCCATGTGGATCATGGGGAGCCTTGATGCAGACGTGGCATCCATCAATGGCTCCCTCACAGTGGCTGAAGGCTGGGCCGTCGACATTGGAAGCCAAGGCCAGTGTGAGGAACAGGACCACTTCTATGTCTATGAGAGACCAGAGTGCATCACACATGCGATGCACAATGTTGAGCATGTCGTCTGTGGGACATCGGCAACAACAGCATACTATAAAAAAATATGCCAGACAGTCGTCCACCAGAATGGCCTTCATATACTGCACCCAGCCATGGGTCTTCAGTGCCTTCAGGGCTCCTACTGTGAATGACTATGCTGCAAGATGAGCCATACAGCAACCTCCACACCTCCCATTTTGCTCTGCTACTCCCCAGCAGTCCTTTTATAGGCCAATTATTGAAATTGGCTCATGGGGATGTTCACTACTCAGATATAGGGGCTATTGGCTATTCATTGAGTGCAGCAGTGTTGGGCCCTTGCTTATCTAAGTAATATCTTCGGGGATCAACTATTTCGTCAAAAACTCACCGCACAGCCTAGCGTGGTTCTCTGAGCTTCGGACTCCTCGATCCTAATTAATTCTCCTTCCCGTCTTTCTTTGACCTCGTGACATTTTCCCATCAAGGAAAAGTGACTTTAAGTGAAGAGTGAACTTGTTATCTGCCAAGCAATTAGAATGCAGATCACATTATCGCCAGTGAGAGCAAATCATCTCGTCACTCTGATGCACTAATACAACAATGTCCATCACAGGGATGGAGGGCCAAATAGCTCGGCAGCTGAAAAAAACCCACAAGAATACTGTCGCTATGACTACACTTGTGTTAGAAATGAGTATTGTTGGAGGGAGGCCGAGAGCCAAGACTTCCATTGCCAAGCACTGCTTCACTGTAATTGTTGAGCTTGTGATAATAAAGAACTTGAAGTACTTTCAAGTCAATTACAAATATTGTTATTTCACTCAGTCAATTATCTGTGATTGCTATCTCCTACTCAAGTAATTGGGCAAGTGCACAGAATCCAGAGCTTTGACTTTAATGTTGCTCACATTCGCTGTTACAATTCCGTTTCACCTGTTTTGTTCAATCCAAGTGGCTCGGGAGAGAGGGCAGGTCGTCCGTTAATCATAAGGTTGGCAGTTCAATTGATGGCAAGTGTCCTTGAGCAAGACCCTGAACCCCGAGCTGTGCAGGCCAGCGCCTTGCATGGCAGCTTGTGTGTCCGTGTAAGAATCTGTGTGTGTGTGTGTGTGTGTGTGTGTGAATGATTGAATGGGAGGCAATTGTAAAGCGAAAGAAATGTGCTATTTAAATGCAATCCATTTACCATTACCATTCACCTTTTTATGGAAGGAGTAATTCAGATTGAATGATGTGTGCACATTCTGTCTTTTTTATTCTGAGTTCTTAATTGGAAATTATTTCTCTACCAGTGCACACCCCTGTACGATGATAATAACACTCTCTCAAGGTCACAAATCGATGTGAGGAGCGTTCACAGCCTCCATGGTGCATATGCCCCTTCATCCAGGCCTGGAACCTGTGAGTCTCAGCCTCTACGTCAAACAAAATAACTTAAATCTTATTCAGGGCAGATTATAGACCCACACCCATGACAGAGAGAAAGAGAGAGAGAACAGTGCATTTCTTAGATAATGCAATGTCAATGGAGCTCTTCAATAAAACAAATTGTGTTTAAATAAAAAGCAAATACTTTTATCATGTGTGCTATGTTAAGTTATGACACACACGCACACACACACATATAGACAAACACAGCATTACAAATTACGGCTTTAACAAGAGAGTTTGTTTAAAGTCAGGATTTCTTTGAGAGGACCAGTTTCCCAATAGCACTTCATGGTTCTTCAGGAGATGTTGGGTACCTGCCAGACCAAAGCAGAGGGATAGAAGACAGGTGACAAGTTTGCGTCACGTTTACACACAAAAGCCTTATTTTCTGCGAGAAATTGAAAGAGCTACTTAAAGAGTTGGAGGTGGCCTTCACATGCAGCATAGCAGGCACTTCAGGGGAGAAGAAGTTCATCCTCCAGCCAGCTGACTGCATAACAAAACAAAGAAGTAACACAACAATGCAGATTGGGAAAAAAAGTAAATTCTCATAAAACAAATATCTGGATCTGAACGCTGGTTCTATCGGCAACAGGGAAATAATTTGGTATGGGAAACCTTCTGGTTTTCCTTTTGTATGGTAAGTAGTATTGACCAATTACGTTTATACCGGCTTTGGTTGCATCCAGGTTGCAACAGTGGAAGAGCTTTTTTATTTGCTTTTAAAAAATTACATTTTTCAATTTGCACTGAAAAAAAAATCTAATAATCAGTTTGTAGACCCCAACCCCAGTCTTGTGTCTCAAATTGCTAATCAGACTGTAAGCAGTGACGGATGAGGAAGTCTTACGTAAATATCCATTACCAGGTATCCAGATATGCACTAGCTAAACCAAAACCGTAATAGTGTTGTTGCCTCCAGAGGCTAAATCGTCATCAGAATCAAAATCTAACTTGACCTGTGGCTCAGTGGTTAACAGGTCAGACATTCAATCAGAGGATCGGTGGTTCGATTCCCAGGTCAGCCAGTCCGTGTTGTTGTGTCCTTGAGCAAGACACTTAACCCTAATTGCTCACCGTTGCTGTGTCTACAGTCTACTGTATATCATGTAAGTCGCTTTGGATAAAAGCCTCAGCTAAATGTAATGTAATGGTCATTCAGACGTCTTGTGCTAAACAGTATGCATTTCTTAATCCTCATGGATTCAGTCTGATAATTAGTCTCCTCAGTGCTTGTGTCAAGGAGCTTACTGAAGGATGCAGAGGCATTCGTGGATCTGCACAGTAAAGCTGTCCCAATCCAAAGCTACAGTCAGCCGTTGAGCCACACGCTGAATGACTTATTTGCAAAGAATCTGTGAACACATGTCTGGATACACATTTGGTTGTGGTGGTTTTGTGTTATCCTTTGAAGAGAGATTTTTACATACCTAATAAAATCAACTAATTGAATACATTTAATGACATTTTCTTTTTACCTTTACTTAACCGGACAAATTTGTGTTAGTCAACTAAGAATTTCTTTGTTCGGGGACATTTTATACTAAACCCAACCGAATTTTGAAGTCTAAATGTAATTGAGAATGCAGTTTTGAAACAGCAAAAGCGCCAGGAGTATTTAAAACACTATAATGTTGATATGCACTTATCTTTTTTTGGTTCAGAAACTTTGATATTTAACATGTCTGTGGTTTGCAGAAATGTACGATGCCATTTCCATTGGGTTTGAATTAAAGGTCAAGGTCATTAATCATAATTATAGCCAAGAAAATAAGTGATTTGTCATCCTTGCCGCATGAGTCAGAGCAGTTACTGCTCTAATATGTCCCACCGTTGCAAAACACAAGGGAGATGTCTTGGACTTGATCACATAGCTACTTGTGGACAAAAGTGGTAATGATGAACCAACAGGAAATGATCACCCAAATCTGCAGTGCGTATCAACTCTGCCGAGCCTTATGACATAATAAATGCTAAAAATCTCTTTGCAGGACAGCATTTGTTTCTCTTTCCGTATCAGCCAGATATTGAAAATGAAATAAAACTTTGTGTGCTAATTAGCTGCTTACTTTGGCATCAAGATGGATAATATACTGGCAAACTTTGGATTTGAAAAAAGCTGTAGATCTACAGGCAAGAGATTTGTTTCACCCCACCGGGGTCTTGACTTTTAGTAGAGGAAACAGCATCACAATTACAGTAAAAGGGATCACTGTAATTCACTGCATCCTTGAATAGTCCACCTACTTCAACCCAGCCTTCCTGCTCCGAGACTATAGCACAGATTTAATTAAGGTGCAATGTAGTGGTGGGGTGGTCACACAAAGGAGGCATCTAGAGTGCATTGAAGGTGAAGCTGCCCACACACCCTGCTGCTCTCATTCCACATCGATGCTTTCCGTCCTGTTGATCACATTGTGTCCACATAACATGACTGAATTCACACCATTTAAGTGGTTTAGATGTCCAGGTTGAGAACTAAAGGAGTCCCCCTGTGTTTGACACACAGCTGCACGATGCCGTCACATACAGTTAGGTCCATAAATATTTGGACATTGACACATTTTTCATTATTTTGGCTCTGTACACCACAACAATGGAGTTGAAATGAAAAAATCAAGATGTGCTTTAAGTGCAGACTTTCAGCTTTAATTTGAGGGTATTTACATCCAAATCAGGTGAACGGTGTAGTAATTACAACAAATTAAAATGTGGCCACCCTCTTTTTAAGGGACCAAAAGTAATTGGACAATTGGCTGATCAGCCGTTTCAAGGTCAGGTGTGTGTAATTCCCTCGATATTTAATTTACAAGGAGTAGATAAAAGGGTCTTGGGTTCATTTCAGGTGTGGTATTTGTGTTTGGAATCTGTTGCGGTCAACTTTCAATATTAAGTCCAAAGAGCTGTCACTATCAGTGAAGCAAGCCATCATTAGGCTGAAAAATCAAAACAAAACCATCAGAGAGATAGCAGACACATTAGGTGTGGCCAAATCAACTGTTAGGTACATTCTTAAGAAGAAAGAACGCACTGGTGAGCTCAGTAACACCAAAAGACCTGGAAGACCACGGAAGACAACTGTGGTGGATGACAGAAGAATCATTTCCCTGGTGAAGAAAAACCCCTTCACAACAGTTGGCCAGATCAAGAACACTCTCCAGGAGGCAGGTGTATCTGTGTCAAAGTCGAAAATCAAGTGAAGACTTCACCAGAGTAAATACAGAGGGTTCACCACAAGATGTAAACCATTGGTGAGCCTCAAAAACTGGAAGACCAGATTAGAGTTTGCCAAAAAACATCTAAAAGAGCCTGTACAGTTCTGGAAGAACATCCTATGGACAGATGAGACGAAGATAAACTTGTACCAGAATGATGGGAAGAGAAGAGTATGGAGAAGGAAAGGAACTGCTCATGATCCAAAGCATACCACCTCATCAGTGAAGCATGGTGGAGGTAGTGTTATGGCGTGGGCATGTATGGCTGCCAATGGAACTGGTTCCCTCGTATTTATTGATGATGTGACTGCTGACCCGAAGCATACTGCGAAAGCAACCAAGGAGTTTTTTAAGGCAAAGAAGTGGAATGTTCTGCAATGGCCAAGTCAATCACCTGACCTGAATCCAATTGAGCATGCATTTCACTTGCTGAAGACAAAACTGAAGGAAAAATGCCCCAAGAACCAGCAGGAACTGAAGACGGTTGCAGTAGAGGCCTGGCAGAGCATCACCAGGGACGAAACCCAGCGTCTGGTGATGTCTATGGAATCCAGACTTCAGGCTGTCATTGACTGCAAAGGATTTTCAACAAAGTATTAAAAGTGACAATTAGATTTATGATTATATTAATTTGTCCAATTACTTTTGGTCCCTTAAAAAGAGGGTGGCCACATTTTAATTTGTTGTAATTCCTACACCGTTCACCTGATTTGGATGTAAATACCCTCAAATTAAAGCTGAAAGTCTGCACTTAAAGCACATCTTGATTTTTTCATTTCAACTCCATTGTTGTGGTGTACAGAGCCAAAATAATGAAAAATGTGTCAATGTCCAAATATTTATGGACCTAACTGTAATTAACTCTAGAAAACGTGGTATTTTCATAATGAGGAGAGGAGTTTCGACTGTACTGCATGCTGAACCCATGCTTTCACACCCGCAGTGTTCTGTGTGGTTCATGGACCAACAGGGATACAGTGATACATTGTTGCATTTTAGTTCTGGTCCGGTTCCTGTTCACTCTGACATTTTACAAATGAACCAAGAAGAGTAAACATGAATCCATACGGAATGAAAGGTAACAGTTTTGGCGATTATCATTTGGCATCGTCAGGACCCACCTGCGGAAGACTGCAAATTGACCACATATTCTGAGACCAGACTGTACAAATGTTTGATTGACAGATTTCACACCAACTCAATGAAACCATACCAACAGAGCAAACTGACCTGAGTTCTTACAACCATTGATCTCTTATTCTAATATTAACTGAAACAACTGGCGGTGCCTCCAATAGAATTTAGGTAGTAAAATAAAGCTTGGGAGTGTAGAGGCCTAAAACGGTAGTGGCCGCTTCACTTGTCCACACAAGCATTAAACAAAAGGGCACGTGCACGGTTTGTTAGTACTCACAAATCCAAGGAATATCAGGAGGGGGAAAAAACAGGGTGATGGTGGATTGGATTTGCTGTTAGTCTCAGGACAACCCAATAACACCCAGAAAAACAAAGATTGACAGATTATTCTGCAAAACAAGTTAGGCTGTTAGAAAGCACATGCTGCATCATGTACACATCACAGAAACTATGCTGACTTGCATGAACTCTAACCTTTGAACTGTAAAGATCACTCTCTTATTTCTATGCTTATCTACTAGAAAACTATTTACAACCTGACGTCTAAATGATAATTTGTAGGCAAGGCTACGCACAACATCCTAGATTCAAAGTTGCATTTCTCCAAAACCTACAGATGTGCTGTTTTCTTTATCTGATAAACTTCCTCCTCAGCGGTTGCAACAGAAAACTGAGATTCAGCATTATTGCCTGCGGAAAGGGAGGTAAACAAACAAACAAAAAAGGGACCAGACATAGCTGACATTTTATCGTTATCACTGCTTTCATTGGAACATCAGGCTGATTTAATCTGATGCTAGCCTTCAGTGAGATACCACAACCAAGCTTTAATGATAGAAATCAGTCCAAAGGTTTTGAGCCAGGCCGAGGTAACACAAGTTTGAATGAAAAGGAAGAGAGTGGAATATGAAGCCTTTGGTGCAAGGTGCTACGATGCAGGAAGGAGGGCTTCCTTTCACCTCAGCATTTGGGCTCATGCATGGTATTTATGGTGATCATCCATCCAGCCACATGAAAAGAGCCCATGATGCTGATCATTCCAGCTCTTTGACTGCTGTTTTTATAGCTCTCTCTCTCCGAGACTTTCTCAGACAGCGGTATAAAGAACGATGGTGCGTTTGAATCCCGGCTTG
Source organism: Cottus gobio (assembly GCA_023566465.1). Classification (NCBI taxonomy): domain Eukaryota; kingdom Metazoa; phylum Chordata; class Actinopteri; order Perciformes; family Cottidae; genus Cottus; species Cottus gobio. The sequence continues at coordinate 6,231,046 of CM042223.1, read as the reverse complement.
ATGTGTTCAAGGCTCATTGCACCAATTGCACATTGGTGATTTTTCTAAAGGAGAATGCTGAATTAAACATTACCAACAAAAAGCCAATGCTATTTTGAACTGGAAGGTGACGCAGATCGTCCTGGAAAAGAGTATTCTTATCACTGAAACAACGAGTGAAAAGAAGTCTCTTGAAGCACAGAACTTGGAGACTGAGGCCAAGCTGAACGAGAAAGGAAGGGAGATCATCCAGAGCGAGGCAGAGTGTGAGATAAAACCCGCAGCTCTCGAAGAACAGATGAGATGTTAGCTTGCCGCAAAGGACGACAAAGTCAACCAAATGGAGGACGAGATCAAGCTCCTGACTCAGCAAAATATTGACCTTCAGGTATCTATCCTCAACCTTCAGGAGCTCTTCCAAAAAACTGACAAGGAGAAGGCTCAGTTAAAGAAGGAGGCAAAGAAAGCATCAAAGGAGGCAGAGAAGAGGCTGACAAAAAAGAAGGAAAAGAAAGAAAAGGAGTTACTGAAAACAGAAAAGGGAGAGGGATGAGCAGTTGAAGATAATATATTTTAATATTTTTGCCAAATATTAGTTATTGTTTGCACAGAGAGAAATTTATTTGCATTGTTCTATAAAAATCATTGCACATGTTATTTGTTTTTGTCTGATGGAGCAATCTAGTTTACTTGAAAGTGATTGCAATTTTCTTAATTCTATTATTTGAAAAAGCACAGATGGAGGAGTCACAAAAAGTTATTTCAATACAAATTCAGCAGGGACCATTTTGTTACAATTTTGTTGGGGCATGAAAGTTTTTCTTCCTCCAAAGTGGGGCGTGACAAAACAAGTTTGAGAACCACTGACTTAGAGTGTGCAAACATTCTGACACATTTTTCAGGACTCATTCCTGCAGCACAAATTATGAAGTGCAATTCTTTAAAGGCTGATTTTCACTTAGTTTTTTTATATTCCAAATGCATACTGATCAATTCATAAAATGTTAAAATAGTAGCTCCCCAGTAAAAAATAAAATGCTCCTCATTAAATTATACTTTTAGATTATACTTATCATCGCCTTTTTGGATAATCACAAACTTTGCACTTTGCAGTAAATTCCGTTATCTGCCCATGTCCGCACATTGATGATCGCACAGACTGTACGCCAACCTTTGAGCCCTCTCTCGACAGCCTTTAAAAAGGACTGCAAATGCAACGTACATTTGTTTTCCCATAGATGAGCCGAGTTGACTTCTTTTTTTAACCGTTTGCTCTTTGCCGGCAGATTATAACCATGCGTAAAGCTTCTGATAATAATACAGAGCACAGTTTATTCTCTTTCCGAACAGGTTGATGGAAACGAGCCGAGTACACATTTTGCTTTTGCCGACATTTCAATCAGGAGAGACTTGTTTTAGAGTGTAACGATAATTTATTACAATTGCAAATATGCAAATAGTGCAAAGTCTTTGGCAATTGGACTCCATCCTGAATTAGGATAAGCACGGGGTAGCGATGCTGATATCTGCGCAGGCAGAATCCCCAGTGGAGTCCAGACACTGGTGGTGGTGTTGAAGAAGGGCGTTGCTGTAACCCGATGATGCTGACTGGAGGAGCCTGGGGAGGAGGAGGGTCGCATCGGTTTGAGCTGAAATGACAACTGACAGCGCCAGAGAGGAGAACATATTTAAAAGTTTGCAACCTGCTCCGACTCAGATTGGATCCCTCCACATAGACGCCCCTAATCAGCTGATGGAGTACTCGCTGTGAGACTTAGAGACTGACTCATGAATGAAGCGGCGAGTAAGCGTGTCTTTCTTACTGAACTTACGCTTGAGCTTCATTTAAAAAGTTTGCTTAAAAGTCGCCTGGCACTTGATTGGAAACACTCATTTTATGATATGACAACTGAAGCTGAAAGGGAACAGCAGTGTTCGGCCTTTACATTAATGTAACTGCTTTGCTTTGTGCTGGAGACGAGGCTGAACAAGCTCAGACATCAGCACAATTTGCTCAAAATTAAGTACTTATTGTGTCGTGCCCCATTAGGCCCGTGACGCTACAAACATCTGGCCAATGCACTATTTTCGAACAAAGGATTCATGATGTCCATTCAGCTTGTTCCCTCCAAATACTTGGGAAATGTGTTCTCTCATAAAAACTCCCAAAAAGAAAAGGATCTGAACAGATGAACATTAATCTGTCTGGAAACATAATGTACGGCCACTTTAAGGGGGAATGAAATTAACAAGATCTTGGCTAGATGAAGCATGGATATCATTGTTTTTACCAAGTTCAGAAGCTAAATCCCATGAACACCTTTATGCAGTACCACCCCCCCCCCCCCCCCCACACACACACACACACACACACACACACACACACACCTTACAGACACACACACCATATATATTACATTACATTACATTTCATTTAGCTGACGCTTTTATCCAAAGCGACTTACAATAAGTGCATTCTACGGTTACAAAGGCTTTTGAGGTCAGCAGGACATCTGCTTAGAGAAGAGAAAAGATGGAAAAACTGGCATGTGAACAAATGTCAGGAACACGTCTATTTTTCTTTTTGTGTTTGAAGGAAAGACTATCTGACGACACAGAGGTATGATTCAGGGATGTATTAGCATCTATTAGCATAGTTTTGGGGAAATTAGGAAAGTGCTTTACAGGTTTTCAATACACACAAGCCTGTGACACCCGTCAAGTGATCAAACACGGCCCCTTCGAGTCACAAACTGCTTTTTGTAAACGCTTTTTCTACGAGACAGCTTAAGCTTCAACATGACATCATCAAATGATGAGATGGGAACAGAAATATTGTGCATATCATCTCTTTAATTGATTCACATTTCACTAAGAACAGCATGTTTTGCGTGTGTGTGTGTGTGTGTGTGTGTGTGTGTGTGTGTGTGTGCGCGTGTGTGTGCGTGTGATTGGTAGGCTGCATGGAGCAAAACCACAGTGCAATCAGTTTTTTAATTTCCCTGAAATCAAATTACATGGAAGGGCAACACACGGAGCACTGGACTGTGGGAAAGTCATCTTGGAGATTGTAAATCGACCCTGGGGTGTGCCAACGTGGAAGTGCATGGAGTCCGTACCTGTCAGCGTATGACCACATGCATGTGTGTGTGTGTGTGTGTGTGTGTGTGCGTAATACATATCCAACAGTAAGACCAGCCACCATGGGTAGCAGTCGGGGTAATGACATGCGTAATAATTTGTGATGGAAAAACTAACGATGTTGATGGATGCTAAGCAAGAAACCCTGTCACAGTGTTCTGACGGTTTTATGTAAAGTCCTCACAATACTCTAACCAATTAATTAGGTCATTGATGAAATAAAAAACAACTATTAGCAGGCCAGGCCCTGCTCCATAATTTGTATCGATCTGCTACAATGAGCTTATGCATGCTCTACTCCACTGCAGCAAAGTGGGGCACTGGATTCAAATGTAGTGCTTTGTGTATCGATACTGGGCCCACTTCTACTTTTAATCAAGTTCACTTTGCTGTTTGTAGTTCACTCCATCATCTGACGTTGTTTGCCCAACCAACCTGATCCGGGCCAGTGTCATAGCAGGGCCTGTTATTGTCAATTTGGTTTAATTGACTCCTGTACAGCACTTTGTGACCCTTTGTCTGCAATATAAATAAACATTACTGGTCGTCAAATAGTCACGACATGCAATCTATTGGTTTTGTTGGACACAAATTGTCAATTTCTTTGAACATGTCGCTCCGGAAAAAAAAGAGGCCATTGGAAAAGTCAATTAGGAGTCTTGTTTTTGGTGGACACATGAATAAAACACATCGGGTCCAACAAACACAGGACTTTCAGCCCCGAGACCGGTGTTGGACATTGCGTGTTCCAAAGTGTTGTTCAAACAAACCTCATGGCTGGGCTTTGACTTAGTTTTGGTAACACTATCGGGAAATGAACACTTGTCTCGAACTCCGGTCTCCGGGTTGACCACCCACCATAGTCTTTAGGGATTTCCCCCAGAAACTCGGTTCTAAACAGGAACCGATAAGACAGTATTAAATGCCCGTGGTATTGATGAGGTCAAGAGTCAACACTTCTGCTATCAATGCTTTAGAAGTTATGTAGTGAGATCTCTCTTTGGCGAGCAGCCGCTCACTATAAGAACAGACAAATACATGAAAGCTAGTTGCTGAGCTAATTGTTTAGTTGCAACTGTATTTTAAGTATTTGGGGCTGAGGCTGCGGCCTTCGCGAATCGCCACTTTAACGCGGTGAAGGAGTTTTAGTGGCTCAATGATCCTGGGAGCTATGTTGGCCGGGGCATCAGCCCCTGGTAGGGTCTCCCAAGGCAAACAGGTCTTGGGGGAGAGCCCAGACTAATGGTGTGTTCATACCGAACGTAACGCTAACTTTTTGCGTCGCGTTACTCACATGAGCTTAGTCGCTCGACTTTATGTGGTTAATTCGCGTCATTCGCTACTGGCTTTACTCACGCCTGAAAGGGGGCGGGGCTTATCGCCGTGGCTTATCTCCATAAAAACATTACAATTTCCCCCATCCACCATTAAACTAACCACTAGTTCTGCTTTAACCTTCTTGTGGAAGTCCCTCTAATGTCGGACCATCAAACGCCCCCGTGTCCGGGTTCATAATATCATCCGTAGCCGCACAACAGCGTCTGAATGACGGCCGCTGCCAGCGCTACTTCAGGCGGACCAGCAGCTGTTTGATTCAGCACCGGCAGGACGGCAGTGATGACGTGCGGAGCTTCTTAACGCTGATTTGCTTTCGCGCCGTCAATTTTTGCGCCGCCCGGCGTAAATTTGCATCTGTCGCAACCAAACGCGTCTGTGCATTGACTTTACATGTAATCTGGTCACGCGAATAATTTGCGTCGCGTTCGGTGTGAACACACCATCAGAGTAATAATAATAATAATAATCACTATAAGTGGTTTTGCGCTGTTGGAAAGTCGTGGGCTGTAAAACCAAAAGCCCGAACGATGCAAATGTTACGTTTAGCAAGGACAGCAGAGTTACGCCATGATTCTCTGTAGCTTCCACTGCGAGGGGACCCTTCCATGTGACACATATATATTCAAATGTTCTACTATTAGTTTAAAATATATTGATTATTGCAGCTTTAAGGATTCTTTACCCCATAAACTAGGTAGCAGCATTCCACCTCCAACATTCACAACAACGTACCTGTTCTGTAAGGACTGTACCTCAGCGCTGCATCTGTCACATAAAAAGCAGATTTCTGTTTAATGAGACTTAACCAGTTCTAATACCTCAGCTGCAGATAAAAGCCTAAACACAGCCCACGTGTTCTCGTCTCACATAATGTTTTTTATTTCTCTTTCTTTGAAAAGAAAATGGACTCAAAGGGCTTCTAACTGAGAGAGAGAAAAGGGTACCATCTTTCACATTTACTGCAGCGGGATGTTCTTTGCTCTCTAGTTTCCAGTGCTGATGAGGCTTTTAAGGGAGCGCTGTACATCACCTCGAGAGCTTTATTAGGAACATGGGAGAGGGACCTGCTGCCTGGGTCATGTTGAAGCCTCAGGTTCATTTACAAATGAGTGCATGTTTGTGGAAAGGATGACAGAAGTGATCGAGCCAAGGAAGTTCTGAGAGGAGGGTTCGGAGTGATTATAAATCAATAAGCATGTGCTCTGTGAGGAAATCCGAAGGCGAACAGCTGACTAATGGATTAGGACCAAGATATGTCGAGGCTTTTCGGGAGTCACTGTGTGTCTACGGCGTTTTGAACCAAATCCCTCTGGCACAGGTGCAGCCAAAGGGATTTGGTTCAACATTTAGTCTGTGACTTGCTTTGAACCCGTGGAATTTTCATGCCATTGATCCTCGTCTCGGAGAAAAGCTTTTGATAAGAAGAAAAAAAAGAGTTTAATTGGCATATTGGTTTCTGAGTTTAAGAAAGCTACTGTCTGGAATTTTTGGAGGACATAAAGGAAACTGTCTTATCCCCCGTGCAAAAAGGCTGTGGGGCCAGGAAAACGCCCCTTCTTCTTTGTTGCACAAACTAAATTCTCGTAACGGTTATATTTAGTAGCGTTCATGCTGAAGACATCGCAGAATGACGTGACTTTCCCTCCGTAATTGTAGGGAACAAAGTCAAGTCCTTTATGCCTGTGAGGAATGTAATCACAAGCTATTGTGTCTTTTAAAAAAAACCTCAGCTAACTCAAAAAGATTATATTATATACCTGTTTGTTTTTTTCACCACGGCAAAATGTGAACCTGTAGCAGGAACTACCTCAGAGGAGGTAGTGAACATTGTGCCAGGTGTTTATATTTCGGTTGGACTAATTGTGTGCACCACGAAACTTCACAGGTGTGTAGTTGAGAAGAAAGGAAGTAGGCAAGGGGCCATTGGCTTTACTCCCCTGGCCCGATGTGGTGCCGCAGCTGGTGTGATCCCATCCAGGAACGCTGCCCAGTTTTAAATAACGCAATTAATCACGGGTACACTTATTGTTTTACCATGCATGACCAAGCATATTGCAATCAACATCTGTGTGAATTAATCTTTTCGTTTTTTCATCAAGGAGCAACTGTGGAAATCTGTCACCCGACATCTATCGCAATGCAACACCTTGATGATAAATCAGCTGTTAATATGCCGACCAGATTAAAACAGATGTCATGTAGGACCCGGGCGGGTGGGGGTGTGTCTGGGGGGTTGGTGTGGGGGGGACAGCTGGTGTTTTCAATCTGCCTCCCAGCCCAAGATCTCTGTTGAGAACCAAATACTTCCAAGGAAAACTCCATTATAAGCACCGGAAAGCCATTCCTTCATTGCAGTGGTACCTCCATCAGCACTGATGACGGGCTCCACAAATACATTTGTCGATCAAACAGTAAATCAATGAGTGTGAGCTCGGCCAACACCTGCCTTCTCTCTGACAATATGAGCACCTGCGTTGGGTATTTTTTCTCGCTAATTACATTCATGTGCCTCCATATTGCAAAAATGCTAACTGAATAAACATATTGAAGATTGAACAAATCACAGCCCTTCGCCAGCTGTTCTTAGCAGCGCTGACTCAACAACTGTTGAAACAGAGGAGCACACTCTCATGCACGTGAACGATCACATCATCCTCATGTCGGAGTTCATAATAATAATTACAATTTCCGGACAGTGGGAGGAAGATATATTTTTAAAATGTTGCGATGTCTTTATGGACAAAAGATAATAACCGTTTCACTTGAATGAACCTCGATGTTAATATGGCACACGGATTGAAAGGAAAACCTGCTCTCAGAAAAGTTGCCCACCACTGTCCTTGTCAACATATCTGCAGAGGCCAGGGAGGGCTGAGAATGACAACCTGCTGACAAATAGAAGATGCATGATGGAAGTTTCCAATTTGCCTCTCGTCCCCGGTATGACAATGTGAGCTTGAGTGTGTGTGGGTGTACAATACGTCAATTCTCGTAGCAAACCCTGAATGAAACAACACGATGACAAGAAAACAACAACATTCTGAAGGTTTTGTGAAGGACTGAGTGTTTGTTGCATTAAGTCCTGTGCCCAGATTTATTTCGGAAAGGTATCATCCGTGTCTGATTTACTCCGGGCATTAGCATGCATCACCACTATCAACCATGAAATCAGATCGATCTTCCTCAATAAAATGCAAATAACAACCTCCAGCTTATGTTTGATGCAAATTTATTTTCTACTTTCATCGGCTTTCTGCAAAGTCTTGTAATCAGAGTAGGGATGGTACACAGCGTGCTGCTTCCCTTAAACGTGTCTCACTGATTAAAACACTGCAAGTAATAATCTGGCCACTCAGGCTTTTTAGGCTTTAAAAAGAATGCACTCAGAACCAGTGGAGCGCTCAATATGACTGTCTGAGTAATAACAGAGGTTGAGTTTGATATCTGAAAAGTATCGGATATGAGACGTTTCTCATTAACAAGAAAACAAGAAAATCTGACATTGATTGCATTTTCAAGCTACAGGGAGAGGCACCTTCAGAGGGAGTCCAAGGGATGAATGTAATCTTAGTTTGATGTTTGTTCAGACATTCATGGAGCCACAATAAGTCCGATCCCCTGACAGCCGACATGGGGTTGACATTTTGTGATTTTAGTGAGATGTCTTGACAACTATTGGATGGCTTGCGATGCAATTTGGGACACACATTCATGTTCCCCAGAGGATGAACTGGGATAAGTTTGATCTTTGAAACATAAACAGCCAAAATACTGTAGATCGTACAAAGTAAGACAAAGGCAAGAAGAAAGGGGACAATGATAACAGCTAGCACAACAACCACAGCTATGTTAAAATAGACAACTTGAGTCCACAATGACACACGTTTACAGCCTGTTTTAAAAAAACGGCCTTTATAGCAAATCCATCCATTACAACAGCAAAGGGGATGAATTTCTATATAACTCACCAGTTTAGGTTATATCAAGGCTCAAAGTTAGATATATAATGGGGCTAAGCCACAACAGCTCTGCAGAAATCTGTCGACGTCACTGAGACCAGATTTGGGCCGTTGCCATCTTGTTGTTTTTCGCAGCCAGTGACCGGAAGTGACTATGGAGGAGTGATGTAGGGATGCCCTATATTGGTCTGGTTGCAGCTGCAACCTGTCAATCACAATGTAGCCACACCCAAAAGCATTTCAGAATTAAATGGGACCATACTTCACTAAATGAACATCATGCTGTATTGAAGAAGACTTGAAACTAGAGATTGAGACATAAACTGTTTACAATGTGTACTGAGGGAATGAATCATCAAGTTAGAAGTTTTCTCATCGATTTCTAAACAACCAGACTTCTTTTTGCAGAGGAGTCGCCCCCTGATGGCCGTGAGAGAGAATGCAAGTTGAAAGCTCTCTAGCATTGACTTCACATTACAGTACCGGAGGTTGCCGGCCAATACAACCCCACTTCAAAACATCTAAACTATCCCTTTCAGTAAATCGTAACACACACACACACACACACACACATACACACAAACACTATGGCAGTGTTCCCACTGAGGCCGCTGGCTACTGTCGCACATGGTTCATTATCTTGAAGGATCATCATTATTCTCCCTGTGGTTACAGTGCAGGCTGCCCCCCTCGCTTGTGCTTATCTGCCCGTGTGTGGGAGAAAGAGTTTGTAATATTAACACGATTCATTACACCTCTCATTCCAACTTGTGTTCGCCGGGCAAAAAACAAGTCGCTCTTGAACGCCTCTTTTGTTTCAGGCCCTTGAGGTGCTGTTAGCTATTGGAAACGTCTGCTCAGTGGGCTTACGGCGAGGAGCCTCGACACACAATTCACTTTTACTGCATCAGCACTCTGTGATGCTATACAAATCATTTTGAATAAAGGGGAGCACTGAGGTAGTCATTCATAATGGATAACGAACTCTCCCATTCATCTCTCTTTCACTGTCCCTCTCCCATCCTCTATCTTTCCCTGTTTTTTCTGTAATGGATAGAACACTGTTGGGATGAATATTTGTTGTGTTATCCTTGTTTTATTGAGCAGAAACGGTGGAGATTGGCAAGAATTGTGCCGCCTCAGCTCTGAGCAAGGCGGTGTGTAAATCAGAGCTTACAGCAGGAGGAGGCTCATTAATGTGGATGAAGTGGGACAGATGCACTGCGCGAGGCCTGGGTGAGTGTGTGGAGATTACTCTGCTGTGGGTGGACAAAGAATCCTCAAGAAGTTCAACAAATCAGTGCACGGAGGGGCAAATTCACCAAGAATGGAATTTGCATGCGGAATGCGACATTTGCAACCTCGGTGTTCCCAAAAGTCTCCTGGCTGGATACATGACGGATATCGTCCTGATGATGTCACAGTGCTAACGCGCCCTTAAAGTGTAGTTTATTTTGGCAAATACTCATGTGGCAAAGTATAAATGCTTCAGTCAGTTGATTATTTTTAGAGATCTTTAGATTCTTTTTTGAGTTTATTTGAGAAATTGATTTAGACTACTGCTCTAAGCTGCTGCTATTGATCCAACCTGGCAACCACGTAAAACGCATGGACTGAAGCTTTTTTTATCTTCCACAAAAGTCCTATTAGCATATTTCCTGTTATAGAATTTTTGATGTGACGGACCCTTTATAAGAACTGACCGCTGGATGTCCACTCAGCTGTCAGCATCCCGGCACTGTAACCTAGCAACACCTCGCTCGATCGACTGCTTTTCAGAGAGGATTGTGTTGAGCTTTGAAACTCGGCCAAATTCCCAAGTGAGTCTAGGCGAGACTCGAACCAAGAATAGTCGGATGATTGCCCGACATTACCGCACATTTACCAAGACATTCAAGCAGCCATTTCTTATTCAGGGGGGTTGGAGGGACTTCGCTGCCACAACCTGTTTTAAAAAATAAGGGAAACATACTGTAGAAACACAGAATCTCTTTTGTAAACCAAGGCTACAGGAAATAAACTGTAGGTCTGAAACAAGGCAATAAAACACTTCCTCTTCCTAACACAATTAATCTGGTTTAACAAGCCAAGCCAAATTGCCTGCAGCCTGAATATTATGTTTCTGCTGCAGCCTAAAAAGCATCATTAAAGAATGGCAAAAATAACACTGAATGGGAGGCAATGCGTCTTATTATTCCACTGACAGACCACTGATTGGGGATTAGGTTAGTGTGTGTGTGTGTGTGTGTGTGTGTTCATGGCTGCTTCTGTAAGAAGCAAAAGTAATTGCGGCTGTAATTGTTTTTTGGGTCTACTTTGATAGGAATAGGCACTGTGGGTCAGGTACCAGACAATGACAACGAGTGTTTTGTTGTTTACAGCAGTGTCAAAGTATTGTCTTGCTTTAATGCATATGTCAAGTGCTTTATGTGGAATATTGTACCACGAAGGTTTTTCTAATAAATGCTTTTCTCTGGTTTGGTTCGCGAGATGTAATTCAATCCGCTGTTGTTTTGGAGGTTATCTGCAGCATCTGTTACTACAGCATCACCCATCAAAATGTGCTTCCTGGAGAAGAAGAAAACATGAATATGCCTCAGGAAACTTGTCATGAGGATTATGTTTATGATTATAGCGATTCGAGGGCAACTAAGTCGCCTGATTGTGTCGCTCAACCGCACACATTAGCCCACATTAGCCCGTGCCCGGCACCTTGTTACTGACTTTTTATTATTTTTATTTTACATTTGTTATCGAGCTAATTGGAGTGACCCGGTGTGACTCTCACACATGTAGGTGCGTGCCTTTATTCACTTATCGGATTGCAACGGCACAACCAATTGAAACATTACTTTTCATATCACTCAAGGCACAGAAACGGAGAAAAGATGACACAATGGGGCTGAGTATCAGCCTCACTTTCCCTCCCTCTGTAATCTTGACGTCTCATCTTCTCTGTATCCGCAGACTCTTTAAGGGCTTCTTCCTGTTCAGATCAAGGCATCACCATTCCCTTAAAATAATTATGGCACAATATTTCTTATTTATCTCTCCTATTTCTTCTACTTTTCTCTTTAAAACACTCTTCAAGTGGACTGAAACACTCGATTCCTAACAAGGAAACACTTGCAGTACCACTTTACGGATGGCGTCGGCCTCTAGCTTCCGTTAGCCATCTGTGTGTTTGTGCCATTAAGTGCTCGTAAACGACAAAACAACTCACATGTTAAATTCGCCCAAACTATGATGTTTCTTCCAAAACCGAACTAAGTGGTTTTGTTCCTGAAACATAACTTTTGTTTTGTAGCGGAATTTTGTCCAAACTGACTAAAATAAGTTGTGCTGAGCGCCGTTAAGTCTGTGTGCTTGTACGTGAAACCAATAGATTGCATTTAGAAACTAGTTTTAAGAGTTTTAAGATACAATTTCATACATTAAAACACAACAAATATGAGCTTTTGCCTAGTACATGTCATCCTGAAAATAATATAATGGGGCATTGCCTTGATCTTACTCCCACCAATGGACAGACCAATCCCATCAACAATGCGGACCAAGATTGTTTTGTGGTGGACAGTTGGTGGTACCATGGAAGAGCAGGAAATAGTCCATTACAATGAACAACACTGGATACCATTCTTCTCTGTTGAAGGATAAGTTTGTCGAGCAATCAACAAGCATCATAACGAAGCAACACGGAAATCAAAGTCTTTTGTATTGGGATAGAGGAAGTGCATTTCTAAAGACACCCATCTGTAGCAACAGATATCCAAATCTTAGTCAAACACGCATTCACTTAATCTGAAGCTTTTGAAGCGATGCTACAAACAACAGCTGTGTAGCAGGATATGAAGCAATGTGTAAAGACAAGGGTTACTTAAAAGGGATTGTGGGGAAATAACATTCTACTTAATGGTTTTGGTCGCTCATAAACAATCACTTAATCAAGCTGATTTAATTTCCTGCCACATGCTTTTTTTTTTCTTGCGTCTCCTTTTTTTCTCTTTTCTCCTGCGGCGTTTGACACTAATTAAAAAGAAAGCGTGAGCACGAAGCTCATACATTTAAAACTAGAATGGTCTAACTTTCTCCCATCCCTCTAAGGGGCGACTGTGGTTCAGTGGTTAGCAGGTCTGACTTTCAATCAGAGGATCGGTGGTTCAAACCCCAGCTCAGCCAGTCTGTGTTGTTGTGTCCTTGAGCAAGACACTTAACCCTCATTGTTCACCATTGCTGTGTCTACGGTTCTACTGTATATCATGTATGTTGCTTTGGATAAAAGTGTCAGCTAAGTCTAAGGGAGTTATCAAATACAGCATTACCAAACTTAAAGGATTCAATGTTTATTAGAACTCGGGAAATGTTAATGAGTCACTTCTGGTAAGATAGTTTAACCTTTTGTTCTACAAGATAAAATACATCAGTAGATACTCCTCTTGTGAATGTTGAAGTCCCCATCATTTTAACCTTTCCCGTGCTTCAAGTCCAAACACTCCACATTTATTTTTTAAATATTGAGACGAAAAACCTTCATCTTTCAGTCCAAGAAATTTGAAATTGTTGAAAAATGAAGAACAAAATAATCTACAAGTAAAATAGGGAGATACTGGTCTGCTAACTATGTATTTGATATAGCAGGGAAGAGATACATATATACTGCAAGACAGACAATTACAGACAAAAACAATGATAAGATCCGATAAGATATCCCTCTATTCATCCCCAGAGGGTAAATTCAGGTGTCAAAGCAGCTCAAGGACAGGACAAGTACAGATAGATAGAATAACATATGAATAAAAATGACAGCGCATGTGGCCAATGCTTTGACTGACAGGAAAATAAAGTGACAGTGGTGGTAACATATTTGCATCATATGCAAACATACTAAAACATATAGTAGAGTATAGTGATAGTACCGTATAGCAAAGTATAACACATAATTGCTATTACTAGTCTCTAAATACAATAAGATGCATCTGTTGACAGACACTTGGTCCGATAGCACAACCACCATCTTCCTCCAAACATGCCCATCATTAGCGTGTTGAGGCCAGGCTTAGCATCCACAGGAACTTATCCAGCTTTTAAAAAACTTAAAGTGGTTGTTATGTAAATGTATTTGAACCAAGCACATTCAGATGACATGTACATCAGTGCAATTCAACAAGGCTTGATGACATCATTCTGAATAAAGATGAGCCACGAGCCTGTGTTTGTTGCAGGGAGGGTGTATTTGGATCAATGTTTTCGGGATAACATGCTGTCACACTGGACCTTTCAACTATTGGGATTTTGTAAAAATGGGCTGTGAGGACAATGAGCGGTCCCCGCCCAGAACCCAGAGGACATTGAAAGACTATACACACCCTGCTGCCATCTGGCAAGCGCCACAGTTCTCCCTGTGGTACCACCAGACTAGTGACATGCCTCTGTCCTCAGACTCACATCCTCAAATGATCCTCCAAACTCATAAATGTTCTTTCACTTGTGCAGCATAAATGTGCTCCATCTTGCATTTTGTTGTGAAACCCTGCGCCGTAGGTACTACGACAATTCTATTAACCTCAATTAACCTTGAGTTGGTAGCCTGAGGTTACTATTGAGAACTGTCACGTTATGCCTACATCCATCTGAATATGTGAAATGAGAAAGACGGTTGCTCTTCTGGAGATAACAAGTTTCCCAAATACTTTTTTCCGCATTGAATGGTAAAGCGGCATTACACTGAGCCAGCGTTATGCAGAATCAGCCACTCAGTGTCAGGTGTCAGTCACGATGAAGACAAAGAGCTCACACTCCAACAAGCAGAAGTCTCTCTGCATCCATTCACACTCACGAAACAGAAAAAGTCACACATTGCCTCGGGCAGTTAGCGTTGGACAAAGCTTGTTGTTTTGCGAATGCTGAGGAATGAAAAATACCTGCCACAAGAAAAGCATCAGAGCGGCGTGGGGAGGCACGCCTTGGAAGGGGAATCTCTCGGGACGTGAGGTTCATTCAGGGCCCCTGGTCTTTAAACCCCTGCTGCTGAGGGTTGTTTTGCTGAGACAGTGATTCATTAACATACATATGAGGGAAGTCTGCTCACCAGAGAATTTGGAAGATTTTAGGCTTCAGCAGGTCTGTGTGTGTGTGTGTGTGTGTGTGTGTGTGTGTGTGTGTGTGTGTGTGTGTGTGTGTGTGTGTGTGTGTGTGTGTGTGTGTGTGTGTGTGTGTGTGTGTGTGTGTGTGTGTGGGGTGAGGGGTGAGGCCATACCGAAAGTGTTCTCAGAAATAAGGAAGATGGGGTCTTGGTATGTCCTTGATGCTTCATTTCCACAGAAAGTGGTCAATTAGTTCCAAAAGTTTTTTTTTTTTTTTAAATATGATAATACATGCAGCAAAACAGATGAGTTTGCTTAGGGATGTCGCCAGGCAATTTACAGCGGCACAGCCATTGTAACTGCTTTAAGCCTGGAAGGCCTTGGGCCCTTTACAGAGGTAATAAAAGACAGCCAAGATGTGCTCGAGGAGAAGGCAACTGTTTCAGCATCACACACACACACACACACACACACACACACACACTACAATGCAGGTACTTAGTTGTAAATGTAAAACTTTAAAAACATTATTATCCGACTGTTACCTTGGAACAAAACACCTTGGGAGTATCAAAAGAAAGTTTCAGAAAATCTCAGACATGGAGGGGTTTATTTGTGGCATTCTTCAAGGACACGGCAGCTGCTAAAGGATTTAGCACAAAAATCAGAGAGGGATATTTTTGACACATTTGATATTTAGACATGTACTTTTCCAGGGTCATGGTAAAGAATTGGTGACCCTTAATACGTTTTTACAAAAGGGAGGAAATTGGTTAAAAATTAAATGAACGACTCATTGAGGTTAATGCATTAGATCATGGCTCATTCCTCAATACAGATACAACCGTGTGTGGTGTTACATAAAGTCGTTGTGTGAATGAAAGCAGAAGGTAGCTGCAGAAGGTTATTTTCAACGTGCTGAGTCACAGTTCAGCATGCTGCCGTCTCCTTTAAGAGGCTACAGCCCTGCTAGCGCCTCCTTTGAAGCCACGGTGGAGTTTTTAGAATCCGTCGTCTGGGAAACCTGAATTCTTGAACAATCTTGCGGCAAACTATTCAGGACAGTAGATAATGAGATATTGTACTGGATATGGGGAAGCTTTGACCTGCTAGTGACACTAGATGAAATCTCTACATCTCCAAAGTCACTAAGACTCAACTTCTGGTTAGTGGTGGGCTCAAACTTCCCTAGAGCCACTCTAGTGCCAACTTTTCAGTTTAGTTTGGGATGACATGTTCTGTTACATTAGGCGTTGTGACATCACACATTGGTTTATCCACTTCCGTTTGAAACCTCAAGTTCTGCATTTTGGCCATCACCACATCGGACTATGGCCGCCTCCATCACGGCTTTTTGCAGCCAGTGAATAGTCGTGACCATAGGTCGACTGGAGAGACGGATCTGTTTACGATGGCGACCTTGAAATCAAAAGGTAGCCTGCCCAAGGGCATGGCCCGCTTTATCATTTATTATACTCTAAATGGGACCATAATCTATGAAATGAACATCATGCTGTAACGAAGAAGACTTGAAACTAGCAATTGAGATCATAAACTCATGTTTACTGAGGTAATAAAGTCATTTTCTCATAAACTTCCAAACAATTGTACTTCTTTTTGCAATCAGAGGAGTGGAATATGAATGTTGTGATTAGATATATTTGTAAGGATGTAATTGAGTGTATTCCTACCAGGCTTGCTCTGAGGGTGATTAGTATCAAAATAGTGCAGGTTTGATTTCTGTCTACAATAAGGTGACACGCCCCAAATTCATTAGCCAGAACAGCAGGGGCAAAAGCCAACACATGCAACCATCTGCTGCCACTACAAGCTCTTCACCTGTAGGCAATGCTGGGCTGTCAGCTGAGAGGGGTTTTATGGAGGTGAAGGATTGCCAATTAACAGCCTTGTGAGACTATAATGGGCAACAGCAAGAGGGCAACAGCTGGTGCAACTGTGAGACAAGGCGACAACCTCGCTGCAGCTCCTACAGGCTGTAATGTTCATTAGAGAAAACAATATGACATTGACAAAGCACTGAGGAATTATGTGTTTTGATAGGGTTATGGGTCATTAAAACAATAAAGGTCTTTAAAGTAGCGAGTTTCAATTAGAACTTCAGGGCACTACTTGTGATCTACTCAGATTGGGACCAGTCTCCCTTTTGAATGCATTTAAACATTTTGTAACAACATCAAGGGATTTCAACCCAAGTTATCCATAATGGACAATTCTAAATATTGATTTCACATCGTGCCTGGCTAGATAAGGGGACAGTAAATTGTAGGGATGCACCGATACCGATACCGGTATCGGTATCGGGGGTCGATACTGCGTTAAAATACTCGTACTCGTATCGATTTCAATTGTCGAACCGATACCACTCAACAGTATTTCGCTACAACAAACTGGTCGCGCTTTGTGGAGAAAAAGATTTGTTGTCCTACCTGACTTCAACGTCTAGGGCAGGGGTCGGCAACCCGTGATCCAGAGCCGCATACGGCTCTTTCGTCGCTCTCTTGCAGCTCTTGCAGCAAGGTGTGTAGAGTTATGCTGCTTTCACATCCAACGCGACGGAAAATTACTGCCGTTCCGCCGGTTTGAATCAAACTGTTGCTGATCCGCCAGAAGTAGCGCTGGCAGCGGCCTCATTCAGACGCTGTTGTGCGGCTACGGATGATATTATTGTAGCCGAGTGTCTGTTGTGTGTCTATATTTGTAATTCTAATAAAATGAAAACACGCTGCAGGGTAACTTGAACCACTTTTTTATCTCCTTCACACACGTATATCCCACAATTCCACTCCTCTTTTCCTTTCCGTTTCTCCCTCCACAATAAAAGCACCGGAAACATAACTTGGAACACAGCTTCCTATATAATTGCTCGATCCCTAATATTATCGCTTACATTATGAACCCGGACACGGGGCGTTTTATGGTCCGACATTAGAGGGACTTCCACAAGAAGTTTAAAGCTTGGGATAGCCTTCTGTTAATTTTGTACTATAGGCTTGACATAATCTGCAGAGGATAAAATAAAATCTGCCTCCAAATTAATTGCACTTTCATGGAGACCAAATCTAAGAAGTATCGGTATCGGTACTCGGTATCGGCAAGTACACAAATAAAAATACTCGTACTCGTATCGGTTTGTAAAAAATGGTATCGTTGCATCCCTAGTAAATTGTAATATGGACACAATTCCCAGGGATTTCCCTGAGCAGAAGATGTTTGTCTGGCTGAAAACCCCGAGTTGCCACAAAAGCCCACAGAATTTTACTTCAAAGGTGCAATGTGTAATGCCTCACCACATGCTGCAAACCAATACGTGGAAGCATTTCCCTGCTACCACTGGGTCAAAACAATCTAAATGTAAGCTAACTACTAACTAACAGCAGGCATGGCAAGATTACACTAATTTAACCAAACTGCTGAAACTCTGAGAGGCAGTCAAAGTAACATCTTATACATTTTATCTTATAAATTTCACTATGTCGTCGGCATATAGTTCACGTCATCTGTGGCTTTGTGCCACAAGGGACCAACTATTGACCCTTGAGGTACACGTGGTATTAAAACAGGTTAGGGCTATCTGGTTAGCATGCTGATTTCTATGGATAGCTCTGCAACACAATACATAGACTCTTTGACATGGTTCCCATTCTGTTGATTATTTTGGTTCATCTTATTAATGTTATTAGCTAACAGTCTGGCCAGTTGTTATGAGTTGTACCTTTAAATTCCATTACATAATCGTGGGGTTATCAAAACAAAATGTGATCCTTGTACAAACTAATATTACATACTGTTGTGTACATATAAATAAATAGTCATAACACACTGTCCACATACAGCACAGGCAGATCTATACAATCTGAAAGTGATAATTTAAACTATTTGTGTACAGATGTATTTAACTTTAAATCAGTGGCAGATGCTGACCCACTGATCCCACAGTACCTCGTACCTTTTCTCTAATGGGGCAAGGGAGAAAATTCAAGCTTGAGGAAAGTTTACTTCCTCTTCCACAGATTGCTGACCCAATCCTTTTTCAAATTATTTCCCAGCATGGCTCTCCAGAACGTTTACCCCTCTCGGGACGATGCTGTTGCAACACATGTCTGATAAAGAGGCTCAGCCTGCCGACTAAAGCAAGAAATATAAATGAGACATCCTTAACAGCTTTGTGTTGTCGATAAGACCCGATAATCCAAAATAAGGAGGGCACAGTTTATTGTTTTATGACTTACAGTGCTTCCGACAGACTACAAAAAACTGCAGTATATTTGCAATATGTTCTTCAGAGACACCATCAAAAATATACTTCTTCTATGTTTTAACAACTTTTTTTTATGTTTGCCTTTTGCTTTTTGTTCCATTCATCATGCAATAATCCCAGCCAGGACAAGGACAGCTGTATTGGGAAATAATAAACTGAACTGCGACAAACATTACCCAGAAACCAATTATGTGGCGTTAGTGGCAAACTATTTACATTCATTCTTACAGAAAATGTAGATTATACAATCATGACCAAGCAGAAACAAATGCAACCTGGCATTTTATAAATGCATATGTGAGATGTGGAACAGGAATTACATGAATGAGAGAGAGAAAGAGTGACAAGGTGCCTTAAATATTTGTGCGTCCACATGTCTGATTCTGAGTGTGCGTGTATTAGTGTGTATGCGTCAGCTACAGTTCTGCTGATGTAGACTGGTTTTTCTGGACCAAGAATTTGTTGTCATGAACTTTTCTGTTTATATAATTATGTCAGTTCCCCCTGGATGAACTCAGCAGCAGTCTGCTATGTAGACAAACCCGAAGAGCTCCAGAGACACTGACCCACCAGTTGAACAGCTTCATCTTTACCTCTCAATCATTCATGCTATTACTTCAAGTTGCACTAAGATCTAAAGACCTTCCAATATCCTGAAGTACATTGGCGACAAAAACAATCTGAAAAAGTTGTCAACTGCAGGGGCTGATTTTTTATATTTTCTTTGTCTTCATCCCAGCTTTCTTTTGGGGATCAGTCAAGACACGGGAACACTGACAAATACACAAACTATTAAGTTAAGAATGAAAATTTAACTGCCAAATTGTCACAGCGGCTGAAATATGTAATTACGTAGCAAAGAATCATTCCATTCTGGCAGTACGGGGTAGCATGCGGCGCACTGTGTCACTTTCTTGACTCTCCTGTGTCGTCTCCCATCTCTGTGGATTGCCACATTGGGGGGAAATTTAATTAGGGCCAAAAGTTATGATTACACCCATGAAAAGCAAACAGGTTAAGAAACTGTGCTCTGTCTGTCAGAGAGCTCCGCTACATTTCAGTACTACGGACAGCGCTGCACCTACAAACGCGTCAATGAATGAGCAAAAATAACAGACGTTACCTATTAAAATAAGTAAATTCTTAGTATAGGAGGGATTTACTTATCACCAATACTCCTTTGCTTCATCTGCTCTATCATACCGAATAAATAATCCTTTATTAGTCCCACAGTGAGGACATTTGCAGGATTACAGCAGACAGTGCAACAAGAGACATAACATTACATAACAAAACAAGTGCAATACATGTTCAAACAGTAAAGGTATAATAAATAGGTGAATCGCAAAAAAAAAACATATATAAACATTATCACACATATGAGGTAGGAAAATATAAAGTGTTTGTGTGTTAAACCAACCCAGCGAAGCAAGATCGGACTTTCCGGTCTGTAGCGATAATGGCAATGCTATGAAAACAATAAAAACAACACTAAATGTAAACAAATATATAGTCACAAGAATAAGGTATACAAAACCTTAAAATCTCCAGAATATCATTTTTACATCCATTTGAAGTTCCCTGAGGCTCTTATGGGATGGCATACTTTATTTGACATGTCAGATTGACAACTCTTTATGCAGAGTCCATTAGAATTACATTTATTAAAAGTGTCAGTTTACCCAAGTTATCAAAAACATAACTTACTCTTGCTCTTATCTCTCCATGAAAGCATAGTTTTTTTTTCTTCTTTTTTCTGACTACAGCATCAGTGCTCCGGGTATTCAGGATCATCCTTATCTATAGAGCTTGTACACTTTTTCAATGAAGTACTGTATTCTGAACTAAATTCTTAAACTGCATCCTAAATTGTTGCAGATTGCTGCATTTGTGCAATCCATTCAGAGTGCTGTTTTTCCCCACATTGACTAGATGCATACAGATTTTCTTTTTTTTTTAAAAACAGCATTGAATAGATTTGAGAAGATCTCATTAGATCTAGCTAACAAGGTAAAATAAATACAATGTACTTAACGAATGGTAAGAAAAGTGGAGAATAAGGTCTTCCTTAGAAAGCAAAAGAACATTTCCATTGCCATTGACTCCTCTGAGTGAATCTGTGTTATGATAGAGTCTCACCAGAACCCCTCAATGAAAAAGTGAAAGCAATGACCGAAAGCCCATTGTCTGACAGCCCGTTATCACCAAAAACAAACATCCTTTGTTCGAAAGGCCCATTGCTCCAAAAATACACAATATCCCTGCAACAATACAATATAGGATCTTCCAGATTCGGTTTAGGGAAAGAATATCAAGGTAAGACAATCAGAGGTTGAGTAAGACACATAATGTCTTCACCATGGTTGGAAAATCAATATTGTAACTGCTAAAATCATATGACATAATTTATTAGCATAATAATTAGCCATATGCTTTGGTTTGTAGCAGAGAGAATTTGTTTTTTCAGAGCAATGGCTGTCGAAAAAAAAGTCCTTTAGTCTAATTGTAAATTTTTGTGGTTCATTGAGGTTTCGGAATAATAGGCCATTGGAACAATGGCATGTGCATTAGTCAGCGGTGAAACAATAATATTTTAATTGCGCATTTAATTACACAGGTGATGTTTGCGACCCATTAGTTTGTGGACTGCCGTTTTGAAGCCTTGAGTTTGTCGATACTGCCGTCGCCATCTTGGCTTTTTTTCTTCCAGTGAATGGAAGTTATCATATTTTGAATGTTGAGGAATGATGTAGAAATGCGATATACGGTTAGCGGCATCAACCCACAGTAAGCCCGCCCTAAAGCATCCACTGCTTTATTGTCTATTTTACTCTTAATGGAGCATAACTTACTTAATGTACTAAATGAACATCATGCTCTATTGAAGACGACTTGAAACTAAAGATTAAGACATATAAACTCATGTTTATAATGTTTACTGAGGGAATAAATCAAGAGAGAAGTAGAGTCCTTTTCTCATAGACTTCTACAATTGACTTTCTTTCTTGCTAAATCATCTGTTAAATTGACCAAATCAATAATCACTTTGTGGCACAATTAAAACGGGATCAAAAATGATTTGTCTCCCGAGATAAGGTCCCATAGTGGTCTTATCTCGGGACTTTGCATTTCTGTTGGATCAAATCAATGAAGCCACGTCATGGCATGGCAGGGAGCAGGACCGGCTCCAGACAACCACGATCCATGGAAGCCTGAGGAGAGGAAGCACAGAGGCTCCCGAGAAGAAGTAGAGTTAGTAATGTGCATTAAAGAGACATTAATTCATCCAGAAGGATAGAGAGGAGAAAAGCTCATTGTATCCTAAGATGTCCCCCAGCAGTCTAGGCCTATGGCCGCATAGCTAAGTTGCAGGTCATCCAGCTTTTATTACATTACATTTAGCTGACACTTTTATCCAAAGCGACTTACATGCTATACAGTAGACCGTAGACACAGCAACGGTGAGCAATTAGGGTTAAGTGTCTTGCTCAAGGACACAACAACATGGATTGGCTGAGCCGGGGTTTGAACCACCAACCCTCTGATTGAAAGACTGACTTGCTAACCACTGAGCCACAGTTGCCCCTTTCAAGCATGTCTTTAAGACACGCTTGAAGTTTAGCCACCTCGCTGGTTTCATATGGCTTGATCAATGGATATAACTGGGTATCATCGGCATAACAATGAAAGCTTATCGAGTGTTTCCTGATAACATTGCCTAAAGGAAGCATATATAAGTTGAATAACAATTCGCCGGTGTTCATCAAGGCTTCATCGTTAACATATACAAACTGAGATCGATCTGATAAATTCAACTTAAACCAGCTTAGTGCGGTACCTTTAATACCAAACACCTGGTCTAGTCTCTGTAATAAGATGTCATGGTCAATGGTGTCGAACGCAGCATTAAGGTCTAACAGGACAAGAACCGAAACAAGTCCCCTATCTGATGCAACTAGAAGGTCATTCGTAATTGTCACCAGTGCTGTCTCTGTGCTATGATGCTTTCTAAATCCGGACTGGAAGTCCTCAAATAAACTATTGCTATCTAAAAAGTCATACAACTGATTTGTAACTACTTTCTCCAGAAAGTAGTGTTGTGGCTAATAACAGCATTTTAACAGAAGCGTGGAGCGAGGCAAGGAAGAGGATGCCAAACTGGAAGAAAAGAAAAAAAAAGAGAGACTCACATTCACTTAGATGACATTAAAAGAAGTGCAGTTTAGTTGGAGGTAAAGGTGCAGCAGACAGAACACAGAGGAGCTGAATGCCTGCGCCCTCTCGAAATGTCAGCACAATTATTCCATCCCGCTGTGCACATGCAGGGCGGATACTGTTTCAAGATTTGATGAGGTCAAACTACATTTGAAACATTGCATTTTCTTCTCATTAGGACTGTGAGCTGGGTGATTATATCCCAGCCCGACTTAGCATGCATCCCAGTGAAGTGACTCAACGGTGTTGTACTTTGCTCCTGGCTGTCCTTAATTGGTGATCAGACGGCTCGGACAACCTGAAGTGAAGCCTTTGGCTCCGTGGCTGCACCACTCTACCTGCCGTTGCATCTCTCTGCATCTGAAGCTCTTTACTTCCAGTCTTTTCCCGGGTTGGTTCTGAGGTCTGCCACTAACCCCCCCTCGCCCCCACCGACACTGCCTCCCTCCATCTATAGCTTGTTAAATTTGATTGACAGGAGCTGATATCTGCAGTGAGTTTCAGGGCAGTGAGGGGTTTGGAAATGGAACAGAGATGTCCATGCATGGGGACGGCATGAAAGCAATATTGTGCTTTCACATTGCTGCATCTCCACCAATCTGTCATGAATGATTCATTTCGCTTCAGGGGATGTAAGTTCATGTAAATTATGCCTCGTCCTTTAAAATAATTTAGGATAAGTGCAGCAGACTGACACTTTGTTATAGATGTTCAGTCTCTATAATTTGTTGGCAGACACACATGTTGCACGGCCATCAGGCGTTTTGGGGCTGGATTTTCTCCAATTAGACGAGACAGACCACAGAGAAGGAAGTGACTCTAATGTTGGACTGTGTGCGTTGAGTCTATTCAGAGGAACCGACCCCGAGTGTCACTGGCATGTCATCATCTTTTGTGATTCCACATGAATCTCAAGAATTCAATCTTGTATGCGAGCAGGCAAACTCCAAATTATTTCCGTCTCATTTCTCCAGCCGGAGCTCTGCAGCACTGTGCAGCTCCAGAGTTACACGTGCAATACAACAGCAGCATCGCCTTAGTGGGTGTGTAATGAGGTCCAGTATTTTCTAACCTCCATAGATGTTACATATGTCTGTCTTACTTATTGATTTATTTTTGTATGGCATGGTTTGTACCCTAGACATATTTGATTCATTTTCCATTTGGGGTGTCATATTGTCCAATCGTGGTCAGCCACATAGTGGTCTGATTGGCAGAGGGCGTTGGCGTGGCCCAACTTTGAATAGCCTTTTGTAAGCAATACAGTTAGAGTTATGTGAATAATCTTTTATAAAAGAGTGTGAACATTAAAATATTTAAACATGAAAATAGTTGATTTAATAATAGGGTCACCTCTATTCAAATAACGGCTCCATTTTGAAAGTATGTGTGTCTGTCCCTGGTGCGACAATACCACAGCATCATATTCTGCTTATTGTTGTTCTTTAATATCATAATCCAAATCATATCAATAACTAGTGCTGTACCGAACAGCTCAGAGCTTCGAAGCCTAATTAATAAGACTATAAGACTTTATTATTAGTTATATCTGCACACCTTCTGTTGCCCTCTCTCTGCCATTCTCTCTCTCTCTCAAACACATACAGAATAAGTCACAGTGCTCCTCTATGATATTGGATAAAACGTGAAATATTCGAATGGAGCGCAGAGCAAAGTTTTGGTGAGCAGAATTATGGATAACGAAGATGTGGTCCAAACCTATCCCCCTAATGTCACATTGACTTTCTCTAATTTCCACCAACCTGTGAATGCAGTTAAGAAGCACATCATTTTGTGCTTTGTAAATTATGTCTGCAGTTTAAAATTACAACATTTTAAAGCGTGTTAAATAAAATGGGTTGGTTGGTAATAATCTCGCTTTCTTCTGTTGGATTTGTTTGTTAGTTTTTTATGGGGCTGCAAGATATGCAGATGAGGGATATGTCATGCAGGATACATAGTTCTGAGTCCAGATATCTTTAGTTTGATATAATATTGCAATGGTTTTATACATTTTTGTTTTTGTATTCGTATACTGATTCTATTTCCACTTGATTAATCATGTTATGAACTTTGGTGCGGGGATCCACCCTCCGAAGATCAATTTGTGTGTGTGCAAACGGCCCAGCAGTCTCGTGCCCTGCTAGAAATATATTACAATGAGAAACAGCTGTGCGTACACAGCAGGTTATCCAACTGGAGAAGATTTACCTCTGCGGGTCTCACCTGAATAAAAAAGTATTAACCTAGTTGTTGAATCGTTAGCTGCTAAATGCTTTGCTGTGCTCACCAGCTGGTTGCTGACTTTATCAGTCCGCTGTTCGGTTCTGGTGAGGTAGTGTTTTATTTTACTGAAAACAATAATTTAATTTAATTGTAGGTTCATGAGAGCGGCAATACGGACCGCAAGCGAAACGAAACAGTGAGCTTAAAGATGCTAAAAAAGGTCTGTAGAGCTAAATGGAACTGCATTGCATGAATTGTGGGTCATGGGCGACTCCTTTCACGTGACACCACCATTAGATTGATTGGTGGTTTTTCACAAGATCCGTTGAATTATCTTGTCATCAAAGCTAGTATATGTCCATAAAGTGCTGTCTACACTGTCAACACAATCTCACATAAGTGCAACCGCACAAACATATACACTTACACTACAAAACAAGAAAATCTTGCCATATGCGATTTTTACATTTCATTTTAGCTGAGGCTTTTATCCAAAGCGACTTACATGCTATACAGTAGACCGTAGACACAGCAACGGTGAGCAATTAGGGTTAAGTGTCTTGCTCAAGGACACAACGACATGGTCTTTCTGATTGAAAGACGGACCTGCTAACCACTGAGTCACAGTCGCCGCATGTGACACACATAGACATTTTTCAGAGAGGTGTGGACAAATAATTAAAAAACGTTCCATATGCAATTCTAAATCCGATAAGTATCCGATCACTGGCCACTTTCACAGGGCAACTTTCACCCCACAGAACTACATGGCAAGGCTTCATTGTTTCATGTTTCACTCAGTAGATCTCTGACTATGTCTGATGTGCGTCCTCGAGGCAGAAGAGTTAACTCCCTGAACACGGAGCTAAAAATATATCAAGAATTATGCTGAGTTGTGTTGACTGAATAAGTTAGTGTGTTTATGCGTAAAAAACACTCAAAGTGATTTGATAAAAAAGAGCTGATGTTAACAATAGGTTAAAGGAGGCTTTCCTCCCACAGTAGGAATCAATTGAAGACCTCACCTTTTCATTTAAAATGTAAATTAACTTGTCAAACAGACTTTTCAAAAATTGCCAGGCTCTAAATATTTATTTGAGCGCAGCAACAGTTATGTTTACAGCAACAAAGTCAATATGGAAAGTATTTAATACCTCAGAAAAAAACAAATCTGAAATTTCTGAGGGAAGGTAATGAAAAATGCTACAAACTTTTCCTTTTAACTTAGTTCACAGAAGATCTGTTAGAGGTAAAGTCTTTCTTAAGGATAATTTAGGAGTATCATCTGTTTAACGGGGAGCCCATGTCTATGAAATTGAGCAATGTGTGAAAGGAGTCTGGCAGTCACCGGATTAAACAACTCCCGTGGGTATTTTTGAACCAATGTGCAGGTTTTGTGAGTGAGCCAGTATGCACAGTATTTAGTGCTGTCGTGCTACCGGTCTGCGAGTGAGTGTGCACCTCTGTGTCTGTCCACGGCTAATCTCATTCGATGACTCACTCTTTCTCAAAACGCCCCTTTGTTGCATGTTTCATACCGCCATCTGACCTTCAGCTACTCTGCAGCCGGAGCGACAGAGAGGAAAATGATTTTGCGCACTTTTATTGTTTAGGACGCTGTGTTTGGCCAACGGCTAACGGAACTACCAGCACACACACACTGCTGAGCTTGATGCCTTTAATTTAGTCCTGGCAAGACTTTATGAAATGTCCGACACAGCAACTTTGAGCCAATTGCCTGCATACGTCGCTGCTTGTTTTTGAGTTTGAAAGAAGTGTGTTTTAGGATGCCGTTCAATCCATTGGGTTGTTTTCATTCAATCCCATCATACAGACCTGTAGAGTACTGAGTACACCTTTCTAGTTACACCTGCATAAGGCCAGTGCTCCTTGAAGTATTGCAGGGAAGTGCTGCATCATCGTGGGGTTTTTTTTTCTGAACCTATTGTCAAGCCTGGCAGGTTAAGATTTCTGGGATTAAAATAAACGAACCAACCATCCTTAGAGCAGCCACAATTTCCCAGGTACTAATCGTAGGGTTAGGGTAACTCTAATTCTAAGGCCTACCTGTCAAGTTGAGGACGGTTGAACCCCCTTCCCCCACACACCCTACATATATTAATAATCCATTTGCATTACTTAAGGCCCTAAATAAAGCAAATGCCTTGTATGAACAGAATATTATTATTTTTTTAAGCGTTTTATGATGATTAGATGATTGATTAGATGAATGATTAGAATTTCTATTACACACGGGCACAATTTTGAAGGCTTTTCTGGACCCTTCGAGTCCTTTAGAGGAAATGACTTCCAAACTAAGATCAGTGCAATTTTCATATTTAATACACCCTTTTGGCCTGAGCTTCCTGCTTCACAACCCTATTACCCTTAATGAAAGTTTTATTCAAGCAGGCAAGTTGACTAAAGACAAATGCATGTGTTATAGGGTTGAGGCAAGGCTTTGAAAAAGCAGGGATTTTACACAAAGAGACATCTTTCCAGACATGTATTTAATACTGATGCTGCAGTGAATTTTCTTTCCCGGAAAGCTATTATCATTACTGGTGATGTGGGTACATTTACAGTATCAAAAGTAACAAATATGGTCCCCATGTTTAATATTTGAATGGACAACAACAGAGACAGGAAAACACATGGAAACCATTTCTTAGACAATGAAACAGAAATAAAAATGTTTAATGATAATACAAATAAATTAATACATATATTAAAATAATAATATTTGACAATAAAAAGTAATACAGCCTTTTTGTTTTTCTTTTTATAACTTGAATATGCATACGAATTAATTGGTCATAAGGCAGCTGAGCAAGATGAGACTCCTGATTGTTTCACGTGTTGTTCAGCAGGGGAAACTGGAAGTTTCACAGCAACAGGGATGTCCTCCAACTGAATTGGATGTTTTGAAGCGGAGGAATGTTACTGGCTGGTGTGCAAACAGGTTGTTTTCATCCTGATCTTGACACCACTTCTCAGCCGAGGGTGTACGCAACAGACGTCAGCCGTCCGTCAGACAGTTTATAGTTCAGAGTCACTCCAGATGGGATCCATCATGCGGAGACATCCAGGCTGTTTGGTTTAACCATCTCCAGCTCTCTGCTTTCAGTTGGGTAACACTCATCAGGTTTACACGCACGTACGCACGCATGCACGCGTTTGGCATTTGGACGAAAACATGAGAAAATTGGTTTTGGTGGATGTTTATTTGATCCAGCTTATTTCCATGAGGTTTTATTATTCACACACACACACACACACACACACAAACACACACACACACGCACACACACACAAACACACACACACGTACAAACACACACACACATGCACACACGCGCGCACACACACTTGATTGTAGTAAATATAAAAGCAAAAGTTAATAAAAAGGGTTTTTCATGTTTGTGATTCAGACAGACTTAAGGAGGATAACAAAATATCACAAAGGAACAAAATGAATTACACAAAAACAACTACCCAACTAAAACGTATTGCTTCAGCTGATTTAAAACTACACATTTAATATGAAACTTTAAACCCTCCATTTCCATAATCCCTCGCACTTTTCCCGGCGCTGTAACACAACTTGAGGAGACGGGAGAGTAAAGGAGCAGTGATGAGGAGAGTGACACATTTACTAAGTAGCTCTGGAGGCGCAAAGATGTTATGGCGACACCTAGCGGCCACAAGACTCTGTCCTGTTGTAAGACTGCATGCATGTCTGGTGAAAGTGTTTACGAGGGATTTGTAGTCAGCCCGTGAGGAGAAAGCGTCGCGTACAGAGAGGAAAGTGTGCAAAGTGAGCTCATGTCCAAACACTTATTAAATTAATTTAGGTTAAATGTGCAATTCATGAAATCATTTGTTTATGTGCGATAATCAGAGGGGCACGCGGCTCATGCTGTACTCTGGTTTATTTGTAACTTCAGAGTATTGAACAGTACTGCGTTTTGAGTGATACTAAGTGATGCTCATTGCTCCTTTGGTCATAAAAAACACGTTGAACTCTGGTGACAGCGACGCACACATTGCGTAAATACGCACGGGACAGTAACCGGGATGAAACAACATCGGTGCAACTATGCGCGTGAGCGATCTGCACACACACACACACACACACACACACACACACACACACACACACACACACACACACACACATCAAGGCAGGGCTGGCTGGCTCTTATTAAGAGTGCGGAGCTCCAGCTTTGGACCTTCCCTCGCCTAAAAATCCAGGAGAGAGCCGCGTGCACCCGCGCTCGCTTATTTGTCAGCCCCCCCCCCCCCCCCCCCCCCCGACACACACACACACACTTATCCGGGACCGGCAGCAGCAGCAGCAGCAGCTCCTCTCACACCCGCCCAGCCGCTGCTCGTTGTGGTGCGCCTTGACGCGCTCTCTCTCTCTCTCTCCAGTTTGGGATGGACTCTCCTTCTCTTCACCTTTACCGCTGACTGTGACGCCGCTGTAGTTGGGTCAGGAGTTCATGTGGAAAGAGGGCTGGAGCTGATCCTCTGTCCGCGGTTTCGCCTTTCTACTGAGTGTTTTTCCTTCTTTTTTCCTTGGGTTGAACACACTCATCTCTGGACTCCGAGATGGGAATGTATCTGCACGTGCTGTTTTTGCTCTGCTATTTCGTCTCGAGCTTTGTGTGCAACGCCGTCGCCTTCGTGGAGGAGCCCGCCGGCGGCAGGTTGGACGGTTACTGCGGGCGGATCCTCCGGGCGCAGACACAGGGGACCCGGAGGGACGGGCACCACGAGTTCAGGCTCCGGGTGGAGGGGGACCCGGAGACCTACCAGCCGGGCAGCACCTACAGAGGTAGACTTTTATCTTGTTTACCAGTCCGGCTGCGCCATCAGTGCGTAAAGCTGCGCCACATTAAGTGTTTGTCAAGTTAACCAGGGCACATGTAGACTCCTCTGGCTCCTGCGGGGAGAGTAGTGGCCCGATGAGGCTTATTGTGTTATACTAGCTGACCTATATTCACTTCCTCTCCTCTCCCTAAACGAGGGGTCACGCTCAGAAGAACGGCACACAGATCTGGTTCTGGTTAAAAGTCCCTATCCTGCCGTGTCCACGTGAAAAATAACACAACTTTGGTCTACTCACACGGAAGTTTAGAACTGATATTGACAACAATCAACAACAACCTTTTCACGTTTTCTGCTTTTCAAAATCCAAAATGTGTAAATCGAAATATTTCATAAAACAACCCAGAGATGTGATTGGGTGGTGGGTTACAAGACCTGGCATGTTGCAGTTTGACAGTTTTGACACAGGCCTAAAAGAAATACCCAAGGGTCACCCCCCCCCCCCCCCCCCCATTTCCATATCCATATTTATGGAGGGCTGGCTGTGATGCCACATTTAGCAATACAAGACTAAATTCTAATCAGCTATCAGAGACCTGTGAAGGACAACACCTGGGGGCAAAAACATAGAAGTTATTACACAGCCTTTAAGCAGCAAATAAGTTCACTTTTCTGGATGACATTTTTTGGATGAAGTTGAGAATATTGACATTTTCCCTGTCAGATTTTAAGATAAATGGGCTGGTTTGAGGTTAGGGCACAAGTGTGAGTCGAATAAAATCCTTCACACTGAACTCCCCGCGTGACATTGACAGGCTCTCTGTTATTACCATGGGATGTATGTTTCCCTCACTCCTCCACCAATGACCAAACCAACCAAACCACACCCGACGCTCATGCGTTTGCTGCTTCTCATGTTGCGTTCAGGTGTTTTGTGTCACATGCCGTGACCTCAATGTGTGCAGATGCTTTTACTGTCTACCGTCTGGAGTTAAAAACGCCCTCCTCCTCTTTAACAGTGGTCCTCCTGGCAACCAGCCCCGCTTATTTCCGGGGTTTCACCCTCATCGCACTGAAGGAGGGCAGAGAGGGTACCGCGGACGACGACTACACCGGCCAGTTCCAGGTGAGGAATTGTATTTTATTTTTTTTGGGAAGGTTTGCCAAACAGATGAGCTCATTTATTTGAGCTCCCCCGCCCGCTGTCTTCTGATATGGAGGTTGGAGGTGCTGCTGACGGACACGGATGAAGGTAGAAATCTGTTAACTCCCCTGTTGTGGCGGAGTAGAAAGAAAGGAGGTGGTTGCCTCTGCCTACTCGGGGGTTCAGGTCAGGCATGGCATCTTTCCCTGTTTTACCCCCAGCGGGAGAAGAGATGGAAGGAGGGCAGAGAGCAGAAGGGAGGTGTGTGAGGACAGAGAGTTGAGGGGAGGAAGCCGGAGGGAGATGTGAGATGTTTGGTTCGGTAGGAACACAGCTCCCGCTGAGCGGCGGAGAGCTCCCGAGGAGAGAGCCAGACTTCCTCAATTACCCCCAGCTCAGTGTAAACAGGAACACACATCCGAGGCTGTGGCTCGACGCCCTGATGCTAACCAGACTCGCCAAAAAGCGGAGCAGGAGGCTCGCTTCAGTGTGCCCAGCGGCGGGCAAGACTCTCTGTTTCCACCAAAGCCCACCGACTTCATCATACTGTTGGACGCTTTTCCCGGCAAAGTGGCCCCCGCGTCGGTTGGCTGGGGTTTCAGCGGGACACCGAGTGTGAAGTATGGCGTTCTAGCTGTGGACCGCTGAGTGAACAAATGCTACAAATCCTCAAGTCAGTGCACGTGTATTGCTCGCCATGCACCTGCTGATTTGAAGTGAAGGGGTTAGCCCCTTAAAAGTTGTCAACAACTCCCGCCAAGACTCGCTTAAGGTGGGCTGACCTTTTAAGGTGGACCAGCAATTCACATTTTAGTGACGAGGCGCTCCTCCCGAGTTTTGCTCGGCTTTTTTAGAAGGGCTTTTTTTTTACACAGATAGCATTAATCTGTCAAAATTATTGAATTGAATTGGTTAAATAGTTAATCATGAACATCCCTTGATGTAGTCAATCTAAGGATACTTTTTTTAAAGGTACCCTGTGGAGGTTTTAATCACCGGTGAGCCAGGTTTTTAAGAGTGTTGGTATCGCTCAAGCATGAGATTAAACATTCCTACTGCTGGTCACCACAACTTTTTCCTGAACTTGACAGAGTAGTTCAAACATACTTATCCTGTTCGGGGTTCTAAACCTTTTTCCGAACCCTATATTTGTGTTGCCTAGACAGGTTCTGCAGTACAAGGGCTCGCCAGGGAGAACGTGCAGAAAATGATGACCGTTTTTCGTAGATACACAAACCGTTCTATGAGGAAACGTTAATAAATAAACTGGGCAACTCGATGTTATGTGCCCCTTCCAACCTTCTGTTTTATGCTTTTGGAACCTACTGAACATAAGTGAGCTCAGCCCCTGAAGTTGGATGATACGTCTGGCCCCCAGTTGCTGTTCCCTTCATCTCTACCAGCTCTTCTAAAAGAAAAAACACAACGGTAAAACCAATTCTTTATGGACTTTGCACACAGGAGCCTTTCCACGTTAAAACAGTATGGAGTGTAAAAAAAAAAGTTTGGAGTAAATTTCAATAAAATGTAATTAGAACATTTTCTGCTATGGGCGAAACGATTAGTGCATAAAGAAGATTTTAGAGGATTTCTTTGATTGCAAAATGGGACATTGTTTAAGTGTTTTTCTCTTAATTAAAAGACAACTGTGTACATGGATCCCATGATTATCCATCTCCATGTGTATTTGCATGAATTTCCTCATGGTGGCCCTAGAGGGAACAATATTATATAACAGTTATTCATGGCAGTAAATCCTGTACTTGTTGAGATATTTCTATCTGGACCAGAGGAGCAGACGAAGAGACTTGGCCATCCCTTGAGGATAGAAGGGATAGACTTTTACTGGTTTACAGGAAAACTCCACGGGGCCCCTTTATTAAGAAAACAAGTGCCAAAACCAATAAATAGGGATATTTTGCTTTTTAAGTTCTACACTGTCTCAATGGCGTTCTTGTGGAAATATACGTTTTTTGATTCAATTCAACAGCACTACAAACTACAACATCCACAATGGTCAAAAAGTTGAATCGACAAAAAACAGAACATTATAACCATCATGGCTTCATTGCAGGAGGATTGTTTTAGCCTGTATCAGCCTTCAGGCTGCTCTCAGTCACTGTTTGTACGTATACCTACGAAAAGTTATCCACTGCAATTCTTTACATCCATAATTGTGAACCAGGAAAAACAGGACTGACGTATACGAAGAGCAACACAGCCCAGTTGGAGCAGGTCGGGTCGATTAACACAGGATTTTCACCCTGGAGTCCGCTGTTCATGTCAAAAGTATTTTTTTCCTTTACTTTGTTTTGATGCAACTTGCATGCTCAACTAACGCAACTACATTTTGTAACAAAGGTACTTATTTTATACAACATACACAGTCATTTTTACCCAAACTAATCTAACCAAGTAGTGCTGTTGCCTAAACAGATTCTGCACTGCAGTTGCCACAAAGTTGTAGGCATACTTTTGTCTAAAATATCGTCAGTTTTAGATTTAAGGCAGAGATTATATTTTATTTTTGTATATAATTTGGAGCAGATTTTAATCAAATTTAGAGGAAAATTCATCTGTTGGCGAATCACTTAGCGTATCAGGACGTTTTTATAGGATTTTTTAAAATGTTTTCTCATAAACTACTGCTATTTATTATATATTTATATCCCACGATCATCTATCTTCATGTGTCTTTTTATGCAAATCCAACTGCAGTTTTTAAATATATTCTTCCATTAAAAAAACTAAACGATCACAAAGGACTTTGCAGTCTCGGCAGAGTTATTGTCTCTTTACGTGCTTTCGAGATCATTTCTTCATTCGCTGTTGGCCGTCCTGTCCGTGCACGCTTGCTTGGCTGCCTCTGAATTCTCTCTCCTACTTTCACAACCCTTAAATTATCGTGGAAATCCTTTGCAGGATCTGCCTTACAAATGAATAAATACATTTCTGCCAACGGATGTAAAAACTAAAAATAAGGGAGTAATTAAAACAATTTTCACAAACCTTTGCGAGGGATTTTGTTTAAGTTATTATGTGGAGTTTGGGGCTTGGACTTCAGTGTGGTTGATCGTATCAGTTCTCACAAACCAGAACAGGGTGCCTTGGTTTTGGCTGAATTGAGACAACGTGATTTTGAAGCACCCACTCCGTGTAGTCGAACATCGCTCATCACTCATCACTCCCTGCTCTATTTGATTTTTGAATAAATACCTGCCAGTCTCAAGCTCGAAGTCCCGGCGGAGTCTGCAGTGAGGCAGAGACCGGGGAGTGCAAGGCGGCGAGCAGAAACTGGAAACGTGTGGGAGCTTGTACGAAATTTAGATTGACAATCTGGTTTATTAAATATTGGCAAATCCATCAGACACTTTTTGTTGCGTAATCGACATTTTGTGATTGACACTTTTATCTATGTGGAATAATCACGAAGGCCTCTAGAGATGAGCTGCAGCCAAGTGTTCGACTTCGCCCCCAAGTCTGAGCCCCACCCCGCCCACCGCACCGTTTAGAAAAAAATAGGCTGTGGATTCCGAGATTGCATTTTGGCCAATGCTCTCCACATGGACTGTTTACCTGCGTTTAATCAAAGCCTGCTAGAACAGGATTGGTCAATACTACTCGGACTAAAGCGGAATTAAGAACCCTTCTGAGGCCAAAATATTTTCCAACTGCCTACAGATTCTGCATATGAATACATGTTTATGAAGAGGAACCTCTGTACACCGAAATCCTCCAGGCAGAGTCAACAAATATGACGGCTCCAATAGCTTGGAAAATGGCAATATGGCGTGGGGCACTGCAGGGACTACAGCCGTAGGAGGGACCCGGCATGGTGCAACGTTAGCATGACAACATGGTGGAATTGGCAAGCTATTTGTTAGCTACCGCTAGCCAGCAGCTATATTCAAACAAATGAAAGATCTACACAGTCTCGTCACAGTGTAGGAAAGCCCATTGCTGTCGCCAGAGAACCGGTCTTCAACACTGATTCACCAGATTCTGGGATGTGCTGTTGGCTTAATTCCCAGTACACAAAGAGTGCTGTTATTGTAATGCCACACAGTGTTTATGAAAATAGTAATAAAAAAATAAAAAAAAGGATAAACGCAGTGAGGAGAGGCGAGGAGCGGGGGACGGATTAGGGGGGCGTTTACATTCTTTTATTTCATGATTTAGATTAGTCTCAAATTGTCGACTCTCGCTCAGAATTAGCCTTGAAGATTAGAGCTGATTTTAAAACAGTAGATGGCATTTGGATCCATTTTCATCTCATACAGGCCAATGCTTTATACATTTGTTCAGAAATGCCAACGTTAACTTCATCACATTTTATTTGTGCAAAGTAACTGCACAAATAAACGCAAAAGTAACGCAAAAGTTTAATACTTTTGGTTTCTGAGAAGTTGACAGATGTCTCCTGCAAGATGTTCTCATGGTTCTCAGGACTCTACGCTACATCAGTGGAAACCTTGGATGGATGTAGTCACAGAAATTATTCAGTATGATTGCCTTTTAGTAAATATGCCGTCCGTTATGTCCCGGTCACATTAGCGAGCTGCCAAGAGAAGCTGCAGCATGAGACTTAAAAAAAAAAAGAAGAAGAATCTAAACAACCTCAATCCATCAAACTCGGCTTCTCTTCATCCCAGCGTTTTACATAATAATGCTTAGAATAAATCGACACAGCAATTCATATTCCTGACAGTTTATTCTCTGCGAGTTAATTACGCGGCTACTTTTGCAATGTCATGACTGTTATTGTGCCATGGGAGCGCGGCCAAATGAGGACAGTTGCGGTTCCCTGTGCGCCGGTTCCCGCTCATTTCGCTCTCTGGTACTCTGCTTGTTTCTGGCAGCTGTCCTGGAATGTGCCCGCCTGCTGTTTCACTAAAACACCACAATTGAGAGAGTTGCTGCTTAATTTTTTATTTTTTTTATTTTCTGAAGCAATAATCTGCTCTCTATCCCACATTACCGCCATTAAAGGACTTCTGTTTGAATGTGTCAGACCCTAAAGTGCATCTGTCTATCCTACCGAGTCTGCAGCCTTTGTGCGGTTGGAAATGTGGGACTTTGTGCTTAAATATGCACCCAATGGGCATGTGGGTATGTGTATATATCCATCCATCCATCCATTATCTGAACCGCTTATCCTGTTTTAGGGTGGTGGGGCGCTGGAGCCGATGCCAGCTGTCATTGGGCGAAGGCAGGGTACACCCTGGACAAGTCGCCAGTCTATATGTGTGTGTGTGGATACGTGTGGGTCTGCATGTGTGTTTTTCCCAGCCCTCCTTGCGTTAGCGTGGGACGTGGGTCATATTTATCTAGGCCAGCGACGTGTTATTGCTCAGGGAGACAAACATGGGCTTGTTTGGATAAGGGGAGAGATGAGCAGACGTGAGATATTATCTTTTTTTCTTCTTCTTCTTCTTTTTCTCCTGCTCGGATTATCTGGGGGTTTTGAGTTTAGTCGGGGATAAACAAACCCAATCAGTTTAAAGTGTCAGAGGCAAGTCCTAGGTTTCAGATAGAGGCAATTACATAAGCAAAGTAGTGCTTAGAGGGCTCGAAAGAAAAGGATGTGTGCAGAGTTGGAAATGATGGTGATCCGATATGTAGCACAACCACACTCCAATGTGACCCTAAAGTAATTATTGCCTCTCTATACCCAGACACGCAGGAGCCCAAGACCCCTGTTTTTCTCATTAACAGGAGTTTACAAGGACAACTATGTCCTTGTTTACTTCAAGGACCCTCCGAGAAGGCAGTTCACACATCTTTATTTAAGATGCTTGACAATCTAGTGGGTTCGGATGTTTGAGGTTTGCATAAATAATGTTGTACTCTGCACTGATTATGACTTATTAAATACATAATGCATTCAAGACTAGTAGCGTCAGGACACTCTTTCTTACTAATTGCACTTATGTGATTCTCGAGGGATTCATTTTTGGCTCTTTAAGTGGCTGAGAAAAATTAGTTTGCACAAGGAGGTGACAAACCTACTTTAAAATAATACAAATATATATATTTAAATATACCCATAGCTTTTATAATTGCTCTTCTTAACACTTTGGTGACTGGTGACTTTTGGCACTGCACAGGAAGTGCATTTCCATTTTCAATAGCGGAAAAGAGTTTTTTTTTTTCATTGACCAAACTTCAAAAAACAGATTCATGCCATCCCAAGAAGTCCCACTACCTTTAAGAAGTCATCAACAAACAACAAGCTGAAGTCACACATGTAGCAGCAAGAACCTGCACCGTAACGGACCATGAGCATGGTCAATGAATGGAAGTGACCATATTTGGAATGCGGCGGAGTGACGTAGAGATGCCAGCAACCTGTCAATCACAGTAAGCCCCGCCCCAAAGCATGACCTGCTTTATGGTCTGTTTGACTCTAAATGGAGCATAATGTACTAAATGAACATCATGCTGTATTGAAGAAGACTTGAAACTAGAGATTGAGACATAAACTCATGTTTACAATGTTTACTGAGGGAATACATCAAGAGAGAAGTAGAGTCATTTATATAGACTTCTATACAACCAGAGGAGTCGCCTCCTGCTGGTCAGTAGAGAGAATGCAGGTTTAAGATTCACTGCAGAACCGGAGGTGACATAACAGGCCAATTTGTAACGAAAATGGAAACTCCGAGCCTCTGTCATAGAACATGTCACAACTTGGTGTAGTCTCACAGCTCTGGGCCTCAGCCTTGATTTGAGCAGGAGCCCGTCAAGCTTATTCATGCTGTTTCTCACTGACAATAGGCTAAAGAAACTGAGTGGGAAGAGGCACACCTACACACACACACACACACACACACACACAAAGTCAACCTTGTTCATACACACATGCACATACACAATGGCTGAGTTCCCTTGTCCAGAATGGTTACGGTTTAAATCGTTAACATGAATGAATAAATTAATAAGACAAACATTTTGTTCAGGGAAATCATTGGCCTTTTTATTTCTGATTTCGTCAAAAATATTGTTTGTTAAGGGCTGGCCCCATTTTCATAGAAAGACTTTTCCCTTTGCCATTTAGTCTGCTCCCTCAGTGTGCTCTTTAGTCAAGGTGGCAGACTAGTCTTGTTTCTGTCAGAGCTTTTCACGCCGAAGCCCCGATAACATCAGAGCTTCCACGCGAGAAAAGAGAGACGAGAAAAGGACACGACAGACTGAAAGAAAGGCGGGAGCGAACTCATCTTAGTAGCATAGAGAGAGTCCATTCAGTCTGCGTGAACACAAACACTCCTTAGTTTGAGATGGCATCACTACAGCTCATAAAAACCTTTTTTTAAAATGCTCTTAAATTGACCTCTGCAAAGCACCGTGGCACTAAAATGTGTGTGTAGCTGTAAAAAAAAGTTGCTTTTAAAAAGAGCTTTGGGGTCATTTTGATATTAAACAGACACAATGAACAATGCGCCCCCTCTCCTCCAATGTTGTTTTGTGTAATTGAACGCCAAAAGCCACAGAATTGTTTCCATTTGAGAGGAAATAAACTCTACCCACACAGGCACAGGCGGTTCTTTCGCCGAGGAGATGTTTGGATATGTGACACCTTGGTTGGGTGGCTCAGACACGAAATATAATATGATGCAATATTTGTGATGGCCCTGAGATTCTCGGCGGCATCCTGCAGTAATAGTGAGGCTTTGATTGATGGAAAGCTCGAGGCAAAATGTCGGGCGCCTTCGAGGTCTTCATCGTGCAAAAGAACTCTGTTGCTTTTCTGAAATAAACTCATCTTCAAGCGTCGACGTGACATTTCAATCTGTGTCTGCCTGCCTGTGTGTTTTTTTTTTCATCCTCCAGAAAGTTTCATCCCCGCACCGTGGTCCCAAAGGTTTTAACTGTATTCACTCCTTTTGTAGCTGCCGTGCATTTAATTACAAACCTGCAATGTGTGCGCACACACACACACCCACACTGACAAACACACACACACACACACACCGCCCGACAAACACACACACCCTTACATCACTCTTATTGTCAGTTTTCTCCAGGGTTCTCTGGCTTGCATTGTCTGTCTCCCGCTCTCTGTCTCTTTGTGTGTGTCTGTGTGTGTGCGTGTGTGAGAGTGTGTGTGTGTGTGTTTGAACAGGGCTCTGCGTTTGCTTGCTCAGGCACTCTGAAGCATCTGTGTTTACCGTCTCAACACAGAGAGAGAGAGAGAGAGAGAGAGAGAGAGAGAGAGATTGAGGTAGACTAACCGTGGACACACACAGACATGCCAGCCTCCTCTGCAGTGAAAACAAACGCTCCTTTGCCAGTCTTCCCACACTGCCTGTCTCTTTGTCCGTCTCTCCCTCTGTCTGTCCTGCCATCACTCACATACTCTCTGTTACCAGTGATCGAACAATAGGTCCTGAAGCTGTCTCTGGTTCCTTTGTTTGAAGGAAAGTCTTGACAGCAAGGCCCACGGATAATGTATGCACTCGGCTTAACGAAATAAAAAATAAAAAAGACTTGTCAACGCAATTTGGACTTTTAACACCACTGACTCCTGACCTCCTGACCTCCAGTCATCAGGCCCGAGTCTGATGACCTTAAGGACTTGATCCTCCCGTTAGCCCAGAATGGAGGAGTCTTGATGAATGGCAAACTCAAAGGCAAAGCAGGCAAAGCTCCTGATTTCAAGGGAGGTTTGAAGGAGGTTTGAAAGGGTATCAAATTGGAATGAAAAAAGAAAGAATCTACAACTCAGAATCCAAAGCCTCGGGCTCGGGACCCACAGCTCCTCATTTTGGAATTTACTCTCCTGAAATCTGACTCGACTGTCTGGACTTGGGACTCAGTGTCAAGCACTCGACGTTGGGCGTACCTGTCTTAAGTTTGGATTTTTACTATTTGGACTAGGAACCCAGTGTTTTGGACTTTGATAGGGACGTAACCTTCCTTGACTTGTGATTTCATTTGATTGACTGTGTTGACTCTGGACTTGACCGCCTTCCAGTCAAACGTGTCTGGAAGGCAGTCGAATTTGGAACAATACTTAAGACTGGAATGTAACGACGCTGGTCTTGATTTAGGACTTGACTGGAATGACTTGTGTTATTATATTAAACAAACTGCTGTGCTGTCCAGTAGACAATTCACAACAACAATTCATTCAAGCTGTCACTCTTGTACTATCGCTCTGGATGTTAATTGTGTACAAACTCGTACATTTAAGCCGACGGCGTCATTACACAAATCAAGCGGTTTTTCTTATGTCTAGACAGCTGCTCTTTATTTAAGTATCACGCTGCCGTTTCTGTTTTGAAGTCATTATCAATCTCCACTTTCCTTTCTCACAAAACGTGGTCTGTCTATTCCACAATCCTATGCCTTCCTTTTGCTTTATTTTCCCCACTTTCTCTTCCTTATCTCTACAGTGTCTTTCTCTCTCCCGATATCTCTCTTGTGCCTTTTAGCCAGTTATTTGTGTCAGCCTTCGACTGACCAAACTACATTGTTGGTGACACTAAGTTATCACACTGTGTACAAGAAGACCTGAGGAAGTCAATACAGAAACACACACAGACATGTGTGTTTTTTCGGCATGGTCTAGATGTTTAGTGAAAGGAGAATAGAAAGAGTCGACGGTGACTTCTGTCTCCCTCCTAATGTCCTATCAGGAGTGTGGGACGGGGTCTTAGGTCATTGTTATTGTTGAGCTGAGGCAGCTGGGGAACACTGGCTACAAGGTCACAGGCCATGTGTGCATGTTACGTATCTGCCTCTGTGTGTTTAGTCTTTAAAACGCCTGACAAGGTTAGGGTACCGGGGGGACTGGGCTAGACATGTCTTAAATTCGCAAGACTGTTATTATCCGAAGCCTCGCTCAGGGACTTTGAGAATATCTTTCACATAACTTTGCTTTTTTGGCCCGAGCTGGCGTGACTTGCTTGATTCAATGAATGAACCAGGAATAATTGTTAAGGTTATTAAAGCAGAATTAAACCTTGGTTTTATTAGTGCCACCATGGGAGATTGTTTTATCTCTTTTCATAGTCCTTCCAGGCTCATCTGTGGTCTCTTTGTCTCTTTGCAACTGTATAGTTGTTTCGGCCATTTTGTCACCCTTTTAGGTTTCTTTGTGGTCATTTTGAGTCTCATGTTTCTTTGAATGACATTTTGTGTCTGGTAGGCCTGTTGAGTAATGTGTCCACGATGGCTCACTTAATATCTATAAGTAGTTTAATAATAAAAAAGGATAATAATTTGCGAATAATATTCAGTGTTGACGTCAGTTAACAAATTTGATTTATGTTGACTTAATGAGTTTTTTTAATGACTCGCTCCCCCAAAACTGATATAAACTGGACCCGTACAGTTAACTCATCTTTGCTCCCCCCATAGCTCAGTACATTAAACATTTCGCTTCTCTTGCTCTCTGATCACGGATGAAGATGACAGACGACTCACTCGGTGCACCAACGACATATTTACGAGGAAACAAAGTGAATAAGTTCTCCCCTGATAACGCTGTAAAACTTTGTCTCTGCAAAATAAGCACCAGCTAGCAGTTTTAGTTGTACTGGTCTCAAAAAGCCATGTTGCTTCTATTATGCTTTCATTTAGCTGGAGTCCTGTTTCCTCATGGGGCCATTGGTGGGAACATATGCTTGTCCCAATAATTCCTGTATTTCATTTGATAAACCTTCAGGATTATATGTATATTCCAATGGTCACTCATTTGAAATAAAATATGGATTGCCAAAGGTCAAAATTTGAAAGGTGTACAACAATGGCCTTGTTGTCGTATTAATATATATATATATATATATCTATGTAT
The DNA here is from genome assembly GCA_023566465.1 of Cottus gobio. Taxonomy (NCBI): domain Eukaryota; kingdom Metazoa; phylum Chordata; class Actinopteri; order Perciformes; family Cottidae; genus Cottus; species Cottus gobio. Next base: position 6,189,051 of record CM042223.1, on the reverse strand, counting down.
ATATATATACATAGGCCCTACTGTACACCCTGTTTTTTCCTAAGCCAAACAGCATCATGCAAGTTCAAATGATTTTCTCAAGGGTTTAGGTCTAAACAAGTCTTCTGTCACTCAAACATTTCTGAGAGGCTGCAATGCGAGTGACGAAGGGGATTATCAGTCATCTGTTTCACTGACTACTAGAAATAACCTTGTCTCAGGCAATTCACATGACAGACCACAGGACAATAACGGCTCTTGTGGGCATGCGTTGCAAGGCTAGTTGCATCCTGTAGCTCTGAGTTTGGAATTCAATTCAATTCAATTCAGTTTATTTTGTATAGCCCAAAATCACAAATACAAATTTGCCTCTGAGAGCTTCACAATCTGTACACATACGACATCCCTGTCCCGGGACCTCACATCGGATCTGGAAAAACTTCCCCCAGAAAATAGTGAAAACCCTTTTACAGGGGAAAAAACTGCTTAGAGTTGTCTGACGACTCATTTTCAGGGCAATTGGACTTCAGACAGATCAAGCCATCACATTGCCTTTGAATATGGTTATACTTAATCCTTGCTTTCTTCCGTTTCTAGAATATTGATGAGGAGGACACACAGTTCATGACCAACTGCGCCCCCGCAGTGACGGAGAGCACCCCTCGCAGACGCACCAGGATACAGGTCTTCTGGACGGCGCCGCCCACTGGGTCCGGCTGCGTTATACTGAAGTGAGTTTCATCTTTGTTTAATTATGATATACCTTTCATGTAAGATTAGACTTTTGAAATGATGGTGATGTTGTTGGAGGGCAAAATCAGCCCGGGGATACTTTCAAGTTGAAATGTAACATTAATTACTCTTCAATTGTGGAAATCCAAGATTTCAAAAGAACTTAATGAGCTGTATTGGTGGAAAACTGAAAAGAAAAACAATGAGCAAAATGATCATGTGAATGTGTTTTCCTTTGGCATTAAACAAATGTACAGAAGTCCAAGTGAGTCCCTGTTCCCTGATATTGGTGTTTTGACAAAAAAGGACGGGGTTAACTGTGATAAATGACTTCACTCCAGCAAGTCTCTCATTTGATTTTCATGCTGTGATGAAATGAATGGAAATCAGTGGCAGCCTAAAAGAAAGGAAATCAATTCAAAAAGCACATGGTGTGCTGATGGAAAGTCATCTATTGGTAAAGTAAAAAAAAACACAAGCATGATCCATCAAGTTATATAGTTCCAAAACAGGAGCACTTTATTTACAGTTCATTTCTCTTTATTTAAAAAAATATATATGCATTGTTATCTTTTACAGATAGTCGTCATTGGTTCTAGAGAACGCATTGAGCAAGCGAACCCCAGGTGTTTCTCCAGAAGCCATGGCACACTGTGGCTTGTGTAAAGGGATCGGCTCCACAACAAAGAGACAGATAATGATTACAGGGAGGCAATTTGTGGTTCGAAGCAGGTGTGACTCTAAACCTGCACTGTGAGTGTGTGTGTGGCCTTATTTCATGTGGCTGTGAGATAGCAGCAACAACTCTGAGGAATATTCTTAAGCGTTTCCCTGCAAAACATGACGGTGGTTGGAACCAGTGCTGGGTGGGTGTGCTATGGATAGTAATGAGTAAGCTAATGAGTTAGGTTTTAAAGGAGATCTTTCAGCCAAACCAGCCAGGTTGATATATCAGTCGGTATTAGATTATATTAGCTTTTGAAGATCTAATGGTGTATAGTCTGACAATGATAAATCATAAATACACCAGAGAATTTAAAAGGAATGTTTGAGACAATTTAGTAATTGTATTATCTTTGCATGTTTATCCAACAGAGGGCACTGATAAGTTTAGTAAAAAAGCAAAACGTACCCCCTTAGTTTAGCTTTCTCGGTCTTGTAAGCAATTTTAGTATAAAGCAATCTTGGAACGGCTGTTCATCTAAAGACGGATAACCTTCTGAGGTCATGTGGCTATATTTCTGAGGTCCAATACCACTTGGACTACAAACGGTAACTAGTTCGCTTCCAATCCCAAAATCTTGTCCCGTTGCCCCCATATTCATATAAATCTGTTTATAGAGAGTGTGCGTTAAGCAATATATCAATTGTATATTTTTATAATGTCTTTGTATGAAGGGAATATAGACCTTTACCTTTTTGTTCCAACACTGATCCCCCTATCGGGATCAGCTCAGTTACGCTACACAGGAACAACATCTCGTGTCACTTCCAATCTACCAGCGGAAAGTGGAACGTTAGCCAGAGCTAGTAATGTGTGATTTGGCACTATTTTAAATTGGAAAATACAGTAAAACAGTGACGTGTATAGTGTGCAAGGCTTTAGTTGACTTATTAGTTCATGTTATACAAAGGGTTTAACCTGAGACAGGCTGTACCACAATCATATCTCATCCATACAAGGTTAATTGTATACAGCTGTTAAAACTAAAAGTACTTTCTATTTTTAACACACAGATATTGGTCCGGTATCGGCCGATATGCAAGTTCTGGTATTGGAATCGGTATCTGGAAGGAACAAAATCGTATAAGACATCTCTAATTTGTGCCTCTGATAATATTGTTGTAAACCAACACCAAAATGCACACTACCAACCAATGTTACTGAAATTAGTTTAAACATAAGTGGAAACATTTCATAAAATGATCTTTTTATTTTGCCCTGATTAGTGCTCTGAATCACAAACATGTTCACGATAATCCATAATTAAAGCGCATCATCTGCGTATTATATTTACAGTGGCTATAATTGTATCCAGAGTTGCTTATTTCTGTTTAGCGTATCCCCTCAACTGCTCTGTGGAGAAAACAGTTAGAATTTGATTGATCACAGTGAAATGTGGGGGCAAACTCTGTGTTTAGCCCCTGGACTACAACACTTTGAGGCTTGCGTCATAATGAATTTATTAATATTTAACGTTGTTCTTACAAGAGCCACTGGCTGTTGTGGAATTGGGAGAAAAAAACATGAGGTAGAACCAAAGAGAACAAGAATGCAGGAGTTTTCAGAAAAATAAATAACATGATTTATGCTTCTAAAAATGTAATAATCTCTGGTAACAAATAGCGCATACAGTTAATGCATGATGTAAAGTTTAACTCAAGAGTGGGAGCATAAACAAATCATATACGCAGGCTCATACAGCAACAGTGAGTTATGGGAATATGTAACCACACTTTTTCAAAACTTGAGAATACAAATGATAAACAGGCGATAACTCTGAGAGAACACGCCTCGCTCCCTCTTTCTCCACAGTTCTGCTTTTGTCCCCCTCTCCCTCTCGTTTCCTCCTCCTCATCCGACGTCCCGAGGGGAATAACCTCCCTGACACGCATCCCTTCCTCCTCTGAGCGAGATGCTATAACTTGCCCTTACCTCAACAGTGTACTCACAGCTGCTACTTTTAATTTATCTGCCGCTGCCACAAGACAGATGGCACGTTGCCACCTCAGTGTTTGCTCGCCCAATAAATCTAGTCCTGCGTGGGGAACATCTGCTATGCAAATACACCTCGTTTTGCTGTCACTTTTGTCTGTCAGCAGTGAGATAGAGATTCAGCATTACCTCATCTAACGTGTGTGGCTTTCCGTCTCCTTTCCTTAACTGTCCTCTCTCTGCCGTTGTAACTCGCTTGTCACTTTGTCTTTGTTGACGACGCTTTTCTGTTTTTCCCATGGTGCTACTGGCACCGTCTTCGGAAACAAATTCACATCAATCAGGGATGCGTTACTTTGCAGGAGGTAAGCGCTATAAAACCTAACTTTAGTGGCCAACATTAGCAACCGCCAGCAGGCCCAGGCCCGGGGGGCCCAGAATGTCAGGGGCCACCTTACAAAATGTCACTCAAAGAGACAAGTACCAACAGTAAATTAGACTCAGAACGACCACAAAGTAACATTACATGACTACAAATAGTAACAAAAAGATGACAAAGAGACCAAAACAAATACAAAAAGATCCAAAATAACTGAAAATAGACTCACAAAGACTATGGTTATGGGCAAAATAACCCCTAAGAGACATACATGACTTCAAAGAGACACAAGACAACTACAAAGAGAAGCAATATGACTACAACAAGATACAAAACAACTACAAAGAGAAGCAATATGACTACAAAAATACACAAAACAACTACACAGAGAAGTAATATGACTACAAAAAGACACAAGACAACTACAAAGAGAAGCAACACGACTACAAAAAGACACAAAACATCTACAAAGAGAAGCAATACGACTACAAAAAAACACTAAACAACTACAAAGAGAAGCAATACGACTACAAAAAACACTAAACAACTACAAAGAGAAGCAATACGACTACAAAAATACACAAAACAACTACAAAGAGAAGTAATATTACTACAAAAAGACACAAAACAACTACAAAGAAAAACACTATGACTACAAAAATACACAAAACAACTACAAAGAGAAGTAATATGACTACAAAACTAAAAACATTGTCTTGGTGCTCATATTTCATACATTTCCATGCAGATGAGCCTCTCTCCAAAATTGGTCAAATTCACAAAGATCAGCGCTGATAGCCGCATGCAGTTCCAGTGAAATGATTAGCATCTTTGGAGAGTTGGTGGTCACTGAAGCGCATTCATGAAGGCCGCACACAAAGTTTATTTTGGGATGCCTCAGCCCCATGCGTATTCATATTTTGCCCCACGGATAGTTGAAATCAGATGCAAAAAAAAAAATGCAAATTACAAAACCTTATGGTCGTGTTTGTGCTGTAATATCATTAGCGCCACATATTTTGTGAGATGGGGAAGATTGCGTTTCAAATGATCAGTGGCCGCTATCCATTCTTTGTGAATTTGCGTGTAGGAATGCTGGTGGCTCTTTTTGCATGTCTGTGCCCAGAAGCCCATCAACTCATAATCCACCCGGGAGTGTCGAGCCAAAAGAAAGAGAGAAAAAAGAAAGAAACTTCAGCTGTGAATCTTCACGCCAAAAGCTCTCACATTTTCACTTGGTTCCCTCATCAGCCAGTATCACTGGAAAGTATCATGGGAATGCTCACTCTTCCCCGGTCGGTCCCTATCTAATCTACACTGTTATAGACTATATGTTGCCAGACCAGGACCTCAAACACATCGTCTCTCAGCTCGTTCCAAGAAGCTTCAAATACAAGTCCTTACAGTTGGGAGCGATCCAGCTCTCCTTCCCCACTGTAGAAATCTCATGTGTCCTTTCAGTGCGCAAGCCTCCAGGATTGTTTTCTTTAATACGATTCCAACTTCAACATCTGCTCAATCTACTTCAATGCAATTCTTTTTTTTTGAATGAGGGGTGACTAAGCTGTTGGGGATGGCTGTAGTATTAAAAAAGATTACCTGGTTCAATAACCTGATTATCTAGAGATTTAGACTTTTTTACATATTTACTAAGACCTCTTTTTAACGAAAAGGAAAAGAAATAGTGACTCATTATGAAATAAACCTATTATTTTGTCTTTCTGAAAGTTAAAAAGATTGACACCACTCTCTGTAATAGTACAGCCAGCAACCGGTTAGCTTAGCTTAGTATAAATGCTGTAAACGGGGTGATGCAGCTAGCACGCTAGTACATTTTCCAATTATGGCTGCCCTAAAGTAAAGTATGAGAGTGAAAGACAAGTGGAACAAGAGATGAAAAAGTGATGAAAAAGAGAAAAACATTTTACTCCTATATGCAGTTAGTAAGTTTCGGACTGTCAGGAAAACATGCCAGTTGATTTTGGGAATTTGGGCTTTGAGAATATTTGGCAGGCATTTTTTTATCATTCATTTTACAAACCAAACAGTCAGACAGTAATGACAGTATTTTTTGTTATTTTTATTGAACCTTTATTCATCCAGAATGGCCCCATTGAGATATAAAATGTCTTTTCCAAGGGGGTCCTATCACACACACACACACACACACACACACACACACACACAGACATGCCTGGTGTCTATATGTATTTATTTATACAAATCCAGATAGTGAAAACAGACAAGAGCAATGTCTTGCCAAGAGTCTAAATATTGTTACAAAAAGCCAAAACAAATTTGTCTTTTTTAATAAGACTTAAAACACTGTCAGAAATTACATATATTTACATATTCAGCAGCAAAACAATTCAGTTTTATTTAATTTCACAAACAATGAATGTATATTCAATTCTAAACAGCAGGTCATGGAGCTAAAAAAAGAACAATACGGCGATTGCCATGTTCGACAGCAAATCGTCTCACAAACTCATCCAAATCAAGACACTTAACACGTGCTGACAGCTAGACTTGACAATCTATTTTTAAAAAGGATCTGATATCTCAGGGGTATTCAACTAAAATTCCGCGAGGTCCAGTTCGAGAGAATTTCCTCATGCAAAGGTCCGGAACATCCCAATAATGTCAAATTTGTGCTATGATTTTGTGCCATATGTATTGAAGTAGCCAACAGTTGTATTAACGTCTATATGTAGTCAACAACTGACTGTAAAATAAATAAAGTTCAATTAATTAACATCTAAACAATATTTAATATTACAGATTTCCTTGAATAATTATAAATAATACATACTCTAATAATACATAAATTATCATATCTTATTTCAAGGCAAATAAAGGCTGGATTTAAAACAGAAAGCTTTTGAAAAACATGACTATATAAATTAAATTAAATAAATCATGTTAGAAAGATTAATTTAACTGAATTGTCTTGCAGCTTCAAATTCAGTTTATTCGGGCATCTAGTGATGTCAATCCAAAGAGCCAATATATTATATCCTTGTTTTCAAAAAAGATAAATGTGTTTGCATGGACTTCATCTGTGGTTATTAACCCACTTGTTTCAGCTCATTTCTCCTCTCTGTTAACATTATTGTTGGTCAGTTAATTCATGTGTTAGGATTCTGATCATATTAATTCATGTGTTAAGGTTCTGATTATATTGGCCTCTTAGGTTTATTTTTCTGGGCCTTAATCTCTGATGTGAGTCGGTCCGTTTGCTCTAAAGATCTGGTTGTGGGAATAATACACATTTAAGTCTGTCCATTCCTGGTTCAAGGCTCTGGTTAAGATGTCCACATTTCTCTTTTGGAGCGCCAAGTGAAATAACTTCTCTGACTCACGTACTTCAAACTATCAGGTCTCTCCCGTCGCTCCCGTGTGTGCGAACGTCTTACTCGAGTCGAGGGCGGGGCTTAACGCAATACACACATGTGATTGGTCGAGTAGGATCAAGTGACAGGATTTTCAAGGCGTGTGATTGGTCGGAGTGTTTCCTGGACCGCTGAACGAGAGCCGTAAAGGCAGGAAAAGCTGCGCCGGTGAAATAGAAGCGATCCACCAACAGTTAATAATTTGGTAATAATAATTGGTTTTCGGTCCAGGGTCCAGAGACAACGGCGTTTGGGTCCGGACCCGGACCGCGGTCCGCCAGTTAGTGACCCATGTGATATCTGAACAGTGCCATCAGTTTGATTTACAACTGATTTAGTGCTTACTGGCATTTGGATGGTAAGTTAAATAGACTATGGTCTAATGGAGCCCATTAGATGTGTGTTAACACTTACATTCAGTTTTTTTTTTCCAAGTCCAACTTTGATTTCTCTAAAAAAGAAAAGAAAACTGCATTCAGAACCCACAGCACAAAATGTTCATGACATATTTCCCTTCATAATGACAAATACTTTTCTAAATTGCCAAACTAATTTCTAATGGCTTGTTCTGTATGTATTAGGTTATCACATACACAATAATTTCTACCAAAGCTAGACTAACTAGCTAGCGAAAGATAGGGTGGACAAAAGAACACACACTTTTTACTGTTACTGAGTTTACTGTAGGCTACATGACGGAGTACCTTTAAAAACAACCAGAAAAAGGCTTTTTGTGAGAAAACGGCTAGTGGTATCTAAAATGTGATTTCGGAATAGCTTAACAGTTAAGTTACATACGTAATGAAAATAAAAACTGAGAAAAAACTGCTATAACATTTTCTGTCAGTCCCCCTTACTGTACTAAAGACGTTAGTAAGACGTTGGTTAGCTAAGCTAACAGTGGTAACTTCAAGGCTAGCTAGCACAAGCAAGCTGTATAGCGAGCTAGCTACTGTATGCTACCGACTTTTGCAAGCTAGCAATTAAATAAACGATTGAAATTACAACGGAACTGTCTATCACATATGACCCCCCATCACATTTTCTTGATTCACGATTCAGCAGTACTGTACCTTCTTTCATCACTGGAAGCCTACAGTAGGCTTGTCTCCAGTTAGTTGCGGGAGATGGGCAACCACGGTGACGAGAGAGCAAAGCGGACTCATGGACTCAACCATTTTACAGGGGAGGGGGAACTTAAAGATTTTAGAACAAGTTACCAAAGAGATCAACAGCTTAAGTAGCAAAAATATAATACCATTATATAAATGTATAGTATATTATAGGAGACACTTCTGACAACCTGGGTGGCAAGTGGGGTGGCAAGCAATGTTTTTAGGGTGGCAGCTGCCACCCCTTGCCACCCCGGTGGTTTCGCCACTGCCCTCTGCTAAGCGATGTGCGAGCTGAACGCCTGAAAGAAGTCACCTGACTCGCTTATCCCTTCCTTGGCAAGCGGAGCATGTCGGCAGCTTTTGAAAACACAGCTCCCTCCGTGGTGCGCTATCGCTGCTCGTCTCAGCCGCTCATTGGCACCGCAACTAACAACTACCTCAAGAAAACAACGTGCTACTTTTCTCCTCGAGGCAGGAAGTGTACCGTCAGGCCTGACCTCCTCCTCCACAGTTGGTCCAGGTTTTTGCCCCGGCTCTTGTCATTCATCCCGCGGAGCCGCGAGCCTCCGAACAACACGGAGCCGGAGCCGGAGGGAGCCGGCAAATGCGAAGACTCCACAGGCGCTGAAGAAGTCCGAGCTCGTTGTGTTAAGCATGTTTTTTACTTTTCTGCCACATTTTTAAGCTTCGCTGTATTTAAGAAAATATTTTTTATGCTGCCCCCCTCCGTTCCTGGTGTTCTTATGAGTTACTTATTTGTTTCGGCTCATCAGGCCAACAGGAGTTGTAACACGTGTTGTTATAGATCACACATAAAGCGGTCATGTATGTACTACTTACTTATTGTTACATAAATGATAATACGCAGTGAAGTGTCTCGTTAAAGACAGCCAGCTTTTCCTCATCCGAGTCCATCAGCCAAGTTTTATTGAGCTTTTACCATCGCCATTCATCGCTGGCAAAAAGAGAGGCGTGTCCAACTTTTTAAGAGACTTTTTAAAGAGCTCCACCATGATTTGGTCAGATGTGTTTTTTGATGGCTTTTATTATTGAATACAAATATAGTTTTAAATTTGTTCTTATATTCACCTCCCTTATTGGATCAAATAAAGTTCGGGCTTTCAACATGCACAAGAAACTACATTCATAAATAACTCAAAGATTGAATACAGATCTGTAATTGGTTCTCTGATAAAGAAGAGCACTTTTTGACAGCCTAATTAGTGTCGCATCTACACCCTGGAAATGATTTTTCAATGAAAATGAAAAATAACAGCTGTAACTGATTAAAGTTTTCACACCTTAGTTTTCTTACTTGATCAGTGATTTGTTAGTCCAACCGGTGAAAACCTGCTAATGTTACCAGCATTTATTTTTTCTTGATGAACCACCTGGGAACCGATCCCAACACGAGGACGGCTGCAAATGTAGAGATGTAGCGCAGGACAGATGTTGTGCTCCAACAGTTAGTTTCTCGCCAACGCTGTTCAGCATAACTATGTTGGAGGTCACCCTGTGAGCCAACTGTATTTCCTGCAGTTATGCTTTTATGTAAAACGTTCTTACGCCGTGTTTGTAATTTGTTAAACTACTACTGATCAGACATTACTATTACATGCCTACTTCAACCCTGCCTTCTAAAAATGGCGTTCCCATTGCATTATTAATGTGGCATTATTAATTACGTTTCTAACTTATATATGTAACGTATTTTCTCTCGGATTACAGAAATGCAACAAAACTACTTGCTAATGTTTGGTAAAACATCACAGTTTGGCTTGAAGTAAGTATGATGCTAAAGTTATAAGTTACTACAAAGACTTAGCATTTTGTGTTGATTTTGGCGGCCCTTTTTAGAAAACCTCTCATTTCACTGCAGCAGAGTGTTCCCGGTGAAGTCCTGGTTCTGGTTCTCCAGTGCCTCCAAAAAAACACCTTTCATATTATACATAGTCATTTGATCCATGGACACAATTCACTATTGCATCTTTAAGAATCGGTACTTTTAGCCATAATCAACCTTCTTTTCGTTCTTTCCTTTTTGGGGCACAAAGCAAAGTTGCTTCGATTGCTAATGCAGCTGCTCTCTGATTCCACCCGCATAGACACTTTCACAGTTTTCAAAAGAAGAGAACTCGCAAACGCTCCCGCGTTTGAAATGATCTTCCAACCTCAGGTTTGACAACCTCTGTAGATGAAAACAGTCGGAAGTTTTGTTTATATCTTGAAACTGTATCGTACAAAACAACTTGATTACACTTCACGGGGGAAACCTGTCAAATCTTGCCACACTGCTTTAATAATGGTGAGTCGCCCCCACCACTTCCCTCCTTTCTCCACCTTCAAAGCTTCATCCAGTTTAAACCGCTGCATGCGACAAGGAGGATTTTCAGCAGAAGTGCTTCAATTAAATTTCTGCCTCGTTTTGATGGGTTTTTTTTGTATACAAGCATGACGTGCCTGTATACACGAGCTCCCTCGGGGTGCGGCGGGTGTGTGTAAGTGAGTGTGAGATTAAGAGTGTGAAGGGTGTGTGTGTGTGTGTGTTTGTGATTTTCACCCCAGGTCTCCAAGGTCCTTCTGATAGCTAATATCTGTACTTTAATCTCCAGAAAGTCCCTAAAAAGTCTTTCAGTGTCTGGAAACGTTTCCACCTGGGGCCAAAAAAAACTAAAAAAGAAAAGACTGTCCTGTTGATCACTCCTCTCCTCATCTCGTTATCAAGGCCACACGTAACGTTCCTCCTCTGCCCTTCGGCCGTCTGTTCCATCACATCTTCACCTCGCGCCAACCTTCCAGCTCGGTCTTCCCATCAGTATTCTGCTGCTGCTCCTCGGAGCGCTCCGGGACGAGGAGCAGGCCGCCAGTCAGTCGTCTGCTCAGCTCGGCGACAGCAAAAAAAAGTTTGACTGCGAGACGCCGGGAAAGCTGCTTGACAAGCGCGATCTAAACGGTTGTGTCTTGACGCAGTCACATACAGAGAGAAGCCTTTTTGTATTGATCACAGGACTAGATTATTTCAAGTGCGCTCAGCTGTCTGGGAAGCCAGCCGCCCGAGCTGCTGTTTGATGTCAACCGTGAAAGCCCACGAATAATGAATACCGAAGTAAACTCTGAGCTGAGATGAATCCATTCTCTCTGTTTGGCTTATTGTTTTGCGGGGCAGCAAGTTTGTCGCCGTGGCGCCTCGATACCTGACCTGATTTACCAAACGAGTTGAGAGGAGATCCATGCTCACAAAGGATGATTGCTCCTGACTCGGGCTGGTTAATATACCGATATGATATCGATATCATGTTAGATTCTTGATATTGTAATATTGGCGTAAGTATTGTCTCCTCCTGGTTTTAAAGAGGCTCCGTTGAATATTATTATCAAACTATTATTTTCAAGGTATTTCTTTAAAAATATGATGATATTTGATTTTTTTTTCCATATCACCCAGCCCAACCTTTGACCTCATGTGTTAGGCCGCCATCAAGCAGTGGTGAAACTTGACCATCAGATGTGAGCCTTTCATGCAACGAACCACCCCAAGATAGAAAGTGCAGCTTTCAGCCATTATAAAAGACACCATTATGAGGATAACTCCTCATAATTTTTCTTCCTGACTTTAATGCTGCCCGTAGTATAAATTGTAATTACGTTGTAATGATTGTAATTTTGTATATTTATAAATATATTAGGCGTGTATGCATAAATTGATACAATTAGGTATTATAACAATATTATGTTTTGTAAAACTGTATATTCTCAGAAATGATCAATTTTAAATAATTGTTTTCCATGCAAAGATTCGTAGCAGACTCAGATTGTACAAAAGGTATTGATATGATGTGGAATGTTACAAGTACTGATACATGCAAAAGTAACGCTTATGCATATGGAAATGTTTTTTTTGTTTCATTAAATAAAATAAGGTTTAAAAGAATTGCAATATATGGCCTTACTTTTAAATTAGTTTCATTGCATTAGTTGTAACTATGTTTTAAAGTCTATCAACTTTCCCTCTGTGGCTGCCTCTTGACTAGGTTGTCTTTGTAAATAGGAAGTGATTTCCAATTAACTTATTTGGTTAAATAAGGGTAAAATAACTTGAAATTGAAAATAAAAAAAGAATGAAATTGGACATGGTATTGCAAGATACTAGCCCTTCTATGCATATCATATCTCTAGATTCTTGCCATAACACATCCCCAAAGTAAGACCTTTCCATCTAGCATCATTATCAGGTCCAACATTTTGATTTATGACCTAATACCTGGACAACTAAAGACCTCATCATAGTCCCCACATTGTACTTTTTGGGATATGTTGGTAATTAGCAAATGGTAGCAAGCCAACATGTTTTCCAACATGCTGAACATGGTAAGCAAACGCACCTGCTGAACATCAAACCGTACAGCATTGAGCTGTAAGTTACGGTAGCTGTTTACATTTTGTACTTTCATCAATTGGAGTGAAACATCCCCAGAAGACGTGTCTCTTACTCGCCTCTTACTGCATTAGTGAGGCCATCCGACTTACATTGGTACCGCCCATCGCCCTCATGCTTTTCATCCAGCATTTCGCCGAGGTATGATCCCAATTTGCAGCGGCAATGGAAAGGTTAATTTGGACTTTATTCGGTCAATGGTTTTTCAGAACATAATTAAATTTAAAATGAGAGGTAATACTTTTCCCAAAATGGGTTTTTGATTCATTGAAAGCCCTCTCTGAGATTCTCCACTGATGCCGAGTCTAAATCTCCCCTTGAACTATAATGAACACGCTGCTCACCGAGTTTGAGGCAGCAGATAATCCGACAGTGGATGTTAAAAGGCATGTTTTAGCTGCTCTTTGAAGATGCACTTGGTGTTAGTTGAAAGCAGTATTTTAGGAGCCAACGTCAAAGTCTAAGGAGAGTTAAATAAACACAGTGCAATGGAAGAATCATATAATTATACTAAAAAATTTCATGACATAGGCGGTATGTAAACCACACTTAGTATGACCATGTCCTTTAATAATTATTACAGCTGAATATTTTCTTGTTTCACTTACTCATTTACCGATCAAATCCCCAAGCTTACCTTCTTCTTCTTATTTTGTATAACCTTTATGCTTCAATTCCTAACATTAACTAACACGTTTGTGCTGTTCTGCAAAATTATGTCGTACCATCTCTACTCTCAATTTCTTTGTATATTTTGAAATAAATAAACACAATATAACAGGATGAACCAATTCAGTTTTCTTTTTGTACAGTAACTTGAAGTGGGGTTTCCTCCACTTCGGTGCTGTTTATTATTGCAGTCGGGAGCACTTGTCATGGAGAGGAAAAACACGATCGTATGAAGAGTCACACAGCTGCATGTGTTGGTGCTCCTGTCTCGGGAGCTCCCCGCATGAATCCAAACAGCATGGGAGCGCCGCCCAGGCCCCTCAGGGTACACAGAAGAGACGCCAGCCGACATGTCGCTGAGAAGTGGAATATATATTATGCATGAAGCGAGAGATGCTAACGGAAGCTAGTTTAATAAGGAACCTGAACAGAAAGTGTGGGGGGGGAGGGGGGGGGGGGGGGTGTTATACATCAGTGTGGCGGCTCGGGAACAGATGGGATAATATAGATTTGGAAGAATTAATATTCTTTGTTTAAAGTGCGCCAAGATTAGCGTGTCTCTCACTATGGCCGACGTTTGCGTGGTCGTGTAGTTTTCTCGGTGTTTACTCAGTGTAGAGCGCCGCCTTCGGGGCATCTGCTTTGCATGGGGCTGCCAATCATTTACTGTACATCAGCAAGTGCCTAGAGGCGCCACGGCAGCTCGGCGGGGCGTGCTACTTGAATGAACAGTCGAAAAGAGAGGGGCCTTCTCCAGAGTGAAGCTCCGTGTTGAGAGTCCAGATCTAAAGGGAGTCAAGAGGGGAAATGGCAAAATGAAAGAGCAGCAATCGGATCTTGCTGTCGGGAGATTTTGACATCGAGGGGGGATGTCAGGGAGGAGCTGCAGGCGAGACGCTGCGCTCTTTGATGAAGCCATGCGGTTTGGTGAAGCTCTGTCTTTTATGATTCACGAGTTGAATCAACAGTGTAACATGTGTTCATCAGCGGCACCACACTGATGAATACTGGACGGGGACAAGGGAAGAGCAAGCAGTATTAACGAGAAGCCACCGTCCACTTCCCCCTCTAGGAATACTGTTAGCTCTGCCCGCGCTGTTGCCGTTGTTCGCGCTGTTAGCACCGTTGCCCTCCGACTCAGCCATCGCATGTTGAGAGCAGCGCGGAGGCGATCCCTCAATCATAGGTGTGATCTGGATTTGGAATTTTGCAATAGTCATTTTGCAATAGTCATTGTTTTTGTAACGAAAAGAGATTAAATGGTTGAGTGTAATGTGAGATGAGTCGTTCGTGTAACTAAGCAATCTCTATCCGTTTGTGAGTGTTCTTCGTGTCTTTCGAGAACCGTTCATCTCCCTGTGTTAAAATGTTAGGTCCAAAAGGACCGTTTCGCTCTCCATAGCTAATTTCCACGTTTATTACCACTGTGCAAGGGGTGAGCTTCTGGACACTTTTCTGCACTAGAAGTAATAAAAAAAAAAACCCACTATTAATCAATTAAGCAGTTCCCCTCAACTCTTCAGACAGTTTCAGTGTCTTTTCAGTGTTGTTTCTTTACTGTTTTAGTCAGTTTTGGTCAGAATGATTTTTTTATAAAGCCACTATGGACTTCCTGCCCAGCATCAAGTGGCAGAAAGACAACAACATATTGGAGCGTTTATCAGGTAAAGAGCCTCATTTCTAGAGGCTGTAAAATAATCATCTCTTTCTTCTGAATTTGTAAAAGAGCAATTGTTTTCAAACGCATCACAAACTTCATAAGGTGATGATATGTTCATATTATATTTACAACAATGTCCATAATTGCAGGTTTTAAACGTAACATTCGGTTAATCACGGCTGCATGTTTAAATGTAAAATGCTGAAAAAAAATCTCATTTAATTATTCCAGTTAACGCTTATTTTATAACACATTTAGGCTTCTGAAAAACATTATGGCTTTGGTCATAGCTCATTTTGAATAATAACCATAGTGGAAAATGTCATAATGTGAGTTAGCAACTCAACACCGCAGACGTTTGAGATTAATGTGGTGTAGACTCAAGCTCCACTGCTATATATAATACATATATACTGTATTAAGTAATCTACGACCTCTTTAGGACCAGAGGGAAATGCAACAACGTTGCTCGAACTTGTTCCCTCCCACACATATCTCTATTACTGTCGGCCTTCTCTGAGGTGCAGTGGCCTGTAATTGACACATTTTCAAAAAAGAGCCGAGGAGACTTTCAAACTGATGCACAGATTGAACAGACACGTCTAGTGAAGAGGGGATATCTATAATAAAGACAGGCAGTAGGTGTAACTGTAGGTGTGGATCATATTTTGCTGGAAGCTCAAAGTGAACAGATGGAAAAACGTCTTTCCAAATGACCAGATGTATTGTTGGATATATTATTATTTGATAAATAAACCAGTTGACCATTGGCCTCATTGGAACTATTAAAGAATTGACTTAGCTCAATAATTCTGTTTATTTCCCTTTTTGTTTTTCAATTTCATGCCCAAGCAGTCAACCCATGTTGCAGGGTATATTGCACCATTCAGTCTGCATGAGATTTATAGGAGCAATATAACAGATAACTCCTACTTAATGGCGGCAGTCCCTCCACTGCCTCCACAGTCAGTGTTGTTCAGCTCACTTTCATGTGTCTCCGAGACAAGAGCTTACTGCTGGGACACAAAGTCTGCTGGTACCAAAATAGTAGTTATATAATTGCAACATATTTCAAATTATGTAATACAAATCCCATTCACATTCAAGGGATTTGCCCTGGTGGAAGGTGCATAACATTTTAACATTTAACAATAAACATTTAACAGTAAACAGAGTGCAATAAATGGGAATGAATTAATATTTACAATTGAACAGTAGAATGTAAAATTAAGATAAGATAAAGTAATACAATTAAGATAAGATAAATTTGTATTTTATGATAGTTTAAGAATTATTTTAATGATATTCCTAAAAAGCAAAATTCAGCATTTACATAATAAAAGCTTGCTTATCTTTAGACTTTGCCACAGTCACAGTTGGGATGTCTGCTGTACACAAATGTTGCTTCTACTGAAGATAGCAATTCTCAAATATCATTTGGGGACAGGCCATTAATTGCTTTGAAAATTACACCTGGAATGATCAATTCGAAATTAATATTAACTGAAGCTACTGTAAGATATGATATACCATGAATCTTGTATAATGTATTCTTTCAGGGCCTACTTCAGCAGTGGAATGACATGATCTTTTTATTTGTAATTATCTTTATTTATTTAGATTCAGGCCTAAATTGAGTGAACATAGGGTTAAAGGAACATAGGGCTCAGGGAACATAGGGTTGAGTAAACATAGGGCTTAGGGAACATAGGGTTGAGTGAACATAGGGTTAAAGGAACATAGGGCTCATGGAACATAGGATTAAAGGAACACAGGGTTGAGTGAACACAGGGTTGAGTTAACATAGGGTTGAGTGAACATAGGGCTCAGGGAACATAGGGTTAAAGGAACATAGGGCTCATGGAACATAGAATTAAAGGAACACAGGGTTGAGTGAACACAGGGCTCAGGGAACATAGGGTTAAAGGAACATAGGGCTCATGGAACATAGAATTAAAGGAACACAGGGTTGAGTGAACACAGGGTTGAGTTAACATAGGGTTGAGTGAACATAGGGCTTAGGGAACATAGGGTTGAGTGAACATAGGGTTAAAGGAACATAGGGCTCATGGAACATAGGATTAAAGGAACACAGGGTTGAGTGAACACAGGGTTGAGTTAACATAGGGTTGAGTGAACATAGGGCTCAGGGAACATAGGGTTAAAGGAACATAGGGCTCATGGAACATAGAATTAAAGGAACACAGGGTTGAGTGAACACAGGGTTGAGTGAACACAGGGTTGAGTTAACATAGGGTTGAGTGAACATAGGGCTTAGGGAACATAGGGTTGAGTGAACATAGGGTTAAAGGAACATAGGGCTCATGGAACATAGGATTAAAGGAACACAGGGTTGAGTGAACACAGGGTTGAGTTAACATAGGGTTGAGTGAACATAGGGCTCAGGGAACATAGGGTTAAAGGAACATAGGGCTCATGGAACATAGAATTAAAGGAACACAGGGTTGAGTGAACACAGGGTTGAGTGAACACAGGGTTGAGTTAACATAGGGTTGAGTGAACATAGGGCTCAGGGAACATAGGGTTGAGTGAACATAGGGTTAAAGGAACATAGGGCTCATGGAACATAGAATTAAAGGAACACAGGGTTGAGTGAACACAGGGCTCAGGGAACATAGGGTTAAAGGAACATAGGGCTCATGGAACATAGAATTAAAGGAACACAGGGTTGAGTGAACACAGGGTTGAGTTAACATAGGGTTGAGTGAACATAGGGCTTAGGGAACATAGGGTTGAGTGAACATAGGGTTAAAGGAACATAGGGCTCATGGAACATAGGATTAAAGGAACACAGGGTTGAGTGAACACAGGGTTGAGTTAACATAGGGTTGAGTGAACATAGGGCTCAGGGAACATAGGGTTAAAGGAACATAGGGCTCATGGAACATAGAATTAAAGGAACACAGGGTTGAGTGAACACAGGGTTGAGTGAACACAGGGTTGAGTTAACATAGGGTTGAGTGAACATAGGGCTTAGGGAACATAGGGTTGAGTGAACATAGGGTTAAAGGAACATAGGGCTCATGGAACATAGGATTAAAGGAACACAGGGTTGAGTGAACACAGGGTTGAGTTAACATAGGGTTGAGTGAACATAGGGCTCAGGGAACATAGGGTTAAAGGAACATAGGGCTCATGGAACATAGAATTAAAGGAACACAGGGTTGAGTGAACACAGGGTTGAGTGAACACAGGGTTGAGTTAACATAGGGTTGAGTGAACATAGGGCTCAGGGAACATAGGGTTGAGTGAACATAGGGTTAAAGGAACATAGGGCTCATGGAACATAGGATTAAAGGAACACAGGGTTGAGTGAACACAGGGTTGAGTTAACATAGGGTTGAGTGAACATAGGGCTCAGGGAACATAGGGTTAAAGGAACATAGGGTTGAGTGAACATAGGGGTCAGGGAACATAGGGTTCAGTGAAAATAGTCAAAAGCAAGAACTGTACAACCAGATGTAATGCTATGAAGTTATGTCAGAATGTAAATATAAATATGCTGATAATATTTGGTATAGTGGGGCAGAGTAATAAGAAAATATCTTCAAAAGCTTACAATAGAAGGCTGCTAGCTTTCCCCAGCAGAGCAAACTTAGTCACTAACAGGTGATGTTAGTGACTAAGTTCTAAAAACGTAAAATAAGGGGTGTGAAATGCTCAAAATCACAGAGGTGAGGTATTTTATCTGAAGAAAATGTAGGTAAAACTGTTTAAAGGGAATATAAAAGTACTGAGAGTGTTTGCAATACTATTGCAGTGGAACGTAAAACTATTGCAAAGGTATTGTTGAAGTGTTGCAGCGTCTTATTGCTGCCTTCATTTTTATATCTTCTTTCCACCTCGGAATTTCCATAGGAGTGGCATCACACAGATCTTTACATCTCTGTCTGCGCAATATGAGAAATGTATTTCCTTTTTTACCTAAGAGGAATGTAACTGCCTTTAGTAAAACAACCTATTTTCATTGGTACGGTTTTCTTTCCAGCCATTATTACTTTATAAGTTAGAATTGGGGTCTTTCTGCGGTCTACGTGAAGATTTATTTTCCTGCTTCTGACCTTAATTCCAGCTCTGTCTCTCCTTCATGTCCGTGGGCATGATTGCTCTGTTACATGTTGTATTGCTGCAGTGTGATTGTGTCTTGAGGTCCTGAGAATACAGCTTCATCTCTGTGTAAAAGATGTGGACTCTGTGTCCACTATAAAACATCAGGGAACTCATTACCTTCCCCTCTCGCCAAGGATTACATGGATCAGATATTGAAAAAAAAAAAACACACACACACTCCAGTATTATCCATATAATGCACTTTTTGCACCTCATAATTTCTCATAATTTGTCTTTTTTGTGTCTCCTCCCCACTCTGTTTTTCCAGGGCTAGTATTGTGCAGAAGAGAATCATTTATTTCCAGGACGAAGGCTCCCTCACTATTCGACTGTGTGAGAAAGGTAATGACAGCTGCCCGTCATCTCCTCTTTCATCCTTGACCGCCCATCATGGTGCCATTATCCCTTGTTCCATCTGCTGTTACAATCCCTCCTGCCCCTCTCTCAGCTCCCAGCCTTTCATACCTTGTCTAAAAAACTAAATATGAGGTCGACAGTAGCAGAGGGGAAAACGGGGAGGACTCCGAATCATGCATCTCATGGGAGTTGATGTATTTAAATATTCCTTTGTATTTCACCACAGAGCAGCTTTTATGTTACCTGTGATTTCACAGCAGAAGAAAAGTGCCACGCCAGATTTGGAGAGCTAAATAAACACCAGACAGACAGCAAGGCGACGGGACTCTTTTAACTCCAAAGCATGCGTTAATTGTGGAATAAAATAACGGAGCTTATGTTTCAAACTTCATCTCAGGGGATTTTTACTCATAAAGTTTTTCTCTCTTCACCCAAATCCAATTTTCCAGCCTATTATGCATGCCAATCAAGCCACCCGGTCTCCTTTTGCTGACATACGTCAGGCGCCTCTGATGTTTGACTCATCCTGCTATAACTTAGATGTTGAGTGAGGATTTTCTTCCGTATAATTTGGCGACTCATAAATATTCAAGTACTCCCCTTGACCTATCTTTGCAAAACATTGGTTGGGGCCGATATTTGAATATTTATGAGTGCGTCAAAGCTAATGTGTCATTTAAATACCAGTTTATTCCAGAGATGTTTGTTATTGTGACATTCTCACTGGGTCCAAATTGTAGTCATTTATCTTGTAATTTATGCAGGTGTTCATTAATGTCAAAGCTTGCACACTGTTTGCCTGCTAGCTCCTGAACTCTGTCTCCTATCATTTATTTGGCTTGTGCATCGTCTACCCTTAAAAATGGTGTTTGTTCATGTTCACGTCCCGCCTCCCTGCAGAGCGTGTGTTCGGCGAGGCCACAGAAGCTCCTGCAATGGAGTGCTGCGCATGCGGAACAGCCAAGTACAGACTCACCTTCTACGGTAACTGGTCGGAGAAAGTCCATCCCAAAGACTACCCAAGTGAGTTCAGACCGTTGGCCACCGGCGGTCAAAAAAGTCGGGATTATAGCCGCTGGGTTATATAAAAAAAGTGTTGTCAGAAAATACAAAGTCATCTTTCTGAAATAACAACATGCAAAGACATTGTTTGATATTTTGAACCTGCAGTCAGCAGCTGGTTAGCTTAGCGTAGCATAACGACGAGAAACGGGGTAACATTCACCCCTTTTTTGACTTGCTTATCGGAATTCAAACTACTCAAACCTAAATGAAAAAAATAAAGAAAAAAAACTAAACAAAAATGTCTTTCAGGACGAGCCAACCACTGGTCGGCTCTGATTGGTGCATCTCACTCCAGAGGCTACGTGCTATGGGAGTACGGGGGCTACGCCAGCGAGGGCGTCCGTCAGGTCGCTGAGTTCGGCTCCCCCATCAAGATGGAGGAAGAGATTCGACAGAAGGTAGGGGATCGGATCTCACTCCTGATGCAATGGCACCATTTACAGATCTTTCCAAGTGTTTTTCCGAGAGTCATAATGATGAATGTGCACGAGCGGCCACAGCTGTGCTCGAGCATACTTGTGTGTATGTGTGTGTGCAGGTGAGTCAAATGCTTACATGTCTATTCAAATCCTGAAATGATTTGGTAATGTGATAATATGTACTCTTTAAGTTTAAGCTTGAACACACCTAAACCATACATGTTTTGCAATCTTCTGACATATTACTTTACAGCTGTTTTGGTTTCACTTTCATCAGATCAACAAGGGTTGCTAGTTTTCTCACTAATGCATTAGGGGAACAGGGTGTGCAATTGGTCAGATGGACATTTGTTTCTATAGTTGTTCCATAGTTTGGATTTTGAATAAAATATATAAATTAAACCCCCTCTCCGCCAGATATGTTTGTGTTTGTTTTATATTCATCTTCACTTCAACCATAGATTGTACAGAAGAAGTGGACATAGAAACCGTGACATTTGGGCAGACTTTTTTAGGTAATTAACTTTCACAAACACACTGTGAAAGGGTTAAAGATCGCAGATCGCACAAAACCGTGGTAGCAACTTGTCAACACAAGGTAGCCCCGCCTTTAAGCATACCCTGCTTTATGGTCTAATTGACTATAAATTACCATAATTTACTAAATGAACATCATGCTGTATTGAAGAAGACTTGAAACTAGAGATTGAGACATAAACTCATGTTTACAATGTTTACTGAGGGAATAAATCAAGAGAGAAGTAGAGTCGTCTTCTATAGACTTCTATACAACCAGACTTCTTCTTTGCAAGCAGAGGAGTCGGCCCCTGCTGGTCATGATTGCGGGCTTAAGAAAATGAATTTAAGAACGGCTCACAATTTAATTACATGGAACGTTAACTCCAAACGATCCATGTACAGGAGGATTTAAGGATCAAACCAACAATCCTGTGACGAATGAGCGACCAGCCATACCTACTGAGCTACAGCTGGACGTATAATGAATGGAATAAGTGATAAATTACTCCTTAATATCTCTTTGTATTAGGCCGTTGGAGGCAGTCTTGTATTACATTGAGCATACATAACATATCATTATCTGGGTATTTTTGAATCTATAATTAGTTTCTCAAATGATCACAGTGTAAAATGACATGTATGGTGAGAGAAGATGTTATCCATATGGACCAACCCTAATCTATAAGTGACATATTGATGTTGCCCCTGTGCGCTGAGGCCCACAGTACACGGTTGTTTCAGTGCTCCGTCTCTCTGTGAGCTCTGAAAGGTGTGTCTTGGCCATTTGCGAGTGAACAATAGCGTGTTGTTAGTGGGCTGTCAGTGTGGTGTGTGCCTGTCAGTTTAGGTTTGGGCTGTTGTGTGGAGACATTAGAGTCTGACGGGCAGCCCTAACTCCTCTCTTGGCTGGCTCGGCCTGTCTCTGGGGCTAACTACCCTGACACAATGGAAACTTCAGCCCGTAACATAGCAGAAGGAGATGGCTTGATTGTGTACTGTAGACTGGAATGTTAGCTATTGAGCTGTGGAATGAAACGGCTCAATTGTACACTGTACGCTGGAATGCTGGCTATTGAGTTGTCGGACTTTGTAACGGGGGTCTTGTCTTTTAATCCATAAATTAAAAAGGTGTCGTCAGCCCGCTGTGTTGCGTTTACATGGGTCACACGGTGTGACTCTTCTTTCCATACGGGAACTGTGTTTTTACTTCAAATCGTAGCTGGCATTCAGCAGCTTCCAGTCTCCGTCGGAGTTGGATCATATCAGCTTTCTGTATTACTAGAGGATTTGATCTCTTTGCTCTCACGAGTTAGACGAACACTTTCCCTCTTCCGCTTTCGTCTGCTTGGACTGAGCCGCCTCGTCGATCTGCAGACGCGAGCTCCTATTTGGTTCTGCGACGAGGTCTGCGGACGCCTGCTCGGCCTTCATCTTGGAGCAGCTGTTGGTCTTCGGCTACGACCTCTTGTTGAAGTTTCCGCCCGTGGAGCTGAGAGGCGTTGATGCTCAGGTGTCCTGAAGCTCCTGGATCTCCTCGTTTCTCTCGGAGCTTTCGTTAAATTCTTCTTGAGCTGCTTCTTAACTTTCTCAGCTCTTGAGCTCAGATGAGTCTCCACCTCCAGACCTTCTCAAGGAGAGCCGTTGATGACTTCCTGAGCCAGATCTTTTTCAAGAGTAGCTGTTGATGATTTCTCATTTCTCAAGGCTCCCTGAAAAATTTCCAGTTTGGTTTTGGACGACGTCTCCTCCTTTAAATGCTCCTAGAGAAGATCTCTGAAGTAAAAAATAATAAGGATAACCAAATACAAATTTGAGGCCGTGGAGTGCAGATAATTATAATTATCCAGGTTTTCACATCAGTCAAATGCTATGTGTCCAATGACTTCCTCGCCGCTGTTTGGGCCCAACGTGTTCACATGCGTGATCGAGGTGCAGGAGTAAAGGGTCATCGCCGCTTGCACTTATACGCTTATTTGAACACATCATGATAACGTTGTAATTTACCAAAGTTAAACGTATCCCAATGGACCTGCTGTCAACGTGACCAGCTCTTTTTGCCTAATTTGTTGTTCACCGTGTGACATCATCAGGAACCAGCAACAAGAAAGCATTAATGTCGATCTCCCACTCTCATCATTTTCACTCAATATAATTTTTTTTTGGCACACCATGACGAAGTAATCGAGGTGTAATCGGGTGATTAATAACCGGAGGCGACACTGTGCCAGCTGGCCTCTTGGTGTCAAATTACCTTCAGATCATCAGCAGCCCGATTCTAAGGTGATTATTATTATTATCAACGGAGACAAACTACGTATATATGTTCACCAGCAGCCGGCAGGACTGACAGCATCATATTCTCCTCGTTTCTGTGTGTGTTCTCATGCACAGGGCATCGGCTCGCAGAGAGAAGTGTTCTCGCTGGTTGTTAAAAGAGATACTGAAGTTACCTTTTCATGGTTTTAGACACAACCTGAAGCACGCACACCCACGCGCACGCGCGAGCATCTCTTCAACCCTCTGAGGGCGGCCGAGTTCAGGCCAGGTGAACATGGAAGTGCTGCTATAAAGGTGGAAAGCCGACATGGGTCAGTAATCCCTGTCTTAGCTGAGAATCCCAACCATCCAGCTGGAGCAATCAGCTGTGGTGATGTGTGGACAAAGCCTTAAGACCAACCCCTCTTGCCCGGCGCCGACCAGCGCTGCCCTAACTAATGCCAGCCTGGTCTCGGCAGACAGACAGGCAGACAGACAGGCGGACGGGCGGACGGACGGGCGGACGGGCGGACGGACGGGCGGACGGGCGGGCGGGCGGGCGGGCGGGCGGGCGGACGGACGGGCGGACGGGCGGGCGGACGGGCGGGCGGGCGGGCGGACGGGCGGACGGGCGGGCGGGCGGGCAGGCAGGCAGGCAGACAGACGAGGCCCGAGAGCTCTCACCGCGATGATGCGAGTACAAGCCAGAACATCGCTGTCGAGAGAGGAGCCTCGTCAAACTGTGTCCGCGCTGTCGGAGGCTTCACGTTGTTCAGAGGGTCACGAGGCGGCGCTTGACAGCCGAGGCGTTAACTCGCCGGTACTTTCTGCGAGCAAATATTGAGCTGCTGAATGGATGTTGACTCAGCGCCCTGCTCCATCTTACCAGTGTAAACCAAGAGAATTGAATTGCTGCTGCACGCATCGCTTTTGCAAAAATCCTGACCTAAATCTGTCATCTCCCGCTTGTTTGTTTAAACTTGGACATGGGGGGGGGGCGTCCATCAAAATTCTCCCCTCTGCATGTGAGTGCCGAAGGCCCGGCTGGACAGGGGCCCCCGACAAGCATAAGCTTGTGGAAAATATGCGTAGTGAAGCCTTGTTTAAAACAAAAGGCTCCAGGCACACACAGTTTCTGTTCATACGCCCGATGTACTCCAGCTAGGAATCCCGGCCCTGACTACCCTCTGGAAACAGACCCCTCTGGATGGCGGTCAAGTTTAAACCCGCCCGCGATCCTGAGGCCCTTTTGTCAGCTCACCGAAGCTGCACATCCTTACTTTATTTGTTTTTTGCTTTGGACAAATGGCAGCTTGAGCTTTAGAGATGCTGGTATTAAAGTATACATTTTTTCACCTGCTTTACACGGCACGTCTAATCATCGAGTGCTTGGAAATGTCACGCGGGAAAAAAAAAACGTAGAAGAGCTGCCGACCGAGGCGACTAAATCCACCACTTTTTTTAATGCAGCGGCGCACTGACACTGAAGAACAAATGTGAAGCTACCTAATTATTCGTCCCGGGAAATGTCACGCGCTCTCAAGCAGGTGCGACCGCACGGGAAGCAAAATGTCACGAGCGGCTGACCAACTGGCCGCTCGCATCAACTCTAATGTGGAGAAGCGCGCTGATGGGGGGGGGCGCCAATTGCATTTTAATGAAGCCGACGCCAACTCCCTCGGCAGTGATGGGGCGAGTCCGCAAATCTCAAGGTCTACTGGGCCCGCGATGCGCTCTCGCTCACCTCTAAAAAAGGATTTGTCAGTTGGGTCCCTCTTCCTGCTTTCATTCTTTCCTTCTTTCACGCATCGCTCAGCGGGACGTTTCGGGAGGGATGCGGGCCCCCCCCCACGCCTCTCATGGCTATAGCTGTTGTGAAAAGCCGTTTGACGTTGGATTCCTTTGTGCGAAAGCATAACATGTTTTCAGGGGAAAGCTGGCTCAACTTTAAGCCCCGTAGGGAGCAGTCAGGAGCTCACCGGCCTCCTTCTAAAACAGGGAGACAAAGGGAGGCAGGAGTATAAAGACAGGTGGACCGAGCCACAGGCCCGACTGCATTATCGCCCCGGGGCTGGTACCCATCAGCCGGTCGCTCCTCTGTACAAAGCCTCTCTTTCTTTCCGTCACAAAGTTTGAGGCGTGTGGGTTTGACAAAACAAATGTAAAAATGTGTCACAGTGACCTTCCCTGTGCTGGAGGGACAGAGAGAGATCAGCTGTGGCTCTCGTGGCTGTTGGTCCGAGGCCTTCTTCTTTTTTGAAAGGCGTGGTTGGTCGTCTTCTTCTTCAAGAAATTCATTTTTGGGGTATTTTTTGTGAAATTCTTATCACGTCCCAACAAGCAATCGATGAATCAAATTCTCTGAATTGTTGTTTACGTTCATCATGATGATTTGGGGGAGTGGCTTCGGAGGGAGGCCACTAAGGGACGGGTTTAGCAACTTTTGGAGCTAGCGCTGTTAGCTATTTTCAACGTGAAAAAATAAATAATAATTGTCATAATGAACTGGGTTTCTAGGTTGGAGGATTTTCAAAATGTGGCTAATTTCTCCAAGATTACCTCCCCTAGCTTTAAGGATCGTTATTGATGCCCACTTTCTTTCCCTGCTTCCAAAACATTATTTTATTTAATTTTTTTGCATCTTGCTTCTTGATCGTCGTTTCTTATTACCTCCACTCCTGCCTCCTTCTTTTATTCCTTACTTGTTTTATTCCAGCCTCCTTTCATCAAAAAAATATTTTTTTCAATCCTTACTTCCTTGAATTTAATACACAAACATGTTCCTCTGCATAAACAGGTGATGTCATAGCGAACTGACTTCCCTCTCTCTTTTCACTCATCTTTCTCTCCTTGCATGCTCCTTCTCCTCCCTTCCTCCTCCATCCTGGCATTTTCTCCCTACACCTCACTGACTGACTGATTGACGTTGCTTCAAGAAAACCCCAAATTATTTTTTTTTCTTTTTTGCTCATGCTCTTCTGAGTGTATCTGAGTCTTCCTCTTTTTCTTGACAGTCTAATTTTTCTTTCTCTCCCATTCGCTCTCTCTTTCTCTCTCTCTCTCACTGTCTTTTTTTTGTTGTTTTTTTAATAATTTTTTTCTTCTCTGTTTTGAAAGCCCTTATTTCAGACAGATTGTCAGGAGAAGGGCGGAGGGTGAGGGGAAGGAGAGAAGTCAGAGTGGGAGAAGACGAGCAAGAAAGCTATCCTTCACTTTCATCTTTCTACTCAAAACACTTCACAGGAAATTGCGGCAGACGTGCCACAGATAGACAGGCAGACAGGCGTGCACACACACACACACACACACACACACACACACACACACACACACACACACACACACACACACACAGTACTCCCTACATCTTTATTGCTTCTTGCAGAAGTCCAGAAAGCGCTCCGAAGTCTCCTCCCCTCCCCTCTCTCCCCTCCCTTTCCCACGGCTGACACCTGTCAGATTGAGAGCGGAGGAAACAATGCGAAGTGATTTACTTCCTCTCAGCGCATCTCCGCGCGCATGTTCACAAAACCGGCGGCGCTCTCCAAGACGTTTCGTCGGCGCTCTACCGGGAGGAATGCCTTTTTTTTTTTTCTTTTCTTTTTAGTGGCACTGCTCGGAAATTCCTCAGCGGGAGAAATTTCCTCGCCGTCGGTTTGGTAGTCAGCATTTGCCAACGTGGTTGCATTTCACACTGAGGGAAAGTCCTTTCAGTTCCTCCTGTTGTTCTATAATTCTTTAGTTTTTTTTTGTTCTTCCTTCTGGATACAATAGAAATCAGTAAAAAACATAAAAAAATGTTGACATGATGACGGGCCATTTTAAACACACTTCTAGTGTTAATTTTATGTCAGACCTTACAAACAGGACTTTCATCCAGGAGAATGCTGTCCGTGTCCCGCATGGAACCATAATTAAAACGTTGACTTTACGCTTCATTTTAAGTTAAAGAAAAATATTGCCACTAAATGTAACACTAACCAGATATTTTACAGGCTTTGGTGATGGTTTACTTAAGATTACATTTATATAAATAACCATTTTAGTGGGTGTCTTTGTTTCTTTTCTTTCTTTTAGGCCATAAATGCGTTACTTTAAATTTGTTTTGGTTACTTTTTATTCCTGTTTTGGGCAGTAATACAAAGTAATTTTAATCTCTATGGACACCCTTAAGCGTGCACGTGGACCGAATTATGAGTTGTCTGTGTCGCATCACATCGGCCCTTTAGGATGCACGACCTGATAGGCACCTTGTCAAGCCTTCATAAATAATGACACCGATGCTAACAGCATTTTCTTGATGAAAACACAAAGACATTTTTGTCCATCTTGATATCTATTAGTTGGGGACGCCATGATGAATTTATGCTGTTACCGTTGCTGTGTCTACGGTCTACTGTATATCATGTAAGTCGCTTTGGAAGAAAGCGTCAGCGAAATGAAATGTAATGTAAAAAATGTAATGTACACAAACCCGACGCCTTCCTTTTTAATCAGATACGTATCATCTTCAATAAAAAACGGGTAGAATATATTACCCTCTTAACCCCAATTCTGCTGCTCTACGTAAGACGATGCCTTGCTTGTTTATTTATTCAAATATATTTTTAACTTTCTCTTTTTTCACGCATGCATGTCTCTGTCAGGCCTCGGGAGTGAGTTGGCTTTGTCGAGTTGCAAAGAACAGTGCTGTCAGCCGCACTATATTTGGACTTTGGCGAGAGGTGGGCGGATGAAATGAGATGCAGCTCAGCCCGCTGCCTGCGTCTTTGTTACTTGTGCACACGTGGGAGTAGAAGTATGTCGTACTGGTCTTGAGTTCTCGCTGTGGAAGAATGAGAGGTAGTTAAGTCAGGGAGCAGCTGATGACAATGGATCTCACACACACACACACACACACACATCGCGCTCGCAGAATCGGTCCTGGGGGATTCTTTGGAAAGCTTTCGGCGGCTGAGAGACGGACAGCGTCTCACAAGTAACTCTAATTGGCTGAGAGGAGGGAGACGACTGGACGAATGAAGCGGAGGATGAAGACGGTGACAGCCAAGATGCGTCAATCCTTGTTTGAAAGATTATTTAATTTAATTTGTGCACCCAATTAATGTCTACACTTCCATTATTACATTTTAATACCATCTGCTGTGGAATGAAAGTCTGTAAGTGGATGGGAACAGGCGAGGTAGCATAGAGTAGTGTAGCGTGTCATGAGAGAAACATTTGCACTTATTTCAAAGCTGTTGGGGGCTGAAGTCCTAAAAAAAAGAAAATCCCCAACATAAGCAGGGGTTTTGTGTAAAATTTCATTTTTGTGTTCCAGCTGGTTCACATTCTGCCGTTTTAGTTGAACATTGGTCAGTGGTGTTTTTAGGAGACAAAATGGTTCAAAACTAGAATGTCGAATAATAAAAACAGTCCATGCTGGCACACACTCATCGCCTCGGCATTGATTTGTTTTAAACGAGTCGGTGCAGTACGTCTCAAACGATCAGAAAGGGGGCACAGTGCTTACATAGCACAGCTCATAATTACATGACTTACATTCATATTACATGAAAGCTTTGTTGGAGGTGTGTCCATGATCAAGTAGAAGTAAAAGTTGTCCTGAAAAATATTTTCCTCCAATGTTTTTTATTTGATTTCATCCTCAAAAAAAAAGAACAGACTCCTGTAATTAGTTGCGAGACATCATCTCCTGATTAGATAACCCTGCCACATATAAATCAGATACTATTCCCAGTTTGTTTCTCTCCAGTATACATGTCCTCTCCGATTACATGAAGAGAATACGATTAGAGATGAGCAAATCCTTCTCTTATCTTTCTGAAAAGGTTTCGTATCAGATGACTCACTGGGGCTAATTAGGAAACAATGCTGTGATGTTTTATCATTAATTACATGATCATTAATTGCATCCAAACATTACGGTGTAAGATTTAACTTGGCATTGCGAGCGAGGGGCTACCAACACCAATGGATATTGTGGAATGAAAAGCTTGAGAGAGGAAACACTGTTCCCAGGTATTTCTTTATTATTGAGTGACCTTAAGATGGTGACTAATTAAATGAACTAATTAAATGAATGAAGAATAAAAACTTTAGTTTTCAATGAATTCTTCCCTGTAAATAGCAGTGTGTTGAATCCCGGATATGTGTAGGTGTATTACTGTCCACAGGATGCACTCTCCCCAGTGGAGCTTCTCTGCAAAGTAGAATGTTTCTTTATTTTCACTTTGACAAAGAATTGCAATGTTTGGCAAATGTGATGCGTGACATGAGTTTGGAAGTCTGCCTGCTATGAAATGAAAAGTGTGAGGAATCAGAAATACAGAGTTACAGACCCAGCTCAGTGATTGACAATTGAAAGTACAGAGAAAACTGTTCTTTCTTTTATTTTATTTTTCTGAGAAATAAATTACAAAGTTAGCCGTACACTATATAAAGCTTAGAAAATAAAGTTTTAATCTCAAGTAAAAATGCACCCGTTTGAGGCAGAATCCTTGAATTCAGAATCCTTTTTATACAAATAAGCCATGTGTCTCTACAGGCTTTTAACACCTCAGTCAGAGTTCTCACTTTACCAGTGAAATATGTCAACATCCATCAAAATAAATTGATATGTGGGATGTATCGATCCACTAAATCAATCTGCTCAGAATGTTGTACATTCATGGTCCTCAGAGCACAAATGTTAATGTGCTGTTTGTGGATTGATTGCCATTAAATTAGTTTCAAACTGTTATGTTCCCCTCAGGATGAATTGCAATAACTTTCATGATCCTTTGACTTTCCATCCAGCACCATCATCAGGTTAAACATTTTTAATTGTACCAATACCTTGTTATTCATTTTGCAGGTATTTGGTCATGAAAGCTGTACTTTATATGTCACCATGTCACAGCCCATTATTACAAAACATCTGAAAAATGTGTCTTTTGCACTGAGGTCTCACACGCTCCATGCAACTTAAAATAGCTAATTGTTATGCAAAGGTTGCAATATTTTTTTTCCTACCATGGCAAAGGCACGATCTGCCAAAATCTGTATCTGATTGGATTGCCCGAATGTCCTTAACCTAAACCTAACTAATCTCACTCCTCATGCCTAAACATATTCAACACTACCAACGGAGACCATGAGTAGTAAAAGGCCGAGTGGTGGGATCATGCCTTCATCTTTATCGAGCGTCTTTGAGTATTATTATCAGCACTTGGAAAGGTCTGATGACATCATTCTGCATAATAATTAGCCATGTACTTCTGTTTGTTGCACAGAGAGTTGGAATTTTTTGGAGCAATGGGCCATCAGAACAATGGGAGTTTGTTTTGGGATTAACGGACTATCAAATAAATTGGCTTTCAGTCAACGGGAAATATTTCAGACTGCTAGGGTTACGGAATAATTGGCCGTTTGGACAACGGGTACTGCTTCCCCAGGTCGATGGCATGGCTGGAAACGTTTTTGCAATTGACTGAAACTCTGTTTGGCCAAATTGAATTCTGGTGCCTTGTATGGAAGAAACAAATCCAAAAGTTGTAAAAGGTCAAGACTGTCAGCTGTAAACACCGGCTAGCAGCACTCCAGAAGCAGAGATCATTCTCTCCTTCATCC
This sequence comes from Cottus gobio, assembly GCA_023566465.1. Classification (NCBI taxonomy): domain Eukaryota; kingdom Metazoa; phylum Chordata; class Actinopteri; order Perciformes; family Cottidae; genus Cottus; species Cottus gobio. The sequence continues at coordinate 6,157,676 of CM042223.1, read as the reverse complement.
CACTTGGTATAAATCAGCACACATCAGCTAGGATGGTAGACATTAATGTGCATTTTAAGGACGTCAACACCTGGGGGTTGCGGACTGAAATTGAAACGTGTTAGTTATCAGTATCCTGTTACTGCTATATGGAACTTACAACAAGTGTTTTAGTGCAGAATCCTTAGACTACCTTGAGCAAATATATTTCTTGTTTTGAAAGATTAAAAACTAATCCAATCAGGATTTAACAGCATGTTGTTGCTAACAGTGGACTAAGTGGGTTTACAACTCAATTACATTGCGGTATTAGACGCCATGACGACATCTAATGCTTTCTTTCATCTAATGTTGAAAGACTTTAACGCTTGGCTTTGTAGTGGGACTTCATTTCAGCTCAACGCTCCGACGCACAGAGCATATTTCGCTGTCATTGTTGTATCATCTCCTCTCTACTGTGATGTTGACTGCCGGCTCTAAATGGCCCTTTCTTCAATGAATTTCCCACATTTAATTCCTTTAATGCCTTGCGTGACACTTCAGCTGTCTGTTAAATTGTCTCTTACCCAATATTATTAGCGGGGATGTTCTTTTTTGAATAGGTCTGATCCTAACGATCGTATAAATGGATGTTTTCTTCTAAAGGCCACAATGAAAGTCTGTCTGTGCTGATAATGTGGCGGCAGAGCCAAATGGATAAACCAGTGATGTTTGAGTGATGAATTAGATTACTAGAGTTGTGGTTGTAATAACTCCAGCCCAAGTCGTAAATGTTTAATATGGTATTGTGAAATGCACGGCGCTGACGGAAAGCGTGGTCCAGAATGGATCGTTTTACTCAGGGCTAAAGATCCTCTGTCAGCAAATCAATGGAGGAGATTGAGGCTGGGCCGAGACAGTCTGTTAGGCTGTCACACCGTGGGTGTCTTGTCTTGTCCTTGGCAATGTCTTACTTGGTTTTATTTTGTTTGGTCATTTTAATTCTGTCAGGGTTTTTTTGTTTTGGGGGATTTTTGTTTAAGCCTGACTGAAAAGAGAAAAGGGAAAAAGTTGAAGATGAGAAAATAGGCGAACAAAGGTCACTGGATTTTTGAAAGTTGCTCGTGACCACAATCCTGCTTGACAGGAACCTGAACCGAAATGATCTAGTAATACCCAAAGACACAGGGCATACATAACGTATTACCTCTGGGGACAGGGTGGGTCGGACATGTGGGGCTAGGTGTGGGGTTATCATATCCTAGGGCTGGGAGATAGATTGATCTTAAAGATTTTCACTGTAATATCTTCCACTACAGCAATTATAAATGAACAACTAGACGAACAGCCATGGCGTTGTAGCATCCTTCAAAGCATATTCTGTTCCTCCCACCACTGCAAAATGACTTGTTTCACAATCCGAATTGGATCAATCTGGTCCAATGACATCCAGAAAGAGCCGCGTGATTGTATTATTTAATCCCCATTCAAGTTAGTAGATGCTAAACCAGCTTGGCTGGTGGAAGTCCCTGGTGTGCATTCCCAAAAGTAGAGCGCAGCAGTGTGTCCTATTTATGATGTACTTGTACTGTATGTAATCATCCCTCAACAACCTAATTAACCGTCCAGTTTTGGTCCCAAGTAGAATTCACTCAAAACTGTAAACCATACCATTTTATTTTTGTATTTCAGCCCATGTCACTATGTCAAGGTACTGCATATGTTAATATCTTAATTAATTGATTTTTTATGTGTTCTGCAACATCAACGCAATATTGCAGTACCGCGAGTTGCTTCGTGAAGGCCTCTAACACCGTCAGTGCTCCTGCTGCTGTCTTGTGTTTTATTTGGTTTAATCGACAAGTGCAAAAGGAAATGACTGCAAATGGCAGCACGTAGAGGCGGGGCCGTGAAGTGCTGTCGCAGATCGCCGGGAAGAGAACGGACGCAGCTTGTCCTTCTCCGGATCGGCGGGTGTAACGAATAACTGTCTGTAAGTCAGCTAGCTAGAATAGCGAGTTTGGTTAGGTCCATTACTTTCTTAGGTAAGGTTAGGGATGGGGTTGTACGTAGGATGAAAGCCTTTCTTGTAAAAACAATAAATAGGTCATCCTGCGGTAGATACGTTTCTTCATTCTCCGTCTGAACATTATGGCATCGAGATTTGAAACAGAGCAAACCAAATACGCGTCAGAGCAGTGAGCCTTACTCTCGGTCTGACACAGGCACAAGTTTAAGGTAATTACCGACGGGAGGATTCTGACACTTTCTCCTTGTTTGAGCGAGTGACGCACTGAGTGCACCCCGACGCTCCATTGCTTTCCTACTGATTAAGCTCCGGAAGCATATTCTGCAGCAAGCTTGGCAGATACTCTAAGACTATGCCGAAATGAAAGCTGCTGTGTTTTAAAAAATCTACGAGCCGGTGCCTGAAGCCTACCGTCTGCGTTTTCCTCTTTGGAATAAAAATAATAGCGAAACCTACGTGGAGTTGCTCACCTGTCACTTTAATCATTGGTGTTCTGCTTCCGGTGTCGATACCTTTGCCAAGCGTTGTAACCTTGTGATCCTCAAACAACTGAGAGGTTTCTTGCCTGAATTTGTTGCCTTGCATATCAATTATTACCAAGCACCCTTAGCGATAAAGTTGGGAAGCAGCAGCGGGTGCTTGGTGGACTTAAAAGTCATTATAAGTAGGGATAATGCATTATTATTAAGTATGTAACAGAGCATTTCACTTTGCTTTTGTTGGACTTACATTTAATGGAAGTTAAATGGAGTAGAGCTGAAAATGACATAGTCCATCAATAGAAAATTAATTGGCAGCTTATTTGATAATTGATTGAAGGACAAGTTAAAATAGCATTAACATTAACCAATGTGAGGATTTGCTGCTTATTTGATTGTTAATGGACTAACACACTTTTTCATATCGAGGGATCCGACCAAGCGTCTGTTTTCTGACGAATTGGGAGTGAGAACAGTTTTGAAATTCCATATGGTGGACCTGAGAGTGAGATTGTTTGGTGCTTTGTCGAGAACAAGCATCCACGTAGTTTCCTTGTGTCCCTTCCTCTTCTGAAACCATATCTGCACACTTGCATGGTGAAGGTATTATCTATATTCTCCTTAGCAATTAATGAAATGACTGCATACCTTAACTGCCCCGGAGTTAATCCAACATTGCTGCGTTTCCACAGGGAACACTATTGCATTAATCCAGCTGACGCTTTAAATGTTTGCATCTGCACCGCCTGTGTGTGTGTGTGTGTGTGTGTGTGTGTCTGTGTGCGTCCGTGCCTCCGTTCTCTCTTTAATTGGGAATTTGTATTCATTAAATGCCCTGGATGAACACTAAGATGCAAGTCCACACCTGTTGTTTGTGTCGGCGGCGGCTCTGTGGGAGGCGGGTCAGGATTAACAGCGGCCAGCCGTCCCCACTTCGCTCTCATCAATAATCACAATCACATCATGAATCCCCAATTATCTCCCAAGCTGCTGGCCGGGGGCGAGATCCGAGTCTGTCTCCCAGTTTTCGGAAAAAATAATGAAAAGGCTCTCCTTTTTGAAGCTATTACCGCTCTTCCCGCCATAGATTTACATCCTAATTATTAATTTTTTACCGCCCCAGTGTACCTCATTAAAGTGGAGAGGAAAGATTAAGTTTTTGATCAAAAGGGGTGTGTTCGGGCTTCTTACAGGCACGGAGACGGAGCGGTGAGATCAGTTTCTCCCCGTCGCAGATATTCACAGATGACAGCGAATAGGGGGATGCACGGTAGCTTGTTAGCCTCACATGCCTACTAGGTAACAATATGTTGGGAGCTTGGTAACGAGGCGGCTTCTTTCATGTGGACCGAAGCTTTAGTCCCCAACACATCACCGCAGCGAGACATATGGTAAACAGTGCATTGTTTGTCACCGATGCACACCTTCTTGCTTTGGTACGTTCCATTCTGATTCTCTATACTTCCCCCCTGACATTGATCCATCTGTTTCTTTCTCCCGGCGCCTTTCTTCTCTTTTTTTATTCCTTTCTTTTTGCTGTCAGTCCTCCCTCCACTCCTCCCTTGCTTTGTTTTCCTTCTTTTCCTGCCTACCTCCCTCATTTTAACATGCCTGAGCACAGGCGACAGCCAGGGCCAGCTTATGTTTTTGGGTTGTCCGTCTGTCCGGCCCTTTCTCATTAATGCAATATTTCGGGAACGCCTGGAGGAATTTCCATCAAATCTGGCACCAACGTCCAACTGGACGTGTGAACACGATATCTCAGGAAAGCTTTCTTCAAATTTGGCACAAACATCCACTTGCCCTCAAGGTAGAACTAATTAGGATTTGGTAAATTCTGACAATTTCCCACAAATGTCTTCCAGGATAAAATGAAGGGATGACATTTTTGACAGACATGGATGTAACTGCATCGTTGCTGATTGGCGAAGGCATACGACCATGGGGTCATAAGGAGGTTAACATCAGCATTATTTCAAGCTTCTCATATAAACTCCAAATGAAGATTATCACCCAGATTATCAGCCGATGGAATGGCCATTAATGGTGTATAGCTACCGTTGAAACTCTTTTCGGACGGGCCAATATGCACCTCCCACTTCCCAGTGAATTCAAACAAAACTACCTGGTTAGGTTTTGGAAAAGATTGGGGTTTGGGTCAAAATAAGTATGACATAGTTTGTAGCAAAACTATGGTAGAACACCTTTTGACTTTTGGTTTTCACGCTGGACACAAACAGCCGGACCCTCCTCAGCCATGTGTGTGTGTGTGTGTGTACGCGGGCTGCTCGTCAACATTTCCTTCCAGCCGTGTTCATCGGCCATACACCCTCACCTACAGTCTGCTTTCCTTCAAATGTGGGAGCTTAAAAATGATGTTGAACTCACAAGCAAACAAGGTGATCCATTCATTATTATTTGTTAAGATACTTCAGTCAGGGCCAACCTGCTGACATTGCCATCCACAGAGCCACTCCACTAATGTGGCAACAAATAATTTAAGCGCCAATTATCATGTGTGGTTGTTTGCTCGCTTGCATCCACCGTATTCAGTCTCAGAACACACAAAATATATATGTCTTTACTTGTTTTTCTCCCTTCCTCACACACACACACACTTTGCATAATATCTCCCTGCTGCCCTCTGTCCGCGATGTCATTTCCCCCTCCCATCATTCCCTTTTTGGATTCCTCTGCTTTGTGTTCTCCTTGTCACTCCATCGCCATACAACACTCATCAGCAGGATATTGGGTGATAAGGTGTAATCAGCCACCCTCCCCACACCAGCACCACCACCACCATCTCAACCTCTGTGACTGTGTCAGCGCTGACATGTGGGTTGGCATTTACTGTGTGACAGCAGCTTGACATCAGTTCACATCCCTCTTCATTAGGGGAACTGCAGCCAGTTATATTTCTGCACCAATCAGCCTGGGTGTAATCAGTTGGGTCCAACACACCAATCTAGCGCCTTGACAAGATAATTACCACGGGTTCCCGAGGGAGACGTGTAGCGGAGAAGCGCAGCACACAAGTGGAAGTTGGAACTGAAGTTGGACCATTAGTACAGTGTAACTAGTGCATTTTTGCATTTCGGATCCCACCAAATCTGTGGCACAAATACCACGGGGGCATTGATTTTAACCTCAATCAAAATATCCCTTCTACTTGTGAACGTATGGGACAAGTTTTAGCTGCCCGAAGCAGCATGAAAAAAAAAAAAACACTCATGAAAGATAATTTTTCAGTGGGTTACACGGGGAAAGCCATTTCAGAATATGACATATTTTCCTGTAGCTGCTATGAGCCTCATGAAAGTTTAATGAGCGGGGAAAAACCTGTTAATGCATTCTTTGCTGCTGCTGCTGCAGCCTAACAGAGACGCGCACAAAGAGCAGCAGTGTGTGAGCGCTACTTCTCTCTCTCCGAGTCCTTTTTTTTCCAGCGTTCAGTCTATCAGTGGTCATAAATGTCATCGGCTGCCCGAACTCTTGCAAATATTTCTGTTGCGGCCTCTCTTGCTGCTCTGGCCTTGAAGCGTCGCCTCTAGTCCACCTTTTCCATTTCCCAGTTTCCCTGGGTGGCTGTGAAGCTCCGCCCTGCCCAGACTCTCCTTCAGCCGGCCCTCCCGCCGTGTTTTTATTTTTCTTCCAAGTGGTCATAAACAAAAAACCCCGGGAGCGGTGGCATTATTCCCGCGACATGGCCGGGGGCAAGGAATTCATCACTCACTTTGACTGAGTTACACCTCGCCTCGGCTCAAGGTCAAAGCAATTACTGGACTTTCACTCCCTACTCTGACCTCCCTCTTCTCCCTTCTCTCGGCTCTCTTCTCCACAAAACTCTACCTCTCATTGTCGCCCCTGACCCGGCTTTCCTTCTGCCACATCTCTGACAGCCACTGCTACTTTTTCTTTTTCTCTACCGTTCTTTTCTTTTCCCAACTTTGTCACCTCATTCGCCTTTTTTTGCTTCCTCGCTCCACAATGTTTTTGTGGCAGATGCATGACACGCACATGGCGCATATTTGAAGTTGCTACAAACCTGTCAGTTGCTATTAATATAATTTTTTTCAATTATTTTATATATCATCCATGGAAGAAGTCAGCATTGATTTATTTGTCATGTAACTTGACTACTTCAGTAAAAGGACCTCCTCCGTAGATCCTTTAACCCAAACTACGTTCTTTTCCTGGAACTAACTAGTAAGGAAAGTGACTGAAGAGTCACTTTTTCGGAAGATTTCATACAAACCGATGTGCCAGGATACGTCGATCGGTCGGCATAGGCTGCTTGCGTATTCAACCATGACATTCTGAGGCCAGTGGAGATTGTTCATAGTGAATGCATCATCGTAAAGCTAAGGAAAAGCTCTGTAGTCTTCTCTTTTAGTGAATCATACAAGCAGCTAAAAATATCTACTCTAAACCTTCTGCTCGCCACAATAACCACTCTTAATCACGGAGAATGTGGACAGATTGGGCAACATCAATAAAGCTTGATATGGCCTTTGTGTATGATACATTTATAAACTCTTGTGCAATGAACTAAACTATAAATCAAAACCTATGCAATAGGCATAAACGACTGGACCCCAAAACCTTTTTTATGGGAACCACACAAGCTGGTGTAGATTATCCCATATGTATCCTAATACTTTTCAATAGTCAAAATGTATAATAATTTTTTCTTTACGTTTGGCTTCAATAAACAAAAAAAAACACATGGTTTATCATGCACTGATCAATTTGGAGATTTTGGCCTATACAGGAACTATTTCAGGCTAGTAGAAAGAACAAATGCATAATACATGTTTATTTTACTGCATTTGCATCTGTAGATTCTCCTAAATTCACCAAAAGTTAGCAATAGATAAGGTCTCTATATTGACATACATTTTGGAAAATAAATGTATGTAAAAAAGTTATTGTCTTAATGTAACTACTCAACTTTAAGTCAATCCTATCTATATTCTGAAGGTCTTTATAGAGTTGTTTGTTCATATATCATTCATCATTCAATGCATTTTGCAGTCTGTTGACAGGATTCTGATGTATGCAAATGACCACATGCATTAAGATAATGGCTCATCTGATTATTTAAACTAGCATTGCAGACAAATTACAATATAAGGAGACAACAGGTGAAAAGGCAACATTTTAACTAATTAATATCATCACAAAAACTTCCCCAGTTGACGATTATTCTTTGCATTACAATTTTTCTGAAATGTTGTGTTTAAACATGCAAATGAGGTATTATATCATTCTAACTTTTGGTAAATTTAGGAGAAATAATCAGACCCAAATACACAAACGTAGTACAATAAACATCTAGATGTGTAAATGTAGATGTTTTCCTTTAGATAAACATTTCCCCCCAGAGACTGACTACGTCAGAGCTGTGCTGCTATCTATAAATATTGTGCTCCCTTCAATCAGAGCAGTGTTTTGACCCCAGAGTACATTATACTGTGACACACATGATTGCCGTACCGTGTGTGTATAGTATAAACTATGATTACAATAAGCATAAATACACACATAATCTTCAGTGCGGCAGAACTGGCGGATACAGTGGCAATAAGAGCTCGTTGCATTCCTCCTCACTGAGACATTGTAAATCAAGTCATCAGATCTCATTCTTTTCCTTTTGTATCCTTTTTTTCACAATCGAGCTTTTCTTAGATAAGCCCGTCTACTACACCGTAGCAGAGAATTAAACCGCCAGAGGCCATTCCAAAATCAGCACCTCACCGGCCAGAGGCACAGACCCAGTTCTCCGTTCAGCACATAATGACCTTTGTGTTCTTCCCAAATTACAGCGGAGGAAAGCCTGCAGCATCCGTAGCCTGTTATAGAAGAAGGCTAAACGTATGTCCTTAAGGGGGAAAAAAGATTACAGGACTTTTCTTCATCACAAATGACTGAATAATGGAGCCAATCATTTAAGGTGTGTGATTGAGGGATTGAGTGGCTGAGTGATTGCAAATGGATGGTAAGAAATCACAGAGGCCACAGGCTCCGAATTACACCGAACAGGACAGGGGAGTGGACAGACAGGCATAATAGGACACAAAGCCCCCTGATGGTACAAGACCCTCATTTCAGGAGACAAGGCACTAACTTACACGGGTTAACAACACTATCCACTCCCTACTCTCCTCTTCTCTGTTCCCACACAAGATCTTGATGATGATGATGTTTCAGATTCAAACCCATAGCGCCTTGTCCAAAAGCCTTTGAGGTGCCATAGATGAGTGGCTGCAGTCTTTAAAAACATCATCTCCATTTCCAGATCCACTTCAAACACAAATTCAAAAGAAATTCTGCTGAAGCTTCCACTTTATTCTTCTTCTTCTTCTATATCAAAAAGCTCCGTTTTCAAAGGGCTTTCGCGCAGTTGATTTATTTTCATTCTAATGGCATCATCTAATTTCTTATCTCAGCTTGTTTTTTCTCATCTGTCACAACATATTCTTTTTATATTTTCCAATTCTTTTTTTCCTTCCTTTTTTCCTTTACATTGCTGATGAAAATAACTTCTTTTACTCATTCCACGGAGTCATCCATTTTTCCAAACTACCCTGAAGTTAAATGACTCGGTAAACAGATAAACAAATCAGCGAGTTGTACCAGCAAGAGGTAAATTAGGATGTGAAAATGGGATGATCTGCGGCTGTGATTTTTCTCACATAAATACAAATATTCATGCACATATATACAGGCCTGCGCCACAGGGTTCTGGGCCGGATGCCTTCACGGTACAAAAAATGCATAACTCCATTCTTCAGCCGTTATTAATTGCAGCTGCTTGGTTCTTTATACCAAACTGGAGAGGGAAGTCTGCCAAGACGGAGCGCAGCAGTGATCCATGCTGACTAATGTGACAGCGTTTCCTCAGGTGAATGTGTCACATATTACGCCTGACACTGGTGTGATGGATTACCAGGCCCTCAGGTTATAATATCTTGGAGGGGATTGCACACAGAGATACATGCACGCTAACACAATCATCGTGTCACAGGAACACACACAGCAAAGTGCACAAAAAGGTGCATATGAAACACGACACCAACACAAAGCACGCTGTAAGTAATGTGTGTGTCAGCACATGTACACAACACATACATTGTCGAAAGGCCCACACATTGTTTGAATCAGTGTATTGAATATCATGAATAGTGGGGTCCTACACAAACACTCTATCTTTTGCCAAAGTTAACTAACAAAAGCTTGGGTGAGAGATTTCTGAATTTGGTTTTTATCTGTGTCCCTTCCTGGTTTGAAAGAGGCCATGCTTCTTTACAGCAGTAAGGACTGCTTACTTTGTCCTGGTTCCGGAATATATGATTCCGGAATGTCCGTGTTCTGGGTTCTGGAGTGTCCGGGTTCCGGATTGTCCTTCCGGGTTCCGAAATGTCTGGGTTCCAGAAAGTCTGAATTCCGGAATATCCGGCTTCCAGAAAGCCCGGCTTCCTTGTTCCGGAATATCCATGTTCCAGAATGTATAGGTTCTGGAATGTCTTGGTTCCGGAATGTCTGTTTTCCGGAATGTCACTTCATGACCTATGAATGAATATAACATTGTAGAGAAATACAGGACTTAGGTAAACCAGGTGTTTTGGGACTTTATTGGGGATTGGGTTCAAAAACATTGTATGTTGTGTTTGCTGTATCCAAAACCATCAGGGAGTTCTTCTTCTTCACAAACACCAGGCCTTTAATTGGTTACATTTAATGTAACATGCTTTCACACCTTGATAGTAAAGGGTTTGTCAGTAGCGTCATTGCTGCCCTCCTTACAATTAGAAACAAAGTCGTCAAAGTCTCAAAGTCTTCTGATGTAGGGCTGCACAATTAATCGAATTTTAATCGCGTTCACGATTTTGGCTGCCACAATTAAATGAGCATGATCGTCAGCGATATTGACGTTTAAAATGCGTGCTATGCTACATATCAAATCAAGCGCTTCCTCAACTAACAGTCAGCCAACCACCAGGGGGAGAACGAGATGGGAGGATTCATGTGCACACCCTGCAGCCTCAAAACAAGTTCCGTCTGCAGTCGACTCCGGTGTTAGTAGAAGAGTAGAGAGACAATAGAACAGAGAGCAGACGTCACGGTGTCGCGTGAAAGTTAAATCACATGTCAGGAGCAGAGGGCGAGGAGCTAGTCCTTTCAAAAGGATCATCATCCGTTGTCCAAGTGATGTTAACCAAGAACAAATCATATGCACAGATATGTGGAGAACAATGGAGCCGTACATGTCCCTGACAATTCCAAGTGGAAGCAGTGTTCTTGTTCATTTAAACATGAAAGCACAATAAAAAAGTTGTTGTCCCTAAAATGAATGAATAATCATAATAAATAACCGTGATCTCAATATTGATCAAAATAATCGTGATTATGATTTTGGCCATAATCGTGCAGCCCTATTCTGACGTGGGTCGCGGCGCTGCATTGTTTTCAACACCGGAGCGTGGGTTTTATTGTGGCGTATTAAAAATGTTGACGCCTATTGCTGGAATATGAGCTATGATGGGTAACCGTACATGGAGACACACACTCACATCTCCAGGAGACACGGTGAATAATTATCAATGCATTACTCAAATTAGAAACATTTCAAACGAAAAGCTTTCCACTGTCAGAGTTAATCAGATGCCTTGAGAAAAGAAATCACATTTATGTTTCATCATTAAATATTGAATTGTGATTTGCAACTAGCAAGCCTGCAGGGGAAAGAAGATATGGGGACTGTTTATTTCCAATCCACTGCGTCGCTATAGGGGCACTCAGGTTGTTATTTTGTATTGTACAATTACAGCAGCAAGCTTGAGGGACGAGTAAATGACAATGTAATTGGACAGATGATACAGCATGGCTCTTGGCTTCATATCCATGTCACAGGTGGTTGATAAATAACCTGCTGAGCTGAAATTGTTCCATGTGTGTGTCAGTGAAATTATATTTGACAAATCATCGAAGACAGCTCGCTAGATGAGGGGAATAACAGTTTATTTCCACAAGGACAGGTTGTTTCATCTTGTAGTTACCTTTAGATAATACCATGTGTGTGTTCTCAGTGTGACATGAAGTGAGAACTCACATGTGTGAGTGCATACGTGAGTTTGTGTGTGTTACCGATCTAACCTGGGAATTGTATCCGACTGAGTTACAGTATCGTGGCCCAGTCATCCATCTGTTCCACAGCCCCAAATGCAATTGTAATTGCATTAGTGCCGTGTTGATTTTTTTTATTAGACACCTTTTCCCTTAGTCCCCAGGCTCATTTTCCTTTATTAGGCCGACTCTGAAAGGACAATACAGAGCCCCACGCGGCCGCGTTTAGAGTCCCTCCAGGCAAAGCTTCATTCCAACTCGAGCGAGTGATAAGACGGCAGAAGTGAGACCACTGAGGGGATTTGTGAAGGAATAGTCTCGTTTTGTACCTGTCCACACAGGTATGTTCCCATCCAGCCGTCAAGAAAAATGTACTTCGAAGTCTGGAAATATCACACGAAAGGCAACAGGATGGAACGCTTCCATCATGCAAATGTATCACTTGCAATTGGAAAAAGAAAACAGTCAATTCAATATTAAATTAGCGAGTTGGTTAGCAAGTGTTGTGAAAATCCATGCCTCAATTTGAAAATCGAAATAAAGACATCAAGGCTAATGCTTGTACTGGGTTGCTTGAACATGGAAGCAACAGTTTGATTTATGTTTCAGCGTGGAAGTAGATTTTCCTCCTTAGAAATAGATGAATTACTTCAACAATGGATTAAATTATTACGTGTAATTTAAGGGTTATTGATCGTGGTAATGAACCCTCCGATAATTATCAGCCCTCAGCTCTATACGGAACTTCATCTAGTTTCAGCTCCTTGTTTTGGTTTTTAATGAAAGTATTTGAGGAACCTTCCTTTTTCCATTTAGCCTTTAATTAGATCAATTATAATAAAGAAGTGGATTAAAACCCAGCTTCTGCCATCTCAGTTGTTATAGCTTTCCTTCCTCACTCCCCCCCACCCCATCCTACGGACAGCCATGAGTCACAGCTCTTTAACTCAGGCCTTCACATCAGCACCGTGTACCTGAGTGTTGGCCGGCAGTGTCACTTACCAATATGTGTAACTTCTTTTGTAAGACTCGCCCTTGGCTCGCAGCTCTCTCCCCATCATTTTCCCCGACTGTAGCGCCGCTTCTTTAGTGTCCGGCGGAACACGAAAGCCAGCCGATCTTTGACAGAGAGTCCCACACCTTGGAGACTCACCTCGGTGTGGCCCTCACTGTAACAGGAGCTCAAACGCATTCAGTGGGAGATGGATGTGCGAGTGTGTGGATCGCTGCTGGTTGTTTAAGTGTGCAAGTTATTGCCAATCTGTTGGGTAGAATTAGGACGGGGGTTACAACTAGTGTCAGTAAATGTATAGCTTAATTTAGCCATGCTCGCGGGGTGATTCTACTATTGGATGGGTTTATATGACTTTTTTTCAAACAAACAGAATGAATCCTTCTCTAGTGCCACTGTGAGGTTGACATTGGTGTTTTTGAGTGGAAAGCGTTGCCATACATGTTGGTGCACCCTTGACTTTTCAACTAGCGCCATCTTTGGGTCAAAACGTTTGATATCCAAACTATTGACGTTCCCATGGGCCCCTGTTCTTTGTGTTTAGAGCTAAATAGCCAAGCTCAGAATGTTCAAATGCCAAACTTAGGCGGTGAGCATGCCCATGAGTTATTTTCAGATTTCCATTAACAGCGTTATTATTGGGTTGATATTTATACCAAAATTGGCAATATGTCATGATTTACTGGAAGAAACAAAGGAATTATATGTAAAATCAGACATTCAGCAACCCCATGTAGCCAGAATGGACAGATCCTTTTTTTCTTCACCACATTTTTCCATCACTGCAACAATTGGACTGAGTTTTCCAGTTGAATCCGGCTCCTAGAACAAATCGTCAACTATTCGGGGTCACCCCTATATTTTTGTTGTTGCCGTTTGCGTTCCTCCCAAACCTTTTTCTTCTTGTGTAGCATAAAGGGAGTTAAGCTGCATTCCACTGTGCAACCCTGCATGTTTCAGAACGACAATGCATGAACCTTGAACGTTGAAAGGGACGGAGGGAGGAAGCATGGAACAAAAGAGCAAGTACCGGGAGGGAGTGAAGGAAGCGTTATCATGCTCGGGACTATGTCAATGAATGTAAAGTTATTTCCACTGGATTACTGTCTCTGTGCGTCGGTTGTGATCCCCTGCTCTTCCCCTCGGCTCCTTTTTTAACCTCTCTCTCTTTTATCAGACTTCCATTCCCTCATTTAAGCGCATTGCCGTTTCCTCCCTCTATTCCCCCTCAGCTGTGTCTCCCCAGTCCACCTCCGTCCCATTCTCATGCTCTCCTACTCTGTCTTCATTTCATCTTATTGCTGTCCTCCACATCCTACTCTCGTCCTTTTCTTTCCATTCTCATACTTTTCAGTTGTATCACTTTCCTTCACCCACTCTCTACCCCTCCTCGTCTCACTTTGTGTGCTCACACTTCTTCTCCTCCACAATTGTATCCTCCGTATCTAACTCCACCTCCCTGCTCCCGTTCAACTCTTTCTCCTCTCCTTGAAAACATTCGGTAAAATGTAATGTGCTTTTAAACATGGGTAAATCACAGTCATTTTGCGCCATTACGATGATTACCACAAACAAACAAGACCATTACAGGAAGATTTGCATCTCCTCCCGGCGCCTGCAAAGCCTTTTGCATGACGTGTTGCCGGCTGAGGGCTCCCATTAAATGGCAGGACCGTTTCACAGGAATAGGATGCTTTGCTCGTGGCCAAAATTGAACCAGAGCGGGGAGAGTTTCTGGTAATGGCAGAGGGTGGAGGGAATGACAATTACCTTAAACATGTTTATCTACAAAGTGAGAAACGTGTAATCATTTGGTTTCCTTGCAGTTTAGCTACAGAGGTTGGAAAAACATGACGCGCAGTTCCTCAAATGGCCACTTGAGGCTGGCTGAAAAAGCGAGGCCATCCCCATAGACCTCATGTTAAAATGTCCAACTGTACCGCAGAAATAAACTTGTTTACAGCCTGGCTGCCAGGCTGCAACCTCTGGGTCTGAACAATTAAGCCAATAGTATCTTAAACCTGTATTCTCTCCACTGACCAACAGGGGGCGACTTCTCTTGTTGCAAAAAGAAGTCAGATTGCATTGAAGTCTATGAGAAGATGACTCTACTTCTCTTTTGATTTATTCCCTCAGTAAACATTGTAAACATGAGTTTATGTCTCAATCTGTAGTTTCAAGTCTTCTTCAATACAGCATGATGTTCATTTCCTAAATGAATGAGTGAAGTCTACGTCCACTTCTTATATACAGTATGTGGTTGCAGTCCTTATAACATAAGACCTAAACGTGACTATTGGTCATCTTAGATCTTTGAAAAAAAATGCTTGTTTCTAGAGATTAAAAAAAAAAAAATACATACATATTACGAAATATATATTTTGTGACATTTTAAAATCTTCTAAATTTTCCAAAGCATGGCTTGATTGACGTCCATATTCACGCCGTGCATCATTCCCAGCATGGACTTGGGATGAAGCTCCTTCCCAAACTACTATTGATTTAACTGGCTTTATGGAATCAGAATCAGAACCATTTATTTGCCGGGTATGTTACACATACGAGGAATTTGTCTTGGCGGGTACATACATTAGACAAACAACAACAATCAACATATTAAATGCTAAATGCAATAAAAGTTGCACACCACACTAGCATACAATTTAAATGTGTTTCCACTGTTGATTGTGTGTCTGGGTTCACTCTACACCACATTCTGAACGGAGGTTTGAGACAATAACCTCTGACCAGACACTCCAACTTAAAGGAATGTTCCTCCATCCTTCCTGTCTGGATATTCACCCATCGCTCCATTGGTCTTCTTGACTCAATGCCAGCTTTTGTGTTTCTGTCCCTCTGGCTGTCTATACTCACACACAGACACACACACACACACACACACACACACACACACACACACACACTATATGTGTTTGTGTTAGCGTTTGTTTTATGTTTTTTTGAGAAGACGGAGTGAGGTCTGAGGCCGGAGAGGCCTCAGAGCCCCGGGCTGCTGCAAAAAAGATGGATGGGCACTGACTTGTAAACACACACACACAGACACACATCCTCATGCACACTTGTTTTCTCCACACCACCCACGGGGAGGAGGGGAGGCTTTCAAAGGGACTGTGAAACCTTCAGTCAACCAGACTTTTTTAGGCGCATCCCAACCTGAAGTTGTCAATGTTGAGACAAAAAGTTGGGAAAAAACAATAAAGGCTGTTATTAAACCAGAAAGGGTATATACAGACTTCCCCCCACTCCCTTCTAATCAACTGCACCGCCACACTAAATCCATCATTTGTCTCGCTGCTTTCGGCCGAATAAAAAGGCTTCGTCTGACGCATTATGATAGGTAATGTGTTGTGCATTAAGTGTCCGTAATGCTGCAGAGAGACGATGGGAGTGCGGCTCCCCGCTACAATAACACTGGCACAGAGCCATTTTGTCCCGATAAGAGGCCGATAAGAGGCTCTTAAGCCTCCGAGAAGTGGAGCACGGCTGCTGTCGTTGGATGAAAGTACTCAACCCTCAGTCGTGTCAAATTGTCAATTTTGGCCTTTTCTCTGTCAATGTCTCTCTTTTATTTTCCCTCGCTTTTATAGTCATCCGTTGAGAGACAAATGGCCTCACGTATCCCTCTCTCTGTCTTTGTCTCTTTCTCTTCGCAGGGAGATGAAGTGCTTACCGTCATTAAGACTAAGGCTCAGTGGCCGGCATGGCAGCCGCTCAACCTGTAAGTATCACTCAATGTCAGTTTCACTGAATGGGAGGCACTTCTGCGAGAGATGGAAATAAATAAATAATAACTAAAAAAAAACAACAGGGAATCTTAGTCAGGTTTAGGCAACAAAAGTAGTTAGTTGGGTTTTGAAAAAGATCATAAAATACTTAGTTAGGTTTACATTTCATTTAGCTGAGGCTTTTATCCAAAGCGACTTACATGATATACAGTAGACCGTAGACACAGCAACGGTGAGCAATGAGGGTTAAGTGTCTTGCTCAAGGACACAACGACACAGTCTAGCAGAGCGACTTTGGGTCAGTGGTAAGTAGGTCCGACTTTCGATCGGTGGTTCGATCCCCGGCTCCGCTAGTTTAAGCGACATAACTACTTGGTTAGGCTGAGGAAAAGATCATAAAATACTTAGTTAGTTTTCAGCAACATAACTCCTTAGTTAAGTTGAAGGAAATATTGCCTTTTGGGTTAAAATAAGAAGTGCCGGTACTAATTACGAACGTTACCTCACAAAATGAAACGTTGACTTCTTGTTTCACATGAACAACATAACAAAGCTTTTCTTTTTATTATTATGATTTAACATACGTTCATCACTTTTGTCAATGAACGTACCACAGGCTAATCCTTTGTTTCTCATGCACTGGTCAATTTTGAGATTTTGGTTTAGTAACAAAGACCAACATTTCCACTTTAATTCCTCTCTAAATTCTGAAGGTTAATGACCCTGTTTGTGAGTATTTTCAGATTTGTGGAGTGATGAAAAGAAGAATTAAACATTACCTCTAATATTTCAACAAACTTTTTTTGAATCCGACTTAACCATTGTTCAAATTTCTAGTTTATCTAGTGTATTTCTGTATGACACACAATAGTTGTTATGGTAAGTAATTGAGTTGAGCCATTTCATGATGACACACTTAGTTAATTTTTCCCTTCACCTGCAGTGTCTCCCCTGTGTCAGTGTCTTAACACAATAATGTGTCAGTTAAGATAAATGCTGCCATGGGAAACACCCACAGCCTATATTTACACATATTCTGTAGCATATATTCATTACATTACATTACATTACATTACATGTCATTTAGCTGACGCTTTTATCCAAAGCGACTTACAATAAGTGCATTCTACGGTTACAAACAAGAATCAGAACAACAAGAATCACGAAGGTACAATTTCGTCAAAGGTTCGACTACAAAGTGCTATCAGTAAGAGCCATTTCAGTGCTACTATAGTGCTACATCCTTTATTCAAGGTATAGTCGGAAAAGATATGTTTTTAGTTTGCGACGGAAGATGTAGAGACTTTCTGATGTCCTGATGTCAATGGGGAGCTCATTCCACCATCGAGGAGCCAGGACAGAGAACAGTCGAGACTTTGTTGAGTGTTTAGCTCGCAGCGACGGAGCTACAAGGCGATTGGCAGAAGCCGAGCGGAGCGCACGAGTTGGGGTGTAAGGTTTTACCATGTCCTGGATGTAGACTGGACCAGATCTGTTCGTAGCACGGTACGCCAGTACCAGTGTTTTGAAGCGGATGCGGGCGGCCACCGGTAACCAGTGTAGGTCGCGGAGGAGCGGAGTGGTGTGTGAGAATTTC
The DNA here is from genome assembly GCA_023566465.1 of Cottus gobio. Lineage (NCBI taxonomy): Eukaryota > Metazoa > Chordata > Actinopteri > Perciformes > Cottidae > Cottus > Cottus gobio. The sequence continues at coordinate 6,139,729 of CM042223.1, read as the reverse complement.
GGGAGGTTGAAGACCAGTCGAGCTGCAGCATTCTGGATGAGCTGCAAAGGTCGGATGGCACCAGCAGGTAGACCCGCCAGGAGGGAGTTACAATAGTCTAGACGCGAGATGACCAGAGCCTGGACGAGAACCTGTGCTGCCTTCTGGGTGAGAAGTGGACGTATTCTCCTGATGTTGTGCAGCATGAATCTGCAGGAACGAGTTGTTGCGGTAATGTTGGCAGTCAGGGAGAGTTGACTGTCCAGAGTCACACCGAGGTTCCTGGCAGTCGGGGTCGGGGCCAAGACTGAGTTGTTGAAAGTAATCGTCAGGTCGTGAGTGGGGGAAACTTTCCCTGGAAGGAGAAGTAATTCCGTCTTGTCGGGGTTAATCTTCAAGTGATGTGCGGACATCCATTGTGAGATGTCAGTCAGACAGGCCGAGATTCGTGCTGCTACCTGTGTTTCCGATTTGGGAAATGAGAGGATGAGTTGGGTGTCGTCAGCATAGCTATGATAGGAAAAGCCATGCGAGCGAATGACGGAGCCAAGAGAGTTGGTGTACAGGGAGAAGAGGAGAGGACCGAGGACCGAGCCTTGAGGGACCCCAGTAGTGAGAGGACAAGGGTCAGACACAGATCCTCTCCAGGTTACCCGGTAGGTCCGATCGCTGAGGTAGGATGAGAGGAGGGAGAGCGCAGTGCCTGAGATACCCAGGTCCTGGAGGGAGGAGATGAGGATCTGGTGGTTCACTGTGTCAAAGGCAGCAGAAAGGTCCAGAAGGATAAGGACAGAGGAGAGAGAGGCTTCTCTCGCAGTGTGAAGCTGCTCAGAGACAGCAAGGAGGGCAGTCTCTGTTGAGTGGCCTGCCTTGAATCCAGACTGGTGAGGGTCCAGAAGGTTGTTCTGATGGAGGAAGGAGGAGACTTGATTGAAGATAGCTCGCTCCAGGGTTTTGGAAAGAAAGGGAAGGAGAGAGACAGGTCTGTAATTGTTGAGTTCTGACGGGTCGAGAGTGGGTTTCTTCAGGAGAGGGTTAACTCTTGCCTCCTTCAGAGAGTTAGGGAAACAACCAGTTGAGAGGGAGGTGTTAATAAGATGGGTGAGAAAGGGAAGAAGGTCAGGAGCAATAGACTGGAGGATGTGAGATGGGATGGGGTCAAGGGGGCAGGTGGTTGGGCGGGCAGAGGTTACCAAGGTAAGAACTTGATCGGGAGACAGGGGGGTGAAAGTGGAAAGCGAAGGGGAGGCGGATAGGGTTAGTGGAGCTGTAGTTATGGGAGGGGGATCAGTAAATGAGGAGCGAATGTCATCTATCTTTTTTGTAAAGTAGTCGACAAAGTGGTTCGGTAGAAGGGTGGAGGGAGGAGGAGGAGAGGGGGGGTCAAGGAGGTTGGAAAAAATGGAGAAGAGTTTTTGGGGGTTAGAGAAAGAAGATTCAATTCTGGATTGATAGAACAGGCTTTTGGCTGCAGAGATAGAGGCAGAGAAGGAGGCGAGAAGAGAGTGATAGGCGTGCAGGTCATCTGCGTGTTTGGATTTTCGCCATTTCCTTTCCGATGCTCGCAAAGTGGCTCTCTGAGCACGGACCGGGTCTGACAACCACGGAGCTGGAGGGGAGTTGCGGACCTTACGTGTCGTAAGAGGACAGAGAGAATCAAGAGAGGAGGACAGAGTAGAGAGGAGAGTGTCCGTGGCAGAGTTCGGATGCATGAGTGAGAAAGAGTCGGTTGAAGGAAGGGATGTCAGAACAGACGAGGCCAGAGAGGAGGGAGAGAGGGAGCGAATGTTGCGACGCACAGGTGCAGAGTCTGTTGCTGTGGGAGGGTTGTCAGTTCCCAAGAGTGGGAGAGAGTAGGAGATAAAGAAGTGGTCGGAGACGTGAAGTGGAGTTACAGTGAGGTTAGATGTTGAGCAGTTTCTGGTGAAAATATAGTCAAGATGATTTCCAGCTTTGTGAGTCGGAGGTGAAGGACTGAGTGAGAGAGCAAAGGAAGACAGTAGGAGCACCAGGTCAGATGACTTCTCGGTCTGGATGTTGAAGTCACCTAGAAGAATGAGAGGGGGGCCGTTTTCTGGGAAATTCGATAGGAGGACGTCTAATTCTTCCAAGAAATCTCCCAGGGAACCAGGTGGACGGTAGAGAACAACAATGTTCAGTTGAACCGGATGGGTAACCGTCACAGCATGAAACTCAAAAGTCAGTGGTGTAGGCAATGGAAGCGGGTAGAGAGAAAAACTCCATTTGGGGGAGATGAGTAGACCCGTGCCCCCACCCCGACCAGTGGGCCTAGGTGTGTGGCTGAAGGAGAAGGCAGACACAATACATAAGGAGAGTTTGAATTTCAGTTCAATGGCGCTCACTACATTTGACATGAAGTCGGCCGTGAACAGGTGGTCCTCACTGGATCTCGTGATGGACGTCTCCCTTATTTATTCATCATCGTTTTCAGCAGGATTGTGCTTCATGATCTCTAATGTCGCCTGGGTGGAAAGCTTTTAGAAACACATTTTGTGTGTTTTGACCTTTCAAATGTTTTGGTCTGGTGGCCAAGCTAAAAAGAAGTATTTTTTTTTTCCTTCTTTTTTTTTCATAGGCATAACACAATCTGTTGAGTCTTAGGTACACAAAGATAAACAGAATCAGTGATCCGTAAATGACATATTATCACAAATTCTACATCTACATAATTTAGCCCATGCCGAATGATAAATGGAAACTATATGTGACAACATGTTGCAGAAATCTTTAATGCGACCTTGCCGTGAATCACAAAGCCCTAATCTCCGTAATGAGCGGTATCAAATGCACATTAACTGGATAAGTGCTTCACAGTTTAAAAAAAAATGTTTGGGTGTTAGTGGGCTATGCCAAAGATTTGGGGCATTTTTTTTTTTTTACATTTCTGAAGTCCACAACATAGCACTCAATTTATACTCAAATACGGATTAAATCCAACTGTTGTGTGTAAGTGAGACACGTCTATTTAATAGTTTTTCTTTTTTTGTCGCTCCTACAACTAAATTTATACACAAGAGATGCTATCTATTCCCTGTCTGCAACTATCTTCTTTTATACCTCGTTCTTTTTTTTAATATCCTCTACTGTTTTTATATATTCCTGTTTCTTTGAATAGGTACACACTCAAAAGATAACATGTATTTATATAAGAAAATATGTATAATTGAGAAACCTTTATTCTTACATGTCAAGTAACACTGTCATGTAAATTATGTGAGCATAGTGTGGGAATGCTTGTGTGAGGCTGATGAAAACAGCTGCCTGGTATCTGATTTGCCCCGAAGCTGCAGCAGCCGTAACCGTCGGGGTGATCCCGCGGGCTTTACTGCCACAACAATCACTGTAAATGTCCCGGACAGCGGGCAGCTCACATCTACTGATCTTGAACGATTACAAATATCCTTAATTGTTTAATGATTTCTTCCTTTTATGCAGCTCTTAAAAAAGCCAGGCTGAATAGTCACATATTCTGGCATCCAATGCACTCCTTGGAACTAGCTCAAGAGCAATTAGAAACCTATCTCAGTTCTAGCCTCCGGCCTTGCAGGAGTCCAACACACACACACACACACACACACACACACGCATTAATGTATCGTATCTTTCACCAAACAGCTGTTTAATTACCCCTTCTAGCGTTGTCTGTCATTTGCGGTACATTGTGCCGCTATTATTTTTACTAATTAGAACCATTGCGCACGTGTGCACACACACGTGCACGATCACATATGATGTGAGCTAATTTTAGCAATTTTGCATCCAAAGTTGTCAAGTTCTTATGTCTCAGTTAATACATAATAATTAAGATTCCAGGGACTGTTATTCAAACACAAACTTTAAATTACCCTATTATTATCTTTGAAGGTTTTATTATTTTTTTTTATTTTAGACGTTGGGAGAGAACATTTTATTATGAGCTATTTTCTGCCACTAATTGGATGTTTCGGAGGTTCAATTATCCAGCAATTAGCAGAGGTTGAGTCGGGTCAGAGGTCTTGACATCAGAGCCATTTACGAGTAAATTGCTGACTTAGAGCTATCTCATTAGAATATTTAAAATGGAATTGAATTATCTGGATACAACCAATTGTTTCTTTTCGTTTCTTTTCTTTCTTCTTTTCTTTACCCACCCGTATCACCAGACGAGCAGCTCCATCAGCCGAGTTTTCTGTGGACCGGACCCGTCACCTGATGTCCTTCCTCACCATGCTGGGGCCCAGTCCCGACTGGAATGTGGGGCTGTCGGGAGAGGACCTCTGCACCAAGGAGTGTGGATGGGTCCAGAGGCTGGAGACGGGCCTCATTCCCTGGGATGCAGGCACTGACAACGGTGTCACGTATGAGGTAATCTAGTAGGGGTGTGCCGAATAATCGATTCACAGAAGAATCTAGATTCTCATTTGCAACGATTCAAAATCGATCTGAAATGTCCAAGAATCGATTTAATAAATAAATAAAATCAGCTGGCTGTTCGCCTCCATTTTTGTAACTAGCCTACGTCCGGACGTCACCACGCGCACGCAGCCGTTTTTTTGAACGTGAGCGGCAAATCACTAAAACAAAGAGGAAGCAAATATGGATGAGAGGGAGATCCAACCAGCCCCGTCTTCACTTAAAGCTAAAGTTTGGCGTCATTTCGGTTTTTACCGAATGCCTGGAAGCACTGCGCTGGACATGACACACACAGTTTGCAAGCTTTGCAAAACGAAGACCAAGTACTTCGGCAGCACAACAAATGCGCGGGCTCATATTAATAGGCATCACCCGGAGCTCAGCGACACGGAGCAGAGTCAGCCGCCAGCTGCAAACCAACGCACACTGCAGTGCTGCTTCACAAGCCCCTCCCCTGTCTCTGTCAGAGAACCCGCTCAGCTGGTGGAGGACCCATCAGACAGCTTTTCCTCTGTTAGCTGGACTGGCTAAGCGATACTTGTGTATACCTGGCACTAGTGTTGCAGCTGAGAGAGTTTTCTCCACCGCTGGAGATATAGTGACAGCACAGCGAAGTAGTCTCACTCCTGCACATGTTGATCAGCTTCTTTTCCTACAAAAGAACCTGAATGTTGCATCTGCAAATGGACAGTAACCTTAGACACAGTTCATGTCCAGTTTCTTTCATGATTTGTTGAAAATCATATAATCAGTTGCACAGTTTACAGTTCTATTGTTGCAAGAGACACTGTCATGAACATTTCAGAGACAGGTAGCTTAGGGGTACTATTTTTCATTTTGAAAGAAGCACTTTATTTTCATAACTTGTTATTCTTTAAGTTACTGAGTCTGACTGAGAAATATAGATGTTTTTTTTTTGTCTTCACCGGTTGTGTTCTACATGATGTTTGTGGTAAACTGCAACTTTCCTGGGAAATGCATTTATTTTCAACCATTTTGTATTATGAAGAAGCACTTTATTTTTGTTCCAACTTATTTTATAGCTAGCTACTAATGAGTAGCAATTGAGAACCAGACAATGTTTTGATAAAAGGCACTTCCCTGAGAATTGAACTTAATAAATGTGAAAAAGACACTTTAATGTCTTCGTTTGTCATTCTGTATAGCAAAGCAGATGAGAGTAGATCATGATCAGAAACCCGATTAGAAATCATTATGGATAAAATCGAATCGATTTTGAATCGAATCGTGGCCTCAAGAATCGGAATCGAATTGAATCGTGAGATGGTAGAAGATTCCCACCCCTATAATCTAGCATGACGTAACTGGTTCGTTCATGGGTCGGTTTGCAATGGTAGAAAGCTGAGACATCAGCAGCATGTCTTCCCTCTCACGATTGAGGTAAATGGCCGATTTGTGAGCTGCGTAATAATCCTAAGGTTTCAAAAGGTGTGGCAGGAATTCACTTGCAACCAGAGCCGTCAAATAATCACAAAACTCAGCTGTTCATACAAACAGGGGAGGACAGATTACAACGGGAAACCTCACCGAGGCACCCAAAAAAAGACAGTTGACACTATCCCCCTCCACTGGAGGCGTTGGAGGCAAAGCTTGAGATGCCGTCCAGCTCCCTGGGGAAAGGCTTCGCTGGACGGAACAAAACACGAAGCCTGGCTGGCGTCAGCGGTGCTTTCATGGGCGCCCCGGGACAAGGAGCGATGACTCTGAGCCCTCCTAACACTGACGGTCCTAAACACCAACGAACAACCCCCCAGCCCAATGTGCTTTGTTCTAGATGTATCTAGTTATTTACTAGTTTTTAGTACAACACAACTGTGTGGCTCGGCACTGTTTTAAACATTGTGTTTGCTTCCTTGGTCCTGGAAGGTCTTTTTAAACTACAGTTTCCAAGCAGATAATGGACCATTACTCTGGAAAGTGTTCCCCTGAAAACACACTGTGTGGGTTTACCAGCAGATAATGCATGCAGTGCTACATCACAGCACACATTGAAGCATTGCCACCTACGGGCAGAGTCATGGAAGTACAAGTCCTCTTGTTCAACTTTGCACAAAGCAAAGACTTGGGAGTCTCTTTCTGCTTGCAGACACAAAATATGTGGCGTGCAAATGTCTCCCACGTGATGTGATGGATGTCCTCTTTGATTACTCTTACGATTGCTCAGTGGAAGACTCAGACCGCCCTCCCTCGGGTCGTATTTCATACTCAGCACACGGTACAAGAGCAGATGTTTTCCTCTAGGACCCCAACCGTTCCAACTCCAAGTGCTCCATTTGCTCAATGCTAATGTGGGAGGCGGGGAATACTCTCCCTTCAAATCATGGTTATCTTCATTGGTAGCATATTATTATTTTCTTGTTTTCCAGAAGGGTCAGCGAGGGCTCGAGCAGAGGCGTGATATATTTTATATATAAGATAATCAATTTGCTTTTTATAGCTGCCTGGGGGCAACACAACCAGCTGTGAACACAGCTTTGACATATTATTACTATACAGTTTAAAGATATTATGACAACTCTGTTAAAGACATGCCGTTATATTTATATATTAAGCTGTCATGGAGCAACATTATTTTTTACAACATTAAACTTTGTTGTAGAGCTTCTTTGCCTTAAACAGACCTAGCAGCTGTAAACCAGCAGTAAGGCAGTAAGACTGAACCAAGACTGTGAAGTTGCAGATGGCAAAACCCAAAAATAATGAGCTGGAAGTTGCTAAAGCGGTGTGTAGAGCTAAGAGGAGTCTGGCGATTGTTATTTGTGGGTTTGTCTCCGCAAGCAAAACCTTTTACATGACACAAATTATTTTGATCCATTGTTACTAAGAAATAAACATGTGTATAGAAGCTGTAACCTTTGAATATTGTACTTTTTTGCTCACTTTATCCCTTATTTTGTCTTTTTTTTCAGTCACCGAACCAACCCACCATTCCTCAGGAGAAGATCCGACCTTTGACGAGTTTGGACCACCCCCAGAGCCCGTTCTACGACCCCGAGGGAGGGGCAATTACCCCTGTGGCCAAGCTGGTGGTGGAACGTATCGCTAGAAAGGTACGATGTCGTATGAAAAAGTAGGTGTGCATGTGTACAGAACGTTTCTTGACAATAAATACCACTTATTAGCATTTTACAAAACTTCCAGTGGTCTACAACCATGTTGCCTATACCACAGTTAATCATCATGTTCATAACCTACACAGGTGACTTTATCGTTTTTTTGTTTATGTCTTCAAGTGTCATTGAATATTCACTAAACTTATTTTAATATGTGGGAGAAATACTGTATATGATAATGAAAAAGAAGTACAGCTCATACACTATATTATGCAAGTAAAACTCCATTTTTAAAACAATTGATTTTCACAAATTTGGGCTTACTTGCACAAACGTATCGTCAGCAAATTGACGCTGTAGCTGATGCTCTTTTTTTAAGATACAGCATGTCATTGACATACAAGTTAACACCTTTTGCAGGTGTCGAAGTATCTGATTGTTTTCATGTTGAAACAAGACTGCTTCGTGATGATGTTGTCAAACTATGTAAACTCTGTTGATCACACATACAGGCCTGGAGGTTACCTCTGAAAAATAATTGCATTCCATCACAAGACACAGAGCTCTTGAAATATCGCTCTCACATACGCAGCCAATGGTGATCGAGTGAGAAAACAGTGTAATAATAAAAGTATTTTTGCTCTGAGTTTTGGAGGAATTTTTCCACAAGTTTTCCTTGTGCGTGCAGGGTGAGCAGTGCAACGTGGTGCCGGACACCATAGACGACATCGTTGCTGATATTGGACAGGAGGAGAAGGAGGAAGGTACAGTAAATGCACACACCAGCACAAATAAAATGGGATGTCTGGCTCTCCTTCTCCGAGGAGTGAGACAGGCTGCTGGACATTTTCTGTCACCAGTGTAGCATGAAAGCGGTGGAATCCGCCTGGCAACCGGCCAACTGTCCACTAGTTAGCTAGCTAGCTTGCTTGTTCATTTCCCCACGCTTTAATGCTACACTGGTTACAGAAAATGAGCTGAGCAAAGTTGAGGACGAAGCATTAAGTTGTTAATGTCAGAGGTTAGCTACAGCGGTCGCAGTGGTAACGGTACATGTAAAAATGGCCGCCGCTCTGGCCATCCTGCGATGTTAATTTGGTTGAAAAATGTCCTTTTACTCCCATTTAATTTCTATAAACAGAACTTTTCCTGATTACAGTTCTTCAGGAAAAGACCATAACAAGATACAACGGATTCACTTGAAGGGCTTGACAGAGCGTTGTATTCTGACCCTGTCATTAACGTGATATTGCATTCCTTTATGTTCTTTGAACTCTTCACTTCACTCTGTGTTTGCAAAACTTTCACGTGAACTATTATCCACTTACAGACTGAGCGTACACCGCAGGGATGCTCCAGGACACACACAGCTCATTACAGACACAACTGGTTTAAATAGAGGCACAGATGGGCTCAGGTCAGGTAGTCAGGACACACAGAGTAAAGCAAGTCCCGTCTCTATCAAACACACTTTATATTCCGGCATGCATCACAGATCCTGTCACTCTTGGACAAAGATGTTTCAGCAGTGCTGCATAGGAAAACTGCCAGCCGGGTCTCCTAAAACGAACGTTCCCATACAACCAAAAAAACATTTGTAATCATACTCAGCGGAAGGCCGAATAGTGTCAAACAAAATCTTCAGACTTTCACTCAGGAGACCTTTGTTCGTGTCCTGTGTGAAATAAAAAGTTAACGTTTACTTATTTTAAGTTATGTATATTTTGCTTTTGGCCAAACATAACCGAGCAAGAAATATTCAAGTGTTTTGAAAGTGGTAGAAACACTTTTGATTTCCAACATGGCCGTACAATCACACAAGTTCTTTTCCGGCACGAACCGGATCAGCCCTGTGACCTTAAACCCTACGAAATGAGCTGTCCCCTGCCTGCTTGTTAACCAGCAGACGGGCTAAACAAGATGGACCAGTGCACGTCGGTGTTTGTGTAGTACATTGGCCCTTTGAGCCTTTTTTAAGTGGCCTCGGGACGGGTGCAGCATTTTGCCCACACTGCAGAATTTCTTAACAAGAATCTCCCGCCGCCTACTAAATGTCTTCCCCAGTCAGTCATAGACCATTTGTTCCTTTCCCTCATCTCATTCCTCTTGCCCGTTCTCCACCGCCTCCCGTCTCCTCTATCGTGAGATGACACTATGGAGATGGGGCTGGTCCCCTGATGTCCCACTGCAGAGCCTCACTGCTTTCACTTACGCATCAGCCCCGTCTGTCCTCTTCCCTTCCTCTCCACGGCTCCGGCTCCTTTGTTCCCTCATTCTCCTCTGTCATTACATTATCCGGGAGAATTGCCCCAGCTCCAGGTTCGTCCCCGAGGCCTGACGATATAGTCTCTCTTGCCTCTCTCTCTCTCTCATTTGCTCTGGCTCTCTGAACCCCCGAGAGAGCACTTTTTAATTGAAGCCAGTCCCCTTGCTACTTCTTGGAGCCCCAGCTCCCGCTGATAATTGGGCGAGACATTCACAAATCACACTCTCTTCTCCCTCTTCCACCCTCGGATGTCCCTCGGTGGCCTCTCGTGGTCCAGTACCTGCAGTAATCACCTGTGGGTACGATGTTAAACAATCAGTGTCAGCCCAACGGACATATCATAACGCCTCTTTCTCCTTGTTAACGCCTGTGTTTCTCTCTCAGATGACACACCAGAGACGTGCATCTACTCGGGCTGGTCTCCCTGGTCGGCCTGTAGCAGCGCCACGTGCGAAAAGGGCCGCAGGATGAGGCAGAGGATGCTGAAGGCTCAGCTGGACCTCAGCGTGCCGTGTCCCCACACCCAAGATTTCCAGCCCTGCATGGGGCCGGGATGCAGCATTGAGGGTAAAGACACACACACACATAGACACAGTTCAGTGGCCTCATGAGACGTAAAGGTTGGAGAGTGTGGGGGTGTACAGTCATCACTGCACCTGCTGGGGACGTGTTTGAGCAAGGCACTCCAGCTGCCATGTAGGTGATCTGTCGCGCTCCTGTTGGGTTGATTTAAAGAATCATCCAGGTATACATACTGGAGGGTTTTGAAGAGTTTCTCTTGAATATATCATATTTATTTGGTTGTGTGTGGGGGAAAAAATGACATTGCAGTACTTTTTTTAATGCAATATATGTTTTGATAAAAAAGAAATACAGGCATGTGTATGTATATACATGCATATATTATCACACACAACCTTCTTCTCGCGTTGTGAATACTCAAGCAGGTTCACGAGCAGGAAACACTTTATTTTCCTTTCCAGACAAAAGAGCTCATTGAGCAGCATTTCCTGCAATTCAGATGTGACCGGGCTCATCTACATCTATAATTTCAGTGAATACCATTCGAAAGTAAAAATGTTTGCAGCTCTGACATAATTAGTGGCAGGCTTACCAAATATCCTCCATTGTCTTGTTCTTAATAGTATACAGGATACACATCAGTGGCGTGACTTTTTCCCTCTGCACTAGCTTGGGTCCCATACCGTACTGTATGCCCAATACACATACAGCCCGTTTTTGGAAATGAAAACAGTCGTATTTTGAAAGTATTTCTCATGTCAGGGAAACCATTGAGAGTGAATGCTGTCATTTGATTACCTCCAGCTCTCTGAAGCTCGCTGGTGTCGGCAGGACTCAGGTCCCTGGGAACTGCCGGTAGACGTTAAACTCCTTTTTTTTAGGTTCATAAAAAGATTTTAGTTGTGTACGGTGTGTGCCAAACACACAATTATATCCAAATGTTTGATGTGCCCCTTCAGCACACAGAAAGACTGCAGAGTGCTTCATCAGTTCATCACACTTCCCTGTAACGATGTGAGAGTAACAACAATAAAAACAAATGCCTGTTCATTAAATGATGTATTTCACAATTGGAATTGCAGGAGCTCCAATGGACCACACACCACTGCTATACATCCGTCCACCTTCTATGTGGATGGATACCCTAGATGTATATTCACAGAAACACAAACTTTGGTTTTATGTACACTTCTGAACTCTAAACGTGATGCTAAAAAATGTGTTTACCTCCAAACTCATTAATATAAACATGCTGGTGTCATTGTCTGCTGCCGCACATTGTCGCACAAATTAGCATTAAAAAAAACAAAGACCGCATTTATTCTTTTGCTCCTAATCCTTGTTTTCCTTTGATCTGCGAGCCCTCAAAATAATAGGCAGAATTAAAGCTCGTCGTGACTAAAACCCAGTGGATGGTTCATTTGGGCTGATCCGCAGGTGGCAACACAAAGCTGCGGCCTCGTTTATATTTCACGGCCCAGTGGAATTATTTGTGTAGTCACTGCGCGACTATTGGGATCGTTGTTGTGAAGGATTAGGCGCCGTGTGCGGGAAGGAACGGGTGAAACAAAAGGAGGCGGGGGCTAAACCTGGAAAGTCAGGGAAGCCCACACATACCTGGAGTATCGGTGGTTACATCGAGAGGATCTGTCAAAAAGAATACAAATCCCTCACCGCTGGTTTGGATACCCTGATCACTTCACTGAAACATGAGATTATGTGGATTACCTTGTTGCCGCCTGTTTGTCTGTTGACTTTAAAGAAATTGACCCACCGTGTTGTTCTGGTGGGGGGGTGGGACTTGAGGATTGTCGTGTGTTCATTAAGATGCAGAAACAAAGTGTAGATGCAAAGACACGAGCAACAACAACAAAGCACAGATTCGCTGGGATCCGAGGATCAAATTGGACTAATCTTTTCCCACCTCTCTCGCTTTTATTACTGATTTCCATCTAAGATGAAACAAATACCCATAAACAAATTCCACATTTCCAGTTGTCAGTTTGCAACAATGCAGAGAGGTCAGACCCCGTCTTCCCCTTGCCCTCGCTCTTGTGATGTCTATCAGTCATCGGATGAGTGGACTATTCAAGGCTGACGGTGCTTCACACACACACACACACACACACACACATCAGACAGCAATAGCTTTTGGCTCCGGAGCACCTTCCTTTGTTTTCATTGAGAGTGCTGTTAGCGTGTGGCGGCCGATTGATAATTGCAGGGTTCATGGATTGATTGATGTTCCTGGGAAACGCTTTGGCTCTCTGGAGGCCCCCGTTTGATACCCGTATCTTTCATCAACATAACGCTCAGTTCTGCTTAGTTAGGCCGCAGCCGGTAAGCAACGGCGCTCTCGGGATTTCTCAATGCAACTTTATTTTCCACGGTTCGGTTCATCGCCTCGACTCACCTTCAGTCTCTGCACCGCCCTCTCAGGAGAGGTGTTTACTGAGCCGGCATCAAAGGGCCGGTAGACTCGTAAAGTGACTCTCCGTAAGTGAGGGATAGGGAGATCTCGCGGCGCCGGGGCCGGCTAATAGTGATAAAGTACACCAACGTGGAGCCTTGTTAAAGCCAGAGAAGCTGCATTTCACTGTTCAGCTGATAGAGCAGCCGGGGGTCATACATATTGACTTTCACTCCCTCAGGCCCACGCTGTGAGTAGGACTGTCCTTCAGGCAACTTGCCTTATTAAAAAGAGCGCCAAGTCCGATTCTGAGGAAGAGCTTTTTTAGGAAAGCGGCAACTTTGAGACGATTTAAACAGACTTAAAATCAAGAAACCGTTAGAGAGGAGGCTGATGTGGCGTGGAGGAAGACTGTCCTGTAACCGGAGGACCAGGGCTCAACCAAGTCCTCGACAGCGAAGACAATGTTCCTAGTGGCCCAACCATGGTCTTCCAGGTCCAGGTCCATGTGAGCCCGATGGGCCCAACAAAGACTTGTCCCCCATTGACTCACATTGGGACTTAAAGGACCAGTGTACATTACATTTCATTTAGCTGACGCTTTTATCCAAAGCGACTTACATGATATACAGTAGACCGTAGACACAGCAATGGTGAGCAATTAGGGTTAAGTGTCTTGCTCAAGGACACAACGACGCAGACTGCCGGAACCGGGGATCGAACCACCGACCCTCTGATTGAAAGACCGACTTGCTAACCACTGAGCCACAGTCGCCCCATGTACAAATGTACAACATTTAGGGGGGATTATTGGCATGATATTTAATAAAATATTCATAACCATGTTTTAATCAGTGTGTAATCACTCAAAACTAAGAATCGTGACGTTTTCCTGAGCTCAGAAAAAGTAGTTGTGCGGATGTCCAGTCAGTGCTGTAAAACTATAGTGTAGTAATAGTGTAGTGTATTCACTGAGGATGCTGGATTCTCCTCCTCGTACCAGGATGCATTGCATGCGAGCGTAGATTCTGCTGCTTCTAATATATATATATATACACACAATAAACTGATTAAATGTCACTGAAGCAGATATTCTCACACCTACAATAAATAAAAAATAACACTACACCGAACACACGTTTGTCTTTTACACCGAACTGAACACCAAATTGTACCGTATGCGTTTGGAAAAAAGAGCAGATCTCTTTTTTCCAAACGCATACGGTACAATTTGGTGTTCAGTAAATGCAACATCGAGAGCATCGTATGCCCGGTAGCGGATCCAGGATGAGAGAAGATACTATGGATCGGAGTTCAGTGAATCCGCATTAAATATGAAGTACAGCTCCAGGCCAACATGACAGTCACAATTGATATCTTTTTTTTTCTTCTTTCATTTCACAAAGAATATAATATCCTCAGTTGTTTCAACAGCTCAACAGCAATCCTAACCGGCAAAGATAAATAGATCGAAAATGTCCTGGATGTTCTTCTGAAAGCTATATCGTTCTCCCCCGGTGGACAGAGCCTTCCACGTGCATGATGTCGGAGTGGATCAGCTGGTCGGCCTGCAGCGCATCCTGCGGGATGGGGATGAGGTCTAGGGAGCGCTACGTCAAACAGTATCCTGAGGACGGCTCGCTCTGCCAGCTCCAGACTGAGGAGACGGAGAAGTGTGTCGTCAACGACGAATGCTGTGAGGCCTTTGTTTTATTGTATTGCTGCGTGACTAGAGAATTGAGTTTAAAAAAAAAGAAATTTCAGAAGTGACTTAAATGTTCTTCCCTGACGTAGTGTTTTGTATTTGTTAACGTTTTTTCTCCCATATGAACCATTATGCTTACATGAGTTACACGTGTAACAAGAGAAGTGCATTGGAAAAAAAATCTGTATTTAAATGTTCATTCTGTGCAGTAATTCCCCCCCAAAAAGAATCCCCGTTCAGTTAGTTACGTTTAGTTTAGCAGTCAATCCCAAAAACGGGACATCCTTGTGGTGGAACATCGGCAAACACCGGTACACTAAGTGTGTTTTTTTTTGGGTGCTGCGTTTCCTTCTCCACAGCACCCAGCAGCTGCGTGGTGACCGAGTGGGCTGAGTGGGACCCCTGCAGCGTCACCTGTGGCCTGGGCATGAGAAGACGCGAGCGCATGGTGAAGATGCCCCCCGTAGACGGATCCATGTGCAAGACCGAGGTGGCAGAAGTGGAGAAATGCATGATGCCAGAATGCCGTAAGTAAAAAGTGGACTTTCCTTCATTTCTTTGGCTTTATTGTATTACACATGTTTTTTGTGTGCGTCAGAGCTGAACGTGAACATGAGACCTCAGGAACACCCTGGAGGGAATTTTTTTCAAATTTGGCTTCAATAGGATGAGTTGATTATAGATGATGGGGGTCAAAAGTCAAAAGGTCAATGTGACCTCACGTTCGTTCCATCCTCGGGAACGAGACATCTCAGCATATCTGACACAAACACGCACTTCTGGCACGTTCCAGTCAAGCAGTCCAGTTCAGGATTGTTCAGGATCAACGGATTAGAATTTGGTGGTCAAAGGTCACTGTGATCTCACAAAACACATTCTTGGCCATAACTCATGAGTTCACATGCTACCCCATGACAATTTAACACTAATGTCAAGAAAGGATGGACTACTGAAGTGATGACCTGTTGGACCGACATGGACTTTAAACTGCAAATAACGAGCGTGTGTTTGCAAATGTACACTCAACTCACATCACTGTAGTGCACGGGCACACAGACGAGGGAGATGCTGCACGTGAGCACCAATCAGGTTTCAATCTTTATTCAGTTTTGTGAGTTTATCAATTGGCCCACCTGACGGTATCATGCGTGTGCTTGTTTGCAGATAGCATCCCCTGCATGCTGTCGCCCTGGTCCGACTGGAGCGAGTGCAGCGTGACGTGTGGGCGGGGCTTGCGAACGCGCCAGAGGATGCTAAAGTCGGATCCCGCGGGGTGCCTCGAAGAGCTGGAGCAGACGGAGAAGTGCATGCTGCCCGAGTGCCGTGAGTACCTGAAGCTCGCTGCTTTTAGAATGATGGAAACGGGCTTTTTGTCGGCGCATTCACCTTAGTTCAAACTTCAGTAACTGACTTAGAAACTGCCCTGATGTTTCCTGAGGTGTGGGTTGTATTTTTCTTTTTTTGTTTTAGATGTATTCTTTTTTTTGCACTTGTTAATTTGTAAGTGTAATTTCTCATTTTATTGTTTAAACTCATTTCATTTTCATTATGTTTTCGGGTGGTCCCTCCATCCGTCCCATTCCTGTCAATGCAATATCTCAAGAACGCCTGCAGGGAATTTTATCCAATTTAGCACCAACGTCCACCTGCACTCAATAATTGATACGCTACTCAAACAATTTTCATGAGAAACAAGGATTTTGATATTTGTTTTTCTTCGTCTTACTTTTGATTCATAGCAGTAATGTAGTCGCGTAGTTACGCTATGTGATCTCACATTGTCCAGTGGGTCCTGATAATTGATTACAGTGTAAAGCATTCTGGGTAAAATGACTGCACATGGCTCCATCAACTGTCCATGTTGCAAAAGTTCACTTGTGTTTTCAGTGGAATGGAACGACACCGAGAGGGAACGGTAAAGGACCAATAAAAAACATGTTTTTGAGTGAGAAAACAAGTGTTATCAAACAAAATCTGTGAATCCACTGTTGGTTCCACAGCCTGTATTTAATGCAGCTTGATTTTAAGATCACTAAACTACAATCACTAAAAGAAATGTGTCACGAAACGTTTATTGTGCTTGTATCAGTTCCTTGACATTTCATCGTCTGGCCCGGTCTCCCCTCATCCGCCCTTTCAGCCGTCGACTGCATGGTCTCCGAGTGGTCAGAGTGGTCCGAGTGCAACAAGTCCTGCGGCAAAGGACACACCATTCGGACCCGTATGGTCAAACTGGAGCCTCAGTTCGGGGGCGGGGCTTGCCCCGAGACCATCCAGAGGAAGAAGTGCAAGATCAGGAAGTGCCGGACGAAAGTGAAGGAGGAGAGAGGAGGAGGAGGCGGAGGGGCCGGAGGAGGAAAGAGAAGAAGACGGGGCAAACACGGAAAAGATGCGGCGGCCGAGGAGCAGCCAGGTTGGTTGGGAACAATGTGTTAACATTAGCTTGACTACAGGAGAGCCAGAGTTCAGACGCTTGTGTTTCAGGTTGCAGGATGCGGCCGTGGACCGCCTGGACGGACTGCACCAAGCCGTGCGAGGGGGGCATCCAGGAGCGCTTCATGGCGGCTAAGAAGAAAGCCAAAGGCGCGCTGACGGCTGGCTGCAAGGACCGGAAGGAGATCCGCGCTTGTAACGTTCATCCCTGCTAGAGGGGAGCACTACTGTTGGGGGGGGGGCGGGGCAGGGGAGCGGCGGGTTGAATACGTGAGGCGTGAAGACAGGTTTGTTTGATGAGGATGATGATGGGGGAGCGTTTTGTGTACAGGGAGGGGAGGTGAGGGGCTAGTCTGACACTTTTGGAGAAAGTATGAGTTTAGATAAGAAGAGGCGGAGGGGGGAGAAAAGGAGGAGATGATAATGTGCTGTTTAGTGAAGCCATTGTAGGCATTTAGTTACCAGGGCTGGCATTTACTTTAGACTACAATGGAAGTATTACAGAGTAAAGTCTGTGTCCTGCAAAAAAAATAAAGAAACAACTACAGTAGTTTTGCCAAAATCTGCATTGTATGTTCATATATATATATCTATATAGATATATATAGATTATATAGAGGGAGGATCCTCGACTCAAGTCAAGAGCAATACTGCAATATAAAAATATTCCATTACAAAGCCCTGCTTTGAAAGGGCACTTAATTGAAAGTACAGTAGTATTAGCAAAAGGTACTTCATGTTTCAACAGTAAAAAGTACTTATTTTACTGTAGGTCAGTTTAATCCAGACCCCCACTAGGGGTCGCCCAGGTGGGGGATACAAGTCTTCAGAGCATGTAACAGAAAAGTATGCAGTTAAAACAACCAGAGCTAATCTGAGTATCTGTTTTTTTCTAGTCTGTTATTGTTATGAATTAAACATAATGTGAAAGATCCATAACATATGTCACAGTTTACTCAATGATAGAGGAAGGGGTCCCTGAAGGAAAACAAAAGAAGTTTTGGATCATTGGTTTAATCAAATCGCTGACCATCATATTTATAAACTCGCCATGAGTCGGGAAGGGAAAAACGGTATTGGAACTCCTCCCAAATCAACGATTGTTTACTTCTCAGATGAGTTACTACAGAGCATTAATATGAAAAAGAGTCATCGAATGTATTAAAACAAATGTAGGATTCCTTTCTTTTTTTTTTTGCAAGACATAGACGCTCACACAGGAAGTCTCTAAAGACTTATGGATGTACTTTATCTCCTATCTAACCAACACTTATAAATGACACTACTATGTAAGTACTAAAACAAATAAAAAAAGACACCACTTTCCCTCCTAGCAGATACGTTTAAATAGAGATGTTTTATACTGTTAAGATTAGTCTTTATATACTGTCCTGCTGTTGATCTTGTCGTTTCAGCTGATGTAGCATTGAACTCTCGTGGGAAGACCTTCTGTTAGCATGCGGCGTGACTCCGTTTGGTTTGCACATTATGCTTCTCTGCCGTGGATGTCGTCTTTAAAACACATTGCTCAAATGACCAGAGGTCGTCTAGCCAAGCGGCTCAACACGCAGTAGACTGTTAATGGGGCCTTGGTTACAACACACTGCTTCTGTTTTTTACATATTAGCCTTTCCACGGTGCCACCACGATGAGAGTGATCTATGAAAACAAACAAAAAAAAAATGCTTTTCTGTTAATCACCTTTTTTTCTGTTTAAATAAGAATGTCATCACCAAAGTTCTATTTTCTTTCGATGTTCTCTTGTTTTTCTTGCCTTCAGTCTTTTCTGCTTTCAGGCCTCTTTCTTGATTTCCTTGTAACCTGTATCACATGACTATTTTCTAAGAATCCACCTTTACAATAAAAAAACATTAAAAAAAATGTAAATGTGAAAATCACGAAGTCATTTGACTCTTTTTGATCAACCCTAGTGTTCTGTTTGAGGTTTATCTGGGGCCCAAAAACATCATCACCTTTGTATAGGAGCTACTTATAAATATCTTTGATGATGTTTCAGAAGAAGCAGACACTGGTCTGCTTCTTGTAGATGTAAATAAGGTAAATTATTACATTTATTTATTTACACAGGTCTGTGGCACCAAATGGGAACTAAAGGCAATGTCCAAAAAACACAGGGTTAGGGATCATGAATCTCAAAATGATTCAAAGATATTGTCGGAGACCACTTTCCAATGGCATTTATTTATTCTTTTTTTTTAATATAAATTATGACCGCATGGCCATTTGAGTATGTAGCCCTAACAGCTTTCTCATCTCTGTACTTACAAGTTCATTCCACTAGGTGGCGGTAGAGCAGTGTTTCCCCTACCGTTATAATAGGGGGCCGGGGCAGTACCGAGAAATGTAATACTTGATATTCATGCGAGCTGTCTGGTTCTCATTATATTTTTCAGCAGAGAGGGCCGGAGTCGGACCAGCGTTGCATAGTTTCTGTGCCCTTTGACCATTAGTTGGCATCACTCCATCAGCTTGTTGTATCTTCCCCTGCAGGGCTGCAGACCTCCCTCAGTGAAAGACAAACAACGAGTCCGTCGCCCTTTTGAGGGAATCTGTTGGTTTAAGAGAAAGTGGTGGATGATAGTAATCTGCCCGGCAACCGTGCATCTGCAGGAGTTAGACTCTAAACTCTAAAAATCACCAGTTTACCCAGCGTGTGTTAAGATACACGTACTCTTGCAATGTCATTTTATTTTGATGAGTTGTAATCCGTACAAAAGCCCCCGTTTGAAAATAACACGTGTTTTTTTCGGGGAGTTTGCAGACTTCTGGTGGCGAGAAGAGATTTGTGACATGATAGTCGTCTCATTTCCTCCCACTGGAGCTTCAAACAAATCAGGTGTTTTATACTCATTCAACACATATACTCAACATACTGTATATATATGAAAAGAAAGGTTAAACATCCGCCACAATAATTCAGTTTAAACCAGAAATGTGACCTCAGTTATGACACATCTGGCCAGATTTGGGGAATATCACTTTTGGTCGTTCCTTTGCCGTTCTCCTTGTTTCAAATATTTTTTTCGGTTTGTTCTGGCCCGTGAGTCGGTTTAAATCGGATTGGCTGGGCGGTCAGCCAGCCCACCAGGATGCGTGTCTAGACATCCTGAACTCTCAAACGCACTTAGTGCTTCGTTTTGTGGAAGCGAACCGCACAAAATGATCTGTTATACAACACCGCAGCCTCTATAGCAACCAGCCCTCAGTCATGACTCACAGGCTGCTTTGTGTTCATGCAGCGTTGAGAGGTGACGTTTCAAAAATCACCATTAGATCAAGAACAACTTTTTTTTTTTATATGCACTACTTTTAATGATTGGGAGATTGTCACAAATGGACACTGTCGGACTCGTCTGGGAATTGATCCAAAGCCTTTTAGTGCAAGAATGTTGCAATTTGGACTTTCTGCTCCTGTCAACAAGCCTGGCGCCAAATGTTGCTCGAGTCGACGGAAAGTTGGCAGACAGACGTCTGATCGGTGTTCACATAGCATCATATTCACAAGCATAACTGATTGAAGACACTAATTACGGCTCTCTTGAGCTGTCCATGTGAATTCTAATAATTTTGCATTTATGTGAGGTTTGCTTATTTGCTAGCATGGCCAGTTGCATTGCCTGAGAGCAAAACATTGCTGTTAGGTCCTACTGTCCCCCACCCTCCCAGCTCCTGCTTCAATAATTCTATATAATAATTAATATATCAATTATTTTATATAATACTAATACTAACAATATTGTACTTCACATGTGAAATCTCTGGAAAGCATACATGCATATACAGTATGGCAGTTGCTCAAGCAATTTATAACCCACATTTACTTGTGAATCTATTTATATTATTATTCAAACATTTCACATGTGAAATATCTAGAAATCTAGTGTCCCTCTATCGTGATTTTTCAGAAGGTAAATCTGATTTTATTTTTCCATGCTCCATATGTGATTCACGTGAAATATAGTTTGCATTCACATCTGAATTTTCTGAGGGTTTGAACTTCATTGTTTCTAACAGTGAACAGCTTGCAACTCTCAGAAAAGTATAAAAAAACAAGCTACTGCCTAATTTACGTCCCCCAACACAAGTTCACATGCCCATTAAAACCGAGATCAGAACGTCTCCAGTGAAAATGAATGAACTCCAATGAAAGTAAAGTTGCCAAATTGGCAGACTATATCCAATCAATAATTCATGCGTTTGCCAGCAAAGAGATAAAAAATACTAAAATTAAGAAAAAAATACAAAAAATAATTGTTATGTAAGAAACCTTATGTAAGATCAAACCAAACAATTTAACGATCACCTTTCTTAAGAGACACGCCATCTAAGAAATACCTTAATAAAGTAAATAAAATAATCTTCTGTAAAAAAAAAGAAAATATTACCAAAACATCACTGTGAACCAATCAAGGTTTACTTAAAGCCCTTTATTTATATTTATATCTGTATAAAGTGTCCAGCTCATTATCAGTGTAACGCTGATAAAAAAAATGCACATTTTGAACCCTTTTCACAATAAGAGCACGCCCTCAAATCTCAGAAGCGGCCATTCCTGCAGTATGATTTAAGTGCAGCATCACCAGAGGCTTCAGTCCCGGAGAGAGGAACAACTAATGTGAGAGAGTGATCTGATCTGTCAGCAACACAACTTATGAGCAAGTGATTTGAAA
This sequence comes from Cottus gobio, assembly GCA_023566465.1. Taxonomy (NCBI): domain Eukaryota; kingdom Metazoa; phylum Chordata; class Actinopteri; order Perciformes; family Cottidae; genus Cottus; species Cottus gobio. The sequence goes on along the minus strand of CM042223.1, from coordinate 6,118,236 downwards.
ACAATATGAAGTACTTTGAAAACCACTTACATAACTTGCATGCTGCCAAGGAGACTAAAGCATAACATATCGTTTATTTTGTATTAAAAAAATCCTGTGTGGCATGAATCAGTCGGTGTACATGAAGCTCTGATTGTGGCTCCTGAGCTTCTTTTGTTGTTGTTGTTGTGACGTCATTATGAGTTTTGAGACCTTTCCCCATGCCAGATTACATCATTCTGCTCTTTTGGTCGATGAAGTTGTGCTGGCAGGTTATCCGCTGTGTTTCTATACGTCTCCACTCGCTGCATCGTCTCCCTCCAGCTCGGCTTTGTTCCTCACAGGATTATGGCGGTGATGACGGAGTCAACATGGCTTGAACAATGTCTTTGTCATACCCATACATCTTATTATCTCACTTATCATGGTTGTGTGCAGGTGAAAGTAAGGGATTGAGTTATTATAAGTCAAGGTATGGGATATCATATTGCTGAAGGGCAACATTTTATAATTATTTTGAAATTAAAAAATCATGAAAAAATGAAATAAAATGAAATAAAGAAAATAAGACATGTGAGATGTGATTTGATCAGCTTGTTGTTTTCATGTCTTACCAGCAGATGTCACCAACGTACTGAGAACCTTTCAAGGGAACCCCTTTCTGACCACTTTATTGTAAGTGTGTGTGTGTGTGTGTGTTTTGCCTTATTTATGTATAATAATGTACGTTCCTGAGTGTATGTATTGTACACGTGTGCTGAATGTATCTCACACATTGCTAAACTCATCTACAATATGTTTTTGCGTGATGCTGTAAGGGAATGACACACACACACACACATACACACACACACACACACACACACACACACACACACCAACAGGTCTGCTGCTGGAAATAAATGTGTGAGATTTATGGGCGTCCAGGGTACAGAGAGGCTTAGGGGGGCGGGTGTTAAGATGCTTTGACCATTTATCTCTGTTATTGCCTTCCTCACTTTTCTCCTGAAAAGTCACATTTAGTGTTTTCCAGTGGGAATACAAGGACACGGGAGTTGTTGTCGAGGCCGTTCACATGCATGTGTTGTTTTTGTACAGCACTTCACCGATCACACGTCTTCTTACTTTATTTATACCTGAAGAGGGACATTGCTCATCGAAAATCTGTGATGTTTTGTTTGTTTCTTTTCTACTCACTACTGCTTTTGAAACTCAATTTGTAGAAGTCACAACACTGCCTGCCTCATCCAAAACTACATGTAGTGTGTTTGTATCTTACATTATGAGACGCTCAAACAAACATGTTTTACTATAGTAAGACCTTACTATTGGTAAGGGAGGCTTCTTGTTTAATGATATTTATCTATTTGTATCTCACTTTAATTCATAAATACTTCAGTCGTTAGCCGTAGTTCCATTAGCAAAGAAGAACCGGAAGTTGTATGTCCTTACCACCCTGTCAACAACATTACAGTCATAATCTTTATTGGGATTCAGATTCCTGGCTCCCCTTCGAGGACCTCAGCTACAAATACAAGGAATAACACCTTTTGCTGGTAGGAAGCTATAACTTCAGTACAAGCGTCATAATAATGCTGACAGTGGAGCAAGGAAGTTGTTAAAAGACAAACAATTGTTCACAGATCCTGCAAAGGAAAACCGTTTTTGATGACGATGTATTTCATGAGAAAATGCAATAAACCACTTATCAGCATTGTGAACAACAACCAAAAGTTTGGGTAATTTAAATCGGTTATCTGATTTCTTTCCATTTGCTTCTTTGCATTGGCCGCACGTGGCGAGTCTGGAACAATATATCGTTTGATGCTGTTTCCAGCGTGTTTAGACCTGATTACACACCCCCGGGATCAAACAACACAACAGTAAATAGACGTGTTATTTTCAAGGACGATGGAAGGAGAACAATGGAGCCGGAAGAAAGAGTGTAAAGGAAGCAGAGAGCCGGACCAGAGTGATTGAAGACGTGATCATGTCTCATAACAACCAACAAAGAGGCTCGCACTGAGCAACATAAATATAATTCAGCCCAAGAAATGTGAGAAAAAAAACACAAAATCAACAGTTCTTTTGGCAGAATAGTGACTTGGACCACTTTTTCTTTTTGTTTACGCTGTCCTTCCAATAAGAGCATCTGTGTTGGGTCAAAGGAAGTCCAGGGTGTTGGGTGTTGGGTGGAGGGAAGCCAGCTGTGGACACAATTGTCCATATAGACAGAAAACAGGACTTCTTTCCTGTGAAGGGAAACTTGGTGGAAGCTGTTTACTCGCTACCAGGAAGCGTAGATCTTGTTGGCGCCGGTCCAACGCCATGTGCAATCACAATGTTTTTTCTTGTCTGAGGAATACACAGGAGAGCTCGCCATTAAGCAATCTGGCATCCAGCTCTGCGGGGTAGAGGGACTTTTCTTCGAGCCATGGCATACCTGGCATTCTGAACCAATTGGAAAGAGGTGGGGTTTGCCGAGGAAGACGCTTGAAGTGGCGTTTCATTCCTGAGAGAGCATGGAGTGAAGGTGATGGAGTGATTCATCAGAGGTGTGCGGTTGGGAACAATGGCCTGCATGTGCATGTCCAGCTCACATCTTCTGCTGCTTCTTTGTTCCCACCTCTCACTTCCCATTATCATTGTATTTTTTTCTGCACAGAGGACCTTCCTGCATTCCCCTCCCTAGCAGCTCAGAGAGAGTAAATATTGTGTTCCCGTTCTCCCTCCATTACAGAAACGTATTAAACGAAAGGATTGTGTCTATTTTATGTGCAGAAAATGCATCGCTGAACTACAAAAGAGCCTCTTTTATGGCTTTTTTATACTTGCTTTATGAGCCCTTTTACAATTAGATCTGTCTGCTTTCGGGCTCCCTGACTTGGAGTCGGACTCTAGAGGAACTCAACCCCTGCCTCCTGAAGTATTTGCTTAGTCTAGACTCTGACTGATGACCTTAGCCTATAGCTCATGCGAGCGAGGCCAGCCTTTCAGAGGCACGCTATCCATAATGATTGGCATGTCTAATAAGAGGGAAAGAGCGAGTGCTGGACATTTGAGATACGTCCAGCAGAGCCACAGCACAACTCCATGGCGCCTGAAGTGGAGATTGTTATAATCCCATATCAGCCGGGATTGCCTAAATTGATAAACGTCAGCTTTGTTTTATTGTTTAGAATGAGCCGCTCCGTGGTAGGTCATATACCTTTCTGTGCTCTATCCAAAGAGGTTACATCATTTCCTGTCGGACTCCCCATACGTCTCCTGATAAGACAACCAGACCTTCACGTTATGAGGTCAGATGGTCAGAGATATACTGATCCATAGAGGATGAAGGGAGCTGGGGGGGTTTAATCCCTTTAAGGGAAACCGGTCGATATTGCCAGCGCTTCAGAACTATATTACCGGCATACTGTGCCATACTGGTGTAATTACTCATAAACTTACATTGTTTTATTGTTAATTATCCATTGACGCACTCAAGACGATAAGACTTGCTGGATGAAGCAACACTGCATTATTTCATTACGCAATTATGATTTCATGAGGTGTAATGCATCTTTTCAGCAAGAAACGTAACTACATTAGACAATAGAATTATAACATTGTCAAATAAAAAATGATGCCGCACTCATGATGTCCAATTACCCAAATCACAGAAATAATTTTCTTACTAAAGTGGTGTGGAACCATGCAGATTGGGTTTTATTTTGAGTCTTTCTTTGTTTTTAAAGTCACATTAGAGAAACATTTCAATCCAAAAACTTTACAAGCTCGTTATTATTATCTGTTATTATAATATCTGCGTAGGTGGACAGCTTGTTGCCTCCCATTAAACATCCTTCTTTTTCACATCAGTTTGAAGTGAAAGCTCCTAATTATGGCAGAAACCCAGAGCTTGGCAGGTTATAAGTGTTTAGATTGGCTACAGATATTAAAAATTGCTCAATTCTCTGCAAAAATAACACCAGAGATTCTCATGGTTGTGTAGCAACTGATTGAAGCCTAAACAAAGCAAGCGGAGACGTGCTGTTTTTGAGAAAACGGGAGACGAAGCCAGTGTGGTTTTCAGTGCATCAATATATATTTCAACATAGAGGATATTTAAATAATTTTCAATGTAGTCATTACAGAACATATATAATTCATGATGAACATATTTACATTACAATGCATTTACAGTATTCTTATTTACAGATATTTAAGTGCCTTTTATGTACAAATATTCTTTACAGTCAGATAGAAATGTCTTTAAACGTCATAACATGCATGTTCTCGAGGTGCTGCACATCGCATGTGAAGGAGATTGTTTTTGTCTGCAGTGCAATTGAAGGCAAAAAAAAAAAACGGACCCCCTAAATGGTGCCGGATGTCAGGGGGGGGGAAAGAATCAGTAAGTGGAAGTGTGTTGACGTGGAGTGTGTGGAATGTGTGAGCTTCTCCTTACATTTTTGAAAGCTGTGGGAGGGGCCTATGGGATCGGTAGGTACACTCCTCCAACTGTGGCCAATCTCACTTCATCCAAACACCCGCCATCCCCTTCCCTGTGTGTGTGTGTGTGTGTGCGTGCGTGCGTGCGTGCGTGCGTGCGTGCGTGCGTGCGTGCGTGCGTGCGTGCGTGCGTGCGTGCGTGCGTGTGTGTGTGTGTGCGTCCTGCTCTTTTTAAGGAGACCCCTCTTGCCGCTGCTGAACAGAAATAATCTCAATTCTTTAGGGACCAACACAAAAGAATTCCAGCTGCAACACAAACTAATTAGGAAGATGTAGATGCACGTGATTAATAGATGTAGCCTGAACCCCACACACTCATAACTTTTCTTTTTTGTTGTTGTTCCTTTCTTTACATAAGCCACTTAAAAAAAGAAGAAGAAATCTAGACAAAGGATGAGCTGACTGCCTCGGGTACTCAGAGCCGTGCGGTCTGGAAGAGTCGTTTTAACCACCACACCTCTCCTGGCTGCTATGCCCAGTTTGTATCCTTGGGAACACTCTCACAGGAAAGGGTGTTTGGCGGCACAGCGGGGAAACCACCAGGAAAAGCATGCATCAATATTCCTGGAAAAGGGTTTTCTCAAAAAGAAATCACGTCGGGAATCTGGACCGCAGTAGGGCTGCTGCACTTTCAAGAATTGCGACTGAATTCAACAAAATAAAGTCAAAAGAACGACTGTGGTGATAAACCAACTTGATGAATCTGAAGCAAAGATTTGCAATTTCAATTCCTCTCCCAAAGTTGTCCTAATATTTTCACAGAAGTTGGGAAAAACTGAGCAGGTTTGCACACAGAATCCAGCAATAAGCCTTCAAGTGACGTGTCCATATTCTCCGTCAAAGGATAAATCTACTATATGTCATCCCTCCGTTTCTTGACTTCCGTGCAAAAAGAAAAAGCCTGATTTGCTTCATAGTTTTGGAGTTTGGGGGGTCATATAGTTCATATCGTGTGTGTACCTTGATGCCACTCTCAGACAGGCTTTTTAGTGCCTGACTCCATGTTTACTCTGCCTGAATGGAGGTCTTGGGAGAATTGTCCAGCTCCCTCCAGTTGCTTGAACTGCCCGTCGGGCTCCGATTGGTCATCTTAGTCAGCAACGTGGTTCTGCGGAGACTGCTGTCCGAGTCCTCCTTCTTGAAGTTGGTGTTCATTTTGAAGCAGCAAGAGAGGCAGTGCACGAAATCCTGGAGGAGGTGGCCGCTGAAGATCATGTATATCCACGGGTTGCAGCAGCTGTTGAGACTGGCGAGGAGCGCAGACAGAGTCACCGCTGTGTTCTCAGAATCTAGAGAACAGGGAGAGGAAGGAGGGAAGGGATGATTAATCTGCAAAACATCTGGCGCACAAATGCCCGTCGAAGTCAATTCATATGGTGTTGAAACACAAAACCTAATGCCAATATTGCACATATTCAAATACTTAGTGTCTGTTGAAAATTCTATTGATTTGAAGGTTTTTTGGATCAATTTTAATTTCCTTATTATGATGAATGTATCTGTATACAGCAAACTAATGAAGCATTAGTAATGATCACCCAATTACAGCATACCTCATACAGATGGGATGAGGTGATGGGCTGAAATTCTGAAGAAAAAAAAAACTTCTCCCCTGAGAATAATATTTAATAAGACCGTTTCTGCAGAACAGTTTTAAATCTGAAGTCTCACGCACTCGTTATTTAATTTACCTGTATGGTTATTATTAATAATTTCTCTCTATTTACGCATTGTTTGGGGTTTGCATTACACATGAACCCATGCATAAAGGCTGCGCGCACGTGTTTGCGCACGGTCCATTTGTTTGACCAAGTGCTCTCTCCTGGCAACTATGTGTTTTGGTAGTTTGCCGCATCATTCCCGAAGCTGTAAAAGTTTAATATTTAGTAATAAATAACACTTGTTTTATGCACTCACCAGCCCACTGGAAGTTCTCATCCCACACAGACCACATCTGCACTGTGAAGAATGGCGCCCAGCAAACGATGTACGCCAAAACTATCACAAAAGTCATTTTAACGGTCCTCAGTTTGGCTCTTGATATCGTTGTAATGCTGCTGACAGAGTTCTTCCCAATGAACCCGCTGTGGCTCACAGCGCCAGGCGTCGACTTTCTTTTCTTGTACTTGATATTTTTCCATATGCTGTGGCAGATGAACCCGTAGCACATCATGAGGATGACCACGGGCACGAGGAAGATGCCCACAGTTATCCAGGTGATGTAGGTCTTGGCGCCCCACGGCTCGATGAAGTGCGCCCAGCAGTCGGACACGTTGGAGCCGTTCTTGATCTCGCTCAGGGAGAAGATAAAGTACTGCGGGGTGCTCAGCACCAGGCTGCATATCCACGTGGAGATGATCATGATGTAGGAGCGCTGCGTGGGCTGCAGCAGGGTCTTCAGTGGGTGGCAGATGGCGATGTAACGGTCCAAGGTCATCATCACCATCATGTAGGTGGACGCGAACATGCCCATCACCTGGAAGTGCTTGACGATCCTGCAGAGAAAGTCCGTGCCGTAGAAGCGGAAGGTGATCTTCCAGCAGAGCTGCGGCAGCACCTGGAAGAAGGCGACCACCAGGTCAGCCAGGCTGAGGTGTTTGATGAAAAGGTGCATCCGAGACATCTTTTTCTTGGTGTTGAACATTGCCAGCAGGACGCTCACGTTCCCGATCACAGCCACCACGAAGGTGATGCCCAGGACCAGGATCTCGATCTGAGCCACCTCCTCGTTTCGCGGATCGTTGGCGTGGTCGGTGTTGTTTCCAGGCGCCTCCATCGTTGGCTCATCCGAGGGACTGAACACCAGAGACTGGTTGCCTTCGCTCAGGAGCATCGCATAGTCGGGAGTGTGCATGGCACTGCCCCTCTGTGCGCCCTAGCGGATTCAGTGCCAGAGGGGCTGCGAGGTGCCTCTCCAATCCGTATATGGCGCTACCTGGTTCGCACAGTGACGAGCCCGCTGCTTTCTGGCTCGTGGCTGCTGCCTCTGCTTTTTAAACTCGAATCGAATTTCAGCCAGCGTGTGCGTAATGAGCAACACTGCAAAAAATAAAAACACCTCAGGCAAAAAGTCTTTGGCGTAATGCCAAGTCCCAGAACTTGTTTTCCCAAGTGCGTTTTAGGATATGACTTGGATGAGGGACAATTTAAATGAAGTACTATTATTTGACTTTCATGTTTCCAGTGCAAACGATTGAGTTTGAAGATGCATTATCATGGAATTGCATTGCAATTGACACCAGAGCAGGACATTAAAAAGAAAATAAAGAAGTTGTAAAAACAAAACAAATAATAATACAATTAATAGGTTTTTTTTTCTTCTTGCTTTGGGACAAATTTTAAGTTCATTATGATGCAACGTATTTTATGCAGTGCAGCCATGCCCTACCCCACAGTGTACAACACTTCCACATCACCCCAAGTCCTCCCACTCACAAAGTGGGCCATGTGTTTGGAAAGTAGTTTGCATTAAAGTTTCCCATAAACTTAGAGAATACAAACACATTTCTAATGCCGCTCTTTAATTGTGATGCTGCATTTGCTGCATTGACCAACACACTGGAATGTTGTTTGCTTTAGCATCTGCTGAGGAAGGCCTTGCGCAATGATAAACTGTTTTAAGTTATTTGTCTTGAGTGCTTTGCTCAAAGAATCACCAGCTCTGACTTATCCAGGGTGTGTCTCATTCAAAGTAAAATCTCACTGAATAGACTATTCCAGCTCCAAGAAGTAGTTTTTTAACAACATTCATGTTAAAATAAGGTGTTTAGTGTTTGTTCGTAAGCAGTCATCCCTTTAAGAAGCTGAGTTTCCTTTATTTTCATTTTGTCTGCATACCAAATCTCATATCAGAATGTTTCTCTGGGCTACATCACATGGGAAGAAAGTGAGAAAATGTTGTTTTTGGATTAATTGACCCTCAATCACATCTCCATGAAACCCATAAATATCCCCATCTGTTCTAAAACATACATACAATGCTTGTCTTTTATCATATTTTATTACATCAGCTCTTTTCCCCCAAATATTTCAAAAGTTCCATATAAAGTGCTTTCTTACTGTATGTGTGGGAGAGGTTTCACGTTTTCACACACGTGTGTAAACTGCATCAGACTTCACTGTATTGGAGTGTATTGGCTTCCAAATTAGTTGGGATGTCCCCAAATTATGTTAATGTCCATCTTAAAGGGTAAGATGCTAATTTTTTTAAGGTTCATCCTTTTATTTTAGGTTTCTACTGGAACATGTTTCCCTGCTTTATTGCTCAAAAAACCCTACAGTTTTAGCACCTGTCTCTTTAAGCCCCTCCCACAATCTGCTGTGATTGGCTTGTGAGAAAAATATGCTGCACCTGCACAAAGGTATCTCAAGCCGTGGGTGGAGACCCTCGGATGGGATCGGTATATTCTAAAGAGCCTGGAAGAGGAGCCCAATCTGAAAGGCTTGTTGAACACATGTTCTCTGATCTAAGCGGCCCGACACATCGGACTGGTTTGTCTTCTTTCCCAGTTTGTGGGTTAGTAGGAACTCCAGATCCCCAAATGTATGTTAACAAGCACTTAAACAGTGATTTCTTTTTTTTCTGTCATGATACGTCCCATTTAAGTCTTTCCCCTTTCCGCCTTAAGTGTCTATATCTGCACACACATCATTCTGCAAAGTGGATGTCAAACATCCAAGTGAATTAACAATAAGCAGAACACATTTGAGTTCAGAATGTCTTTAATATTTATTAATTTGACATGTGCGCTGCCTTTTTTCAGTCTCTCTTTCCTCTCTTCCTTACAGCATCCTTCCAGTCTCCGCGGTTGCACCCTTGTCTAGCCACTTATTTGCCTCAGCATCTTTAACGGCGCCTCAGTTTCCAAGTGACCTACAACAATGTGAATTGCTTATTACAGTTTCCATTGCGAAAGCACATGATTGCCAATTGGCTGTGGGTATCCGGCAGCCATTAAGCTCATCTGATCCATGTGCTGATAGTGACAATAGTTATCTTTATTGCGTTCACGTTGAAGTCACTGTCCAGACCGCCTCTCCTTCATTTCCGATGGCCCTCGCAGTCGGTAGTGCAAACTGGGGCCTCTTTACTTAAAGATTTCCGACAGGCCGGTTGAACTGGCTTTGTGGCATGATTACATTTTCTCAATTATCCCAGCCTCTGTTAATCTTCACATCAGAACCCCAACCAGGGAAGTATCTGATGCCTTGGGCTTCTGTTGACCAGCAAACCAGCCTCCCCCCATGAGGGGCCCTGTGTGCCCCCCCCCCCCCCCCCATTCATCCACTTTGGTACAGTCTTGTTTAGTCCTGGGGCTTGAAGGACACAGGACGGATGTCTCCCTTCACGCTGGACTGAACCACGTTTACCCTCGCCTCCTGTTTTTTAAAGATGTTCACCGGAGATGTCCTGTGCTGTTATTAAAGCTCCGGGCTTAGATTGTCTCATCAGTCTCAGGACACGAAGACTCTGCTCATCATCCTCAGCGGCGGACGTGTGTCTGGAGCCGGGAATCATGGGAATGCATGCTGTGTCTCCAGTAGCCGGGGCAGTCAGTCTGAATCATTTCCGTGATGTTTCCCCTTTACTCACAGGCTTAAGGTTCTGTAAGAGGTCCTCAGACTCTCTGGCAGCTTTATTTATTTTTTTATCCTTGGGGATGAAGAATCTTGTGAAGGAGTTTCTTCTTTCATTATGTTTTCTACCTTGTTATTAGAGAGCTTCGTGAATATCAAAACATCTTCGTTACACGTTTTAATTATATATATGTATTAGTCCAATTTCATTTAGAGTGGAAATCACAACATTTCCTGAAAACATCTTCCTCTTCAGATCTCTCTCATTTTTTATTTCCCGTGTGCACACAAAGGGAGGCTCACTATTTCTGGCCATTATCTCAACACTCAATCTCCGTCAGTAGTGATCACTGTGAGCTCTGCTGCAAAACAAAGTTTCTAAAAGTTGATCTGCCTGTCCATGGGCATATAAATTGTTAATGTCACTGCCATATGTAAGCTCATGAATGAGAAGAATGTCCGCTCTTAACCAGCTGCATCGTATGCGTGCTTCCCTTCTCCAGCCTGCCTAACATCATCAACACCTCATGCATTATAATATATAATACAACAGATGTCTGCTCATCGTGCTCCCGATATGAAATTTACTGTGCTTCTGACTGACGTCCAGAAGGAGCACCTGAAAGAAAAAGTCTGAAACAAAGAAAGCTGTAAAGCAACACCTCCCGTCTGTTTTAGTCCTCATAAAAGCACAAATCAGTTTGTCCCTTGGGCGACTGCAGTCCTACAGAGGTCACGTCAAACAAGACACTTAATTATCTGTTTACTTTATGGATGAAGTTATGACAATTACCAGGAACTCTGCAAAGAATAAAGAGCTTCAGTAAACACGACATGCAGGTTTTATAATCGTGAAAATCCGTACCTAGTACACAGTGGTTATGCAACCTGAATCGACGTAGATGATATACTGAAAATTTCAGAGTGCCTGTTTTTGTTCTAAGCCACTTTCTTTGCCTCTGTGTCTGAATTTGAAAAACCACCGTGGTTTACAAATATATGGGTAGTGGGTGAGTATTGTTTTTTTTTAAATATAAATATGAATTCATACTACATCTTTCTTTTGGGGTGAATAACATAAGGGGAGAATACAAAGGGGAGTCAAGCGTTTAAAAACAGCGAGGTCATGCGAGGAGCAAAGACAGTTTGCTTTATTATCCATGCTCAGAAAGGCAATCTGGCAATTCTGGCAAATGTCAGATGGGCCGGCCCACCTGGTTAGCCGCTAGGCCACCATAATGTATGACAATTAAATATTCCTGTGAGCGGAGGCCCACTCCATGCTGGAACAGCCCATCTGATTCGGTTCCCAAAATTGTAAATTGACTAACTTTATGGCAAGGGTACCGACCATCTGCGTTTTTACATTCGGGTCCCGTTGGGCACGGCCCCACAAGAGGGCGCTGTCGCACAGAAGAAGTTCAGGGCTTTTCTCTATTTCAGACACAATAAGTTTGTCTACATAAAAGCTTTGCAATTTTTACATTTTCGGAAAGAAATCTCTTCCCTAGAAACATAGTGCTTGTAGCGTGTGTAGATTTGTCTTCTCAAGAAGGAAAAGATTTAAAAAAAGATAACTTAACCACGAGTGGATGGAAAACTTGGTTAACTGCTAGCATATATTTATATTAAAAAAAACTGTTCTGCATTAATAAGTAATGAAGGACCGAAAAATACTAGCGGAAAAGGTCAGAGAGAAGAAAAAAAGGCTGAAGCTGATGCTACAAAAGGTTTTAAGATATATTAATTATTAAAAAAAAGTATGCAGATACTGTCGATAATGCCAATGCCTCACACAATCCTGCAAACATGAAGAGGAAGTGAACAAAGCTAGCCAGTTAGCCACCAATGCTGTACGAGTCACACGGCTGAAACGTGTCCTCTCTATTTTATTTAGTCTAGAGCGGTGAGTTTTTTTTATGTTCATTTCAGTGTTTCTGGGCTGTTTGTAGTTACTGAGCTGTTAGCTGTGAGTGTTTTCCTTTCTGGGGATGGGGTCGGTCCTGGTGAAAATTGCCAAGGCCCAATCATGTTCCACTCAGCTGGTGTAAAAGGCATCATACTGCAACAGGAGGTAAAACAAACATGTTGAGACCTCTATCTGCAATCCTTTGGTCCGCTTAGTTCCATTTTCGGGGTTCGCCACCATGCCGAAATCCAATGCCGTCTCCTAGAAATGACTTTTATGCATGACTAATCTGCAACAGCAAATACGTTTTGCACCGTGATTATGATTCTTATCAACAAAATGAGTAGATGCTAATTAAGGAATCTAATAAGTCGCAAAAGCATATCAGCTACATGTTTGCTGACAGTGCATTTCAGTTGTGTTCCCTCCAAACTCTTTATCTTTTAACTTCCTTAAGTCTTGGTTTGATATTGAAACATCAACAGTGATTTGTAGCATGACACACAATATGTTTACTCCCGCTATGCTCGAGGTCAATTTGATTTATCATCTCTAAATAAATGCCTGAAATCTTTTTCGTTTGTTCACATTGGTGAACAAACATAATATATTGCACGGCAGCTTTCTAAAGCTCTTGGGGCTCAGTGTGCTCTCTCTTTATGCTCAGTTGAAAATAACCTCTAAGCCAAGTCCTTTGACAGTGAAAGCGACATCCAGGAGCTTGTGTCTGAGACTAAGAATAGTGTTGAGGAGGACCACGATGATGAGGCTTCCTCCTCTGATGAGACTGTACGGGACCCCTGGGTTTGACCTTCCTGTTGTCTCCAAACCTCCATCCCATTCTGTTCTCGCTCAGCCTCCAAGCGTGGACGTATTGCCTTGCAAATAATGGAAGAGATCATGGGCCCTCTCCCCACTTGAACTGCAAGGGGACAGTTGGAAAGACTTGGATGTAAACACTGAGATGCTCGTTTTGGCAGAAGTGCCGAAGATAAAAAGAAAAGGTCCAGGCCCTGATGAATGTCTGGTTGCATGTTTTGCAGCTGTTTCTTAAAATAAATATATAATTCAAACAAACCAGACAAATGGAGCTTATGGGGAGTGATGCACAGTCCAGCTATTTGTAATATGGGTATACACTGGGAACCTCCCTGGGGGAGCACCAGGGTATAAGGGTACACTAGACATGGCCTCTTTTTGTTATTTTTACATTGTACGGCCTGTGAGGACCTGCTTGAAAAGGAAGTTTCCCTGTTGGGGCAAGTAGTAAAACATCTACCAGAGCTTTTATATGAAGCTGTAAAAAAGTACAGATCTATCTTTCCAATTTTAGGTCAATCTGTGGTTTTTGAATATTCTTTATTTACACATAACAGGTCTTCTGGATGAGTAAACAAGATGGTAAATATCTGGGGTGTCCTACAGAATAAGGGAGTTATCAATGAGTGATAAACAGGCTCGTCACCGAGACTACATTTATGCTGAATGTCGAAAAGGCAAATCTAACCTATTCATAATTTGTTTCTTTTTGTGGGGTGTAATATAGTCTGTGACAAAAATAAAAGTATGCTTATTCTAAATGATTTATTCAAAAAAACTTTGTGTTTTATCCAAAGGGTTATTCAGGTATAGTCAAAAAGAGACAAGAAGTAACTTTTGGGTAACAGGAGGAGCAACTGAAACCAAGAGCCTTCCCATAATCAAAGCGCCATTGTTGGCAGCGCTTTGTACCGCCGCCATCAATCACCAGAGATAAAAAAAAAGACACTCAGTATTGGGAAACACGAAAACTAAACCGTTAATAAACAGACACAGAATTACACAATCTCCATAAAAACTGTATATTACGACCCTCACGAAGCTGGTATTTATGACAGCACATCCATCCAGTGACTGCTTGTATCTGAGGTCAATTGTAAAAAAAAAGTTGTTTTAAAAAGCACAAAAGCTGGACCTCTAACCTCCTCATATAAATTATACAGATATCATTGGCTGATCTCGTCCACTCCCCACACAATCTTCCAACCACCTCATAAAGTTGTGATGCATTGTTTTTACATTACATTTAGCTGACGCTTTTATCCAAAGCGACTTACATGCTATACAGTAGACACAGCAACGGTGAGCAATGAGGGTTAAGTGTCTTGCTCAAGGACACAACGACATGGACTATCAGAGCCTGGGATCGAACCACCGATCCTCTGATTGAAAGACCGACTTGCTAACCACTGACTCACAGTCTCCCCTGTGTTTCAAACCCAATTTTGGAAAAGTAATTTTACGTTGATTGCACTTCAGGTCTTGAAAAGCAACATCATCTTATTCGGTTATAATAACAATGTGCAGCGTTCCCACAAATATGTGATTCGAAACTAACGTAGCAGAAAATATCATTTGAACAGGTCTTATCACTTTTATTGTTTTCTTAAAAAGTAAAATTGTGCCGTAGATAATTTGTATAGACATAAACAGCCATGCTGGACCTAATGGTCCCACATAATCGATGAGTCATAGAGATGCTCGAGACCATTTCCTCAGCAGGAAGATCCTTTAATGACCGTCTATTCTCACATAGACGTGGAAGTCTGATCCTGTTTTATGAAAGTATCACTTTCACAGATCTCTATGCATTTTGGCCTATGCAGGCCTCCACCATCATCCCCGTCCCCAAAAAACCTAGGATCACAGGACTCAATGACTACAGGCCCGTCGCCCTGACCTCTGTGGTCATGAAGTGCTTTGAGCGTCTGGTCCTGTCCCACCTCAAAACCCTCACCGACCCACTCCTGGATCCCCTGCAGTTCGCCTACAGAGCCAACAGGTCTGTGGACGATGCAGTCAACATGGCCCTCCACTCCATCCTCCAGCACCTGGACACCCCAGGAACCTACGCCAGGATCCTGTTTGTGGACTTCAGCTCTGCCTTCAACACCATCATCCCGTCTCTGCTGCAGGACAAGCTCTCCCAGCTGCACGTGCCCGACTCCACCTGCAAGTGGATCACAGACTTCCTGTCTGACAGGAAGCAGCACGTGAGGCTGGGGAAACACGTCTCAGCCTCTCGGTCCATCAGCACCGGTTCCCCCCAAGGCTGCGTTCTTTCCCCTCTGCTCTTCTCCCTGTACACCAACAGCTGCACCTCCAGTCACCGGTCCGTCAAGCTCCTGAAGTTTGCGGATGACACCACCCTCATTGGACTCATCTCTGGTGGGGACGAGTCCGCCTACAGGCGGGAGACTGACCACCTGGTGACCTGGTGCAGCCAAAACAACCTGGAGCTCAACGCTCTGAAGACAGTGGAGATGGTTGTGGACTTCAGAAAGATCTCAGCCCCACCAGCCCCTCTCACCCTGTGTGACTCCCCCGTCAAAGCTGTGGAGTCCTTCCGCTTCCTGGGCTCCATCATTACCCAGGACCTCAAGTGGGAACTAAACACCAGCTCCATCGCCAAGAAGGCGCAGCAGAGGATGTTCTTCCTGAGGCAGCTGAGGAAACTCAACTTGCCAAAGACAATGATGGTGCACTTCTACACTGCCATCATCGAGTCCATCCTCTGCTCCTCCATCACAGTCTGGTACGCTGCAGCCACTGCCAAGGACAAGGCCAGGCTGCAGCGCATCATTCGCTCTGCCGAGAGGGTGATTGGCTGCAATCTGCCGTCCCTCCAGGACTTGTTTGCTTCAAGGACCCTGAAGCGGGCGAGGAAGATTGTAGCTGATCCCTCTCACCCTGGACACAAACTGTTCGTGTCCCTCCCCTCTGGCAGGAGGATGCGGTCCATCAGGACCAAGACCTCACGCCACAAAAACAGTTTCTTCCCGTCTGCCGTCGGGCTCATCAACAGAGCCCGGGTCCCCCACTGACTCTAATGACTCTGTCACCCCCAGACAATTCCCACCGGACACTCCCCTGCACATAGCCTTATACTTATACTTGACTTGAATACACTTGACACCTGGGCATTGCACTTGCCATTTTCACACAACACTTACACTCATGCACATTCCATGCACTTTATCTTACTTTTGGTATTTTGTTATGCTGCTGTCTCAATGTAGATATTCATTCATCCATTCATCCTCATTTATTGCACTGCGTTAACTGTTAAATGTGTATTGTTAAATGTTAAATGTATGCACCTTCCCGCCAGGACAAATTCCTTGTATGTGTAAGCATACATGGCAATAAATGGTTCTGATTCTGATTCTGATTTTGGATTCCTACAGTAATACACAGTAATAATGCCATAAATCATAAAAAAGCAACCACCCAGGATGTTTAAAAAAAAAAATTAACAAGCTCTATTTAAATACTTTTTTAATGCACTGTGACACTTTACATACTCTCAAAGTACATGTCTTAATCTTTCGGGAAAAAAATGAAATGAGTACCTCAAAATATTTTTTTTTTTACTGTCCAGATTAATTATGAATTGGATTTAAAAAATGTTAGCAGTTGTTAGTGATACATAGTTATTAAATATGATGTTAACAGTGGTGGAATGTTCTAAGCTGCAATTTTGAACTAATCGTTCTCAAGTTTTTTTTATTTTTGAAACCATTTACAGTACATCTCTACTACATCTCAGGTGTTAATATTTTACTTTTTCCCATATACATTTATTTATTAACATTTGCTGGGTCTTAATATAGGCATAACATTGCGCAACGTGTGGTTTGTAGAATAAAACAAGAAACCCACAATCCTGATAAGGAGATATTCATGTAATATTAAGTATACTACATAAGTCAACTCCTCTTTTGGAAAACAGATGGAATTGTTTAAGATATGGGGACTTAATTTGATCCAACTCTAGTATGGGCTACTCATATATATTTTTTAAATAAATGTTTTTTTTCCCCCTCCAAAGCGGCAGATAAGCCAAACATGGCAGGCTGTAGCTCGGGCAACTTTATCCTGGCCTTGTGCACGTCCCTGCTCAAGGCTCCATTAATTAAGAAATGTATTTCTAGCAGTGTGACTCAATCTGTGAGTCAGTCTATCTGCTGGTCTACCACTTAGGTGCAAACTGAAATATTTCAGATACATCAAGGATGTACAGTATGAAGACAACGGGAAAGGTTGCTCAATGACGCATGAAGCAAGAAAATGAGACATATACATTATATATATATATATATATATATATATATATATATATATATATATATATATATATATATATATATATGTGAATATATATATGTGAATTCATATGAAAATATGGGGATCTTCTTTATTATTATTATTATTATCACAACACCCGCATCACAACACCTGCATCACAACTCCTGCATCACAACTCCTGCATCAAAACTCTGAGGGCCGTCATGAGAGCCTACAGGAAATATGGGATGTGACACCCGTAACAGCGACAGGCCCAATTGAAGGTGACGTTTTCTAGGTCTCTGCAGTAAATCTTCTTTTTTAAAGGAACTAAAAACCCTTTTCATCCCCTTGTCTTTATTGAGTGATGTAGATATGTGGAGTTAATACAAGTGCTAACAGAGTCTGTCGGTTACCTGCAGCCGCCGATCCTCCAGAGAGACCTCGGCCAGAGGGGTGTCTGGCTAACGAGGGAGGTCTCCTCTCCAATTCCACTTAACCACGGACTCACCGACAGCTGTATCCTGCAGTGGAAGATGGCTCGGGAGGGTCTCCTGCTTCCATGGAGACCTCATTCTGTTTTTAGTCAGAATCAGAATTTATCATTTATTGCCATGTTACTTTTCACATTCAAGGAATTTGTCCTGGCGGAAGGTTCATACATTTAACAATTAACAATAAACAGAGTGCAATAAATGGGAATGAATGAATATTTACAATTGAACAGTAGAATATAAAATTAAGATGAAGTGTCTTAAGTGCTATGCTTTTTGTAAACCTTAACTAAATTATGTTGAACTTATTTATTATTATTTCTCACTTTCCCCCATTCTAATACCTGTAAATATTATTGGGTGAATAAAATCCTTATTTTTCCCACCTTTTCCTGCCCTCCCACTTCCATACGTACCCTGGTCCTTCACATGGGGCCGTTAAGTGTATATTTCATAGTCTAATACCACTTGTAAAATATGCTTGTGGTCATGTAAGAGAAAGAGATGGAGTGAGCAATGCAGCTACACAGTGTGTTTACGTTACACTTGCAGTATATCCAATGCGGTATGTATCATACAGCCATCTCTCTGAAATGTTTATCTTATGTTAGATTTACTGTAGCTCAGCAGGGCACCGCCCACATGGCGGACCAACATACTAAATCTGATTTACTGTTACAGGAAAAACACAACAGTGATCCAGATTGATTGTACTTTCAAGTGAATGTCTGATATGGCGCTTGACCCTCTGCCACATTAGTACAGCGGACGAATAAGAAAGTGATGTACTCTTCTGTGAAGCCGGGAGGTCAAGCCATTTGAACTTTTATCTTTGAGAACATCTGTTTAGAGATCCCATCCTGTTGTTCTCTGCGTGAATAACACTATTATATTTCCCGGGAAACGATTTTTAAACCGCTGCCACTGTCGTAAAGCTACGGCTGTTTAATTGAACAAAGATATTCTTAAACAGGAGGAATAAACTTAACCTTGATCTAAACCTTGTCTTTCACAATGTGAAAGACAATTATTGCTGCAGCATGTGATCCCTCATATAAATTGTAATTATGCTGCTCATGGCTGGTGATTCACGTTGGAAAACCCGGCATCAAACACGGCATTACATGCTTTTCTGATGAGAAAGTTACTCCTAATATAAACAGTTAAATGAAGATGAGTTATTTATATGAAGATAGATTATGTGAGGCGCGAGTGGGTTATTCTTCTGCGCAGATGTGCGTCCATGTGGTGGTTCCTGTGTGTGCATGCGTGTCCTGCAATCAGAGCTTATGGGAAACTCGGAGGCATCAACACGACTTAACATTTATCAGGAGAGTTAGACAGCAATATTCTCACTGCTGCTTCTTTGAATCCCCACACTGTGACCTAATGAGATCAACCCTCTGGGGAGCATGAGGGCCGCTCTCTGAGCTCATCCATTCATTTGCAGAGGAGGCAACTTGACAGTTGAGTAGAGTTATGAAAATAAAAGATTATTTATGGATTATTTCAAAATTCTAGTCCTTTCTCTCTTACTCTACCCTCTTTTTTTGTGAAATATTGGCGACCAATATATATTTTTTTTCAATAACATTTTGATACTCAAAATAGATCTAGTTTGAGCAACACTTAACCTCCCAGTTTTTGTTATGTTTATTTTCTCACAATCATTATCTTTAGGGCAACAGATGGGTCCATGCATCCCACACAGTTATGGAACCGACACACACACACATACACACACACACACACGCACGCACGCACACACACACACATACACACCACACACACTCTACTACTGCATACGTTGCCACCAATGCAGACACCAGTGAGGGTTTTAAATTCACTTATAGTTGAGCAGCTGCAGGAAGTCAAATTGTATAACCTTTGACAATTGAAATGCAATAAGAATACAAGTTCCTATTATCTTATCTTTCTTTGGCCAGACGCCAAAGGAGTAACAGATGTTGCCACTAACTGAATTTCAGCCTCAATCTCAATTCTGAGCTGGTGGCGAACCGGAGAGTCCCCGTCCGTCTCTCCGGAGACTCGCAGCAGCTTCCTGCCGAACGACTGCAGCAGAACCACCAACACATGGGCACGGGCCCAAACAAATTGGTTTTTGATGATCTGTTTCCTGTTTTCTCATGTCTGAGGATACTCAGTATCACAAAAGTCTTAGCCCAAGAGCTAAAATACCTCTGGGTATTATAGTGTGCATGTAAATCTACACGATTGCAAGATGGTGGGAAAGTACCACACCAAAACCTTGCAGCAATAGAATTAGGCCTGTCACAACAATTAGGTTAGACTCACTGTGTGATGTTTGGTCAAGACCTCAAAGGTTTTTGTTTTCAATATTTCGAACGCCGCCATCATTTCTACGTTATTGTCTTATCTTGCGATATATGACCTCGGTCTAACGTTGGGTGATTTTCACCCGAGCAATTGTGTTTACGTTATTTTCATTGTGTTGCTTTTTTCTGAGTTGCGTGGGTCCTTGTGTAGCTTCCTGCTTCTCACTGACGTTATTGAAAGTGGGCGTGTCTTTATTGAAGGTGGGCGTGTCTCTCTGCTCCGATCCCTGTTTTTTTCAACAGACACGTGTTTGGGTGATTTTCACCCGACGTTAGTGTTAGAGGGTAAAACAAAATGTTGATGCTTTTTTACATTGACATGTGACTTTACCTTCACAAAACAAGGCACACATGTTCCAGGAACATGTGGACCAAAGAACAAGTTCATAGCTCCATTAATTATGTTTTTAAGCGTGTTTTATTGACGATTTCCTCATTTTTCACCTACTTTTGAGTCTTTTTCCAGGGTCCCCCATGATAACTGTTTTTCATTTTATGAGAAATTCTATTGGTTAAAATTATAGAAGAGGACTTCAATTTGCCTTGTATATGTTAGGGGTGCCCGTCCACGATCGTGGGCGGCGGGGGGTCTGGGGCCGGGGGCATCAGAGGGCTGTGGGAGACGGGCTTAATCCTGGACACATGGAACACGGGATGGACCTGTATGGACGGCGGCAGTCTCAGCCTTACCGCCGCAGGACTGAGCAAAGATAACGAAGGGCCCTACGAACCGGGGCCCCAACTTCTTGGCGTCCGGCTGCATGGGAAGGTCCTTGGTGGACAGCCACACCCTCTGCCCTGGTTGGTATGCCGGAGCTGGGGTGCGGCGACGGTTGGCCCCCCGGCTGCTCAGGTCCGCCGTTTGGAGGAGGGCGGCTCTGGTGGTCTCCCAGATGCGGTGACATCTGTCCAGGTGAGTCTGCAGGGGCGGAACTGCCACCTCTGGTTGCTGTGCCGGGAACAGAGGTGGCTGGTACCCCAGAGATGCCTCGAACGGAGAGATGCCGGTGGCCGAGCTGACCAGGGAGTTGATGGAGTACTCTACCCAGGGAAGGAACTGACTCCAAGAGGACGGGTTCTTGGCAGCCACGCAGCGGAGTGCCGACTCCACGCTCTGATTCATCCTCTCCGTCTGCCCGTTCGTCTGTGGATGATAACCAGAAGAGAGACTGACAGAGGCGCCCAACCCCTTGCAGAATGCCCGCCATACCTGGGATGTGAACTGAGGCCCCCGGTCCGAGACGACATCCTGGGGAAGGCCATGGAGCCGGAACACCTGGCTCATCAGAAGGTCCGCTGTCTCCGCCGCCGAGGGAAGCTTGGGGAGGGCCACTAGGTGGACCCCCTTACTGAACCGGTCCACTACCGTCAGTATCACGGTCTTGCCCTGGGAGGGCGGTAGCCCTGACACAAAATCCAAGGCCACGTGGGACCAAGGACGGCTCGGAACCGGGAGAGGTTGTAATAACCCGGCGGGCGCCTGGTGCGAGGCCTTGCTGCGGGCACAGACGGGGCAGGCCTGCACAAACTCCCTGCACAAGGAACTCACTCTCGGTCTCCACGGGCAGCCTGCCCCAGGTCCGACACAGGGAAACACTCCTCAGGGGTAATCCAACCTCTCGCCTGGAACTCCTGGCACGAACTCGCGCCGAATAATGTCCGCTCTGCCACTTAAATCCCCGCGGCCGATCTAACGAGCTCCAGCTGCGGGGATACGCCGAATGGTCTCAGGTGTGCACTGGAGCGCGCCCCGCTCGTCCCCGTCGCCTGGCGCGCAGCTCCCTGGCCGCGCGCTCCGAAGTCTCGGGCGCCTCTGTGCGCCCGGGCCGCGAGGGAGCCATAGCTGGCTGGTCTCTAACAGTATAGTTGTATTTTAATATATTTTGATGAGAAGTATTTTTTATCAGGTACTTTATATCGGGTGTTAATGTGACTAATTTTAACGTTAATGGTCGAGGGTTAAGAGCGAAAAGTAAATGAGAACTTAAATCACTTTAAAATGTATAATTTAACCTCCTAACTGTACATACTTTAACTTCCTGCTTCATTTTGCTTGCAGGTTCCACAGGATCAAAAGGTGTCTGTGAGTTACCCTTCCCCGAAGAGAGAGTTGAAGGGCAAACAGAAATAGACGTGTCTAAGTTTGGGGCCACCTTGCTGATAATGGCACATAAGAGCACTCCAGCTTGGCCTTTTACCCAATTACAGGCCTCCCTCTCTTTCCTTCTCGCTGTTATTGTGTGCGATTGCCTCACCGTGTTACTGCAAGCCGTCAATGCTAGCTAAGGTAAATATCGGACTGCTTTTGCGTACCAACAGAGTGTCTCAGTGTTTATTCCCTCAGTACATCTGGAAGTATTTATATACACATGATGTTTCGCTCAATGGAACCAATCCAGGTTTGGATGCAGTGAAATATGTTAAAAGTTGGAGTCCTACATGGAGTTGAAGACTTTCCAAAATGTTTGCTGCCCCAGAATTCCAAGCGGGAGGATTGTGGCCTGTTTAATGAAAGATGTCATCACATATAACCGAACAAACAACATCAATATTGGACGAGTCTGCAAAGCCGGATTAATGCCAATGTCTTGTTTTTTAACATTCCATGCAAATGATTTATTAAATCATATGTTCTACAATAGCGCACATATAGTATGGTTAAGGGCATGGAAAAATGTTTGGTTAAATCCTATAAATCATGGTTTTGGCTCTGTGATTGGAGCGGGATCTCGTTACGTCTCGAGAATTCAGCTGCCGCAAGGTAAACATTTTGGGAGGGTCTCTGGAAAAACATCGAAAAAGTTCGATTATAACTTATTACCAAACATTTGTTCAGAAATTTAAAAATATTGTTGTTTCTGCTAAGGCTTGCTTCCATGGTCGCTACAGTACTACTAATTATTTTAATGTCTTCACTGACAAACTTTACATCACCTTCACAACTCCATATGTATTTTGTAGACACATTTGTGCAAAGGGTTGTACAATTAGTGCATAAAAAAAAGAAAATATGAAAAATATTTCTCTCTAACCATAACAAAACAGGTAAATGTTCAAGCCGACAGTAAAGCAGTTCCTCTCGTGATCTCTAGAAACAGGAAACCCACAAAAGCCTCAGTTGGAGATTTCAATATTGTGCAATTTGGGGGAATCGCATGAGTGGAGCCATTGATTTCATAAGTAAGGCGCACATTTAAAGCATCTACAGCATAGATGACAGGTGTGTCATCTTTCTTTTTTAGAGGAGGTCAACTATTTTAACTGAATAAAGCAGTAGTTTCAAAGTCTCACATTCATAAACATATGGTGTCAACACAGAGACCTTGTTTGTTTTCCTTCAGTCTGGTTTTTCTCTATTAGCCAAAAGAAAAACAATTTCCAGTGAAAGTTCCCCGCCCCCATTGACTCTTTGTACATCTGTTCAACACATGAGGCAGTCGCATCATATTGAGCTCCCACTGGGCCTTTGGTGACTGATGCTTTAATCCACTGGCTCAGCTCTTAATCACATTTTGTATTTAGAATTAGAAGTGACACAGGTCTGTCCTTTACTGGCCTTTCGTTATCTTGATCCAACGGCGCCCTGAACCCTCTTTGGCCTGTGATGTTCCCGACCAATCGCGGCAGCACAGCATCACTTTTCGTCTGCCTGTAAACACAGGCATGCTTTTCCAATGCAGAAAACGAAGCAGAACAAGTGCTTTGGTTGAAAGCGTCAACACGCCGGTTCAAGGTGGACTGGACTCAGGCCGGTCACAGGGAAAGGAAGAGCGGTCCCCACGGTGAGTCTGCTGGCCATCAAGGATGACCCACGGATCCGGTTCACAGAGGAAACTGCTCAGCGATCACACCCCACATTATCCTCGGAGGAGAAGAACATCTCTCGTTCTCTTTCAGAGGAATAAGCTGTGGGATGAGAAGTCTACACTCGGCTTAGCAGCTCTGTGAGGCTGGACTGAGGCACAGCCGTGATTATTTGGTAAAAAAAAATCAAACAATTGAACTAATATTGTACCTCCAGGGCCATTTATCAAACAAAATGTTTTTGCTTTGAGGTTATTGGCTGTACGGATGTCTGCATTCTCACATATAATGGTGCTGTATAGCGTGCAGCTCAAAGCACCAAAAGTGACATCTGACAAACAACCACAATGTGTCTTTCCAGAAATCATGATGGTCTGTGAATTATCTCCAAAACTGGGCAACTCGCACAAGAACATCAAAGATTGTTAAATAGCTCTAAGGGCAAGAGGAAAAATGCGTATTGAGGTGAAATGTCCCTTTTTAAATGTGGACATTATATAAATGATGATTTTCCAAATAACTCCAGTTGAGAGGAAAAGTAACAAATGGAAGTGTTTAAATCTGAAATATGAGTAAAAGAAACACAACATACGCACCATTCATCTCTCAACTTTTACATCCTTGTCAGCCAGCTGGAGACACTGACTTGAAACTCTTTCTGTTCCTAAATCACTTTTCTCATTCCTCCAGCACGACGTGGCTGGTCCACGTCGTGTTTTCTACAATTCAGTTTCCAAAAGCGCAGAGAGGAACAGTCTAACAGCAGATAGAGTTTTGACAGTGAAATACGAGGCACATTCTAGCTCTCTGAGTCAAGATGAAGGCTGTTGACGTTCCACACAGAAGTCTGCTCAGCCGAGCAGCTTTCCCGGTGTCGCGTCGCCTCACGCTACAAGACTCGGCTATCGCAAATAGAGAAACGTGAGATCGCGGGTCAGGATGTTCCTTTGTAGCGTCGGCCATTTAGACCTGCGGCAGCTCAGCTTGCTGCTGGATCGGTGGGCTTTTCAGTGAGTGCAAGGGGAGTTTGAAAAGGTCTCTTTCACTTTGTCTAACCACACGGAGTTGGACTCTGAACTTGCCAAAACGATTACTGCAGAATGCAGCTTCCAGAAAACTCCAAAGATTACAATGGAAAGCTGACGAGATGCATCATGCCAAGCAGCAGCTGTGGGACCTTGACTCATTCCAGACTCAGCTTCTCCTGTTTTATTTTTTATATAAAAAATATTCTGTTTTTAATTGATGTCTTAATGTGTTTCATTTTGTTGTATGTAAAGCGTCTTTGAGTGGCTTCAAAAGCACTATAGAGAATTAAATTATTATTATTATTATTGACTGAGAGCTCACAAAGCAAAAAGGTGGCAAAATGGATCCAATGTCGATTTATTTTATTACTATGATCAGAGGGATTTTTAAACGATGAATAATTATAACAAAACATTTTGTTTTCTCTTACCGTATCTGTCCGTTGGCTGCTTTCCTCCAATTTTAGTTTTTCAGTGGCAGACCCTTTTAAGCCCCTTCTCTGAGGGAACCTTTAACATCCTCTGAAATAACAACTGTACAACCTGGGAGTCTGAAGGATTAACTTGGTTTATTTTATACTCCCATTAGGTGCCTGTAAATCTGTGACTGAGGTAGGCCTAACTTCTGTGGTTGCTTATTGTGTCTGAATCTGTGTACTACTTGCATAAAAGCGCCTGCAAGTGGTTTAAGGGTCGCAATCGATGGGCTCTTCATCTCAGCGTCTATAAATTTAAATTGAAACCGTTTCTTGAGGAATCTGCCAGAGACATGACAAGACGGCCCATAAGTGGAAAATGGTCAAATTAAATAGATTTGAAGCACATGAATTCAAGAAAGAAGCCAGAGAAGGGATGTTATCATCATGGTTTCATCAATGTTGGTTTCTTTTTTTTTTCTTCTTTTTTTTCTCGATCTAATCATCCACAACCAATTCAGTTGTGTCCTTCTTATGCGTTATACCTCGACATACTTTGCACATCAAATATGCAATATCGTTTTCAGTTTATTGTCCCAACTGAGCTGGACCGAACGCTTGTTCCAGTTCTGGTTTCTGTGTCTGGCATGAGCAACGTCGAGAGCTGGCAACTGCTGAAAGGCTCCCGCTCGCTCCGATTAAAGTCACAACTAACCGATCGTTACCGAGTGGCTGCGTTAGGTCACTGCCAGGTGGAATAGATCTCTATATTTACATTATGGTTTTCTTTCAGGGTCTTACAGGCAATGTCACAAGGTTGTCTGCAGATAAGAGATTCATTTGTTTGTTTTTTTAAAGTGGGTTGGGTTTGGTTTGCCCGGTCGTCTTTTATCTGCTGTTGTTTTAACCTCAGATTATTGACCCGAGTGTCTCACTGCACGTTACACATGATAATAAAGATTTATGTAGCGCAGAGAGGCCCGCTATGGATACCTTTAAAATGTAAGCACACAACCTGAACTGAGAACCTCTACACATGGATGCACACACGTTGTCAATACGACCCTGAGTGGCCTCTTTACACCCAGGCCATATGATGCTCATTGATTCACTGAACCTGACATTCTCCGCCGTGGGGCGGAGAATGTCAGGTTCGGGGATCTCAGGATAGCCTCTCTGCTGTTTGCAGATGATGTGGTCCTGTTTGCCTCCTCGGACCATGACCTCCAGCATTCACTGGGGCGTTTTGCAGCCGAGTGTGAAGCGGCGGGGATGAGAGTCAGCACCACGAAATCTGAGGCCATGGTGCTCTGCCGGAAACCGGTGGATTGCTCCCTCCGGGTGGGGACAGAGTGCCTACCACAAGCGAAGGAGTTCAAGTATCTCGGGGTCTTGTTCACGAGTGAGGGTAAAATGGAGCGGGAGATCGACAGGCGTATCGGTGCGGCTGCAGCAGTAAAGCAGGCGTTGCACCGGGCCGTCTTGGTGAAGAAGGAGCTGAGCCGAAAGGCAAAGCTCTCAATTTACTGGTCGGTCTACGTCCCAACCCTCACCTATGGTCACGAGCTTTGGATCGTGTCCGAAAGAACGAGGTCGCGGATACAAGCGGCCGAAATGAGTTTCCTCCGTAGAGTGGCCGGGCTCAGCCTTAGAGATAGGGTAAGGAGCTCGGACATCAGGAGGGAGCTTGAAGTCGAGCCGCTACTCCTTCGTGTCGAAAGGAGTCAGCTGAGGTGGTTCGGGCATCTAATTAGGATGCCTCCAGGACGCCTCCCTTTAGAGGTTTTCCAGGCACGTCCAACTGGTAGGAGGCCCCGGGGAAGACCCAGGACACGCTGGAGGGATTATATCTCCCAGCTGGCCTGGGAACGCCTTGGGATCCCCCAGAATGAGCTGGTAGATGTTGCGGGTGAGAGAGAAGTCTGGGTCGGCCTGCTTGACCTGCTGCCTCCGCGACCCGACCCCGGATAAGCGGTGGAAAATGGATGGATGGATGGATGATTCACTGAACTGTGCCACTTAACCTGTATTTCTAAAGGCAGATACATTGATTTATGATAGAAGATTTATTCCACTGCTTCCTTCTGCTTTTCCCAGAGCTGGTTCTTCAGGAATATGCTTTTGAGTCATGTCAGAGGCCCATAAATATTATCACCATACAGTGTTGACGTCTCAAAGACGTCTCTGTATAGGCCCTTTTCACAGCAGCCATTTTGACATGTAATTGCAGGGTAAACACAGGTGGGATGGAAAAGTTGGATTATGGCCCTGTTCCATTTAGGTGGGCTGATGTCCTGGTATTGTGCATGGTGGCTCAAGTTGATGGCGACAGAGCGGACTTCTTTCAATTTTACACTCAGTCATCCGCCACTCATCTGAGGAACTTCCTCATTTCTAGACCTGATGAAGTTCAGTTGCTTTAAACTTCCTTTCAGTCCCATGATCTCGGTGGCTGGGAATCACTTTGAAAGTCATTGTTTCTCTTCTCCATTTGAATATGAGCAGCACATCTTATCGTCAGCGGCAATTTCATTTCACAACAACTCTATAATTATTTTGAATTTCAATGCAGAGTTATATTTGAGACTGCATAATGCTTCACTCCATCAGATTGTGGCATCGGCACCACCGCCAGCCAAAGCAGCTCCATAGGAAATGGACTTTAAGTGCCCCCATAAAGAGTGTGCATCCACATCTCTAAAGACAATGGATGAACTGACTTCAAGCTGAGAAGCATTGTGAGGGTCATGTTTTTCGACTTCTCCAGTGCCTTCAACACCATTCAGCCTTTGCTTCTGAGGGACAAGCTTATATTACTTTTTTTTTATCTTTACGTACTGAGCAATGCTGCTGTAATCCTGTAATTTCCCCACTGCGGGACTAATAAAGGATTATCTTATCTTATCTTAACATCTGGATATGACTTTAGTTGCCAACCTACGTTTTTTTCAACGTGTTTGAACAATGTATTAGTTTAAGATTAACACAGGGTAATGCTTTAATTAACTCCATTTAAATTAACAGCAGCGTGCAAGAGGCCGTTTTAGTAGCTAATTCAGAAACTATATAATGTTAAGCATCTAAGGATCATTGAACTTAAGTACAAAAGCATTTACATTGCAACGGATACAGTAATATCTGTTGTGGTTTTCAGGAAATAACGTCATGTTGGAATAAGCATGGCTGTACGTGCACATGGATGCATTCACACACTGCTATGTGGAGAAGAAATCCATCTTTAATAGATGTGACAGGAGCGGAGAGGGTTGAGCTAAATCAGTATGAAGTCATTGCTGAGGATTAGACCGATTGTTCTCGCTTCTGTGTACAATTACACCGCCGCGCTACACTTTCAACATGCGTGCACACAACTTGATTATATGGCAGCAAGGTCATTTTTTCTATACCCGAGACGAGTACGCTTATTCCATCCTAATTCAGTTTTAGTTATAGTGTAGCAGTGGGAGGACATTGCCGTCGCTCCTCGGGCACAGTGGGAACTGAACGTGTCCAGTGTGATCCAGGCATCACCTCGCTGACAGGCAATCTTGGTCTGGGTGATATTACTCATGTCTCCGTTTCATATCCTGAATCCAGTCACTGAGTGTCGTAAAGGACGGCAAATATTGATCCTTCTTCTGTGTTACATGGCTGCGCTCACATCTCAAACAAGTCTTGGTTTCTGATAAGGTGGCATCAGTGGAACAGGTCAACAAAATGTTGTCAAAACAGCAATAGATAAGATATAAGTGATAAGATAATATTATACCCGAGGCTGTCTTAGGCCCCCAGACATGACTTATATTGAAACATTATATAACTCTGAGGCCTCTGCCACGGTGTGAAAAACACATTGAATGAGGACTGCACACCGAACCACTGTTGCGTGCTGAGTGCAAAACCAAAGGAAATCCTGATGGATAAAATAGATAAAGACACCTTTACCATAGTCGAGTCTACTAAAATGAAATGCATGGAGTGTTTCCAAATCTTACTAAAGTAAGTAAAAGGTTCTTTAATCTGGCCGCCATCAAATTTTTGGATAAAAGTCATGCTGTGGGAGCTAGACAGTCTAACAGGGTTAGACAGTCTTAGACTAAAAGAGTATTTCAATACCATGCAACACTGTGTGTTTGTATCAAAACTTCCCAACTTACAATTCTCTGATCGTGTATCACAATGTTTTGACTCGTAAGGAAAAAGTGCAATGGCTGAGAGTCAATGGGGAAAAGTCCACCCCCCTGTCCCAGTAGAATAGGGGTACCCCTGGGGTCAGTTTTAGGACCATTGATATGTAGCATGTATATTAACAACCTACCTGAGAGTTGGCGTGGGGTAAATGTATGCCGATGATGCTGTCTTTTCTGTATCTGCCAGATCATACAGCTGAATAATTACATTCTGATTCGCAATGGCTTGAGTCCTCCCACTTAACAAAGGAGGTATTCAGTGAGGTTGACCATGTTTAGTAGTTATCTGAAGTTATATGAAACTTACATCTAAGATTTGATTATACGGTGTCATATGTCTGCAAAAAAGTTCAATCAATACTCGACTGCTTCAGACTCACCAGAGCACAGCTGAGCTCAATATGCATGCCATGCTATTCTAACACCTATTATAATGCATCACTACTTGGTCATAAGACTCATTATCAACTATACCACGTCATATAACCAGACAATGAAAATTATTCCAAAAAATAATGAGGTGGCACCATTGTCACATCTTCAAACACTGTTCAGCTTTGAAAGCTTCATAAGCTATTCAATTTAAAGCATTTTCCTCAGTAAGCTACGAGGTCGTGCTCTTTCCCTGCTTAATGTATTTGTTATGAGACACCAGCACACATAATTAACACACAGTCCTCAATAAGCAGTAAATGTCTCATTACACAAGAACTCATTTGGACAATCTGTCTTCTCTGTTAAAGGAACAAAACATGAAACTGTCAAACAACTTAATTGAAAATGCCACTCAATAAAATCCTGTGGACGAATGTTGTAAATTGTTTTCACAGTTTTAATGCTTCTGAGATGTACATATCAAATAAACTAAATTAAACTAAATCAACCCTTGATAAATTGTTACGGCTGACTTTGTAATTGTAAATTATTATTATTATAAATTATTGATTCCATGACAATACCAATATTTATAGCTGCATCCATGATTTTTACATTGCCGATTTAAGTTGAACACCGACCTTTAATTGTCTCCAAAAAAAAAGTCTTTTGCGTTTTGTTTAATTGATGAGAATTCTGGCATATCCAAATGTTGATCTGTTCAATGCATTTACTCAGCCTTTGTATTGGATCATAGTCCATTGGTGAAATGGATAGGTACATTACATTGTCATCTGTATAACTTATTTGTTGTTTTCCTTAATTTGAGACCGTGGAAGCTTGGAGATTGTAAACAAAAGAGTCACCAGCTTGGAGCTTTGGGGAAATCATTCTATTGATGTACAATTGGAGCAGCATGATTAACAATTAAAACAATGTTGAGTAAAATATATTGTATAAAATGGTAATATACACATTTATCTTTCATCCTGTCTGTGTTGTGTCTCTACTTGATTGTGATGGAATGACTGAAATGGAAATTGATGTCATAAACAGGGAATGAAATGCTTGGGAATTGGTATTATATGTAAATGTCATTATTGCATCATTATTTCTTTATGTGATCTTGAAACACTGCTAGCGCTGAGTCACTAGCTGTCCAATTCCAGGTCTAATCTGGTACTGCTATTCCCATTTGTTTTTTCTCAGCTGCTGTGAGACATACTGACAGAAACACACTCCTCTCTCCAGGTGACCAGTGGAGCTGGGCTGAGGAAAGGGGAAGTGCCTTTTAGCAAGGCAGCAGGCGTAACCTGATGAGAAGAAGGTCAGGGCTCTCTGAAACATTTCCTCTGCACAACCCTGCTCAGAAAAGGTTTCTGCAAACTCTTGTTTGCATCCGTCCAGAGTAACGTACACCAGATAGATTTGTTTTAAATTGGACCGACAGCCCATTAACACTTTCTCCTCAGAGAGGAGTATGTTTGCCTGGCATATAGCGTTCTGCATTTCCCTCACAATGTACTTCACATCAATGTTCTTCCAGAGAACAATCTGAATGAACAGCCCCAATGGAACACAGTAGAAACTACAAAAAGTGATCACCCATACAGGGTATGCATACTGTTTTGGGGACAAAGGCTGGCCCAAAATTGTAAAAATACCTATCAAGATCACAAAATATATAATGCCTGTAATGTACATCAGTGCTCTAACCCAGAGTGGGCGAAACCACACTTTATTTTGAGAGACACTGTTGATCATCCTCACAGCCTTTCTGTACTTCTCGTGGTCCTGAATGATCAGACGCAGTTGGTCCGGCACCTCCATGTCACTGAACTGACCACAATCCCATTTGTTGAGTCCCTCATCATTGACAGCAATCAAAGGCTGCAGGGCCTTCCCATTGTAGATAGAAGGAGGCTGGAAGGGCACCACAGTGGACCCTTGAAGCTGCTGGTTGGGGGTGCAGAGCACCTTGAGCAGCTTGTTCTTGAAGTCTGGGTCGTTGGCCTCCAGGTAGGTGAGGTGGCAGAGGTGGAGAGGAACAGAGACTCCTGGCTCCAGCAGCACAGGGACGATGGGCTTCCTCTCCAGACAGTCTCTGAACAAAGACATGTTGGCCTCCAGGAGACACCAGCGACTCCTCACAAACTCCTGGCTGAGAACCAGCAGGACCTTCTGGCTCTCCTGGATGCAGTCGGACATGTTTTCCAACACGGTGCGGCCGGGAGTGAAGTCACGTTCATGGTAGCAGACCTGCAAGCCACAGGACTCCAGCTGGTCGATGAGGGAGTGGGTCCACTGGTAGTCTGTGCTGCTGTAGCTAATGAAGACATGGTAACACTCACCATCTCCCAGTGTGGGAACATCATTAATAGTGGGACATGGTGGGACAGCAGGCTGTGACTGAATGTCTGCAGTCTGCAGTTCATTGGCTCCATCATCTATGAAAAAACTAAAGTGAGAAGTAAATATGATTTAGAAATGTTTAAAGATTTCATACACCCATTGTTTTATGTTATATATCCTCAAGTCATTCAAAAACACCTCCAGAGGTCATCTTACTGCTCAGTAATCTCACTGTTGATCAGCATTATTCCTTAAAGTCACTTTAAGTTTGGATATGATGTATATTCAGCAACATTTTACTTTGAATAAGGACTTTGAATATGATGAAGGTGAAGGTAAAGAAGAATAAAGTCAATACGATTGAATGAATTTATTGTTGTTTCCAGAGCTTTGTGTTTTTGGTGTGATATAAACAGAATGTACATGCTTCACAAGGAGGAGGATAAAATGTCGGTAACTTTATGTCAACACTGCTAGTCTATCTATGTAGAGACCCTGCCCTCTGCCTGTATTTTGTCTTGTTTCTTGAAACATAACAAGTTATGACAAAGTGTGGATGTCTGTATTTGTGCTTTTGAACGTTGCCGCCGTGAAACAATCAGAAAATAACATTTTACTATTCTGAATCTTCTCACAAGCCCCGGTCCCTCACTCCATTCCCTGTCTAGCTGGCTCGACCACCGCTGCCCGCTCTGCCCCGCTTGTTGAGCTGGAGAGCAACAGCGAAGTTTGACAGCTGTGTTTGCAAACAGCAACCGACAATGAGACTACATATTATACCTTTTAATTATATGTAAAACCACGTATTATTAGATCCTTCCCTCTGACCTTCAGTAGTACATTTATATCTTGTTCAGTTCCTACATTCAACTTACAAATACAGACAATTTCTAAACATATAGCATTTATCAAAGTCATCCTAATACTTCCACATATGAAAAAGTACAAATTATTCTCAAACAAGTTTAGGTTTGAGGCAAACATGAGTTATGTTACTAAAATGATGATTACAAGTGCATCTTTGTCCATCCGTCAGTCTTTGCATCTCTCGAGAACGGCTCACCCAATCTACCTCACACTTGATGAGTGTTGCTGAGCACCCAAGGGAGTGCTTTGTTGAAATTAGTTCCCTTTGGACATGCAACACAACCGAATCCTACTGCTCTTTTTAATCTTGAAACATATCATCACAAAGAACAACATACAGTGCACAGAAATGTAAATGCATACCTGCTCATGATACAGTAAGTTCCAGCAAATATAAGAAGGAGGGATCGCACAGTGTTGATGATCGAGAACTGAAAGTAAACTCAGGAAGTAATGGGTGTCAAGCATGCTCACTGTTCTGCTTTCAGCTTTGTTAAAGTGACAGCCTCCGGCCTAGTGTCTGAGGGGCTTCTAACATGAATTAAGTTACTGTCCCTTTAATGGCTCTCGGTGGCTCGTATTTGTCCAGTCATTACATGTTGACTGGGTGAGCTGTGTGAGGGTCCTGGAGGCACCACCACAAGGGGGTGCCACAGTAACCCTGGTGGCGACCAGAATCTCTCTCTCTCTCTCTCTCTCTCTCTCTCCCTCTCGCAATCAGGGGAATGCAGTACAGCCGGGTGAAGGGCGCGCCGCCAGTCGCAGCTGCAGAGTATTCAAGCAGCAGATAAAACCAGCCTCCACCCAGAATGACGCTGTCGGGTGATTCCTTTGCATGCCTTGCCTTGCCCTTCATGTCCGGGCACATCCCGTGCTACGCCAAGCTTCTGTCTCGCCTCGTGGTTACGCTACGAACCGGACTCCTGAGCTACGCTACTACGCCGAGCGTCTGTCTGGACTCCTGTGCTACGCTACGCTCCACCTTGAGTATTGCCACCACCACCTGTCACTCTGTTTACACTGAAATAAACCACGACTTCTGCACCAACTTCCCTGTCTCACTTGCCGTCTGCTTTTGGGTCCCGTCACGTACCCTGACAAGCTGTACTCTACAGTAAAGACAACAATGTAGACATTTCTATTCCCATTGATTTGTTTTTAGCTGCTGTGAGACATACTGACAGAAACACACTCCTCTCTCCAGGTGACCAGTGGAGCTGGGATGAGAAAAGGGGAAGTGCCTTTTAGCAAGGCAGCAGGTGTAACCTGATGAGAAGAAAGTCAGGGCTCTCTGAAACATTTCCTCTGCACAACCCTGCTCAGAAAAGGTTTCTGCAAACTCTTGTTTGCATCCGTCCAGAATAACGTACACCAGATAGATTTTTGAATTGGAACAACTTCCCATTAACACTTTCTCCTCAGAGAGGAGTATGTTTGCCTGACCTACAGCTCTCTGCATTTCCCTCACAATGTACTTCAATTGAACTTTTTTCCAAAGACAACTCTCCAAGATGAAACCCAATAAAACACAGAAGAAACAAACAATAGTGAGCGCTATAAGAGTTGTGTTCATGTCTCTTATTGAACCAACTGCCAAAAAAATACTTTCAAATAAGGATAGACCTAACGTAAATAAGAACAACACTATAGGGATCACAAACATCAGTACTCTGAGCCAGAGTGGGGGCACTTTATTTTGAGAGACACTGTTGATCATCCTCACAGCCTTTCTGTACTTCTCGTGGTCCTGAATGATCAGACGCAGTTGGTCCGGCACCTCCATATCACTGAACTGACCACAATCCCATGTGTTGAGTCCCTCATCATTGACAGCAATCAAAGGCTGCAGGGCCTTCCCATTGTAGATAGAAGGAGGCTGGAAGGGCACCCCAGTGGACCCTTGAAGCTGCTGGTAGGGGGTGCAGAGCACCTTGAGCAGCTTGTTCTTGAAGTCTGGGTCGTTGGCCTCCAGGTAGGTGAGGTGGCAGAGGTGGAGAGGAACAGAGACTCCTGGCTCCAGCAGCACAGGGATGATGGGCTTCCTCTCCAGACAGTCTCTGAACAAAGACATGTTGGCCTCCAGGAGACACCAGCGGCTCCTCACAAACTCCTGGCTGAGAACCAGCAGGACCTTCTGGCTCTCCTGGATGCAGTCGGACATGTTTTCCAACACTGTGCGGCCGGGAGTGAAGTCACGTTCATGGTAGCAGACCTGCAAGCCACAGGACTCCAGCTGGTCGATGAGGGAGTGGGTCCACTGGTAGTCTGTGCTGCTGTAGCTAATGAAGACATGGTAACACTCACCATCTCCCAGTCTGGGAACATCATTAATAGTGGGACATGGTGGGACAGCAGGCTGTGACTGAATGTCTGCAGTCTCAGGTGAATACATTGGCTCCATCATCTAAAGTGAAGACAATGATTAGAATGTCACAAGAATTATTAATGTCCTACAAGGATGTACCATTATGATAAGTGTATTTAATAATAAAACCCACAGTGCCTTAGCAGGTGTCATTATTAATGAGATATTTACTACCCGAGTATAGATATATTTAAGATAATCTTCTATTCCTTTACTGTATAGCATTATAGTATTCGTCAGGTGTTTATCCAACGTAAGGGTGAAGTGAATTAGCTTACTTGTTCCAGTATTTAGATTGAACTCTAATATAAAAGTTCAGTTTTGTTTTACCGTATTGCCACGCTTGCTTGTTTTTATTTAGTTAATTCTGCCTCTCTGTCCCTGTTTCCAGCAACGTCTGACTTCACCAAGGCCCCAGCACCCCAGTCACTTGACCTCTGCTCACTTGTTTCTCATTCACACAGTATTTATACCGGCCCATTTCCACCCTTTTTTCTCATTTGACATCCTGTCTTGGGTTGTAAGTCTTTGTTTCATTTTACTATTAAAGTCACTAGACTGATGCTGTGGGCCACAATACACCCACATCAAGACACATATCAGTAAGTGTGGACTAGATATAGCAGAAACCTCTCAGTAAAACACAATACTGGCTTCAAAATGAACTGATATGTCGGAATCAATACCGATTTAAAACAGTTTCAACAGAAAGTGAATATTCCAAATCAGATATTGTTCAAATTCATTTTCTCAATTGTTTCCCCTTCAGTTGAATTCAGACAAATCAATATTGATTTCACTATAAAAAATAAATGTATTCTCATACCTGCAGTTAATAAACTTGTAAAACAGTGCAGCGCTGGCTCACCAACAATAGTATCAGGAAGTTGAATTGAAAACCACTCCTCTGTTGAGTTTTATTAAAGGCATTTACCCTACTTTTATTGCCTTGTACCAATGGCTTTATAATAGCACAGTGACTGTACCTTTAATGAAAAAGACATCACCGTAACCCAAGGTGTTTCAACCTGTCCACCTGGCTGGTTATGGTCCAACCTGTTTTGGGTTGCAACCTACTTTTTGGCCTCTAGCTCGAAAATTGCATACCCAAACTAAAAAGGGTGTATCTCTGCAACCACTAGGGCTATTTGAATAATTTGAATGTGTTCAGATGTGTAAATATCTAGTACTGGTTAAAAACAAAAAAGTTTCAGGTCCGCCTAGAAAAGAAAGCACCTTCAGGATGATTATTTCTTTGGAATGATGCATCTGAGTGTTTTGTCATATCCCTAGCTTGATGCCACACATGATTGGCTCACCTTTCTGGAATGCTTACGACCTACAGAATCAAATCCCTTATGAGACAAAGCCTCAGCAAGTTATCAACCACATTGCCTTTTTTTCCAGCCAAATAAATGAAATTATTATAGATGAAACGATATTCCACAAGGCCTTCTTCACAGAGCCCCTCTGTGTTGGAACCAGAGGCGCCCAAGGTCCAGGAGTAAAGTTACGGCATTTAGGCTCTCAGCGGACCTAAACCGTTCACGAAATGTGCACTAATTGAATTACTAAAAGTATTTAACTTTACTTAATCAAAGTCAAACTTTGCAGAGATACTGTTAATACATAGTGTTATTTTATAGTGGATTCCAGGCACACGTTCCAATCAAACAGCCGAGCTGTGTATTTCTTCCTAAATTTTATTTGCATTTTTTCCATGGATTGATGTAGATAAATAGAGATGAGACAGCTCTGCTGTTGAAGGTCATATTGACCCGCTCACTCAAAATCAAGCCAAATAAGTCATGTATATTTATTTTTCAATTCAATTCAGTTCACTTTATTTCACAAGCCCAAAATCACAAATTCAAAATTTGCCCCGGTGGACTCAATCTGTACACATACGACATCCCTGTCCTGGACCTCACATTGGATCAGGAAAAATGCCCTAAAAAATAAAACTTTCACAGGGAAAAAAAGGAAGAAACATTCTGGAAAGCAACAGAGCAGAAGGACTTTTTTAAATGTGTTTGGAATGACTAGCTTCAAAGCTGACTAGATGTCTGTGACACAAGTCATAGCCATCCTGGTGGTGCCTGGCGGTGTCGAATTACGTGTATTGGTAAATAATCTACATACAGTGGTATTTCCAGACGGTCGACAGTGTTGAGATACGTCTGAGAGCTTGAACACAGTTCTGAATTCTTGTTTTACAAATCACTTGTAAAGCAGAATCTTACCATTGTGGCGATGGTATTTTTAGAATGTTAGTAGTATGTTCAATAAAAACATTTTTACAGCCCAGATTTGATTAGGAGGGCTTTACAATCTGTACACATACTTCTGTCCTAGGACCTCAACTCGGATCAGGAAAACCCCCCCCAAAAACCCTTTTAACAGGGTAAAAAGGGAAGAAACCTTCAGGAGAGCAACAGAGGAGGATCCCTCTACCCAGATGGACAGAAATGCAATGGCTGGCATGTGTTTAGAATGAACAACGCTATTGTTCTAGTACTGGTTCTAACTCTTTCAGATCTCCAGTTATTGGGGGACGCTCATCTGCACTCGTTTATACCTTATTAAAGTAATATGCGGTAAATGAGGGCATGTGTTAGGGTGCAGGTGGCCTTTTCTTTGCCACAATGGCATGAAGAACAGGCGTCACTTTCAGTGCTGGCACTGTTGGACGCTCTGTGGGCTTAACGGAGGTTTGTTGCCTATTCTTTACCACAATAGATGGACGAACCGGTACAGTGTGCATCACTTTTGGTGCTGGCATATTTTAACGCTTCATGGGCTTAATCGGTGGTTGCCTCTTCTTCACCACAATAGGTGGAAGAACACCCACAGTGTGCATCACTGTCGGTGCTGGCACCGTTAAACGTCCTGGGGGCTTAACGAGGGGATACGCTGGAGTTTTCCCAGTTCCTTTCCCAGTCTTGATGGATGTTTGGTTCATGACATATTTTTTTTTCTCCCGCGTGCGACTTTTTAACCTGCTCTCTCCTGAAACTATAACCTGCTCGCTTGCGAGTCTGTTACCTGCTCACTCGCAAGTAGTTTTTCTTTTTGACAGTAAGTAGGCGGACCCAGTCACCATTGTATCTTTACATCAAAGACGAGGATTGTAACCAATTCGATTTAGTTATTTGCCTTCATAACATTATTACATAAAATATCATATTTCATACAGTTATAAGATAGCTTACCCCAAATCTCTTCAAAGGTGAAAGCGACAATAATTTGATCTTTTTGGGTTTGAAAGTTCTTGAAAATATTCTGCTCCACACAGTACTCCTCGATGAACTTTAGGACATCTTCAGAGACGAGACATGTCTGTCATGTTAGACACAGAAGGAATGTCTTATGTGAAACATTAACCGAAAGAAACATTCTAATGCAGCCGGGTGTGTTCGCCAAAACATTGTGCAAAGCATTCCCATGCAAATAAGCTCATGGTTAATTAGCATGAAGATACTTGGGACGGCATCAAACGAGCATTTCAATTTCTGGTTTGACACAAATTCAGCATCAGCCAAGAATGCTGATGAGTGGTGCAATCATATACATTGAGCCACAATCATTGGATCTTTTTGGGTTTGAAAGTTCTTGAAAATATTGTGCTCCACACAGTACTCCTCGATGAACTTTAGGGCATCTTCAGGTTGAGAAAGAAGTGTCACCCCTATAATACACTCCATGATACTCTTAAATCCACACGGACACAAACTATGGGAAGTCTTGTTGAAAGTTATTTGGTTTGGCTATGCACAATAGGACTTAAAGTTATCTGAACTGAGCTCTAGCTACTAACGCTATATAAGTAACTTTCCTGTTGTAAGTCATCAAAGCCATTCTTTAAAAAAAGTGACGTGACGAATTTGCTAAATGTCCAGATGTGACTTGCTTTGATCAGTTCTTGTTCGTCCGTCGGGCAACCATATATCCCAGAATGCATTTTGCAGCAGCAATAATGGCAAAATAATAATGGCAAATATCAGACTGACAAGAGCATTTTGTCATATCCTTAGCTTGATACCACACATGATTGGCGCACCTTTCTGGAATGCTTACGACCTACAGAATCAAATCCCTTATGAGACAAAGCCTCAGCAAGTTATCAACCACATTGCCTTTTTTTCCAGCCAAAGAACTGAAATTATTATAGATGAAATGATATTCCACAAGGCCTTGCTTGGTATGTCTTGGTGCATCTGCTTGAGGAGCCCCTCTGTGTTGGAACCAGAGGCGCCCAAGCTCCAGGAAGAAAGTTAGGGTATTTAGGCTCTCAGCGGACCTTTTTTTTTTTTTTTTTGACCTTTATTTAACCAGGTCGGTCCCATTGAGATACAATGACCTCTTTTCCAAGGGAAGCCTGGCCGTTACTGTAGACACAGTAACGGTGAGCAATTAGGGTTAAGTGCCTTGCTCAAGGACACAACAACCATGGAATGGCTGAGCGGGGTTTGAACCACCGATCTTCCGATTGAAAGTCAGACCTGCTAACCACTGACCCACAGTTGCACCTAAACCTACGGTTCACGAAATGTGCACTAAATGAGTTACTAAAAATCAAAGTCAAACTTTGCAGAGATATTGTTAATACATGTTATTTTATAGTAGATTCCAGGCACGCGCTTGTTGTGCTAAAGAGTCTGTGTAGACTGTGCGCCCATTAAGAAGAGAAGCTCAGACGAGGAGAGTATCTAAGTTAGATCAGCAGATCGTATTTATTCCAACAGAGTATTATAACAGCAGGCAAAATACGTGCACGGGTCTACGAGGCGTCAGACATGGCTGAACATCCAAAGAAGACTGACCCCATTAAAAAGTGCATAACTTTATTAATCTCTAAGAGCATTTTTGTGAATGGTGCAGACTAAGTTGGGGCGGCTCTTGGTTTAGACTTTGAGGGCCCTTATTGGAGCACGGGTCATAGTCCAACCCCACCGGCTCCCGTCCTTGGACCTCCTGCATCTGGTTCCGCCTATCAGTGTGCACATCTTGACCCTGAGATCTGCGTAGGTGGAGGGAACACTGAATGCCAGCAGATATGTGCTCATGACTAATGGGGAGCTGTTTTTCTAACCTGAAATGACTTTGGGCCTTTTCTGAAACTTAATGGTTTTAATATAATCCTCAACACGCTCAAATCAAACAAATTGTATTTGCATTTTTAAAGCTTTTTTCCATGGAGTAAATAGAGATGAGACAGCTCTGCTGTTGAAGGTCATATTGACTCGCTCACTCAAAATCAAGGCAAATAGTCATATGTATTTTTTTTTTTATTTTTTTTTTTTTTATTGTAATGGGAATGACCAGCTTCAAAGCTGACATGATGTCTGTGACACAAGTAACAGCCATCCTGGTGGGGCCTGGCAGTGTCGAATTATGTGTATTGGGGGATTGTATTTTCAGACGGTCGATAGTGTTGAAATATGTCTTAGAGCTTTAACACAGTTCTGAATTCTTGTTTTACAAATCACTTGTAAAGCAGAATCTTTCCCTGGTCGATAGTGTTGAAATATGTCTTAGAGCTTTAACACAGTTCTGAATTCTTGTTTTACAAATCACTTGTAAAGCAGAATCTTTCCCTGGTCGATAGTGTTGAAATATGTCTTAGAGATTTAACACAGTTCTGAATTCTTGTTTTACAAATCACTTGTAAAGCAGAATCTTTCCCTGGTCGATAGTGTTGAAAAATGTCTGAGAGCTTGAACACAGTTCTGAATTCTTGTTTTACAACTCACTTGTAAAGCAGAATCTGTCCCTGGTCGATAGTGTTGAAAACCCAATTTGAACTTAACAAAAATTAATTTAATCGAACATACTACTAACATTCTAAAATGGCGATGGTACTTTTAGAATGTTAGTATGTTCAATTAAATTAATTTTCGTTAAGTTCAAATTGTTTTTTTTTTGTACAGCCCAGATTTGATTAGGAGGGCTTTACAATCTGTACACATACTTCTGTCCCAGGACCTCTACTCGGATCAGGAAAAACTCCCCCAAAAACCCTTTTAACAGGGTAAAAAGGGAAGAAACCTTCAGGAGAGCAACAGAGGAGGATCCCTCTCCCAGGATGGACAGAAATGCAATGGCTGTCATGTGTATAGAATGAACAACACTATTGTTCTAGTACTGGTTCTAACTCTTTCAGACTTCCAGCTATTTGTGGAACTTCGTCGCCAATATTTTGTAGTGAATGGCTATCTGACGGATTATAGGGGGGCTCACGTGTGCCTCAGGCAATGTCATTCCACCGGGAATAAAAGGTAGAGGACTGTCGTCCCACGCCTTCTTTGGCACCCAGGGAACTTGCTTGGTAGGTGCAGGCCTTTTCTTTGCCACAATGGCAGGAACTGTTCGAGGCGTTGTGTGCTTTGGCACCCAGGGAACTTGCTTGGCAGGTGCAGGCCTTGCCGCAATGGCAGGATGAATAGGCAGTACTTCCGGTGCTGCCACTGTTTGAAGCGTTGTGTTCACCACTGTCGGTGCTTGCACTGTTAAGTGTGTTGGGGGCTTCACAACTGGCACTTCATCAATCATTTTCAGGAACTTATACTCTGGGAAAGACAATAAAAAAAATGTGAGTACAAGGCATTCAGCAATAGCATTTTTTGTATACACCTTACATAGACTTTACTGCTACAATTACAATTGCTGTAACAGTTACAGATAACATAGCAAATTATATGAAGGCAAATTACTGTCTAAATCCGACAGCGCAAGTGAGTTCCAGGTAGGGCTGCACGATTATGGCCAAAATCATAATCACGATTATTTTGATCAATATTGAGATCACGATTATTCATTAATTTTAGGGACAAAGGTGAGATACTATCTCATAATTATGAGATGCTAAGTCATAATTTTCGACAGTAAGTAGGCGGACCCAGTCACCATTGTATCTCTACATCAAAGACGAGGATTGTAAACAATTCGATTTTGACAGTGATTTGCCTTCATAACATTATTACATAAAATATCATATTTCATACAGTGAA
The DNA here is from genome assembly GCA_023566465.1 of Cottus gobio. NCBI lineage: Eukaryota > Metazoa > Chordata > Actinopteri > Perciformes > Cottidae > Cottus > Cottus gobio. The sequence goes on along the minus strand of CM042223.1, from coordinate 6,075,913 downwards.
ACGATAGCTTACCCCAAATCTCCTCATAGGTGTACGCGGCGATCCTTGGATCTTTCAAAATCAGATTTTTCGTGAAATTAATTAACTGAATGGAGTACTCCTTCACGAACTTTGGGACATCTTCAGGTTGAGAAAGAAGTGCCGCCCTTATCATACACTCCATGGTACTCGCAAAGCCATATTGATGCACAACCGTTGAAGTCATCTTGAAAGTTTGGTTTGGCTATGCACAACAAGAATTAAAGTGATCTGAACTGAGTTTTAGCTACTAACGCTATATAGGTAACTTTTCCTTTGTAAGTCATCAAAGCCTTTCTTTAAAAAAAGTGACGTGACGAATCGTGTTCGTCCATCGGGTAGCCATATATCCCAGAATGCATTTCGCACCAGCAACAATGGCGAAATAATAATGACAAATATCAGACTGACAACAATAGCGTTTTGTCAAGTATTTATTGACTTTACTAGCCTAAATACCCTAACTTTCTTCCTGGAGCTTGGGCGCCTCTGGTTCCAACACAGAGGGGCTCCTCAAGCAGATGCACCAAGACATACCAAGCAAGGCCTTGTGGAATATCATTTCATCTATAATAATTTCAGTTCTTTGGCTGGAAAAAAAGGCAATGTGGTTGATAACTTGCTGAGGCTTTGTCTCATAAGGGATTTGATTCTTCCGATTGAAAGTCAGACCTGCTAACCACTGACCCACAGTTGCACCTAAACCTACGGTTCACGAAATGTGCACTAAATGAGTTACTAAAAATCAAAGTCAAACTTTGCAGAGATATTGTTAATACATGTTATTTTATAGTAGATTCCAGGCACGCGCTTGTTGCGCTAAAGAGTCTGTGTAGACTGTGCGCCCATTAAGAAGAGAAGCTCAGACGAGGAGAGTATCTAAGTTAGATCAGCAGATCGTATTTATTCCAACAGAGTATTATAACAGCAGGCAAAATACGTGCACGGGTCTACGAGGCGTCAGACATGGCTGAACATCCAAAGAAGACTGACCCCATTAAAAAGTGCATAACTTTATTAATCTCTAAGAGCATTTTTGTGAATGGTGCAGACTAAGTTGGGGCGGCTCTTGGTTTAGACTTTGAGGGCCCTTATTGGAGCACGGGTCATAGTCCAACCCCACCGGCTCCCGTCCTTGGACCTCCTGCATCTGGTTCCGCCTATCAGTGTGCACATCTTGACCCTGAGATCTGCGTAGGTGGAGGGAACACTGAATGCCAGCAGATATGTGCTCATGACTAATGGGGAGCTGTTTTTCTAACCTGAAATGACTTTGGGCCTTTTCTGAAACTTAATGGTTTTAATATAATCCTCAACACGCTCAAATCAAACAAATTTTATTTGCATTTTTAAAGCTTTTTTCCATAGAGTAAATAGAGATGAGACAGCTCTGCTGTTGAAGGTCATATTGACTCGCTCACTCAAAATCAAGGCAAATAAGTCATATGTATTTTTTTTTTTTTTTTTTATTGTAATGGGAATGACCAGCTTCAAAGCTGACATGATGTCTGTGACACAAGTAACAGCCATCCTGGTGGGGCCTGGCAGTGTCGAATTATGTGTATTGGGGGAGTGTATTTTCAGACGGTCGATAGTGTTGAAATATGTCTTAGAGCTTTAACACAGTTCTGAATTCTTGTTTTACAAATCACTTGTAAAGCAGAATCTTTCCCTGGTCGATAGTGTTGAAATATGTCTTAGAGCTTTAACACAGTTCTGAATTCTTGTTTTACAAACTTGTAAAGCAGAATCTTTCCCTGGTCGATAGTGTTGAAATATGTCTTAGAGATTTAACACAGTTCTGAATTCTTGTTTTACAAATCACTTGTAAAGCAGAATCTTTCCCTGGTCGATAGTGTTGAAAAATGTCTGAGAGCTTGAACACAGTTCTGAATTCTTGTTTTACAACTCACTTGTAAAGCAGAATCTGTCCCTGGTCGATAGTGTTGAAAACCCAATTTGAACTTAACAAAAATTAATTTAATCGAACATACTACTAACATTCTAAAATGGCGATGGTACTTTTAGAATGTTAGTATGTTCAATTAAATTAATTTTCGTTAAGTTCAAATTGTTTTTTTTTTTGTACAGCCCAGATTTGATTAGGAGGGCTTTACAATCTGTACACATACTTCTGTCCCAGGACCTCTACTCGGATCAGGAAAAACTCCCCCAAAAACCCTTTTAACAGGGTAAAAAGGGAAGAAACCTTCAGGAGAGCAACAGAGGAGGATCCCTCTCCCAGGATGGACAGAAATGCAATGGCTGTCATGTGTATAGAATGAACAACACTATTGTTCTAGTACTGGTTCTAACTCTTTCAGACTTCCAGCTATTTGTGGAACTTCGAGGCGTTGTGTGCTTTGGCACCCAGGGAACTTGCTTGGCAGGTGCAGGCCTTGCCGCAATGGCAGGATGAACAGGCAGTACTTCCGGTGCTGCCACTGTTTGAAGCGTTGTGTTCACCACTGTCGGTGCTTGCACTGTTAAGTGTGTTGGGGGCTTCACAACTGGCACTTCATCAATCATTTTCAGGAACTTATACTCTGGGAAAGACAATAAAAAAAATGTGAGTACAAGGCATTCAGCAATAGCATTTTTTGTATACACCTTACATAGACTTTACTGCTACAATTACAATTGCTGTAACAGTTACAGATAACATAGCAAATTATATGAAGGCAAATTACTGTCTAAATCCGACAGCGCAAGTGAGTTCCAGGTAGGGCTGCACGATTATGGCCAAAATCATAATCACGATTATTTTGATCAATATTGAGATCACGATTATTCATTAATTTTAGGGACAAAGGTGAGATACTATCTCATAATTATGAGATGCTAAGTCATAATTTTCGACAGTAAGTAGGCGGACCCAGTCACCATTGTATCTCTACATCAAAGACGAGGATTGTAAACAATTCGATTTTGACAGTGATTTGCCTTCATAACATTATTACATAAAATATCATATTTCATACAGTGAAACGATAGCTTACCCCAAATCTCCTCATAGGTGTACACGGCGATCATTGGATCTTTCAAAATCAGATTTTTCGTGAAATTAATTAACTGAATGGAGTACTCCTTCACGAACTTTGGGACATCTTCAGGTTGAGAAAGAAGTGCCGCCCTTATCATACACTCCATGGTACTCGCAAAGCCATATTGATGCACAACCGTTGAAGTCATCTTGAAAGTTTGGTTTGGCTATGCACAACAAGAATTAAAGTGATCTGAACTGAGTTTTAGCTACTAACGCTATATAGGTAACTTTTCCTTTGTAAGTCATCAAAGCCTTTCTTTAAAAAAAGTGACGTGACGAATCGTGTTCGTCCATCGGGTAGCCATATATCCCAGAATGCATTTCGCACCAGCAACAATGGCGAAATAATAATGACAAATATCAGACTGACAACAATAGCGTTTTGTCAAGTATTTATTGACTTTACTAGCCTAAATACCCTAACTTTCTTCCTGGAGCTTGGGCGCCTCTGGTTCCAACACAGAGGGGCTCCTCAAGCAGATGCACCAAGACATACCAAGCAAGGCCTTGTGGAATATCATTTCATCTATAATAATTTCAGTTCTTTGGCTGGAAAAAAAGGCAATGTGGTTGATAACTTGCTGAGGCTTTGTCTCATAAGGGATTTGATTCTTCCGATTGAAAGTCAGACCTGCTAACCACTGACCCACAGTTGCACCTAAACCTACGGTTCACGAAATGTGCACTAAATGAGTTACTAAAAATCAAAGTCAAACTTTGCAGAGATATTGTTAATACATGTTATTTTATAGTAGATTCCAGGCACGCGCTTGTTGCGCTAAAGAGTCTGTGTAGACTGTGCGCCCATTAAGAAGAGAAGCTCAGACGAGGAGAGTATCTAAGTTAGATCAGCAGATCGTATTTATTCCAACAGAGTATTATAACAGCAGGCAAAATACGTGCACGGCGTCAGACATGGCTGAACATCCAAAGAAGACTGACCCCATTAAAAAGTGCATAACTTTATTAATCTCTAAGAGCATTTTTGTGAATGGTGCAGACTAAGTTGGGGCGGCTCTTGGTTTAGACTTTGAGGGCCCTTATTGGAGCACGGGTCATAGTCCAACCCCACCGGCTCCCGTCCTTGGACCTCCTGCATCTGGTTCCGCCTATCAGTGTGCACATCTTGACCCTGAGATCTGCGTAGGTGGAGGGAACACTGAATGCCAGCAGATATGTGCTCATGACTAATGGGGAGCTGTTTTTCTAACCTGAAATGACTTTGGGCCTTTTCTGAAACTTAATGGTTTTAATATAATCCTCAACACGCTCAAATCAAACAAATTTTATTTGCATTTTTAAAGCTTTTTTCCATGGAGTAAATAGAGATGAGACAGCTCTGCTGTTGAAGGTCATATTGACGCGCTCACTCAAAATCAAGGCAAATAAGTCATATGTATTTTTTTTTTTTTTTTTTTTTTTTTTTTTATTGTAATGGGAATGACCAGCTTCAAAGCTGACATGATGTCTGTGACACAAGTAACAGCCATCCTGGTGGGGCCTGGCAGTGTCGAATTATGTGTATTGGGGGAGTGTATTTTCAGACGGTCGATAGTGTTGAAATATGTCTTAGAGCTTTAACACAGTTCTGAATTCTTGTTTTACAAATCACTTGTAAAGCAGAATCTTTCCCTGGTCGATAGTGTTGAAATATGTCTTAGAGCTTTAACACAGTTCTGAATTCTTGTTTTACAAATCACTTGTAAAGCAGAATCTTTCCCTGGTCGATAGTGTTGAAATATGTCTTAGAGATTTAACACAGTTCTGAATTCTTGTTTTACAAATCACTTGTAAAGCAGAATCTTTCCCTGGTCGATAGTGTTGAAAAATGTCTGAGAGCTTGAACACAGTTCTGAATTCTTGTTTTACAACTCACTTGTAAAGCAGAATCTGTCCCTGGTCGATAGTGTTGAAAACCCAATTTGAACTTAACAAAAATTAATTTAATCGAACATACTACTAACATTCTAAAATGGCGATGGTACTTTTAGAATGTTAGTATGTTCAATTAAATTAATTTTCGTTAAGTTCAAATTGTTTTTTTTTTGTACAGCCCAGATTTGATTAGGAGGGCTTTACAATCTGTACACATACTTCTGTCCCAGGACCTCTACTCGGATCAGGAAAAACTCCCCCAAAAACCCTTTTAACAGGGTAAAAAGGGAAGAAACCTTCAGGAGAGCAACAGAGGAGGATCCCTCTCCCAGGATGGACAGAAATGCAATGGCTGTCATGTGTATAGAATGAACAACACTATTGTTCTAGTACTGGTTCTAACTCTTTCAGACTTCCAGCTATTTGTGGAACTTCGTCGCCAATATTTTGTAGTGAATGGCTATCTGACGGATTATAGGGGGGCTCACGTGTGCCTCAGGCAATGTCATTCCACCGGGAATAAAAGGTAGAGGACTGTCGTCCCACGCCTTCTTTGGCACCCAGGGAACTTGCTTGGTAGGTGCAGGCCTTTTCTTTGCCACAATGGCAGGAACTGTTCGAGGCGTTGTGTGCTTTGGCACCCAGGGAACTTGCTTGGCAGGTGCAGGCCTTGCCGCAATGGCAGGATGAATAGGCAGTACTTCCGGTGCTGCCACTGTTTGAAGCGTTGTGTTCACCACTGTCGGTGCTTGCACTGTTAAGTGTGTTGGGGGCTTCACAACTGGCACTTCATCAATCATTTTCAGGAACTTATACTCTGGGAAAGACAATAAAAAAAATGTGAGTACAAGGCATTCAGCAATAGCATTTTTTGTATACACCTTACATAGACTTTACTGCTACAATTACAATTGCTGTAACAGTTACAGATAACATAGCAAATTATATGAAGGCAAATTACTGTCTAAATCCGACAGCGCAAGTGAGTTCCAGGTAGGGCTGCACGATTATGGCCAAAATCATAATCACGATTATTTTGATCAATATTGAGATCACGATTATTCATTAATTTTAGGGACAAAGGTGAGATACTATCTCATAATTATGAGATGCTAAGTCATAATTTTCGACAGTAAGTAGGCGGACCCAGTCACCATTGTATCTCTACATCAAAGACGAGGATTGTAAACAATTCGATTTTGACAGTGATTTGCCTTCATAACATTATTACATAAAATATCATATTTCATACAGTGAAACGATAGCTTACCCCAAATCTCCTCATAGGTGTACGCGGCGATCCTTGGATCTTTCAAAATCAGATTTTTCGTGAAATTAATTAACTGAATGGAGTACTCCTTCACGAACTTTGGGACATCTTCAGGTTGAGAAAGAAGTGCCGCCCTTATCATACACTCCATGGTACTCGCAAAGCCATATTGATGCACAACCGTTGAAGTCATCTTGAAAGTTTGGTTTGGCTATGCACAACAAGAATTAAAGTGATCTGAACTGAGTTTTAGCTACTAACGCTATATAGGTAACTTTTCCTTTGTAAGTCATCAAAGCCTTTCTTTAAAAAAAGTGACGTGACGAATCGTGTTCGTCCATCGGGTAGCCATATATCCCAGAATGCATTTCGCACCAGCAACAATGGCGAAATAATAATGACAAATATCAGACTGACAACAATAGCGTTTTGTCAAGTATTTATTGACTTTACTAGCCTAAATACCCTAACTTTCTTCCTGGAGCTTGGGCGCCTCTGGTTCCAACACAGAGGGGCTCCTCAAGCAGATGCACCAAGACATACCAAGCAAGGCCTTGTGGAATATCATTTCATCTATAATAATTTCAGTTCTTTGGCTGGAAAAAAAGGCAATGTGGTTGATAACTTGCTGAGGCTTTGTCTCATAAGGGATTTGATTCTTCCGATTGAAAGTCAGACCTGCTAACCACTGACCCACAGTTGCACCTAAACCTACGGTTCACGAAATGTGCACTAAATGAGTTACTAAAAATCAAAGTCAAACTTTGCAGAGATATTGTTAATACATGTTATTTTATAGTAGATTCCAGGCACGCGCTTGTTGCGCTAAAGAGTCTGTGTAGACTGTGCGCCCATTAAGAAGAGAAGCTCAGACGAGGAGAGTATCTAAGTTAGATCAGCAGATCGTATTTATTCCAACAGAGTATTATAACAGCAGGCAAAATACGTGCACGGGTCTACGAGGCGTCAGACATGGCTGAACATCCAAAGAAGACTGACCCCATTAAAAAGTGCATAACTTTATTAATCTCTAAGAGCATTTTTGTGAATGGTGCAGACTAAGTTGGGGCGGCTCTTGGTTTAGACTTTGAGGGCCCTTATTGGAGCACGGGTCATAGTCCAACCCCACCGGCTCCCGTCCTTGGACCTCCTGCATCTGGTTCCGCCTATCAGTGTGCACATCTTGACCCTGAGATCTGCGTAGGTGGAGGGAACACTGAATGCCAGCAGATATGTGCTCATGACTAATGGGGAGCTGTTTTTCTAACCTGAAATGACTTTGGGCCTTTTCTGAAACTTAATGGTTTTAATATAATCCTCAACACGCTCAAATCAAACAAATTTTATTTGCATTTTTAAAGCTTTTTTCCATAGAGTAAATAGAGATGAGACAGCTCTGCTGTTGAAGGTCATATTGACTCGCTCACTCAAAATCAAGGCAAATAAGTCATATGTATTTTTTTTTTTTTTTTTTATTGTAATGGGAATGACCAGCTTCAAAGCTGACATGATGTCTGTGACACAAGTAACAGCCATCCTGGTGGGGCCTGGCAGTGTCGAATTATGTGTATTGGGGGAGTGTATTTTCAGACGGTCGATAGTGTTGAAATATGTCTTAGAGCTTTAACACAGTTCTGAATTCTTGTTTTACAAATCACTTGTAAAGCAGAATCTTTCCCTGGTCGATAGTGTTGAAATATGTCTTAGAGCTTTAACACAGTTCTGAATTCTTGTTTTACAAACTTGTAAAGCAGAATCTTTCCCTGGTCGATAGTGTTGAAATATGTCTTAGAGATTTAACACAGTTCTGAATTCTTGTTTTACAAATCACTTGTAAAGCAGAATCTTTCCCTGGTCGATAGTGTTGAAAAATGTCTGAGAGCTTGAACACAGTTCTGAATTCTTGTTTTACAACTCACTTGTAAAGCAGAATCTGTCCCTGGTCGATAGTGTTGAAAACCCAATTTGAACTTAACAAAAATTAATTTAATCGAACATACTACTAACATTCTAAAATGGCGATGGTACTTTTAGAATGTTAGTATGTTCAATTAAATTAATTTTCGTTAAGTTCAAATTGTTTTTTTTTTGTACAGCCCAGATTTGATTAGGAGGGCTTTACAATCTGTACACATACTTCTGTCCCAGGACCTCTACTCGGATCAGGAAAAACTCCCCCAAAAACCCTTTTAACAGGGTAAAAAGGGAAGAAACCTTCAGGAGAGCAACAGAGGAGGATCCCTCTCCCAGGATGGACAGAAATGCAATGGCTGTCATGTGTATAGAATGAACAACACTATTGTTCTAGTACTGGTTCTAACTCTTTCAGACTTCCAGCTATTTGTGGAACTTCGAGGCGTTGTGTGCTTTGGCACCCAGGGAACTTGCTTGGCAGGTGCAGGCCTTGCCGCAATGGCAGGATGAACAGGCAGTACTTCCGGTGCTGCCACTGTTTGAAGCGTTGTGTTCACCACTGTCGGTGCTTGCACTGTTAAGTGTGTTGGGGGCTTCACAACTGGCACTTCATCAATCATTTTCAGGAACTTATACTCTGGGAAAGACAATAAAAAAAATGTGAGTACAAGGCATTCAGCAATAGCATTTTTTGTATACACCTTACATAGACTTTACTGCTACAATTACAATTGCTGTAACAGTTACAGATAACATAGCAAATTATATGAAGGCAAATTACTGTCTAAATCCGACAGCGCAAGTGAGTTCCAGGTAGGGCTGCACGATTATGGCCAAAATCATAATCACGATTATTTTGATCAATATTGAGATCACGATTATTCATTAATTTTAGGGACAAAGGTGAGATACTATCTCATAATTATGAGATGCTAAGTCATAATTTTCGACAGTAAGTAGGCGGACCCAGTCACCATTGTATCTCTACATCAAAGACGAGGATTGTAAACAATTCGATTTTGACAGTGATTTGCCTTCATAACATTATTACATAAAATATCATATTTCATACAGTGAAACGATAGCTTACCCCAAATCTCCTCATAGGTGTACACGGCGATCATTGGATCTTTCAAAATCAGATTTTTCGTGAAATTAATTAACTGAATGGAGTACTCCTTCACGAACTTTGGGACATCTTCAGGTTGAGAAAGAAGTGCCGCCCTTATCATACACTCCATGGTACTCGCAAAGCCATATTGATGCACAACCGTTGAAGTCATCTTGAAAGTTTGGTTTGGCTATGCACAACAAGAATTAAAGTGATCTGAACTGAGTTTTAGCTACTAACGCTATATAGGTAACTTTTCCTTTGTAAGTCATCAAAGCCTTTCTTTAAAAAAAGTGACGTGACGAATCGTGTTCGTCCATCGGGTAGCCATATATCCCAGAATGCATTTCGCACCAGCAACAATGGCGAAATAATAATGACAAATATCAGACTGACAACAATAGCGTTTTGTCAAGTATTTATTGACGTTACTAGCCTAAATACCCTAACTTTCTTCCTGGAGCTTGGGCGCCTCTGGTTCCAACAGAGGGGCTCCTCAAGCAGATGCACCAAGACATACCAAGCAAGGCCTTGTGGAATATCATTTCATCTATAATAATTTCAGTTCTTTGGCTGGAAAAAAAGGCAATGTGGTTGATAACTTGCTGAGGCTTTGTCTCATAAGGGATTTGATTCTTCCGATTGAAAGTCAGACCTGCTAACCACTGACCCACAGTTGCACCTAAACCTACGGTTCACGAAATGTGCACTAAATGAGTTACTAAAAATCAAAGTCAAACTTTGCAGAGATATTGTTAATACATGTTATTTTATAGTAGATTCCAGGCACGCGCTTGTTGCGCTAAAGAGTCTGTGTAGACTGTGCGCCCATTAAGAAGAGAAGCTCAGACGAGGAGAGTATCTAAGTTAGATCAGCAGATCGTATTTATTCCAACAGAGTATTATAACAGCAGGCAAAATACGTGCACGGCGTCAGACATGGCTGAACATCCAAAGAAGACTGACCCCATTAAAAAGTGCATAACTTTATTAATCTCTAAGAGCATTTTTGTGAATGGTGCAGACTAAGTTGGGGCGGCTCTTGGTTTAGACTTTGAGGGCCCTTATTGGAGCACGGGTCATAGTCCAACCCCACCGGCTCCCGTCCTTGGACCTCCTGCATCTGGTTCCGCCTATCAGTGTGCACATCTTGACCCTGAGATCTGCGTAGGTGGAGGGAACACTGAATGCCAGCAGATATGTGCTCATGACTAATGGGGAGCTGTTTTTCTAACCTGAAATGACTTTGGGCCTTTTCTGAAACTTAATGGTTTTAATATAATCCTCAACACGCTCAAATCAAACAAATTTTATTTGCATTTTTAAAGCTTTTTTCCATGGAGTAAATAGAGATGAGACAGCTCTGCTGTTGAAGGTCATATTGACGCGCTCACTCAAAATCAAGGCAAATAAGTCATATGTATTTTATTTTTTTTTTTTTTTTTTTTTTATTGTAATGGGAATGACCAGCTTCAAAGCTGACATGATGTCTGTGACACAAGTAACAGCCATCCTGGTGGGGCCTGGCAGTGTCGAATTATGTGTATTGGGGGAGTGTATTTTCAGACGGTCGATAGTGTTGAAATATGTCTTAGAGCTTTAACACAGTTCTGAATTCTTGTTTTACAAATCACTTGTAAAGCAGAATCTTTCCCTGGTCGATAGTGTTGAAATATGTCTTAGAGATTTAACACAGTTCTGAATTCTTGTTTTACAAATCACTTGTAAAGCAGAATCTTTCCCTGGTCGATAGTGTTGAAATATGTCTTAGAGCTTTAACACAGTTCTGAATTCTTGTTTTACAAATCACTTGTAAAGCAGAATCTTTCCCTGGTCGATAGTGTTGAAATATGTCTTAGAGATTTAACACAGTTCTGAATTCTTGTTTTACAAATCACTTGTAAAGCAGAATCTTTCCCTGGTCGATAGTGTTGAAAAATGTCTGAGAGCTTGAACACAGTTCTGAATTCTTGTTTTACAACTCACTTGTAAAGCAGAATCTGTCCCTGGTCGATAGTGTTGAAAACCCAATTTGAACTTAACAAAAATGAATTTAATCGAACATACTACTAACATTCTAAAATGGCGATGGTACTTTTAGAATGTTAGTATGTTCAATTAAATTAATTTTCGTTAAGTTCAAATTGTTTTTTTTTTGTACAGCCCAGATTTGATTAGGAGGGCTTTACAATCTGTACACATACTTCTGTCCCAGGACCTCTACTCGGATCAGGAAAAACTCCCCCAAAAACCCTTTTAACAGGGTAAAAAGGGAAGAAACCTTCAGGAGAGCAACAGAGGAGGATCCCTCTCCCAGGATGGACAGAAATGCAATGGCTGTCATGTGTATAGAATGAACAACACTATTGTTCTAGTACTGGTTCTAACTCTTTCAGACTTCCAGCTATTTGTGGAACTTCGAGGCGTTGTGTGCTTTGGCACCCAGGGAACTTGCTTGGCAGGTGCAGGCCTTGCCGCAATGGCAGGATGAACAGGCAGTACTTCCGGTGCTGCCACTGTTTGAAGCGTTGTGTTCACCACTGTCGGTGCTTGCACTGTTAAGTGTGTTGGGGGCTTCACAACTGGCACTTCATCAATCATTTTCAGGAACTTATACTCTGGGAAAGACAATAAAAAAAATGTGAGTACAAGGCATTCAGCAATAGCATTTTTTGTATACACCTTACATAGACTTTACTGCTACAATTACAATTGCTGTAACAGTTACAGATAACATAGCAAATTATATGAAGGCAAATTACTGTCTAAATCCGACAGCGCAAGTGAGTTCCAGGTAGGGCTGCACGATTATGGCCAAAATCATAATCACGATTATTTTGATCAATATTGAGATCACGATTATTCATTAATTTTAGGGACAAAGGTGAGATACTATCTCATAATTATGAGATGCTAAGTCATAATTTTCGACAGTAAGTAGGCGGACCCAGTCACCATTGTATCTCTACATCAAAGACGAGGATTGTAAACAATTCGATTTTGACAGTGATTTGCCTTCATAACATTATTACATAAAATATCATATTTCATACAGTGAAACGATAGCTTACCCCAAATCTCCTCATAGGTGTACACGGCGATCATTGGATCTTTCAAAATCAGATTTTTCGTGAAATTAATTAACTGAATGGAGTACTCCTTCACGAACTTTGGGACATCTTCAGGTTGAGAAAGAAGTGCCGCCCTTATCATACACTCCATGGTACTCGCAAAGCCATATTGATGCACAACCGTTGAAGTCATCTTGAAAGTTTGGTTTGGCTATGCACAACAAGAATTAAAGTGATCTGAACTGAGTTTTAGCTACTAACGCTATATAGGTAACTTTTCCTTTGTAAGTCATCAAAGCCTTTCTTTAAAAAAAGTGACGTGACGAATCGTGTTCGTCCATCGGGTAGCCATATATCCCAGAATGCATTTCGCACCAGCAACAATGGCGAAATAATAATGACAAATATCAGACTGACAACAATAGCGTTTTGTCAAGTATTTATTGACGTTACTAGCCTAAATACCCTAACTTTCTTCCTGGAGCTTGGGCGCCTCTGGTTCCAACACAGAGGGGCTCCTCAAGCAGATGCACCAAGACATACCAAGCAAGGCCTTGTGGAATATCATTTCATCTATAATAATTTCAGTTCTTTGGCTGGAAAAAAAGGCAATGTGGTTGATAACTTGCTGAGGCTTTGTCTCATAAGGGATTTGATTCTTCCGATTGAAAGTCAGACCTGCTAACCACTGACCCACAGTTGCACCTAAACCTACGGTTCACGAAATGTGCACTAAATGAGTTACTAAAAATCAAAGTCAAACTTTGCAGAGATATTGTTAATACATGTTATTTTATAGTAGATTCCAGGCACGCGCTTGTTGCGCTAAAGAGTCTGTGTAGACTGTGCGCCCATTAAGAAGAGAAGCTCAGACGAGGAGAGTATCTAAGTTAGATCAGCAGATCGTATTTATTCCAACAGAGTATTATAACAGCAGGCAAAATACGTGCACGGCGTCAGACATGGCTGAACATCCAAAGAAGACTGACCCCATTAAAAAGTGCATAACTTTATTAATCTCTAAGAGCATTTTTGTGAATGGTGCAGACTAAGTTGGGGCGGCTCTTGGTTTAGACTTTGAGGGCCCTTATTGGAGCACGGGTCATAGTCCAACCCCACCGGCTCCCGTCCTTGGACCTCCTGCATCTGGTTCCGCCTATCAGTGTGCACATCTTGACCCTGAGATCTGCGTAGGTGGAGGGAACACTGAATGCCAGCAGATATGTGCTCATGACTAATGGGGAGCTGTTTTTCTAACCTGAAATGACTTTGGGCCTTTTCTGAAACTTAATGGTTTTAATATAATCCTCAACACGCTCAAATCAAACAAATTTTATTTGCATTTTTAAAGCTTTTTTCCATGGAGTAAATAGAGATGAGACAGCTCTGCTGTTGAAGGTCATATTGACGCGCTCACTCAAAATCAAGGCAAATAAGTCATATGTATTTTTTTTTTTTTTTTTTTTTTTTTTTTATTGTAATGGGAATGACCAGCTTCAAAGCTGACATGATGTCTGTGACACAAGTAACAGCCATCCTGGTGGGGCCTGGCAGTGTCGAATTATGTGTATTGGGGGAGTGTATTTTCAGACGGTCGATAGTGTTGAAATATGTCTTAGAGCTTTAACACAGTTCTGAATTCTTGTTTTACAAATCACTTGTAAAGCAGAATCTTTCCCTGGTCGATAGTGTTGAAATATGTCTTAGAGCTTTAACACAGTTCTGAATTCTTGTTTTACAAATCACTTGTAAAGCAGAATCTTTCCCTGGTCGATAGTGTTGAAATATGTCTTAGAGATTTAACACAGTTCTGAATTCTTGTTTTACAAATCACTTGTAAAGCAGAATCTTTCCCTGGTCGATAGTGTTGAAAAATGTCTGAGAGCTTGAACACAGTTCTGAATTCTTGTTTTACAACTCACTTGTAAAGCAGAATCTGTCCCTGGTCGATAGTGTTGAAAACCCAATTTGAACTTAACAAAAATGAATTTAATCGAACATACTACTAACATTCTAAAATGGCGATGGTACTTTTAGAATGTTAGTATGTTCAATTAAATTAATTTTCGTTAAGTTCAAATTGTTTTTTTTTTGTACAGCCCAGATTTGATTAGGAGGGCTTTACAATCTGTACACATACTTCTGTCCCAGGACCTCTACTCGGATCAGGAAAAACTCCCCCAAAAACCCTTTTAACAGGGTAAAAAGGGAAGAAACCTTCAGGAGAGCAACAGAGGAGGATCCCTCTCCCAGGATGGACAGAAATGCAATGGCTGTCATGTGTATAGAATGAACAACACTATTGTTCTAGTACTGGTTCTAACTCTTTCAGACTTCCAGCTATTTGTGGAACTTCGAGGCGTTGTGTGCTTTGGCACCCAGGGAACTTGCTTGGCAGGTGCAGGCCTTGCCGCAATGGCAGGATGAACAGGCAGTACTTCCGGTGCTGCCACTGTTTGAAGCGTTGTGTTCACCACTGTCGGTGCTTGCACTGTTAAGTGTGTTGGGGGCTTCACAACTGGCACTTCATCAATCATTTTCAGGAACTTATACTCTGGGAAAGACAATAAAAAAAATGTGAGTACAAGGCATTCAGCAATAGCATTTTTTGTATACACCTTACATAGACTTTACTGCTACAATTACAATTGCTGTAACAGTTACAGATAACATAGCAAATTATATGAAGGCAAATTACTGTCTAAATCCGACAGCGCAAGTGAGTTCCAGGTAGGGCTGCACGATTATGGCCAAAATCATAATCACGATTATTTTGATCAATATTGAGATCACGATTATTCATTAATTTTAGGGACAAAGGTGAGATACTATCTCATAATTATGAGATGCTAAGTCATAATTTTCGACAGTAAGTAGGCGGACCCAGTCACCATTGTATCTCTACATCAAAGACGAGGATTGTAAACAATTCGATTTTGACAGTGATTTGCCTTCATAACATTATTACATAAAATATCATATTTCATACAGTGAAACGATAGCTTACCCCAAATCTCCTCATAGGTGTACGCGGCGATCCTTGGATCTTTCAAAATCAGATTTTTCGTGAAATTAATTAACTGAATGGAGTACTCCTTCACGAACTTTGGGACATCTTCAGGTTGAGAAAGAAGTGCCGCCCTTATCATACACTCCATGGTACTCGCAAAGCCATATTGATGCACAACCGTTGAAGTCATCTTGAAAGTTTGGTTTGGCTATGCACAACAAGAATTAAAGTGATCTGAACTGAGCTTTAGCTACTAACGCTATATAGGTAACTTTTCCTTTGTAAGTCATCAAAGCCTTTCTTTAAAAAAAGTGACGTGACGAATCGTGTTCGTCCATCGGGTAGCCATATATCCCAGAATGCATTTCGCACCAGCAACAATGGCGAAATAATAATGACAAATATCAGACTGACAACAATAGCGTTTTGTCAAGTATTTATTGACGTTACTAGCCTAAATACCCTAACTTTCTTCCTGGAGCTTGGGCGCCTCTGGTTCCAACACAGAGGGGCTCCTCAAGCAGATGCACCAAGACATACCAAGCAAGGCCTTGTGGAATATCATTTCATCTATAATAATTTCAGTTCTTTGGCTGGAAAAAAAGGCAATGTGGTTGATAACTTGCTGAGGCTTTGTCTCATAAGGGATTTGATTCTTCCGATTGAAAGTCAGACCTGCTAACCACTGACCCACAGTTGCACCTAAACCTACGGTTCACGAAATGTGCACTAAATGAGTTACTAAAAATCAAAGTCAAACTTTGCAGAGATATTGTTAATACATGTTATTTTATAGTAGATTCCAGGCACGCGCTTGTTGCGCTAAAGAGTCTGTGTAGACTGTGCGCCCATTAAGAAGAGAAGCTCAGACGAGGAGAGTATCTAAGTTAGATCAGCAGATCGTATTTATTCCAACAGAGTATTATAACAGCAGGCAAAATACGTGCACGGGTCTACGAGGCGTCAGACATGGCTGAACATCCAAAGAAGACTGACCCCATTAAAAAGTGCATAACTTTATTAATCTCTAAGAGCATTTTTGTGAATGGTGCAGACTAAGTTGGGGCGGCTCTTGGTTTAGACTTTGAGGGCCCTTATTGGAGCACGGGTCATAGTCCAACCCCACCGGCTCCCGTCCTTGGACCTCCTGCATCTGGTTCCGCCTATCAGTGTGCACATCTTGACCCTGAGATCTGCGTAGGTGGAGGGAACACTGAATGCCAGCAGATATGTGCTCATGACTAATGGGGAGCTGTTTTTCTAACCTGAAATGACTTTGGGCCTTTTCTGAAACTTAATGGTTTTAATATAATCCTCAACACGCTCAAATCAAACAAATTTTATTTGCATTTTTAAAGCTTTTTTCCATGGAGTAAATAGAGATAAGACAGCTCTGCTGTTGAAGGTCATATTGACTCGCTGACTCAAAATCAAGGCAAATAAGTCATATGTATATTTTTTTTTTATTGTAATGGGAATGACCAGCTTCAAAGCTGACATGATGTCTGTGACACAAGTCACAGCCATCCTGGTGGGGCCTGGCAGTGTCGAATTATGTGTATTGGGGGAGTGTATTTTCAGACGGTCGACAGTGTTGAGATACGTCTTAGAGCTTAAACACAGTTCTGAATTATTGTTTTACAAATCACTTGTAAAGCAGAATCTTTCCCTGGTCGATAGTGTTGAAATATGTCTTAGAGCTTTAACACAGTTCTGAATTCTTGTTTTACAAATCACTTGTAAAGCAGAATCTTTCCCTGGTCGATAGTGTTGAAATATGTCTTAGAGATTTAACACAGTTCTGAATTCTTGTTTTACAAATCACTTGTAAAGCAGAATCTTTCCCTGGTCGATAGTGTTGAAAAATGTCTGAGAGCTTGAACACAGTTCTGAATTCTTGTTTTACAACTCACTTGTAAAGCAGAATCTGTCCCTGGTCGATAGTGTTGAAAACCCAATTTGAACTTAACAAAAATTAATTTAATCGAACATACTACTAACATTCTAAAATGGCGATGGTACTTTTAGAATGTTAGTATGTTCAATTAAATTAATTTTCGTTAAGTTCAAATTGGGTTTTTTTTTGTACAGCCCAGATTTGATTAGGAGGGCTTTACAATCTGTACACATACTTCTGTCCCAGGACCTCTACTCAGATCAGGAAAAACTCCCCCAAAAACCCTTTTAACAGGGTAAAAAGGGAAGAAACCTTCAGGAGAGCAACAGAGGAGGATCCCTCTCCCAGGATGGACAGAAATGCAATGGATGTCATGTGTATAGAATGAACAACACTATTGTTCTAGTACTGGTTCTAACTCTTTCAGACTTCCAGCTATTTGTGGAACTTCGTCGCCAATATTTTGTAGTGAATGGCTATCTGACGGATTATAGGGGGGCTCACGTGTGCCTCAGGCAATGTCATTCCACCGGGAATAAAAGGTAGAGGACTGTCGTCCCACGCCTTCTTTGGCACCCAGGGAACTTGCTTGGTAGGTGCAGGCCTTTTCTTTGCCGCAATGGCAGGAACTGTTCGAGGCGTTGTGTGCTTTGGCACCCAGGGAACTTGCTTGGCAGGTGCAGGCCTTGCCGCAATGGCAGGATGAACAGGCAGTACTTCCGGTGCTGCCACTGTTTGAAGCGTTGTGTTCACCACTGTCGGTGCTTGCACTGTTAAGTGTGTTGGGGGCTTCACAACTGGCACTTCATCAATCATTTTCAGGAACTTATACTCTGGGAAAGACAATAAAAAAAATGTGAGTACAAGGCATTCAGCAATAGCATTTTGTGTATACACCTTACATAGACTTTACTGCTACAATTACAGCTGTAACAGTTACAGATAACATAGCAAATTATATGAAGGCAAATTACTGTCTAAATCCGACAGCGCAAGTGAGTTCCAGGTAGGGCTGCACGATTATGGCCAAAATCATAATCACGATTATTTTGATCAATATTGAGATCACGATTATTCATTAATTTTAGGGACAAAGGTGAGATACTATCTCATAATTATGAGATGCTAAGTCATAATTTTCGACAGTAAGTAGGCGGACCCAGTCACCATTGTATCTCTACATCAAAGACGAGGATTGTAAACAATTCGATTTTGACAGTGATTTGCCTTCATAACATTATTACATAAAATATCATATTTCATACAGTGAAACGATAGCTTACCCCAAATCTCCTCATAGGTGTACGCGGCGATCATTGGATCTTTCAAAATCAGATTTTTCGTGAAATTAATTAACTGAATGGAGTACTCCTTCACGAACTTTGGGACATCTTCAGGTTGAGAAAGAAGTGCCGCCCTTATCATACACTCCATGGTACTCGCAAAGCCATATTGATGCACAACCGTTGAAGTCATCTTGAAAGTTTGGTTTGGCTATGCACAACAAGAATTAAAGTGATCTGAACTGAGCTTTAGCTACTAACGCTATATAGGTAACTTTTCCTTTGTAAGTCATCAAAGCCTTTCTTTAAAAAAAGTGACGTGACGAATCGTGTTCGTCCATCGGGTAGCCATATATCCCAGAATGCATTTCGCACCAGCAACAATGGCGAAATAATAATGACAAATATCAGACTGACAACAATAGCGTTTTGTCAAGTATTTATTGACGTTACTAGTATATTGAACAGGCATCAATAGAGTCACCTACTTTGTCGTTCACTCTTGTTAGTCAACATGGGTCCTGAAAGGCCACTCCGACACATCTGCCTTACGCACGCGAGTTAATTAAAACCCTCCAGTTAACGTCGAACACCTGTTGCCGACCAAAAAACACGACTTGGCTGTGTGGACGATGCAGGGATAACAAGGTGGTCGGCTGGCGGGCCTCGGTGATCGGGCTGCCTTCGTGTTTTCGTTGGAAATGAGGTAGGCGGCGGTGATAAATACTGTGTGAAAGCGCCACAGTGACATGTCGCGGAGGCTAACGTTAAGCTAGTCGTGAAGCTAGTCGTGAAGCTAGTCGTGAAGCTAGTCGTGAAGCTAGTCGTGAAGCTAGTCGTGAAGCTAGGCGTGAAGCTAGGCGTGAAGCTAGGCGTGAAGCTAGGCGTGAAGCTAGGCGTGAAGCTAGGCGTGAAGCTAGGCGTGAAGCTAGGCGTGAAGCTAGGCGTGAAGCTAGGCGTGAAGCTAGGCGTTACCCAGCTCAGCATTGCTGCGCCAGTGTGCTAATAAACTGCTGTGTTCTTTGGGTTAACTGCTGTTAAGTCGTCTCACTTGGTCCTTACAGAAACAATTACCGGGTGGGGTAATTAGGAGTAACACAGTTTAACAATAACAGTACACAACTAAAGCTTAACACTAAAGAGACATCGCTTCTCTTAATATTCATGTTTCTTCTTATTTTTTCCCCTGACTGCTGGTGGTGACTTTAGGCCTGGACACAACTCATTAGACTACATTAGGTAAGTTATACTCTTAGAATAAAATGCTACAATTACTATTGACAAGGCAGTAATGTGGCTGTATAATTCAAACAATTATAGAATGGTGATTGTTAAAAAGACTGTTTAACCTCAACTTCAACACAACTTTTGTTAATGTACTAAAGTTTTGCAAAAGTTGTATCTTAAAACACACAAATTGGTTATCCATGGCTACTTGAACTGCCTTAAGTTGGCCATATCATTTTTTTATATAGCACAAGGCCTTGACATGCTAGCTGTCCTGAATACAAAGCCTCCACCAGATAACATATTTATCCAAGTTGTCTCCTGCAGCTTTTAATTATTTTTTGGAACCCAACATTTAGGTTGAAGATGATGTATAGGTATTATGTTAGTCTTTTTATGTAGACCACTAGAATCCATTCCACAAATGCTGACTGAAGTAGGATAACGCACTTGTAAGATTATAAATGAATGGTGTGAATAATAAATTACATAATATGTTTAGTGTCTTTTCTACAGTTACTCAACCCTATCTTATCCCTTATTATCTACACTCCGTTGCCGTTATTTTGTCCACCTCGCTAAAACTAATTAATTATAATACTACAACTAATTCTCCCCCATATTATCCTACTTCAGGGAGGGAGACAGCCTAATCAGAAATTGATCAATGATTCTCCTTACAGGGATTTGCCTCACATGCTGAACCTTACTTATTGCTTGTGTTCTCTTTGCAGACTGCCATGGCTGGTTCGACACCTGCAAGACTTGCCATCAAATTACATTTGTCAGGTTTGCCTAAAACAAGACTCCAGATGATGACTAATGTTGCTCAATGCCTAATGGGTGTGTGCGCTCAACTGTTTGGAAATGTCAAACTTGTGTTTGAAGCATGTTTCCAAGTGGCCAAAAATAATTTGATGCCGCTTTTAAAGTAAAATATTTATTTTATAAAAATCACGAGTAGCTTAATCTGTCCTGAAAATAACATTCCCTGAGACATGCAGTGGCTTTGGTGTAAGCCTTAAAATGCAGGAAGTGGGAGAAAGCCCTAGAGAATAACCCAATATAGATGGGTGAGCAGGGCCTGTCTGTTTCAATGACCTAGGGCCCTTTTAATATCTTTGAGATATTGAAAACCAAGGGGAATTTCATTCATCAAAACCACCTAGCTATCCCAGCTGACATTAAAGAACAATTTAGAGCACAGAAAATCCAACTGTGCCATTTCTCTGCAGACATTTGTTCACAAATTAAGTTCTCCAGATCATTACACAAAGACACAAACAGAACATATGAAAGTGCTTGGCCTCAGGGAAGTTTTGGGTTTTTTCCTACTTCAGCTATAGCAAGTGTTTTTCTGCGGACTGGTGACCACTTCTAATCTTTTGGTGACAGAACTAAAGAAGGGCCTCAAGGCAAAAAGGGAAAGCTGCTCTAACAATGTAATGTATCCGTAATCAGGACCAACATCTGGTGCTCTTCTGATGCACCCAGGCTGGAGGAGCACGGAGCGGACATGAGGCTAAACACTTTAACACCCTTCACTCAACCAAACTCCAGTAGCGAGATCAAGCATATAAAAGGTCATAAAGTAGAAGTCAGTTTGTGTACGCCAGCCACACAGGAATTTATATTTGGTATATGCATTTTGACAACCTACGTTGAATACTACTATTTGCACATCAGACAACTTATTGTTTTAAGGGAAGGAGTGTCTGGAGGGCATCTTTATTAGATAATGTACTACTGCTTTAAAGATCAGTTATATGCCATTAAGTGCAAATCTTTGGAGTTTGCAAGTCTGAAAAATCCCTCCAGTATGACAATTGGTGTTTTTATCTCAGGAAGACGCTAAAACATTACATTTGAAGCATTAAGATGTAGTGGAGTAATGTCTACCTGAGCAGAGCAGGAAGTGCATGTGAGCGTGCCACACACGTTCATATGGTGGTTATAGCTGACGGTTGTGGGACAGCAGAGCCCATCCTTCGGTTCTCCTTCAGGTAAACACTGTTAGCTCTTTCATAGCTGTTGCTGTTTGCACTGTTGGCTGTGAGTGGCAGGCTCAGCCGTCACCATGTTGAGAGCCTTTTGGAAGCAATAGTTGCTTGAATTTGTTTTATTTAGCCCCTTTTAAGAACCCAAGAAATGGGTTCTTCCCTCAAGACGGTTCATAGAGGCCTATTCCAACTGAAGTGGATCAGTTATCACGGTTCTACGTGAATACCATCTCAGTTAACATTTTGAGTTAAATTAACCAACAATTTGAATCGAACAATATCGACGTAAACTATTTTTTCACTTGCATAAATAAATCCCAGGTCCCACATTGCAAACGGCATTATTCATGCAGTTATGTTTTACTTTGACTGGGACAAAGGCATTAAGGCTTTTTATGAGTTGTGCCAGATTTAGATATTTATGGGTAATGACAAGATTGAAAAGCCAGTGGAACGTCATGCGTGTCTGTATTTGTGTCTGTCTCCAGGTTTAAGCTACAGCGTCTGAGCTGGGAGGATGAAAAATGTAGTTTTTCCCAGCTTCTTTTGTCACCTGTGAACATACATTTGCAGTCATGAGACTGAGACTTGATTAATAATCTTCTCATGCTTTGGCAGACACTTGTGACCTGGCCAGCCTGTCGTCATGATTAATAGAATAATATCACGATCACTTGGGTGTGTGTCTGTTTGTACAGGCATGGTCCATGTGGATTTCTGCTATATGCACATGCATGCATGGCTGAGCATTGAAACATCTGTTTACTAATGAAACGACATTCTGTTCACACATTATTAATACTTGTTTCGGTAATGTCAAGCCATAATGAGTCTGTCCATTTCGGTCCAGGCTGAAATATGCCTCAGAACAGCCTTAAAGAGCCACATGACCAGAGACTCCTAGTCTCTTTTCAGACCAACATACTTGAAGCTTTTATTAGTTACATGGCAATATTAATTGCGCCGCATGTTCACTTGTTTTTCAAGTGATAAATGTAGTTGAAATGATGGCACTTTCTTTCAATATGCAGCTAAACGGATTACAAAGAGGTTTGACCCAATTGCGTCATCACAAATGAGCTTTGTGTGCACATATGATGATAAGACTTCATTATCATATCAAATCCCTTGACAAACACAATATATAATCAGTTAATATTTAGCTGCCTCGATGCATGAACACTTTGCCCTGATTGTGGTTTATGATATTATTATTATTATTGATTTAATGGAAGAAAAGCTCAGGAAGTCGGAAGAGCACTGTGTTCTATCTACACAGTATACAATGATGTGATATAGCTAAGTGGCATGCTGTTTTTTTTACTGATGCAGATTACGTTTTTTTCTCATAAATGTAAACTGCAAAGTTTGTGCAAGGACAAACTTTACATTTAATTTGGATTTAATTGTGACTTGAAGGAAAGATAACCTAATTTTGGTTCAGGGGTCGTGTGATCGACCCCTGAACCAAATGTAGACACTAATGCACTCGCATTCATTGTCTAAAATCAGTAAACTTTCAGTGCATGATCTAATTGACTGGTGCATCATATTGATAAGTATACAAGTTTGATCTGTGACGTACTAGTGGTAGCCAGACATGACACCATGAAAGCTAATGAACACTTCTGCTTGTGTTTATTCAGTGTTCCCATTTTGTTCATTGCCGTATATCCTGTGCAAATGCATTTGGGCAATCTGTGTTGACTGAGAATACACAGACAGGCGAGGGTATTATTTACCCAGTTTTAAAAATAGATCTTCTGAAGGTGCCGCAGACGAGGACCACAGCACAGACAAGTCTCCAAATAATTCATTAAATTATGTCTTATGGCACACATGAAGAAGCTTCTCTGTATCATCACCGTAAAGCTTAAAAGGAGGAACAATTGTATACATGGTACTGAAATGCCATAATGAAAATGATGGCTGACTAAGGATGATTTGACTTTGCTTTTAAGTAATGTGACTTTAATCTTAAACAATAACCTTTAACACCATTTCCACTGCCTCTACCATCCTCGTAGTTACAATCTTAACCAAAATTCAGATAATTCTATGGTGACTGTCATGTCAAATGCCAAATCCAGTTCATACAATTGTCTCAAAACCAAATTTCATGGTTGGGAAATATTATGTTCATATGCAGAGTGAACTGCAATGAAAAATAAGTACTCTTCATAAAGTGCATGTTGGCCACCTGAACTTTTATCTGTACCAGCCTGCCTACACCTACCTACCTGTGAGCTTATGTATCCTTGCATCTTCAGTACATTCTTGAACTTCCTGGATTGTCTACGGTTGGGTCTTTTCCCTGCCTGACAAGTGGCTAACGTAGCCTCCTATACAGTAGAAGGATATCCATCAGCCGAGCATCACTCCAGACTACAGCAGGAATCTGCACAGCTTTATTTCTTTTCTCTGTTGCTGCAACCATCAAGTTCTCAATGTCTTCACATTTCAGGTTTACTAAAAAAGTAACACAGTCAAACTATACCCTGGATATTCAGAAATGCATCCGGCAGCATCATTTGATTGCTTCATGTGCCTTTTTTTTTCTCTTTTCAGTCACGTGATCACAGAGGATTGTCTATCCTGAGGAACCGATGATACAAGGGTATGTATTCCGACTGTTTAATCCTCTATTTGTTTCTCTCACATTAGTTTATTTTCAAGTCCAATTTGTTATAAACAGAGATTTGAAATTGTATCATTAAATGAGAAATTGATTTATTGAACACGATTTCATCTGCTTTCTGTTAAGGAGCTCACCACTTTAACACAAATAAAAGAAAAGCCATACTCGAACGTGCTCTGAATAAATATGACTGTAAGAATAACAACTCTGTCCAGATTGCAGTTTAAAAATACTGTCTCTACAAAAATAAAATACATGACAACATCTATCTGGTCTTGTGTTTAAATGTATTAGCATGTCATGAGCGGTGCTCAATTGTGTTTGTTTTAGAAGTATTAACCTGTGCTTACACTTTGTCGTCATGCGTCAAGACCCACCAGCCTTTAAGATTTCAGATATGTAAACTTAAACGGGGTGAACTCAATGTTTACAGGATGCATCGCCGGTGTGTTTAAATAACATGGTGCGAGTCTGTGAGCTATATGGAATGTGGATGTTGTGCAGATCTGCAGAGACCTTAAAAGCCCGATGGCCAAATGCTGGGACTTGAATTGAGAAGGAAATGTGACCCCACAACATCTACTCCATCCTACTGGGTCTGCCCACTTCACGAAATACCCTGAATGTCCCTCACACATTCATCCATCTGGTCTCTTAGCTCTTGTGGTCAAAAAATATAAAAGGCACCATTTAAATCACATGGAAAAATGTTTGCAACAGAGACTTGAGGGACAATAGCCAAGCTTGATACAATCCTCTCAAGGGATTTGACCGGGAAAAAAAACGACACTTGCTTTGTGTACATACAGTATGGAACGATGTTTTCAATTAAATTCCTAGAAATCATAAAGACTAACGTACATGTATTTTCCAGTCGGGCCGCTTTGGGATTGCTTGACATAAAAGGTTACAATGAAGCCGGTTCTGCCGAGCCAACTCACATGGAACTAGTTACTGTGTGAATGTTGAAAATGTACAGCGCTCGTGTTTAGGCTGTGACCTCGTCACTCCCTACAAGGAAACTGCACAGCAGAGAGGGGTTGGGTGATAAACTTCCCTTTAAGGGGGAGGTGGCTGCAGCACCAGCCGTAACAGCAAGTGACGGCATCGCTTTCAGGTGAGCAACGTGGCAGCAGGCATTCAGCAAAATACTGACAGGTTAAGTACACAGACATGGTTCAAAGGCTGTGTTGTATATACTCTATTTCGTGTGATTTAGGCATAGATTAGAGTCTCAAAACGTCTGGAGCAGGCACTCAAACAAATCTCCTGCGTCTCAAGTAAAGGTGGTGTATTGATATTGGCCTAAACATACTTGTTAAGTCATTTGTACCACAAATCTTGCTGTGTAGCTTTCAGTTCCAATCATTATTCCTCAAACGGGTAGTTGAGCATTTTGCAGCCCTTCATGTTTTTTACACAGATAACAAGTAATTAATATAGTAATTAAACATTTTGACTATTTAATTTCAATGTTATTTTGAGTTGTATGCTGATCAACCTATATTACCTAATTATCAGGTTATTACCTCATTATTGCCACCATATTACCAATTATTTTCCCAAATATTACACCGATATAACCATTTAATTGTTAGCAGGTTGCAATATTGTTACCAAATTACTACACTATTACTAAACAGTAATATACCATGCAGGATCTTTATCTTTCCCCATTTTACTTGTAGAACACTACCCAGATCTACACCTTGATACCAATCTATTCCCTGGTTATTACTTTGGTATTTACACATTATTACCTCTTTATTATCAAACCATCGCTCCACTTTTACTATGTTATTACTGAGCTGTAATCATAAGTGACACCCAAAACAATGCACTGCAACTCAAGAAGCCATGAATTCAATAGTGCAAAAACATTACATAGCAGAGAAATACATATTGTGAAATGCTGCAATTTCATCTATAAAAATTAAATATCAAAAGCTCCCAGATTGCCTTGTATAGGCTGGAACAGACGGGATGAGAGCCGAGCTGAAGACCAATAATTAAATCCCTGAAACCTTTGATTTATTCATTTACTGCACTTACCTGACTCGGGTTACGTAAATACTCAACTGTCATCAAGATGTTGATGCTCATGGGGGAAAAGAACATATATTAATTTAAAATCAATTTATTTTTTAGATGTTGACATCCTTTTACAGTGTAAAACTCCGGGAGCTGCCTTTCATCTCAAGGATACTTGACGTTTTGTTTTGGACCGGGCTCCCTTGATGTGAAGCCAAAGAAATAGCACCCGTCACTGACATGCACCTCTAACATGTCTCATAAAGCACATGCAGCTGTAGAAATGTGCAGCTGTACACTTCCCACCATAAATTATTTTGTGTATTTTACACACCAAGAGGAGGTTTGAATATATTCTTATTATACAAAGTTTCAGCTGACAGGCTTTGACCGCCTAAGGATAAAAAAAAAAGACCTTTTCAAGAAATTGTTTTTGTTTCATGGTTTCCTTCTCATATTCAGTGAGCAAAGTCTTCCTGTTTCGATGTTCATTTGGTCTATTCTGCATTTATCAGCGTGCTAATGACGGGACAGTCTGGCTTTTGACAGTATCCCATTAAAGCGGTATCGTTACGGCCTTCATCCGGTCCCTGCTACACCTCTGTTTTCATTATAAATGTATGCCTTGTAATAAAAGCTATGAACGAAGAAGACCCAGAGGAGACGAGACACGGACGGTCCCTCGTCTGAGTTGGTGCTGATGCTGTAATTGATCCAATCAGTTTTCATTACACTTCCAATATGAGGGCTGTGGAGGGCAAAGCCTTCATATTGTGTTTTAAGAGTCGCGGCTGAGCGTTGCTCGTCCTGTCCTGGATCGTTTGTCTGCATACGCTATTTTTGTTACTCTCATATTTTAAGCTTTAAGATAGCAGCAGTACCGATAGTACCGGGCCTGCAGTTTTGCACGTTGAAAAGTCAAATGGCATAATCAAAGAAGTTAAGATTTTTTTTTTCCATCATTCAAATTCAATGGAGGGTGATCTGGACCGGTGATCAATTTTCTTTATTTTTTACCTCAGAATTTAACAACAGAGAGGCCTTAATGCAACAATCGCCTTAGATTGCTCTATTAAGGCCAGATTTTGTGGTACGAAAAATACCTAGCTAGTTTTTTATTTTTTATTCATATTTTAGAAAAGAGTAAAGAAAGTAGAAATTGGTCGTCATTCTGTTTCCCGGCAATATTTTTTCATTTCTATTCCAATGACGATTAAAATAAAGCCCGATGAGTCATTGGTTGAAGACGGGTCTACGCGCAACCAGAGTCAGTGACATTTGTTTTTGTAAATAAATCGCTCAGTACACAGTGTCCGAAGTACACAATATAGACATGATGACATATTATAGAAGAATTAAAACAAACAAAAGTCCATTATAACTGAAGAGGCACAACTCAACGTCTTCAGCAGAACAAAAAGGATATTGCCGTCTGAAATGATGACTGACACGGGCATATTTTAAAGTTGTAGCGTGCTAGCTAGAAAACACTCATTTCTAAACAAAAGCTTGAGTGAAACAGTTTAGAAATATTCACTTGATATTTTGCCAAAAGACAACAGCGTTGTTCTTGTGTATTACAGGGTACAGCAAAGTAGTCCAATACGTATTATGAGTGAAATGTTGGATCTGATTTTTCAAACAAATGTTGCCTGTTACATAACTGTCTCCATCTAGAATACCTTTCAGTGCACTAAAACCCTCAAATCTGTCTTATCAAGAAGCACTATGACTTATTGGTTCTTCGTGAGCACTACCATGTGACGCACCCGAAGAAAAATCCTTTTGACAAGTAGTCCATTATTTTTATTGACCTCTGCATTACCACAAAAGCAACGGGAGTCTGGCTGTGTGAAATTTGTTTTTCAAATACTTCAAGTCATATTTTCACATTAATGATGAGTAGATACTGCAGAGACCCATTAGGGAATCAGAAATCTCTGCAAATTTCTTTCTAATAAAAATACATTTGGTTTTTATTTGGGTTTTATATTTTAGAACACATGCACGAGCGTGCGTCTTCCAAACAAAG
The DNA here is from genome assembly GCA_023566465.1 of Cottus gobio. Lineage (NCBI taxonomy): Eukaryota > Metazoa > Chordata > Actinopteri > Perciformes > Cottidae > Cottus > Cottus gobio. Next base: position 6,047,490 of record CM042223.1, on the reverse strand, counting down.
AATACGAGATGCCAAGAGAGTCCAGACACACACGAGTCTCAGCATCTGGCAAAGCAATCATTGCATCACTGTCGGTGATCAATGGCAAACCAGCGATCAAACTCTCACCGGTGTTTTATAGTCTGCTCTTGTGAGGAAAGGATCGTTCATCGCAGCCTTCAACTTAAACAGTCTGTAGTTAATGCAGAGACCATGTTGAATGTTACGCCCTGACAGAAATCACCACCGCGATATTTCTGGCAAACCGCTGTAAAAACAGAATCAATCTGTTTGCCGGATATTATCATGGAGCATTAGACGGGCGAAGTTGGAGTATCAGCTACCAAACTGAGAGAAAGGCTTCATCATTTAGATTTGTCATCAATCTTTCTTTACATTTGGTTAGTATTCCAGAGCAAATGCACAAAGAAAAACTATGTATATTTTCTATAATCGATCTAATTCTTTAAAATCTTTAAGCATTTAGATAACTTTTGAAAGTGTATTTATTGATTGCCATCTGGTTTGTCTTATTTCATTGTTTGTGAGTTGGGCTTTCCAGATACCCACGTCTTTGCAAAAGCTCTGCAAAAAGTTGTTCATCAGAAATGTCCTTTTTATTAAATAATCACAAAAGTGTTATTTTCTGAAGTGATGAATAGTGCTTGAATATCACATTATTTTTCACTTTACGACAGTAAAATTGTAAGATTATAGATTCTTTCTGCATCAATCCTTTGATTTTGGTCGAGAGTCAGACGTGGTTTTGAAAAGATCTTTTTTTGGATGACTTTTTGCCACACTACTGTATATAAATCACTTGACTGTGGTCTGGAAGAAGTGTATGCATCAGAGTAGATTTGTAAATCATACTTTAAGTTAACTGTTTTGTAGTTGGCTTTACAACGACAGCACGCAGGTCTGGCAACTTGTGAGGTTGCGTGTACCCACAACTTTCCTATGTGGATAGACAAATCATTAGCAGTGCATTCCAGTTATTTTACTGTTCGATAAAGGGGGCCAAGCTAAGTGGAAACATGCCGGCATGATGACACCAACCTGGCATGCCATCCTCTTCACCCATAATCCCTCTTAATTCCAGCCCGCTGAGGTCAAGCATCCCTCAAGATGAGCTGTCAGGAGGAGACAGCAGCAGTCTGCAGAGTAATAGGGCTGCAACAAGCAAACACAGAAAGCAGATTGGCTTTCAAGGTCTTGCCATTGGGAGGATGTCGTGCCCATCACCTCCCTGTGTCTACCACACAGTGTCAATTTACCCTTATTCAAATGAGTTGACCGCTGGTTCTTCCACAGGCATTACTGGAAAGAGCAACAGGGACATTTGATACGGTTATAGTGGGATTTGAACCAGGTTTTCGTTCGGATTTTCTTCCCCTCCCCTGGATGTTGGAGGCCGTTGTAAATTCATGATATTGTGAGTTTGCTGAGTGAATCCTGGACCCTGCCTTGGTATTGCTCAACTTCAGTTTGAAACTCGAAACACGCACAGGCCATACAGAGAGGCCAAGAAAAGAGGTCGACACAGGGTTGGCATTAATCTCAAACTGGGTTCAGAAGGAGGTAATGCCACATGGTGTGACTCCCCTTACCTGCTGCTTTGAGTATAGGTTGAAATCAGGAGTGACCTAAGAAGGTTCATACAGTATTTGACTACTTTCAACTTCATATTTCTGTGCAGATGTTCGCGTGGTTCCTCTTTTTTTTACTCCTTTCTGTAAGTGGATAACCGATACCAGAAAAGAGGAGGCGTTCTCATTCACAGCTGCAATAAACAACATATTTGCCAAGTTCCTGGTATCATTCTTCGATCTTTTTAAGAAGTGGCTTCATCCATTATTTTTGTGTGCCAAGTGCCACGTTTTGCAGGGTCATGACCGACTTAGTAAAGTAATTACTTTGGGGCAAAGTGTGCTCACTTAATTACTGTATACAGGTACCGTATGAAAGTATTTAAAGTATATGACATCACAGAAAATAGTTTCAAAGCAAGGCTTATGATTAAACTGCTCAACGGTATGTATATATGTTAGGACAAGCTTCACCCAGGCCAACAATGTGACATTTCTCCTTGGATGTTAATGAATCCATAAGACGCATAATCATTCATACACATTGTCTCCCATTTTCTTCTGACATGGACCTGGACATTGATCCTAAACATACAAGAAAAGGACAGGGAAAGATATTTGAATTTCTGAGAGAAAACGGAGATGTTCTTGACTGGCCAAGTTAGTCCCTTGACAGCCATCAAATTGACAAATTGTTTAATGAGCTGAAGACCAGACTGAGGTGAAAGACGGCCTGGTAGAGCACCAGAGAGGTGGATGAGGCTGATGATGGGCTGTAGCGGCTGCATTGACTGTGTGGTTGAGGCTCATTGTTCTCACCAGCCTGCTCATGCAAAACCAGTTTCAAGGTGTAAACGTTGAACAGAGGAGTATCTCTTATCCAGAATCAGGACTTTGTGTGTCTTGCAGATTTAGCCCATCTTGGTTCAAAGACTGAAGGAAGGATTTGTCATGAACTTGTGGTGTTTTTGGGCTATTGCTCAGAATAAAAAATGTGTGGTAATAGTTGGTTGATATACACCATGTGGAAATATCATATTTGGGCGTGGCATTTTTTTTTTGCAACTGAACACTGAATAAGACCTTTTTAGGTGACCGAAATGCTACAATAAACTTTCCTGAACTGAAAACACTATGAAAGGGTTAAAGATGTAACAGGAAAACAGTCCTAGACCGGACAATGCCATGGCAGCGACCTGTCAATCACAAGCTAGCCAAGCCCTAAAGCAGATCCTGCTATATTGTCAATTCTACTCTAAAATACTTGAAACTATAAATTGAGATCATGAACTCATATTTACAATGTTTACTGAGGTAATAAATCCTTTAAACGAACATTATTTCTTTTTTTTTTTTTTTAAATTGTAAATGTGATCGTATTGGCTAAATCATATGCTTCTGACTATGGATCAAATATCAGACAACACGACCAATCAATGAAACTCCACACCATCCATCACAATACGAATATGTTATACAATTGATAGATAATATAAAGCAATCAATATAATTATATTATAAAAGAACATTGATTGATAGCTTTAACTACAGAATATACTTAGCTGCATCCTTGTCAGGGTTCGTGTGTCAGGACCCAAACGCAAAAACGGACAGGGGAGGTTTCAGTGAATCACGGAGCTTTATTGCCAAGACAAACAGGACGTGTAGGGAAAGGAACAACAGTGCGGGAAAGTCAACGGGGATACTCAGCTACTAGCTTGAGGTGAGGCTCGTGGCGTAGCTCACGGAAGGCTAGGGGCGTAGCTCGGCGTGAGGCTTGTGGCGTAGCTCGGTGTGAGGCTTGTGGCGTAACTCGGCGTGCGGCTCGTAGCGTAGCTCGGCGTGCGGCTTGTGGCGTAGCTCGGCGGGAGGCTCGTGAGGGTCTGGATCTGGGTCTAGAGCTGGAGCTGGAGCTGGAGCTGGAGCTGGAGCTGGAGCTGGAGCTGGAGCTGGAGCTGGAGCTGGGTCGACGGGGTGGGCTGGCGTCTCGTGAGCCAGGCATGTTACTCAATAATCCGACTCTGGTGTCCGGGAGGAGGCCAGCTTTAACCTGCGGCTTGATGGGTGAATGCGTTGCAGCTGCGAGGGTGCTCCGCTCAGCTGTCCTGCATATGCCTAAATGAGAGAGAGAGAGGGGGAGAGGAAGAGACATCCTGGCTGTGGCCAGGGTTCACTCGGCACCCCCTGGAGGTGCCTCCAGGATCCTCACAATCCTGAAGCAAAGAGTTTGGAGATTCTCTCTTAAGTCCACAGTGTCGTCTCAGTGCTTTTTTGTAAATAGCTGGCATTAATGGATTACATAAACATGTTGGGAATTCACATTTCACCAGCTGTTAAAGCAGCTGAGGGGCTGCGAGGAGGATCAGGATCAAGAAAAAGCCTCATTGGGGTCTAAAAACCTGAAGCCAAAGTGATCCATCAACGCCCTGCTGCAGTGTTCAGGGGTTGAAGGGTTAATTACTTAAATATCTATGCCTTTTGTCTGCAACCCCTGAAGCTCTGACTTTATATCTACTTGCTCGACTTTTGCATGTGGTCCTGCAGAGAAACCGGGTCAATCGATACCGCTCGTCTCAGATCACTTCATAGCCCATAGTCCCAGCCCCTCTCACCCTGTGTGACTCCCCCGTCAAAGCTGTGGAGTCCTTCCGCTTCCTGGGCTCCATCATTACCCAGGACCTCAAGTGGGAACTAAACATCAGCTCCATCTCCAAGAAGGCGCAGCAGAGGATGTTCTTCCTGAGGCAGCTGAGGAAATTCAACCTGCCAAAGACAATGATGGTGCACTTCTACACTGCCATCATCGAGTCCATCCTCTGTTCCTCCATCACCGTCTGGTACGCTGCAGCCACTGCCAAGGACAAGGCCAGGCTGCAGCGCATCATTCGCTCCGCCGAGAGGGTGATTGGCCGCAATCTGCCGTCCCTCCAGGACTTGTTTGCTTCAAGGACCCTGAAGCGGGCGAGGAAGATTGTAGCTGATCCCTCTCACCCTGGACACAAACTGTTGGTGTCCCTCCCCTCTGGCAGGAGGCTGCGGTCCATCAGGACCAAGACCTCACGCCACAAAAACAGTTTCTTCCCGTCTGCAGCTAGCTGCGTTCTTCATCGACGCACGAGCCGAGTGATCCACCGCTAAGAGTTGTATTTGTTCCTTTTTGTTTCATTCGGGGGCCAACAGTTTGGAGCTTACGATCCGGGGGATAACGCACTCCGGGCGCTCCGCTCTGGGCGGAGACATTGAACCCCCCGCCGACCTCCGGGGGAGGACGGCGAGTTGGGTACCCGGAGGGAGCGCGTTGTTACGACTTGTACTTCCTCTAGATAGTCAAGTTTGATCGTCTTCTCAGCACTCCGCCAGGGCCGTCTCCGACTCCGACAGGACCGATCCGAGGACCTCACTAAACCATCCAATCGGTAGTAGCGACGGGCGGTGTGTACAAAGGGCAGGGACTTAATCAACGCAAGCTTATGACCCGCGCTTACTGGGAATTCCTCGTTCATGGGAAATAATTGCAATCCCCAATCCCTATCACGAGTGGGGTTCATCGGGTTACCCACGCCTCTCGGCGCAGGATAGACACACGCTGATCCACTCAGTGTGGCGCGCGTGCAGCCCCGGACATCTAAGGGCATCACAGACCTGTTATTGCTCAATCTCGTGTGGCTGAACGCCACTTGTCCCTCTAAGAAGTTCAACGCCGACCGCACGGGGCCGCGTAACTAGTTAGTATGCCGGAGTCTCGTTCGTTATCGGAATTAACCAGACAAATCGCTCCACCAACTAAGAACGGCCATGCACCACCACCCACAGAATCGAGAAAGAGCTATCAATCTGTCAATCCTTTCCGTGTCCGGGCCGGGTGAGGTTTCCCGTGTTGAGTCAAATTAAGCCGCAGGCTCCACTCCTGGTGGTGCCCTTCCGTCAATTCCTTTAAGTTTCAGCTTTGCAACCATACTCCCCCCGGAACCCAAAGACTTTGGTTTCCCGGACGCTGCCCGGCGGGTCATGGGAATAACGCCGCCGGATCGCTAGTTGGCATCGTTTATGGTCGGGTCCCCCACTGACTCTAATGACTCTGTCACCCCCAGACAATTCCCACCGGACACTCCCCTGCACATAGCCTTATACTTGAATACACTTAACACTTTCACACAACACTTACACTCATGCACATTCCATGCACTTTATCTTATTTTTGGTATTTTGATATGCTACTGTTTCAATGTAAATATTCATTCATCCATTCATCCTCATTTATTGCACTGCGTTAACTGTTAAATGTGTATTGTTAAATGTTAAATGTATGCACCTTCCCGCCAGGACAAATTCCTTGAATGTGTAAACATACATGGCAATACATGGTTCTGATTCTGATTCTGATTCTTGTTGTTTCCTCAATAGTTTCGGTGTTGGCTCTGAGAAGACGAGGATTACTCACTTGTTCCGTTCTCTGCTTCTCAAAGAGTGTGCCAACTACACTGTCCCAAAACAAGTTCACAGCAGTGATCTGAATACCAGACTCTTGGGTATATAAATAAATTGTATCTCGGCACTACTGAGCTGGTATGGATACTAACACAAACTTGTGTTATTCCCAACGCCAATGGCTCGTTCTACACGTTTGTCTTGGCTTGAAGCGAAACTAGCAAATATTTGACACAGCGAGATCATTTGAAACGGCATTTGATTGTCAGTAATTACAAACAGGCAATAATACCATCTGGACCATGTCAAGAGTTTGCAATCGCTCAGTACATCTGAAACGCCGGACCACTTTTCCAAATAAAAGCAGATTACTGACAAGGATGAACTTATAAATAGACATATGGCCAAAAATATGTGCACATCTCTCTCCATGTAATTTCATATAGTTTTGGCCTGGGGTTGTTCGTCATTGTATCTTGTTTTCCGATTAAGTGAAATCAGAATTGTATTTTGAAGCGATACCATGCTTCCATCTTTAAGGCAAAAGTCTGTCCGTCTCACTTGAGGGTTCAAATGTCTCTTCTGGGAGTACTGGTTTCCTCCCACTGTCAAAAGACATGCAGGTTAGGTTTTGGTGAATCTAAATAGCGGTTGTGAATGTAAGTGTCGACCAATACGTGTTCGCTCTGTGACAACTCTCCCCTCTTTTCACAGTTCCTCATTCAGTGTTCTGTGGTTTATTCCCATGAAATCATGTGGTTTATTCCCATAAACCACATGTGCATGTTTAAGGCTGGAAAAGTCCCCAGAAGCTGATGCCCATCGCTGTCTTAACGTGCCTCTCAGCTGTAGGTGCATCGTTGACTGAGCTGTCAGTGTTAAAGAGAAAAAAGGTCCACAGCGGAAGTCCAAGGGTTAAGTCAATTTTACTTAAATAACCCAATATCACAAATTGGCCTAAAGGGGCTTTACGATCTGCACAGCATACAACACCCAATACCTTTAGACGAGCATTTCTAATAAAAAAAAACAGGGAATAAATGGAAGCCTTACATACGATCATAAATATCAAAACTCTCCATATTGCTTTCCTCCAGTTAGAAGCCAGACGTCTGGGCAAATAGTATGGAGTCTTATGCTATGTAAGCCTAAACATTGTCCAATTACGTCTATCGTATCCTGATAATTAATATCCATTTTATGAGGAAATTAGTGTCAGGCGTCATGCCAAAGATATTATTAGTCTTCTATAAAACTGCAGGATTTAAGTGAATGATGCGTATGATTTGGGTGAAAGCTACTCCAAGTCAAACATGCTATTACTTCAGTTTGCCTGAGAATGTTTGTATGTATGAATCAAGATACCAAACCGTCTTTGGTAGTTAAGAAGTGCATTGATATTCTTTTTAGACAATACATATAATACATATATATATAATACATATAAGTCAGGAGCCCAATCAAACTTAATTAAAGTCATTGTATTTTAAATAATAATATAAAATATAATAATAAAGACATATATAATTATATATAGAAAATATAAATATATTATAATATATATATATATATATAGTGAAAGAGAGATTAAGATAATTGCCTCCAAAAGAAACCCACTTTGCAGTTTAATAATGTTTAACCTTTCAGTATTATTCTAGCCACACAAATACAATTAAGTTTGAGCAAAAGCAAAATACATATATATATATATATATATATAGAATTGTATTTTTCCAATAGACATTTTTCATTCTTTTACTAAGTTATCCCTTCAGTGCTAACAATCTCCGCCTAGGAGGAATCAGATGATCGAATGTATCTCTCCGATCTCTCCTGTCACTTCAGATCTTCATTGACATGAACCACATCTCCCATACCCATTTCCCAGCACTGTGTCTTTTGCCAGCTTCCGAACATGCAGTATGGCCTAATTCTCAAGTGTTTATTTTTCCAGAGGCTTTATATTCCAGAGATTATACTGTGGTCTTCTTCGTGCAGATTAAAATGGCATGGAAATCCTAAATCAACATGGGAAGTTTCATCTCCAGTGAAAAGGAAAAAGAAAATAGAAAGATTGCAGTAATACTACAACTTCTCCTGGTCGGGAAGCACGATTGAAATACCTCCGAGGAAACCTTTGATGATGATGACGTTTGGCAGGCTGAAAATCTGAAAAAGGAAATCAGATGCAATTCATTTATTATTGAAAGGGAGTATTTAATGGCTCCACTACATTCCCTTGACAATACACAAACTGCACTCACCAAGAACTGAACATTAATATATTCTTACTTTCTGTACATGCATTTTATAAATGCGTAATATTAAAACAAGTTCTAATAATCAGAGTTTTGTATGAATGTTGTATATTTTCATGTCCATCACACTTGATGATGTTGGTTAGAAGAACGGCCTCTCAGTGACTTTCTGGCTCGTGGATTTGTTCTAATGAGTCCTTTTCCACACACACTGAGCTGTGACATTCTCACCTCGAGAAAAAGAAAAAGAAAAGGAAAGTTATGTTTTCCAAGTTTGTGGACCCGATATTAAATTCTGATGATTTACTCCTGGCACTGTGTTAACCACAGAAGCAGCCCTCCGTCCACGATGGTAAGTAATTTTAAATGGTGAAATCAAATTGTGGTCAGAGATATAGAAGGTGAAGCTGACCACAGGCAATCATACACGTGGCTCAGACTTTCCTAATTGCCGAGCAATTTTTCGCATGACCTCAGGCAAATATAACCGTTCTTTTCAACAAGGCTACATGAGACTTATACTGCTTTAATTTATGCGTTCGAAAATGTCTCATCTAATATTACACAAAAAAATGCAGAAATGTAGCTGCTATATCACACAAGGTGAACATTTACCATTCCTTTCCCATAGGACCGACACACACATGCAGTTAATTTGCAGTTAAAGATTTATTTTTGCTGGAAACATTTAGTTCCACAGCAGGAAGTAATGTGGCGCTCATACAGCGAAGGGAAAAGGGAGGTGTGTTCAGTGCTGATGGCTTGGTTTGTATCCCATTGCATCCTGTAAGCTTGGCGACAGTGTTGTCAGCGATGTCCTTGATAGATTTAGCACATTAAGCTAGCTAGCTTCAGTGGAAAAAAGTTGGCTACACTGGGCTAGGTTCTTCGATTGGATACGTTTTCAAATCCAGAACTCTCACTAAAGACTGGGGGCGACTGTGCCTCAGTTGTTAGCAGGTCTGTCTTTCAATCAGAGGCTCGGTGGTTCGATCCCCGGCTCCGCTAGTCCATGTCGATGTGTCCTTGAGCAACACTTAACCCTAATTGCTCACCGTTGCTGTGTCTACGGTCTATTGTATATCATGTAAGTCACTTTGGATAAAAGCGTCAGCTAAATGAAATGTAATGTAAAGGAAATACCAAATATGTATTCTCTGGGTATTAAATACTTGAAGAAAAGAAAGAAAAGTTGATCCAAAAGATTTGTAAATTGCCCAATTGTGAGGGGCAACAACTTGGATTGACAGCAGTTACAATGGATTGGAATGGCAACCAATAATATGAATATGAATACATAATAATACACTTTCCCGCTGTTAATCTGTACATTCAATACAACTACAATTACTTTGTGTTGGAGTAACTAATTGTTCAAAACGTCCTGAAAAAAAGGATCATTTATTCACAACCAACTGATTACATATGAATATATAGAAGTAGCCAATATTCTCGCTGATGGTCTGGCTTGCTTATGTAGGTCATATCGAGGCATCGGTATAAAATTGAGACTGTTTCATAAGCAGTTCAAACATACCAGTGGAAATGTGTAAAAACATTGTGCAACACAACCTCAGATCTTATCTCTGAAGTACTGCATCCAATATGTGGTCAAATAGAAATTCATAAAATAACTACCACGCTCTTTTTTTAACGAATGCAAGGCATCATTAGTCAATAAGGATATTTTATCAAAACAAATGTGGCGTGTTTTCATGGTGTTTATCTTAAAAAATGAACTCTGAATCTGAGCGTGGTATGGTTTTATCCCTTCTCGCCATTCTCCACTGTGCATCATAAAATTCCATGGGAATGAGTTTGGTTCCCATTTGTTAATAGAGTTGTTGTCTTCCTCCATATGTTCTGATGATGGCAGACACACGCAAACTGTCCTCCAGTGAGAACATGTGAGGATGAACAGCTCCTTCACTGAGCCAGGATTCTCACTGTGTTCCCTGAACACAGCATGGCAGGTGGCGACATCCAATGTGTTTATGTTATGAGGTTACTAAGTAGCTTTTGGTTGCCAGGGATTTTTTTTGTTGCTGTGTTTGTTTCTATGAATCAGTGAGTTATGTGAGGGTTTGTTTTTTTGGTTGGAAAAACACAACGAAATTGTAATGTTTTTCATGTGTTTACATTTTTGTCTCAGGAGGGGGGGGCGGAGTCACAGCAGGGAGGGGGCGGGGTCACATCAGGGGACGTAACAATGTGTTTTTAATGCTGGATCACAAAGACAACCAAACAACAACAATAACAACTGTTTCTTATATTGTCTGAACAAACTGTAACTCAGTATAATTCAAAAGCACTGAGAATCACAGCCTTCAAAATAACAATATAATGGAATCAACACTAAAAACAATTTTAACAAAAACAGACCCTTATATCCTTCCTTAATTTCGGTTTTATTGCGGTGCTGCTGTATAGATGACATTTACCAGGTGTACCTTATAAACTGAGAACTGGGAATACAGTACTGTATCATTAGACAACATCTCAACAACTGTAACTGTAACTACTGGGAGACCCTGCAACTCTGTTGTTTACAGAGTTAATGCGTTTCTCATGGTGGGTGTCGACTCATTAAACATCAACCGTTCCATTGAGTAATCGTTTGCCCATTCACTCCCTCCCAACTTCCCAACTGATGGGACTTGGGCTATTGCTGCGCCTTCCTGACAGCACGCCAAGGTTCCCAGCCGAGCAGATGATGAGAAACAAAACCCTCTCCAGATGTTCCTACTATTGGCCCTAATTTATCGGATGCAGAGTCTCCAAAAGCAGGGCTGATTTCCTTTCATTCTCCAGCAGCAGCACTTGTCCCTGGTGTCCCAGATTAGGGGTGAACACATATGTTTGTATGAGCTTTGTATGAGCTTTGGGTCAGCTACGGTGAATGTGAGTGTGTGTGGCAGGGATGTTGTTGGTGTCGGGATTGTGATTACATTGTCTGTTTGGTTTTTGGTATATCCATCAGTTACAAACTTACCTTGCCTCCAGCCGGCCCTGCATAATGAAAATGGGTCTCAAGATCTAGTTTTAAAACTCCTATAGTTCACACCACGAGGTCCATTTCGTAGCTGTTTTGGAGCTTTGTATTATGTTGCGTTCTCTTCACATGCAGATCTAGCATGCCCAGTCATGGAATTGTAGACGTTCATCTTATCCATGTTTCAGCTGGGAAAGCTCCATCTGCAGATGAAGATGATGTGAAACAATAGAAAGCTCCAGAACACTCAATTGACCTGTCTTTCAAAAAAGACTGAACTTTAATTTCATGACCTTTCATATTCTACTGTATGGTGCTCACTTGGTGCATATTGCCAAATAGAGCGATGTTTAATCAAATACCCACACAACTATCAGACAAACAGAAATCTTCCTACCAGGTAGTATTCCAGTGTAGAAGTACTGGTTGGAATGTTGGTCTTTGGTTCATATTTGGAAGCAAAGAGCACTTTCACACTGCACAGTGGACAAGTCGAGTCAATATTATTCATAAAGCACAGCACAACATTAAAAAAAAATCACCAATTTGCCTCAAGAGGTTTACAATCTGTACAGCATACGTCTCTCAGTCTTTTGACCCTTGAATAGAAAGAATGGAAGAAACCACGATGGATGTAGTGTGTACAAAATAACCAATTACATCCTCATGAGCAGAACTAATTGAACAACAGCTTGAGGTCGCATGAGCAGAGCGAATGTTAAATGTCTGCAATGTGATTGAAACAATTGTGTGCCCCATAAAACAGACTCCTGTTCAGATCAGGATGTTCCGGAGAAGGAATTGTGTTGAAGAGGGTCTGCCGGCGACTCCTCGTAGGACCCGACGTCGGCGTTACTGGTCCTCATCATCGCTCTTTGGACGGCCGCCCGAAGCCCAGTGAGCAGCACACACTGCAACACCATCACTCGCTTCCACTGTCATCATGCGTGCTTTCACTAATTAGCTAACTGTTTAATGAAAGTTATCAAAAAAGCCAAACAACGATTACCCTTTTGACCCCATGCGTATTGCACTTTCTATGCCGGCTGTTGACAGAAACAAACAAACTAGAACGACGTCTGTGATTATGATATCAATATCCATGACTAGTGGAGGCCGCCTGTGTGTCAGAATAGACTGCAACCAATGTGTCTTCAAACAAAGCCTGTTAATCATGTTCACATCGAGTATTTATGATTACATATCATGCAAAAATGTTCATCCAAACTAAATACAGAATGACAAATGTTCTCTTGGCTTCTACCTCAAGTTACTTCTCCTGAACTTTACTGTCTTACTTCTGTATTTAACAGCGACCGTAACGTGTTTTACACTAAATGTCTTGGAGGATTCCCTGGTAAATCCGAAGATCTTTCCAGATTTGTACTGGTTATTGCTGCTCCTGTGGGTTGTTAAAGCTCAAACATCATTTGAGTTTATTAGTCTTCGAACGCATTTAACGGCACATATCACATATCCAAGTTACGGCTTTTAGGTTTTGGAATATAGCTTTTCAAATATTGAATTAAATGTGTTTAAAATAATTTAACGTATGAACCTAAGTTCATACATTCATCAGTATTCTCCTCATGTCACACTTGCAGTTTAATTTGAACATAATAACCTGGAAAGTTGGGGCCTCATTTCACATTCATTATTCGACATTTGCATACACATGGGCTTTTTTTTTGTCGCAGAAATGCTTTTGCATTAATAACAATTGGTAAGGTGGCAGCGATAATTAATTTGTTCAGAAAAATGAACCGTGCAGTGTTGACGTATCTTGGGAAGGCAGTTAACCTGCTCGAATGAAAGAAATACACCTCTGCATGAAGAGATAACTCTGCTGGCACCCGCTTTCATGATCAAAGGGGGTTTGACATGAATGACATCAAACCCAGCTTCTTTTAAATGATCAACTATAGAGGGGAAACATTAGTGAACACACTGTGAAGAGGGAGTATGGCCAGTATACAAGCGTTTAGGTGTACTATGTTTGCTGTAGTCATGTAGCAAATAAGAATTCCCATTATTTCTTGCTATGCTCCATTTCTTCATGTCCTAATTGTATCGAGCAGTGTGATTTGTTTTCTGTTTTCCACTTCTCAATTTATCCAAAAAACCTGACTGAACTTGGAAGTTGCTCGTCAAATAATAACCCGTTTCCCGGAACGAATGAAGATATATGAATGTGTTTTGGATCATGAATAATAAGAGCATTAGTAGAATTAAAATACCCTTGAAGTGAAGCGATGAAATAAAAAGTGTGACGACTAAAACCAGTTGAAGTGACATATTATAATATAGTCTTTATATATGTTTATGCTATGATTAGATGTTTTAGATGAGAGGTATTATCAAATAAGACCTTGTTTTATTCAGCTTACCTAACTCCTGTGTGGGCTGCACACCTGGGAGACGATTGCATGAACCCAACAAGCTTCTTCTGGTGCCAAAGAACAAAAAAAAAAAAGGTTTACATTTTTCTTTGACAACTATTGATGAAGACATTTTTCCCGCAGCAGCCCTGCCCAAATTTCATAAACACAGTGGGACTCGCAGTAGAATCGTTGCTCTGTATTTCATCAGGTGCTGTATACACGAGTATTCATTGTATATCCTTCCATGTAATCTCGGGGTCAGAGGGGAGCAATACAAGACAATTTGTGGAAGGGGTATTTCTAGATGCACTTCCTCAAAGCTTGTCCCATCCTGAGCTAAAAATGTAGTGGCCTTCACTCCAAAGCCACATGAGTTGTTTTAATTAAAAATGCCTTTGAACATGAATGACATCAGCTACCGGATGAGGAACAGCAAATGGTCCAGATGAGGGACATCATTGACTTCCTGCTTTAAATCCAGCTAACGCCACTTACACTCATATACCATCAAGGAACACAATGCACATAATGATCATGTGACACATGAAAAAAAGGAAAACTTTAGAATCAGGGTCTCTATAGGAGAGAGATCCCACTGCATTTCAAGCAAGTTGATGTAGGATTAAAGTATATTGAATATGTTTTCTTTTTCTTTTCTTTGGTGCATACAAAATCCAAGTTTGCCTTTTTTTCTTAGCAGGCAGGCCAAAACAATCTCCACGCCTCCATTTCCTGTTTTGCTTCACTGTGAACACTGAATCCTTCTGAAAAGGTTACTTATCCTGAATTCATGTGTGAATGTTGTTTTTCTGCTCCCCAAAGCCTCATATCCGCCATTAACACTGATGCCTTTCACAGCTCTTTTAGAGGGACCATTTGAGGACTGTCAGTCAAATGATGAGGTGTTGATCAGCTCCGCGTGAGAGAGAGCAGCGTTCACATGAGGTGAACAGGATGGAGCTGCATTGAGGTAATATTCAAGCTGTTTCTGTAATCACTATCGCATGAAATAGCTCAAGTTGTTTATGCTTTTTCTTTTATTTATTTGGAACTTTGAACAAGCTTGCATGTGAAGAAATATAATTGAACAACAACTTCTGAAATTGTTATCTTTTTATGGGGATCTTCTAAGGTATCCGTGAAGGAGGATGAATCCCACTGATGTTGGTGATGCCCTGTTCTCAAGCCCCACCACAAAGTTGTATTGATTTATGAAATACCTCAAAAACAAGCAGATTGCTGTGTAATGTGTTACAGATGACCGTGGGGATTATGATCCCTCTTACCTTTAATCTGTCGTGCCTTCGGTGAGATATCTCTCAAAATGCACACACATTCACGGTTCAGAGGATGACTACCAATGACTCTGGTGATCCCCTCACTCTTCATCTAGCACCATCATCATCACTTTAGTTTATGTGCAAATAAATATTACTATGCATCCTTTATCTGTACTTTTTGGGGGATTTGTGCTAATTATCAAATGTTAAAAAATAAATTAAGGTGGTGTACAAGGTAAACATACCGGTTAATTATTATAGATTTTAGTGAGTAGACATACTGGCGTTGGCATTCGGCTCAAAGCAGCTCTTGGCCAACAGAGAAGCACGTATGGTTGGAGACTCCAAGTCTTGTTCCTCCGTGTACCGCACATTACAGAGCCTTAAAAGGGAACCGCCAATGATGATCAAAGTTGGCCCTCGGATGGAGGAGGAGATTAGTCAGTTCAGGTTATTAGTTTGGGTAAATCACGTTATGTGATGATGATGAAAAATGATAAGATGACCACATGAATCATAACACAGATAAGCTGTAACCATTCTTATGCTACAGCACATAAAGAACGCTGAATGACTTAATATGACTGCACTGACTGCACTGATTATGATGTTTTATGTCTGTGCAGGATGGAAATGTTGATAAAACTAAAGCATCAAAGAGTCAAGAGACAAGATGTTCCTCGAGCTTATGGAGGATGAGAGCCATCTTCTCCGCATATTCATATTGTGTAAAACATATTAAACACTCACTAAATCTCTTTTAACCCTCTGTGTATATTAAATACATTTGTACGGATGATGTGTAGCTTTTTGTGTGTTTTTCATAATTCACATGTGATACTTGTTTTTTTAATAGTGGGTCATGATGGTATTACCATCATTTAAGCTTGAATTGAACCAGCCCTTAAACTTGAAGCAAATCTTCAACGATCAGACAGATTGGATTTTAGATGTGTACCTTCAAATCACACACGTCGAGCGAAGGTAGACCCAAACACAAGAGGACTTGTGAAGGAGATGGCCGGCTGGATGGCTTTGAAACAAAGTCGAGGAGCTGGAGGTGTGAAAGTATGGTTAATCATTCAGTTTGAGGAGGGCGCAGGCAAGAGACCCAGAGAGATGGGACCATGATGTGAGTGTGTGTCCCATCAACAATGATGACACAGAGCACAACACCAGAAGAATAAGTAGGGTCTTGGTTCTCATCCAAAATCCACCTGCCATGATGTGGGGCATGTAATTGGTCGGAGCAGAGCGAGAGTGTGACAATAACAAAGCCGGTACTCTCCGGACTCTGTCCCCTATCTTAGCAACAATTCATGGGGTTTGAGAAAGTCCAGCTCAGTATTGCTCATCATTCATCATCTGCAAAAGACATGAATGAAATTGCGTCAGTGTCAGCTCTTGTTAGTCAAATACAAACAGCAGAGATTAGAGAATATCAGTTTGTTGCTTGGAATTGTCCGTCAGTACCTCCTGCAACATAATCATTTTAGATTTTATAATAATAAGAAAGTAATTGGCTTTAAATACTTACTCTGTACTCTCCAATAAAGCCACTATGATTTCCAGAGCAAGCATTCCTGGGGGGTTACGATAGCATCTATGTCTTTGATGTCACAAATAACTTGTCATGACATTTGCTGTCCAAACCATAAAAGACCTCAATGAATTCCAGTGCTCACCAGGTTGCACAGATTGGAGGATAATGAGAGTCGGGGCCAGCACATCTGTTCAACAGAACTGTGAACTCGAAAGTATGCAGCGAAAATATGTGGCCCAAATCTATTTGGGTCATTTGAGACAACTTAAAATGTACAACTTTTTTTAAGAAAAGAAATACATTGAATTACGTTTATTATTATTGTTCTTTTTGCATTGTATTATTGTTGTATTCATTACAATATATCTTTATTACATAAAGAGATACTTTACTATAGTATTGGATTTAGTAGTTTGGCAACAATAAAATCTTAAACCAAGGTCCACTTGCTCACTTTTTCGAGAACTTGCAAACAAATCTCCCAGACGGAGAGGGAAACATGTTTTGAGTTTACCTTGTCAAAAGTATTCATTTATTTTGTAATATTTTTCTCCCCCCACCCCTTGAGACAACATAATATTGCTTTACAAGACCAATAAAAACATTTAATTTCCAACAATTCTGTATTTGGCTGCAGCAGAAGCTATTTTGAACAGCTGTGCCCCAGTGGAAGTGAAATAACTTTGTGCCAATTTAATTATCTGTATTACATTGCTCTGTAACATTTTGTTCAATTGATATTATAATTAAGGTATATGGCATCTTAACTATGACAGTCAGGGGTAGGTTGTATTTTCCATTCTTGATCATCAAGCTGAACATGTGCAGAAGTCACATTGCTATGTTGCAGTGTATTCATCCTGTCAGGGCTGTAATTGTGTCCAATGGTGCACTCAGACTTTTAAATATCTCACTTATTATGTACAGTGGCATACTTCTTGCATGATTTATTATTCAAAGTGCTTGCATAGTCAAATATGAATTATTTCCCTGCACAATGTATATATCATGACCGCAAATGTGGAATGAAGATCCAACAAAATGAAAACAGCTCTTAGAGGATTGTTTTTATTCATCAAATTTAAGTGGCTTTTTGGGCAAGATGCAAACATTTGTATGTCCTAAATTTCAGCAATATTTTTTTAGGTGCTTCCAGACATACGACTTTAACTGACTGTCCCCATGGGGGTTAAAACAGAAGCAGATATTAATAATAAGGGAGGCCATGTTTTTTTAAGCAATAATGCACACCTTCTGTGTCAAATAGGTATTAATTTCGTTCAATAACAAGTTTTTAGGACATGCACTGATGTGTTGGATTGCATTACGTAAGGTATTTCTGTTCATCTGTCACCAGAAAGATCTGACAATACAACGGCAGAACATTTTGAGCCTTGGAAATATGGCTATTATTGCTGGAATACTGTTGGATCTAAGCATTTTATTGCATCCAAAATCATGGCGTATTTAGAGAAAAAGGTATTTGTCTGTCTGTTTGAATGAACACATAACTTGGATTCCTATTTTTAACAAAATAAATGTCAAAATATGTCAAAAAAAATGTCAATTTACTGGTCGGTCTACGTCCCAACCCTCACCTATGGTCACGAGCTTTGGATCGTGTCCGAAAGAACGAGGTCGCGGATACAAGCGGCCGAAATGAGTTTCCTCCGTAGAGTGGCCGGGCTCAGCCTTAGAGATAGGGTAAGGAGCTCGGACATCAGGAGGGAGCTTGAAGTCGAGCCGCTACTCCTTCGTGTCGAAAGGAGTCAGCTGAGGTGGTTCGGGCATCTAACTAGGATGCCTCCAGGACGCCTCCCTGTAGAGGTTTTCCAGGCACGTCCAACTGGTAGGAGGCCTCGGGGAAGACCCAGGACACGCTGGAGGGATTATATCTCCCATCTGGCCTGGGAACGCCTCGGGATCCCCCAGAATGAGCTGGTAGATGTTGCGGGTGAGAGAGAAGTCTGGGTCAGCCTGCTTGACCTGCTGCCACCGCGACCCGACCCCGGATAAGCGGTGGAAAATGGATGGATGGATGTCAAAATAATTAGAAAATAGAATCCAATAGTTTTGTTCTGTGTTCTCTTTTTGTATTCATATTGTAAATTACTTATTGGGTTGACCAAGATAAATGTATGGGACTAGAACTAGGCTCCTTTGAAACTGTAGGGTCCAAAAACATTTTAATTTGAAGACAAATGTCACCACCAAGTGGTCAACCTTTGCCATTACATAGAAAGCCTTCTTCGTTTCAAGACAAATGTCACCACCAAGTGGTCAACCTTTGCCATTACATAGAAAGCCTTCTTCGTTTCAAGACAAATGTCACCACCAAGTGGTCAACCTTTGCCATTACATAGAAAGCCTTCTTCGTTTCAAGACAAATGTCACCACCAAGTGGTCAACCTTTGCCATTACATAGAAAGCCTTCTTCGTTTCAAGACAAATGTCACCACCAAGTGGTCAACCTTTGCCATTACATAGAAAGCCTTCTTCGTTTCAAGACAAATGTCACCACCAAGTGGTCAACCTTTGCCATTACATAGAAAGCCTTCTTCGTTTCAAGACAAATGTCACCACCAAGTGGTCAACCTTTGCCATTACATAGAAAGCCTTCTTCGTTTCAAGACAAATGTCACCACCAAGTGGTCAACCTTTGCCATTACATAGAAAGCCTTCTTCGTTTCAAGACAAATGTCGCCACCAAGTGGTCAACCTTTGCCATTACATAGAAAGCCTTCTTCGTTTCACCCTCCGTGACTTGTAAACCAACCTTCTTCATGCACCGAAGCCGCCTATTGGTCAGTTTAACGACTCGTATCCGCGAGCTCCTTTCTGATTGGATCGTTGAAAACCAGAAGCCAGCAGGTTTTTCGTTAGTTTTAGCTCTCTGATAAAAAGTCTGACTCCGACTATCAACAGGTTAGTGTTTAAGTTAATATACTGGAAGTTAATTTGCATGAATTAATGAATCACGTGCTTGCGTTGTTTATTATTAAAGCCCCATATGCCTCATTAGTACTTGTCTCAAAGTTAGCGTTCTGAGTGACCAGTTCTGATTTATAGAGTTAGCTAAGTAGCATTGAGTTAGCCGGGTAACGTTTGTCCCAGGAACATGTGGACCAAAGAACAAGTTCACAGCTCCATTATTTATGTTTTTAATCATGTTTTATTGACGATTTCCTCATTTTTCACCCGATTTTGAGCCTTTTTTCAGGGTCCCCCCATGATACCTGTTTTTAGTTTTATGAGAAATTATGAGTTTTATGAGAAATTCTTCAATTTGATTTGTATAGTTGTATTTTAACATATTTTGATGAGAAATATTTTTTATCAGGTACTTTATATCGGGTGAAAATCACCTGACGTTAGTGTTAGTGTGACTATTTTTAACGTTAGTGTTCTAGGGTTAAGAGCGAAAAGAATAGACAACAAAAAATAAATGAGAACTTAAATCACTTTAAAATGTATAATTTAACCTCCTAACTGTACATACTTTAACTTCCTGCTTCATTTTGCTTGCAGGTTCCACAGGATCAAAAGGTGTCTGTGAGTTACCCTTCCCCGAAGAGAGAGTTGAAGGGCAAACAGAAATAGACGTGTCTAAGTTTGGGGCCACCTTGCTGATAATGGCACATAAGAGCACTCCAGCTTGGCCTTTTACCCAATTACAGGCCTCCCTCTCTTTCCTACTCGCTGTTATTGTGTGCGATTGCCTCACTGTGTTACTGCATGCCGTCCATGCTAGCTAAGGTAAATATCGGACTGCTTTTGCGTACCAACAGAGCGTCTGAGTGTTTATTCCCTCAGTACATCTGGAATCGCTCAATGGAACCAAACCAGGTTTGGATGCAGTGAAATATGTTAAAACTTGGAGTCCTACATGGAGTTGAAGACTTTCCAAAATGTTTGCTGCCCCAGAATTCCAAGCGGCAGGATTGTGGCCTGTTTAATGAAAGATGTCATCACATATAACCGAACAAACAACATCAATAGTGGACAAGTCTGCAAAGCCGAATTAATGCCAATGTCTTGTTTTTTAACATTCCATGCAAATGATTTATTAAATCATACGTTCTACAATAGCGCACATATAGTATGGTTAAGGGCATGGAAAAATGTTTGGTTAAATCCTATAAATCATGGTTTTGGCTCTGCGATTGGAGCGGGATCTCATTACGTCTCGAGAATTCAGCTGCCGCAAGGTAAACATTTTGGGAGGGTCTCTGGAAAAACATCGAAAAAGTTCGATTCTAAATTTGTCCAGAAGTTTAAATTATTACCAAACATTTGTTCAGAAATTGAAAAATATTGTTGTTTCTGCTAAGGCTTGCTTCCATGGTCGCTACAGTACTACTAATTATTTTAATGTCTTCACTGACAACCTTTACATCACCTTCACAACCCCTAATGTATTTTGTAGACACATTTGTGCAAAGGGTTGTACAATTAGTGCATAAAAAAAAGAAAATATGAAAAATATTTCTCCCTAACCATAACAAAACAGGTAAACGTTCAAGCCGACAGTAAAGCAGTTCCTCTTGTGATCTCTAGAAACAGGAAACCCACAAAAGCCTCAGTTGGAGATTTCAATATTGTGCAATTTGGGGGAATCCCATGAGTGGAGCCATTGATTTCATAAGTAAGGCGCACATTTAAAGCATCTACAGCATAGATGACAGGTGTGTCATCTTTCTTTTTTAGAGGAGGTCAACTATTTTAACTGAATAAAGCAGTAGTTTCAAAGTCTCACATTCATAAACATATGGTGTCAACACAGAGACCTTGTTTGTTTTCCTTCAGTCTGGTTTTTCTCTATTAGCCAAAAGAAAAACAATTTCCAGTGAAAGTTCCCTGCCCCCATTGGCTCTTTGTACATCTGTTCAACACATGAGGCAGTTGCATCATATTGAGCTCCCACTGGGCCTTTGGTGACTCTGATGCTTTAATCCACTGGCTCAGCTCTTAATCACATTTTGTATTTAGAAGTAGAAGTGACACAGGTCTGTCCTTTACTGGCCTTTCGTTATCTTGATCCAACGGCGCCCTGAACCCTCTTCGGCCTGTGATGTTCCCGACCAATCACGGCAGCACAGCATCACTATTCGTCTGCCTGTAAACACAGGCATGCTTTTCCAATGCAGAAAACGAAGCAGAACAAGTGCTTTGGTTGAAAGCGTCAACACGCCGGTTCAAGGTGGACTGGACCAAGGCCGGTCGTAGGAAAAGGAAGAGCGGTCCCCACGGTGAGTCTGCTGGCCATCAAGGATGACCCACGGATCCGGTTCACAGAGGAAACTGCTCAGCGATCACACCCCAAATTATCCTCGGAGGAGAAGAACATCTCTCGTTCTCTTTCAGAGGAATAAGCTGTGGGATGAGAAGTCTACACTCGGCTTAGCAGCTCTGTGAGGCTGGACTCAGGCACAGCCGTGATTATTTGGTAAAAGAAATCAAACAATTGAACAAATATTGTGCCTCCAGGGCCATTTCTCAAACTATGTTTTTTTCTGCTTTGAGGTTATTGGCTGTACAGATGTCTGCATTCTCACATATAATGGTGCTGTACAGCGTGCAGCTCAAAGCACCAAAAGTGACATCTGACAAACAACCACAATGTGTCTTTCCAGAAATCATGATGGTCTGTGAATTATCTCCAAAACTGGGCAACTCGCACAAGAACATCAAAGATTGTTAAATAGCTCTAAGGGCAAGAGGAAAAATGCGTATTGAGGTGAAATGTCCCTTTTTAAATGTGGACATTATATAAATGATGATTTTCCAAATAACTCCAGTTGAGAGGAAAAGTAACAAATGGAAGTGTTTAAATCTGAAATATGAGAAAAGAAACACAACATACGCACCATTCATCTCTCAACTTTTACATCCTTGTCAGCCAGCTGGAGACACTGACTTGAAACTCTTTCTGTTCCTAAATCACTTTTCTCATTCCTCCAGCACGACGTGGCTGGTCCACATCGTGTTTTCTACAATTCAGTTTCCAAAGGCGCAGAGAGGAACAGTTTAACAGCAAATAGAGTTTTGACCGTGAAATACGAGGCACATTCTAGCTCTCTGAGTCAAGATGAAGGCTGTTGACGTTCCACACAGAAGTCTGCTCAGCCGAGCAGCTTTCCCGGTGTCGCGTCGCCTCACGCTACAAGACTCTATCGCAAATAGAGAAACGTGAGATCGCGGGTCAGGATGTTCCTTTGTGAAAAGTGGTTTGGTAAGTATACATCGTTTTTCCTCTCAGTAATTACTGCAGTAGGTAGTATGGTAGTTATTTTGATACTCTGTGATGTTGCTGTATCCCATGCCTGAGAACTTTAATAACCCAATTGATTTCTGTAGCCCTGACCAGAGAGGACCAGCAGTTGATGATGCCGTTGATGGTTCCAGAGGTACAAGGGAATGAGGAAAACATGGATGGAGATTTGCTCTATTCAGCCTCACCGCCGGAGTATTATGACATGGCGGAAGTAAAATGAGAGCCAGTACGGAGGCCTCTCTGTGTGTTCTAACTTTCCTTCACAGCTACATTCACCACCCCATCACCAACCTCCACCATGCTTCTGTTGAAAGAGAAGATCGCACCATCAGACCAGAGACTCTAAGTGTCACATCGGAGCGCTGAAGGGAAGAAGAGCGCTGCAACCCATGGTGACAGATAACTGGAGAATGGAGTCTGCTGGAAAATGAAGGAGAAATGGAGTCGGATCAAGGAGAAGAGGAGTTGAAGCAAGCAGTTGGAGATGATGGAGCCAGTGTGATGCGGAGAGGAACAGGATGTAACAGGGCTTACACAACATGCACATAGAGAGACACCCACCAACACACATAAGAACATATAGTGACACACAGATACGTACACAGATAAGCAGACATAGCCATAACAGTTCCAGATATTAAAATTTTTACCTGTGTGATGAATAGAACCACACTGATACATATTATTTCTGTCACAGAATATTACACTGTCAAGAGAGGGAGAGATGTTTTTCACTGTTGATGACAATATGAAATGTATTATGATTTTTGCACTGTGGATGACAATAAAGAGTTATTACGTTTGTGTTGATACTATGAAATAGCATCAAGAGAGGGAATTGTTAAGTTCTAATAGATTAGTGAGCTTGAAATTCCCTGTACATGTGTAATAAAGGATTGTTTAAGTGTACATTACAATGCATAAGAAGGTTATGATAAATAATGAAGGGCATTATGAAGGATATGTAATTGTATGTATTAAGAAAGTCACTGTATGTCATATTGTTTTTATGGGTTTTTATATATAATGATTCTATAGGAGTTAGGAATGTGGGACTGTTTCTTTAAGAAGAAGTAGTTCCTTAATGTGTTGCTGGGAGGAAGGCGGAGTGAGACACAGAGACATTTGGGACCGGGAGGACGCGCGCATGGATACTTTAAAGATGGACAATTCCTTTGTCTCTAGAGAAGAGCCTCCGCCTTCTCCGAAAGCAAATGAACCTATGGACAGTCGGGAAGGGAAGGGAACTAACCAATGAGAGGGCCTTAAGCTCCGTGACTGAAAAGTATTTAAACTAACAGCGCGAAATGGAACGGCCTCTTCTCTTTGAACGCAGAGGCGGCAGCTAACTGGGGACAGTCTGTGAATCTGCGGGAAAGAGAAGGCCTCGATCGAGTAATGTATAACTGTTTTGTCATCATCTTCTATTAAATCTTTTAATTATACTAATTTGCATATCTGAACATTTCTCCCACGAACTGGCCGGGATAACGAACATAATCTTTCAAGTCTCTCAGCAAACCTAAACCTACGGTTCACGAAATGTGCACTAAATAAATTACTAAAAGTATTTCACTTCACTTAATCAAAGTCAAACTTTGCAGAGATACTGTTAGTAGTAGTATTTTATAGTAGATTCCAGGCATGCGTTAAAAAATCAACCATTTTTTAAGTACAATGATAAAACCTAGATATAAATTGCATTAGTCTACCATAATGTGTATTTTTTCCTAAATTTATTTGCACTTTTAAATTTTCTTTTTTCCATGGAGTGATGTAGAGATGAGACAGCTCTGCTGTTGAAGGTCATATTGACCCACTCACTCAAAATCATATATATATATATATGATATATAAATCATATATATATATATAAAGTCATATATATATATATATATATATATAGCCTATATATTGGCTTGCCTCTTCTTCACCGCAATAGATGGAAGAACACCCACAGTGTGCATCACTGTCGGTGCTCGCAGTGTTGGACGCTCCGTGGGCTTAACAGATGTTAGTTACCTCTTATTCACCACAATAGATGGAAGAACACCCACATTGTGCATCACTGTCGGTGCTTGCACTGTTAAGCGTTCTGGGGGCTTAACGGGGGGATACGCTGAAATGATTATAGATGAAACGATATTTTACACGACCTTGCTTGGTATGTCTTGGTGCATCTGCTCGAGAAGCCCCTCTGTGTTGGAACCAGAGGCGCCCAAGCTCCAGGAAGAAAGTTACAGCATTCAGGCTCTCAGCAAACCTAAACCTACGGTTCACGAAATGTGCACTAAATAAATTACTAAAAGTATTTCACTTCACTTAATCAAAGTCAAACTTTGCAGAGATACTGTTAGTAGTAGTATTTTATAGTAGATTCCAGGCTTGCGTTAAAAAATCAACCATTTTTTAAGTACAATGATAAAACCTAGATATAAATTGCATTAGTCTACCATAATGTGTATTTTTTTCCTAAATTTTATTTGCACTTTTAAATTTTCTTTTTTCCATGGAGTGATGTAGAGATGAGACAGCTCTGCTGTTGAAGGTCATATTGACCCACTCACTCAAAATCATATATATATATGATATATAAATCATATATATATATATATAAAGTCATATATATATATATAGCCTATATATTGGCTTGCCTCTTCTTCACCGCAATAGATGGAAGAACACCCACAGTGTGCATCACTGTCGGTGCTCGCAGTGTTGGACGCTCCGTGGGCTTAACAGATGTTAGTTACCTCTTATTCACCACAATAGATGGAAGAACACCCACATTGTGCATCACTGTCGGTGCTTGCACTGTTAAGCGTTCTGGGGGCTTAACGGGGGGATACGCTGAAATGATTATAGATGAAACAATATTTTACACGACCTTGCTTGGTATGTCCTGGTGCATCTGCTCGAGAAGCCCCTCTGTGTTGGAACCAGAGGCGCCCAAGCTCCAGGAAGAAAGTTACAGCATTCAGGCTCTCAGCAAACCTAAACCTACGGTTCACGAAATGTGCACTAAATAAATTACTAAAAGTATTTCACTTCACTTAATCAAAGTCAAACTTTGCAGAGATACTGTTAGTAGTAGTATTTTATAGTAGATTCCAGGCATGCGTTAAAATCAAACAGCTGCGAGTGTAATTTACTTTGACGAGCGCTTTTACTCCGCTAGCAAACGTCCATCTCCAGCATGCAATCTTTTAACCTGCTCTGGTGAATCCAAACTTGGCTGACAATCAAGACAAGCTCTTTTTGCCACATTAGTCTCAGGCCTTTGCATATTTCAGTTTGAATATTTATAAATGTTCTATTGAATAAGACACTCTGCTTCAATAATCTATAGAAAAATTGGAAGCACTTAGGGACTCTTTCTAACTTTCAGTTATCGGGGGAATCTCACCTGCACTCGTTTGTACCTTATGATAGTAGTATGCGCTAAATGAGGGCATGTGTGGTTAGGAGAGAAGCAGGGGTGGTGTGAGAGGGTAGCTCGAGAGGCTAGCTCGTAGCTCGTTAGGCTAGCTCGAGAGGCTAGTTCATAGTTCGAGAGGCTAGCGCTGTGGAGGAGGTGGCAGAGGGTGGCTGGGTGAGAGGCGGAGCGGGCAGGACAGCAGGGAGTTTGGCCGTTTAAAAACAAATATTCCACAAGGCCTTGCTTGGTATGTCTTGGTGCATCTGCTTGAGGAGCCCCTCTGTGTTGGAACCAGAGGCGCCCAAGCTCCAGGAAGAAAGTTAGGGTATTTAGGCTCTCAGCGGACCTTTTTTTTTTTTTTGACCTTTATTTAACCAGGTCGGTCCCATTGAGATACAATGACCTCTTTTCCAAGGGAAGCCAGCAATTAGGGTTAAGTGCCTTGCTCAAGGACACAACAACCATGGAATGGCTGAGCGGGGTTTGAACCACCGATCTTCCGATTGAAAGTCAGACCTGCTAACCACTGACCCACAGTTGCACCTAAACCTACGGTTCACGAAATGTGCACTAAATGAGTTACTAAAAATCAAAGTCAAACTTTGCAGAGATATTGTTAATACATGTTATTTTATAGTAGATTCCAGGCACGCGCTTGTTGCGCTAAAGAGTCTGTGTAGACTGTGCGCCCATTAAGAAGAGAAGCTCAGACGAGGAGAGTATCTAAGTTAGATCAGCAGATCGTATTTATTCCAACAGAGTATTATAACAGCAGGCAAAATACGTGCACGGGTCTACGAGGCGTCAGACATGGCTGAACATCCAAAGAAGACTGACCCCATTAAAAAGTGCATAACTTTATTAATCTCTAAGAGCATTTTTGTGAATGGTGCAGACTAAGTTGGGGCGGCTCTTGGTTTAGACTTTGAGGGCCCTTATTGGAGCACGGGTCATAGTCCAACCCCACCGGCTCCCGTCCTTGGACCTCCTGCATCTGGTTCCGCCTATCAGTGTGCACATCTTGACCCTGAGATCTGCGTAGGTGGAGGGAACACTGAATGCCAGCAGATATGTGCTCATGACTAATGGGGAGCTGTTTTTCTAACCTGAAATGACTTTGGGCCTTTTCTGAAACTTAATGGTTTTAATATAATCCTCAACACGCTCAAATCAAACAAATTTTATTTGCATT
This sequence comes from Cottus gobio, assembly GCA_023566465.1. Classification (NCBI taxonomy): domain Eukaryota; kingdom Metazoa; phylum Chordata; class Actinopteri; order Perciformes; family Cottidae; genus Cottus; species Cottus gobio. The sequence goes on along the minus strand of CM042223.1, from coordinate 6,020,156 downwards.
TTTAAAGCTTTTTTCCATGGAGTAAATAGAGATGAGACAGCTCTGCTGTTGAAGGTCATATTGACCTGCTCACTCAAAATCAAGGCAAATAAGTCATATGTATTTTTTTTTTTTTTTTTTTTTTTATTGTAATGGGAATGACCAGCTTCAAAGCTGACATGATGTCTGTGACACAAGTCACAGCCATCCTGGTGGGGCCTGGCAGTGTCGAATTATGTGTATTGGGGGAGTGTATTTTCAGACGGTCGACAGTGTTGAGATACATCTTAGAGCTTAAACACAGTTCTGAATTATTGTTTTACAAATCACTTGTAAAGCAGAATCTTTCCCTGGTCGATAGTGTTGAAATATGTCTTAGAGCTTTAACACAGTTCTGAATTCTTGTTTTACAAATCACTTGTAAAGCAGAATCTTTCCCTGGTCGATAGTGTTGAAATATGTCTTAGAGATTTAACACAGTTCTGAATTCTTGTTTTACAAATCACTTGTAAAGCAGAATCTTTCCCTGGTCGATAGTGTTGAAAAATGTCTGAGAGCTTGAACACAGTTCTGAATTCTTGTTTTACAACTCACTTGTAAAGCAGAATCTGTCCCTGGTCGATAGTGTTGAAAACCCAATTTGAACTTAACAAAAATTAATTTAATCGAACATACTACTAACATTCTAAAATGGCGATGGTACTTTTAGAATGTTAGTATGTTCAATTAAATTAATTTTCGTTAAGTTCAAATTGGTTTTTTTTTTGTACAGCCCAGATTTGATTAGGAGGGCTTTACAATCTGTACACATACTTCTGTCCCAGGACCTCTACTCGGATCAGGAAAAACTCCCCCAAAAACCCTTTTAACAGGGTAAAAAGGGAAGAAACCTTCAGGAGAGCAACAGAGGAGGATCCCTCTCCCAGGATGGACAGAAATGCAATGGATGTCATGTGTATAGAATGAACAACACTATTGTTCTAGTACTGGTTCTAACTCTTTCAGACTTCCAGCTATTTGTGGAACTTCGTCGCCAATATTTTGTAGTGAATGGCTATCTGACGGATTATAGGGGGGCTCACGTGTGCCTCAGGCAATGTCATTCCACCGGGAATAAAAGGTAGAGGACTGTCGTCCCACGCCTTCTTTGGCACCCAGGGAACTTGCTTGGTAGGTGCAGGCCTTTTCTTTGCCACAATGGCAGGAACTGTTCGAGGCGTTGTGTGCTTTGGCACCCAGGGAACTTGCTTGGCAGGTGCAGGCCTTGCCGCAATGGCAGGATGAACAGGCAGTACTTCCGGTGCTGCCACTGTTTGAAGCGTTGTGTTCACCACTGTCGGTGCTTGCACTGTTAAGTGTGTTGGGGGCTTCACAACTGGCACTTCATCAATCATTTTCAGGAACTTATACTCTGGGAAAGACAATAAAAAAAATGTGAGTACAAGGCATTCAGCAATAGCATTTTTTGTATACACCTTACATAGACTTTACTGCTACAATTACAGCTGTAACAGTTACAGATAACATAGCAAATTATATGAAGGCAAATTACTGTCTAAATCCGACAGCGCAAGTGAGTTCCAGGTAGGGCTGCACGATTATGGCCAAAATCATAATCACGATTATTTTGATCAATATTGAGATCACGATTATTCATTAATTTTAGGGACAAAGGTGAGATACTATCTCATAATTATGAGATGCTAAGTCATAATTTTCGACAGTAAGTAGGCGGACCCAGTCACCATTGTATCTCTACATCAAAGACGAGGATTGTAAACAATTCGATTTTGACAGTGATTTGCCTTCATAACATTATTACATAAAATATCATTTCATACAGTGAAACGATAGCTTACCCCAAATCTCCTCATAGGTGTACGCGGCGATCATTGGATCTTTCAAAATCAGATTTTTCGTGAAATTAATTAACTGAATGGAGTACTCCTTCACGAACTTTGGGACATCTTCAGGTTGAGAAAGAAGTGCCGCCCTTATCATACACTCCATGGTACTCGCAAAGCCATATTGATGCACAACCGTTGAAGTCATCTTGAAAGTTTGGTTTGGCTATGCACAACAAGAATTAAAGTGATCTGAACTGAGTTTTAGCTACTAACGCTATATAGGTAACTTTTCCTTTGTAAGTCATCAAAGCCTTTCTTTAAAAAAAGTGACGTGACGAATCGTGTTCGTCCATCGGGTAGCCATATATCCCAGAATGCATTTCGCACCAGCAACAATGGCGAAATAATAATGACAAATATCAGACTGACAACAATAGCGTTTTGTCAAGTATTTATTGACGTTACTAGTATATTGAACAGGCATCAATAGAGTCACCTACTTTGTCGTTCACTCTTGTTAGTCAACATGGGTCCTGAAAGGCCACTCCGACACATCTGCCTTACGCACGCGAGTTAATTAAAACCCTCCAGTTAACGTCGAACACCTGTTGCCGACCAAAAAACACGACTTGGCTGTGTGGACGATGCAGGGATAACAAGGTGGTCGGCTGGCGGGCCTCGGTGATCGGGCTGCCTTCGTGTTTTCGTTGGAAATGAGGTAGGCGGCGGTGATAAATACTGTGTGAAAGCGCCACAGTGACATGTCGCGGAGGCTAACGTTAAGCTAGTCGTGAAGCTAGGCGTGAAGCTAGTCGTGAAGCTAGGCGTGAAGCTAGGCGTGAAGCTAGGCGTTACCCAGCTCAGCATTGCTGCGCCAGTGTGCTAATAAACTGCTGTGTTCTTTGGGTTAACTGCTGTTAAGTCGTCTCACTTGGTCCTTACAGAAACAATTACCGGGTGGGGTAATTAGGAGTAACACAGTTTAACAATAACAGTACACAACTAAAGCTTAACACTAAAGAGACATCGCTTCTCTTAATATTCATGTTTCTTCTTATTTTTTCCCCTGACTGCTGGTGGTGACTTTAGGCCTGGACACAACTCATTAGACTACATTAGGTAAGTTATACTCTTAGAATAAAATGCTACAATTACTATTGACAAGGCAGTAATGTGGCTGTATAATTCAAACAATTATAGAATGGTGATTGTTAAAAAGACTGTTTAACCTCAACTTCAACACAACTTTTGTTAATGTACTAAAGTTTTGCAAAAGTTGTATCTTAAAACACACAAATTGGTTATCCATGGCTACTTGAACTGCCTTAAGTTGGCCATATAATTTTTTTATACAGCACAAGGCCTTGACATGCTAGCTGTCCTGAATACAAAGCCTCCACCAGATAACATATTTATCCAAGTTGTCTCCTGCAGCTTTTAATTATTTTTTGGAACCCAACATTTAGGTTGAAGATGATGTATAGGTATTATGTTAGTCTTTTTATGTAGACCACTAGAATCCATTCCACAAATGCTGACTGAAGTAGGATAACGCACTTGTAAGATTATAAATGAATGGTGTGAATAATAAATTACATAATATGTTTAGTGTCTTTTCTACAGTTACTCAACCCTATCTTATCCCTTATTATCTACACTCCGTTGCCGTTATTTTGTCCACCTCGCTAAAACTAATTAATTATAATACTACAACTAATTCTCCCCCATATTATCCTACTTCAGGGAGGGAGACAGCCTAATCAGAAATTGATCAATGATTCTCCTTACAGGGATTTGCCTCACATGCTGAACCTTACTTATTGCTTGTGTTCTCTTTGCAGACTGCCATGGCTGGTTCGACACCTGCAAGACTTGCCATCAAATTACATTTGTCAGGTTTGCCTAAAACAAGACTCCAGATGATGACTAATGTTGCTCAATGCCTAATGGGTGTGTGCGCTCAACTGTTTGGAAATGTCAAACTTGTGTTTGAAGCATGTTTCCAAGTGGCCAAAAATAATTTGATGCCGCTTTTAAAGTAAAATATTTATTTTATAAAAATCACGAGTAGCTTAATCTGTCCTGAAAATAACATTCCCTGAGACATGCAGTGGCTTTGGTGTAAGCCTTAAAATGCAGGAAGTGGGAGAAAGCCCTAGAGAATAACCCAATATAGATGGGTGAGCAGGGCCTGTCTGTTTCAATGACCTAGGGCCCTTTTAATATCTTTGAGATATTGAAAACCAAGGGGAATTTCATTCATCAAAACCACCTAGCTATCCCAGCTGACATTAAAGAACAATTTAGAGCACAGAAAATCCAACTGTGCCATTTCTCTGCAGACATTTGTTCACAAATTAAGTTCTCCAGATCATTACACAAAGACACAAACAGAACATATGAAAGTGCTTGGCCTCAGGGAAGTTTTGGGTTTTTTCCTACTTCAGCTATAGCAAGTGTTTTTCTGCGGACTGGTGACCACTTCTAATCTTTTGGTGACAGAACTAAAGAAGGGCCTCAAGGCAAAAAGGGAAAGCTGCTCTAACAATGTAATGTATCCGTAATCAGGACCAACATCTGGTGCTCTTCTGATGCACCCAGGCTGGAGGAGCACGGAACGGACATGAGGCTAAACACTTTAACACCCTTCACTCAACCAAACTCCAGTAGCGAGATCAAGCATATAAAAGGTCATAAAGTAGAAGTCAGTTTGTGTACGCCAGCCACACAGGAATTTATATTTGGTATATGCATTTTGACAACCTACATTGACTACTACTATTTGCACATCAGACAACTTATTGTTTTAAGGGAAGGAGTGTCTGGAGGGCATCTTTATTAGATAATGTACTACTGCTTTAAAGATCAGTTATATGCCATTAAGTGCAAATCTTTGGAGTTTGCAAGTCTGAAAAATCCCTCCAGTATGACAATTTGGGTTTTTATCTCAGGAAGACGCTAAAACATTACATTTGAAGCATTAAGATGTAGTGGAGTAATGTCTACCTGAGCAGAGTAGGAAGTGCATGTGAGCGTGCCACACACACGTTCATATGGTGGTTATAGCTGACGGTTGTGGGACAGCAGAGCCCATCCTTCGGTTCTCCTTCAGGTAAACACTGTTAGCTCTTTCATAGCTGTTGCTGTTTGCACTGTTGGCTGTGAGTGGCAGGCTCAGCCGTCACCATGTTGAGAGCCTTTTGGAAGCAATAGTTGCTTGAATTTGTTTTATTTAGCCCCTTTTAAGAACCCAAGAAATGGGTTCTTCCCTCAAGACGGTTCATAGAGGCCTATTCCAACTGAAGTGGATCAGTTATCACGGTTCTACGTGAATACCATCTCAGTTAACATTTTGAGTTAAATTAACCAACAATTTGAATCGAACAATATCGACGTAAACTATTTTTTCACTTGCATAAATAAATCCCAGGTCCCACATTGCAAACGGCATTATTCATGCAGTTATGTTTTACTTTGACTGGGACAAAGGCATTAAGGCTTTTTATGAGTTGTGCCAGATTTAGATATTTATGGGTAATGACAAGATTGAAAAGCCAGTGGAACGTCATGCGTGTCTGTATTTGTGTCTGTCTCCAGGTTTAAGCTACAGCATCTGAGCTGGGAGGATGAAAAATGTAGTTTTTCCCAGCTTCTTTTGTCACCTGTGAACATACATTTGCAGTCATGAGACTGAGACTTGATTAATAATCTTCTCATGCCTTGGCAGACACTTGTGACCTGGCCAGCCTGTCGTCATGATTAATAGAATAATATCACGATCACTTGGGTGTGTGTCTGTTTGTACAGGCATGGTCCATGCGGATTTCTGCTATATGCACATGCATGGCTGAGCATTGAAACATCTGTTTACTAATGAAACGACATTCTGTTCACACATTATTAATACTTGTTTCGGTAATGTCAAGCCATAATGAGTCTGTCCATTTCGGTCCAGGCTGAAATATCTCAAACTAACGATTTCCATGACATTTGCGTTCGCGAGCGTTTGCATTCGGCTAAAAGCATTGCTGTGCCTCAGAACAGCCTTAAAGAGCCACATGACCAGAGACTCCTAGTCTCTTTTCAGACCAACATACTTGAAGCTTTTATTAGTTACATGGCAATATTAATTGCGCCGCATGTTCCACTTGTTTTTCAAGTGATAAATGTAGTTGAAATGATGGCACTTTCTTTCAATATGCAGCTAAACGGATTACAAAGAGGTTTGACCCAATTGCGTCATCACAAATGAGCTTTGTGTGCACATATGATGATAAGACTTCATTATCATATCAAATCCCTTGACAAACACAATATATAATCACAGTTAATATTTAGCTGCCTCGATGCATGAACACTTTGCCCTGATTGTGGTTTATGATATTATTATTATTATTGATTTAATGGAAGAAAAGCTCAGGAAGTCGGAAGAGCACTGTGTTCTATCTACACAGTATACAATGATGTGATATAGCTAAGTGGCATGCTGTTTTTTTTTTACTGATGCAGATTACGTTTTTTTCTCATAAATGTAAACTGCAAAGTTTGTGCAAGGACAAACTTTACATTTAATTTGGATTTAATTGTGACTTGAAGGAAAGATAACCTAATTTGGGTTCAGGGGTCGTGTGATCGACCCCTGAACCAAATGTAGACACTAATGCACTCGCATTCATTGTCTAAAATCAGTAAACTTTCAGTGCATGATCTAATTGACTGGTGCATCATATTGATAAGTATACAAGTACTAGTGGTAGCCAGACATGACACCATGAAAGCTAATGAACACTTCTGCTTGTGTTTATTCAGTGTTCCCATTTTGTTCATTGCCGTATATCCTGTGCAAATGCATTTGGGCAATCTGTGTTGACTCTGAGAATACACAGACAGGCGAGGGCATTATTTACCCAGTTTTAAAAATAGATCCTCTGAAGGTGCCGCAGACGAGGACCACAGCACAGACAAGTCTCCAAATAATTCATTAAATTATGTCTTATGGCACACATGAAGAAGCTTCTCTGTATCATCACCGTAAAGATTAAAAGGAGGAACAATTGTATACATGGTACTGAAATGCCATAATGAAAATGATGGCTGACTAAGGATGATTTGACTTTGCTTTTAAGTAATGTGACTTTAATCTTAAACAATAACCTTTAACACCATTTCCACTGCCTCTACCATCCTCGTAGTTACAATCTTAACCAAAATTCAGATAATTCTATGGTGACTGTCATGTCAAATGCCAAATCCAGTTCATACAATTGTCTCAAAACCAAATTTCATGGTTGGGAAATATTATGTTCACATGCAGAGTGAACTGCAATGAAAAATAAGTACTCTTCATAAAGTGCATGTTGGCCACCTGAACTTTTATCTGTACCAGCCTGCCTACACCTACCTACCTGTGAGCTTATGTATCCTTGCATCTTCAGTACATTCTTGAACTTCCTGGATTGTCTACGGTTGGGTCTTTTCCCTGCCTGACAAGTGGCTAACGTAGCCTCCTATACAGTAGAAGGATATCCATCAGCCGAGCATCACTCCAGACTACAGCAGGAATCTGCACAGCTTTATTTCTTTTCTCTGTTGCTGCAACCATCAAGTTCTCAATGTCTTCACATTTCAGGTTTACTAAAAAAGTAACACAGTCAAACTATACCCTGGATATTCAGAAATGCATCCGGCAGCATCATTTGATTGCTTCATGTGCCTTTTTTTTTCTCTTTTCAGTCACGTGATCACAGAGGATTGTCTATCCTGAGGAACCGATGATACAAGGGTATGTATTCCGACTGTTTAATCCTCTTTGTTTCTTTCACATTAGTTTATTTTCAAGTCCAATTTATTATAAACAGAGATTTGAAATTGTATCATTAAATGAGAAATTGATTTATTGAACACGATTTCATCTGCTTTCTGTTAAGGAGCTCACCACTTTAACACAAAGAAAAGCCATACTCGAACGTGCTCTGAATAAATATGAATGTAAGAATAACAACTCTGTCCAGATTGCAGTTTAAAAATACTGTCTCTACATAAATAAAATGCTTGACAACATCTATCTGGTCTTGTGTTAGCATGTCATGAGCGGTGCTCAATTGTGTTTGTTTTTGAAGTATTAACCTGTGCTTACACTTTGTCGTCATGCGTCGAGACCCACCAGCCTTTAAGATTTCAGATATGTAAACTTAAACGGGGTGAACTCAATGTTTACAGGATGCATCGCCGGTGTGTTTAAATAACATGGTGTGAGTCTGTGAGCTATATGGAATGTGGATGTTGTGCAGATCTGCAGAGACCTTAAAAGCCCGATGGCCAAATGCTGGGACTTGAATTGAGAAGGAAATGTGACCCCACAACATCTACTCCATCCTACTGGGTCTGCCCACTTCACGAAATACCCTGAATGTCCCTCACACATTCATCCATCTGGTCTCTTAGCTCTTGTGGTCAAAACATATAAAAGGCACCATTTAAATCACATGGAAAAATGTTTGCAACAGACTTGAGGGACAATAGCCAAGCTTGATACAATCCTCTCAAGGTATTTGACCGGGGGGGGAAAAACGGCACTTGATTTGTGTACATACAGTATGGAACGATGTTTGGGGGTGATAAACTTCCCTTTAAGGGGGAGAATGATTCAAAGCCTCCAGGTGGCTGCAGCACCAGCCGTAACAGCAAGTGACGGCATCGCTTTCAGGTGAGCAACGTGGCAGCAGGCATTCAGCAAAATACTGACAGGTTAATTACACAGACATGGTTCAAAGGCTGTGTTGTATATACTCTATTTCGTGTGATTTAGGCATAGATTAGAGTCTCAAAACGTCTGGAGCAGGCACTCAAACAACAAACAAATCTCCTGCGTCTCAAGTAAAGGTGGTGTATTGATATTGGCCTAAACCTACTTGTTAAGTAATTTGTACCACAAATCTTGCTGTGTAGCTTTCAGTTCCAATCATTATTCCTCAAACGGGTAGTTAAGCATTTTGCACCCCTTATTCATGTTTTTTACACAGATAACAAGTAATTAATATAGTAATTAAACACTTTGACTATTGAATTTCAATGTTATTTTGAGTTGTATGCTGATCAACCTATATTACCTAATTATCAGGTTATTGCCTCATTATTGCCACCATATTACAAATTATTTTCCCAAATATTGCCCCGATATAACCATTTAATTGTTAGCAGGTTGCAATATTGTTACCAAATTACTACACTATTACTAAACAGTAATATACCATGCAGGATCTTTATCTTTCCCCATTTTACTTGTAGAACACTACCCAGATCTACACCTTGATACCAATCTATTCCCTGGTTATTACTTTGGTATTTACACATTATTACCTCTTTATTATCAAACCATCGCTCCACTTTTACTATGTTATTACTGAGCTGTAATCATAAGTGACACCCAAAACAATGCACTGCAACTCAAGAAGCCATGAATTCAATAGTGCAAAAACATTACATAGCAGAGAAATACATATTGTGAAATGCTGCAATTTCATCTATAAAAATAAAATATCAAAAGCTCCCAGATTGCCTTGTATAGGCTGGAACAGACTGGATGAGAGCCGAGCTGAAGACCAATAATTAAATCCCTGAAACCTTTGATTTATTCATTTACTGCACTTACCTGACTCGGGTTACGTAAATACTCAACTGTCATCAAGATGTTGATGCTCACGGGGGAAAAGAACATGTATTAATTTAAAATCAATCCATTTTTTAGATGTTGACATCCTTTAAGGGGGTCAACCGTGGCTCAGTGGTTAGCAAGTCAGTATTTCAATCAGAGGGTCGGTGGTTTAAACCCCGGCTCAGCCAGTCCATGTCGTTGTGTCCTTGAGCAAGACACTTAACCCTCATTGCTTACCCTTGCTGTGTCTACGGTCTACTGTATAGCATGTAAGTCGCTTTGGATAAAAGCGTCAGCTAAATGAAATGTAATGTAATGTAAAACTTCGGGAACATCAGAGCTACCTTTCATCTCAAGGATACTTGACGTTTTGTTTTGGACCGGGCTCCCTTGATGTGAAGCCAAAGAAATAGCACCCGTCACTGACATGCACCTCTAACATGTCTCATAAAGCACATGCAGCTGTACACTTCCCACCAGAAACTATTTTGTGTGTTTCACACACCAAGAGGAGGTTTGAATATATTCTTATTATACAGAGTTTCAGCTGACAGGCTTTGACCGCCTAAGGATAAAAAAAGCGGCATGAGACTAATCAATGAAACTCCACACCATGCAGTCTGTTGGAGCTAAGCATTTTATTGGATCCAAAATCATGACATATTTAGAGGAAATGGTATTTGTCTGTGTGTTTGAATGAACACATAACTTGGATTCCTATTTTTAACAAAATTCCTATTTTTAACAAAATAAATGTTCAACTAAATTTCAAAATAATTAAAAAATAGAATCCAATAGTTTTGTTCTGTGTTCTCTTTTTGTATTCATATTCTAAATTACTTATTGGGTTGACAAAGATAAATGTATGGGACTAGAACTAGGGTCTTTTGAAACTGTAGGGTCCAAAAACGTTTTAATTTGAAGACAAATGTCGCCACCCAGTGGTCAACCTTTGCCATTACATAGAAAGCCTTCTTCGTTTCAAGACAAATGTCACCACCAAGTGGTCAACTTTTGCTATTACATAGAAAGCCTTCTTCGTTTCATCCTCCGTGCACCGAAGCCACCTATTGGTCAGTTTAACGACTCGTAACCGCGAGCTCGTTTCCGATTGGATCGTTGAAACCCAGAAACCAGCAAGTTTTTCGTTAGTTTTAGCTCTCTGATAAAAAGTCTGACTCCGACAATCAACAGGTTAGTGTTTAAGTTAATATACTGGAAGTTAATTTGCATGAATTAATGAATCACGTGCTTGCGTTGTTTATTATTAAAGCCCCACATGCCTCCTTAGTACTTGTCTCAAAGTTATCGTTTTAAGTGACCAGTTCAGATTTATAGAGTTAACGTTAGCTAATTAGCATTGAGTTAGCCGGGTAACGTTTGTTTCCCCAGGGTTAGCATTAGCCAACCGCTCCCGTGTGCTGGACGAACGGCACAAGTGTCTCGCTGCACCGAGTTGTGAAAATGAGCCTTACGGGGCCCCGCGGTGCTCGTCTCTGCTACAAATCCGGTTTAAATGTGGCGGCTGCCGTAAAGTGACGACGTGGGAGGCGCAGCTCGGAGCCAACTGAAGCTAGGTTGCTAGGCAACAAATATTCCAGATATTAACTAATCGTAGTTTTTACACTGACTATAAAACGTAAGGTTTTTAATGTTATATGATGATAAAAAACGAGGCTACGTATGCGTACGTTATAAAAAAAAAATGCGGTTACAGAATGCAACGTTAACGGGATTAGATAACCGGTACGGTCAGTTACCATGGTAACAAACCACAAGCTATAACGCTAACTACGCGCATGTAAACAACGTTAGCTTTAGCTACTCGTACATGTTCGGCTCGGTGCATCAAAACGTTATGAAACGCTAAAATGCGTTGGTGCTCAATCACGCAGACGACGCCCTGGCGTAAGGTAATGGTCAAGAACATGATGCTACACGGAGCTAACTTGACGTTAGCCTTTTTACGTTGCTGAATCGCTGTCGTTAGCATGACAGGCTGTGGTTTTACAGTCCCGTTGAAGTAATTAGATACTAAGCGTTATGCTTAATTATCTCCCCTGCATATGTAGTAGCTAGATCTCTGTGCGTTTAAACTAGGTTTTCTCACTTCATGTTGCCGTGTGAGGGACAGTATTTCTGGTGACATTACTTAGTTGACGCTGTATCTCCTATGAAGAAGCATCTCAGCACGGTTTTACAGGCTTCTAATCCGCTTTGCACGTCATAATTCTAGGGATGGGAGAGGCGCCTGTGGTGATCCTCCAACACCTGATGAGTGTCAGGTGGTGACGGTGCAAAAGCAATGGTGTTCTCTCCGATACAATGAAGAAGATATTCAGCTTCACCAAGAGGAAGAAACACTCGTCTGGCACTCCCGACAATGGGAGTGTGCTTTCTGTTGGCTATGAACTTAAAGAAAAGGACCTCGGGAAGATTCACAAGGCTGCCTCAGTGGGTGATTTGGCAAAGCTCAAGCAGCTTGTTAAAAAGAATGATATCAATCAACTTGACAAGGAGAACAGGTAAGTGGGATTAAAGCACTTGTTCTCGCATCCTTGACAGTGTCAGACCTAATCTGTCTATATCTCCCTTAACACACCCCACTGTTGTATCACTGTATATGTTCTCTTTCCACAATTAACCCTTGAATAATAGTTGTAGTATACAGTTACAGGATTGTAATGTTTAACACACAAATAAGGCCTGCTCATGACTGCAGCCATGCAGATGGACCTCTATCTTGTGCTTTTGAAATGAAGCACTGAAGCACTAATATTGTTGAGGATAGTATTGCATATTTTCTATATAGTTGAGCTGGGCTGTGGTAAAACAATGTCCAGTATTTTTACTGGTAACAGCAAACTGACAACTTTTTTAAGCACTAAGTAAAATGTACTTGACACCCCATTGTTTCTTTTCTACTTATGTTTCAAGGTAGGATCTAATTACCATTCACAATTAGTGTGTGTCAGAAGTAACTGAATGGTGTACGTATAGAGGCAAATTACAGAATGGAAACAATACGTTTATTGTATTCAAGAACAAGCAAAGTAAGGCTTTGGATAAAAATAGGATCTATGGTAGTGAGTGTTTTTTATTAAGAATAATAATGCTTGCATATGAAATACACTCCTCTCCTGTTACAGAACTGCACTTCATATTGCCTGCGCCAGTGGACATGTTGAGGTGGTGCAATTCCTTGTCGAGAGCAAAGCTAAGCTTAACCTATGCGACAATCAAAATAGATCTGCCTTAATGAAGGTAATCCTGGATGATGAGACTCCACCACAGAGTGATTCTTCATTTCATTTCAAATATAATTGTGATGATCGTAGTTGACTACTTTCCTAACGTATTGTTTCAAGCGTCGTTCAGTCCTCTGCAATCACGTCATTCTCCTCTATATCAGGCAGTGCAGGGGCAACATGAGCGCTGCGTGAGCATCCTGCTGGGGAATCATGCCGATCCTAACCTCGTGGACATCAATGGCAATACAGCCCTGCATTTGGCAGCGAACATCCCATCCATTTCCACTACTGTCTTGCTGCTGGAGCACGAGGCTGACATCAATGCACAAAATAAGGTGATTCTGCCCACCACAGTATAATGTCTTAGCCTCAGGCTGAACTTCAGTCTATAAAGATGTAGTGTCATGTTACCAGATGTGTTTGAATTGTGATAGATACAGTGAAGACACTAGACTATATTTGGCATACCCTTTATCTTTTTTTTTTTTAAAGGAGAAAAAAAGGTATTAACACACCATCACAGCTCCTAATAACAGTATTTATTGCAATAACCACATGTGGCCAATAGGGGGAGGACCTCTTAGTGTGTGATGGTTTTCAAGTCAGAATGTTTGCTGTGAGAAAGATCTTATGTAGTCAGTGACATGTGTCTGTGGGTTTCAGTCGGATATTAAATCCCCAAAAAATTCTGTCACCTATGATATTTGGTGACACCTGTCCAATGAATAAGGTTGTTGACTGATTTAATTTTCAGGAGGGATTCACACCGTTGACTGTGTCAGTTCGTGAGGACCAAATCGAGATGGCTGAGTTTCTCCTCAAGGAGGGTGCTGGTATAAATTTTATGGACCAAGCCAAAAGGTCCGTACTAAACAAGGACACATTTGTGATACATGTCCAATAATTTGAATGCTGCTGAATTAATTGTTTTTTTACCTGCAGGTCCCCATTAATGCATGCTGCCTGTAATGGACAAATTGGCATGTTGCGGCTACTCTTGCGGTTTGACGCCGATATTACACTAAAGGATACCAACGGATGGTCAGCTGATGACTACGCAGTGATGAATGGGCATCATCCGTAAGCTGTGCTTCTTTTATTTGTACATATTTTCCTACAGTTGTATGTCTTTGGTGATTTATGCATTTATGGTGTTTTTTTACAGCATAATTCTTTTTCTTGTTAAGACTCATGGCATTGTCCCTGTCTTGACTCTCTTGTAGTTGTTCCCTCCTGATCATTGAGCACAGCACTCAGAGGAATGACGCGCCTTCCCTCTCCAATCAAGATCCGAGCAAAAAGAAGAAAAAAACATTGTTGGGCAGTCCTTCCCAAGACGTTGAAGCAGGCTTCTCTTTGGGAGGACCAGCCACTGACAAAGATGGTAAGTTTTCATCACATAGGAGTGGATGAAAGTGATGGGAGGATATTATTATGGCTATTCGTTATTGACTGTGATTATTTGATTTATTCCTCATGCATTACCTCTTGACTGGATCTAGAGCATGGAACAAATGAAGCAGGGGGAGGTATTACTTTGCTTAGATGCGCTTTGTGAGCAAAATCAGACAAAAGCTATCATTTTTGTGCCAGTAAAGATCATTAATATTTCCTAAGAATGGATAATTAACCTACTTCTCTCTTCAGGAAATGCACTTCCTTATGCTGCTTAGATTGTAGCTCTTTGTGCATTGTACTTGTTCTGCTTTTCATGATTTAGACGCTCTCAAGAACTCACTATTTGAAAGTTTTGATATTAAAATATGACTTGTACCTTTCTAAAATTAAATTGAGGCTGAAAATAAGCTTTGCCACTTTGTTGCAGATTTTGAAGACAATTCTCAGTCGGAGTCACTAAGTCGGTGAGTATAATTTTCTTGTGATGTGTAACTCACTATTACAATTGGCTACTGGGCTCAACACGTTCCTTCTTCCTCCTCAGGGTTTCAAAAAGTGCTGCAGAAGAATGGCCCTCGTCAGAAAATGATGATGAATCGGTTTTAATCAAAAAGGTTGGTGATACTTTTTTGCAACTGTTTTTTTCCTCAATTTGGCTCTGGCCTTTATCTAATATCCTGTCTTTCAGAAACCACAGAAGGTAAACCTAAGGAAAATGATTGCATCTAAAAGAGGAGAAGGTACCGAGACATTTTTTTACCTTATTCACTTGTTTGTGTCCCTCCCCAGTTTGTGGTTTTTAGAAGTGATCTTTTATCCCTGCCTTCCCTGTAGCTTCCGCACTGCCTGACACATCCCTGAGCGGTACAGAATCTGAGCCAGAGAGTGAGAATAGAGTCCAGAGAATTCCATCCCTCCCGAAGGCTTTACCATCCAGCAAAGCTCTGCAGCACCCAGTAGATCCCTCTCCCATTTCCTTCCTTTCCAAAGCACCCCAGACGACCTCTACCCCTCTTCCAAGCTACAGAAAGGTAAAATACTTGTGTTTTGCCACTTTCATTCCTATGACACCTTTCTCTCTTTCTATTTTTCTCCCAAATGCCTTTAACAAGCAGACGAGCAGGAAAAAGGCAAACACATGGAGCTGCCTTCAACTGGTAAAGCGAGGTCAGACTCTCAAGAGGGAAGCCCAGAAGCAGAGGAGGAGGACGACGAAGTTGGAGAGGAGGAGGAGGAGGAAGAAGAAGAAGAAGAAGAAGAAGAGGAGGAAGATGATGATGATGACGACGACGATGATGAGAATGATGACGAAGATGAGGATGACGAAGAAGAGGAGGACGATGATGATGAAGAGGAGGAGGAGGAGGAAAGTGAAGAGGATGATGGGGATGAGGATAAAGAAGAAGATGAATCTGATGAAGAAGACAATGACAAATGTGTTGCATCTGTCGAGGCCAACACTGATGAATTTAAAGATATCCAAAAACCTTCTGTTACCGGCGCCTTTAAGATTATTGGCGGTGCTGATGCTCAAAACACAGCTGGACCTGACATCTTTCACGACAGTGAAGCTAGTCCTGGTGCTGTGGGTGAGAGTGTAGATGCCAAAAAAAATGACACTGTCTGCCCAGCTGGAACAGCAAGTTATGCAATGCCGGCAACACTAGATGTAGAGGAGGATTGTGTCGTGTCAGCCATTAGGGTAGAATCCAAGTTTTCTGATGAAGATGACAGCCATGGAAAGGAAAGTGCATGGTCAGCGGACCTGGGTTCAGCAGGAGGCCCCACAACATCCAGACATCACACGCAAACTTGTTCCCCAACTGCGGTTAAGGAGGAAGAGTTTGAAACGGAGATGGGAATTGATGCTGACGGCTCCTGGAGCAATGAACAAAACAGCAGCGATGCAGTGAGCAAGGACAGTGCTGATGAAGAGGATCCTCAAACAGGGGGTCTTGGTCGCACCACAGTACTAGCTAATCAGAGAAATGTTGTGCCTGAGGATGGAGTTGAAAATACAGAAGGCTCCTCTGATGCTGGATCAAACAAAGAAGCTTTCAAAGAGGACCGACGCAGGTCCTCATGGGGCTCCTCATTAGAGGGCAGCGACACAGACCTACCCAAAGAAGAAGAGGGAAACAGGGAGATGCTTGATCAGAAAAGTGATGTTCGATCATCACATTTAAAACCAGAGGCAGCAACACTGCATTCGAAACGCTCACTACCTCAACCAAACAAAGAACGTCTGGATAGCTCATGGGATTCTTCATCACCACCCCAGCCAGTGAAAGATGAACCGTTGCCTTCTTTGGGATTATGTTCAACAAGTACTCACAGAGCAGCCAAAGCAACAGTAGATGAATCCGAGTGGGATTCTTCTATTGAAGATAAGGACCAGAACGATAATGGCTCCTTCCCTAAAGGTGATGTGCAGTCACCAGTTTCAAAAACAAATATTGTTTCCGCAAACCAGACCGGAGAGCAGCAGCGTTCTGGTGGCTCCTGGGAAGAAGAAGAAGGTAAAGAAAGTGTTGTGAAAGAGTCAAATGACCCCTCCCCAGCAGTGTCACCAGTAGCTGAGTATGAAAAAACAACCAGAGGCCAAATACGAGATAATGATAACAATGACGTTGAATCACAAATGAGTGGAACTTTTGTGAATGAGAAAGACGATGATAGTAGTTGGGATGACAAAGATGAAAGTGATGAGTCAGAGAAGCAGAGGATCACGGAGAGAAAAGAAGATAAAGTTGCATCCTGCAGTAACGTCTTGAAAACATCTCTTTCCACCCCAACCAAGTCAAAGCCCACAAGTGCAATAGACAGGAAGTCAGAGGGAGATGAAGACAATGAAAAGGCTCCTCAATCTATAATTGATGGAGAGGATGAGTATCCAGAGGGTGACAGGCTGGAGGAGCCAATGCTGGTGGGCGATCAGAAAGACAATCCCAGCACGGACGATGAGAGAAGTGAGGACTCTGACAGCCTGGACCAAAAGCTGCAGTACGACTTGGCCAGCGCCACAGTCAAGGGGTCGGACAATGGTGAGGAACACGAAGCGAGATTAACTGCATATGTTCCTCTAGACAATGGAAGTGCTGCCGTTCCCCAGCCAAGGGTGTCATCAGAGGACCTCAATGAAGAACCGATAAGGGAAACCAAAGACGGTGTCACTGCTGGTGAACTCCACGATTCGGACGAGAGTGAAGCGTTACCTCAGACTGACATTGATGATGTTGATCTCGACTCGCCCGATGAGGCAGAGAGCATAGGCAGGAGAAGTCAAGAGCTCAGAAACATTGACGAGCCTGTCGTTCAGGTAAAACAGGAATGCAACAGGTAGTCTCTAGGTGTAGTGTGGCCTCTTCAAGCCCTCTGCCAACGCCTCACACACTTGTTTTCATAAGCTTGTTCCCAGCTTGCTTCTCCTTTCATTAGAGATGCCTCTTATGGACGCATACGCTCGTGGAGGTAGGTTTTAAAGTACAGGGTCATGAGTACATTTCCTTGTTTTGTTTTACACAGAAAAAAGATTCAACTGGGGATGAGGATGTTAATGACCAAGAGGAGGATGGAGACGATGAAGAGGAGGAAGACGCCTCAGATGAGAATGATGAACCTGAGGAGAGCGGAGAGTCCCTTGACGCCACTTCACCTGTTCCTGAGACAGAAGTCTCTAAAGATAAGAAAAGAGGTACGGAGCAAATCCTCTATAATAGCTGTTCTGAACATGCTATAAGCACTGAACTTACATTAATACGACCTCATTTATTACCCATTTAGCGGATTTAAATGCAATATTACACTCTGAGTTGACTTAAAAGGCAAAAATAAGTAAAATGCTGTGCTTCTCCTATTATTCTATAAAGGTGCTAGAATTGTTTATGATTCAACTGTGACAATGTGTTCGAATTCAAAATTGTTATCGATAATATTGAACAAAGCTGACTCAATGATTTTTTTATATTTGAGATTCTTAAGGGATTATTTCAACCCTACTGACGACTATGGTCCTTGATTTTGTTTGATTTAACAAGAGACCAAAAAGTTTTTATTTTTTCCTCCTGAATGAAGACGTTCTAGCTCAATGGAGAAATTATACCATATCATTGTTAGCATCCATCAGAACTTTTCATTTTAGTAACTATGTTATTTTAAATGTTCTCATACAGTGAGGATACATCAATAATGTATTTGAATTGCACCATGAATTAAAATCCAACTCCTATGCAAGACCTCCTGCATTGCTCTGCAACTACTGCCGCACACCTTTCAGTTATATCATGGATATATGAATCTACACCTGTTGTATCTAACCTGACTTAGATTTCCTGTCCGAGCTGGGTCTAGAGAAGGGAGAGGAGGAAGAGGAGGATTCCTGGGACTCTAAGGTACGGTAAAGATACATTTTCTAATATCTTGTAGGATCCGATAGTTGCCACACAGATTCTCAAAGGGAGATTTTCCTTCTTTAGTCCCACTCCGAAAACTCTGATATGCCACGTCAACACAAACAAAGCCTGCACACTCAGGATCAAGAACAGGTGTCCACTGCTGAGCAGGAGGTTAAAGAAAGTAAGTCTATTTCATTTGCAATGTTTTGTTGTTTTTGTTTTCAAAGAAATCAAACCATTCCAGGCCCCATTTCATGCTGCAGAAACAGTGTGATCTTATTTAATCATAAAAAAACTGTGCTTTTTGTCTGCATGAATTCTATTTGTCCGTGAGTAATGGTTGAAGTCTAAATATGGTGAAGAATGTGCAATATAATTTCCATCAATCAAAAACAATATTTCCAACAATATGTTAATTTCTTTTGTAGACTTGTTTTATATTCCCTCTTTTTTAAGAGGGGAAGGAGACAATAGGATGGCAGTTCTAGAGCCTCGGAGGAGTGTAGGCAGGCCAAGAGGCAGCCAGGGAGAGGGTACGAATGTCTTGACTCCTGTCTGAGGAACAGCATGCTAACCATACCAGAGGCCTCGCCATCACCTCATGACCACCACCAGAGAATGCATGCAGAATACACTACTCCCCCTGCTTGCTGCCCCCCATGAACCCCATTTTTCTTTTACCAAATAAAAAAAAAACACAACCTCTTAGCTTGCTTGGGTTCAGCTGATTTGTGGCTCAATGTATATGAATGCACCACTCTTCAGCATTCTTGGCTGATGCTGAATTTGTGTCAAACCAGAAATTGAAATGCTCGTCTGATGCCGTCCCAAGTATCTTCATGCTAATTAACCATGAGCTCATTTGCATGGGAATGCTTTGCACAATGTTCTGGCGAACACACCCGGCTGCATTAGAATGTTTATTTCAGTTAATGTTTCACATAAGGAATTCCTTCTGTGTCTAACATGACAGACATGTCTCGTCTCTTGCAGTTGAGATCAATGATGATGGCAATGGAGGTGCAGGTGTTGAGAAAGAGGATTCTATACAGAAAGAGGTGGGTTCATCAAATAAATGCCATAGACGGTAAAATAAACTGATCTGATGGAATCAAATGGCAAAGTTTTTCTATTTTACCAGTCTGAGAAGGCAAAATGGGAACCTCTCCGTGTTCTGAGCAAACTTGAAGGAGATAGCGAACGAAAGACAGGTAAGTGGTGTCACCTGGAGCATTGTGGGTCCTGTTGATCTAAAAATGTATTGGAAGAAAAGCTGTTTACATTGAACATGGTGCTTTGTTGTACTTTGACAGACTTAATGGAAGAGTTTGGTCTCGGTGACGTTGATGACCTTGAAGGTAATATGAAATAATGATCTCTCTATTTAAACCGATTTGGTATATATTGGTATGTTTAAATAATCACAAGGCAGTTGATCATCTAATGCCAACGTCCCCGCTGGTACATTGCCTGATACCTACAGAGTAGCACCCAATGGCAAGGTTATGAAAGTGAAACCGTCACTCAAATAATTAGGACTGTCTTTTCTTAAGCTTTTGTATATCTTCATGCAACACTGGCTTAATTACTCTTTTGTATTTTTTTGTGATCAAACTTTTTGAAGCTAAAAAAGCAGGTCAGTAAACATGAACTAGCGGATTAGACAAGATGAACTGTTTATTCCAGTAGCTGTAGTTCCTCGTTGTGCAATAGCTTTGCAGCCTTCCCCTGATCTTTTCCAGTGAGTGGTGTTACCCCAATGTTAACTGACCTCCTACCTCCAGCAACATCAATGCCATGTTTTCTTCATTGGCCTATAACGTCTTGTGTTAATGGCACAGATGCATCAGACTGGGACTCAGCCAGCACTGCCAGTAGGAGAACCCTGCCTGGCCGCAGAATGCCGTCCCCCGGACTTGAGGAGTTCCCAGAATGCCCCCATCCATCTGTTAAAGAGCAGGAGGAAGACATTGCTCCAGCAGCACCCCCGACACCTCAGAGGAGCGTCAACCACAACAAGACACTGCCCAGCACACCCCTTCAGCCCGTGCCCCAACCCCAGCCCCGACCACGGAAGATGGTGCTCCAGAAACCCGAGAGTGAAGAAGGTAAGGCGCATCGTATTATTATAACCTTTGTTTCTCCAAACCTTTTCTCAAGAGAATGATTTGACTGTATTTGATATGGACATCACAGTGGCATTATAATTGTTATATTCTATAATTATAATTGTTGCATTACACCTGTCCACAGGAGGCTTTTTTTATTTTTTAAATAAAAAAATAAATAAAAAAAGAGAATACATCCACAAATAGATACATACACAAAGTACAAGTGTGTTTAAAGGGGTGTTAGGTGTGTGAACTATGTTGTTTCTCTTTTAGCCATGATTTAATATCTTATTATTAGAAATTTAAATTATGTTGCATTTTCAATTCTGTTGGTAGACAGTTCAATAGCTTTGCTCGGTCAGCTTTCTAACAACCAATGTCATATTATGATCGGACAGGCCTGTGATCAGATTGTATGGTTTGGTTATCCTTTCTGTCCTGTTGACAGCATTTATATGGAAATAATTATGTACCTGTCTGATTTTCTCTTTCTTTTTATTCTTGCTCTCATTCAGAATCAGATTGGGAGCCGGACAATGTTGTGTCCTCTTGCAAAACAGCCAAAATTGACAATAAGTTGCAAAATATAGCCGAGCTTCAGACAGCGGTCACACCAGGTGAGTCTCACTGGAGTTTCTTTTATTTTTAAGTACAGATATTTGTGTGCACATGCAATGCGCTCTGGGTAAAGACTCTGTGTCTCCTTAGGTTCCCCTGAGCTCCCACCGATGGCTAAAGACAGTAAAAGTAAAAGAGTAGAGTCTGACAAGCAGCAGCAAAAGGTGAGAATATACCATCCCAACCACAATCCTTATTTTTGATTCTTTTATTTTTTTATTCCTGACATTTTTGTCCCAGACACAACATCACCATTCCCCAAGTCACATCTAATGGTAAAGATGTGCATATTTAGAAGTAGGGTGATATTAAAAACAACCTATCCAAATGTAATCAAATTATCTACTGTGACATTGCTCGTCGAGGCTTTAGGGATCCTCAAAAGCCTGTGTTTAACCTTTTGAAGGGAAACATGAAAATGCAGTTTTTTGGAACCTCTAGGTGAGATCGAAGACTCAGATTTTGTTTTTTGGCTGTTTGTAATTAACTAGGTTGATCATCCCAAATATGCATTTGCCTTTGTGGGACACAGATTTAAATTCTTCACTCATGACAAACACATCTGTTGTTCTGGCCTTTGACAACTAGTTAAAAAATCTTTACTGTGCCAGAAATCCAATGTTCTTGTTTGAAGTGTAACAAATAAGTTGTTACGTATCCCAAATAACATTCTTGTTCATATGGTATTTTCTATAATTAGAATGCGGTTTGCTAACATCATAAGAAGGATCTGAGACTGTGATGTTCAAATGCCTCCATATTTATTTTAATATTGTGTTTATATATATCAATTAGTTATGTATGTTAGTATTAAGTCCAACTTGTTTTTTTGCATTTTTGTCTTCTCTGTTTTGTGTTTTTTCTTGTCCACCCATGCCATCAAAGGAGATAGATAATGCAATAGATACATGTGAGTTAGATCTGAATAACCCACGTCCATCTGGCCGTGTGAGCTCTGACGGTAGAGAAAAGGAAACCGACTTTAGCGATCAACGGCGTTCTGGAGAAAGCGATGAAGCGGGTGACAACGTTCCATGGGAGAACCGCTACGAGAAGCTCTGGGTAGAGGTGGAGAAAAGGGAGGTCAAATCCACCTTCAAGAATGTTGCCGGGGAACTGAAAGAGAAGTTCGGAGAACTGCTCAAAACAAGACACTCTGCTGAAGACGTGGCAGAAGAAGAACGGGCCACGGCCGAATCTACTTCTGCAGAAGAAGAGTCGAGCGATGAGGAAGAAGGGGAAGCCATTGTTCGCCCCATGGCCAGAGCGAGGAGCACCGTCCTTCTCACCATACCTGAGCAGAGGGAGTCCGGACCGGAAGACTCTGTGACGGCGTCAACCGACAACTCCTTGAGCGAGGACGGGATGCAGGGCCGCGAGCCCCCAGCTAGTGAGGGCAGCAAGCGCCGAGAGCCAGATCTGCTCGCCGGCGATGCTCTAGAGGAGAGCAGGTCTCCTTCGCCTCGACGCGCCACCGCACGGGCAGACCGCTGCTTAGATCCCGTTACCACAGCTTCTTCTGACAATCAATGCATACCCGCGTCTGATATTGACCGGAGCGCATTCCTAGAAGAGGAGGCCAAACGTGGGCCATTCCAGAAACCACATCTGGACCTAATCTGTAGGGGCGGCGCTGCTATTCTCGATGAGAGGAACAAAGCCAGTTCAGTAGAGGATCCTCAGGAAGTCGCCAAGTCTCGCCCACCCTCACGAAGTTCAGCATCTCTCCCAGGTGTTTCTGATGAAGAGCTGGAAGAGGACATGGGAGGATTTAAACTTGAGGTAGGCGTCCTGAAGTATGTCTTCCAGGATTTGGAGAAAGAAAAGGCCCAACTCCAGAACGAGGTAGAGGATGGCCGCCCCTCCTATAGTCCCTTCTTGATCGCCTCACTTTCTCTTCACTTCATCCATGCACTTCATTTCATTTCTTTTAATCAGTTGTGTCCAGAACTTGAACCAGCCGTACATCATAACCTCATCTTATTTCTTTCTGCTGGTGCTGTTCATTGTCCATGTCTTTTATTAGTTTTCCTTAGGTTTGATTTCCAAGTAGAAGAGTTCATCTCGCATGTTCTCCTTACAGTTTTGTGTTTTTTTTAACTAACATGTAGAACCTAAGTACCGTTTGCGGAAGGTCATTTCCGCTGCACTCAAGTAACCTTTGGTACTGAATTGCAGTGATGAAAATCCCGGTTGTTCTTGAGTGTACTCCAAAAAGAAACGTTCACTCTTATGTGTGCTTTGGTAGTGACTTGTCCTTCATCATGCATGGACCTCGCATGTATCTTTACGTTGAATACGTTCTGTTGTATGAACTCTCTCTTTCTAGGTTATGTGGTGTGAAGATTGAACAAATATAAGCCTTCTTCTCCCTAAAAAATAAGTGCTTTTGTAATAATGTGCCAATTAGCATTTTACATACAAATAATCATTTTGTGGGTGAAGTATTCCTTAGATTAGTCTTCATACACACATGGGATGAATATATTTACTTTTTTGGGGCCAGCCTTTTGTTGAGTGTTTTGTTGTTTTGTGGAATGAAACCATAGAAGTAAATATAATTTCTGCAATTCACAGAGAGAACAACTACTTTTTGCAATAGACATGTGGATATAAATAGCCTACAGTATTAATGGCTAGAGGTAGTACTTCAGTAGATAGTAATACTGTAGTGTTCAGCTCAAGTGGAATTAGTAAAGAACCGTACCAGGTCTTGAATCTTTACCATGAATATCAGATTTTTCTCAGTCCAGCTTTGCCACAGCATCCTTGTAATTAAATTCTGATGTCAAATAGAGTAACCACACTAAGGTGTTAGGTCTCCAAAGGGAGGGGTGACACTAAATTATGTACGACAAAGTGTACAAGTCCCTGCTCCAAAATGCATCTTAAAAGGCTGGCACCAACCTGTTTAATTAAAGGAATAATCTCCTCCTAAGGCCGGTTATCAAATATTTTTCCTTGTTCTTTTCAGGTTGGCAAGGAGACGACAAAGACCGCATCGGAGGCGCACAATTCCATAACCTCCGGTGATACTGGTGGAATGGCTTTGGAAAAAGCCGGTACTGAGAAACCTGAGACCAGGTTGGGATCCCTGTCAAGTCGAGCTGGAGCGACGCACCAGGAACAGCAGTCTGCGGCCACCAAGAGGTATGCATTGTTTTTCTTTTGTGCGTTTCTAGGCCCTGACAGAACACATCCACAATCTAGAAATCAGACATTATTATTGTTTTTCCTTTTATGTGTGTGTGTGTGTGTGTATGTATAGTTTCTCTTTTTGGATAAATGCACTTTTTGCTTTATTTTTCACAAAAGTTGTTCAACAAAAGGAGCTGACTCTCAACTTTGTTTCATTGACTCAATGTAATGAGAGTTTCTTCAGCAATGCCTCCGAGGCCCCGAAGTGTAGATGTCACAACGTACTGACTGTCAGGTTTATTGCTCTCCATAGCATCAACGGGGCACCAGTGCAATTGCATCTCCCGCCCCAGCAGACCGACAATAGCAACACACAGGAGGGACAAGCTGTAGAGGAGACCCTACAGCTGGAGCTGGTCAGAGGGGCCCGGCGCAGCAGAGCCCCTCAGACCAACACTCATGTCAATGGAGATCCTCTGTCGGTGTTTGATGATAGCACTTTTAGTGAATTGTCCGACGATGAAGGAAGGTATATATGCAGTATGCTTTTTTTTTTTTTTTCAATTCCTCCTCTCCGTCACTAACTCGTAAGGTGTGTGCAGACTGAACGCAAAGTTAATCAGACCGGCAGCACGACTTCACAAAGCTAATGGAAAGAAGTGAGTAAGATCTCTGTTTAAATGAAAAATGGATCCCATCAAAGAAAGAAAAGTATGTGTTTGAACACAGAAAGGAACACAGAAAGGGAAGAGAAAGAAAGAGAGGTAGAACTTTGCATTCAGTCCAAACAAACCGTTACAATATTGGTGGTGGGTGATCAGAAGGATGCAAATCTTCTTGATTTTAATAATTTTCTCCCCACATAGTTGCATGACTAACCGCTGATTTTCCAAAAAAAGCCATAGTATACTGCATTATACCATTACGCTTCCAACAACGCTCCAATACGGCGCTCTTATCTTGAGAACATGCACGTCGGTTTCCCAAATAACCACTTTTTCTTCTTCTCTGCATTTGTTGGGCTCAGGTTTCCAACCAGTGAAAGACATAAAAAAGAGGTAAAACACAAAATCCTGTTCATAACTGGATGTAAATGTGAGTACAGGATAAGAAACTGAATAATATAAACACCCGTGTTTGGTTCTATGTTCAGAACCCAGAGGAAGTCGGGATGGCGGAAGACTTTGATGAACTTACTCAGTCGTCCGACACGCCCACAGATGACATCGACTCTCCCACTTCAGGCTATCGCCACGCATCCCTCCTCATTCAGAAGCTGGACTCAGTCACTTTGGGTACTGATTCAGCCCATTCAAATGCTAAATTATATAATAATACGTAATTTATTTCTGCCCTCTTTGGAATATTGTAACTTAATCAGGTAGTTAATCTTATTTGCAAAATACATGCAGATAATTTGACTTTGATAGCACAGTCTGGTATATGCTCCTTGACTGCTAAGACTTGCCTTATTACACCTCACAGATTCGAGAAGCATGGTGAAGCTGCAGAACATTTTCCACGAATATGAGCGCTGCATCCAAAAGGCGAGGAGTCGCCACGGGTACCTGGCAGACAAGGTGAGCCAGCTGGAAACGGAGAGGGCTGCGCTGAAGAGCTCTCTGGAGGAAGTCAAAGATGTGAAATCGGCCTTGGAGCGCAACCAGCTGGAGCTGCAGACTGAAGTCACAAACCTCAAGTGAGAACAACTTCCTTTCTTCTCAAACGCCAGAGTACCCCTTAAGATCATACTGATCATCTTATGTGATTGTCTGAAACCTGGTATAGATTTCAGCTGAAACAGGAGCAGGAGAATCGCCGAAACGCCACCATGATGTACGACACAAGCAGAGATAAGCTGAGGAGGATGGAGGAGCAGCATCAGTTGGAGGTACAGGAGAGACAGAAGGTGGAGCTCTCCCTCAGGAATCTGGAGCTGGAGATGAGAACCCTGGTCAACAACATGAAACAGGTACACCCTTTTTAAACTGCATTCGTTGTTCCGTCCAATGTGTTTTCACTATATTTGATGTTGGCTAAAGTTGTGTTTTGATATTAAGTTAACATAGTTTTATGGTTTGGATCATTTTAAATAGTTGTGTACTTTCTACAAAAATTAATTCTTATTATTGTGTATATGTGATGATGTGATGAGATGCTGTAGATAATCTGATCCGTCTCTAGCTTGTCCAGTTGTTTGGTGGATATTTAAAGCACTAATGTCACCATCATATGGGCACCACCCAGCTCGAAGAGGACCACAGTGAGACCCAGAGACTGCTGGCTCAGGAGCGCAGCGCTCGGATTCTGCAGGAGAATCTGCTCAGCAACCATCTTCGAAAGCAGCAGGAGATAGAGGCCGACAACAAGAGAAACATAAGCAAAAGCAATGAGGTGATCCTCACGTAGTGGTATCTTTTGGTTTAGTTTGGTTTCTAGTTGAGGGGATATTCTAACATTTTGCTTCTATTGATATTGTGTTACTTTATACTGCAAGTGTCTGTAAATGAAAGCCATTTGGTGCCTGTAAGGTTTTGAAAATGTTTTGAGTTGTTAAGTACGAGCCCTACAGTTTGGTGCTGCTAATAGAAGATTAGTATTTATAACATTTTGGGAATAAATCATCCATTTTGAAATTAAATCTGTAAAGAAAACCTGCAGACTCAAGGCAATCTGAACTTTGTTTCCCCTGTTCACAGGCCTTGTCTAAGCTCACTGAAGCCAGTGACAGGGAGCGGGAGTTGCTGCAGCAGAGCACCACCTTCCAGGAGCAGCTGACCATCCTGAGAACTGACCTCGAGCGATCGCAGGCCAACAGCAGCCTTAAAGAGAGCCACCTTTTGGACGAGAACGAGGCTCTCAAGGAACAGCTAGAAGATGCTCGGCGAGACCTCAAACTCAACAGCGAAGCCCTGACCCAAACTGTCTTCAACGGCAACAGCCAGTTGACCACACTGAAGTCCGAGTTAGCCATGGCAACGTCCCGTCTGGAGAATGAGCGGCAGACCCGCAAAACGCTGGATGCAGAAGTTGAGTCCACTCGCATCCGCCTGGCCGGAGCCGTGAAGGAGGCAGAGCGCTGCATGGCAGCTCACGCAGACACCGAGAAAGCTCTGCTCCGGGAGAAAGAGGAACACCAGCGTCTGAAAGACAGACTCACAGGTCAGTGGTGGTGGGAATGGATGGACAGCTCCAAGCTCACCCATGCACGTGTTTTGTGCTTTGTTTCAGAAACTTTCCACGCTTAGAGACGTGAAGGTTATTTGAGAAACAGGCTCATCAGCTTGGAACCGTATGTGTAATTCACTCATTAATGTATGCATATTGGTTTAAGGGGAGATGGCGTGAAAAGGGATTGGGACAGTTTCAATTTAATTTAATTTAATTAAGCAGCTGTTGATATGCACATCTTTTTGTCCTGCTATCTTTGGAAGCTTGTTTGTAACTCCTAAGGTTTTGGCGACTGTCTCAGTGGTTAGCAGGTCCGTCTTTCAATCAGAGGATCGGTGGTTCGATCCCCGGCTCCGCTAGTCCATGTTGATGTGTCCTTGAGCAAGACACTTAACCCTAATTGCTCACCGTTGCTGTGTCTACTGTACACTGTATAGCATGTAAGTCGCTTTGGATAAAAGCATCAGCTAAATGAAATGTTTTTATTTCTTCAGCTGAAGCAGCCAGTCAACGCGAGGCAGTCAACAGCCTGTCCCAGAAGCTGGCCAAGGCAGAGTCTCGTGCAAACAGCATGGAGAATGAGGTCCATCGGGCCACACTGCAGCTGACGGAGAAGAGCCTGCTGCTGGAGGTCCAACAGCGGGAGAAGGACCAGGCGGCCGCGCGTATCAAGGAGCTGGAATCGGCCCTTCAGGTCGAGAGGGAGCAGATCAGCCGGGTCGGAGCGCGCCAGGAGGCCGCGCAGGAGCGGCTAGCCCAAACCCAGAGTGAGGGCATGCTACTGCGGCAGCAGCTGGAGGAGGCCCAAAACAAAGGCGTCGCAAAAGAGCGCGCTGTGACAGACGCCCAAGAGCGCTTCAGTGACATGCTGTCCAAGCTGCGCTCTGACAGCGAAGAGCGAGTGCAACTAGTGGAGGAGAGAAATAAGGAGCTTGCCACTAAAGCTGCCGATCTCCGAGATCAGGTCTACAAATTGGAGGAAGAGAAGAACGAAAGAGAGGTAAGATAAGGACTCTGCAGCGTAAGAGGATTACCTGACCTCCTCTCCCAGACCCAATTTTAGCCTTTCAGGATCTCCCTTTTTTTATCTAATCAAACTCTGCTTTCTTTGGTACAGACTAGTCTGAGGCAGCTGCAGCAGGAGCTAGCTGACTCCCTCAAGAAGCTGTCCATGAGCGAGGCTTCTCTGGAGGTCAACACACGCTATCGCAATGACCTTGAGGATGAGAAGGCCCGGCTCTTTAAAGACCTGGACAGGCTCAAAGGAAAGGTAACGGCAGGAAACAGTGACACCTTGTGGCAGCATATTTTCACCACATCAACCACTGAAATTAGATGGCTCATTGTTTTTTAAGTTAAGTCCCCTGTAAGCAATGCTGATGTTTTTGTCTCTTTCGTGTAGCTGGAGGAAAGCGAAGACCAGTATGTGCAAGCTGAGAAACGTATTCACGGTCTCAAGAGCATTCTGGATGAAAAGGAAAAGGAACTCGCCACTGCTGCTCAGAAACACCAGGGGGCGCTGTCGGCCTCAGCAGCTTCTGGGACCACCATCAAACAGCTGGAGGAAGCTGTGCAACAGTATGTACCAACACATTCTGTACACACTCAGTTGGATCAAGTTATTTTATTAGCTACGACATATAGAAAAACGTACTCTGAAATAAAGGAAAACTCCAGGACAAAATGTTTAATGTATTGTCAGCCATGAGTCAAGATAATATGTTTCCATATACCGTGTATGAGTATTTGTGATGTCTAATTAGGCTCGAGATAGAGAACGCCCGGCTGGAAGCTGCTGCAAAGCAACAGTCCAACAAAATTGAGGCGCTTCAGAAAGGGGCTCAGGAATCAGCCATGGTGAGTACTGTAAACTTAATCCAATTACCCACACACACTTTTTGACATGTGTATTTTTTGGGGATAGCAGTACAAAGTACAATATCTAAGTATTGTGATAGTTGGAGAAATCTCTCAAATAGCTGACTTTATGTTGTGAAGTAATTTAAAGGTATTCAATCTTTTCCAGCTATCTGACTGTGCAGCTGGAGGAGGGGTTGGTATTGTGGATGTAGGACGTAGTCTTAGTTTCTCTGTGTGGGGTTACCTCTGTTTCTCTTCTTTTTTTTTACTATATGAATCGCCAGAACTCAAAATTAAATGCATTTGGGTATTGTGGGCTTTTTGCACAAGCTGCTGGACCAGAGATCAAACATACGGAGGAAGTAAAAGCTTTGTGTCAGTTTGGGTTTTTTCTTGGAGACCTCAAAACATTATTTTCCCCCTTTAGCCTGGTCTTGGTATTTGGGGTCTTTCACTCGCTTTTGTCTCGAGCTGCATGATGCATGTTACTTCTTTTAGTCTAAAGTGTCAACTATTCAAAATGATTCACAAAAGACAATCAAAACAAACAAAAACACTGCCTCTAAGTTATGTTTAAAGACGTTTCTTATTTCTGTAGGTCAGAGGTCATTTGGAGGACTTGGTTACAAACCTCCAAAGCAGTAAGATGACTTTGGAAGACCAACTCACTCATGAGGTTGGTGGCATATTTTGTTTCCTCACTAAGAAAATCCTCAGTTTAGCTTCCATTTCTTACTTTCATTTGCTTTTCTAGTCTGTAATCCCACTTTGACCAGTCTGAGCAGGGAGGTCCTACATATTTGGGACAGTGATGAAATTGACAACAACAGATTTTCCATTCTCATAATCTAACTTTTCTTTTATCGCGTTAAGATAATTAGAACATTTTAAGTTTACACATAAAACAGAAAGGTAGCTCTATTGGAGAAAATACCAGCTTTGGACAAACTATTTTGATTGAGTGTTTGTCAAAGCAGAGCAGTGCTGAAGCTAAAAGGGCATTATGATACATCGATCTGGATTGACTCAATAATCAATAATTTAATATTATCAATGCACAGTTAAAAATCACAACATATCATCTTTAGATATGCCTTTATTTTGAAATTCGCATTGAAAGTCTTCTTCCTACAGAGCCCAGTAACTAAACTTTCAAATCATATTTTAGTTGATTTTAGTTGTTGATATTCATTGAAGTAATTGTGTAATATGGGCTTAAGACACAACGATCGCAGGCCCATGAATAGAATAGAATAGAATAACAATCTCATCAGACTTCGCTATACCAGCTAATATCTTCTCATTGTCTAAAGAATCAATATGATATTGCATCATGGCAAAACTTGTGATTTACACCCTGAATCCTTTCTGGAAAATAATGAAAGTTTTAGTCATTTCAAGCATTTACTGATTCATTCTAATCAAAATAAAGCAGGTTAAACTAATGAGAGCGGTGAGATGAACAGCTGTCTGAAATGTGATCGTCCTAACAAGATTATGTATATGTATATGTGTGATACTCACATCTCTCACCTCTGTGTTTGTCTCTCAGGTCCAGAAGCAAAGCGTGCTGTCCCACACAGCCCAGGACTCTCAGGCCTTGTGGGAGGAGGAGCTGAAGAGCCGCTCTAAGATAGGTCTGCGCCTGGCAAAGCTTGAGAAGGAGAAGGGAGACCTGAGCACCCAGGTGATCACAGCGAGGTGTCCATATGCATGTCGTAAAGGTTATATCAATTAGGCATCCCTCCTGATAATACAATGCCATGGTTTGGGTCTTACGAGTTCTTGGCCTGTGTTGCAGATGGAAATAGAAAAAAAGAAAGCCAAAAAGATATCGGAGCAGAAGAAGTCTGCGGACACGCGGCTGGATCAGGAGATGAATAGAAACACAGAGCTCCAAAAGGAAATGTACAGGTGACTCCTAGCCTCCTCCTCCACCCTCCTCCCAGCACTCCTTCCTCCTCTTCACACACAACTAAGATCCAGTAGCACGCAGTCGTTTCCGGCTTATGTGGCTTTAGTGAACCGATGTGTGTATATCTGGTGTCAGGGTTTACTCCACTCCTGTCATTGCATAATGAGTCCCTACAGTTTGTGTTTGTCTGGTGCTTTTGTGTGCTAATTTAATTGTGACTTGTTTCTTATTCTTTGATGTACCTTATTCTAAGAATATGTTGTGTATGCATTGTTTTTATGGGTATAAATGAGTTAAATGTAGTCTCTCAGTTGCAAAAGATAGTCTGTGTTAGATATTTATTTGTTTATTTATAGTATTTGTGTTTTAGGATGCGTACTTTATTGAAGACCGCCAAGAAGAAGTTGCGGGATCAGGAGTTAGGTGGAGCTGAATGTTTCTCCCCCATGAGTAGTCAACGGATGGACCAAGGCAGACACGGCCAGGGGGAGGGTTCCTTTGGACGAATGAAAGAAAAGGTTTGTGTGTGTGGTTAAACACTATGATTTTAGTTTGAATCCCCAAATAACTCCCTGCTGCTGGCGGTGATCTCTCTCATGTTACCAGGTGGACGAGCTGCAGGTGCAGCTGGAGAAGGAGGGGTCCCGGCGCAGCCAGCTGGAGAAGGCGAACGGCGACCTCAAGGACCAGCTGGCCTCCCTGAAGAGCTCGAGCGGCAGCAGTGACCAACTGGAGAGGAGTAAGAGGCAGCTGGAGGAGGAAGTGCTGGACCTGAGACGCCGGATGGAGGCTTCTCAGATGGAGCAGAGCCACGTGGAGCAGTACCGCCGGGACGCGGAGGAGAGGGCCCGGTACGAGATAAAACAGAAACTGGAGCAGGTCAACATCTTCCTGCAGGTAACAGCTCTGCTGGGTGTATTTTGTTGGTTAATGTGAACAAAGTTCATAGCTAAGTAAATATTACACGGCCCGATTTTTTGGGGCAATCTTCTACAGAAATGTAAAAGAAACTTAAAGAAATTATAAAACAGACTAAAAGCGGAATAATAAATTATGTATTTAAGTACACGGCTGCTTTGGTAGCTCTCTAACATCACAAAGCCTGATTTAATATTACATTACATTTCAATTAGCTGACTCTTTTATCCAAAGCGACTTACAATAAGTACATTTCACCGTGAGTACAAACAAGAATCAGAACAACAAGAATCAAGAAGTGCAAACTACAAAGTGCTATCAGTAAGAGCCATTCCAGTGCTACTAAAGCGCTACTTCCTTTATTGAAGATATAGTCGGAAAAGATGTGTAATATGCTCGTTTGTCTCTCAGTCCCAGGCAGCGTCCCAAGAAGCACTGGACCAGATCAAAGCGGCCAACGAGACCAACCTGCGCTCCCAGCTGGAGCAGAAGATCCGGGAGCTGGAGGCGGAGCTGGGCCGGGCCCGCACCACCCACCACGACAGCCTCAACCAAAGAGACTCCACGCGCACGGAGCTGGAGCGATACCGCCAACTCTACACTGAGGAGATGCGCCTCCGCAAGTCGCTGGTTGCCAAACTAGACAGGTGAGACCTCCACAGTTTATCGAGAGGATACTGTGATGTTTTATGGTGTCATCAGACATAAACATTCTTCTATTGTCTCAATGATTTTCTTCCGCAGGGCCAACAGTCGGCTCGCAGAAGCCAATTCCAAGCTGCTCAATGAGCGCAGCAAGTCTCTGATCACCAGCAGCATCGCAAACGGTAGCCTTGGAGGGCCCTCGCTGGACGTGGGCTCTTTGGGTTCCCCAGCCCACTACGGGGCCACACTGGGGCCCCTCAACAGGAGCCTGGGCCTGGGCCTGGGACTCTCCCTCCTCAGCCCTGTGACTGAGGGGCAGAACAGCAGGGTGGAGGATTACCTAGCCAAGGTCTGTACGCTCATTAATTGGTGCTTACAGTGTAATATTCCTTATGGAGGCCATTTTTATTTTCCCATAGCATCATCGTTGTTATTGTGTTGTTCAAAGATGTTGCTTTTCATACACAGGTTAGCGTTGTTGTTGCATTCTCATACCTTCAGAGACGTGTTGATCTGTCAGTTTTTAGGCATTACGCGTCATATTTCAGATTGTTAATCTAACGACGATCTAAACTCCGTCTCCAAGCACACCTTCAAAACTGAAGTAATTTCTTCCCCCTCTTCCTTTCCTCCTCCTGCACATTGTTTCTTCTTCACTCTATCGCTGGGACTTTACTCCTAACCCTGTCTTCTATTTCTCACTCTTATAGCTTCTAGCTCAAAAGTCTGTCTCTCATCTCTCCTCTCTTCAGCCAGACCCATAACCAGGTTTGTAGACGTGTTCAGCTCGGTGTCTGATTGGCTGCGCTCCGCTTCACCCTGCTGGTGGGCCTACATGTAGCTCTGATCACATGCCAGCCATGATGTTCAGGGTTTTAAACATTAAAAACGTAGTTTAAACTTAAAAAAATAATTATCGTGGTTCTGATCGTTGCAGAGCTTTTTCCTGCTTCCTGTTGCAGGAATGACCTTCTTAAAGGACAGTCGATATTGAAATAACAAATTGTTTAAAGTGACAGAACAAATGTGCCATAACTTAAAGGTTGAATGGCAAATGAATGGGATTGAATTTCACTTGTGAAATGTGCAAGGTTGTTTTGCGTTGTGACTCCACCAGCTCTCTGCTTTGACTTGACTTTCTCCATGCTCTGAAGTTGACTTGTAGAGTAGAGATGATGTGGTCCTTTTTAAGAATAGTTTCTACTTTGATAACCTGTCTACTCGAAAGCAGATTTTGGATTTTATGTGAAGAGAAATTTTGTTTGGAAGAATAAAAAGCTCATGAAGCGACAAAATGGACAGAACAGGACTGAAAACAGATGAATGATGCTCAAGAGTCAAGAGTTGAGCTACAGGACCTTTTTAATGTATTTAATAGTTTATTTATTAATAGTTTATCTTAATTTGAACTAATAAAAAAAGATATATGAAAATGTACCATTCATAAAAGTCCATGTCCCTATATTTGTGTATATACTATATTATGTGGATCAGGATTACAACATTTCAGGACTGCAATGAGGCAAATACAATAAGAAATGGAGTAAACACGTTCCACGCCTACACTGTATGCATATAATGTCTGTGTATGTACACCGGCACATGTAAGTGTGCATTCATAGAGAAATACAGTTATCTTAATATCGTTATCCTTTATGTTGCATGCAGACCTACATGGTTTTACATGTCTTTTCTTTCATGTGGGATTCATTCACAAAGCCACCAAAAACACGTCATCATTTCTTAAAATGCATCTTGGTCAAATTATTTGCATCATCTGGAGTCTTCGGTTGCCCATATTGAGCTTTTTGCAGTGAGATTTATCGGCAACCTCAGAACATCCTGCAGAAACTCTCTACAGCAGAGCTTGCATGCTTGGCATGTCCTGCGGTGTTTCACTAAATAGTCCTGGTTTCCTTGCAGTGTCTTTTCCCACTATCCATTCACCACTGTGTTGTGATTGATGGTGAAATATCACTTTCTGCATCTTTTATGTGCAAACATGTATTTTTACGGCCATATTGTTACAGTTGTTTCTGACATTTCCCACCAAAACATAGGACCATAAATCTAACGATATCTTTTGCCTTTTATTTTCCTCCAGATGCAGAGGGAGTTGGATCGAAACATATCAAAGGAATTAAACAACGGTGAGTGCACTGAAGCTCCCGGCTCACATCTCCGCTGTCTTAACGAGATCCTGACATCGTAGAACCGAATGTGAAGGCAGCAGCGTCTGACTTCCGCCTCTCTCTCTGGTCGTTTCAGCCACAGCGGAGCTGGACGTGACTTCGGCCCGCGTGTCACCCGTAGGCTCCGCCTCCAGGGTGGAGCTGGACCCCGTCAGCAGGGCGACGCAGCAGTACCTGGAGGTCCTGAAGAAGAACAATATGATCTGAACACGGTTCACGGCTGCTGGAAGTCAACACTACGTTTATAAGTACTGTCTGAACCAAGAACAAGGCCAAAGCCACCGGCCAGTCATGTGACTGCAAGAATTTGTACGTATTCACTCTCCCTTCTTTTATGAACGAAAGCAAACATAATGCACATTGCACTTAACCACTCAGGAGCAAAGGGCATGAGTAATATATATTTACATATATATATATATTGCGTCATTGATTAGCGAGAACCTCAAAAGTATTTGTTCTGTCCGACAAATTCCATTAAATCTGTGAGTTTTGTTTTTATTAGGGCATGGTTTGGATTTTTATTTGTGAATATTGGTGTTGCTAAATTTGAATTTTTAAGTATTTGATGTATGCGTTATAAATATGTTTGCCAAGATATTACATTTGGTACGTGCCATCATCCAGTGGTGAAATATCTGTCTTGGTCTTATTTAGACTCGTTGTGTTTATGATCATTTTATTTATTCGTTGTTTTTGTTTTCATGAACGTGATATACTTGAATAAGACGAGCTGGAATACTCTCCGGCTATTGAAACAGGGTGACTACATTTATACAACTGTCATTTCAGCTTTTGGTTCGCTTGCTTTTTAGAGCCACCAAAAGTGAAACAGGCGTGTTTTGTTTTGTTCATTTCATAAATACTGTAAGATATTTCATATAGGAAAAACATTTATGACGCCTGTACATTGCAGAAGACTCTAAAGTTGTAAATAAAAAGTTAAAGTAAAAAAAAAAAAATGTTTTGAGTGAGATATTGATGTCTGGAGTAGACATGAGAAATGTGGTTTAATATGTCCGAAAACTAAAATGCCCAAATATTGACAAAAATAAATAAATATGTGTAAAAGTAAACCAAACGGAATAAATCCAACACGGGACAACATGGGTGTGGTTGACAAAAATAAAATAATAATAATGATATTTGTATATCTAACATGCATATTTTACTATTACAGATGTTACTAATTATACAAATAGTACATGAACTTAAATATGAATATTTAAGTATATTTAAATATTTTACCCTTTACGCTTTTTACACCTGTTAAAACCTCCGATAGATTCCAAGTATCCGACTGAATCGTTATGAAAAGATGATGAACTGAAACTGATGTAATTAACAGTGTTTAATTATAAGAGTATATGTTTAATACTGACCTCTCTTATGCTTTAATAACTCCATATTCTGCCGTTTCTGTGTGTGCAGAGCTTGCTTTATACTCCAGGTATCTTAAATTCAAGGTAATATGCAGCTTTTGCCATCAATATTTCATGCACAGCCATTTTTAGCCCACCCCTCATTAGTTATGTTTTGATGTACTTCACTTTACCCCCCCACCCCCCCACTCCACGTCTAGCACTCCCAAACACATGAAACTTGATGATGTGCGCTGGTTTAGAAACCATTTCCCTCACTTATTAAAATGAGACAATGTGTTTATGATTGCCCCCCTCTGGTGCGTCTCTCTTCCCTTTGATCCGTCCTCTCTGCGTCAGCCTCAAATGTTAGATATTCAAATCTGGTTACATTTATTTTTGTTTCCTTTACAGCAGATGGGCACATCTGACAGACTGACTATTAGGTGTTATTATTTCCCCTTTTTATTTTTTTTATTTTCAATAGACGCCACTTCATACACTACACGTAAACCCGCTTTTGATTGAGGAGGTTACAACTATTGTCATAAAGCTTTGGAGGCGTGCAGGAATACAAATAGACAGATTCTGAATATAAAAAAAAATAAAAGTGTTGAAAGGGTTGCAGCTGAGCTTTAAAACAAACCGCCTCTCACGGGGTCTCCCTCCATCTGAGATGCCCGGTCTTGTTATCGCAGACTGGCAGTCCAACAGCTGTGAAGGAAGAACAAGGTGTCGGACGCACAATGAGGTTTGTCAACTGGATTTACACATCTTTACTACCACGAGGTTTGTCAACTGGATTTACACATCTTTACTACCACGATGCAAATGTGCCAAAGCATCTCTCAACACACAAATATTCACATGACACCAAACAATAAAAGAAAAGTCACATTTTTCAAGCCGTATCAATAAGAATGATGCACTTAGAAAGTATTGTCCAGGTCCCTAATCCTCTCTTTATGTATTTATTTAGATGTTCATTTATACGTGAATATTAGTTCCCAGCGTGAAGCTCTAAATCAGGGGGTGTCAATCAACACGAGGCAATCCTCACAATTAAGAAGCTAAATATTTGTAATTTTCGCTTGAAAAAACAAACGTAATCTATTCTCATCGTTACGAACAAATTACAGAACCGAAATTTTCTCCCATTTCCTGCATCCTATCATAACAAAAGCTGCTAGTTCAATTTTTTTTAATCTGTGCCACAATAAAGTGAAAAGGTCATCGTTTTTCATGAAAATAATTTTAGTGGTGATTTTCAAATCAATACACCTCAAACACTTTATGCCGCGTGGCTGTGTTTACGAATTCACTCTGACAACATCAGCTGTTTGTGACTTGTGGAGGCAGACATCCGCCGTGGGTAGAAGGGTATAACAAATTGAGGGGGACAAGTGGAACAAACCAGAGTGTTTATTTGTTGGTGTACGCTCGCCATGCTCTAAATTGGACGTCACTGCTGTTTCTTGTCACCGGAGTCGAAATGCGTTGTGGGCAAAAGAGATACTTAAATCTGATTTACTCGCTCTAACATGATTTAAATGAGCCTCTTGGCTCGCCCCGGACAGATTGACAGTGCTGTCTTTATCGCCGCTTTGTTTTATTTTTGGCTGTTTACTCGGCCTGTCTGCTGTCATCTCATGCGACGACTTTAAAGGAGCCGGCTTCGATCTTCCGAGATCTGGAGAGAATACGCAATCCTTTTATGTTCCAAGTGCTTTTCATGCCACGTATGAAAGAAAAAAAAGGATTCGCGAGAGAGCTGACAAGTTTTTTGTGGCCCTGTTCCTCAGCTGCAAAGAGCTGCGCGGGAAGGAGTCAAACCTGCAATCTTATAACACGAGAACCCGAACACGACCCCTCTCGTTGGGGGTCCTGCTGGGTCAAAGTCATTACATGCAACTTGATGTACAAACGAAAAGCTGTGTTTCTGTAGAATAAAGCCTGCATCTTGAATGCACAAAGCATCTGACAAGCTGCAGAGCAGCAACTTCCTGTTCTTGTTTGGTATGAATGAACCCCGCTTCAATTTCATCCCCCCCCTGTCTGTCCAAAGAGATTTAACAAGCGGAACAAATGACCTTGACACATTTCTTTTAATATTTCAAAAGGTCCTTGGATCTAATTTCCGCTAAATCAACCAGGCGATAAATAATGCATCACTTTCCTCCTCTTGTTAGCGTGGTCGCTGTTGCAATCATATGAGAATGCACAGATGTTAAAGAGAATGGGAAACACACTCATTTACTTTTTTTGCAAGTTGGATGAGAAGATTGACACCACTCTCGTGACTGGAGCACTGCAGCCAGGAGGCGGTTAGCTTAGCATGAAGAATGTGAACAGGGGTTAACAGCTAGCCTGGAAATGACAAGACTCCAGGAAGTCAATGCTCCAATGCCAAAAAATAGTCCATCATATAACCCCGGTTTACTAATTAAACACTGAACATTAAGTGAGCTGCTGAGGCGCTGAAAGATTTTCTTTAGGTTTTTCCAGCTTTTATGCTAAGCTAAACTAACTTTCTCTTGGCTGTAGCTTAACAGGAAAAAAGGTATCAACATGGTCATCTAACTCAACAAAAAAGCAAATTTGCGTACCTCCCTAAATGTCTAACTATTCTTTTCTTTATGGATACAGGCGGTGATTAGCTTAGCTTAGCATAAAGACTGGAAGAGTGGGGGCAAACCATCCAAAGTTGGCTAGTCGTGTCGATCCTTCCAAGCTAGATGCTAAGCTAGCTCCTCCTGGCTCCAGCTCAAGACTTAACACACAACCATGAGTGGTATCAATCTTCTACTTCTCGGACAATTATGAATGTTATTTAAAAGTGCTTTAGGTCACGATGAAGAGTGTGAAGCATTAAAGTAACATCTCTCCTCTTCGGAAAGTGACCGTCGTCAGAGGTTTTAGCAGCGTGTGGTGGAAGAATCATTAGTAGACAGGTAGGCGATCACAAAGGATTGTTTGTGCCGCACACAACTTTGAGAATAAAATGATGTTTACGCAAAATAAATGTCATTGCAGTCCCAATGAATTCCACGTGGGCTTTAACGTCTTTCGCGTCAGTCTCGTGTCTCACAGCCTGGCGGCGCCCTAGCTGCGATGGCAGATCTCGCAGCACTCCAGACAAAACTCGAGGCACTCGGTGGGCTCGCAGCAGGACTCGAACAGCACCGAGTGGCAGTGGGCGTGGCAGTTGAGCTCCTCCACGGGCGCCTCCCGGACAGCCGCGCAGCAGCGGGCGCATGCGCTGCAGCAGCAGGAGCACGAGGCCTCGAGGCAGGAGGAGCAGGCCTCCAGCAGACCCAGGAGCAGCGCCGAGCACTGGCACGACAGGCATGCCAGCAGCAGGTGTAGACCGGAGTCTGTGGGCGAGGAAAGAGACCGAAAAGATGGGATTCAGCCAACGAATATCGCATTTGAGGTCACCGAATTGCTGTTGTGTGTCCTCAAAGCCTGTCAGGCGGCATCACAAACGGGGATTAATGATTATATTAACCCGAAATTAATCTCTCTGCATGTTTTATTTGTTGTGCCAACTAGAACTTAAAAGAGAAACTACGCCGCTCTTGTGATCAAGTGTGATTGTGTTTACTTAATCACAGAGCTCCGTGCAGTCCTCAGGGGAAAATGAGAAAGGCCAGCGGGGCTTCCAGCGATGAACAACAACGAGGAAGAAGCTGTCACGAGATAATTGCTCTCCCGCCCAAATTAGGTGCAGATGAAATTGCATGCATTAACCCCGCCGGTGTGTTACAGCGCGTCTCCCGCGATCCTAACCGCTGTATTGTTCCTCAGCTACCGTTTTCATCCTCACAAGGACCGGAAAGTGAGTGAGCTCATGCAAATTGAGCTGTTTTATCCTGTTTACTCAAGGAAGTAAATGAAAAGCAGGTGGCACAATTCCCTGGGGAGTGGGGTTCAGCATTCTCCTGCTCAGCCGCTCGAATTATACACCCCCGCACATAACTTATGGTAATGTCCATACATGTGTGCAGATGAAAAAGGAGCATTATGTGTGGCTACCGTATTGATTTAATGCACGACTTCATAGAGATAACAACACGAACACAAGGATAAACAAGGAGATGCCCGCGCCGCGCTTTGATAAAACTGGAAGAAAGTCCAGCAATTTGAAAGTCTTCAAGGGAAACTTTTTGGTGCTCCATTTGTGTAATGAGAGAGAGAAAAATTTATATTTAAATATTTCACACAGGCTTTTTATGGTTCTCCTTGTAGCTTATATTCCCATGAGGGTGAATGATAAACCAAATGTACATACTGTAATTAATGCATTTATACATGTAAAATAGATATAAAAAGTACGTTAAAGAACGGAAATGTTTGATGTATCAGTGTAAAAAGTATTTATTTATTGTTATTGACATAAATGTTGTTGTTCCTACCAGCAGGTGTAGCAGTAGGTTGGTGTGATCCAGACCTGCTGCCCCTGCTCCTCCTGCTGCTGCTGCTGCTGTGCACCGACAGGCTGGAGCCCTGCAGCCGGATCAGGGCCGGGGTCCGAGGGGGGGGTCCGTGGTCTGGGACTGTGAGGCCACATCGGGGGCAGG
Organism: Cottus gobio; assembly: GCA_023566465.1. Classification (NCBI taxonomy): domain Eukaryota; kingdom Metazoa; phylum Chordata; class Actinopteri; order Perciformes; family Cottidae; genus Cottus; species Cottus gobio. The sequence continues at coordinate 5,979,124 of CM042223.1, read as the reverse complement.
TGGGCTCTTGTGGGTCACGCTGAGGGTTCCCATACCCCGACGCCTCCTGTGAGGCCTGAGCTGGTGTAGTGGACCCAGCAGGCCGAGGCTGAGCTGGGCAAATAGACAGACACACGCACACACACACACACACACACACACACCGCACACACACACACACACACACACACACACACACACACACACACACAGTGAAGATTGTCTTATGACATCTTCATCAGAACAATTATTTTATGATTAAAAACTTCTGAGTGAGCACAAAGCAGGTTCAAGCTGTAATTCAAAAATTAGATACAGACTGGTAATTTTATTAATAATAAATATTATAATGATTGTATGTATGTATTTAAGTGCCTTCCAGATGAAAATATTTACAGAATAAACAAATAAAACAGACACCTATTGAAAACACATGAATCTAAAGTCCAATCATAAAAAGATTGGTATGCAAGTGCAAAATAAAAGACAAAAAATCATATATAGGAAGATGTGGATAGGAGAAAGTGACAGAAACAACCACATATATATATAAAAAGGATGCAAATAAAGGAGGTGGTCTCACATATAGTGAATATAATGCTGCTAAAGTAATAGAAAGTCCTGATATCAACAGGACATCAACATTTTCTTGGGAATAAGTCACAACATTTATTTTTGATCACTGCATTGTTCGCTGCACAGATCTCAACTTCCCACTTACTGCTGATGAGGTCAGATGGGATGGTATTTCCTCTGCTAACGGGGTCACACGCCGAAAGGATTTCCCGAGCTGATGTTAAAGGCTCGCTACCTTGAGACACGCCAGAAGAAAGTACCGTCAGCTGACAGGCCATCAAAAGACAAGACGGACCCACACAGACAAAGAAAAGTGTAATCCTGTCTTAAAGAGCTTCAGTTCACACGTGTTCAGATCTCAGATCAGATCATGAGAACTCGCCTTCAATCAGGTCGCTGCGTTCCTCCGGCCCGTCCACGTGTAGACGGTCTCCTGGCAACATGTCCGATGCTCATGACCGCTCTGTTACACTTTGTTCACTCTTTTTATCACCGAGAGGTCAGGAAACCTCCAGCAACACCCAACATGCCGGCCTGAGTCACTGTGTGTGTGTGTGTGTGTGTGTGTGTGTGTGTGTGTGTGTGTGTGTGTGTGTGTGTGTGTGTGTGTGTGTGTGTGTGTGTGTGTGTGTGTGTGTGTGTGTGTGTGTGTGTGTGTGTGTGTGTGTGTGTGTGTGTGTGTGTGTGTGTGCGTATGAGGCTCCCCTCTGTTCTGCTTTTAGTCGCCTAACACAACGGAGACACATACCCCACAAGCGTGTTATCTGAATGCTGCATGTATTGTCTCGCCCTCCCATGAATACACTCATACGGACCTGTCGACTCTCATCATTATGCATTCATTATGCATGCATCATAATAATTTGCTCTGTAATTACGCAATTCATGCTTCAGAATTCATCGTTTTCTTCGTCAGTATTCATCTCAATTTCATGCCAAACATTTGGGCCATCAGCCATGTGATGAGAAGACACAGCTTGATCTATATCAGACAAAAAATGCAAAACCCATGCAAAATATAACGTAAACAAAGAACAAATTATAGAATCATAAAATATTAAAAGCATTCATCAACATTCTTCACAAGGCATCAAAACATAAGGGGCAAATCAATAAAAAGCATGAACAGCCAGATGTGGCCGCAGGTCATTTAAAAAGCCTTTAAATGCCTTTAAAAGTCAGGTGCTTCCAGCCAGAAGAAACGGCTTCACTTAAACACGCTTTATTCCCATTTCAGGGATTTATTCCTATTCCTACAAGCAATCCTAGGAGCGCAGGCAATAACTTCCCATACTTTTTGGAAGGATAGGTAAGATGGAAGCAGACCATGGATAGCCTTATAAATAAGAATATGCCGATAGTCAAGACAAAAATGTAAAAAAAAATAAAAAATTCTGTTAAACACAATGTATTTCAGAAACTTTTTCATTAAAGCAAACTGTACAAAACAACAACAAATAGCAGCTGTAAAAAGAAATCATTCTTTAAAAATTGCATATTTATCAGCAAAACTTCAAGTAAGCGATCATTAATGCACACAAATTAACAGACTCGTTGTTTTATGATTTTATTGTTTAATTCCTGTTTGCCGAAGAAACGTACTCCTTTTTAACTAAATCGCATGGTCTTCCTCAGTGGATGGAGTTCATCTTAAATGAGCCATGTTGTGCCACCGTTGAGACCCGTTAGCATGCTGTAAAACATGTTTTAAAGTGTGTCAATCAATCACCATGTCTGAGCTTGTATTTTAACTTCCCAAACCAAAATCAACGCCCTCGTACGATAAGTAATCAGTTAGCGGCATTTAATGTGCAATGTCTTGTTTCCCCACAGATGATGCTTTTTTTTTTGGTTGGAAGAGATTGGACCCACGCACGACAGCATCATCATTAAGCGCTGACGAGGAGATGAGCGGAGGACCGGCCCTTTCTGAGGGGTTGTTGACTATGTGCTGTCAAAAGTGCCGCGTGAGTGTGCGGCACATCAAAGCGACGCATAAGTGGAGCTGTTGCGGTTGTCTGGCGCCATGCTAACTTTCAGTCAGTGAACGCAGCGCCGGAGAGGCAGTCAGGAGAAAGTGTCATCTAATGGGCTGACGGCGAATCAAAGGGAGCCCTGAGAGGCAACAGCAAACTTAAAGATAACTCCTTATCAGCAAAGACAATTACTGACATTAGTCACAACAGGGAGCTGAGGAATCGGAGGCCTTTGTTCTGAAGTCTGACGCCTCACTTCATGGCGCTCGTCACAGGGTGAGGAGGTGTGACGCCATTGTTTATCCATTCTTTTTTAGTATTTTATTATTTTACATGACGGCGCGATGAAAAGGAGAATAAAGTCTTTTTTCAGGGATCGTCGAAAGACAAACAACTGTAAATATTTTGCGAGAGCGTTTAAACACGATTGTTTCTGCTGTTTATATGATAATGTTAGTTATTATTATTTGTGTTGGGCATTTTAAAGTATGCCACCTTTAATTCATGCATAGTCGTCCATGCATTTTTACTTTCCTCATATATGACATAAACTATCATTGTTTTCACAACAACTGCATACACACATATGCTAAATAAACATTCATAATTGCATATTGCAGCAATATTGTGCAGGATGTGGATTGCACTGTATATCTAATGCATGTGAATATATTTTAAATGATCTTATTATTTTATTTCCTAGCAACATGACCATGCTACTGCTATTTATATAGATTTAAAAAATATATATATTTATTTTGTATTTAAATGTACACTCTCACAGGTGTAGCCATACTGGTGGGTAACATTTAACTGAACACATGTTGGTTTTTCCCAATTGCATTTATTCCCAATGATGAAATAAACAGCATTGATTTACAAAACAATTAACATTTACACATATTTACTACATTGTAATCAGACACTGCTGGACATATAATTACAGACACATTTTATAAATACAGATAGTTGTTGCTGTATGTGCACAGCATCTATTGTAAACACTCAAAATGTTATAAAAGTGGAATGTGTGGAATCCTAATTTCAGTTTTTAATACATAACTTTCACATAGGAAAACACACGAGACGTACGGTGACTTTACTCACGTTTTAAGAAATGAACATTGATAAATCACATGTCAACAGCCTCGTGTGAAGACAACAGAGAGAAGCCACAGCACAGACTGCATGTAATAAACAGAAAGCTGTCACCATTAAACATCACCCTGTGCTATAAATGTGAGCCAACACAATAAACAAATTAATCATCTACATCATATTAAAACACCATGTCTGTACTTTGCATCATTTACATTTGTTCATGGTGAAAAAGACACAATGTCCTCCAAACTATCAGATCCCAACTATATTTTGACTGTACATTCTTCTTTATTTTTTACTTGAAAAGGAAAATCTAAATGTTCTTATATGGATAGATTTAAACGCATTGAAACTCATATTTACTGTAATAACTTGTAGTCCTTTCATCACGTCAAGATTTCTTTTATAAAAAACTCAGCTAACTGATCAGAAAAGCAGAAAATGATCGAATAACTGGCCATCACCAAAACTACAGATGGCACTATATTGTCCTTTCTTTTCTTTCAAGGTGAAATGTTGAAAGACATGTAAACAAAATCAGTTTTCATGTGTAAAACATAGAATTAACCGCAATTCCGGAAAATGTCCATTTTGAATGTTGACGTCTTGGTAAGTATTTCGATCCGCCCGGCCTGGCACGCTGAAGATTAACATGAAGTCAAGAATATCACATGTAATCTGTGGTCTCCATCCCTGAATGTTCAAAGAAGGATTACTCTGCTGAGTATTTGAAGTCCGAAGCTTTTCTCTTGTCATTCAAGGTCAAACAAATGCTCCTCGTCCTCTTCCGGCGTGTCGTGCTGCAGGCCGGCTGGTTTTACGGTTGGCATCAGAGATTCTTGGTCATTCAGATCATCCAGCGCTTCATCTTTGAGGAAAAGAGACCTGCGAAGACATTTTGATCATTTACTGCAGCACATCGGTGATTTCGAAGATTTTTTTTAGAGTTCAAATTAAGTGAAACTGGCTGCTGGACTTACGCCGGAGAGAAGTGTTGTTTGCTGTTGCTCTCCTGTATTTGACTCCTGGAGTTTCTTCTCACACACTCAGCCACTGCCGTCTACGAAGAAGAAGAAGAAGAATTAGAACAAGAACAAGAACAAGAACAAAAACAAGAACATGAACAAGAAGGAAGAAGAAGAAGAAGAAGAAGAAGAATTAGAACAAGAAGAAGAACAAAAACAAGAACATGAACAAGAAGAAGAATTAGAAAAAGAAGAAGAAGAACAAAAACAAGAACAAGATGAATTAGAAAAAGAAGAACAAAAACAAGAACATGAACAAGAAGGAAGAAGAAGAAGAACATGAACAAGAAGAAGAAGAAGAATTAGAACAAGAAGAAGAACAAAAACAATAACATGAACAAGAAGAAGAATTAGAAAAAGAAAAAGAAGAACAAAAACAAGAACATGAACAAGAAAGAAGAAGAAGAAGAAGAACATGAACAAGAAGAAGAAGAAGAATTAGAACAAGAAGAAGAACAAAAACAAGAACATGAACAAGAAGAAGAATTAGAAAAAGAAAAAGAAGAACAAAAACAAGAACATGAAGAAGAAGAACATGAAGAAGAAGAAGAAGAAGAAGAAGAAGCAGAAGAAGAAGGTGACGTAAACAGTTCAAACTCATCAGGAAGGCGTCCCCTCACCTGTAAGCTGGCATTCAGAACGGTCCCAAAGTCCAGGGTGGAGGCCACGTTCTTCATCAGCGATGGACTCCTGGGGAACCACGAAGGGAGCAGAATTCAGAAATGGACACAATCCATGTCTGATTCATGGCAAGCAAATCAATACCTCGTATGAATTAAACAAGCCGCATGGCGGTGAACAGCAATAGTTTGAGGCGAGGTCGGTCGTGATGACAAATAATCAGGAAGAACCTTCGGCTGCAACCTTGAAACTGTCACCGGTCGTATTTATCATTCATCGCCTGAGGCTTGTTAAGGAAAACACACGGGTGCAATAATCATAATAATGATATGACACAGGAGTATGCAGTACTGCGCTGTACACAAGATTATATATATTGACAATTTTGAAAAAAAGATCTAATAAAATAGATTATTATTTTATCCAGTCTTCATCTTCATGACTGTGGATTTGCATTTACTGCACTAAATATTAGTACACTTGCACACATCGCCGTGTTTCTGCTTGAATACTAAAGAAAAAATGGGAAACCTTTGAGTATCTTAACTTCGGCACCTTTTTTGCCAATTAAATTGTATCAATTATTGTCTTTAAATTAAAGAAACGTCTTAAAAATCGTTGTATTTGAACGGAAACACGTGCAGATACCCGATAACCAAACCCGTGCTAAACAGGAAGTCCTCTACCGTACCCGGTGATCCTCTGGGACCTCCTCCTCTGGTACTCCACCTCGTCCACCGTCCACACCGCGCCTTTCACGTTCTCCACGCGCACAAAACACTTGTGCAGGCTCAGGTTGTGGCGCACGGCGTTCTGATCCAGAGAGAATCAGAGCGGAGGACTCATTACTGAATACATGCTGCCTAACTCAGGTATGACACATACTGGGGTCACAGAGGTCATTATCTGGTGGTGGTGGTGGGGGGGGGCAATACCTTCCAAGTGGCAGCGTTGCGTCTGAAATAGGCAAACGTCCGCGTGAACCAGTTGTATATCTCGTTCAGTGTTAGTTGCATGTCTGATGTTTCCATAATAGCCTGTAGATGGAGAGGAAATACAAAAAATTAAATTAAAGCCTTGGATTTTTTATGTCTGATCCAAGGAGAGAGGACACAGCCTCGCACTCAAAACTCTCATGCAGCCTTTTTATTTTCTTATTCTATGAATAAACTATCTTTTTTTTAAGGATGAAAGGTTTCATTTTCATCATTGATCAATCTGCCAAAGTATAATTAATCCTTCATCCAATCCAATATTTGATGTTAGAAATGTCAGTAAACAGCCCAAAGCCCAAGTTGACCTATAAATAAAACAAATGTCGGTTTGGTGAACACAAAGATATTAAGTTTCCTGTCGTGAACCATCAAAATACTCATATTTAAGAAACTGGAACCAGAAGGTATTTATTTATTTCATCAGAAATCTATTCCACTTAGACCGTACCTGTCTTATCAGCGTTGCATAGGTGAAAGGTGGTCTGATATCGGTGTTCTTGTAAAGCTCGTATTCATTTTCTGAAACGAGAGGAAACACAGGAAGTGGTCGATACGAAGTGTTTATCTGCTGAACGAACTCCTTTACGACGACAGTGTTCGGTCTACCTGACGACAGCGAGTAGACCAGAGGGTGATGGCGGCGTCTCGCGGCCCCGGCACACGGCGCCTCCTCTTCACCCGCCTGGGACGGAGGGCCGCCGGGGGCCAGGGGCCGGGGCGACACCCGGGGCGAGTCCGCCGGGCTCGGCGAGGGCAGGTCGCTGGGGGCGGCGGCCGAGCCGAGCTGAGAGCCGCACGAGCAGAAGACACGAGTTAACAAAGGGAGCAAGTGGGATGGAAAGACCGGCGGGGAAACGGAGTGTAACAGAGCAATTGGATTCGCCTCCTCAAAGGTGATTCCACTAATATCGCAAGAGGAAGGAAGCCAATTATTGTTAATTATAGGGTGAAATTGTTTGGTGAGTGTTTTGATTATGGTGCAATATTTGCGAGATTAACATCTGATTAGCTTCCACATTATGAGAGCATGTCTGCTGTCTGGAAACACAATGGCAGCCATCTGGAGCCAACAGCTGGGCACCGGGAGGAAGCGCTCCGTGAGACCGGAGACCTCAACAAAGGAAAAGTGGGAAAAGTACTTTGAGAGTTCACTTAAAAAGCTGGAAGATGATGACATTTTTTAAATGTTTGTGATCTGGCACACTTTTTTTTTTCTGGCCAGGTTCAAATATTTCTGATGCAGGTGCATCCCTTCGCTATGTTTTTATAGTTTCTATGAAAATGCCAGCGTATGTTTGCTACTCATCCAACTGTGAGCGTTTACCAGGGTCAACTACAGGCTGGTGATATCTACATCCGTGCTCCATTTGCTGTTTTCACTCTTTTCACCACATATTTGGCGCTCCGAAGCGCCGAACCCTTTACGGCTCATTTGCTTTCGTCTCTGTTGTTCACTCAGTGATTGCTGCACGCCGTCTACCTGGAGGCCGCGGGGGTCGGCAGCCGGATCGCGATGCGGCAGCTGCAGCCCCGCGGGTGCAGAGATCGACTGAGACTCCAAGGATGGCAGATGCAGGTGAGCCATCATCGCTCGCAGACGCTCCCGTTCTTTGCAGAGCTGTTAGAGGAGATGAAGGAAGAGGTGGGTGGGGAGGTGGGGGGGGGAATCAGAGAAGATGATGTCGCTTCAGAAATCACTGAACACAGTGAGATTGTTGAAATGGAAAGCTGTGAACCAAACACATTTTGCTAAATGCATTTTCTTTCAGGGTCAAACGCCAGAGAGGAGGTCGGGAGAACATGAATATATGTATCATGGACACACTGATATTGCCTGACTCAAATGTATATTATAGACTAGTATTGCCACTCTCAATATAATAATAATAGAACCCAAACACCTGGACCCAATCAATGGCCTCGATCTCACGTCCGAGCTGCAGCTCCAGCGTCTCGTCTTTCCAGGACTCACCTGAAGCTCGAGCTGCTGCACCACCTGCATCTGGACTCTGCACTGCGCCGTACTTCTGTCATCCAGAGTGTGCTCGCTGCCCATGTGCCTGAAACGCACAGAGGGGCGTTAATCGAGTGCTCCACGAACAATCTGTCAATTGGGCATCGAATACTCTGGAAGGTCGTGAGCTCCGCAGAGACAATGGTGACGCGGAGTCGTGGTTAAAGACCGTCAAAACATTTATGGAAGCTTCATTCAAACCTGGCGCAGGAATGCATTTCATGATATATTCTTGGCTAAGTGAGGATTGTTTGAAGCATATGCATCAACAGCAGAGCCGTGGATGATGCTCGGGCGGTTTGAGAGGTTTCTACGGATGTTTTGATATGACGTGTTTGTTTTTATCGCCTTTTCTCACCATTTAAATACATTGGAATTGCATTGGAATCCGAGATGAGTGACGTTTTAGCCCCAGTTTGTGCTACTCATGTCTTATCTTTACTTTTAAGAGACTGAGATAAGCATCAGTTCATGTGAAAGATAAATCCAGAGCGAAGATAAGTCATTTGGCAACAATTTTTTAAAAGTATCTCCAGAGTCCTCAAATATTCTTCTGTCCATTTGGATCAAATAATATTGCATCATCTGTTGAATATAATTTCCTATGTGAGCAAAGGTGGTAGCAGGGAATGACATGTGTCATTATTATCAGTTACAGTACATTTTATCTACTATTATTTTTATTTTCTATTTTAATACACAACTGTATGTTTAAATTTTTCTTGTATCGCACAAATTCAGCCGGGATAAATGCAATTTATGACTATCAAGATTTTTAAATCGCAACTTGACAAACTGGTGTGCAGCGGTCAGAATGTTATTATTTATCCAGATGTTTATAAGAGTTATTGATGACCTACTGCGCTTTTCAAAGATCGCCATGAAACATCCTTCAGATAAATTGATGCATGTCTGTAACTTGAATGTAAAACATGTCAGGGCCACCTTTCAAGCCTGCAGGGGTATTTGATACTGAAGGATTAAGAATTAAAACCTACTTGATGAAGTGGCTGAAGTCATCGCACGACGACTCACACCCGGGCCAATTACACACCCCGTGAGCGTAGAGGGAGTGTGTGGCAGCGCGATCAGCTGTGACATCACTGGAGGGAAAGTATTGTCGTGATTAAAAACCACAGCAGCGACAAAACAGAAAGCAAAAAGCAGCAAAAAAAAAAAACAGATATAAAAGTGTTTTCTTTTCGTTTTTTCAGGTGGCAGATAAATGACAGAGAGAGGTGGAGGGGAGCAAGTGGAAAACAAATGGAAAACTATTTACTTTTGATTTGGGACATGTATTCATGTAAACTTTTTCCATTTGCTTCACCACTTCAGGTGGTGGAGCACAAAGCAAACAAACAAGACAGAAATCGTCCCGAGGGGAATTAGTCTCAGCTTCCTTGAGAGAAAGAATGACACGTCTTTGATGTTTAGGAAGAAGCGGCGTCTTCTCACGATCCGTTTACGGCACCAACAGACGGGTCGTACCATTCTGCCCTGGGCGGAGAAGACGGCCGCTGGTCGCCCGCCGGCCTCCCGGTGACCTTCGTTGACACCGTGTTGTTGGAGGACGAGTCCTGGTTGCTCTTAGACGTGGTTTTATCTTCAGTTATTCCATTTGTGAGCTCTTTCCATATCTGCTGCATCTCTGCAGGGCTGAAACCTGCTAAAACATGAAGAAAAAAAACATACAGTGTGTTGTAAATGTACGTTTTTTACAACGACAATGCCTGCTTTGTTATTTATTCTTCACCCATATAAGCAACTAAACGGCATATTTTTCTAGAATTATATTTACTCGATAGCGAGTGTCTTTGTGCCGTTCCCATTTTTTTCACAACGAGTAGAGCAACTCTTTCTCGTGACCTCGTGTTGTAATCCAGGAATAATTATCACAGCTTGAAAATGAGCAAGGATCAAATTTCTACTTTTAGGTTTTCACTTTCATCATCATCTCTTTGGAGTTTCGTGCAGTTATGTAAGAGAACGCAAAATCAACAAGAAACTAATCGCTCTGGTGACAAAACCGTGTCCTCGTGACATGATTCAACTTTAACCTCAAATTACAACACAACAAAAATACAGATTCTGGACATAATATTGAAACACAACACAGTACATAAAAAAAAAAAAAGAAGCAGCTGACATCTCCATTGCTTTCAGACAGAAGAAGCATAGTGACCTGGAGAGAGGGCAGGAGAGGACAGGACCGGCCTCTGCACCCGGAGGAGCTGCTGCAGCTGGAGGAGCTGCTGGAACACCAGCTGCTGCGCAGGGAGCTGCAGGAAGGGATGGGGGAGACAATTTCACACCAGGGTGAGCTGGGACTCATGTAAAAACTGCTCACGGTTTGCTTTCCTCCAGGTTTTGATCCTGGGTTAAAGTCAGTGGCATTTATAAAGCATCTGTTAATGCACATATCTACAATTACTTCACTTTGGATTCAAATCAGTGTTCTTGAATCTCAAAAACAAGTGACACAACATGTAAACATGTTCCTCTTGATTGGACATTTCTGATGGATCATCTACCTTCCTGTGTTTAAATTACTGTTATACTGTTATTTAATTTATTTAATTGTATTGATCTTACTCAAAAACGCTTCTACGCCAAGATGACTAGGTAAACTTAGTCCAAAAAAATAAATTACTTTTATAAACAGGCCATAGGTAACTACGTACCTCTCTGACTTTCTTGCTGGGCTTTTGTTGAAGCAGCTGCAGATGAATCTGTTGTTGTTGCTTCTTGTAAAACTCTTTCAGATGTTGCTGGAAAAAACAGTGACGGACCAATTATTATAGATATTTGCCTAATTCTCAAACAACATGTAAAATATAAAAGAGTACAGATACAGTTGCCATTAGAAAACACATTTCTGCATCCCTTAAGTCTGTCTTTAGAAAAGGTTCAACACATTTCCTTTTAGATAAATAGCTAAATTAAGGTATGAGGTAAAATGCAATTCCACTATTATTATTGTTGTTTAAAGATAATACTATAAAAAAAATAATACTAAAAGGGCAAAAGAAATATAAGCAAAAATGTGTTAATTTAGTGCTAAAATCAAGTGTAATATTATAATATATCATAACTGTCGGTATCAATACATTTAACTTGGTCAGGTGGGCTGAATAGCTAAAGTTAATGTTAACCAAAACACACATAACAAATAACTGTATCATATATTTCTATTTTATTTTGCCCGAGCAGACCAGTTTGCCTCAGCAGACTTAGTTAGCTAACAAAGCTAGCATAGTTTAGCTTTGTGAAGTAGCTGCTATCGTTGGAAGATTAACAGCTAGCTTAACGCTCGGCTAACGAACTGACTGGCGTCACAGTAACATAAACTGAATCATAACTGAATTGCAGTTTTTGCTGAACACTTTTGTACATTATTGTAAGCACAACACATTGTGCGTTAGCTTGCTAGTTTGCTATTTGTCATTCTAGTTTCAACTTAGAATGACAAGGTAGCTAATCAACACACTTAGTTAAAAATATTTTACATCCACACCTTTTGTTACAATAGTTTAAGTCCAATACGTAATTGTATACAAGAAAAACCTTGTTTTTTTCTGCACTGGTATAGTCCAGTTAACCACAGTGCCATGCATTGCTATTATTAATATTAGGACCTGTCTATATTAGTATTGCATAAATACCTGCTGCAGCAGAAGGGCTTGTTGCTTCTGGTGGATCAGGGCCTGCAGCTGGTTGGGGGACAGCAGCTGCTGCATCTGCTGAGGAGCCATCATGGCCAGAAACAGCTTTGAGCAGAAGAGGAAGGATGAAATGATTAAGGAGTCTACAGAGGGGAGGCAAGAGGACGAGTGAGCGAGGCACAAGCCAAGTGTCAAGTGTTAAACAGTAATAACCGGCGAATGGGATTCTTTCCAATCCAATTACAAAACAGTGCTGTCAACCTTTTGTGAACATCATCATGCTGGATTGTGTCATTGACCGTAAATGAGATGGGAGATAGGCCGACCACTTAATTAGCAACACAATTACATGCTTGTTGTGACTCCTAATAGAAGTGTATGGGTATTAATGAAGGCAAACACTTGCAGAATAATAACTGATCTGCACTGCTGCTGATTGAGTGACAAATAACAGAGCGGCTGTCTCCTTTTGTATTCAAACCGAGGCCACAGCAATTGCCATGAATGCATTAAGCAACAACACTTACAAATTCAACATGCTGTATGACAAACAGTGCCAAAAACAATACGATTGCTGTCAATTGATTGACAGGGAAAATAAAATGTATTATATGAATTATTATTATTTATTTTTTTGTTATGTATACAGACATGTGTTAAGGCTGTCACTGGGTTTCAGTGAAGCCGTTTGTCTATATTGGAGTAATATATTAGCGGTAATGAAAGAGGAACCCGTCAGGGACCTCAAGTTTGTAATTTGTGTCATCAGATAAAAATACCTCTTGATTTTTAACCAGACTGATAAAATAACTAGAGAGTTAAGAAGAGTGAGATCACAGACTCACCCTTTGGCACAGCAGGTGTAACCACGCGCATTTCATTTGATCTGATTTGGTTTTATTGTTACAATAGTCGCATATATCAGCAGTCGATTGTCAAAATTGTCAATTTGCACGACTTTACATTTACAGCATTTACAGCGTCCTAAATGTGAGGATTTACTGCTTTTCTGTTCAAAGTCTATATATTGTTTTCGACTGAAAGAACCAGAGACAGTGACATAAAAATCCTACAAAAGAATCCGATAGAGAAAGTGGTGGAGGAATAAGCAGAACATGTGCAGCATTTATTTAACTATTTGCAGCATTTAAATACACAAAGAATAGTTATCTTACTCTGAGTGGAACGAGAGAAAGTGCCAAAATTAACAAAACCAAACGTATTCAACTAACAGAACTAAACTTGATAAACAAATCAGGTTTTTACTCAACAATGTGTACCAGCCGTCTACTCTGTTTCTAAAAATGCATCGGGTACTATTACAGATACCTAATGTCCTAACCCCACCACATACCTATTTCATTCTCCCACAATTTAGTGAGACACAACAAGCAGTTTAAGAGGTCACTTTGGGATCCGAGAAATTGGGATTTTTTGACATTTAAAATTAAAACAATTGCCAGTTGCCACCCCAGTCCGACCCTTTTTTTGTATCTTTCCTGAATCTTCTTGTGCACGTAGTTTTAAAGAAGACACTCACATACCGCTGACTTCATTATCATGCTTTTAAAATCCCTGGGAAACCATTCGCTGTGTGTGGACTGGATGCTACAGCGAGGAAAGGAATACATTACAGACGGAGGTCCTTCTCTCTAACCAGTCTTCACTGTAAATGGTATTCATTTTGCTGAGTTTGCAGGTTGAAAAACGTTCATATCGCAAGCCTTTATTATCTTTTGAAGATTGAAATCACGCTCTCTTGCAGACAGGCTGCGTGGCATCACTGGCGTTGGGACATTTTCACCTGCAGTGTTCACTGAAAATGACCAACAAATAGCATGTTTAAAGATTCTGCTGACCCTTTACGATGGACGGCACCAACATTTGCTTTGTAGTGGTTGAGTGTGTTGCAGGTTTAGAAAGTGAATTAGGAAACAAAGAGCACGGCAAAACTCTGATGGAAATGGCGCTGACCAGGCATTCATTATCTTGTCGTCTCACTGATCCCCTAGATTAAGATTCCCAGGGACAGAATCACAACAGGCAACCATAAACTTGTGTTGGGTCATGCTTATTTGCCTTTCACTTGCATCTGTTGGCTCAGGTCTGTGGACAATTATTCCCTCCCTGACTCTGACTCACAAACTAATAATGAAGGACAAACAGAGTTCTGCGTGTCAGCTCCCAACCCGGATCAGATCTCATATGAAATCCCTGCCACTGTCAACAGAGCTGCAGGCTCCGAGTTTGGTGTCCTGTCAGAGGACGTCCAATATAGAGCCGTCGCGTGGTGTTTCTCTTGACATCTGTTTGCCTAAGACGGTTCTATTTCCCGCTTATGAAGAGGAGGATGAGGAGGAGGTTTGGGCAGAAGGAGATGGATGAAGATACCTGTTTATGGTGCAGACTCTGCCAGTTTTCCGCACTCACTCCGCTGCAGGAGTCCCCATTAGCTACTCTCTCTCCTGCACCGATGTCGGTGTGACTGAGGAGGCTGCTGGCTGGGGTTTGACGGGCTGTCGGGGGGCTGAGAGGAGACTCAGGCATTCCAGCTCAGGTCCTAAAAGAAAACAGTCAACCCTAAATAAACTGTAAGACTCAAAATACAGTTCAGCATCATTGCTGAATTAAGAATAGAATGAAAGTATCCTTTAACCATACCCCCTTGGGGAAATTATTCTCTGCATTTTCCCATCCTTAATAATTAAGGAGCAGTGGGCTGCCTGGGAGCAACTGGGGGTTCAGTGTCTTGCTCAAGGACACTTCATCATGCAAACTATGGGGAGACGATGGGGATCGAACCGGCTACCTTGTGGTTTTCAGAATGACCGCTCTCCCCATGACCTACAGCCGCCTCATATTCCACCTGTGTGGCGTTTACGACACGGCAAGAACAAAAATAGTAAAGATAATGGGAATGCTTTTTGAGGTGCTGGATAATAGGACAAACAAAGAGAAACTAAATAAAGTAAAATAACTTTTCTCCAGTTAACAATGCAAGGCTTCAAATGTGATGAATTCTACAGATGTTACTAACAAAACCACAGAGAGGTGACGGTAATACGTCTGTGATTTCCATGTGAGACTTTTGTTGCAGCATCGATGTTTCAGCATATGAAATTTACATTTACAAAATCAAAATCACCCAGACTTCATGCACAAATGACATCACTAACATACTATGCGTTTACAGTGGGTTCTTAAATGAAAAGTGTCCATATGCATACGAATATATTTTGATATTTTGAACATGCATATGACAGTTATCGTCACTTTCCTCAAGCCAGCGTTATTTGACACAGAAGGTAGTCAGTAAATGTATTTGCGGCTCTTTATTGGAAGGGCATGAAGCTCCAGGAAAGCTTGCTTTGAGTTTTTCAAATCCAACTTTTTGCACGTCTTAAATTGGTAGTGCACGATGAAGAAACATAAAAGGTAAAAAATATTTACGCAGGAGAGCTTTAAAATGCACCCTATTGCCTCTGCGACTGAGCACACAGATGAGAGTTTAACTTTAAGTATCGCCTCCCAAGAAGACACAAGAAGTAAAATCTCTTCAAAGCTCTCCGACTCCTCTATTTCTGTCAGAATCATATTAAAGCTACATACCGTGAAGGGGAATTGTCGAATTTAGAGCAGCCAGGCAGAGTTGATGTCTCCAAGTCATGCAGTTTGAAGTGAGGATGGGAGAGATCTGATGGAGTTGTGCGTCTACCTGAGGGGGAGGAGTCACCGTGTCTGTCAGTGAATTAGACAGTGAGAATAGATGTTGATTACCAGGATGTGCAAAACAGGAAAATCTGCTTCAGCTAAATAATGTAAATAATGTTCACCTGCTGTGTGTCTTCATATTTGTCGTGGTGATTTGTTTTCCGCATGTGCAAAAAGGTCCTCTACATTTTGCATGATCAATAAATATCACGTCTGTCGCAATAAAGGATATAATCTATTTGTAACATACAAGGGGAATATTATTATAGAAAATTATGTTGTGCATTGCTTGTATTTGTTGATATTCATAGACATAAACAATGCAATAAAATGAATAAATTCCTCAAAACGAGCATCGTTTATTGTCTTTCATGATTTAAACAAAGGGTCCTCTTTGAGAAAAGATAAGTATAGTTGCCTGTGACTTTATTTAGATATGAGTCAACAACGAAAAGAGCTCCGCGGCCACACAACTGTCAAACTGTTATCAAAGAGCTATTTACAGTAGTGTCTGCACTTTTATTTGAATAGCACATCAGTACATCTGTTAAAAATAAATAAAGTTTTTTAATTTGGGCTGTTGATAAATGCAATGTACCCTATTGTGTCAAACTTCAACAGCTGCACTGAGAAACAACTGAAATGACTCTAAACTTTGTAGAGAACTTGTCATGTCTTCATGTTTTTAATCATTTCTGTTCAGTGTTTTCATTGTTTTATTTTAAAAAAAAACATTTTTTAGCATTGTATTCATTATTCTGTCCTTCTTTTGAGCTCTCCATATTTTTTACACTCCTGCAGTGGCTTCCTGCAACGCCAGGTCGTTATTTCAAAATATCGTTTACATGATGAAGGAGGATGATGAGGAGCTGAGGCCAGGCTGCATATCGCTTCAGGGGAAAGTGGAGAGACGAGAGGGACATCAAGGTAAAGAACAGAGAATACACTTCAATCACTTTGATCACTTTAACTGGTGCAATATAAATACATTTTAAATACTTTGTATTCCGTCTGTATATATAATATTGCTATTGTGGATTATTTTTATTCTTTATTGCTTTTACTGTTTATTTATATTACTCGTTTTTTTATTTTACTGGTGTGCACTGCTGCTGTAATCCTGCAATTTCCCCACTGCGAGACTAATAAAGGATTATCTTATCTTATCTTATATTTTTGCACATGCACAATTTCATGTGTTTCTCTCTCGACATGGAATAAGGATGAAAACATAACACAACAACACAACAACGTAACACATGTTAAAGGTGCAGCCATTTACATGTTGTAGATGTGGATCAGTGCTGTATGTTTAGATATGACAGAGCAATTAATGATTGAAGTGTAGATATTGTTACCGAGGTAACTTTCTGCCACCTACTGGATTAGTATTTACTTGCCCTTCATTTTTTACTGGAAGACAAAAGTAATGTGCATTTATTCTGTAGTCAGAAACAGGTAAAAAAAAAAAAAAAAATAATAATTCCATGCAGTGTCCTTTTTCAGGGATGAAATTAAAAGGTAAAGGTCTTATCAACTCTTTGATGGCTGGAGACGAACACCAGCATCCAGGGGACCTAAGCTGCTGCACTGGTGGTGTCGTGGACCTGCTGCCATGCCTCCTTCATGCCATCCAGTATCGGTCATTCATCTCCTAACTGTGCAGACTGGAGGGTTAGGGTCGTCTGTCGTATCCCCTCCCCGCTGTAGCATTATATGAGTCGGGTGGCCTCTCTCATCCAGCTGCAGGATTGTACCGGCATCGACGCTCCAAGACTGATATCCTGGTGGGGTCCAGTCCAAAGCACTCATCTGATACCTCCTTTGTTCCTGCATGGGGCCTTGTGGCTGCACACAGCCCAAAGATCTGCTCTCATAGAAGCAGCTGGTCTCCGTCCAAGGCAGACATCCCTCATCGTTAACACCTCTGGAGGTCAGGAGGATTTTGGCAATCAGGGTGATGTCGGAGAGCGAGGGAGAAGATCTGTGCGTCCTCAGAGGAGGGATTTCCTGAGGAGCTGCTTGTGTTATGCAGACTAGAGGGTGTGATGGGTTGTTGTAGTAGCTACTGACAGCATCTGCCATCGTCGCAGCCGTTTCTTGTCCTATAGTTTCTCTGCCGCTTCTCTTCCGTCGTAGATGTTTTTTTAAATCACATCCCTCGTTTTCTTGTTCCATGTATGAAGTATCTAGACGTTGACTTGTTTGTCCTCTCTCTGTTTTCATTGATTGTTTTCAGATCTCACATCTTCTTTCCTGTTGCACAACATGTTGGACCAAACTATTATCTTCCAGCCTTTACATGCCTTTCACACTGTCCATAACCAATTCAGGAGGGATTCACCACTCTGGCGTGGAGACACAACACTCTTTACTCACTGTGAAAATATGTATGTTATTCGCGCCCTAAGATTAACGGCTAACCGCTTTGGTCATGGCACCAGCTGAACATGCCACTTTGTCACAGCTGTGAGATGAACGCAGGAAATAAGATCACTCTTGATGTGTTATGAGCAGATAAATGGTTGTTTCTTTCTCCCTGTCAGGCTTTCACAGTCGTTGCGCCATCAGAGAGTCACGTATCGGTCAGGGGAGATTATTTCCCTAAAGGCCTAAAGAGAGTGCGCAGGCTTTTTGTTCTGTTTCAGACCTCATGTGGCTCATTTTGGGCCAAAAGCAACAAAACACAAATAGCTGCTGTGCTAAATCTCATGCTTGTTATACAAATAGCATTACGACTCTCCGGGGAGACATTTCAGTTACATAAGATCAATGTTCACAAAATGTTTCTGTGTTGAAGTTGCTTTAATAATTAGATGATTATATTATAATATATTGGAGATTATATCACACAAACTCTGTTCCTCAAAGAGGCACGAGGATGGTATTTCTACTCCTGAGTTTAGACTACAGTACATAGTTTAAGTTCCCGCTGGCCTATTTATAGTGTTGTCCCTTGCAACAATGTCATCTGTAACTAGACTCCATCTGTTAAGTCATGTTGAATGTCAGTTGCCAGAAGCAGACGCACTGCAGTTCACTTCCCGCTGACTCTCGTACAGAGAGCCCCATGGCGTCTGTGGGACCACCAGGACCTTATGGGGCCTGCAACCTCTTAGGCGTGCCGGGCCTCGACCCCTTGGACGTGGACGACGATGAGTGGGAGGCGGTGAGCGGCATCAGGCCCAAATCTTCTCCTCGGCCTCGGAGAAGGAGCTCTGACAGCGACGAGGACTCGGGGCCTGATCCACCCCTGTCGGGGTCCAGGAGAGTGTCCTTTGCTGACGCCAAGGGCCTCAGTTTGGTGCGTGTGAAGGAGTTTGACACTTGGGATGTACCCAAGCTGCCAGAAAGTGACTCTGCCGAGGGCGCCGGTATCGATGCAGAGGTGTACTTCCTTTCTCCTCTCACGTTCTCCCTCCCCTTGTCGACCGAGGAGCTGTTCGCCAGAGTCCGAGAGCAGAAAATGGAGCTGGAGACCATCGAGCTACTTCCGGGGACCACGATACTGAGGGGAGTGATCCGGGTCCTCAACATCTCCTTCAATAAAGCGGTATTTGTCCGAACCACTTTGGACACCTGGTCCAGCCACTTTGACCTCCTGGCAGAGTACATGCCCGGCTCCAGTGACCGGCTGACGGACCGGTTCTCGTTTAAGCTCACCCTGGTGCCCCCGTTCGGAGAGACGGGAGCCAGAGTGGACTTCTGTCTGCGATACGAGACTCCGGTGGGCACGTTCTGGGCCAACAACAACGACAGGAACTACGTTCTGTTCTGTCACCAGAGAGCGAAAGAGAGGAAAGAAATGTCACAGCAGGAAAGAGTGAACAAAAAAAGCTGCCTTAAGACTGTCAGGTGAGGATTTGAAGTGTTCAATTGATAAGGTTTTCTTACCAATGAAGTGTGTGAGGTCTGTTTTTTTATTTAAGTTTGAACTGGTGCAAAGATCCTTTATATTATTGCTGAATGATGGATTGATATATATGTGGTGAGGTGCAGTGGATGTGCAACCAATCCAGGCTGTTTGTGACAGGAACATAGACCAAAGTTTTCTTGCAAAACTAATTAAAATGTTTTTTTTTTCAAAAGGATTGATTGCAGTGTTTCAAAATTGTGGTCACATAAAAGTCTGAACGGTCACAATGTCCTTGATTCACAGTCAGAGCTTCTCCAGTGAGGAAAACCTTTCTGCCACGGAAGCTTCATCTCAGGAAAACATTTCAACAGGTGAATATTTATTCTGCTGATTGAGATATTAAGAAGACACGGCTGTGATAGTGCAGCCTCAGCATACATTTGAATGTCTCTTTTCTCCAGATGTTTCAGAGCACCGAGAGACAGCGGACACTGTGAAAGCCGAGCGAATCTCTGATGGGCAGTCGGGACCTTCAGAGGAGGATCGACAGAAATTACTGGCGAGTAAAAAGAATAATAATATAAATACTTCACATTTCTGTTTCTTTCAGTGGGCAACAGTCCAGTTTACTGATACATGTTTCTGATCTTGTTATATTCTTCATTTCAGTAAATGTGTGCTTGCATCTCAAGTGTATTTGCAGGTTAAGATGCATAATACTAGACTGACAAGCTACTTGAGATCTAAATGTTCTGAAATCCTAAATCATTCTCATCAAACACTACAGGTTATTTTTTATTAATGAAACAATCTCTTGTTTTTAACTTGATTTGACATGTTTGCTGTATCATTGCATATGAAAGCAAGCGAAAAGACACCATGATATGTCTACGAGGTACAGAAGTAATGGGAAACCTTAAACGACCCCTGGTGCACTGAGAGAATATCACATGACCAAGACATATTGTACTGTGCAGCTAAAGAACACTCTGTGCGTTCTGTTATTTTATCATGAAGGCTATTTTAACACTATCTTAGTCGTTTATCCATTTCTGTGTGAGATACAGCTTGAAGTCCCCCGCACTCCCTTTTCTTTATCAGCAACTGTTGTGTGAGCAAACTAAAATGAATCTATCCCTGTTGTTGATGGACAGACCGAGAACAGCCGGAACTGCAGCCAAAGAAGTTGCAGAAAGGCCGTACGGATGGCTCGGGTGAGGGACTACTTTTCTCAGAGAAACGGAGGAGCGGATGACACTGGAAGAAGAGATGAATCCCCTCCAGAAGAAACCCCGGAGCAAAAGCACTCAGATGTGCCATCATTTCCTGAAGGGGCCAGTAAATCAGAAGGTTATCATGTTGTTCCTGAAACTCTGGAAACGTGCAGCGACGTTCCACGTGAAACACCGCCAGCAACCGACCACGCGTCTGACGGCGAGACGGATCAACCCGAGAGCGTCAATTTGGCTGACTCTGCCACATTGCCAGGAGGTGAGAGAGCCACGGTGATCCCAGACAACCCATATAAGGATGAGCCTGCTTCTGCAGGATGCCAAAATATCAACAAGTCCGTCTCAAAGGCTGAGGAAGGCAGTCAGAAGCAAGGCCCGAGTTGTGACTGTGTTAGCAACATCGCAGCTCAACCAGCTGATGGGGATGTTTCAGAAGGGAGCAGCGAAGGCCCCGATAGACGGACCAACAGCTTCTCATTCGGAACGGTGGTGGCGCCGTTGTATCATCAGGTGTTTGGCAGAGTAGGAAAGGAAAGTGATCGGAGAAATCCCGTCCCGGCTCCGCTGCATGCTGGAGACTTAAGTTACCGCCACACGGAAAGAAGATGGACTCGCTGCTCCGGTCCATCTGATGCAGGAGGTAACAATGGCGGTGTTCAGGCACATGTGCTTAAGAGTCAGGAATCAAACCAAGAATTCTTAGTTACAAATACTCCTCCTATGGAAAAAGGAGAAGCGAGTTTGAGCGTGACAGCGAACGACATCCGTGCAGAAACTCAGCGGGATCCAGATGATGTCATACATTCAGACCGGAGACGGACGAATACATCTGAGGTTCCCGAAACTATTCCTGTAGCGCATCCGCATGCTGCAAACATTTTAAACACAGATTTGCTGAAACCACAACAACCCGCTGAGAGTCTACATCTCCAGGGAGAAGCACAGGAAGACAATCTGACCCTTGACCCCAAACTGCCACAGCCTACATGTACGCCAGCTAAAACTAATCCAGATGAAGCACCAGCAGACAGTGAAACACAAGAAGTCGTTTCCTCGTTTATGTCACTTCAACCTCCCGAGAGCGCGTCAGAGCCCGTTGGTGACGAGACAGGCCAACGCGGCAGGGGAGCAGCCGACTGGGGGCTTGTCCACGAATCAAACAAAGAGGAAGACGTCTGCGAAGCAGTGACTACATCAACTACCACCGCCGTTTCAGAGGAGGATAAAGCGGTTGAAGCTTTACGCCTTTTGAATCCTAAATACATGAATAATTCAGTGACAGAAGAAGCTGAGATTAGCTACGTTTCTTCTTTTGACCTCGCCGAGGAAAAGGATGTCCCAGCGCCTCAGATACCTCTTGAGACGAATAAAGTGGCCAACACCTCGGCGAAAGAAGAAACAAAACACTCGGCTGAAGAAGAGATAATTGGTGAGGTAGCCGGGGCGACGATGAACGATCACGTGCGCGGTGACGTGTTCGTGGAGCTCGAAGACGAGGACGCTGTCGTGAAACGGGAGGAATCTGGTTTTGCAGACGCTCCGGACGTGAACTGGGAAATGATGGTTGAAGAAGAGGAGAAAAGCATATTAACAGTTGAAGAGGGAAGTGAGGCAACGTGTTCTCAAACAGTGGGGAAAGACCACGGACAGTTGGAGGATGCTGGGACATTAGAAAAGAAATATTCAACAGAGGCGGAAAAAGAGGACGAGATGGTTTGGGAGATTGAAGCTGCAAGAGAGGAAAATATCGAGGTTGAGGATGGAGATGTTTCAGAGGGCAAGCGGATGATCGGCGAGGAAATTGGGGAGATTATGGCAGGAAAAGACAGGGAGGAAGTTGCGAAAGAATTACAATGTCAAGCCACACATGAAGCTCTAGCTGAGGAGATTGAAGAAGAGGAGACGGAGCCGGAGGAAGAAAACCACTTTGCAGAGATGCATGAGGTCGATATTGAAAAGACAAATGTCCAAAATGAAGAGGATGTGGAGGAGGAGGAAGAAATGGAAATAGACCTGAGCGATGACGAGGAAACAGGTGTGGAGTGGGAGGATCAGGTGAAACCAAGGGAGGAAGACGCTGAAGAGGAGAATCCAGATCACGAGGAGGAATGTTTTGTTGTTGGAACGGTAGAGTCCGAGATCAGAGACTCAGAGTCAGAGGATACGATGAGAGAGGAAGAGGGGTGCTTTGAAGTGAGGTCAGACGTGACACAGAACAATGTGCAGGACGAGAGAGTAATTGACAGAGAAAATGGACACGTCCCAACTGAAATGCATCTTTACGAAGAGGCAGATTTACAAAGCAATGTCCCACCTGACCTCACAGAAGCTGCAGGAGATGAGAGCGGATCCGTTGCTGCAGATGGAGGTTCGCCCCTTTTGGATGACGAACCTGAAAACAACCAGTGGAGCCGCGACAGCGCTTCGGCAGAGTCCGACTCGGACGACGAGGTGGAGCTGTACATGCACTGCCTCAGGGCCGTGCACGCCGGGGAGCGGGCCCAGACGGACAGGAACAAGGACAGCAAAGCAAGGCCCCCCGTGGGCAGAGGCAAGCTGCTGCCCGCACCAATGCCATCCATCAGCGAGGCTCAGGATGAAGAGCAACACCCCGGACGCCTCTTGGACGCTCACGAGGACACGGAGACGGCCGACGTCCAACCCACAGCTGCAGCATCAAATGGACCGGAGAGCATCGATAGAAACATGGTTTCATGGTGGAAAGAGACTTTTTCCTGCAGCAATATCTCAAAAACATTGTTATACGCCACCTTGTTGGTGGTATTTTTAGTTGTGGCCTACCGATATGATTTTCTTGCCTGTGTTGGGCTCTACTTGATATCAGTGGTTTGGCTGTACTGTCAAGGAGAGAGGCAGCCGAAGCAACAACAAAACAACAGAATAGGTTGAATTAAACCATAAACTGTATTACTATCACACCATCATTTGATAGTTCCCTTTATCTTAAGGTATTTGAACAAGACCTATTAGTAATGGTCTAAATAGAAGAAGAAGAAGAAACATACAAAAGTGAATGACAATGGGCATTCATTTAAAGTAAATATGATACATATCAGAATAAATGCTGTATATTCCCTATGGGAGGACGCTAACTCTCTGTTGTCAAGAGTATGAACCAAGTGTCTTTATTCTTTTATTTGTACATAAGACTCTGACAACAGGCTGTGGACCATTGCTCACACTCTCCAGGTGCAAATGAAACCAATCAGAGTGCCGTGTGTGTGGATGCCACTTGTCGATCACTGTGTCTTTGTAGGGTATATTAAGTTTTCATGGAATGAATAAATTGTACTAGACAAATAATGAAATGTGGACAATGGCTTTTATTAACGTTCACAATACTGATAGTAGCCAGCTCAGAGTGCATCACACCATCTTAGTTTAGCCTGCTGGCAAACTACTTTTCGTCTTTAATGCCAGAATATTTATGTAAAATCTCACATGATGATGCTCATATATACATATTAACATCAATACGTTTTTATATGCTGTAATTACATCCCACCCATGACAGTGCAACAAGCAGGCGTATCTGCAGCTAAAAATAAACACGCTGTTACCATCATGTGCTGTGTGTGACTTTTGGATTAGAGGAGTAGTTATGTAACGACAGTATGGATAAAGCTTTAGATACAACTACGTGGTCTTTTCTTCACACCAAATTCAACATTTGATAAAAGCAAAGTGGAAACTTTAAAATGATTTAAGATTTTTATATAATATTTTTCATTGTTGGAACCAGAACAAAAAACAACCCTCTCAATCCTGTAAACTGTATAGTCATGTTAACATTGTCAGCCAACAAGAAAAATGAAAAGGACATGTATTGTGGAAATCTGTCTTTGTAAATGTGGGGACCACATAACACTGACACCAGTGGGTAGCACTATATACACAGTACAAATCCAATTTGATACACAAGAATGAAATAAAATATTTTAACGACAAACAAATAACTCTTTATGAGCTGTAAAATGTTTTTTTTTCATATTTAATGATTTAATGATGTTATGGAATAATGCATCTTTATTATCTGTGGAATAATAAAATAATAAAAAACACAATCATTTTCCAGCACAGTTTCACTCCAGAAGTGTTTATCAGAATCAGCTTTATTGGCCATGTGTCTTTACACATACATGGAATTTGCATCCGGTTTCATGTAGCTCTCATTGTACATATATACATAATTATATAGAATAAACAAGATAAATATAAAAAAATACATTAAAGACAACAGCGCTCTCGTTCAGGGATTTCTTTTCTGAGCCTATTTTTTAAATGAATGCATTCTCCTCTTCAAAAGGTTACAGATGGACGAGAGGCCCACGATTCATTGTCAGTACTCCTAAATAATCTGCACTACCATGACAGTACATGTAACATTTAATTGGGCTTTCCCAGTGTCTTTCCTCACGCTATCCCTCTGAACAGGACATAACATCAGTCCAAATCTATTGTGCATGCTTCATCCTATTTCTGGGCCAAATCAGATTCCCAGCAAGTGAGCTAATCTGACACAGCAAGGGCCTTTAGCGGCCCTGTGTAGCTGTATCTGTGCCAAATTATTGTAAATTGTACTTAACATTTGTATGAGCATGTTCTTGGACAAATCTATTTCACATTAAAATGATACATGCATGTGATATATGTAAATAGCTCAAATGTATAAATGAACATAATAAGTCAAATATAAGTAATATTATTAAAATAAACCAAGAAAAACATTCACACAGAGGTTTTTATATGTATTTATAAGAACATATTTAACAGAAAGTCATGTCATGAGGTGCCTAAATTACTCCATTAGTTTCAGAATTTACAAGCTGCACTTGAACGCGCCATGGGACGCACGCAGTCACAGGTACGCTTCCAGGCCTGTGATTGGACGACGGACTGTCAGTTCGGAAGATCGTCTGTCAAAGTCGACCAATCAGCGCGCGTTTTGTTGGCCCGTGCACCGGTTCGCCGGTCGGCTTTTTCACAGGTTTCTCAGCTGGGAAAAAAAGGGGAAGCAACTGGCCGAAGGGGCAGGCAGCATCGGCGGCGCGGTGCTATGGACCTCAGGGACAATGTCGAGACAGGGGAGACGGAGAACCACACCGAGCCCTTCTACGTGCCGATACCCGATGAAGTGCCGTACAAGCGGGAGCAGGAGAAGCTGTCGGGGGTCGTCAAAAACGTCCACAGGAAACTGCGCAGGAAATACAGAGAGGGTAAGCAGCCTCTGTGGGCCCCTCTGTCTCTCTCTCTGGCCCAACCGCCGAGTGGCTAACACTCAACGATAGCGGTTGGTTACACAACTAGCGTTAAATCCCTTTCCGTGAACAGTTATGGACATAAAGACAACTTATTGCGCTCGGTAACGGCCCAGCTCCGAGCTAACGGCCTCGTTGTGAGTCTCGTCCGCTGCTATGGAGGCAGCAGACCCACCGGCGAGGGTTGCATTCAGCAAGCGAGGCCTTTTTAAAGCTACTTAACAATAACATTTGGGCTACATACATTGGAAATGAATAGCCGTTTATTAACTTAGCTAGGTTATCTCTGTTCTAAACCCAGTTTAATTTGGTCTAATAGGTTACCAGATAGAGGTACTATCTGCTGGCAATAAATAACTTATTATTGCCTCTTTATTGCCAATAAATGATAACTCTGTGGCCTGAACAAACATGTGTGCAACTTTTACACCCATATTATCTTTATTTCGGAGTATTGGTGCTGTTCTGAACTAGAAAACATAAAGGTTGAAGGGAAATCAATCCCCCATTGCTTGGGAAATCAAAGTGTCCCCTATGCTCATAGATGGAGGTTTTTGCTCTTTATTTCAACTTTTTTTTAGAGACCTATTCCCCAGTTATTTCTCATAAATAAAGTAAAGATCCAAACTGACAAGATGCCAACTCAGGATGGATTTTGTTCTGCTTTTGCGCTTAGGGGAAGTACAAAAAAAAGCAACAACAACAAAAAAAGTGTTACTTGGTGGGAGAAGATACTGTTTCTGTAAAACTCTGATTTCCCAGACAAAATGTTCCTCAGGGGGATGTGGCTCCAGATCGCCTCATCTGTCTCCACTCAGAGTGAGCCCACAAATATTTGCAAATAAAATTTCCAAGTCTGTGATCGAACCTTCCGGATAGAAGATGCAAAACAAAATGCGGCTTCATTCGCATTTATTTATTCCCTCGTATGCTTGTGTTCCTGTGACTGAAAATAATTTATGGATCCTTTTTAAAGCTGTAAAGATTGTATCAGCTTTGGAGTTCCACAATACTGTGTGTGTGTATGTGTGTGTTTTTGTGAGACAGAGAGAGACTGTCTGTCTTTTTTTTCCTATTATGAATCAATCTGGACATGGGAAGAGAGGTTTATTCCAGCTACGAGCTTGAAGTTGAAGACTGTTTGTACTTTCAGGTGCCTAGCAGCAATGCTGAAGTGCCCTGGATGTATAGAAAAACAATAAATGCATACACTTCCTACAACTCCTAACCACACTGAGGCTTTGTGCTGTTGTTGACTCGTGTTCTCTTTTGTTATGTAAAGCAATGCACAGAGAGGTCAGGTTTTGCTGTTATTTGTTTTGTCTCCATCCTACTTTTACTCCGAAATGCCACACAACTATGATGTATTGTTTTTAAAATGACGTTCGATCAAGTTCTAATTTGAACAAATCAAGAAATACTGAGTATTTGAGAATAGTCGTTTGTTTTGGAGACTGGAACCGCACGCAGAAGTCGTGCTGCTTGCAGACCTCATGAGTGGTTAATAAGTAAAGCATGATCTGGTCGGCTTGGCATAGAATCACAGTGGTCATGCTTCTCGAGCGCTGCTGTTTACCACCACTCCTCTTGTTGTCCTTTCATTTCTGCAAATCGGCATCAGAGTTTTTTTTTCTTGTGGTCATGGGATTTCTCCCTTATCAGCGTGTTTGCCTATGCTCCAGGCTGTAAACTGACGATTCGCTGAAGGGATTTTGCGCGGACTTTATTATAACTGTGAAATGGCTATTTGAGGAGGACTTTTAGAGGAACAGTTTCACTTCTGTAGCGGCAGAGACGAGTGGCTTTTGTAGCAAATGCATCAGCAGTTAATGTGGCTTTGAGCTTTTCTTCCAAAGGAGTACTGCCATGTTTTGGTGCTAAAGGGGATGACCAAAGTTGGCAAGTAGGTTTCGAAAGCTTGTGGTAACTCGCTGTGGATGGACGTGTTTGACTAATAGGAGATAAAACCCGGACTTCAGCATGATAACACCAGTAGCTTAAGTTAACTTTTAAAGTCTCAAGTGACTCTTCCAGGCACTGAGGTCTGAGGTTTTCCTTTTGTGTTGTCTTTGTATTAGTCAGCTCTGTCCTGATGTATTTTTGACTTATTTCTTTCCTCAGTGGGCGACTTTGACAAGATCTGGCGCGAGCACTGTAAAGATGAGCAGACGCTGAGCGAGTACGCCCTCGCCATGAAGAATCTCGCAGATAACCACTGGACCAAAAACTGCGAAGGAGAGGGACGCATCGAATGGTGTCGCAGGTACGGCCGACTGCAGTTTTTTCAGACCTCGTGACAACGAAGCGTGACTCATCCCAACATGCAGGATGTGTTTTTCACAACATGTCGTTTGTCACTTTGGCAGTGAAGTTTGAGTGTTTTTGATTCTACTTTTCACAGCGTCTGTCAAGAATATTTCTTGGATGGCGGGATGAAAAGAATGGTAGAAAAGGATGAGAAAAGTGCCATGCTTACCATGGGTCTGACTGCAGATTCTGTAAGTGCCCAACCGTACAGCACCATCCCCAGGTAAACACAGCGAAGAGCAACTAAGCTCTCTTCCATCCACATAAAATATGTTTGTTTTTCTCTTGTTTCTTATAGAAAGCATTTCCAGTTGTATTTTCAAAGTATGTGTGGACATTGCTCTTTATCAAAAGCATTTCTCTTTGTTTGTTGTGAAAGAAAAGAAAAAAAGAAGATGATTTTTAACCGATGTGGTTGTTACAGGACAAAGAGACACTATTAGCTGCAGAAGTCACGTTGTGTTTTTGACATTTTCCACTTTTCTAGTTCCATCTCTCAGCTGGGCAAAATGCGCCTTCTTGACGTGGGAAGCTGCTTCAACCCTTTCTTGAAGTTTGACGAATTCCTGACAGTTGGTATCGACATAGTGCCTGCAGTTGAGGTACGGGAGCTTATTTTGCTGCTTTTATTATTATTATTTGTTATAAATCCTTGAAAGAAATAAAATGCACAGGGTTCCTGTCTGGTGATTCAGTGCCGGCATTAACGGAGCAATAGCAAAGACCAGCAATGACTCATGCAGGGGTATCACTGTTGTGGTTAGGCAGTATGTGGGAACAGATTCTGCAGAAAGCGGAACAAAAAGCACCGTGCATTCTGCAGCTGCATGTAGAGAAAAAACTGCACGACAGAGTGCAAAAGATCGTAAATAGGATCATTTGAAAGTGCTGACGTTTTGCTTGTTTTCTCTCCTTCAGAGTGTGTACAAGTGTGACTTCCTCAATCTCCAGCTCCAGCAGCCCCTCCAGCTGGCGAGCGACGCGGTGCAGGCCTTCCTCCGCCAGCTCCACAACCCCATCGACACGCTGCCTGCCCAGCTTTTCCACGTGGTGGTCTTCTCCCTGCTCCTGTCCTACTTTCCCTCACCGTACCAGCGCTGGATCTGCTGCAAGAAGGCCCACGAGCTGCTGGAGCTGCACGGCCTGCTGCTCATCATCACGCCCGACTCCTCCCACCAAAACCGCCACGCCCTCATGATGCGCAGCTGGCGCGTCGCGGTGGAGTCCCTGGGCTTCAAGCGGTACAAATACGTCAAGTATTCCCACATGCATCTCATCGCCTTCCGTAAGGCGTCTCTGGCCACCACCAGCGACCTGGTGTCCCGCAACTACCCGGAGATGCTCTACATCCCTCAGGACTTCCACTCCAACGAGGAGGAGGAGTGCGCCGACGTGCCCGTGCAGGCGCGCTCAGAGTTTGAGGACGACCAGATGGCTTGGGGCTTCACGGAGCTCCCCGACACGCCCTACGACTCCGATTCCGGGGAGAGCCAGAGCAGCTCGGTGCCTGGCTTCCATGAGCTGGAGGACCCCATCCTGCTTCAGAGCTAGGCTTAACCAGCTACACCCCTCCCGCCCTCCCCCCTCTCCTTTCCTCTACGTGACTGTCACCTCCCCTTCAACTGCTGCGCTGCCAAATTTAAACCTGCTGCATTCTTCTCCCACTTGTCCCCCCCCCCCCCCCCTTTTTCCTCGAAACAATGCAGTTTGCACAGTTGCGAAAGCGAGAAGTTTACAGATTATTTTCTCATATCCACGCTCCTCTGAGAGTACACACGCATACACACACACATATCTGCATACACAAACACGCACACACTAAGATGGATATATTTTGATAAATATCTAGGTTTTTTAAAAGAGTTGGAAAGTGAATGCCCCCCCAAGATATCTAAACTCCCTGCTCCTCGATCTCCATGCAATCTTCCAATCAGCTTTCAATAACAAAAGTCAGCTTGTCTGCATTCTGTACTCGGTCTCTATTTGAATAAGCTAGTGTGGCGGGCTGCTTAGTGCAAAAGACAAATGCAGCAACACCAGCAGTCTGACAGGAGTTTGGTTGCACTGGAAAGACTGAGATGGAACGACTGGACTGGTACGCTTGCTTCTGTCAGTCATGCAGCTAGACTCTGAAAATTCTTGATGTGCGTTTAGTTTTCCAAGACAAAAAAAAAATAAGTTCCTTGTTTTGAAATATATATATATATATATATATATATATATATATATATATTCTCAATAACAGTCAAAACATTGGTGTTGTCCAGTGTAAAGTGTGGCAATGCCATTTTAACTTGCCATCTTCTGAATAATTTGTGTATCTTTTACAAGAAAGTGGTATTTGTAGCATTTTAAACATTTTCAGAACCATAAGGTAGGAGTATTACTAGGTTTACTAATGTGAAACTGTAACTTGTGTTTACTCATTGTGTAACAAGGTACGAGTGTTTCAAAATAGGTATTAGACTTTTCTTTTTTTTTCGCCTCTCGTTGTCCTCCACAAATATTACGACTTAATTATCTCCTGTTAGCTTTCCAATACATTTCTTGTTCTCTAGCAGATGCATAGTACAACACTGCAAGTCAGTGGCCCATATCAAATTGGGCTTTAAAGCACCAGTATCCTTTGACACAATTTTGTAACTTTAATGTGAAATTACAGCAAGTACTCTGCCTCCAAAAAAAAAAAAAAAAAAATCCATATCTGAGCTCGTCGCGGACGATTCACCTCGACAGAAGAGAATTTGCACTAATTTACCGTTTCTTTTGAATTTTATTTTTGTCATACCGAGACCTCTGAGACAGGTGAGAAACTGTAGATTTTAGCAATAGCAAGCGAGAACGGATCTGACGACGGGAGGTTTTTAGCTGAAGACACTACCAGATGAAAGATGGCGCGTGTGGTCCAGCCTCTCCCTGAGCGGGCTGAATGTGTGGCTGGATTTGTCAGTGTGAATGAAAAGAATGAGTTTGCGTTGATGTTATTGTCAGTGGCACTTTATCATTGATCCCAAAGGGGTGTCACAAAATGTAATTATTTTCCTATGATGACCGTTTTACAACCTATATGATGGGCCCACGAGATAACAGTAGGGCTAAGGTGCCTTCTTTGTTCACACATCCTGTATGTTGAAAGCGGATTTCCTTTTTAAACAGAAAGATATCAAGCTTCTCTGGCCAAATAGTATCTACTAACTGTCCAGTTCTCCTCCGTCACATTAATGGCTACCAATACGCATTTCCAGTGTTGATGTAATGCAGTGTGTTCCCATTCCCATCTCGTTTTCCAGGTAATACACATCTCTCTGCTCGCAGTACCACAAAAATCCAGAGTTTGAAGTTTTGTGATGAATCGGTGCTTTTTGTCTTCCAATGTTTCTTTAGGGCCATTTGCATGAGTTGTTTAATCTTCATTATCAACATTTTCAACAATGCAGAACAATGTGTGCTTATAGTATGGTTGTATTTCTCTTTTATAAATGAATGTAAACGTATGGTGCCTGTGTTGCTTTTTTTTGTGTAATATACTTTTATTTTGAAATACTTAAAAATACTGCTCTGTGCACTGCTTATGGAGTTATGAAGAGGCAGTTGTGATTCAGGAGATTAAGAGGGACAGGTATTGACAGGTATTTTTAATACATAGGCAATAGTTAATATCTACATCAGTAGCAGTTGATATACTGAAGGCCATTTTGACACTGAGGCAATGTTTATTTTTCTATTTTTTTTCAGGGGTTAAAAGTTTAAACTTACACTAGTATTTTTATTTCAGTTTAACAAAAAGTAAAAAACTATTGATCAAATGCAAAAAACAACAACACACATTTAAAGGCAATTTTACAGACTTTCTTATTTCCCTATGAAGGTAGGATTGGCTTACATTTTACAAAAAAATACTCCAGTGTAAAAGTAACTCCTGAATTAACAATCTCCATGTGAGATGCGGTTGAAAGCTCCGGTAAAAAGTAAGTGAATGCATGAGTACATTTGAGTGTAATCTTTTCCGGTCAAGAGCATTCTTAATTTACACCCATAAACCAACGTTTTACCGTTATTTACAATTGGTAAACCTTTTGACCCTCGAGGCTCGCCGTAGTCGTCGAAACCAGCCAGCGTCATGGCGCCTGTCAACTCAACTTTTGACGCGACAAACTTTTTAAGCGGAAAAGCGCTTCCCTCTGCTCACTGCTGGTTTCACGGAGCTTCTTCTTCGCGCCATTAAAACAACCTGCCTCGGACATCAGATGACAGGGACACGAACAACGTGTATCATCAACATGTAAATATGTCGGCGTGCTAACTTTGAAAAAGTAGTTAAGCTAGCCCCACTTTCAACAAGTGTGCTAGCTATTCAACCAGCCTGCCGTTTCCGGATTTAAAATGTAACGGATAATAAACCGACTAAAACTCATACAACTTCCCCTTTTTGGGGGCTTCGGCTCGTCCGTCTTTCTCAAAATGTTTCATTTTCTACGCTACTGTGTCAGCCACTGCCTCCGTGCAGCGATGACCCGCCTCGAGGACGTGAACGGAGAGGTGAGCGTGCGCCCGTCTGTCCGGTGGCTCGACTACCTGTCCAGGCTCAACCTCCTGGTCGCCCTGTGTTTGGGGCTCTACGCCCGGTGGTGGACGACCGCGGACACCACCCTCCTGGTCTTGTTCGTCCTGGCTCTCATCATCCCCGCGGTAGCGACCGTGTCGACCTGCTTCTCCGGCGCGGAGAGGGTCGGCCTCGGTCTCCTCCACCTGTGGTTCGGCTTCCTGCTGGGCCTGCAGGGTGTCCTCGACAGCCCGGCTCCGGCTCCGGAGGCGGACGCGAAGGCGCTCGCGGCCAACTACCTGCTGCTGGCCAGCGTGGTTTCGAGGACCGTGTGGGCGCTGCTGGAGAGGCTGCTCGGACGCGCCAGGAACCGGCCCGTCTTCCTCACCTCGGCGGAGCGGCTGGAGCTGGTGGGCTTCGCCGTCGCCAGCACGGCGCTGCCCGTCCGGGACTCCGTGAGCGTGATGGTGCTGCTGGCGGCGCTGGCCGCGGGCATGGTCGCCCTGCGGATGAAGGCGTGCATGGCGCTGCCCAACTTGATCTGCTTCGCCGCCGTCGCCGGCGCGCTGTTCTTCGAGCCTCTGCACGTCTCCACCAACCCCTTCGCCCTCGGATGCTTCTTCGGCCGGCTCATCTGCGACCCCCTGCTGGACGTCTGCTTCAGTGGGCTTTCTGTGACCGAGCGCTGGCAGCCGTTCCTGGTGTGCCCGGCCCCGTGGCGCCGGCTGTCCCTCCTCCCTCTGACGGCGGTGGAGGTGACCTTCATCAGTCAGGCCGGCCTGAAGCTGACAGACCTGGACCGGTGGTACGTGATGATCCCGGCCTTTGTGGTCGTTGCGTTCGTCTGGGCCGCCAGCCACATGGTGTTTGTCATCACGGTGTGGGGCTTTCACACCAAGCTCAGTGAATGCCAGGCGAGGCTGTTCTCGTCCCAGGGGTCAGGGGTCAGCAGCCTGAACAAGGTTATGGCCTCAAAGGGCATGAGACATTTCTGCATCATCTCCCAGCGCCTGGTGATGTTCTCGCTGTTGTCGACTGTTGCTGTGGCTGCACTTTGTTGGCAGGTAGGGAGCAGACACCATGCACATCTTTTACAGATGAACTTCACAGGCCTTTAAATACAGTCTGCGGCCAATTTAGAAATGCTGTAAGCACAATAACAGAATTACAATATTGGGAGCAGTTAATCCCCTGGAGGAACACGCACATCCATAAAGTATTTGCAGTGGCTGGGTAACAATAATCTATTTCGCACAAAACAAGGAACACATACCTGTACACTGCCATTTGTGCCACAAGTTTCCTTTTTTTCCGACATGAACATGACTATTTCATCCATGTCCTCTGGAGAGAAAAAAATGCCTTTGTGGTTCAAACCAGTATTATGTCCATGTAGAATAAAAGAACAAGCTCTCAGTGTGTGGGCTTTTTTTTTGTCTTGTAAGACTTTGGACCCGCTGGTGGCTTATGTATATGGTTTTTCCATTAATCTTTGAAAAAAAAAAGTCAATATTTTGGTTGCTTTTCATCTTGTGACTCCCTCAGATGTATCTCACGAAGCCACTGGTTTGGCTGTGGGACCAGTCTGAGGAACCTAAGAATGTACATTTACATTTGATGTTTCTTCAGTCCCTTCATCCGAACAATTCAATACGAACTCTTCTTATTACTTATTTATTTATCATCATTATTTAGTTTCTGGAAATGCAGATTTACGTCGCGGTTTCTTCCGCAGCGTTTTCCTTCTTCCTAGATCTTTCTCTGGTCAGCGCAGTGTCACGCCGCCGTGTGTTTGATTCCTGCCTCTGCTCCGCAGGCCTCCAGCAGCGTCTTCTTGAGCGTCTTCCTGCTCGTCCTGCCTCTGGAGTCTCTGTTTCACGGGCTTTTCGACGAGCTCGGCGACAGCCTGGGAGGAACCTGTGTGGGCTACGCGGTGGTCATCCCCACCAACTTCTGCAGGTAGTGTGTGTGTGAAGCAAAACTACTGGGAGTATGGGAATTAGTCAATACAACATCCCATAATATGATGACGGTTCTTAGAGACAAAACAAAAATGATTCCCAGCTTTAAGTCTGTTGTCTTGTTCCTGATATTTGAAGCGCCTCTCGTCAGAGGGCAGTGAGGTGTTTCCTAAAGACGGATCCAAGTTTAAAAACATCTATAGTTACATGTTTGTTCGCAGGAAAATGCTACATTCCTGCAACATGTGTTGTCTGAATATCATTTTTTTTAAAGTTTCAACCGTACAGACTTTTTATCCAAAAATCTGAGATGTCAAAAATGGTTACAAAGGTTTTAATAGAGGAAATAATTAAAACTGTTCATTTACTAATGTGTTACTGATGTGTGTATCAGTTATTGTCATAGTTAAAATATTATAAAGTGTCCCAGTACACAAGGATGTGCGTATTGAAACGTAACCGTTTTGTTTTTAATTGTTTTTACTGGCCTACAATGAACAGCTACTCCCGCCAATATCTAGAGCCATGAACTTGTGCATTTGGGGCCGAGGGTCAGTCGGGATATTCTCTCTCGACAGTAACTTCACCTCAAGGCGAGCGTATTTCCTTCATACTGAGAGAAATGGGGTTGTGGTCGTACACCTGTTGCTTTTTTTAATGATTACATTATATTACATTACATTTAGCTGATGCTTTTATCCAAAGCGACTTACATGCTATACAGTAGACCGTAGATACGGCAACGGTGAGCAATTAGGGTTAAGTGTCTTGCTCAAGGACACAACGACATGGACTAGCTGGGGATCGAACCACCGATCCTCTGATTGAAAGACAGACTTGCTAACCACTGATCCACAGTCGCACTTTTGCATGGGCGTTTTTTTTTTTTGCGCAAAGTAAGAACGTTCCTACCCACGTATTCGTGAAAGAGGCCCACTTGTGTTTTCGTGGAGTTGTCTTTCCCTCAGGACCCAACCCAACGGATCCAAAACATAATTCCATAATTCTCTGTCTTCATCCCGTCCGCCCCGCAGTCTCGACGGGCAGCCCATGCTGCTGCCTCCGAGCCAGGTCCAGGAGCTGAACGAGCGCTCCACGGGCATGCTGAACAAAATCCAGCGCTTCTTCGCCCACCATGTCATCGAGACCTTCGGCTGCGACTACTCCACCAGCGGCATGACCCAGGAGGCCCTTCAGGCCAAGCTCACGGCGTTCTTTGACCTCCAAACGGCGGACGGGCCTCGCCACGACACCTACGTGATCTTCTACAGCGGCCACAGCCACCGCTCCGGGGAGTGGGCGCTGGCGGGTGAGAGGGAACTCCAGTTGAAGCAATTATCGTTAGAAAGGTTGATTTGTTTTGATCAATTCACAGGATTTTTTTTTTTTACAATTATCATCATCATTTTGGATTTCAAAGTTGATGAAGCTGGACTAGGTGCAACATTTTATTTATTTTTTTGCATCTTGTTGCATAATATCATTTTACACAATGTTTTGTTGGTTTCACTGTACCGTTTTTAATTTTCTAGAGTTTCCAACGGACAATTGTTATAAGATAAAAGTCTTCTCAAACAGTTTTTAGACCAGAGGATAAATAAAAAATAAAAATATTTATATATTTATACATAAATATATATATATTTATACATAAATATATACATTTTTTTCAAAATATATACATTTTTTTCAGAATATACATTATATATATATGTATATATTTATATATGTATATTTTTATATATATTTATTTATATATATATATATATATATCTATTTTTTATATATATATATATATATATATATATTTATTTATTTATTTATTTATATATATATATCAATGACATGACTTTCCTCATACATAATTGGGTTCATTGTGATTTTGAATCGTTTCCTTCTTCATCAGGGGGGAACTCCCTCTGCCTGGATCAGATCCTGCAGTGGTGGCGGGAGAGCAACGGCAGCTTCTGCTCGCGCCTCATCTTCGTGCTCGACTGTGACAACTCGTCTCTGTGGGTGAACGAGGTGAAGAAGGTGGAGGGCCTGTACGTCGCGGTGCAGGGAGCGACGCTCGTGCGGGGGCAGGACGTGGAGCAGCGGGACCCCCCGCAGCTCGGCGACTTCACCTCCCAGTGGGTGGAGTACAACTGCAACGCAAACAGCAACATACGGTGGTCGGAGAGGGGCAGGGCGGTTTTAGCCGACTACGGCGTCTCCAAATACTGGAGCGACTACACGCTGCACCTGCCGACAGGAAGTGACGTCGCCAACTACTGGAGCACGTGCTTCCCCCGGATGGCCTACCCGGCGGGGCAGCTGGTGACCTGCGGGTGGATGCCCGGCAAGCTGAACGAGCCGGGGCCTTGGGGCTATGTCATGCGATATCTGAGGAGACTCAAACTGAACTGGTACCCACCAGCGACACTGGACACCGGCCAAGGCTTCAAACTGGTCCGCTCATACAAAATATGAACGTGGAACTATTGTTCAAAAGTCTAGTTTTACAAAAAGGTTTCTTGGACCTTGAGGATTGGCGGCTATCGGATTGTTAGCGCGCGCTAACCCACACTTAGTTACTGATTGGTCGGTTTGGAGTTTGTCTATTTTAGTACCAGTTTTTATACTCGTTTGCAATTTTTTTTCTTTCTAATAATGTGTCTTTAGCTGCAATTTAAAGGTCCCAGTCGAACAGACATGTTGAAGTGGCTCAATTTTGCACATATTTACGATTCGATTTGATTCCACCATTGATTTTTAAGAACATTCGTGCCTTTTACTGTAAAAGAAATCACCAAAGAATATTCAGATGGCCAGACTTTTTTTTTTTTTTACCTTTTTAACCAAAGTGGCTGTGGTACAAGATCTCAGGCATAAATCATATAAGCAACATTTCCCAGAGGTCAAAGCGTTGTAGCTCTTGTGTTTTGACTGTGAAATGACTCCCGTTACACGCAGCTGCACCACACTATGCATTTTACACTCCAAGCTTTGCGTATACTCAATGCGCTGCTTTGTGTCTGTTGTAACCACATGTTGCAATGCTTTATGGGTTGTTGTTTTTAAACGCTCTCCAGCTGCTTCAGGGAGTCCAGAGAGATTAACGGTTCCACTACACACAGCGATGTTTGAACTATAGTATTTGTCATAATAAACCCTGGGAATTAAATGCATCACATGATGATGAGATCTTTTTTCTTCCTGGGGGTTGATCGCAGTTTACTGGGTTATGCAAGATTATTCAGGTGAAAGATGACTAGAACTATGCAATAAAGGAGTGGGACTTCGCTGCTAAAATCATGAATGTAATTGTAATGTCCTCTTCTATGCATCCTACAATTAACTCAATCAAAACAGGTTGTTTCTGGGACTAGGACAACACATCTATCCAATCTTCTATACATTAAAAATATATATAAGAACTATATAATTTGGCACTAATTATAGGGAAACTAGACGATTATACTTAAGTTTTACTTAACTGCTCCCTTTAAACCCAAGTGAGTATTTAATCATCATATAAGTTGACTTTTATACTTGCCTGGAGACAAATTCATAAATGCCAAATTATATAGTTGTCACAAGACATTTTCTAGGAAATTGAACTGTAAAATATATTTACAATAAAACATTACTCCCCGATAATGGAACAAAGCCCTTTGTTTCAGACGTCCTACTCATTGGGAATGGTGTGGGTTTCAGTGTCTTGGCTAAGTCCACTAACGGACAGACTGGGGATTGAACCGCCGATCAATGGGAGACCTGCTCTACGACCTAAAGCTGCTCAATGGGACGGACTGTAGTCGCTGAAAGAATGAGGAAAGTGTACTATTGCAAAGACGAGACTTCTCTCACATAAATTGTCTGCAAAAAACTTGATTAGCATACATTTCCTGTCATATTAATAAAGTAAATGTTCTTCAAAGTGGAGTGTGTGGTTTCATGACAATGTTCATGACTTGTTTAAAGATGGAATAATTCTATGCATCACATAACCACAGGATGAAATGCTGCTGGAAAGTACTTAAAATCTAAACTGATAATTGCCTCGTGTTGTGATTTGTTAACAAGTTACCGCCTCACGGTATTATGCATCCACAATGTCATCACTTCATTTTAAATCCCTGGTTTCAAATGCTCATAATGAATGAACGTCTCTTGGTGGTCACATGACATCAACATGTTCTAATAAGTTCGTCCTCATGTTGCCGTTTGTGCCAAATTTAAAGAAAATTCCTCAAAAGTCAAAGTATAGTACGCCATAAGTAATGTCATCAAGGGCGTAGGTTTGGTCTCAGCATTGGTAGGGACACTGCTTACTAAATAATGCAGGTTTGCACTGTGTGGGGTAGTTACTACTAGCTAACTAACAACGACCTGGGCTTTTTGATAGCTACTTAGCCTCTGGGTGAAAACAATCCGTATATCCCTTTTCTTTTTGGGTGGCATTTTCCTATCTACAAAGCACAAAAGGGTCAACAACATCAATGC
This sequence comes from Cottus gobio, assembly GCA_023566465.1. NCBI lineage: Eukaryota > Metazoa > Chordata > Actinopteri > Perciformes > Cottidae > Cottus > Cottus gobio. The sequence continues at coordinate 5,939,798 of CM042223.1, read as the reverse complement.
TGAGACCAAGCGAAATACTAATATGAGGCTTTATTATTTCCCGGTGTATTTTAGTAGTTTACCGTGTCAGATGAGTCCGACTGCCAGCTCTCATTCTGCATGTTACGTTCACGTAATATTTGTGTTTCTGACTCCCCACTTTCTGACTCGCAGGCTCGAGGGCGCATTGGAAAACATGGACATTTATTTTTACTCTTCTGGGCGATGAACATAGTATTATACTAGAAGAGTGAAAAATCCACTTCCAAGTTTGTATACTATTACAGAGGAGTTTGTGCAAACTTTGGACGGTGGGGACAATTGTGTCTTTTCCCAAACTTTGGTCGTGACTAGTCCCTATGGACCCTATGCAAACCTACGCCCTTGAATGTCATAGTATTGCATCTCATTGTCCTCAGTGCTGGCTCTCCTCCTGGATTTGGTTTGTGTAGGTTTTTGGCTTCTACACACTTCATCTCATGCATGTCACTGTTAGTTTAGTTTTCCTATTATGCTATTTTTTATATAAATTAATAGGTAATTGGCTTGGTTGTGCATGTCTCCTTTTGCCATTGCCAAACTATAGTATATGTATAAAAAGTAATAGTATAGCATGTCATTAAAAAAATAGTATAGTATATTATAGCAGTATATATAATAAAATAGTATATCATGTTGGAAAAAGTCCATTAATTTGTCATAGTACATTGAAAAAAGTCCAAATGTTGCATCTTGAAAAAAACAAATCACACAAAACAAGCATAGTACATTATTTCTGAAAGTCCCAATTAACTCATAGTATAGTATGTCATTTAAAAAGTCTTAGTATATTATGTTGAGAAATATTTAAAAAGTCACAGTACAACCCTTACAGCTACGAGGCACGAAAACATAACAATCAACACACTAAACTCAGGTTTTCAGTTAATTTTATTGAAAACTTTATAAAATGATGTGGTGCAGCAGCATATTTCAGTTTTTAAGATCTTTATGATGTTCACATTTACACAAGTTGAAAATGGCTTTTACAGCAAGCTGCAGAACGAGCATTCTCACGGAGACAAGAACAGAACAGCTATCGCCCCCATGTGGCTGCAAGTGGAATTACACCGAACCCTAAAACACTACAGGAAACCGGCCCTAATGGGACCAGTTCCAATTCTGTTCCACCGCTCAGTTTCTTAATTCCATATTTTGTCATTTCAGTGCTGATGTGCAAATTCATGGCTTGGGTTCGTTTTAAGCATGGACACGGGGACACAAATGAAGATGCACAGCATAACAAGTACAAACTTCGACATGTTTTTTTTATTTTTTTTTTACGGGTTTTTAAATTTGCACAGCAGCCATCTGTGTATTCAAAAGAGAGGGAAGACGATGCCACTGCAGCGCCGCATACACGAGACGATGAGCCTCTCAGGAACGGCACACTTTGGTTTGATGTTCATGACAGAAATAAAAAAAAATAAAAAAAAGATCCAAAAATAAACCGGCCCTCCCATTTGAACAGCAGATCCTGCTGGTTACATTCACTAGATCATTACTATAGTATCCTAGTTTACGTCTACTCTGCCTCCGCCTCCGCGGGATACACTGACGTTTACAGCCGACTCGCTAACAGCCACGAGACCTGAACGAAGACGAAAGCTTTCTGGACTGAGAATATACAAGTGCGATATTTTCAGTTTGACTTCAGCATTATTTTTTTTCCCGGAGCATTTGTAAAATTTTAGGCTGCAACTAGCTAACCCTAGCTTAATCTATAGATTATTTTCTAAACTAATTTAGTCGATATAAAAAAAAAAAAATGGACAATGGCTATTACATGATTTGTAGTCGTCTTCAAATAGCCGGTTTAATTTCCAGTCGACTAATTGATACCGCTCTACATTTAAACAACAATGTATTTGGAAATTACTGCGAGACATTGAGGAGTTTTGGACACCAGTAAATTTGGTTTTCAATGGTCTGACCTCTGAGATGAAAATAAAATAAAAACCATATGCTGACATGATCCCGCTGGCTTTGTGGACTCTGCTTTAGTTGAAATGAAAAAGGAATCCAAATGTTTTAACTCACGCGGGTCTGAGTGGCATTTATGGCTTCAGCGAGAGTGGGGGGCTAAGCTTTGGCTTGTTGCATGTACAATATGGCGAAACCTAAACCTTCACCCCCCCTCCCCCCTCTGATGAAAAGGATGGATTTCACTTTGTTTCAGCTAATTCAGAGATAAAGGACAATGAGATCTTTGATAAATGTTAAATAAAAAGCATTTGGCATTAAAGATATTAACTTAACGGCCTGTAGTGCCTTAATCAGTGGAGCCCGGCCGTCTGTTATTCTATCCTGTAACAGCGTGGGAACGGCCAGATCTCCACCATTTTTATTTTTTTCCGTCTTTCGGACTGAAGCACATCTCTCAATAGACGTGCGATTGTCGTGGATGTGTTCATTAGAGTGCTGCAGATCCCTCAGTGCCTCGTTTCACACAAAGGAAATGCACAATCTAGTGTTCATAAACGATTCAACCTAAAAGGAATAACAATAACGATGAGAAAACATTGACAAATAACACCCCATATATCAAGTATAATCAGCAGTTAAATAACTAGAATATTTTTTGTTTGATTTTTTTAAACAAAGTTGTTCTTTTTCTTTTTTTAAGAACAATGAAAGGAGATAAAGGCTTTGGCCAGTTTTTCCTTTCCGTGTCGAACTGAGCGAGGATCCCAGCGGTGACCAGGACCTCCGGGCTCAGTTCTCCCAGGAATGAGAACCTGAACTGTAAACAAAACCTAAATAAAGGAACAACGACCAGGAAGCAAGTTCCATTGTAGCCAAAACCCCAGGATGACACTGAACATCAGTTACCTACAGAAACGCACAGCTGCTGCCAATACTCCCCTCTCTCCTCACCTGCACCGACACGAGCGCACACAACGAAGCGTATTTACAGGTTTCCGACGCCCGACTCGTCTTCTCAACGGATAAGAGAGAGCAACTAAGGAAATGAAAAAACGGCCGCCCGTTATTGGTCACAAGTCTATCTACTTCCCTGGTCACCTATTGCCCTCTTTCCACTCTTTGATTCAACGCTTTTTATTTTGTTTTTTATTTCCCCTCATGACCCCCGGCACAAAAATAATAACACAAAAAAAAAATGTGTCCGTGTGTAATTCCCCCCCTCCAATGCTCTTAAAAACTAGAATGAGGTAAATCCCTGTAGTAAGACAATAACCGGGCAATTCTCCGAAAGGAAAATTGCCCCTTTCGACCCCCGACTCTGAATGAAAAAAAGTTCAACGCAGCACAAACATGTGTCCATCCGTTTGTGTCACGAATCTCTTTCAGTCATCTCCCCCCCCCCCCCCCATCAAACCTCGTCCTTTTCCCTCCTCATTTGCTCCCGACCGACCGGTGACGACGCTTGCCTCGGCCCCTCCCCCTGGCCCCGCCCCCCTCAGGACTTCCTCTGCCGCACCGTCTCGGAGCTGCCGTTCAGTTTGCTCCGCCCGGACGGGGCGGCCGTGCTGCCGTTGCCCAGGGGGCGGTCCCAGTCCGCGGGGACTTCCTGTTGGCGTTGACGGGTCTCTTTGTAGCGGAGCGTGATGTCCCTGTGAGAGGATGGAAGAAGAGCAGACGCAGCATGAATAGAAAAACAACTTTGGGAACAGTTCCTCCCGACTGGTTTCTCTTCCTCAGCTTTTCGGCTCCACACATCTGGACCAAGGTCCCTGAGAGCTGCAGGTCTGCTGAGACCCTCAGAGACCCCCAGAGACCCCCAGCTCCTTTAAATCCAGACTGAAGACCTTTCTGTTTGCTGTTGCCTTTAATTAAACCAGATTCTGCATCTCACTACTGCATTTTATTTGTTCAAACTGTGCTATGACAATACATTTATTTACCTCACCTTCTCTCTTAACAATGAATCACTTCTCTTTCTACCATGAAATGCATCGTGGTGGAGAAAAGCCAGACGTCCTCTCTTACGGATCCTAAATTGCAAGCCTGAAATATGACTGTCCAGGTCTTTGAGGGATGATCCACAACAAAACTTTGGTTTACTTCATTGCATAATATTCTATAGGTTACGACTAATCAATAAAAACATCCTGTTTTATGTCTTTTATGCTTTTTGAGTGACAGCAGGGAGATCATCATTAAGCCCACTGGATGGAGGAGGTGAAGTGAATCATCCCCACAATACTCACCGTGGTCAGCTGATGCTAACGACCTTGTATTTGATAAAAGAGGCACATGACACCTGAACAACTGGGTCAAATCAGATAACTCTTTTGTGTGTTCGTTTCATGCTGCTTGGGTTGTATATGTATATATAATGTATATGTACCTTTAAAACATAAACACACACCATAACCTCCATAGTGGTAAAGCCAGTCTTTATGTCATCAAAGAAAGCTACAACAAAACACATTCAAATGATTGGCAAATATGCTTTCACCAGGTGTGTAACTATGACATGGCATGCTTTAGTGACGCCCCGGACTGGTTTTCATGCTGACATGTGTGTGAGGTGGGCAAACATTTCCTATGGCTTTCTTTCAATGAATGTCTTCTGTATTAATTAATGTTCATGACATTTTATTGATATTGTGAATAAACTGTATTTTTTTGCAATGAAACAGGTTATTTATTGAAGCCAGTGTTACCGACCTGTAATAACATAAAACACATTTAAACCTGAAGTGTGTTAAAGGTTTCTTCATGAAATAAAGAAACATTAAATATCGCCCTTTCTCTTCCTGTTTTGCACCCTTTGCTCGGCTCCTCCCCCCCCTGTGTAGTAACCCCGCCCACTTCTTACCGGATGAAAAAGCGCCACACGGTCCAGGATAAGATGAGGAAGATCCCTAAGAACCAGCACTGTGTGATGAAGAAGGGGATGGGCAGCATGATGGTGTTGGGATCATACTTGACCACGATGAGGAACTCAGTCACCGTAATGGCCGCCACCAGCCACGCCTGCTGGCCGAGCTTCTTGTGGAACTTCCTGTAGGGAAAATTACAAAGAGAGTCGTTATGGAAAAGTTAGTCGACTGTGAGAACTGGTTACTTAAAACTTTCTGAAAAGATGCTGAAATTAAATGACCGATATTGCTGTCCCTGCCCTTCTCCATTGTCAGTTAACGGCCATGCATAGTGTTTCCATATTTGTCCGACATGCAGAAACGCTTGCTTTCTGAAGGCGGATGTAATAAAAAACTCATACCGGCAGTGAGGTAAATACCAGGGTTCATACACATTTTAACCAATGGTTTTCCAGGACTTTAAACTAAATTTCCATGACCAAACATTTAGTGAAATCTGGGTGTGTCCATGAAAAAGTGATAAAATGTAGTATTTAAACTAACAATGAGGATTCCAAAGCATACAGTATTCCTTAAAGGACACAAATGAATGAGAGACAATAGTTTGATTAAAAGAATAAACATTTATAGATATACTCAGCGTTTTAAAAGAATATTAATTATTTCAAATTTAGCGTAAATAAACGACATGAACATATGAAAATAAAAAGAATTCCATGACTTTGCCAAAACCTTTGGTTTGTTTTTTTATTTTCAAGGACTTTTCCAGGCCTGGAAATGCCAAATTACATGACTTTTCCAGGTTTTCCATAACCCTCAGCGACATTGAAAGCTTCCTAACAAGCTCACAAGCACCGAACTGGAAATATGAGTTTTAAAGGCCTCCAGAGATAACTTGATAAATAAACAGTAATCATAAGCAAATATTCCCTTTATAGAACACTTAATGGAAGTGATGCGCTCTCAGGACATGTTTTTAACCATTCGTCCCCTCACAGCAGATACGTGGTGTTCTTTTTGCTGAGGAACGTAGCGCCGTTATCCTGTTTGACATTTAGAAAAGTAGGCAGCGAGCACTTCAAAGAAAGGTGAATGCCGACAAGCTCCTAATGCAACAAAAGATTATTTCCCCCGCTACTCACGGGTCGTCCATGAAGTCGTAGATTTCCCTCATGGCGACGCCTCCGACGTTGACAAAGAAGACCAAGCGGAGCAGCACCAGGTAGTGCTCGGGAGGCATCCACAGCACAAACTTCAGGTAGAAGGTGTTCAGCTCCGCCAGGAGGAACTAGGAAAGGAGGAGATTAAAAAAAGAAAAAGCAAGTTCCTTAATTTATGAGCGCTGAGAATCTGATGAATTGAAGAGAACAGAATAGGACGTCACTTGTTCGCTGGACTAGTTGTGTATGTATATCTTTATTTGGGGGTAGCGACTTGTTTTGATACATAAATAAATACTGAAGTAGTTAGCAAGTATGTCTTTCGATCAGAGGGTCGGTGGTTCAAACCCCGGCTCAGCCAGTAATGTAATGTAAAGTAATCTATGGAGCTAAATAGCTTCAGAAAAAACTGATGACTTAAAGAGTATTTGCTTAAGTTTCACTCTTTTTTTTTTTAAATTGTAATTTAATCATATTATTGGTTGCCATTATGACAAATTATCCCCTCTTTTCATGTCAACATAAAACATTTTAAATAAAACAGGACATTTCTTACCATAAAGATGATGCCCAACACAGCAAGCCAGCGCCGGAGGTTTGAAGCAGGCTTCCACTCAAACTTCACCCAACTGTACGGAGTGAACTGGAATGCGATTCGCTTTATCTTCCCCCTGGGAGAGGGCACAGAGGAGATGGGGTTAGAAAATAAATGTATATTCATTTCTAACAGGGTACTTAGTACTTATTGAAGTCAGAAGGGGCAATACCACCCCACTAGTACAAATATCAACAAAGAAGTTCTGTCAAAAACTAGTATAGCTTTAAACGTGAACATTATATCTTATATCTGTCACACAATAGAGACAATGAGTGTGGCAAATCAAATAAATTGTTAAAATGGTGTTGTTTTAGTTGTATAAGAGTAGAGTGCCCATAGTGGGTTAATCCCATTGAATAAACCAAACGGTGTCGTACTTGTAAGTGGGAATGTTCCACAGGCCCTGCCACTGGTAGGGCTTCATCGACAGCCAGGCCAGGGCCTTCATGCCACAGTAGATCCCCAGACTGTTACACACCAACACATCCATGATCCACTGGAAACAAAGACACAAATACATTTGAATATTATTATTTAAGTAAAAAAACAACTGAGATCCACCTACACAAGTTTTCTAGATTAGACTTTTTCTTGGGACTGTGTGGGTTTGACGGTGGAAACAGATCTCCTTGACTCTCCTATTAGGTTTGTTGCATGCTGGGAGGGAAAACTCACACTTTGGCATTCTTTTAACACCCTGGTGAGCGTAGAAGAAAAACCCAGCATTGCTCCTCCTCCTTCTTCCTCATGTCACAACTTAAGTAATTGCCCCGTCTTTCTATTGACGCAGTCTACAGAATATATTTTTACAATCAACGCGTCCTTCTTTAATACCCCACCATTTGTCTGTTTACATTCTATTATGTCGCTCTATAATAGCGTTGATATGATTTCCCCTGCCATCACATGTCTGGCTTCCACCGCACAGTTTCCCACCGGCACAATAAAAGCTTCTTATCATTCAAGCAAATGGCCACTTTAATTGCTCTTATAAATCTCAATAGCAGATTTGCAGAATACTGCACCAGCAGGCATCAGGTAACAGGATATTAAAAAGTATCCATCAACGCTTCCTCAACCCTCTCGTGAAAGACACTGCTCCACATTGTGCTTTCGGCAGCTCAGAAGCACAGTGACCTTTGCAGACTTCAGCAATTTCAGTAGACGGTGAGAAGTTGACCGATCTGTCTTGCTGAATAGCTCGTGAAGAAAGCAAAGCAGAGCTCCAGACACTGAAAAACTGGTCAATATGCAACCATGTTTTATTTATTGTTTTGTTTACGTCTACATTTGTCATGTCTGCTCTCACTGTGACTTACCAGTATCTCCATCCCACCGACTATACTGGTTTGTTCACATCCTCATTCTAAGGGATTTTTAAGGGGCATGCGTGGATCGTGGTCCATGCCTCCTACTCATTACATGAATAACTTCTGTGATATTCATTGAATGTGCTGTAACTCTGTTACTTTGATTCTGGTCACATGACATCTATTGCTTCTGTCCATCCGGGGAGAGGGATCCTCCTCTGTTGCTTCCCTTTAAAAGGGTTTTCACTATTTTTTTCGGGAGGTTTTTCCTGATCCGATGTGAGGTCCCGGGACAGGGATGTCATATGTGTACAGATTGTAAAGCCCTCAGAGGCAAATCTGTATTTCTGATTTTGGGCTATACAAAATAAATTGAATTGAATTGATTATTTGGAAAGCGAAAGGAGAAGAGCAGCGATATCTGTACGTACATGGTCCCACCAGCACTCCGAGAAGTTAGGTAACTGGTGCTCCAGGCTGTACTCCAGGAACTCGAACATGACACTGATTATCATACACATCCACCAATCGCGGATCATCAGAGTCTGAGGAAGAAAACAGAGCAAAAGGGAGGGTGAGTAGGAGGCGGGGAGGGGGGGGGGGGAGTGATGTGGAGTGGGAGTAGGTCAACAAGATGCCGTGGAGAGAAACCTTTTTCCATTGCGGCAAATGCAACAGTCAATCTGTTTCATACAACAGCAGGCTGAACACCTCCGCTGCCTATTACACAAAACATTTTTAACATAGAAATCAGCCAATAAATGACCAATACATCAATAACATGAGCTGATTCATGATTAAAAAGGTGCTTGCAATCTTAGTGACTGTGTTTTATAAAGATCTCTTGTGCGTGATCTGTGATCATTGGCTCAGAGATTGTCCAACAAGGCCGACTGCCGCAAATAAGCTTCATCTTTTTTATGTCACACGCTCGACTGCTTTTTGATGCATTTTATTAAGATGGAGCAGGTGAAGATCTGACAGGCCGTTCTTTAACGTCATTGGACAATAACAGAGTAGTCGAAGTAAATTAGGGCACACTGGTGTGTAGTGTTCAGTCGTGTTGAGCCTTCTTCATACACACCTTGATATACCATCCCAGGAAGTGAGCTGGAACAAAGCCATCCATCTTGTCCTGTAGAGACACATCAAAACGGTCATTTAACAAGTTATTTTTGCACCTTTTTCAGTGTTTAATAGACCAAACAACACATCTGTAAAATAAATCAACAGATGAATTATTAATTAAACTAATCAGTTGAAGCTCTACTCTTCACTGGATGTGTCTATGGTCTCATTAAGTACATCTAGTTCACCAGGAATGAGCACAGCGAGTACTCGGTCACTGAACAGAACAAAACTTGGCTGGGCATCATAGAGCACAGAAATAAAAAGCATCCAAAACCAGTTCTCCACTGTGTTTTCCTTTTTAAAAACAGCACCACATTATACACCACATTACATTTCTATCCATTTCCTTCCCCCCGAAAAAAAACTCCAAATCTGTTGTGTCCCCCCCCCCCCCCCCCCCCGAAATATTTGGACATAATTTGACATTTCTAAAAGGTTATTCACATACGTTGGCTAGCATGTAGTGGAGAATGTGGAGAGTTTGACCCACTCAGACTGAAATCAGGCCAACAGTAGAGATGTGGGGTCATTCAGCAGGCTGCTGAAGGCCTGGTTCTACTGACGGGCTATAATCTGCACCAGACACAAGCTTCTGCAGCCAGTCAGCACACAGCCACACTAACTATGAGTTTGTGCATACATGCATGAGGGAGAAAGAGAGGGAGAGAGAGAGAGAGAGAGAGTGAGAGAGAGAGACAGGGGGGAGGGGACAGGGAGGGAGAGCTAGTCAAAAGGAGAGCGATTGTGTGAATGGATGAGGGAAGGAAACACTCATTTAGGCTGCCATACATACTATGCAAGATCTGGGTATTTTTCATTTTAGTAATAATTGAGGGCAAAGTGTACTACAGTATGAATAACAGGACCAAGTCAGAGATCTGTGACATATAATTAAATAAAACGTCTTACCCAGATGTTGTGGAAGGGGTCGGTGGTGTTGCCGGGGTCGTACATGAGGCAGTTTCCTCCATAGTCCCGCTCCGGCAGGGCGACCCCAAGTTTGGGGTCAATGTACTTCATGAACTGTCGGCCATCATGCACCGTCTGGGTAACGGGGCGAGGAGAAGCATAGAAACTATCAGCGCTTATTCTCCCCGAGAAGGAGCTTTTATGGAGAGACAGAGCCATAATGAGACCGTAAGGTGTTGCAGGGTTCATACACATTTTTAAACAATGGATTTAAACTTTAAACCAAATTCCCATGACCAAACATTTAGTTGTTAAACTAACAATGAGGATTCCAAAGCATACAGTATTCCTTAAAGGACACAAATGTATGAGAGACAATAGTTTGATTAAAAGAATAAACATTTATAGATATACTCAGCATACGCCTGCTTATATTTTGAGTCTTTCTTTTAAAAGCATATTAATTATTTCAAACTCAGCGGAGATGAACCACATGAACACATGAATATAACAAATTTACATGACTTTTCCAAAACTTTTGGGATTTTATTTTTTTCAAGGACTTTTCCAGGCCTGGAAATAACCATTTTGTTATCTGAATTGTTATTTGACTTTCCATTATTGATTGTTTTAAACAACTGATATATTCAGAATATGGAATCAAATAAACAAACAACTACTGTAATAGATAAATAATAATAATTATAATTATAATTTACAAAGCTACACTTTGCTTGCATGAGTAAAGAACGTAGAGGGCTTAAGTATTTTAAACTCTTTTTAACAATGTCTATGCCTGATTAAGACACAGTTTGCCAACTGTATATTTTACAGGGTCTGACTCAGTGACCTTTTAATTAAACTGGGAGAGAAAAGAGGCTTCCAGGGCTCCAGATGTGGGAGGATCACAGAGATTGGTGCAGCACTCTGAACAAAATCCAGTGTAATCCTGGTTTTAAGATGTCTGCATGCACTCCAACACACATGTTCTCAGGATGTAGCTGCGTTACTCTGGTTTGTGGACACAAATCTTTTAAGTACACACATTGTTTAAGTATGCATGTGATTGCTGTATGCTTTTCCATCCATCAATGCATTTTCAAGGGTGAGTGTTTCAGCCCATTGGAGGTATTAAGACCATCAACACACCAACCTGGAAGAGGATGAAGATGAGGAACAGCTCATAGACGACAGTGACACAAAGCCAGAACCTCCAGTAAGCTAGAAAGAGACAAACAGAGGAAAAAAACAAAAAAACATTCCGGCTTGTTAATATTTAATTAAACTAATCACAATCGTCTCAGATAAGCCCAGGATACAGGGCCGGCGGCCTTGTAAAATAGATAGCAGAGATAGCGAAAGGGGAGGATGATAGGTGGTGAGATATGCAGCCAATGGCAGACGTGTACCCACAGTCCTCATCCAGAGTGAGAACATCTGGCAATTAAATATTACTTCAGCCTTTGTTGCTCTGTTCTTTAAAAGGCGGCATTTAAAGATTATGTTTAGGAGTCCAAAAAGAACGGGAGTGCTTATTTATTTTTGTTATTTCTGTCCCATTCACACAGATTTTGTGGACATTCGGGTGATGTAATACATGACTTATTGTGTGTTCTTTCATTACCAGGGATACCACAGTCAGAGCCATTGCAACAGATAATCTGTCTTCCATTAAAGCTTCATCGGTACATTTTTAAAAATAGCGACGTGAAAGGACTATTAGTGGATGTGGCAAAAGCCTGAAGCTATCGTAGCATTACCGTGTAATTAATGACCCACAAATGGGTTTAAATTCGACGGCCGCTGTCATGGTGATATCTGGTGAATCTTTGTGTATAATCTCCTGGTGGGGGGGGGGGGGGGGGGGGGTTGCAGGTTGTAAATCCTAAAGTCCCGCTGGCTCTTTTCCCAAGATACAAACAGACCCGTGGAGTTTCAACACAAATGTAGCAAGCTGAACAACAACTGCACCTACTTGGCTGGCTCAACAGGTCAGGGAGAATGACGCAATCAGTTAATATACACACACACACACACACACAGAATCAAGGCAAACAAACAAAAAGGACAAGAAGGCACAAGTAATGCAGCAGCCCAAATTCTTGGCTGGCCACCCCACGCCTCCAATAACCAACAACATTCAGAGTGTGTGTCTCCATTTGACCTCCACACCCTGTTGTCTGTCTGTCTTCCTCCCTTCCTTCCTTCCTTACTTACTTACTTACTTTCCATCTGATGTCAGTGGGAACATGTTGTGCGATAGACGAGATGCCTCTTTTGCATAACTGACCTGGTTGAAAACCTAAATAGCAAACTACTTCAATGAACTGCACTTCTATGAATAGAATCTCTTTATAGAATGCAGCAAATTAAAGGAACAGTGCGTCACATTCCGAGGGATCCATTTGAAACGGTATGGAATGCAATTGTATCGAGTCTGTTTGGAGTGGCAGGTCAGGAGGCTATGTAGGCAGAAATAGGACGAGAGTGTATTTATGCTGGTTGTTGCCCTTCTTCTGCATTTAAAAAACAGCAGCTCCCTGATCTGTGGGAGAGGTTTATGTGTTAAGCTGGGCTCAGCGTGCATCTTTTTCATGTTGAAACTATTAACCGAGCACTACAGTCTTTTAGATATTACAGCTACGAGCCAGTAGAGACATCAATAACACCGATGGAGATGTTCCCCAAGTGTGTTTACTTTGTTCTCTGAGGGGTCTACTTGGACCGAGCCCCTGCCAGGAAAACACTCCACCTCCTTTCATTTATCCAGGTCTCCTCCTTCATTTTGACAATCACAATTGTCTGTATTGATTCGCTGCACTCAGAGGATCTTCATGTTATGGTAGAAGCCAACATGAGATTCTAAAATGTTGCTATTGATTGAATTAATGGCAGCGGTTCTCAGGTACTCTTACCCATCTACACACGATAGGCATGGAGAAACAAATAATGCACCATTAAAAAGTTAGTCAACACCAGCAGATTGCTTTACAAAGGTGTCAAATTCCCGTCAATTACTGTAATGGAATTATTTTTTCAATCTCTCAGTTTGTAAACAAGTGCTTTTCAAGGCATGGAATAAAACAAGTGGGACCTACTCGAATTCTTTAAAATGTAACCTGCTTTGCACAAGATGTGTGCTCATATTCTGTAGGTTTTAAAAGCTGAAATAAAAAAGGCATTGCTTTGACTGAGATGCGTGGTAGGAGGAAGATGAAATGAGAAGCTTTGGACTGAGCCATTCTTACCCGGGTGTGGTCTAGTGAAGGGTCCATCTTTGGCTTGTGTCACTCCAAAACAGAGAAACACCAGGATGCTCGCCACAATCCCCCTACAGGACCACAATTAAAAAAACACAGAAAAATGATATTCAAGGTTACTTCATTTAATAAGTCAGAGACTCTTAATACTGTAAAAGTGACAGGATACGTAGTGTTGGGCCAGCCAGAGAAGTGCAGGGAAGATATGTCTCTTGCTAATCTGCGCTTTATTGGCAAGCCGCTTAGAATATGATCAAAACATTAGGATTTACTACTACTAAAAATAATAATAACAATAATAATAATAAAGATATGGAGGCTTGTGGCTTTTACTTTTATCTTTTTCAAAAGTGTCTGATGTTGTAGCAGATGGTAACTTTGCAACCCAGAAAGAAAATGGCCAGCTGTCTTTTCAAACATTGAACAATTTATTTAGATTACAACACTCATTTTTAAAATAATTTGATGATTATATTTTCAACATACTTTACAACCAGTTCCACAGTCTTATCTTCAGGTTTACAAGAAAGCTGCCATTGGTGGCTTGACCTGCTTCCTCCTACAACCTATAGATGTGTCTATATATACAAATAATAAGCCAATATTGTCTAAACGTAGGTACAAAAGGCAGTAAGGGGAACGTATTGGGGCACCATTTGATTTGGTGACCCGTCTCAGCAGCTGACCATGGATAATTACTCCCTATTACAATTCCCTCTCTGAGATTAGGGCCAATCTGAACCCGCTGCTGTCAGGTTGAGTTGCCTTTAATCGCTGCTGTGTTGATTTCTGAAAACCAGGACACCAGCCAAGGACGCTGCTCTGAACCTACAAATGAACAGGGGCGGCTTAGCAACTGGACGCACAATGAGATTTCAGCTTGTGCGTGGCAACGCGGCTGGGAGCATAAGTGTGTGTGATTAAGTGATTGTGTGTGTGTGTGTGTGTGTGTGTGTGTGTGTGTGTGTAAGTGACTTTACGTTACTAGAATCGGGTGTCAAAATGAGGGTACAGGTGCTTTAACTAGCGGAAGGGACAGATTAGTAAACACAACGATGTTTCAAAACGGATGAGTGTATCCAACAGTGTGTACATGGCCGAGATTTGGACTGTATGTATGTGTGCGAGTGTGTTCCTCTGCTGGGAAGGCGCTCAAGGGTCTTTATCCCGATGAGCCGGACTATGCTGACGACAGCAAATCCAGTTAGGATCCGTCTGGCAATCCCCCTCAAACACCAACACACAATCCGTCTGCCCGTCACAAACACACGTGTGCAGCTTGCCTTGTGCTATTCCACCCACACACCCCCACACCCACACCCCCACCCCCACCCCCACCCCCACCCCCACCCCCACCCCCACCCCCACACACACACACACACACACACACACACACACACACACACACACACACACACACACACACACACACACACACACACACACACACACACACACACACACACACACACACACACACACACACACACACACACACACACACACACACACACGATTAAAAGCAACTGTGTCTTTAAAAATTAAAAGCGGTCCGTGAAGGAACTTGTTATCCACACTTTCAGTTCACATGAGCCAGTAAACAAAGCGGGCCTTTTTTCAAACTCCCATCAGAGAGAGGGGAGATGGTCGTCATCAGACCAGGCGTGAATCAGACGTCAACTCCCGACCAACGTGATGAAGTCAAGTCAGTCCAAGTGAGCAAATACAGGCCCGTTCTAAAATCAATGACTAAAGATTGTTTGTGTATGGTCAAATGTACGCAGGATGTTTTATGGTGTTTCATGTCAGACCACATCAGCAACATCCGGCCACATTTCTGACCAAAGTCAATTAAATTCAATGTAATTAGTGGTTTTACTCGAGCGTTGAAATGTTCACAATGAGTCTTGAATTAATTACTGACCAAATGGGGAGTTGAGGGAATAGAGAGAGCCAGGAAGTTCATAATACAAGAAGAACCATCTTGTGGGGATATTTGACATAGAATCCAGCCAAAGGATAAATTATTATGGTGATTTCTTTTGCTGTTTGACACCTGGCATGCCGTTTTCAGGAAGCATTTCTGTCCCTGCCAAGCTTCCAGTACCACCATTCAAAATGCCACCTTTAGGGCACTAACAAAAGGAATCTGGATCACACCTCAGTCATTCTGCATTCATCCAAGTCTCTATGGTTCAGTAAATGTAATGTTCTGGGTTGCATTTTTTTCCTCTGTGTTGAAAGATTAAGGCATGAAACCAACTCTCCAAATGGAATCAAGGCTTGACATTCAAGGCATGACATTCACGCGCTTCCTTTTCATGGTCATCAGGGTTGGATGTTTCTGAGAAAAGCTCCACGTGGCCTTGGAAGAGGGCCAGCTTGATTCAAGGTGAAAGCCACTGAAGAAGTACGAGCTTCCAATTTGAATCTATGGGTTCAGCACCTTTCCCCATGTTGCTGTGGCTTCATGCCAAATGCTTTTCCAGAGGTCTAAAACAGTGGTGCTCATTAGCTGGTTTTGTTATGTGACCTATTCGTCATTATTTCAAATGGGACGGACAAAAAGAAGTGGTACATTTCTGGTTATAAAAAGGCTGGAAAACAAATCTAAATCTAAACCCAGCATGACTCAAAATTAGAATAAACCTTGATGTCGATTGCTAATAAAAAACAAGTTGTCTCTAAAGATAAAACAGCAGCCAAAATGATTATTCACTCCAATCAAAAAGCCTCAGTGGATTAAGTGGATTTTCTGGTTCCTGCAGGGGTTTGGGCTTTGAGGACACGGAGGAAGTGACGAGCGCAGCCTACTGACCTCTTAGTGTTGTAGGTCGTGTCCTGGGGGGTTTCTTCCAACAGAGTGACGTAGACCAGAGCACAGGTCAATATGAACAGCACTGTCACAGTATGAGCCCGCCTGCAGGAAGAAAAAAGGGAGAGAAGGAACAGAGAGAGGGATATTAATAACATTTATAAAAGAGGAACATTTGATAAAAGCTGCTGGAGGAGAGAAAGAAAAAGAACAATCAGCTGATAAATGTCTAAGGTCACTGAAGGCGAATGTTAGCAATATAAATGCACTGTAATTAGCGCAGAGAACACTTTAGTCATTGCGAAACAAAGAGTCCTAACAAAGCTTTTAAACATCATGTGTGTGACTGAAAAAGTGCCATCTCTAATGATCAGAAGTAAATATAATGAAGGGAGCGGAGATGAGATCAAACAGATCGTTGTTAAGAAACTAGGTTACTTCTAGACTGTGGACCGTGAAAACCTCAGCAGGGTGTATCTGGACTGTTAACGCAGACGAGTTGAACTTAAAATGTGAAGGCCATGATGCTGCTCATAGGCTCACACACCTCAGCCTTTGTCGTACTCCACAGTGGTTGAGATATACATCCATCCATGCAGTCTGTGGGGCAAAGTTGTATTCCTCCACTTACTGATGCGAGTCAGAAGAACATATATAATATTTAATAGATAACCCCGGGAATTATCAAATGGACAGGAATGATTTTTGGCAAGCTGACAATGACATCACAAAAGGATTTATTGGGAGTGTGTACGGTGGGATATAGTCAAAATCTTCAAGGTTTGGAGGCCTGTGTCTCAAGGCAACTTTGAAACCTGATGGAAGGCGGTTGCTGTATGTTTCACAGCTTGATTTGTTACAGCGTTTCACAGTAAACACAGCAGGTGTAGTTCATATCCTTCGTCACGCTAGCAAAGCAATGCATAAGCATGAAACCGTATCTCGGAGCATGTTCCGTGACATTTGGAAATTCACGCAGTCAAGAAGTCGTTTCAGAACACATAGCAGTCCAATTATTTGAGGGTACTTAATACAGCAGTAAAGCAGAGGTTAAAAAACAAACAGACACGTATTTAGTTTGAGCTCACGCCTGTCATCCACCAACCTACAGAACGTCTCCTCCTCTGCCAAGCCTTTGGCTCAGCGTCTGAGTCACGGCGACGACATGCCAGGTGTCATGAGCGTCGTCTCCCTGTTCCACCTCCATACCCAACCTGTTGGCAGGAGCCCCAGGGGAGGGCCTGACTCCTCTCTTGCCTGACAACCACACAACCACACAACACCAGTGGAAACAGCCGAAATACCAGCCGGGCCACCTAAGCTTAAATCTACCACTATAGGGTTGAGGTTGAACGTCGAAATAAAACAGGTCAACAGGTAAATACGGGCCAGTAACCAATCATATGGCCTTGAGCTGGCCTGCAGGGTTAAAATACAGTATGGGGCAAAAAACTTGACTTTTACATGACACAGTATACTCGATTGTCTCATATATTTTTACCACAGCAGCCTCCAGTTTCCATGATCACTATTTGTAATAAATCGTGGCCTGAACCTCAACATTAAACCCTGTTATGAGCTCAATTTTCTGCTACTCCAACTTAAGAGTTCTTCTCTGTTGACAAAACATCTTAAACACAAGTCCGTTGTCAGTATGCACAAAGCATTTCTCAGAAGACTCTTAGAACTGAAATGTGTGGGCAGCAATGCTATTTAGGGAAAAATCCAAAGTGGTGTGCCAGCACAAAATTTGCGTCATCAGGCTGACTTCTATTTCTGGGTCTATCCAAGCTATTCCTCTTTTTCTTAGTCAAAAATAACAACTCTCAACTGTATGATTGCATGCCCTATTGTAACCTTCCTGAACCAGGGGTAGGTGCCACCATCAACAAACAGCCCTTTGGCATATATCTCACATTTGGGAGGCTCATAACAGCCAATGAGCTTCTGCACTGACTCCATGATCAGAAATCCACCAAAAGCAACCAACTCTTCCACATTGACTTCCTCTATTTAAATGCTGATGTG
The DNA here is from genome assembly GCA_023566465.1 of Cottus gobio. Taxonomy (NCBI): domain Eukaryota; kingdom Metazoa; phylum Chordata; class Actinopteri; order Perciformes; family Cottidae; genus Cottus; species Cottus gobio. The sequence continues at coordinate 5,921,779 of CM042223.1, read as the reverse complement.
GGGTTGACTAACACGCACTTTATTCACAGTCAAGTTAACCCCGTTCAGCTCCCGGGGGGGGGGGGGGGGGGAAATGCCCATCATGGTTTAATTAGACGTAGTGGTTGACATTAGTCCCTTCTTGACAAAATATAAAACTGCAGAATGTGCATTTTTCTCATAACTTGTGATGACTAAAAAGGAAGTTGTGAGATGCTACACATGTTAAATAAAATGTACTTTTCCCCTTTTACATGCATGCAATATTAGCCCATACCTATCTAGGATGCCATGTGATTCACGATGGCCACAATTTCAAGTCGACCACAAGACAAACGGCTACATTCTCCATTATCAGTTCTCGATTACAACAGACTGGGAGGGCCGACCGACCACTGAGAGGCCAAATTCCTTACAAGCAAACACAAAAAATCACATGCATTATTAACCAGAGATGGTCCAATTGTGACTAAACTGAGCTAGCGTCGGTCAAGACCATTATAAAGTTGCATTACTATGAGACCCGTTAATATCTCTAGTATTAGACCAACAAATAATCTAGATGTTAAGGCTACAACATAGTAATGAGATATTCTCATTAAAGTTTATTTTGGAGAGGACCAGCCTTGTGCGCTGTCGAAGATACTGGATACCTTTGCAGATTCTTACCGCCCCTTGCTTCTCTCACACACACACACACACACACACTTACTCAGGCGTAAACATCCCTGGAGCGACAGGTAGAAAGGCCATAATGGCTAAACATTAAAAAAAAGGCTGCAGCAGAGTGTTACTTCTCCCTTGCCCCAGCACATCGCAACACCTGCATCCTGCACATGCCAAACGCACTCTGTCTGCCTGTGTGCATTTGTGTCAGTGGGTGCATGCAGAACTCACTCCTCCAGTTTACCGCATGGCCAGAATATCTGTCTCGACTTCAAAACCCGCCGTGGATCTCTTTCTGCTGAAGGTGCTGGTTGGGACATCGGTTATTGGCTTGTCAACAGCAAGCCCTGCGCCTGGATGTGCAATGTAAGCATCCATAACAGCCCGGCAAACATTAGCACAAACACCCTCTATAACTGGCACCACTTAGACCTCGGTGACTCCTTCCTATCGTTTTACATTTGAACAATTTCACCCAGACACATTTCAGCTCGACAGCTGTCCATTTAAAGATTTGGAACAAGGTCACAGTATTTGCTGTGATTAATGGAGGTCACCTTTCAGTTCACCTTGAAAGCTAAACGAACCTTGTTGTCATTCACATTTCTGCAGGACCTGTGATTCTGGAGTATTTTCTTGAAAACAAAACAATGACCTATGATGCTGCCTGGCATTTGCACCGGTGACATTGTCAGAAAGCACTCACCAGAAAAAGGTGTTGGTCCCGTCGTCATAGACTTCACACTCTGTGTTTCTCCGGTGCATGCTCTCCCTGGACGCCTGCTTCATCACGTTAGCTTTGACGTGAGCAGGACAGCCCGGCTCGGCCGAGACGTCGTCGTCCTCGTCGACCGACTCGGCGGCGGATGCGGATGTGGCGCACTTGCCGGCGGCGGCGTTGACCGCGGCCACGCCGCTTCTCTTCGGCTCGTGTTTGGTCATTGGCGTCACCCACCAGCCGCCCTCAACGGTGCTTTAAACGGATACTGCGCGCTGTGGTTTTTTTTTTTTTTTAGTGGTGGGGTGTATCACTGGGCCCGGCTCCCGTGTCAACTCATCTGCGTGTTAGCCCAACCCTAAGTTATTATATCAGCATCCTGTGGTAGTCAAGAGGGGGGGAATAAGGTTATTAATTGAGAGAAAACCTGAAAATCCCGTTCCTGCAGTTGGTAGCGGTTGACTCCTGGCTGCGCGGCGCGGGAGTTAGCTAAGACCTTTTCTCTGACGCCGCCTACTTGTATCACCGCTTTCCCACAAAACAAGAAGGGGGAGCACGAAGCACCGCGAATTAAAGGTCGTTTAATTGACGGCGAAACAAATCACAACAGATGCACGAGCGCCTAGTGCTAACCCGCGCGAGCGTGTGTTGGGACTCTTCGACAGAGCTAGCGAAGCTAAGTTAACAGACACGCTTGTAAAAACCGCCATTGCTCGAGACACTGTTTTTTTTTTAACAATTAACTTATGTGTGAAATTTGTCTTTATATTAGCTACGCGGGATGTTTGTTGCCCTCCCCGCTAAACTGGCATTACGTACCAGTTGAATTTATGGGATTACTGGCTGGAGTCCAGATGAGCTCGCGAGCTACTGACGCTATCAGTGCAAGCCGCATATGGCGCAAACACGCTTGAAATCCGTTTTGCCAGTAGAAAGAACAACAATTAAGAAGTAACTACCATCATGCTCCGCCTGGTGACTGCCTCACACTTGCAACTAAAAAGACAAACCGCATCAGAGCATAGACTGGGCAGGCAACGCTCCAGACACACAGGTCACGTGGGCACGGAGTGTATTAAACGTCATGGTAACGGCTGCAATAACGCCATATCCGGTATACTTTCTTCACAATAAAAGACACTCCTATAGTCCTGACGTGAGAAGCGCACTATTATGAAATCACAATATTCAACTCGGAAGACTAACGTCCGATACTTTACGTAGTTATGTTGTGACAGCATGACCTATCTGGCGGGTTTAGCTGAGGATCCTACGTTTAACATATTTTTTTGTAACAGTTGGTGAGTTAATATTGCAGCTTTGAAATCCCACAGTAGCAATAGGTAACGTCGACATACAAGAGGCATCGCGTAAATTGCATCAATGGTTTAAACTGCAAAAATATGGGATTAAAATCCGTCTCAACATGTTTTGTATAATTTCTATGTCGTCACTTCCGCTCAGGCCACGCCTCATCAGTCTTAATTAGCAGAGAGGGCTCTGACCATGATAAACTAGGAAATGTGCAAAAAATAAAAATGAAATAAGATTTAACAGGGGGGAAAATAGCAACACAAAATAGTAGATTATTATTAGTTTCTTATTTATTTATTGTGAAAAAAATAAAAATGATGAAGAGCTAACTAATTGCAGGGTAGTCAAGTCATGGTCAAGTTGTACATTGCAGTTTTCTCCCAGATTGATTAAAGAGCGATAAGCACATGCCATGATTGTAGAGCATAAACACTAGTCATTTTTTTTACAACCTGGCAACCCAAATATTGTTTTTAATAAGGCCTCATAACTGATCTATAAAGCACAAGTTATTAACCATCCATAAAGCTAATAATAAGATACATTTTATTCAACACTTTACAAGTTTTTTCTTTCCGGAAACATGATTCTATCATATCACAACTGTGGTCACATTTAAGAAATCTAGAGATTCAAAGACGTAGCATACTGTAAAATGCACAAGATCTAGATTGATTTGCCTGATAGCACCACCGCTTTCTGTTCTTTAACTATTGTGAGAAAATCTTTCCAAGCAGTCACTGATGGCCAATCATAACCTTTGCTTATGTGTTTTAAAACTAAAATAGTGGTGAGGATGTAACCTTAGACGCCACCAACCAAGTTATGCTTGTCAAAGTTACATTCAGGAGAAAATCTCTCAGCTGACAGCACATTGCAAAACCACCTTTATCTCGCTCTTGTGTAACCAGAGAGGCCCGAGGTCAAAGGAAAAAAGATCTTTTGTACTGAAGCATTTTCATTTTGGAAGATTTAATACTTTTACTCAACTGCATACCAATAGAAATTGTTGCACTTTTTACTCAACTAAACTTGGGCCTGTTAGAAATGACTTAAAAAAATTACGTTTTTACATAAAATGTATATAATTAAAAAGTCATTATTATTATTGTTATCATAAGATTCTAGCACTTTTTCAGCCCCTCTGCCCCTCTGACCTTTTTAAATATATACTTTCGGATTTGGGTTCTTCTTTACACATTGCTTTGTTGTGATTTGTTGACACTTTGAGGTTATTTTGTGAAAAAGGGAAATAAGGTAAAGAAACGTGTGTGCGTGTGTGCGTGTGTGCGTGTGCGTGTGTGTGTGTGTGGTCGCCATTATAGCACACACACAGCCAGAGGCACCATTCTCTGCAGTCTGCACACTGAGGCCTGAGAACCATAACGGCCACTGAAGGTCATAAACTGAGAATAGAGGTTGTGTTGTTGCACGGGTAAATGAATGGCAGGAGAAGCCCAAGGCTTTAAGTATTTGTCTAAACTCTGTTTATAATGTTTGACTGTATGGCATATAAAACACTTAGCATTGAAAAATAAGAAAAAACCTTGCATGGTGCCGCTCCTGCCAAGACATTTATTGTTACTAAACAAAGAACAGCACAAGGTGTATTGCTCTTTAAATCCAGTAATTACAAAACAATGTAAAAACTTCCTAGCTTCAAACTATACAAATCAGTCCTTTTTACACACCGTAAAATGCAGCTAAAAATAATGGAGAGGCACCGCTCGAATCCAGTTCAAGGGCGAGCAAGACAATAAAGTATGGCATACAGTTTTATTTTGAAAGGAACAGCACAGTCAGGTGCAAACAGTGCAGCTGCATTCACGTCATTTATTTCAATTTAGGTATTTTGCTTCAGCAGAACGAAAGCATTCCAAGAGCTATTTTTAACTGAGGAACTATATCAAAACATGTGTTTAAAGAACTGGTCACAGGTTACTGCAGGTCAGAGCATGTTTTGGATGAAACATCACATACGGGATGATTGATCTATAACTGCAAAAGGACCAGCCAATGTATAACGGTGTTTTAAAATGTGTGTTAGAAAGAAGTATAACATTCTTGCCTTTTTCCTCCAAAAAAAAAGCATAATTCTTGGTGGTTATTTCATAGGTTATTTTTATGAAAGAGGCCTTTTCTGTTCTACTTTTGGTATATTCTACTTTAGTAAACAATATATTTTTTAAATAAAGCGATAACTGCTGCCATTTATCAGAACATCTTTAAGGTTTATTAAATCCACAAAGCTCATATAACACTCTTGCTGCTGGTACTGCACACGCTATTAAATGACACATGTCCTGAATCAGCTGCTTTACATCCACAGACTTGCGTTGGTTTTTATAAAACATTAGAATTGTCACCGTCTGATTTTGTCTGTATTCTTTAAATAAACAAGCTTATAATGTAAATTCATCTGTTTTCTTTCTGCTCAACTGAAGTTTCATCAAGCAGGAAGACACAATGAAACAATCCCACATTTGCACAGCTCTCTGCAGTGAAAAGACTATAATTTGGGTGGATAATTAGCTGCTAACCCATCCAGGAAATCACTCCAGCCGGGTGTGTCGAACGACGGGCAACTTCAAGCTTAAAGGCAGCACGCAGGGAAGACTGTTGTAGATGTAGCATGTGGCCGAGGGGTCGAATTACCATTCATCCTCCTTCTGAAGGGGCCTGTGGTGATGCCTGCAGCCCCTCTTTAACACGGAAATGGCTTTTACAGGTAACAAAAAACACATTCAACGGCAGCGGCAACACACTGGCTGTTATAAATACTTCAATTTCAGATGGAATGTCTTTTTTTTATTATTATCATATAAACTATACAAAATCCTTTTTTGTGTGAGCTTGTTTGATGTGAATAGTGGAAATAAAACATCAAATTGAATTAGAAGAATCACAGTTAAAAATAACTTCTGTTGAGAGCTTCACCAGAAAGCTTTTTGCAGCACATTCAGACGTCTCGAACATCACCTTCAAATAAACTCAGTCCAAACTTGTTTTTGATCTCCGTCTGCTATCGGCATACGAGTTTGGAGATTCTGGATCTTTTTAACTTTGCATTGAGCCCTCTGGGTATGTCAAAGAGCAAGTTATGCCAGTGGAGGTATGTGTGTGTCTGTTTAGAGATAAAAGAATCAGACTGCTGCATTTGTCAGAGAGAATCAGGCTGGAGGACATCACACTAGATGTCTGATTGTTTTTGCTGAAAGCTGAGAGATTAACCTCCCTTTGAAGGAGCCCTACTACAGAAGTTCTCCCTGCATTATAATGGCCTTTAAGACACCATCTGATCATATCTGTTTGAGAGTGTGCCCGAGGAACAGAAGTCCTTCTCAAACATGTCAAAGTAAATTTGTTACCAGTTTCGAAACTGAGTAATGAGATGGGACACGTCAGATCCTTTTCTCTTCAGAGATAGTTTGATGTCAGGACAAAAGCACACTTGTGATCAGACTGGTGAACTGAGGTTCTGTAAATCATCATGGCCTGTAAAAAAAAAAAAAAAAAAAAAAAAGTCAAAGTCAGCTTTATTCTCAATTTATCGACATCTACCAAAAATACAGAGGAATAAAAAAATAATGTCTCTCTGGTCCAACAAATAAAGTGAATACAGATAATAAAGAACAAAAAATATATTTGTTTTAATAAAATACACTTACAAGGGATATTAATAAGAACATAGTGGGCCACTTTAATTCATAATTTGTGAGATACTATTTGCATACATCTACTGTTTAAAATGTAAAAGATTTCACCACTAGAGGGAGCCAACAAACCAGACATAGAGATGCTTCGATCACAGAGAGATTGAATGTTTTTCTTTCATGTTATGATCAGGGCCAAACTGATGTATGGTCACTAAGTAGGTGGGGCATTAATCATACCTCAATTTAAGAGGCCAACCGTTTTGATCTCGTCATTTTCATGATTAAAAGAACAGCAACAATTAAAATGTGTTTGGTGGGGGAGAGCTGCATAAGGACCCCAAAAGTCTTTACAGTGATTTGCCACGATAACCAAATAGTCTTTGGATGTCCAACCCGCGAGACCGAACATCACGTGGTAAACGTGACGTCACGCTCAGAGAACAACTGACCTTTGAGGGAACGGGTGACTCATTTAGGCAGACTCATTTAGCGCCACCCTGACGACCCGCTCCAGGTGGTCTCGCACTTTGAGAGCACGTGACTCTCGCGTGTGACGTTACAGTGTCACGAGAAGGTGCATTGTTGAGCTCACTCGTTCTCCTGCAGCTCCGGCTGCGTTTGCACGTTTAGCAAGCTCCCGGTGCAGTACCGGGTTTCCGCCACTGCGGGTCGCTGTGCACCCATTGTCCGCTGCTAAGGCGTTGTCTGACTGTCCTGACTGGATCTGAGGACAACAGGCTGGAGACTGCAGGCAATTATTCATTGCATTGTTCTGATATTAAGGGAAATGTATGGAAGGCATATTACACACTATGTTATGCATGACCAATACTGAGTGATCTATTGTCACCAATCGATATGTGTCATCCAAACGAACACACGCATCAGTGGTGACAGCCGGATCATGGCTGCATTTTTTCGCATAACCTTACTTTTAATTCGAATTCACCATTTAATTTAATTATGAATAATCTCTCTGAAAACATAAAGTGTTGTGATCAGTAAGACAAAAAGATGGAAAAAAAGTAATTTCATCTGATTCTGCTGGAGAAGAAGGTGCAGAGAGAGAGAGAGAGAGAGAGAGAGAAGAGTGTGTGTTAGGACTTTTTAGGCAACGTAGGGAAACGTTATGGGGTCAATACCGGACAGCGAACGTATACCGGCGAGATTACGTTTCCTTTTACAGTTATTTATATTCTATTAGCATATCAAAAATAAAAATAATAAAAACACACAATGTTGAAAAGTGGTTAAACAACCGTTAAGTGTTTTCATGTAACATAAGAAGACGATCGATCTCCTGTTAGTCCATTTATCGAACGCGCAACACGGCAGCAATAGTGCGGAGGAAGCAGGAAAATAAAGTCCGATAATCGATGCACAGCAGCAGCTGCTTGAGTAAATACCACAAATGTGATTTCCCCCTCTTTAAAAAAAAAAAAAGCAGCTGCATCAGTTTGCAACATCGAGTCCCTCGGTGTTGCCAGAGGGTTCAGTCTCCGGGAGGAGAAACTAAATCGCTGCTCTGCTCGGCGCACAGCCAAGTGGGCACCAAGCATGGGCCGACGGGAAATCAGGGTGGGGCTTGTAGAGGGTTGGACTTAAGGCAACCAATGAGGCGGTCTCCCGAGGTGGCTACGCTGACAGAGGATGTGTCGGTCGGTTATATACTCCACGTCTCACCGAGAAGGTACATTTAAACCCAGTTCTGTGGCGGAGACGAGAGTGGAGAAAGAGACGCGCACTTAAGGCACAACAACAACAACAGCTGACACTCTATCGCCGGGGATCGATCGGCCAAATAGGGCGTCTTAATCTGTGTTTTGTGGCGTTTGTTGGCAAGATTTTGGAGATGTCCAACGTCCAGTTATCGTGCAGCGCGCAGGAGAGGCTGGTGGCCAGGAGGACCTTCCCTCTCCACAGACGCACAAGCGTCTGCCGCAACCTCTTCGGACCGGTGGATCACGACGACCTGAGCCGGGAGATGAAAGACAAGCTGAGGGAGATTTCCGAACGGGACCAGCAGAGATGGAACTTTAATTTCGAGGCCAACACCCCGCTGGTTGGGGATTACGAGTGGGAAGAGGTGCCCGTGGATACGACCCCGGTGTTTTATCAGGACTCTGTACAGAACGACAGGACCAGGGCGGCCGAGGCACCCGTCAAGCAGAGGCCCTCGGACTCTGTCCCCCCGGAGAGCCCGGCTTTGGATGTACTGGAGCGCCTGGCCGTGCCCGAGAGCAGCAGCGCTCCGTGCCCGGCGGAGGTTAACCAGGAGAACCGCACAGACAAGCTCAACTCAGGGAGGCCATCTCACAGACAGGTCCCGTGTGGGAGACGCAAGAGATCGGCCTCGACAGACAACAACACGCACATCACAGGTAAATGACACACGGCCCTTTAACGGGCATCACGGATGTCTGAGCTCTTGGCTGCGCTCGCGCTGTATCCAAATGATGCGCTCTCCTCCTCAAGTGGATTTTTTTGGGTTGGTTTTTGGTGTGTGTATTAATGATATTTCTTCGTTTCCCACAGACTTCTTCGTGAAACGAAAGAGGGCCGCGGATAAAAAACCGAATGATATGAGCGCTTGCCACCACTCCAAGTCTCCGATCCCGCTGGAACAAACTCCGCGAAAGAGGATCCGTTGAAGGTATGAAGATTTGTCTTATTTCCTAAACTGCTAAAAAAAATTACAAAAAATATGTTTTTTTTCTCCTTCAAATTGTTAAAATTTGATCTAAATATGACACTTCAAAACGGATCAAATTGTGATTACAAAGAGTTGTGTTAAGCCCACTGCAGTTTATTATCCGTGGTTTCTTTTTTGTTTTTCCTGCGTTAATTGGAAATGATTCGTGAGCCCCCCAAGAAAAAGAAAAGAAAAGAAAAAGCACAGGAAGGCAGGCAATCTTATCAGAGGAGGGGGGGGGGGGAGGGGGGGAGTCTGCGGTGGCGAAATCGCAGTAGTAGTGATAGTAGTAGCTGTAGTAACACCCGTGGGTGGGGGAGGGGGCATGTGCGTCACGATGTGGCGGGAAAAGGCTCGGGTAAAGGGTGACGCCCTCCGCCGAGGTTACATCTCCGGTTTCCCCGGAGAGCTGACTCGCGTCTTTCTTCGGAACGAATGTTTCTCAGAAAGAAAGAAAGAAAGAAAGAAAGAAAGAAAGAAAGAAACTAACCGTGCTTCAATTCTTTTTTTCCCCCTCAGGTGTTTCTTTTTTGGAGTTTCTTTGCACTATTTTTGCCTGCGCATTTTTTTTTTGTTGTTGTTGGAGGATCAAGACGAGGATGTTTCTTCCTGCTTCTTCGACCGCCACGAGAGGAGAACACGGGGAGAAACAAGCCCGACCGACCGGTGGCTACGGCTCGGTGCGCAGCCCGGACACCCGGACCAGACTCTCAGGACTGAACGGTTTGGAGGAGGAAAGGTGGGGAAGAGAGGGAGGAGAGGGACATTACGACCGAATGACTTCTATCCAGTACAAATGTAGCATTCATTGTTGCTTTTGCATACAGCCACTCGACAGTGTTAAATGTTTTAACATCTGTGCAATCCTAAATTACTTTAAAAAAAGAATTGTCTACACTGGCCAAAAGTGTACAGCTTTATAGAGACAACAGCCTATAATTGTTTATTTCTGTTCCGTTATTTGTTTTCTCCTGTATATGTATATTTTAAGTCTATTCTAACTTATAATTTATTTATGTTTCTTTGTATTTGTTAAATGCCTTGTTGATTTAGCCAAAGGGCATGCTTTTTTATTTTATTATTTCCATTTTGTGTTGTTGTGATGTTTTGCAATCATGTAGCTTAGTAGTCAACACTTGAAAAAAACATAGGTTTCTTTGTGTTTCTGAGCCGTTTTTTTTTTGCATACAAGTGCCCTAATTATGTCTTGTAAAAGATGAGAATAAAATATTTTTCACTTCAACATTAAGCCGATTCGTTGGTGTGTTTTGTCCGGTTATGTACCCTTTGCCTCCGGTGTTTTGAAACTATGGATGTCAGCAAAAATAGTCTTGAAACTGAGAAAAGATACTTATTTCCCCCCCCGTCTGGTTGTAAGAACAGCAGCTTTCATTTAAATAGCATTTGGCTGCATCTTAAAAAAAAATCATACATAGGATTTATTATATTTCACACACAGGTATTGCTCCTGGAAAGCACAGTAGACACCACCGAGCATCCATGCAGTGTTGTGGCAGACGTTTATGACTCCCCTCCCCCCCCCGCCCCCCCGGAGAGGGGGGGGCGCAGGTACATTACTTTTCATTGAGATCCGCCTGTATCTGTCTGCCTCTGTGGGCTCGTATACCTTGCGGGGGCAAAACGCATTCAGACGTGCAGCCCTGGGCCGCATGGCAGCTGCGGGATATAGGCTGGGATTTAAAGGCCCTTTCGCCCCTCTAAAGAAGCAGCAGCTGCCTTTGGATCCCCGCTTTGTC